>OY804585.1:9775604-11184155 GCA_963680875.1 Bathymodiolus brooksi
TACGACTCCCTCAGATTAATTACTACTCAAAATTTGATCAATTCCGTTAATCGTCAACATTAAAAAATGTAAGTTAAAAACACTTTGGATGAAATCGACCCTTGACCTTGGACCTAGTTATCTAAATAACTCGTAAATCGTAACAGATCAAGCAAAAATCAAATCATGAATAACATTTTGACCTTAAGACGCATTTTTGTTTTGATCTGATTTGCAGGTACACAACTGCAATATACGTTTCATTTATGGCTATTATTCGTAAACCGTGGATGGTAGATTGGATATAAAATTATATGACCCTAAGGTCAATAGGTCGGGAACCGGAAGTTACATTTAAAAGCAAAACAACCTAGCAGCCATATGTTTTTTAATTTAACATAGGACCATCTACACCTTATTGCCTATATTTTGTTTTAAGTTGAAGAGAAATAATTCAGAGTAACCATCAATTTGTGACACACAGAGACCAATAACTACAATACTACATATTTTCTTACCTAAACCGCTATATGGTACAATTTAAATCCGACAAATGGGAAGGCACTCAACTGCAGGCTAAGGGCCGTTTCACATTCATTTAATGGTGTGAGTTGTTCTCATTGCTGAAGACCCTACTGTGAAATGTAGAACAGCAATAAAAGCACTGTTCCTTCACTTCTATTTGTGTAATGTTGGATAGTCTCTCAGGTTCATTTACATTTAACCGCATATGTGGTGTAAGGGTTAGCGTGCTCGTCTCGATTGTGCTAGATTGTTGTTCGAACCAAACAATATATGATTTGCAATTGTTGCTTCTCCGCTAAGCACGTAGAATTAAGAATAAAGAACAAAGATTGATTGGCTCAGAATTAGGGTAATATGTGCTACCTATTAATTGTTCTTGAACATTAGACCTTCTGCGTATTCCTGAATTGATTCTAAAATTTTCCTTTTTTTTATTATTTTAAAGGAGTTATTACGCTTACGACTGGAAAAAGGGTTCCCGGTATAGCAAGAGCAATGGAACGGAAATCGAATTTGAATATGAATTTCTCATATGTAATAGATATTTGAACCTTGCAGAAAATCAGAGTATAATTCTATAGCAAACACAAACATCACAACTTGCTACAGCATGTTAATTTTGAACAGATTATGAGAAATAAATGTTATTTTCACTAAACTTTGCATGGAAGGGGTCAGATGCTGGCCTTTAATGGAAATACTTTTTTGTAAAACGTATAATTTTAGAATCAACGTCGGAAATGTTCAATTGGTCCATTGAATTTTTAACTACTTTAGGTTTTCAGCTTAATATTATTTTTGCATAGTATTTTTCAGCTACAGGGCCATAGCACGTCCCACCAGATTTGGAAACATTGTGTTTCTACCTACATGGTATGACGATTTAGATAATATTTGTGAAAATGACCAAGATTGCAAATGTATTATATGTGTTGTTTGTTCTACATGCGTATGCTGAGGAAAATTGGAAACTAATATTCAAAATTGCGACCGGCGGTAAGTGATATCGTAACATATCTCATATTCAGTATGCTATTATGATTTCAAATTTCGTAAACTATAGTCTTTTAAATAGTGATCTGTGATTTTTGATGCACTAATATCTTTTACATATGATATATTAAGAATGTAAAGAAAGATACCCGGTATATGTGCATACAGCCCGACCGGTCCAAGTCATGCTATGCAACTCCGTCTATTCCAAATTATGTCATCCGGTCTGGCGAAACAGATTACCTATCATTATACCGTAGATTAAAACATCCCATGTGACTGCACTATAACCAATTAGAATGCCTTCTACAAAACTGATATGCAATAATATACTATGCTTAACGTGGAGTGACGTCGTCTCCAATGTCTGACTTACTTATTGCCTCGTGATGATTAACCAATCTTTATAAGTATCATAGTTGACACAGTAGGAATATATATGCCACAATAATCAGGGACCCAGTCAAAATCCAATTCCAAATTTGAGAGATAGGGATGATAGAGTGATTTTGCAAATGTTGTATCGGAATGATCTTTACATAGCTGCCCTCCATGACTTTGGATGATTTGGTTTGGTATGGTTTATGGTGGTTAACGCCACTTTCAACTCAGTTATATCGTGGCGGTCACTTTTATTGGTGGAGGAAACCGGAGGACCCGGAGAAAACCACCGACCTGTCGCAATACTCTGGCAAACGTTATCACATAATTTTGTATCGAGTACATCTCGGCATGAACGGGGTTCGCACTTGCAACTTAAGTGGTGATAGGCACTGATTACACAGGTAGTTGTAAATCCAACTACCATACAATCTCGACCACGACAACCCTTCGATGACATTGGAACAGACGTATGTACGTCATGTTGGTGATTCCAGCATAGTTTCGAGTGATAATTCTATCAAAGCACAAAGCACGATACTCATTTAATTGAGACCTCAAACATGTACGATATTAAAAGGTGAACTTCAAAGAGATAAATCTTAAACAATGGGAGTCAATCAAGGATATTTGAATGATGGCACAATGTATAAGGCTTGCGCAGTAAATTTGATTGTCGGGGCGACTCCATGAAAGGTCGCGGATAATGATTCACAATGGGTCACCCGCTGTCCTAATAAGGTAGCGTCAATGTGTACATCGATTACATGGGGGTGGTGGAAGGTAAGCCAAATGAACCAGTCACATTTGCGGAAACCTCGTGTTGTAATGGCCGTGTAAAAATATAGATTTCATACATATTGTATCTGACGAAAATGAAATTTGACATAAAGAATTCGTGGGTAGACATTTGTAAGTGTTTTAATATTTCTCTTAATAGCTGGGATTTAAAATAATAGTATTTCAATGATTTAATACTTGTTTATACATTTGTATAACAGTCAAACCTGTCTTATGTGACCTACCAAAGGACCATTGAAATATGGTCACTAAACCCAGTTGGTCGCTAAATAAAGGTGTGATTGAAATGACATGCACTGTGAAGAAAAATCAAGATTCGGGTCACATAATACAAGTTAAATGAAAAAATGTATAAACATATCAACAATGTCACTAGCGGTTATTTATAATTCCAATTTATTATGTGTATTGTGATATATGCACCGATAGAAGACTAATCGTTGTAATATTATATAAGAATAATCAGTCTTTCTATGCTTGTGGTTCCTATCATGATTTCCGTTGCAATTTCCGCACAGAAACTATGTTCAGTTCGTCTTTACCTCCTGTTGTTTGTAGGATCGCTCATGTCTTATTTGCGTTTTTTGTTATTATTTGCGTTTGGTGGTGTCTAATCTATATCGTGCTGTGTTTTTGTTTTGTTTTTCTTCGTCTTGTGTGCCCTATGTAGCCAGTTTCTCTGGGTTTCCATTTTTTATTGCCCTTTCTGTATTATCTAACATTTATTTCCTTGATATATGGTTGCTGCTAGCAAGGAAGCTACTAAACCAAGGGTTCATATTGATTAAGCTGAAGTTATCACCGAAAGTGTTACGGTCACCACCATGATTTGATTAAGCGTTCCGATCCTATCACCTATCACCGGGTTTGCAACACGATGGGGGCGACTTGTGAGGCAGGAACTGCTTACCCTTCCGGAGCAACTGAGTTCATCCTTGGGGTTCGTGCTGCTCTGTTTTTTGTGTAGTGTCTGTAGACAGTTGTTTGTCCTTTTATTCTTTCCTATTTTGGCTATTGTGTTGTCTGTCCTTCTTTGATTTACGGATTCTGATTACCCATTTTGGTATCTTCAAACTCTTCTTTGATGAGTCGCTTTAAAGTATATTTGATTAATCTGACTACTATGTGCATTCCCACAGAGTAATTAATTAGAGTGATATTCAAGATCTAATCTATGCATACCCATCTAAAGTACTTTTATTCGTTGGCACCAAATTTCGTTTTCGCGCCCAGCTTTGTGAATTACAAAAAGGGTGCACTCGACTCGCAGCCGCATGTGATAAAGTGTACCAGTTGCTTCCCCATGGTCGGTGGTTCTCTCCGGGTACTCCGGCTTTTTCCACCACTAACACTGGTCGCCTTGATATAGCTGAAATATTGCTGAAAGTGGCGATAAAACACCCAAAAAAAATCGAACCAATTATCGTGGTTTCTACAAAATGCATTGATCCCTGGGTTCTTGAATTCGTGGTTTCAAACAATACAGACAACAATCAATGGTAACATTGTATTTCGTTGGATTTATATTTTTGTAGTTTAAGTGGACCACGAAATCAGCGAAAATTAGAAACCTACGATTAATAATGATTTCACAGTATTTTAGATAGAATAATTTATATTGTTAACCACTCTAATGTCTTGAGAATGACAGTTGTGGGTGTAAAAGTGGTTGTATTTAGGATAATTCTAGTAACACGTATTGCTGTTCAATTTGAGTACTATGTGTATTTGTCACAGTAATCCACTAGGAGTCAAAACTTAAATTATAATTCTTTGTACTCTACGGGAACATGACATGCCATAAATGATACATATAAAAAAAGTTGCATTAAACGGTAAAGAAAAAAGGTGTGAAATTTTATGTCACAGCAGTTAAGCATCACGTGTCAACAAATTAAAATCCTGACCTCCGGACGTATGTGATACCAGTATACCGACCGTTAATCCGATTATTATCACTAACAAACGTTTGTGTTGTCAAAACCTTGCTTACCCCCAAACGGAAATCAAATGGTCATTTTTCGTCCAACATTTAAATTCGTGGTTTGCTGGCACCCACGAAAGCCACGAAAATTGGTATACCACGAATAAAAATGAATTCACAATTTTTACAATTTAAAAAAAAAGGAATGACTTGTTTTATTGAAGAGTATGTGAGCTTGATTAAGTGGAAACTGTTTCACTCTGTTCTTAAAATTTAAAGCATTTATAGATTTAGCTTAGGCGCCATTTTAATCGTGGCATATCTATTACATGTCCACGCCCTGTTTTGCCACCTTTGCTACTTTAATGTGCAACGATGTTCACACCTGATGTACCAAGAAAAAACATCTAGAATGTGCATAATATAAATAAGAAATAATTCATGAGTACCATAGTTTGTATCCAGTTTTAACATTGGTAACGTTATTTTCGTAAAATACAACGAAAATAATGTTACCAATGTTAAAACGTTATACAAACTATGGATTTCGTGGATTCGAGTAGGACAAATCTAACTTATATTTTCAAGTGGAAGTCAGTAATGAAAATGCATGTATTAATAAAATCCACTAACCTTCATGTTTACAGCTGTTTTTCAACATTGATAACTAGATGGTTATGCAATTAAATAACTGATATTTTCCAATTAGATTGCATCTTGAATTTAGTAAGAAGTAAAATGCTCACAAAATCGTATAATAAATCAGTAACCGGCTTAGGTCAATGTCACCAGCGTTCCTTGTAAACTACGTCACCGGAAGACGACACATTACAAACGTCGAAGTCGATAGATGGTTGTCTTAAATGTTTTTTTCCTGAAAAAATTATATGTCAAGAAACATTTGAGAATTTTTATGCTTGTATGCACCACGGTCCTGTATAAATACATGAATTTACTTAGGAAGATGTTTATAACTTGTTCGCCAATACGCATGTGCGCATTCAAATATATCGGGAGTTTTATCAAGGTATTATTTATATAACCAATGAAGGACGTCATGTTCTTCTCTACTTATTTCTTCTTTAGTTACGGAAAACCATCAACGTACTGATGTTTACTTTCCGGCGCATGCCTGGTAAAATGTTTTCAAATTTATAAGAATTTTCGGAACATAGTAAATTAGTTTGATATAATTGTTATTTTTATTTATTATTTAGTTATATATTATCAGTTTTTACAATTTTTCTTTTTATTTTCTTTTAATTTTGGATTTTACAATTTTCTATTTTTTATTTTTACATTTATTAAGATAAAAACATGATTTCTGTTTATTTTATTCTGTGTGGATAAGTATCAATGAGCACATCGTGAGTGAGTGTACCCTTGCAGGATTCTGTAGTGGTGTTTTTGGTTATGTCGGGGGATAATGTGTTCCAGTCTTTAATGGTTTGACAAAAGAAAGAAAATTTATAACTGTCTTTATTGCGTTGGATTTGTCTGTAGGAGTCTTTCTGGGAAGATCTTGTCGTAGACTGGCTCTGTAGTAATATATTTTGTGTAGGGATAGCGATATTTTCATTTATTACTTTGTGAAACATTATGAGCCTAGTTCTTGGTCGGCGTTCTTGTAGAGTGCCAATTCATGGTGTTTAACATCTCAGACACACTGCTGGTATTATGATGTCTGTTGCATGTATACCTGGCTGCCCGTCGCTGTATCTTTTCTAGCGAGTTTATGTTTTCGTTTGTGTGAGGATCCCAAACAGTGCAGCAGTATTATAATTTGGGTCTTATTAGGGTTTGATATGCTCGTTCTTTTATTGTTTGTGATTGTACTTTTAGATTTCTTCTGATAAAACATAACGATGTGTTTGCTTTGGCGGCAGTTTGTTGAATGTGGGTTTTCCATTTCAGGACTGTTGAGATTGTGACACCTAGATATTTTGCGTGTTGAACAGATTCTAATATATGGCCATGCATGTTGTAGTAAAAGTGGATTGAATTTCTCTTTGTTGTTATATTCATGATGTTACACTTGTCTGGGTGAAATGACATGAGCCAGTCTTGTTCCCATTTTATAGCAGCTTCGAGATCTTCTTGGAGCTTGAGGCAATCGCTTTGTGATTTGATTTGTCGATAGATCATACTGTCATCTGCAAAAAGTCGGATACGGCTATGGTTGATGTATTCAGAAAGGTGGTTAGTGTAAATGTGTAAATTAGAAAAAGTATTGGTCCAAGAACTGTACCCTGTGGGACACCGGATGTGACTGGTATTTTTGATGATGTCATATTTTCTAAAAGTACTGTTTGAGTTCTGTTTGAGAGAAATGATTTAACCCAGTTTATGATTTGTTCTGATATGCCAAAGTATTTCATTTTGTACAGCAGTCTTTTGTGTGGTACCTTGTCGAAAGCTTTTGCAAAGTCCATTATAATTAAATCTGTTTGTATATTTTTGTCATTGTTTTGTGATAATTCATGTATTAAAGAAATTATTTGTGACTCACATGATCGCTTTGCCCTAAATCCATGCATCATGTTGCTGGCAAAAATATGTTCGAGTAATTTGCAAGCTATGCATGTTATGGATATAGGTCTGTAGTTACCTGGGTTGTGTTTATCCCCTTTTTTGAGTACAGGCGTGACATTTGCGTGGTTCCAGTCAGATGGTACTTTGCCAGTTTCCAATGATTTGGTGAATAATAAAGTGAGGATGTCTGTACATATATCAATATTTTCTTTCAGTACTCTGCCTGCGATGGTGTCAGGACCAGTAGCTTTACTAGGGTTTATGTTTTTGATGAGTTTATAAACACCATCCCTATAAATTTTTATGAGTTCCATTGTGGGATGAGTACTAGGACCTTTATCTGGAATGTTAGTGTTTGCTTCAGATGTAAAAGCAGACTGAAATTGTTTGCTTAGTATATTTGCTTTCTCAGCTGGACTTGAATGTAGGGTACCTTCACTTCGTAGAGGAGCTATACCGGTGTTTTCATTTTGCTGGCTTTTTATGTAAGAATAAAGTTGTTTGGGTGTATTTTTGAAGCTTGGTTGATCTGGTTCATTTATTTCAATATCAAAAATCATGTTTTCTATATATCGCCAGTATGAGTTTCTCATTTCGTTCTGGAGCTTGGTTTTAGTTTTCTGATATTGTTCTTTATACTTGGGATTTCGTTTTTTCTTTTTATATAGCTTGTTAGAATTAAGAAATAAATCATGGAAGCCAGAATGTGTTGGTAGTTTTAACATGGATTGGCGGATATTAGGATTTTATCCCGAGCCAGAGGCGAGGAATACAATTTACTAATATCCGCCAACCCATGTTAAAACTCAAAACACATTCTGGCCTCCATGATTTATTTCGATTCTGATATGTCTAAGAGTACAAATACAGTAGTATACTTTGATTGGAAGACGGTAATTTATTTTTACGTTTGCAGAAAATGTCGCACACAATTTATGCTACCAATGAAAAAGTCAGTCACATTCACCGGCGCATGTGCGAATGAGATTATACCGTCGATAAATCGCTCGTTTGTCTACAAAGCGAAAGAAGGATGTCATGCTAGAATTAATCTTATATTATATTTTCAGGACCCGGAAATGTGCTTGATCTTTACATCAGTGATAGGACCCAAAATGTTGATAATCCACTTGCCCAATCACTTACACAACCAATCATGGAGCACTTTAAATCAGACATGGTTAATTGTTGGTCTACGGCAGCAATATTGCAGGTTGTATTAATGTTGGTATTTGTGCCTTTTAGAAGTTTACAACCAACCTTAAATCATCGCTTCCAATTAGTAATGAAATCCGTTTTTAGTATGCACAATATCTGCTGAAAGCAATTATTGACACATATTTTAAATTTGACTTTTATCATTATATTGAAAATTTGAGGATGGTTTGGAATAACTTTTAGACGAACACATTTGTTTGTTTGATGGTGTTTAACGCCACTTTCAGCAATATTTCAGCTATGTCGTGGCGGTCAGTTATATTAGTGGAGGAAACCGGAAGACCCGAAGATAACCAATGACCTGTCGCAAGTCACTGACAAACTACATCACATAACGTTGTGCACCTCGCCCTGATCGAGATTTGAACTCACAACATCAGTGGTGATAGGCACTGATTGGATAGGTATTTGTAAATCCAACTACCACACGTTCACGGCCACTCGAAAAAATATGAGCCACAACAAAGTGCCACAAAACTACAACAGAGTGGCTTGTATGAACACGCTGTAAATTGATTGTTAGTATTGTTCTTTTTAATCTTTTAATTTACATTATTGCTTTAAAACGAAAGAAACCACACTTTTCTGCAAGAGTGACTTCTCGTGTATGCTTAAGTGTGCAATAATTACAAGCTACTCAACTTGGTAGATGCTTTATTACCTCCTTCTACTTGAGGGTGAAAGATTAAAAACAAACAAATAACAATAATAAGTAAAAGTACAAAAATGCAAAGTTAGCAATTGGTAACAATGTATCATATTATTCATATCATCCATGCACATAATATAAGTGACTGAGTAGAATACCAATAAAGTTTGCATACCTAAAATTATACATAATTTATATCAACATCCATTAAATAGTAATTATCAATATGTGCGGTCAAATTGTGTTAAAAGGTAAGTATGTGTGGTTAAATTCCATAAAAACAACCAATCAATAACCTTTAACCATTTATAAATGTGTTAATTACTCTTTGATAAAGTTCGACAGAAAGCATTACTTCGACTTTCAGATGAAACCAGTGACGTGACCGTTGTATATATATCATGAAGTATATCGACTGTCAAGTTTTACCCTGTGAACAACGCATGGCCTACATTAACGGTTGATTGATTGATTGGTTGGTGTTTAACGTCCAGCGAGCAATTTTTAAGCTATATTCAGGACGAGAACATTTAAAAATTTAAACGCCACGGGACTCCAAACAAGGAAAGGTGATGGGTATGGACGGATAATTTTGCCAGTGCAACAGGTCTCTTATGGACCACATAGCCAGAAATGATGGGTACTTTGCTCATTTGCATATCTAAGATGGCGACGCCGGGGCGTCTGCAATTTTCATATGATCTATATAGACGATATCATTTATAATTGTATGTGTGTCATTTTCTGAACTTGAAAATGATACATTGAATCAAGCTGAATTAAATGAAATAAAAATTAATGAAAACAATGAAATATTCGAGGTTCCTGGACTAAATGAAAATCCGAGGCGACGAACCCTTTTTTGGCCTTAAGAGTCTATGCAAAAATGTCTGAAATACATGAAACTGGTGGCGTGTGACACAAAATTTAACAATGAATGACAATTGGCGACATATTTTCTGAAATTAATTTAGATTCCTCAATAATATATGTAATTATATTAACTAACCTTATATTTCTAGCTTCTAAACTCGGGGTTCCCACATTAAATATAATATGATCATTTTTGCATGATCGCGATATCAAAGACATGTCTAAAATCGCTACAAAACAAAAATATTTGAATTTTGACAGAAGAAAAACTTTGCGGAAATAAACAATAACTTTTAATTTTCGAATCATTGACGGACACATTGAATTTCCGTACTATAGGCTATTTTTTGACAAATCTAATAAACGATCCATCAAGCTTGAAACTGCAGTCACGTGATCAAAATCTAATTTAAATATGATGAATATTTATTGGGAAAGTACCCTCAATTTCTGGATATAACTCATCATGAGCATAATGCTCATAATGAGCTGTAACACTGGGTTCTTTAACGTGCGGAGAGGGTGGCAATCTCTCAACACGGGACCTCGGTTTTATTTACGTCTCATCCGCAGGACGGGTTGGTTGTGAATTTCTACATCCCGCACAACCGACGGACGCCCCTTCAAGCCGAAGAAGCTCTCGGTCCCATTTCTATACCCGGGGTTCCCGCGGGGTTGACCCCTTTTAGAGGACTAGTGCCTCTAGGGCGGAGAAACCTGGTGCCTATTCTACCCCCGGCACACCCTCTATGAGGGGGGTTGTACATTAACGGTTTGGGTTCAATGTGCGTATATTGTTATAAAATTTTTTACAATAAAAGTGCAATATTTCTGCATTATCACAACAATAAATCTATCATAAAAAATATAGAAATCTTACTCTATGGGGCGTCAAAGACGACAAATTCATGAAATTTGACTTGATGATTTGACAGGAAGTAAAGGTTTTTATCTCCGAGATACTAATATGAAAAATCAAACCGGATATGGTTCCAGAAACACTACATTAAGTAATAATAAGTTACTAGTATCATAATTTTGTAGTATTTAAGGGAACGGTCATTATTTACCAGGAGGGGGGGGGGGGGGGGGGGGCTGGAAATTTTTTCTGTGATGTGACCAGGGGCGGATCCAGGATTTCAAGTTGGGGGGGGGGGCGCACTTAAAAAATATGCGCCGAGCGGAGGGAGGCGCGAAAATTGTTGGGGTATTTCGTGTGAAAAATCACGATTTTACGCCATGCAGAACAAATATCATCATGAGCACTTATGAATACCAATATAACTTTGAAGTCAGCCATCAATCACCGTAAATATGTATTCACATTTCATCTCACATAGTAACAACGGTGATACTGATAGTAAACAATATTGGTAGTATAAATGGCTAGGGATATGGTGTTTAACGCCAATTTCAAGAATATTTCAGTTATATTGTGGCGGTCAGCTTTATTGGTGGAGGAAGCCACAGTGACAGTCTCCGGAGAAAACCACCGACCTGCCGCAAGTCACTGAAAAATTATATCACATAATATTGTTTGGAGTACACTTCGCCATGAACGGGCTTCGAACTCGATCTTTATAACAACGGTGATCACCTAGCTAAAGGTTGGCTGTTCACACACATATATATCAATATCACCGCATCATTTAACTAAGAGTGAAGGTTTGGGCCCATAACCTCGCCATTTTTTTTTATTGAATGCTTGTACCAAGCCAGGAACGTGATCTGTCATTTATATGTACGTTATATGGATATCGAGTTGGCCTCTGTTTTAACGATTTTGCGATTGTATTTTGGAGTTGCTCCGACAGTGTGATATTAATTTCTTATTTGTTTTCTACCATTGTTCTCAATATTTTTCCAGAACATGACGAGTTTGAATGTAATCCCTAAACAAATTACCCCAAATGACGCAATTCTTGTATAATAATTATCTTTTATCGTATAATCCTCGCATGATATCTTCCCTTCAATATATATATATATATCTGTTAATTCTACATAATTTTGTAAATAATCGTGATTAATTCTCTATAGGAAGTGAATAAATCTGCTTTGTTAATATTTATTAATTATTAATTTATTTATTAAGTATCAATTTACAACAAATATCATCATCAGTATGCTCATGTTCTGTCTATGATGTTTTTTTTTTTCGAGGGTTAAAACACGATTTACATATCACGAAGCATATTGTATTTCACTTATAGAGTAAACAACAGTGTCAATGAATAATTAATTTATTACACAATGGAAGAAAAGACGGACCGCGTAGGTTGTTTGGATTAGTTTGTTTTTGTTGATATGTAACAATTAACCAGATCTGGTTTTGTTGGTAATATACAGAGGCGGATCCAGGATTTGTGGTTAGGGGTGTGCGAGTAGGCGAGGGGTCTGGGGACCGCTTAAGGTCCCCAGTGGGTCATGGGCAGAGCCCTGGTAGTGGGCCCAGGGGGGCAAAGCCCCCCGGAAGCTCTGGGGGTTTGAGGAATTACAGCCATGTATTTGAACGACAATTTTGAACCAACCACACCATTTTTATCAAACCAAAAAAACTTGACTTTGAGTCTTAATTTTGTTGGATAATTGTTAACAGTATGTTTTTGTCATATTATAAAAACCTTAAGTAAAACTTTTTTTGAACAACCGTGATGCGAATTGTTCAACTCATGACTGATCGATCACGATATTTTAACCCCTCAAAGAACTATTGGCTTAGTTTTAACGCATTCCTCATTTCACTAATTGGTCTGTACTTTAGGTGCTTGTCCTTTCGGGTGGTTCTAGTTAATACTGCCCGTCCGAATGGAGCTTTTCTTTTCGTCGTTTGATTCATTCATTGAAAACGTATGATTCGACCGTTCTTGTTTATAGACAAACAAAAGTGGAAATTATCAATACATGAACTTGTTGTTGATTTCTGATTAGCCAACGTAACTAAATTAGATGATCAGAATCGCTTCATGCTGCATTAATGTTAACATATTCGCCTTTGTTTGTCTATAAACAAGAACGAATCGTACGTTTCAATCAGAATGGAATAATCTTTGAACTACTGACGGCGAATCCATATATGAATCAGCGAACACACTCAACGCCGTGTATTTACAATGTGTAGGAATATTTACTACAGGTTACGAGTTAACCATTCATGAAAAGTTGTTTGTTGAACTGCTTAATTAACGTTGTATAACATATGCTTTGTGAATTTTAGGGGGGGGGGGGGGGGTGGCGCACGCCCCGCACGCCCCCTCTAAATCCGCCTCTTGTGACAGTATAAGAAAAACACCTCCCAGAGTTTTAAAATTGACCTCCACACAAATTTTACAATATTTATTTTGACCCCCCCCCCCCCCCCCCGAAATGGACAAATAACATAGTATTAATATATATCTGTGAGAAGACTACATCTCAAGAATATACTTCTATCTGACCATTGCTAAGTACCCGTACATTATATTTCAATGGAAAATTATTTATATAGAGAATAAATAAAAAGAACTGGGCATTTGCAGTCTTGACATGCTCTCATGCTGCATGATTTTCTCCTTAATAGCATTACTGTTATGCTGCGGCCATCTATAGCTTGCAAGCTTGTTCAGTATGACTCACTTATTGTTGGAGGCCACATTGTAATATATTGTTGCTTTATAATTTGATAGTTGGACTTCTGTAGTGTGGTCTCATTGACATTTATGCAACATTTTTTAGTTTTCATTAAGTGAAACATTGATGAAATAATTCAAACATTTATTCCCACTGATTTAAAGATTAATATTAATATACATCTGTTGTCCAAAGCAACACATAAAAACAGTACATTTCCATAAAATATTAAAGACAACATGAACAAAGTCATATTTTCTGAATTCACCCTACAGAATTCCCAATTATTTAAATGAAGATACATGAGTAGTATATAGTATATGGGTACGGACAAAGTCATATTTGTGGGGGAACAATGGGGAGCAACCGGAAGTCACGTGATCGGAAGAGGCCCTGTACGGAACCGGAAGTATGTTATGCGCAACCGGAAGTTTCGCAATGCCCCTAGTGGTGACTTTTCCCCGGAAGTGACGTCAGTGATTGTGTGCACATGCGCAACCGGTACATTTTGTATTACTACTAGAGTAGTAGTACAAGTACCATGGCTACCTGTAACCGAAGGGGTGGAAGGGTGTGCGCATGCCCAACCGGAAGTTGCGGAATATCCCCATAGTGGTGCCTTTTCACCAGAAGTTGGCTACAGGAAGTGACGTCATTTTCCCCCGCGCATTTTTCTTAGTAGTAGTGCAAAATGTTGGTTGGGGTGTTCTCAGCGACGTCCGCGTCTACCCCTTTCCCTGGTTATCTGCCCCTTTTATTTTCATAATTACATATAAAGTTTGCTGTTTTCGGATATGTTGTGTAGTACTCCAAGGATGGTATTTTTAAGAGTCAAATGAATGAAATGTGTGATATTTTCATAATGTGTTTCGTTTTGTTTTTGTTTGTAACGTGTTTTGGGTGGAATTTCAACGCTATCGTGGTGGTGGTGGTGGAGGAGGAGGAGGAGGGAGGGAGGGCGGAGGCGGAGGAGGAGGAGGGAGGTAGGAGGAGGAGGAGGTCTCTTTGGGTGTAATTATGACTAACGCAGAAATCAAGTTTCATATTGTATTGTTCACTTTAAGTTCAAGTTCTGTTTCTCAGTCTCTTTCGTTTAATATTCTCCAGTCACTTTATTGTCCATTGTCCTCAGTTCTGGCCCTCTGTCTTCAAATAAAGGTATGGTCTTTTTCAGTTCTTTCCATTCGTAAAGACTCAGGGTCACTTCTCTCTTCGGAGGATGCAATGTCCATTCTCCATTAGGCACGAAGTACTTCCTGATGTGAATTCTCAGTTGAGGGGCTTTGATGATGACATAGACGTCTTCTCCCAGGTCATATCTCCAGTCCGCGGGTTCTCCGTCTTTCACTCAACTGATCAAATCGTCCACCACTTGCATAGCACTGTACAAGACTTTCCACTGTGGTAATGATAAGGTGACACCGACTTTGGTAAGAATCGTATCGGTCAGGGTGACCAGAATGCTCAATGCTTTGGTCTGGTCTTTTGATTTTGATTTACGTGACATGTCGAATGAAGTGTGAGTCTTTGCTCTCTTGTCTCTGCTTTTTATAGAATGAAGACTTTGTTTCGATGCAGTCGATTGGTTGTTTCTTTTTGTATCCTGCTTTCTGATTGGTTCTTTTTCCTGGCTTCTGATTGGCTAATCGACCGGAAATGGCGACTTCTGATTGGTCAGATTTCCTGGCTGTTGATTGGTTGACGATGGAATACATCTCAATCCTTCTACCACCCGATTATATCTTAAAAAAACAAAAACTGCTTACTCTTCGGGAAGCACATGTGTTCACTCGATGTGTTACTCGATCTTTAGTTTTATGTGTATGTTTTGTAGATCGTTGTTTGTCCTTTGTACTTTTTCTTTTGGCCATTGTGTTATCTGTTCTTCTTCAATATACGGATTCTGATTACCCCTTTGATTATCTTCAAACTCTTCTTCACACCCGGTGTTTGGTGGGGCCCGTGTTGCTCATCTATTTAGTTTTCCTGCTTTGTGGTGTGCCCAATGTTGGCAGTGTTTCCTGATTGTCCATTCTTGATTGCCCTTTCTGGTTTTCATAACGTTTCTTTAATGACCTTTTCGATCTCAGAGAATAAAAATATCAAAATTGTTCATAGAAAGCATCAATTTTAGTCTACCTCCGAAATAAAGAAACATCTTAACTGTGATTTTATTTTGCCATGACATTGTTGAAATAATTGGAATCGTAGCATAGGCACTGTGGACAAAGACGCAGATATATAATTTAGTGCGTTTCTATGACACTCTTCATCAAGTACACTCAGACAAAAGATTGGAAAGCTAAATAATTGAAAAGGCTTGAAAAAATAGCAAAAATCAGCTAAGTTAACTATGGCTGAGTGAGATTGACTTCAGTTTTAATATGTTATATAATTTGGGAAATGTACATTTAAAATATTAATATATCTAATAAACCATATCCGTGACGAAACACTGACTTAATGGTTGGATGATACCCTCGGGGACTAATAGTCCACGTACCAAAGTGATCAACTAAGTGATGGTAATAAAACCGTTGATATGCAATAAACCATGTCAGTGCCGAAACACTGACTACTGTGGCGGATGACAACCTCGGAGACTAATAGTCCACTTACCAAAGTTGTCGATCCAGTGATTGTTACAGAAACGTAGATATATTATTTAGTGCGAACGGTGCGAAAATACCTGTATAAGCCAAAGCCCGATTAAACTGAAATGTTGTATAAACATGGCATCATATTTAGTACCAATGTGTAACATTTACAAATTTAACCTGTTTAATCCGGACATCGGTCTGTTTGCTGTACAAAAAGTAGGTCTAACCGGTGGTAGGTTCTGTCAGGTTTAACTGTATGCAGAACAAAAGCATAATTTAATTTGATGTTAATTCTGCTATCTGATTGGCTGATCCGCCTGGAGCAACATTTGTTATACTTCATTCTCCAACGACAAATTCAAATAGTCACATGAAACAATCGTACTTGAAATCGAGGAATCATCAAATTATAAGGAATATTAGGAATATGGTAAATTTATGCACAGGTTATACTTGTATAATCTGGTTTAAAACAGTTTATGCTTTTCGTAAACCTCTTCGCTTCGCGGTTTATTAATCGTATACTGCTCCAGAACAGGCTAAATGGTATAACCTATTCAAAAATCTTCCGGTCACGTGACTTCCGGTGACGTCAGTTCCGGTCACGTGACTTCCGGTTGCTACCCATTGCCCCCCTCACAACTATGACTTTGTCCGTACCCATATACTACTTACATGTACATGTATATGAAAAATGTCACCTATATACATGTACAAGCATAAGGTACAAAATGTTTAATATCTATCTTTTGTTGACCATATAAACATACTTCAAACATGCTCATGCACCTTACTTGCTCATTCACTTTCATCTGTTTCATTACCAGTCAATTCCTGATCACTCTCACTTCCATCCATATCCACCTCTTCCATGCTCTCATTTTCACCATTTACATTTCAATGGTTTTCAAATAACTTCCAATATCTTTTTTCAACAATAGGGCACACATTATCCAGGATTATACATTTTGCTTCAAATGTAAAGAAGCTTGTTTCTAATAAGACAAAAAGTTCCTTTGCATGTCTTAGACCTACTGTCTGTACACAACTTACGTCAATGTTATTAGTAGGCTGATCATTGTTTTTTCTTAATAAATCATTCATGTTTTTCACATTTTTTAAATCGAGATATTCTGCAATTCATCTAGAACTGCTAATCCTAGAAGTGAGCGGAATTCGAATTTAGAATATTGTGACACATGTAATAAGCCGTTTAGCTTATTCCGATTTTCTGCAATAGTTTGTGTGCACTGTGCGGATATCCGTATATTGTTTTCCGAATCTATAACAACATCAGTACTTCTTTGCAGAGAACGGCTGTAATATTTCTTTGGTTCACTACTTAGTGTTAATTGCTTTGAGTTCATTTTTAATCAAAATCTTTCATTTCAAAATACATGTGAATAAAATTCCAGATAATTATAGCTATATTGATATTTATCAATCCTAGTTAGAAACTTCCCAAAGTTGCATTACTAATTATTTAAACGTTACATTGAATATCACCCCTTACTCTCATGTCCTTCACACTTAAGTGTTTAGAACTGTTTAGGTTTTCAAAATTATTTATTCATTTATTTTGTTTGCTTTTTTTACTTTTACTTTTTTTTTAAAACCAAATGTTTTAAGGATAAATTGACCGCCCCTAAACTGAGTTGTTTAAAAAATTGACCCCCACAATACCTATATTAAAAAAAATTGACCCCCCCTAAAATTTTCCAGCCTCTCCACCTGATAAATAGTGACTGTTCCCTAAGGGGTAAACAATAGATTTGACCTTCCTTTTTACTTTACGTCTCTTAACCTAAACCATATAAAGTTTTACATCAGAAACGAAATTCGTGGGTCTTTTAGATTTTAATTCTGAAGTGTTTAACTGCCGTCATCTGTTTAATGAAATACAAACAAAATATACAAGAAAACAGTAAACTCAATTTGCGACCATAAAATCTCCAATTGATGCCGTGAAATTTTAAAATACAGTACAGTTATCTCCATTCTAATGTAATCATGTGTCTAGATGTGTATTGCCATATTATTGACAAGATGACGTAAGCGGTAATCAGCTAAAATTCTACAAATATATCCTGATATTTCAACCGTGGAATTGATACCGTGAACATTACACCATTAAATCGACAATTGATGCCATGAAATGTTCAAATACAATACAGTTATCTCCATTCTAATGTAATCATGTGCTTTGCCACATTATTGACAAGATGACGTAAGTGGTAATCGGCTAAATTTTCTAAAAAAAAAAATATCTCATGATATTTCAACCGTGGAATTGATACCGTGAAAATTACAGCATTGTCCAATTACAAACCAGGAATATTAAGTAACTACATTAGAATACTATTTAGCTTGTCACATACTGACTAGCTGGGTTTGTTTAGTACATTCAATGTTAATTTTTTGTAAATACCATAAAAAGATATATTAATGAGAACTTTTATATACTTACTTTTTTTCATTTTGTACAAGAACGTCCTATTATATTTGCTATTTTTATAATAAATATTTTTAATTATCAAATTCTAAGATTTGCAGATGTTTCATGATCTACATTGATACCAGCTGCTTGCAACATTTATGAGGAGGAGACTTCTTGTTTATTTGTTTTACAGGTCCGTCTTTCAATATATAAAAATGGTTCCGAAGTTGCCTTCTTCTTGTTTGATGGGCATGGCAGTAATAAGACGGACTGGATGAGTCAGACACGATTACTGAATTCAAGTTACTCTGATATGTCAAATTCTAAGAGTACAACTGCTGTAAATTACTTTTCTATTACAGGGTAAATATGGTTTTATATACAGAATCAAAATACCACACATTTAATCAATTTTATCACACCTTATCATTAATACGTTGAGACGAATACGTTAATCTAAATTATATAAAACCCGATTCTATAAAAACATGTTGGATATAAACGTTAGAGAATACCGAAGGGACAATGGAAAATGGACAATCCAGAGAAACTGGCAATATAAGATACACACAAACAAAACAAAAACAACAACACAATATATGGTAGAAACCACTATGCACAAACAAACACATAACGTAAATAAGTCATGCACCCCCAACAAGCAACTGGGGATAAAGACGAACTGAACATCGTTTTTATGTGGGAATCGCAACGGACATCACAAAACGGAACTCGGAACGCAAAGACACAAAACAGGATGAAAACTTGAATAATTAAGATTATAAACTAAAATAAAATCATGATCATGGGTGGATGAACGTACTATGCAACATAAACTCAATATGGAATGTTTCAACATGCAATATTTATGTTCTTCGCTTTAATTGGCTGAAAATATTTGAAAAATAAATAAATAACCAACATAGATTATCACCACAAGTAATTTTGGATAAAATGAAAAGCATAAAATACCCCACACGTCAGAACAGTTCAAAATATAATCGCAAAATGTTAGGCAACATCGATATCCTTAACCACAGGAATCTGAAATGTTATCAATAAAATACCTCAGTCGATGTAACTTTACTATTCTCGTATCTTCGCTATCTATGCACATAATGACGGGTGCAGTGCTAATGATTATACGTCGATAGTACAATTACATCGACCGAGATATTTCTTTGATAATATTTCAGATTGCTGTGCCCTAACATACATATATATATACATGACCACTCATTCTTCTGGCTTGGTATTACCACTGAAGTTCGAATCCCGCTCATACAACATTGTATGATAAAGTTTGTCCGTGACTACCGACAGGTCGGTGATTTTCTCCGGGTACTCCGGTTTCCTCCACAATAAATCTGAGTGCCACGATATAACTGAAATATTGCTATATAGTGAAAGTGGCGTTAAACACCATATCCTCTCATGACTTGATATGTGCGTAGTGGCGAGTTTAAACTAATTGTATAGACCCAAATCTCTCCTCTTACACATTGTAGTGAAATGATACGGTTATAATCTGGAACTTTATACATAGTATATATTTATTCTTCGTGACATAAAATCTGTCACATATAATGCTAGTTCTATGAGAGAATCGATGGCCTTATCCATGATTTGAATATTATATAAGACGCTATGAGACCGGGAAATAACGGTCAAGTATGAATCAAAATCTAATTCAGTAATTGTCCCAATACAATCTCCCGTCATTTGTACACAAGTATAGCGTGAATTATTGTTGTTTAACGCACAATCAGCAATTTGTCATCAATATCATGGCGGCGAGAACAAGTTAATCTTCAATGAGGTGATGATGTGATCGGCTTTGCACTAGACCAACACGTTTAGTTGGATTTTTATAGTGCTAGCTCACTGAAGCAACAGTCCGCGGGTAGACATGTCGCTCCACTCGGACACATTATCCGGATTCCGAGCCAACCAGTCTTTACTCTTTCTCCTTAGCGATGCGTGCTTATCGGAGAAGCAACAACTGCTAATTTTATAGTTTTTGGTTTGACCCGATCGGAACTCGAACCCACGATCTAACAGCACTCAAGGCGAGCATGCTAACCATTACACCACCAATGCGGTTCACAAGTGATAGAACACATTTCAACAATGATAAAATAATAAATAAGCGAGGACAAAAAAATAATTCACGTCAATCTACACCAATGAAATTGTGCATAAACCAATTCCAAGATATAAATAGACGATTCACTGTTGCGTTAATCAAGCTTTATCATGTCTGTTTGAAAGGCTCTTTGGTGAGTGTCGTGGTCGTGATCCTATTAGTTTAATATTATTTTATTGCAAATAAAACAGCAATGGGATTGGACAAAAAGTTATCACAACTTATGGACTGTCCTCTCCCTACAAATAATACACATATAATAATGTCAACAAAAATAACACATACACAAATATAAATAATATTTAACACAATATAGTGAAACATGGGAAATAAATTGATGTTGATGTAGACCCGATGACCGACCACTGATTAGAATCTTTTTGTTTGTCTAATATATGCTCGAACTTTATTGAAGATATTAGAATTTTCGTTTATACTAATTTCATCGTTTCCAAAGAGTAATGTTTCTATATTTTTGTTGGTTTCTCTTAAGATTCTAAAAAGACAATATCTCTCGTTTTGGTATAATGGACATTCCATTAGATAATGAATTGAATCTTCATACGGTGCACCACATTGACATTTGGGGTCATTTGTAATGTTTATGCGATATAAATCAGAATTCAATGAGCTACATTGATGTCGTAGTCTAGCATGGAGTATGCTTAATTTTCTGGACCCTTCACCATAATACTCCGGAGATTTAACAGTTTTTTCTTTAATTCTAGATTTAAAACATGATATATTTGGGCTATTTCTAACATTTAGATCTAAATTGTTCCATAATGAAACAGTAGATGGTATAAAGGATGTCAAAGACATTCTGAGTCTACTTCTTGGTGTTGTATAGTTTTCATTGTTTCGGAGATTATGATCACTGATACTAGATACTGTAGGAGGTAGACATTGAGGACATACGTTATTATGCATTTTGTAAAATGTTGTCAGTTTGCGAGATTTACGTCTACAAGACAAAGGTTCCCATCCCGTTTCATAGTAAAGAGAGTCTCTACTTGCAAATTTTGGTAGTCCTGTAACTATTCTAGCTGATTCTAATTGCACTTTTTCGAATTATGCTACTTCTCGTTCAAAACACCCATCCCATACCTCGCAAGCATATTCTAATGTTGGCCTTATGAAGGTAAGATATATATTTGATAGAGTTTGTTTGGAAAGAGTAAATTTTAGTTTTCTGAGAACATTAACCTGTTTGAAAGCGGCATTTACAATGTTATCAATATGGTTTGTCCAATTTCCATCTGATGCAAAAGTTAATCCCAAATGTTTATGGGTTTTTACAATTTCGACCGGTTTCCCCATTAAATCGTAGGTCTAAATGTGGTACAGCACTAGTTGAAATAACTAGGGCTTTAGTCTTTTTAGGATTAAAATCTACTAACCACAGTTTTGCCCATTCGTTTAATTTTGATAAATCATTATTAATATCAGATTTCATAATATCATAGTTTCTACCGAAGTAAGATAGTGAAGTGTCAACTACCTGAGCAATCAGTACCTATCACCACTAAAGTTGTGAGTTCGAACTCTGTTCATGAACGCCACGATATATATATAACTGAAATATTGTTGAAAGTGGCTTTAAACACCATAAAACAAACCAAATCATCGTTAGAGCTTATGTTTGATTGTTTTTATTGTACCAACTTTAAATACAACTTTTGAACTTTGAACTTGTGTCATTTGTGAGTTACACCAACATGCATTTATACTAGGGATGATCATATAATACTAGATAATTATTTATTTTTGTGTATTATTTCGATGACAATTAGCTATCATCGCAATAAAGTGAAGAGGATATTCTACATCAATTCAAATTGGGGCGGATGTGGCAACGACAAAGGATGGATAATGGTTAGTGATGCCAACAGCCAACTGCCTTGTCCCTGGGAAATAATGTACGTCACCCAAGCGCCATTTATTATTTACAGTCCTTTATCTTCTAGGACCACGTATGATCAGGGTAAGTTCTTGTAAGCAATATTTATTAATATCAATTGACCAGATCGGTGGTGTAATGGCTAGCATACTGGCCCCCCGAGTGCAATATATCATGGGTTGGGATACTGGTCGGGTCAAACCAACGACTATCAAATTGGTATTTGCTGCTTTTCCGCATTAAGGAGTAAACAAAAAGGCTTGTTGGCACAGAATCGAGATAATGCGTTCAAGTGGAGCGATATGTCCACCATCAGACTATTATTTCAGTGAGCTAGCACTTTAAAAATCCAACAGCGTGTTGGTCTAGTATGAAGCGGTCGTCAGTATCATCTCAGCGAAATATATGTTGTCCCCCCTATGATATAGCTGTTGTCCCCCCTATGATATAGCTGTTGTCCCCCCTATGATATAGCTGTTGTCCCCCCTATGATATAGATGTTGTCCCCCTATGATATAGCTGTTGTCCCCCTATGATATAGCTGTTGTCCCTCCTATGATATAGCTGTTGTCCCCCCTATGATATAGCTGTTGTCCCCCTATGATATAGCTGTTGTCCCCCTATGATATAGCTGTTGTCTCCCTATGATATAGCTGTTGTCCCTCCTATGATATAGCTGTTGTCCCCCTTATGATATAGCTGTTGTCCCCCCTATGATATAGCTGTTGTCCCCCTATGCTATAGCTGTTGTCCCCCCTATGATATAACTGTTGTCCCCCTATGATATAGCTGTTGTCCCCCCTATGATATAGCTGTTGTCCACCTCTATGATATAGCTGTTGTCCCCCCTATGATATAGCTGTTGTCCCCCTTATGAATTAGCTGTTGTCCCCCTATGATATAGCTGTTGTCCCCCCTATGATATAGCTGTTGTCCCCCCTATGATATAGCTGTTGTTCCCCCTATAATATAGCTGCTGACCCCCCTATGATATAGCTTTGTCCCCCCTATGATATAGCTGTTGTCCCCCTATGATATAGCTGTTGTCCCCCCTATGATATAGATGTTGTCCCCCTATGATATAGCTGTTGCCCCCCCTATGATATAGCTGTTGTCCACCTCTATGATATAGCTGTTGTCCCCCTATGATATAGCTGTTGTCCCCCTTATGAATTAGCTGTTGTCCCCTATGATATAGCTGTTGTCCCCCCTATGATATAGCTGTTGTCCCCCCTATGATATAGCTGTTGTTTCCCCTATAATATAGCTGTTGACCCCCCTATGATATAGCTGTTGTCCCCCCTATGATATAGATGTTGTCCCCCCTATGATATAGCTGTTGTCCCCCCTATGATATAGCTGTTGTCCCCCCTTTGATATAGATGTTGTCCCCCCCTATGATATAGCTGAAACAAATTGCTCGTTTTGCGTTATTCAACAATCACTCAACCATGCAGTTGGATATAGTATGCTTTCTATAACTAGATACCAAGCTGTCAAAATAAAATGGATTCAGCTACATGAAAACATATGTATATATAAAGAATAAAAAGATTTAACGTCAGTTGTTTCATGTCACAGTTAGTTCCAGAATGTATGATAGGTACCTTTCTAAAAGTCTACCAAAGTTAGAGCATTAATTGGTTGTAAAAGGTTATTTACCCATGCACATATGCTAACACTTCATGCTCCTCACATAAAACGGGGCTATTACAAACCAGAGAAATGTTTCTGACCTGGACAGCATACAAGGGTAAAACAAATTATTTGACCTTAACCTCATTCTTATACTAGACACTATATCCACCTTGTCTTAACATATATACGGGGTCGTCCTGGTCGTGATCGCATGGTAGGTGAATTTACAACTATTTGTACAATCAGTCCCTATCACCACTAAAGTTGTGAGTTCGAATCCCGTGCATGGAGAGGTGTACTCGACACAACTTTATGTGATAAAGTTTTTCAGTGACTTGCGGCAGGTCGGTGGTTTTCTCCGGGTATTCCGGTCTCCTCCACCAATAAAACTGACCGCCATGATATAATTGAAATATTGTTGAAAGAATGGTGACATACCACTACCCTAACCCTTAACATATTTGCATACAAAATATAATGAAGACATAAACAAGAACAAAATGTTCTGCCATTTTGTTTTATTAAAGTTTGTGCATTATAAATGATGATAAAAATAAATTATAATTCACGCCATTTATGCTTCCAATTTACTTACTAGTTCTTAAGAACATCTTTCTTTTGATCATTTAAACGTTTGAACCCAAGGGCTTGGGCAACATAGCCCCTGGGACATTCGTTTGCACAAATCTACATATCATAAATATATTTCATTTGTTACATTTCTATATACTTCTGGTTCTTGCTAATTCTATTTTATTTCTAATGTCCCCTATGAATACTTTTGGACCACAAAATCCCGGACACCACAAACCCTGAATACATCAAATTTGCAGCGCATATTGCATAGTATTGTATATATTTAAGAATGTTACTTTTAATGAATAAACACGTAGATATCTAATTTATTGCGCACGACACGTTTCTGGAATAATATTCATCAGGTACAGTCGAAGTCAAAATATTGGAATGTCAAATAAGTTAAAACGTCTTGGAGGTTGGGGTGCAAGATCAATGCCGGAGTTTGTAAAAATAATGACATATAATGAAACACATGTTTTATGTCTATCTCTCGGCTACATTCGCATTTCCTACTCATCTTCTTGTACAAGGAAGCATTTCGACTACTGAAGCCACATTTAAGAAATAAATCATGGAAGCCAGAATGTGTTTTGAGTTTTAACATGGCTTGGCGCATATTGGTATTTTATCCCGAGCCAGATGCGAAGGATACAATTTACTAATATCCGCCAACCCATGTTAAAACTCAAAACACATTCTGGCTTCCATGATTTATTTCGATTCTGATAAGTCTAAGAGTACGAATACGTAGTATACTTTGATTGGAAGACGGTTATTTATATTTACGTTTGGGAAATATGTTGCACACAATTTATGCTGCCAAATTCGAGCAGACGATAATTCATCAACATGTACATTTACGACGGGAAAGTCAGTCACATGCACCGGCGCATGTGCTAATGAGGTTATACCCAATCGATAAATCGCTCGTTTTTCCCAAAGCAAAAGAAGGACGTCATGTTAGAATTGTATATATATATCACATGTGGTCGAATGGTTAAGGGCGATTAGTGCTGTAACGTATCAAGACTATGAGTTAGAAACCCATTGAGGTTAAAACAATAAATATGTCTGTTGTAAAACCTCTAATGTTCAAAAAAGTATGTTCATGTGTTCAAATTTATACTCTGTTTTCTGATATTGTCTTTGCAGTAAAACATGATATATTAGCAGAAAGTTTAGCAATACATGTAAAGTGTGAGTATTTTTTATACTGATATGCTTATGAAATTTGCAGTTTCTACTAAAGATGTTCAACATCGATGGTAGACAATATGATTAATAGTCAAAAGACGAATCACCCTTCTAACAACCCTCAAAGGGCATCTTAACTGGAAAAGAGTGTTTTAATAGTGCTATCTCAAAGAAACAAGAGCCCAAATCAGAATTATTTCCGAGTTGAGGAACATGTCTACCCTTGGACCATTGTTTCAGCGAACTAACACTATCAAAATCCAACTAAGCGTGTTGATCTCGTACAAATGAGATATCATTATCATCTAACCGATTGGAACATGTTCCCGCCATGATATAGCTGAACAATTGCTCATTTGACGGTAGACAACACTCACTAACTCGATTATTTTTAATGAAATTATTTAGCGATCTCTCATTCCTTACTATTATAGCTGTAGCCGTCGTGATCGCTTAGTAATTGGATTTATAACCACCTATGCGATCAGTGGCTATCACCACTAACGTTGTGAGTTCGAATCCCGCTCATGGCATTTACAATGTGTACTTAGTGCAATATTATGTGATGAAGTCAGTTAATTACTGTAGGTCGGTGGTTTTCTCCGGGTACTCCGGTTCCCTCTACCAATAAAAATGACCGCCAAGACATAACTGAAATATTGTTAAAAGTGGCGTCAAACACCGTAATTCTAACCCTAACTCATACTATTAAAATACTTAAATTGTATTTTTAACAATACACCGTATTTTGTAACAACACATTGTATGTTTTAACAACACAATGCATTTTAACAACACAATACAATTCTTGACAACGGAATGCATTTTTTTAAACAACACTATGTATTTTAACAACACAGTGTACTTTTAAACAACACAATGTATTTTGTAACAACACAATGCAAATTTTAACAACGGAATATCTTTTAAAAAAACACAATGCATTTTTAGCAACACAATATATCGTTTAACAACACAACGTATTTTTAACAACAAAATGTAATTGAAAGAACGCGATGTATTTTTTTTAAAAACGAAATGTATTTTTAACAACACAATGTAATTTTAACAATACAATGTAATTTTTAAGAACGCAATGTATTTTTAACAACACGATGCTGTTTTAATCATGACAATATCAATATATTTTAGTTGACCAGAGCAATTTTACTTGCCATTCCATGAGCTCAACGCCGACACTGCTGGATGAAAACACTATCTGCTATAAACCTTGTTCAACGGATGTATCTGGTGAGACGTCTGATGTTGACATTGAGGAAAAAATTCAGCATTTAAAGAAAGAATTAACAATTGACAAGAAAAACACAACATGTATGTTAATTGTATTGTTAGTTGTGGTGTTCTGACTGCTTTGTCGGACTGTGATAACCAAAAATGACTATTTTGTATATGTCTGACTGTTCGATGACTGCTAGAATTTGTTATGTTAAAGTTTGTATTCAAGTAAATTGATTGTATTGTTAGTAGTTGATTTCTGGAAAACTTCGACTGTTTTATCTGACTGTGTAATAAAGTAACACGACTGTTTTGTATGTGTGACTGTAAGCTGACTGCTTGAATGTGTTATGATTAAGTTTGCATTCAAGCAAATTGAATAAATTGAAATAAAAAATTCGACCGTTTTGTCTGACTGTAAAAAAGTAACATGACTTTAAGGTGACTGTTCTTGTTAAGTTAGTATTCAAGTAAATTGATTGTATTGTTAGTCGTTGACTTCTGAAAAACTTCAACTGTTTTGTCTGACTGTGTAATAAAGTAACATGAATGTGTTGTATATGTCTGACTGTCAGGTGACTGTTCTTACTATGTATAAGTTTGCATTCAAGTAAATGGGTTGTTTTGATTTGACTCACTGTATTCAAGTAAGTTCATAGCTTGTTTACATCTGACTGTTTATTCAAATTAATTGATTGTTCGTTTATATTTGAATGTGTCTTCACGTAATTTCACTGATCTATTTCTTTTGTGTGTGTGAAATATGGCTCACTTTATGCATTTGGTTTATTATACCCCCCCCCCCCCCCCGCAAACAAAGTTTGGGGGGTATATAGGAATCACCCTGTCCGTCCGTCCGTCCGTCCATGTACCTTGTAAGCGCAACTCCTCCTAAACAGCTTATTGGATTTTTATGAAACTTTACGCATTTGTAGTACACTACCTGCAGATGTGCATGAAGGAATATGGTTGCTGTCCAAAATTCAAAAGGGGAGTTAATTCAACTTATACTTTCATGAAAAGGGGGGGCATGTACCTTGTAAGCACAACTCCTACTAAACTGCTTATTGAATTTTTATGAAACTTTACACAGTTGTAGCACACAACCTGCAGATGTGCATGAAGTAATACCGTTGCTGTCTACAATTTAGAAGGGGAGATCATTCAACTTATACTTTCACGAAAAGGGGGGTCGTGTACTTTGTAAGCGCAACTCCTCCTAAACGGCTTATTGGAGTTTTGTGAAACTTTACATAGTTGTAGTACACTACCTGCAGATGTGCATGAAGGAATATGGTTGCTGTTCAAAATTTAAAAGGGGAAATAATTCAACTTATACTTTCACGAAAAGGGGGGGGGGGCATGTACCTTGTAAGCGCAACTCCTACTAAACTGCTTATTGAATTTTTATGAAACTTTACACAGTTGTAGTACACAACCTGCAGATGTACATGAAGGAATACCGTTGCTGTCTAAAATTCAGAAGGGGAGATAATTCAACTTATACTTTCACGAAAAGGTGTGGGGGGGGGGGGGGGGGGGGGGGGGGGGGGGGCTGTGTACTTGTGGCGACCCCTAGATGTATGTTCTTGGTTAGTTTATTTTAGAGATGGGATGTTGTCTCCTTGACATAACTCCATATCCGTTCATTTTTCATAGGTATCTTGCTAATATACCTGTATTCCAAAGTTTGAACATCATAGTATTGCAAGCGGGGGGTATCACTCAGTGAGGTCACTCACAGTTCTAGTTTTGTAGATGGTTTATTTCAAGTGCAGTCTCTGTTTAATAACTAATTGTCTAAATGAACAAATAAAAAGTAGATATATAATTTCGGGCGCACGACACGTTTCTGGAATAACCTTGATGAGGTACACCCAGAATCGGAATACTGGAAAAACAAGTAATTTAAAACGTATTTAGGAGCAGGAACACCAAGCTATATACATTGACTGTTTCGTACTATTTTATATATTTACTGTGTTGTTTTTGATATCTTTTCTAAATGATTTCCATTTCTGGCTAAGATGCATATTTCTGTGTTGTTTATGATATTTATTCGAAGTAATTCAGTTATCAAGGTAACCTTGCTTATTCTAATAACGTACATTTTTTGGCTAGGGTGCGTATTCCAATTAATTATTTTAATTTATTTCTGATAAAGTTTATTTGATGTTTATGATACAGCTAATGTGTACATACATGACTGTATATATGCTGAGCAAGTTTACCATTTAGCTTATCATAGTATATGAAAAACAATTTTAGTCTATATTATAATGGGCATTTCCTTACGTTATTACGCAGGTTGGTTCGAGGTGTTTCAGTTCGTTTTGTTTTATACGAGTTGCTCCCCTTTATAATCGCGGTCGTCATGGCGTTGCATTCATGGAAATAAGCTGCATAAATAAACTCCATGTGTTTCTGTAGAACTAATGCCGTGTAATAGACTTATTCCATGTTCGTTTTGTTACAGTAAAATTAACATGTATATGATTATGAACTATGCTGTTTGTGAATTTATCATTATTTTGAAGACTCCTTTTTTACCTGCATCCTTAGATAATAAACGTTAGAGAATAGCAAAGGGACAATAACAAATGGACAATCCAGAGAAACTGGACAAACAAAATACAATACACGCCTGCGTATTGCGTAATTACAAATATTGTTTATTTTATTTTATTTTTCAGTATATAAGCGATCCATGATAAGTATATATGAAAGCAGGATATCAGCCAAGGCCATGGGATTTGTAGGAATAGCAGTAGTAGTGTTTGTCTTTGGATTTGTTATTGTGTCCGATTGTCTAAATATTGGCCGTCATATTGTAGATAGATGGTCAATGAACACATAAGTCACAGGGACGATTTTACACCTGCAAACCTGTATTACGAAGTCACACTTGGAACAAGAAAAGGTGGTCATCTTAAAAGAAGTTTCATTCATATGAACCTTTCTATGACATGGTAATAAAAATGTGACCTTTTGATACAGGTGACTGCTTAATAGAGGTCACCAGATGGGCAAGCTTCATTGTATATACTGTCTTGTCTCTAATAAACCATATAATGAGTACATTATTATTAGTGGACTTGTAAGTAAACAAACCAAAGTGGTATCACTATTCCATTAAAGAGACCGAGACAGAAGCATCTTGTCGAATTATATCATTCATAACACAGATATTTTAAATATGTCGGTTTAAACATTTCAGATTTTAAAGATCTATACTTCAGTATATTGTTTATTCGCGTTCTAATGAATAAAAACGTAGATATCAAGTTTAGTACGCACGGTGCCTTTCTGAAATAACCTTCATCAGGTACGTTTCTGAAATAACCTTCATCAGGTACGTTTCTGAAATAACCTTCATCAGGTACGTTTCTGAAATAACCTTCATCAGGTACGTTTCTGAAATAACCTTCATCAGGTACGTTTCTGAAATAACCTTCATCAGGTACGTTTCTGAAATAACCTTCATCAGGTACGTTTTCTGAAATAACCTTCATCAGGTACATTTCTGGAATAACCTTCATCAGGTGCGTTTCTGAAATAACCTTCATCAGGTACGTTTCTGAAATAACCTTCATCAGGTACGTTTCTGAAATAACCTTCATCAGGTACGTTTCTGAAATAACCTTCATCAGGTACGTTTCTGAAATAACCTTCATCAGGTACGTTTCTGAAATAACCTTCATCAGGTACGTTTCTGAAATAACCTTCATCAGGTACGTTTCTGAAATAACCTTCATCAGGTACGTTTCTGAAATAACCTTCATCAGGTACGTTTCTGAAATAACCTTCATCAGGTACGTTTCTGAAATAACCTTCATCGGGTACATTTCTGGAATAACCTTCATCAGGTACGTTTCTGAAATAACCTTCATCAGGTACGTTTCTGAAATAACCTTCATTAGGTACATTTCTGAAATAACCTTCATCAGGTACGTTTCTGAAATAACCTTCATCAGGTACGTTTCTGAAATAACCTTCATCAGGTACGTTTTCTGAAATAACCTTCATCAGGTACATTTCTGGAATAACCTTCATCAGGTACGTTTCTGGAATAACCTTCATAAGGTGCGTTTTCTGAAATAACCTTCATCAGGTACATTTCTGGAATAACCTTCATCAGGTACGTTTCTGGAATAACCTTCATCAGGTACGTTTCTGAAATAACCTTCATCAGGTACGTTTCTGGAATAACCTTCATAAGGTGCGTTTTCTGAAATAACCTTCATCAGGTACATTTCTGGAATAACCTTCATCAGGTACGTTTCTGGAATAACCTTCATCAGGTACGTTTCTGAAATAACCTTCATCAGGTACGTTTCTGAAATAACCTTCATCAGGTACGTTTCTGAAATAACCTTCATCAGGTATGTTTCTGGAATAACCTTCATCAGGTACGTTTCTGAAATAACCTTCATCAGGTACGTTTCTGAAATAACCTTCATCAGGTACATTTCTGGAATAACCTTCATCAGGTACGTTTCTGGAATAACATTCATAAGGTGCGTTTTCTGAAATAACCTTCATCAGGTACATTTCTGGAATAACCTTCATCAGGTACGTTTCTGGAATAACCTTCATCAGGTACGTTTCTGAAATAACCTTCATCAGGTACGTTTTCTGAAATAACCTTCATCAGGTACATTTCTGGAATAACCTTCATCAGGTACGTTTCTGGAATAATCTTCATAAGGTGCGTTTTCTGAAATAACCTTCATTAGGTACATTTCTGGAATAACCTTCATCAGGTACGTTTCTGGAATAACCTTCATCAGGTACGTTTCTGAAACAACCTTCATCAGGTACGTTTCTGAAATAACCTTCATCAGGTACGTTTCTGAAATAACCTTCATGAGGTACGTTTCTGGAATAACATTCATCAGGTACGTTTCTGAAATAACCTTCATCAGGTACGTTTCTGAAATAACCTTCATGAGGTGCGTTTTCTGAAATAACCTTCATCAGGTACATTTCTGGAATAACCTTCATCAGGTACGTTTCTGAAATAACCTTCATCAGGTACGTTTCTGGAATAACCTTCATCAGGTACGTTTCTGGAATAACCTTCATCAGGTACGTTTCTGAAATAACCTTCATCAGGTACGCTCAATGTCGAAAGATTGGAAAGCCAAATAATTTAAAAATTTTAGGACCAATAAAACCACAGGCCTAACCAGGTTAAGGCCACCTTTGCCTGAGGATGGGGAATCTTAGTTTTGATATGAATAACACATTGAAATCGCCATTCTAGGATTTACCAGTACTTTCTACAATAATATTATGACATTTTATGTCATACATGATATGGAACCGCATCTATGATATAATGATTAGCGTGCTCTCCTCGAATGCGGTAGATCGAGGGTTCGAGATCCGTCGGTTCAAACCAGACAATAGGAATTTTATTTGCTGCTTCTCCTCAAAGCACACACCATTAAGGACAAAGAACAAAGACTGGTTGGTTTGGAATCATAATGAAATATCCGAATGACTCGACATGTCTACCCGCAGGCTATTGTTTAATTGAGTGAGCATTATAAAAATCCAACTAAGCGTGTTGATCTGGTACAAGGCGGACCTTATCATCATCTCATTGAAATGTAACTTATTCTCACAATGATATAATTAAACAATTTCTCACTTGACCTTAAACAACAATCTTTCAATCACTCACTACATGAAATGGAACAGTGAACTCTTGCAAACTTGACATGAGAATTTGTCATCATTTACTACTTAATGTTATGTCTCATTAGTAATGTTGTATACATTCGGATTACGTCTTTTTTACTATTCCTTCTATCTGGTATTTCATAAACGTTAGAGAAAACCGAAAGGACAATCATGAATGGGCAAACAAGAGACAGTGGTAGCATTGGACACAAGACACAGAACGAACACAAACACAACAAAGCAAAAACACAACACAGAAAACACATATTTATTATTTATTCACATCCAAGTTTGTAAAAGAATGTAGTCGTCTACAAACACAAATGCAAGACTATTTTATTTATGCATGTAAATACCAGTTTTGCCAAATAATGGGGTTATATGTTTAACCATCACATTCGTAACTACTCATAACATTGCATGTTATCACTGAAACGACTGATCCTCTATATTATATTTCTTATTGCATCAGTTTTCATTGGTCAACAAAAAATATTTCACTAATGCAGAAATATATATGGGATTGCACATTTAATTATGGTATTGGTATAAGAGAATGTTGCGATGGCGGGCTTTAGAGGTACAGTGACATTAGCCATTTAAAGGGTGGTGTAAATCAGATCTGAATAAGAGTATATAGAATCAAGGTCTCTCTCTTCATACAATAAACATTTGACTTCTCTACCTTCTACACATCTATTACCCACTCGTTGTTTGTCGCTTTGTCTTTTTCCTTGGGCCATTGTATTGTCTGTCTTTCTTCAATTTACGGCTTCTGGATGCCCCTTGCTTTCTTCAAACTTTTGTTTAAAATATGTGATGTCATCAAAGCATCAGCATGAAATAGTTCCTGTACCATAATATATTTATATCATAAATAAGTAATATATGCATGTTTGTTTGTTTGATGGTGCGTTCAACAATATTACAGTTATATCATGGCGGTCCCGGAGAAAACCACCGACCTGTCGCAAGTCACTGACAAACTTTATCACGTAATGTAGTACACTCCACCCTGATCGAGATTAGAACCCACAACTTCAGTGGTTGTAATCTATGCAGAGTTTAAAGGTAAATAGATATTGCTAGATCTTACGAAATACGTTACTTGCACTCGTGTGCACTTATCACGTTGATAGTATGTACGCGTTTTCCCTAGTTTTCTGAAATTCGATATTAACCAAAAACGAAAGTGAAATCGTATTTGAACGATTTGTTTGAGCTGTCAGATATAAATATATTGTTTTTCTTATCAAATGTAAATATTTGATTAATTATGAAATTATCAGCGAGATAGATAACACAGTGTTTGTAAAGATCTGAAGGGATGATTTTTTTCTGTTATTTAACTGGTTTCAGCTATTTTTTCTGTGAAAAAAAACCCGAAAGTTGCAGAACACAGTCAGAACTTGCCAAACCTAACATTTTTGAAAAGGGGTGTAGATGGTGTCAGAGTTATTTTTCATTGATTTTCAGTTATTTTATTTTCTTTCCAGAATAATCCCTGGATCTGTATCATATAATCATGGAATCGTTTTTTTTTAATTTCATGTCACCGTTCTCCCATAGACAGAAGATCATGCCCATCCCAACACACTTTGAACTTCATTCATTTTCACCAATGACCGTTTTATTTTCCAAAATTAGTGATATCAGTTTTGCATTTCGGTAATGAAACTACTTAAGAGCTTGTCTATGAGAAAACCATGCAAAATTTAAAATTTCGTCCGGTAGCAAGGTCCTAAAATCAGTTTGATATCATATGTGTCCTAAAGGGTAACATGTAATGACTCCATAAATACCATCAAAAGTGTAAATGGGTCGTTCTATTTTCTTTAAATTATATATATATATAAAAGAATATCGTACAAAATATATTCTACTTATCTAATTATTTTTTTCCAACTTTTTATGGCTTAGCACCACTGAAAATATTAAATTGAAATATGTACGTCTGGCCTTAGTAAAATATGTATTTGTTTGTTTTTTTTATGGTGTTTAACGTCAACAATATTTCAGTTATATCGTGGCGGTCAGTTTTATTGGTGGGAGAAACCAGAGTACCCGGAGAAAACCACCAACTTGTCGCAAGTAACTGACAAACATTATCACATAATGTTACACACCTCGCCCTGATCGAGATTCGAACTCACAACATCAGTGGTGTTAGGTACTGATTGCATAGGTAGTTGTAAGTCCAACTACCATACGATCATGACCAGGACGGCCCTGTAAAATATTTATATTCAATGTTTATTTAACATTATCATGCAGATAAAGCATTTGTATGACAGTTGATATTATATATATTAACTTTGATCTGTAATTAATAGATTAACATTTTCTGAAAATATTTAGGCTTCTCCTTTAGGGAGATAATTATATATTCAACGTTTATCCTTGTGCCGACATTTGTCCTGTGGACATTAGTAAATAAATGTAGTACATAGTGATCTCTACTCAACTGGACTACTAGAACGGTCTGTAAATATTATTCTCATGTTTCACTAATAATTAAATATATATCTAATATACATATTAATTAGGGTGAGCAAGAGTTCGTAAGTCAGGAGTCACAAAAAAGAGAAGTAGATTGCATTGTATCATTTGAGGGTTAGTGTTATGGTTTTTAACGTGACTTTCTACACTATTTTAGCTATATAATGGCGGTCAGTTTTTTTGGTAGAGGAAACCGGAGTACCCGGAGAAAACCACCGAACTGCCGCAAGTCACTGACAAACTTCATCATATAATGTTGTATCGGGTACGACTGAGCGGAGTTCGAACTGCCGCAAGTCACTGACAAACTTCATCATACAATGTTGTATCGAGTACGACTGAGCGGAGTTCGAACACACAACGTTAGTGGTGATAGGCACCGATTGCATAGGTAGTTATAAATCCACCTAGCTTACAATCACGATCACGACGGTCTCTAGGATCATTTGCGAGACAAGTTGTGTAACTCATAACATACGAATACAGTCATTTGGTTCTCTCGTTATCAGAACATTTTCTTATTTCAGCATAAAAAAACAGGGAATAGTTGCTTTTCATTTTGTTTTAATACTGAGTATTTCTAAATAAGGAAGTGATAGACTTATTGTTTTTGTGCGGTTTCTCTTTACCACCATTCTGCCTCTTTCGCTCGTCATCCCCACATAAACCCGTCCGAAGCAAATTACTATCACTGGGTCAATACCTCTTCTGGTGGGATAATAGTCACCGAGGGTATCATCCATCCAGTAGTCAGTGTTTTAGTACTGACATGCTTTATTGGAAATCTACGTTTTTCTTACTATCACTGGGTCAATACCTCTGCTATTGGACTATTAGCCCCAGAGAATATCATCCATCCAGTAGTCAGTGTTTCAGTTCTGACATGCTTTATTAGAAATCTACTTTATTCTTAATATCACTGGGTCTATACCTCTTCTGGTGGACTAATAGTCCCCAGGGTATCATCCGCCCAATGGTCAGTGTTTCAGTACTGACATGTTTTATTAGTAATCTACTTTTTTCTTACTATCACTGGGTATATACCTCTTCTGGTGGACTACTAGTTCCCAGTGTATCATCCGCCCAGTAGTCAGTGTTTCAGTACTGACATGCTTTATTAGAAATCTAAGTTATTCTTACTATCACTGGGTCTATACCTCTTCTGGTGGACTAATAGTCCCCAGGGTATCATCCGCCCAAAGGTCAGTGTTTCAGTACTGACATGTTTTATTAGTAATCTACTTTTTTCTTACTATCACTGGGTCTATACCTCTTCTGGTGGACTAATAGTCCCCAGGGTATCATCCCCCTAGTAGTCATTGTTTCAGTACTGACATGCTTTATTAGAAATCTACTTTGTTCTTACTATCACTGGGTCTATACCTCTTCTGGTGGACTAATAGTCCCCAGGGTATCATCCCCCTAGTAGTCAGTGTTTCAGTACTGACATGCTTTATTAAATATCTACTTTTTTCTTACTATCACTGGGTCGATAACTCTTCTGGTGGACTAATGGTCCCCAGTGTATCATCCATCAAGTAGTCAGTGTTTCAGTACTGACATGATTTATTATATATCTACATGTTTATTACTATCACTGGGTCTATATACCTCTTCTGGTGGACTAATAGTCCCCCGGATATCATCCCCCTAGTAGTCAGTGTTTCAGTAATAGCCCCCAGGGTATCATCCGCCCAGTAGTCAGTGTTTCAGTACTGGCATGCTTTATTAGAAATCTACTTTATTCTTACTATCACTGGGTCTATATACCTCTTCTAGTGGACTAATAGTCCCCAGGATATCATCCCCCTAGTAGTCAGTGTTTCAGTAATAGCCCCCAGGGTATCATCCGCCCAGTAGTCAGTGTTTCAGTACTGACATGCTTTATTAGAAATCTACTTTATTCTTACTATCACTGGGTCTATATACCTATTCTGGTGGACTAATAGTCCCCAGGATATCATCCCCCTAGTAGTCAGTGTTTCAGTACTGACATGCTTTATTAGAAATCTACTTTATTCTTACTATCACTGGGTCTATATACTTCTTCTGGTGGACTAATAGTAACCAGGATATCATCCCCCTTGTAGTCAGTGTTTCAGTACTGACATGCTTTATTAGAAATCTACTTTATTCTTACTATCACTGGGTCTATATACCTCTTCTGGTGGACTAATAGTACCCAGGATATCATCCCTCTAGTAGTCAGTGTTTCAGTACTGACATGCTTTATTAGAAATCTACTTTATTCTTACTATCACTGGGTCTATATACCCCTTCTGGTGGACTAATAGTCCCAAGGATATCATCCCCCTAGTAGTCAGTGTTTCAGTACTGACATGCTTTATTAGAAATCTACTTTATTCTTACTATCACTGGGTCTATATACCTCTTCTGGTGGACTAATAGTCCCCAGGATATCATCCCCCTAGTAGTCAGTGTTTCAGTACTGACATGCTTTATTAGAAATCTACTTTATTCTTACTATCACTGGGTCTATATACCTCTTCTGGTGGACTAAAAGTCCCCAGGATATCATCCCCCAAGTAGTCAGTGTTTCAGTACTGGCATGCTTTATTAGAAATCTACTTTATTCTTACTATCACTTGGTCTATATACCTCTTCTATTGGACTAATAGTCCCCAAGATATCACCCCCCTAGTAGTCAGTGTTTCAGTACTGACATGCTTTATTAGAAATCTACTCTATTCTTACTATCACTGGGTCTATATACCTCTTCTGGTGGACTAATAGTACCCAGAGTATCATCCCCCTAGTAGTCAGTGTTTCAGTACTGACATACTTGCTTTGAAATCTACTTTATTCTTACTATCACTGGGTCTATATACCTCTTCTGGTGGACTAATAGTACACAGGACATAATCCCCCTTGTAGTCAGTGTTTCAGTACTGACATGCTTTATTAGAAATCTACTTTATTCTTACTATCACTGGGTCTATATACCTCTTCTGGTGGACTAATAGTCCCCAGGATATCATCCCCCTAGTAGTCAGTGTTTCAGTACTGACATGCTTTATTAGAAATCTACTTTATTCTTACTATCACTGGGTCTATATACTTCTTCTGGTGGACTAATAGTACCCAGGACATCATCCCCCTGGTAGTCAGTGTTTCAGTACTGACATGCTTTATTAGAAATCTACTTTATTCTTACTATCACTGGGTCTATATACCTCTTCTGGTGGACTAATAGTCCCCAGGATATCATCCCCCTAGTAGTCAGTGTTTCAGTACTGACATGCTTTATTAGAAATCTACTTTATTCTTACTATCACTGGGTCTATATACTTCTTCTGGTGGACTAATAGTACCCAGGACATCATCCCCCTGGTAGTCAGTGTTTCAGTACTGACATGCTGTATTAGAAATCTACTTTATTCTTACTATCACTGGGTCTATATACCTCTTCTGGTGGACTAATATTACCCAGGATATCATCCCCCTAGTAGTCAGTGTTTCAGTACTGACATGCTTTATTAGAGATCTACTTTATTCTTACTATCACTGGGTCTATATACCCCTTCTGGTGGACTAATAGTCCCAAGGATATCATCCCCCTAGTAGTCAGTGTTGCAGTACTGACATGCTTTATTAGAAATCTACTTTATTCTTACTATCACTGGGTCTATATACCTCTTATGGTGGACTAATAGTCCCCAGGATATCATCCCCCTAGTAGTCAGTGTTTCAGTACTGGCATGCTTTATTAGAAATCTACTTTATTCTTACTATCATTGGGTCTATATACCTCTTCTAGTGGACTAATAGTCCCCAGGATATCATCCCCCTAGTAGTCAGTGTTTCAGTACTGACATGCTTTATTAGAAATCTACTCTATTCTTACTATCACTGGGTCTATATACCTCTTCTGGTGGACTAATAGTACCCAGAGTATCATCCCTCTAGTAGTCAGTGTTTCAGTACTGACATACTTGCTTTGAAATCTACTTTATTCTTACTATCACTGGGTCTATATACCTCTTCTGGTGAACTAATAGTACACAGGACATAATTCCCCTGGTAGTCAGTGTTTCAGTACTGACATGCTTTATTAGAAATCTACCATATTCTTACTATCACTGGGTCTATATACCTATTCTGGTGGACTAATAGTCCCCAGGATATCATCCCCCTAGTAGTCAGTGTTTCAGTACTGACATGCTTTATTAGAAATCTACTTTATTCTTACTATCACTGGGTCTATATACTTCTTCTGGTGGACTAATAGTAACCAGGATATCATCCCCCTTGTAGTCAGTGTTTCAGTACTGACATGCTTTATTAGAAATCTACTTTATTCTTACTATCACTGGGTCTATATACCTCTTCTGGTGGACTAATAGTACCCAGGGTATCATCCGCCCAATAGTCAGCGTTTCAGTACTGACATGTTTTATTTGAAATCTACTTTTTTTTCATATCACTGGGTCGATACCTCTTCTGGTGGACTAATAGCCCCCTGGGTATCATCCGCTCAGTAGTCAGTGTTTCAGTACTGACATGATTTATTAGATTTCTATGTTTGTATTACTATCACTGGGTCGATACCTCTTCTGGTGGACTAATAGTCCCCAGTGTATCATCCATCCAGTAGTCAGTGCTTCGGTACTGACATGATTTATTATAAATCTACGTTTGTATTACTATCACTGCGTCGACACCTCTGTTACTGGACTATTAGCCCCAGAGAATATCATCCGCCCAGTAGTCAGTGTTTCAGTACTGACATGATTTATTAGATTTCTACGTTTGTATTACTATCAATGGGTCGATACCTCTTCTGGTGGACTAATAGCCCCAAGGGTATCATCCGCTCAGTAGTCAGTGCTTCAGTACTGACATGATTTATTATATATCTACGTTTTCATTACTATCATATAGAAATCTACTTTATTCTTACTATCACTGGGTTGATACCTCTTCTGGTGGACTAATAGCCCCCGAGGGTATCATCCGCCCAGTAGTCAGTGCATTGGAATTGACATGGTTTACTAGATAATTATCTTTGAAGTTTGCATTTTATAGATAATGTTTTTAATTAAAACTACGGTAAATCTGCCTCAGTCATATATAACCGTATTATAGTTTGACTATCCTGTGGAGGACCTTTGATTTACTTGTTATATTTGGGTTCTAAGTTGTTGACTATGAGCGTACCTGGACCTGTAGAATGTTATTCCAGAGACGCGTCGTGCGTACTAAATTAAATATCTACGAATTCATTACATCTGAACAGAATTCCTTGCAATTCCGAAGGAGTCCATAGAGAAGCAGATAAAATAAGAGCAATCATAATAGTTTGTATAAATTTTTGGCCCCCATTGCGAAGAAAAAAAACAACACATCAGCGAGATAGATAACACAGTGTTTGTAAAGATCTGAAGGGATGATTTTTTTCTGTTATTTAACTGATTTCAGCTATTTGTTCTGTGAAAAAAAATCCGAAAGTTGCAGGACACAGTCAGAACTTGCCAAACCTAATCTTTTTGAAAAGGGGTGTAGATGGTGTCAGAGTTATTTTTCATTGATTTTCAGTTATTTTATTTTCTTTCCAGAATAATCCCTTGATCTGTATCATATAATCATGGATTCGTTTTTTTTTTATTTTCTCCCATAGACAGAAGATCATGCCAATCCCAACACACTTTGAACTTCATTCATTTTCACCAATGACCGTTTTATTTTCCAAAAATTAGTGATATCAGTTTTGCATTTCTGTAATGAAGCTACTTAAGAGCTTGTCTATGAGAAAACCATGCAAAATTTAAAATTTCGTCAGGTGGCAAGGTCCTAAAATCAGTTTGATATCATATGTGCCCTGAAGGGTAACATGTAATGACTCCATAAATACCATCAAAAGTGCAAATGGGTCGTTCTAAATTTTTTTTTAGATTATATATATATATATATAAAAGAATATCGTACAGAAAAAATTATAAGCGATGCATTTTCATATAGTGAAAATGTATAAAGTTAAGTAAAAAATTCAAGGATAATTTTTTTTGTCAATGTGTGACGTAAAAATATTTTTGACATTTACGTCACCGAATATGGTACTGCTTTGACAACTGTTTTACCTATTTTGTTCCTGTGTTTAAATACTGTTACAGTGACAGCCGGAACCTTTGAACCGTAATGAGAGCGGGAGGTTTGGCACCTTAAAATCTGATTTAACCCACCATTTCTTTAGAAATGCCTGTACCAAGTCAGGGTCAATACGGTTTTCACAGTTTTCCGGTTGACTGATTTTGTCTGTTTGCATAATTATGAGTTTTGACTTTCCCTTTGTAAGATTGTTCGGAGTTCGGTAATTTTATTATTACCCTTATTATACAAAATATATTCTACTTATCTAATTATTTTTTTCCAACTTTGTATGGCTTAGCACCACTGAAAACATTAAATTGAGATATGTACGTCTGGCCTTAGCAAAATATTTATTTGTTTGTTTTTTTGATGGTGTTTAACGCCACGTTCAACAATATTTCAGTTATATCGTGGCGGTCAGTTTTATTGGTGGGAGAAACCAGAGTACCCGGAGAAAACCACCAACTTGTCGCAAGTAACTGACAAACATTATCACATAATGTTACACACCTCGCCCTGATCGAAATTCGAACTCACAACATCAGTGGTGATAGGTACTGATTGTATAGGTAGTTGTAAGTCCAACTACCATACGATCATGACCACGACGGCCTTGTAAAATATTTATATTCAATGTTTATTTAACATTATCATGCAGATAAAGCATTTGTATGACATTTGATATTATATATATTAACTTTGATCTGTAATTAATAGATTAACATTTTCTGAAAATATTTAGGCTTCTCCTTTAGGGAGATAATTATATATTCAACGTTTATCCTTGTGCCAACATTTGTCCTGTGGACATTAGTGAATAAATGTAGTACATAGTGATCTCTACTCAACTGGACTACTAGAACGGTTTGTAAATATTATTCTCATGTTTCACTAATAATTAAATATATATCTAATATACATATTAAGTAGGGTGAGCAAGAGATCGTAAGTCAGGAGTCACAAAAAAGTAAATCAGTCCCCAGGGTATCATCCACCTAGTAGTCAGTGCTTCAGTACTGACATCTACATGTTTACTACTGTCATATGGTCTATACCTCTTCTGGTGGACTAATAGTCACCAGGGTATCATCCACCTAGTAGTCAGTGTTTCAGTACTGACATGATTTATTAGATATCTACGTGTTTATTACTGTCAAAGGGTCTACACCTCTTCTGGTGGACTAATAGTCCCCAGGGTATCATCCACCTAGTAGTCAGTGTTTCAGTACTGACATGATTTATTAGATATCTACGTGTTTATTACTGTCAAAGGGTCTATACCTCTTCTGGTGGACTAATAGTCCCCAGGGTATCATCCACCTAGTAGTCAGTGTTTCAGTACTGACATGATTTATTAGATATCTACGTGTTTATTACTGTCAAAGGGTCTATACCTCTTCTGGTGGACTAATAGTCCCCAGGGTATCATCCACCTAGTAGTCAGTGTTTCAGTACTGACATGCTTTATTAGAAATCTACTTTATTCTTACTATCACTGGGTCTATATACCTCTTCTGGTGGACTAATAGTACCCAGGATATCATCCCCCTGGTAGTCAGTGTTTCAGTACTGACATGCTTTATTAGAAATCTACTTTATTCTTACTATCACTGGGTCTATATACCTCTTCTGGTGGACTAATAGTAACCAGGATATCATCCCCCTAGTAGTCAGTGTTTCAGTACTGACATGCTTTATTAGAAATCTACTTTATTCTTACTATCACTGGGTCTATATACCTCTTCTGGTGGACTAATAGTAACCAGGATATCATCCCCCTAGTAGTCAGTGTTTAAGTACTGACATGCTTTATTAGAAATCTACTTTATTCTTACTATCACTGGGTCTATATACCTCTTCTGGTGGACTAATAGTACCCAGGATATCATCCCCCTAGTAGTCAGTGTTTCAGTACTGACATGCTTTATTAGAAATCTACTTTATTCTTACTATCACTGGGTCTATATACCTCTTCTGGTGGACTAATAGTACCCAGGATATCAACCCCCTAGTAGTCAGTGTTTCAGTACTGACATGCTTTATTAGAAATCTACTTTATTCTTACTATCACTGGGTCTATATACCTCTTCTGGTGGACTAATAGTACCTAGGATATCATCCCCCTAGTAGTCAGTGTTTCAGTACTGACATGCTTTATTAGAAATCTACTTTATTCTTACTATCACTGGGTCTATATACCTCTTCTGGTGGACTAATAGTACCCAGGATATCATCCCCCTGGTAGTCAGTGTTTCAGTACTGACATGCTTTATTAGAAATCTACTTTATTCTTACTATCACTGGGTCTATATACCTCTTCTGGTGGACTAATAGTAACCAGGATATCATCCCCCTAGTAGTCAGTGTTTCAGTACTGACATGCTTTATTAGAAATCTACTTTATTCTTACTATCACTGGGTCTATATACCTCTTCTGGTGGACTAATAGTCCCCAGGATATCATCCCCCTAGTAGTCAGTGTTTCAGTACTGACATGCTTTATTAGAAATCTACTTTATTCTTACTATCACTGGGTCTATATACCTCTTCTGGTGGACTAATAGTCCCCAGGATATCATCCCCCTAGTAGTCAGTGTTTCAGTACTGACATGCTTTATTAGAAATCTACTTTATTCTTACTATCACTGGGTCTATATACCTCTTCTGGTGGTCTAATAGTACCCAGAGTACCATCCCCCTAGTAGTCAGTGTTTCAGTACTGACATACTTGATTAGAAATCTACTTTGTTCTTACTATCACTGGGTCTATATACCTCTTCTGGTGGACTAATAGTACCCAGGATATCATCCCCCTAGTAGTCAGTGTTTCAGTACTGACATGCTTTATTAGAAATTTACTTTATTCATACTATCACTGGGTCTATATACCTCTTCTGGTGGACTAATAGTACCCAGGACATCATCCCCTGGTAGTCAGTGTTTCAGTACTGACATGCTTTATTAGAAATCTACTTTAATCTTACTATCACTGGGTATATATACCTCTTCTGGTGGACTAATAGTCCCCAGGATATCATCTCCCTAGTAGTCAGTGTTTCAGTACTGACATGCTTTATTAGAAATCTACTTTATTCTTACTATCACTGGGTCTATATACCTCTTCTGGTGGACTAATAGTAACCAGGATATCATCCCCCTAGTAGTCAGTGTTTCAGTACTGACATGCTTTATTAGAAATCTACTTTATTCTTACTATCACTGGGTCTATATACCTCTTCTGGTGGACTAATAGTACCCAGGATATCATCCCCCTAGTAGTCAGTGTTTCAGTCCTGACATGCTTTATTAGAAATCTACTTTATTCTTACTATCACTGGGTCTATATACCTCTTCTGGTGGTCTAATAGTACCCAGGATATCATCCCCCTAGTAGTCAGTGTTTCAGTACTGACATGCTTTATTAGAAATCTACTTTATTCTTACTATCACTGGGTCTATATACCTCTTCTGGTGGACTAATAGTCCCCAGGATATCATCCCCCTAGTAGTCAGTGTTTCAGTACTGACATGCTTTATTAGAAATCTACTTTATTCTTACTATCACTGGGTCTATATACCTCTTCTGGTGGTCTAATAGTACCCAGAGTATCATCCCCCTAGTAGTCAGTGTTTCAGTACTGACATACTTGATTAGAAATCTACTTTGTTCTTACTATCACTGGGTCTATATACCTCTTCTGGTGGACTAATAGTACCCAGGATATCATCCCCCTAGTAGTCAGTGTTTCAGTACCGACATGCTTTATTAGAAATTTACTTTATTCATACTATCACTGGGTCTATATACCTCTTCTGGTGGACTAATAGTACCCAGGACATCATCCCCTGGTAGTCAGTGTTTCAGTACTGACATGCTTTATTAGAAATCTACTTTATCCTTACTATCACTGGGTATATATACCTCTTCTGGTGGACTAATAGTCCCCAGGATATCATCTCCCTAGTAGTCAGTGTTTCAGTACTGACATGCTTTATTAGAAATCTACTTTATTCTTACTATCACTGGGTCTATATACCTCTTCTGGTGGACTAATAGTAACCAGGATATCATCCCCCTAGTAGTCAGTGTTTCAGTACTGACATGCTTTATTAGAAATCTACTTTATTCTTACTATCACTGGGTCTATATACCTCTTCTGGTGGACTAATAGTACCCAGGATATCATCCCCCTGGTAGTCAGTGTTTCAGTCCTGACATGCTTTATTAGAAATCTACTTTATTCTTACTATCACTGGGTCTATATACCTCTTCTGGTGGTCTAATAGTACCCAGAGTATCATCCCCCTAGTAGTCAGTGTTTCAGTACTGACATACTTGATTAGAAATCTACTTTATTCTTATTATCACTGAGTCTATATACCTCTTCTGGTGGACTAATAGTACCCAGGATATCATCCCCCTAGTAGTCAGTGTTTCAGTACTGATATGCTTTATTAGAAATTTACTTTATTCATACTATCACTGGGTCTATATACCTCTTCTGGTGGACTAATAGTACCCAGGACATCATCCCCCTGGTAGTCAGTGTTTCAGTACTGAAATGCTTTATTAGAAATCTACTTTATTCTTACTATCACTGGGTCTATATACCTCTTCTGGTGGACTAATAGTTCCAAGGATATCACCCCCCTAGTAGTCAGTGTTTCAGTACTGACATGCTTTATTAAAAATTTACTTTATTCATACTATCACTGGGTCTATATACCTCTTCTGGTGGACTAATAGTACCCAGGACATCATCCCCCTGGTAGTCAGTGTTTCAGTACTGACATGCTTTATTAGAAATCTACTTTATTCTTACTATCACTGGGTATATATACCTCTTCTGGTGGACTAATAGTAACCAGGATATCATCCCCCTAGTAGTCAGTGTTTCAGTACTGACATGCTTTATTAGAAATCTACTTTATTCTTACTATCACTGGGTCTATATACCTCTTCTGGTGGACTAATAGTACCCAGGATATCATCCCCCTAGTAGTCAGTGTTTCAGTACTGACATGCTTTATTAGAAATCTACTTTATTCTTACTATCACTGGGTCTATATACCTCTTCTGGTGGTCTAATAGTACCCAGAGTATCATCCCCCTAGTAGTCAGTGTTTCAGTACTGACATACTTGATTAGAAATCTACGTTGTTCTCACTATCACTGGGTCTATATACCTCTTCTGGTGGACTAATTGTACCCAGGATATCATCCCCCTAGTAGTCAGTGTTTCAGTACTGACATGCTTTATTAGAAATTTACTTTATTCATACTATCACTGGGTCTATATACCTCTTCTGGTGGACTAATAGTACCCAGGACATCATCCCCCTGGTAGTCAGTGTTTCAGTACTGACATGCTTTATTAGAAATCTACTTTATTCTTACTATCACTGGGTATATATACCCCTTCTGGTGGACTAATAGTACCCAGGATATCATCTCCCTAGTAGTCAGTGTTTCAGTACTGACATGCTTTATTAGAAATCTACTTTATTCTTACTATCACTGGGTCTATATACCGCTTCTGGTGGACTAATAGTAACCAGGATATCATCCCCCTAGTAGTCAGTGTTTCAGTACTGACATGCTTTATTAGAAATCTACTTTATTCTTACTATCAATGGGTCTATATACCTCTTCTGGTGGACTAATAGTACCCAGGATATCATCCCCCTAGTAGTCAGTGTTTCAGTACTGACATGCTTTATTAGAAATCTACTTTATTCTTACTATCACTGGGTCTATATACCTCTTCTGGTGGACTAATAGTAACCAGGATATCATCCCCCTAGTAGTCAGTGTTTCAGTACTGACATGCTTTATTAGAAATCTACTTTATTCTTAGTATCATTGGGTCTATATACCTCTTCTGGTGGACTAATAGTAACCAGGATATCATCCCCCTAGTAGTCAGTGTTTCAGTACTGACATGCTTTATTAGAAATCTACTTTATTCTTACTATCACTGGGTCTATATACCTCTTCTGGTGGACTAATAATACTCAGGGTATCATCCACCCAATAGTCAACGTTTCAGTACTGACATGTTTTATTTGAAATCTACTTTTTTGTCATATCACTGGGTCGATACCTCTTCTGGTGGACTAATAGCCCCCAGGGTATCATCCGCCCAGTAGTCAGTGTTTCAGTACTGACATGATTTATTAGATTTCTACGTTTGTATTACTATCAATGGGTCGATACCTCTTCTGGTGGACTAATAGCCCCAAGGGTATCATCCGCTCAGTAGTCAGTGCTTCAGTACTGACATGATTTATTATATATCTACGTTTTCATTACTATCATATAGAAATCTACTTTATTCTTACTATCACTGGGTCTATATACCTCTTCTGGTGGACTAATAGTACCCAGGATATCATCCCCCTAGTAGTCAGTTTTTCAGTACTGACATGCTTTATTAGAAATCTACTTTATTCTTACTATCACTGGGTCTATATACCCCTTCTGGTGGACTAATGGTTCCAAGGATATCACCCCCCTAGTAGTCAGTGTTTCAGTACTGACATGCTTTATTAGAAATTTACTTTATTCATACTATCACTGGGTCTATATACCTCTTCTGGTGGACTAATAGTACCCAGGACATCATCCCCCTGGTAGTCAGTGTTTCAGTACTGACATGCTTTATTAGAAATCTACTTTATTCTTACTATCACTGGGTATATATACCTCTTCTGGTGGACTAATAGTCCCCAGGATATCATCTCCCTAGTAGTCAGTGTTTCAGTACTGACATGCTTTATTAGAAATCTACTTTATTCTTACTATCACTGGGTCTATATACCTCTTCTGGTGGACTAATAGTAACCAGGATATCATCCCCCTAGTAGTCAGTGTTTCAGTTCTGACATGCTTTATTAGTAATCTACTTTATTCTTACTATCACTGGGTCTATATACCTCTTCTGGTGGACTAATAGTACCCAGGATATCACCCCCCTAGTAGTCAGTGTTTCAGTACTGACATGCTTTATTAGAAATCTACTTTATTCTTACTATCACTGGGTCTATATACCTCTTCTGGTGGTCTAATAGTACCCAGAGTATCATCCCCCTAGTAGTCAGTGTTTCAGTACTGACATACTTGATTAGAAATCTACGTTGTTCTTACTATCACTGGGTCTATATACCTCTTCTGGTGGACTAATTGTAACCAGGATATCATCCCCCTAGTAGTCAGTGTTTCAGTACTGACATGCTTTATTAGAAATTTACTTTATTCATACTATCACTGGGTCTATATACCTCTTCTGGTGGACTAATAGTACCCAGGACATCATCCCCCTGGTAGTCAGTGTTTCAGTACTGACATGCTTTATTAGAAATCTACTTTATTCTTACTATCACTGGGTATATATACCTCTTCTGGTGGACTAATAGTCCCCAGGATATCATCTCCCTAGTAGTCAATGTTTCAGTACTGACATGCTTTATTAGAAATCTACTTTATTCTTACTATCACTGGGTCTATATACCGCTTCTGGTGGACTAATAGTAACCAGGATATCATCCCCCTAGTAGTCAGTGTTTCAGTACTGACATGCTTTATTAGAAATCTACTTTATTCTTACTATCAATGGGTCTATATACCTCTTCTGGTGGACTAATAGTACCCAGGATATCATCCCCCTAGTAGTCAGTGTTTCAGTACTGGCATGCTTTATTAGAAATCTACTTTATTCTTACTATCACTGGGTCTATATACCTCTTCTGGTGGACTAATAGTACCCAGGATATCATCCCCCTAGTGGTCAGTGTTTCAGTACTGACATGCTTTATTAGAAATCTACTTTATTCTTACTATCACTGGGTATATATACCTCTTCTGGTGGACTAATAGTAACCAGGATATCATCCCCCTAGTAGTCAGTGTTTCAGTCCTGACATGCTTTATTAGAAATCTACTTTATTCTTACTATCACTGGGTCTATATACCTCTTCTGGTGGACTAATAATACTCAGGGTATCATCCACCCAATAGTCAACGTTTCAGTACTGACATGTTTCATTTGAAATCTACTTTTTTGTCATATCACTGGGTCGATACCTCTTCTGGTGGACTAATAGCCCCCAGGGTATCATCCGCCCAGTAATCAGTGTTTCAGTACTGACATGATTTATTAGATTTCTACGTTTGTATTACTATCAATGGGTCGATACCTCTTCTGGTGGACTAATAGCCCCAAGGGTATCATCCGCTCAGTAGTCAGTGCTTCAGTACTGACATGATTTATTATATATCTACGTTTTCATTACTATCATATAGAAATCTACTTTATTCTTACTATCACTGGGTCTATATACCTCTTCTGGTGGACTAATAGTACCCAGGATATCATCCCCCTAGTAGTCAGTTTTTCAGTACTGACATGCTTTATTAGAAATCTACTTTATTCTTACTATCACTGGGTCTATATACCCCTTCTGGTGGACTAATAGTCCCCAGGATATCACCCCCCTAGTAGTCAGTGTTTCAGTACTGACATGCTTTATTAGAAATTTACTTTATTCATACTATCACTGGGTCTATATACCTCTTCTGGTGGACTAATAGTACCCAGGACATCATCCCCCTGGTAGTCAGTGTTTCAGTACTGACATGCTTTATTAGAAATCTACTTTATTCTTACTATCACTGGGTATATATACCTCTTCTGGTGGACTAATAGTCCCCAGGATATCATCTCCCTAGTAGTCAGTGTTTCAGTACTGACATGCTTTATTAGAATTCTACTTTATTCTTACTATCACTGGGTCTATATACCTCTTCTGGTGGACTAATAGTAACCAGGATATCATCCCCCTAGTAGGCAGTGTTTCAGTACTGACATGCTTTATTAGAAATCTACTTTATTCTTACTATCACTGGGTCTATATACCACTTCTGGTGGACTAATAGTACCCAGGATATCATCCCCCTAGTAGTCAGTGTTTCAGTACTGACATGCTTTATTAGAAATCTACTTTATTCTTACTATCACTGGGTCTATATACCTCTTCTGGTGGTCTAATAGTACCCAGAGTATCATCCTCCTAGTAGTCAGTGTTTCAGTACTGACATACTTGATTAGAAATCTACGTTGTTCTTACTATCACTGGGTCTATATACCTCTTCTGGTGGACTAATTGTACCCAGGATATCATCCCCCTAGTAGTCAGTGTTTCAGTACTGACATGCTTTATTAGAAATTTACTTTATTCATACTATCACTGGGTCTATATACCTCTTCTGGTGGACTAATAGTACCCAGGACATCATCCCCCTGGTAGTCAGTGTTTCAGTACTGACATGCTTTATTAGAAATCTACTTTATTCTTACTATCACTGGGTATATATACCTCTTCTGGTGGTCTAATAGTCCCCATGATATCATCTCCCTAGTAGTCAGTGTTTCAGTACTGATATGCTTTATTAGAAATCTACTTTATTCTTACTATCACTGGGTCTATATACCTCTTTTGGTGGACTAATAGTAACCAGGATATCATCCCCCTAGTAGTCAGTGTTTCAGTACTGACATGCTTTATTAGAAATCTACTTTATTCTTACTATCACTGGGTCTATATACCTCTTCTGGTGGACTAATAGTACCCAGGATATCATCCCCCTAGTAGTCAGTGTTTCAGTACTGACATGCTTTATTAGAAATCTACTTTATTCTTACTATCACTGGGTCTATATACCTCTTCTGGTGGACTAATAGTCCCCAGGATATCATCCCCCTAGTAGTCAGTGTTTCAGTACTGACATGCTTTATTAGAAATCTACTTTATTCTTACTATCACTGGGTCTATATACCTCTTCTGGTGGTCTAATAGTACCCAGAGTATCATCCCCCTAGTAGTCAGTGTTTCAGTACTGACATACTTGATTAGAAATCTACTTTGTTCTTACTATCACTGGGTCTATATACCTCTTCTGGTGGACTAATAGTACCCAGGATATCATCCCCCTAGTAGTCAGTGTTTCAGTACTGACATACTTTATTAGAAATTTACTTTATTCATACTATCACTGGGTCTATATACCTCTTCTGGTGGACTAATAGTACCCAGGACATCATCCCCTGGTAGTCAGTGTTTCAGTACTGACATGCTTTATTAGAAATCTACTTTATTCTTACTATCACTGGGTATATATACCTCTTCTGGTGGACTAATAGTCCCCAGGATATCATCTCCCTAGTAGTCAGTGTTTCAGTACTGACATGCTTTATTAGAAATCTACTTTATTCTTACTATCACTGGGTCTATATACCTCTTCTGGTGGACTAATAGTAACCAGGATATCATCCCCCTAGTAGTCAGTGTTTCAGTACTGACATGCTTTATTAGAAATCTACTTTATTCTTACTATCACTGGGTCTATATACCTCTTCTGGTGGACTAATAGTACCCAGGATATCATCCCCCTAGTAGTCAGTGTTTCAGTCCTGACATGCTTTATTAGAAATCTACTTTATTCTTACTATCACTGGGTCTATATACCTCTTCTGGTGGTCTAATAGTACCCAGAGTATCATCCCCCTAGTAGTCAGTGTTTCAGTACTGACATACTTGATTAGAAATCTACTTTATTCTTATTATCACTGAGTCTATATACCTCTTCTGGTGGACTAATAGTACCCAGGATATCATCCCCCTAGTAGTCAGTGTTTCAGTACTGGCATGCTTTATTAGAAATTTACTTTATTCATACTATCACTGGGTCTATATACCTCTTCTGGTGGACTAATAGTACCCAGGACATCATCCCCCTGGTAGTCAGTGTTTCAGTACTGACATGCTTTATTAGAAATCTACTTTATTCTTACTATCACTGGGTATACATACCTCTTCTGGTGGACTAATAGTCCCCAGGATATCATCTCCCTAGTAGTCAGTGTTTCAGTACTGACATGCTTTATTAGAAATCTACTTTATTCTTACTATCACTGGGTCTATATACCTCTTCTGGTGGACTAATAGTAACCAGGATATCATCTCCCTAGTAGTCAGTGTTTCAGTACTGACATGCTTTATTAGAAATCTACTTTATTCTTACTATCACTGGGTCTATATACCTCTTCTGGTGGACTAATAGTAACCAGGATATCATCCCCCTAGTAGTCAGTGTTTCAGTACTGACATGCTTTATTAGAAATCTACTTTATTCTTACTATCACTGGGTCTATATACCTCTTCTGGTGGACTAATAGTACCCAGGATATCATCCCCCTAGTAGTCAGTGTTTCAGTCCTGACATGCTTTATTAGAAATCTACTTTATTCTTACTATCACTGGGTCTATATACCTCTTCTGGTGGTCTAATAGTACCCAGAGTATCATCCCCCTAGTAGTCAGTGTTTCAGTACTGACATACTTGATTAGAAATCTACTTTATTCTTATTATCACTGAGTCTATATACCTCTTCTGGTGGACTAATAGTACCCAGGATATCATCCCCCTAGTAGTCAGTGTTTCAGTACTGGCATGCTTTATTAGAAATTTACTTTATTCATACTATCACTGGGTCTATATACCTCTTCTGGTGGACTAATAGTACCCAGGACATCATCCCCCTGGTAGTCAGTGTTTCAGTACTGACATGCTTTATTAGAAATCTACTTTATTCTTACTATCACTGGGTCTATATACCTCTTCTGGTGGACTAATAGTTCCAAGGATATCACCCCCCTAGTAGTCAGTGTTTCAGTACTGACATGCTTTATTAGAAATCTACTTTATTCATACTATCACTGGGTCTATATACCTCTTCTGGTGGACTAATAGTACCCAGGACATCATCCCCCTGGTAGTCAGTGTTTCAGTACTGACATGCTTTATTAGAAATCTACTTTATTCTTACTATCACTGGGTATATATACCTCTTCTGGTGGACTAATAGTCCCCAGGATATCATCTCCCTAGTAGTCAGTGTTTCAGTACTGACATGCTTTATTAGAAATCTACTTTATTCTTACTATCACTGGGTCTATATACCTCTTCTGGTGGACTAATAGTAACCAGGATATCATCCCCCTAGTAGTCAGTGTTTCAGTACTGACATGCTTTATTAGAAATCTACTTTATTCTTACTATCACCGGGTCTATATACCTCTTCTGGTGGACTAATAGTACCCAGGATATCATCCCCCTAGTAGTCAGTGTTTCAGTACTGACATGCTTTATTAGAAATCTACTTTATTCTTACTATCACTGGGTCTATATACCTCTTCTGGTGGTCTAATAGTACCCAGAGTATCATCCCCCTAGTAGTCAGTGTTTCAGTACTGACATACTTGATTAGAAATCTACGTTGTTCTTACTATCACTGGGTCTATATACCTCTTCTGGTGGACTAATTGTACCCAGGATATCATCCCCCTAGTAGTCAGTGTTTCAGTACTGACATGCTTTATTAGAAATTTACTTTATTCATACTATCACTGGGTCTATATACCTCTTCTGGTGGACTAATAGTACCCAGGACATCATCCCCCTGGTAGTCAGTGTTTCAGTACTGACATGCTTTATTAGAAATCTACTTTATTCTTACTATCACTGGGTATATATACCTCTTCTGGTGGACTAATAGTACCCAGGATATCATCTCCCTAGTAGTCAGTGTTTCAGTACTGACATGCTTTATTAGAAATCTACTTTATTCTTACTATCACTGGGTCTATATACCGCTTCTGGTGGACTAATAGTAACCAGGATATCATCCCCCTAGTAGTCAGTGTTTCAGTACTGACATGCTTTATTAGAAATCTACTTTATTCTTACTATCAATGGGTCTATATACCTCTTCTGGTGGACTAATAGTACCCAGGATATCATCCCCCTAGTAGTCAGTGTTTCAGTACTGACATGCTTTATTAGAAATCTACTTTATTCTTACTATCACTGGGTCTATATACCTCTTCTGGTGGACTAATAGTAACCAGGATATCATCCCCCTAGTAGTCAGTGTTTCAGTACTGACATGCTTTATTAGAAATCTACTTTATTCTTAGTATCATTGGGTCTATATACCTCTTCTGGTGGACTAACAGTAACCAGGATATCATCCCCCTAGTAGTCAGTGTTTCAGTACTGACATGCTTTATTAGAAATCTACTTTATTCTTACTATCACTGGGTCTATATACCTCTTCTGGTGGACTAATAATACTCAGGGTATCATCCACCCAATAGTCAACGTTTCAGTACTGACATGTTTTATTTGAAATCTACTTTTTTGTCATATCACTGGGTCGATACCTCTTCTGGTGGACTAATAGCCCCCAGGGTATCATCCGCCCAGTAGTCAGTGTTTCAGTACTGACATGATTTATTAGATTTCTACGTTTGTATTACTATCAATGGGTCGATACCTCTTCTGGTGGACTAATAGCCCCAAGGGTATCATCCGCTCAGTAGTCAGTGCTTCAGTACTGACATGATTTATTATATATCTACGTTTCATTACTATCATATAGAAATCTACTTTATTCTTACTATCACTGGGTCTATATACCTCTTCTGGTGGACTAATAGTACCCAGGATATCATCCCCCTAGTAGTCAGTTTTTCAGTACTGACATGCTTTATTAGAAATCTACTTTATTCTTACTATCACTGGGTCTATATACCCCTTCTGGTGGACTAATAGTTCCAAGGATATCACCCCCCTAGTAGTCAGTGTTTCAGTACTGACATGCTTTATTAGAAATTTACTTTATTCATACTCTCACTGGGTCTATATACCTCTTCTGGTGGACTAATAGTACCCAGGACATCATCCCCCTGGTAGTCAGTGTTTCAGTACTGACATGCTTTATTAGAAATCTACTTTATTCTTACTATCACTGGGTATATATACCTCTTCTGGTGGACTAATAGTCCCCAGGATATCATCTCCCCAGTAGTCAGTGTTTCAGTACTGACATGCTTTATTAGAAATCTACTTTATTCTTACTATCACTGGGTCTATATACCTCTTCTGGTGGACTAATAGTAACCAGGATATCATCCCCCTAGTAGTCAGTGTTTCAGTTCTGACATGCTTTATTAGTAATCTACTTTATTCTTACTATCACTGGGTCTATATACCTCTTCTGGTGGACTAATAGTACCCAGGATATCACCCCCCTAGTAGTCAGTGTTTCAGTACTGACATGCTTTATTAGAAATCTACTTTATTCTTACTATCACTGGGTCTATATACCTCTTCTGGTGGTCTAATAGTACCCAGAGTATCATCCCCCTAGTAGTCAGTGTTTCAGTACTGACATACTTGATTAGAAATCTACGTTGTTCTTACTATCACTGGGTCTATATACCTCTTCTGGTGGACTAATAGTAACCAGGATATCATCCCCCTAGTAGTCAGTGTTTCAGTACTGACATGCTTTATTAGAAATTTACTTTATTCATACTATCACTGGGTCCATATACCTCTTCTGGTGGACTAATAGTACCCAGGACATCATCCCCCTGGTAGTCAGTGTTTCAGTACTGACATGCTTTATTAGAAATCTACTTTATTCTTACTATCACTGGGTATATATACCTCTTCTGGTGGACTAATAGTCCCCAGGATATCATCTCCCTAGTAGTCAATGTTTCAGTACTGACATGCTTTATTAGAAATCTACTTTATTCTTACTATCACTGGGTCTATATACCGCTTCTGGTGGACTAATAGTAACCAGGATATCATCCCCCTAGTAGTCAGTGTTTCAGTACTGACATGCTTTATTAGAAATCTACTTTATTCTTACTATCAATGGGTCTATATACCTCTTCTGGTGGACTAATAGTACCCAAGGATATCATCCCCCTAGTAGTCAGTGTTTCAGTACTGGCATGCTTTATTAGAAATCTACTTTATTCTTACTATCACTGGGTCTATATACCTCTTCTGGTGGACTAATAGTACCCAGGATATCATCCCCCTAGTAGTCAGTGTTTCAGTACTGACATGCTTTATTAGAAATCTACTTTATTCTTAGTATCATTGGGTCTATATACCGCTTCTGGTGGACTATTAGTCCCCAGGATATCATCCCCCTAGTAGTCAGTGTTTCAGTACTGACATGCTTTATTAGAAATCTACTTTATTCTTACTATCACTGGTTATATATACCTCTTCTGGTGGACTAATAGTAACCAGGATATCATCCCCCTAGTAGTCAGTGTTTCAGTACTGACATGCTTTATTAGAAATCTACTTTATTCTTACTATCACTGGGTCTATATACCTCTTCTGGTGGACTAATAATACTCAGGGTATCATCCACCCAATAGTCAACGTTTCAGTACTGACATGCTTTATTAGAAATTTACTTTATTCATACTATCACTGGGTCTATATACCTCTTCTGGTGGACTAATAGTACCCAGGACATCATCCCCCTGGTAGTCAGTGTTTCAGTACTGACATGCTTTATTAGAAATCTACTTTATTCTTACTATCACTGGGTATATATACCTCTTCTGGTGGACTAATAGTAACCAGGATATCATCCCCCTAGTAGTCAGTGTTTCAGTACTGACATGCTTTATTAGAAATCTACTTTATTCTTACTATCACTGGGTCTATATACCTCTTCTGGTGGTCTAATAGTACCCAGAGTATCATCCTCCTAGTAGTCAGTGTTTCAGTACTGACATACTTGATTAGAAATCTACGTTGTTCTTACTATCACTGGGTCTATATACCTCTTCTGGTGGACTAATTGTACCCAGGATATTATCCCCCTAGTAGTCAGTGTTTCAGTACTGACATGCTTTATTAGAAATTTACTTTATTCATACTATCACTGGGTCTATATACCTCTTCTGGTGGACTAATAGTACCCAGGACATCATCCCCCTGGTAGTCAGTGTTTCAGTACTGACATGCTTTATTAGAAATCTACTTTATTCTTACTATCACTGGGTATATATACCTCTTCTGGTGGTCTAATAGTCCCCATGATATCATCTCCCTAGTAGTCAGTGTTTCAGTACTGACATGCTTTATTAGAAATCTACTTTATTCTTACTATCACTGGGTCTATATACCTCTTTTGGTGGACTAATAGTAACCAGGATATCATCCCCCTAGTAGTCAGTGTTTCAGTACTGACATGCTTTATTAGAAATCTACTTTATTCTTACTATCACTGGGTCTATATACCTCTTCTGGTTGACTAATAGTACCCAGGATATCATCCCCCTAGTAGTCAGTGTTTCAGTACTGACATGCTTTATTAGAAATCTACTTTATTCTTACTATCACTGGGTCTATATACTTCTTCTGGTGGACTAATAGTACCCAGGATATCATCCCCTTAGTAGTCAGTGTTTCAGTACTGACATGCTTTATTAGAAATCTACTTTATTCTTACTATCACTGGGTCTATATACCTCTTCTGGTGGACTAATAGTCCCCAGGATATCATCCCCCTAGTAGTCAGTGTTTCAGTACTGACATGCTTTATTAGAAATCTACTTTATTCTTACTATCACTGGGTCTATATACCTCTTCTGGTGGTCTAATAGTACCCAGCGTATCATCCCCCTAGTAGTCAGTGTTTCAGTACTGACATGCTTTATTAGAAATCTACTTTGTTCTTACTATCACTGGGTCTATATACCTCTTCTGGTGGACTAATAGTACCCAGGATATCATCCCCCTAGTAGTCAGTGTTTCAGTACTGACATGCTTTATTAGAAATTTACTTTATTCATACTATCACTGGGTCTATATACCTCTTCTGGTGGACTAACAGTACCCAGGACATCATCCCCTGGTAGTCAGTGTTTCAGTACTGACATGCTTTATTAGAAATCTACTTTATTCTTACTATCACTGGGTCTATATACCTCTTCTGGTGGACTAATAATACTCAGGGTATCATCCACCCAATAGTCAACGTTTCAGTACTGACATGTTTCATTTGAAATCTACTTTTTTGTCATATCACTGGGTCGATACCTCTTCTGGTGGACTAATAGCCCCCAGGGTATCATCCGCCCAGTAGTCAGTGTTTCCGTACTGACATGATTTATTAGATTTCTACGTTTGTATTACTATCAATGGGTCGATACCTCTTCTGGTGGACTAATAGCCCCAAGGGTATCATCCGCTCAGTAGTCAGTGCTTCAGTACTGACATGATTTATTATATATCTACGTTTTCATTACTATCATATAGAAATCTACTTTATTCTTACTATCACTGGGTCTATATACCTCTTCTGGTGGACTAATAGTACCCAGGATATCATCCCCCTAGTAGTCAGTTTTTCAGTACTGACATGCTTTATTAGAAATCTACTTTATTCTTACTATCACTGGGTCTATATACCCCTTCTGGTGGACTAATAGTCCCCAGGATATCACCCCCCTAGTAGTCAGTGTTTCAGTACTGACATTCTTTATTAGAAATTTACTTTATTCATACTATCACTGGGTCTATATACCTCTTCTGGTGGACTAATAGTACCCAGGACATCATCCCCCTGGTAGTCAGTGTTTCAGTACTGACATGCTTTATTAGAAATCTACTTTATTCTTACTATCACTGGGTATATATACCTCTTCTGGTGGACTAATAGTCCCCAGGATATCATCTCCCTAGTAGTCAGTGTTTCAGTACTGACATGCTTTATTAGAAATCTACTTTATTCTTACTATCACTGGGTCTATATACCTCTTCTGGTGGACTAATAGTAACCAGGATATCATCCCCCTAGTAGTCAGTGTTTCAGTACTGACATGCTTTATTAGAAATCTACTTTATTCTTACTATCACTGGGTCTATATACCGCTTCTGGTGGACTAATAGTACCCAGGATATCATCCCCCTAGTAGTCAGTGTTTCAGTACTGACATGCTTTATTAGAAATCTACTTTATTCTTACTATCACTGGGTCTATATACCTCTTCTGGTGGTCTAATAGTACCCAGAGTATCATCCTCCTAGTAGTCAGTGTTTCAGTACTGACATACTTGATTAGAAATCTACGTTGTTCTTACTATCACTGGGTCTATATACCTCTTCTGGTGGACTAATTGTACCCAGGATATCATCCCCCTAGTAGTCAGTGTTTCAGTACTGACATGCTTTATTAGAAATTTACTTTATTCATACTATCACTGGGTCTATATACCTCTTCTGGTGGACTAATAGTACCCAGGACATCATCCCCCTGGTAGTCAGTGTTTCAGTACTGACATGCTTTATTAGAAATCTACTTTATTCTTACTATCACTGGGTATATATACCTCTTCTGGTGGTCTAATAGTCCCCAGGATATCATCTCCCTAGTAGTCAGTGTTTCAGTACTGACATGCTTTATTAGAAATCTACTTTATTCTTACTATCACTGGGTCTATATACCTCTTTTGGTGGACTAATAGTAACCAGGATATCATCCCCCTAGTAGTCAGTGTTTCAGTACTGACATGCTTTATTAGAAATCTACTTTATTCTTACTATCACTGGGTCTATATACCTCTTCTGGTGGACTAATAGTACCCAGGATATCATCCCCCTAGTAGTCAGTGTTTCAGTACTGACATGCTTTACTAGAAATCTACTTTATTCTTACTATCACTGGGTCTATATACCTCTTCTGGTGGTCTAATAGTACCCAGAGTATTATCCCCTTAGTAGTCAGTGTTTCAGTACTGACATACTTGATTAGAAATCTACTTTATTCTTACTATCATTGAGTCTATATACCTCTTCTGGTGGACTAATAGTACCCAGGATATCATCCCCCTAGTAGTCAGTGTTTCAGTACTGACATGCTTTATTAGAAATTTACTTTATTCATACTATCACTGGGTCTATATACCTCTTCTGGTGGACTAATAGTACCCAGGACATCATCCCCCTGGTAGTCAGTGTTTCAGTACTGACATGCTTTATTAGAAATCTACTTTATTCTTACTATCACTGGGTATATATACCTCTTCTGGTGGACTAATAGTCCCCAGGATATCATCTACCTAGTAGTCAGTGTTTCAGTACTGACATGCTTTATTAGAAATCTACTTTATTCTTACTATCACTGGGTCTATATACCTCTTCTGGTGGACTAATAGTAACCAGGATATCATCCCCCTAGTAGTCAGTGTTTCAGTACTGACATGCTTTATTAGAAATCTACTTTATTCTTATTATCACTGGGTCTATATACCTCTTCTGGTGGACTAATAGTACTCAGGGTATCATCCACCCAATAGTCAACGTTTCAGTACTGACATGTTTTTTTTTAAATCTACTTTGTTGTCATATCACTGGGTCGATACCTCTTCTGGTGGACTAATAGCCCCCAGGGTATCATTCGCCCAGTAGTCAGTGTTTCAGTACTGACATGATTTATTAGATTTCTACGTTTGTATTACTATCAATGGGTCGATACCTCTTCTGGTGGACTAATAGCCCCAAGGGTATCATCCGCTCAGTAGTCAGTGCTTCAGTACTGACATGATTTATTATATATCTACGTTTTCATTACTATCATATAGAAATCTACTTTATTCTTACTATCACTGGGTCTATATACCTCTTCTGGTGGACTAATAGTACCCAGGATACTATCACTGGGTCTATATACCTCTTCTGGTGGACTAATAGTACCCAGGACATCATCCCCCTGGTAGTCAGTGTTTCAGTACTGACATGCTTTATTAGAAATCTACTTTATTCTTACTATCACTGGGTATATATACCTCTTCTGGTGGACTAATAGTCCCCAGGATATCATCTCCCTAGTAGTCAGTGTTTCAGTACTGACATGCTTTATTAGAAATCTACTTTATTCTTACTATCACTGGGTCTATATACCTCTTCTGGTGGACTAATAGTAACCAGGATATCATCCCCCTAGTAGTCAGTGTTTCAGTACTGACATGCTTTATTAGAAATCTACTTTATTCTTACTATCACTGGGTCTATATACCTCTTCTGGTGGACTAATAGTAACCAGGATATCATCCCCCTAGTAGTCAGTGTTTCAGTACTGACATGCTTTATTAGAAATCTACTTTATTCTTACTATCACTGGGTCTATATACCTCTTCTGGTGGTCTAATAGTACCCAGAGTATCATCCCCCTAGTAGTCAGTGTTTCAGTACTGACATACTTGATTAGAAATCTACGTTGTTCTTACTATCACTGGGTCTATATACCTCTTCTGGTGGACTAATTGTACCCAGGATATCATCCCCCTAGTAGTCAGTGTTTCAGTACTGACATGATTTATTAGAAATTTACTTTATTCATACTATCACTGGGTCTATATACCTCTTCTGGTGGACTAATAGTACCCAGGACATCATCCCCCTGGTAGTCAGTGTTTCAGTACTGACATGCTTTATTAGAAATCTACTTTATTTTTACTATCACTGGATATATATACCTCTTCTGGTGGACTAATAGTCACCAGGATATCATCTCCCTAGTAGTCAGTGTTTCAGTACTGACATGCTTTATTAGAAATCTACTTTATTCTTACTATCACTGGGTCTATATACCTCTTCTGGTGGACTAATAGTACCCAGGATATCAACCCCCTAGTAGTCAGTGTTTCAGTACTGACATGCTTTATTAGAAATCTACTTTATTCTTACTATCACTGGGTCTATATACCTCTTCTGGTGGACTAATAGTACCCAGGATATCATCCCCCTAGTAGTCAGTGTTTCAGTACTGACATGCTTTATTAGAAATCTACTTTATTCTTACTATCACTGGGTCTATATACCTCTTCTGGTGGACTAATAGTAACCAGGATATCATCCCCCTAGTAGTCAGTGTTTCAGTACTGACATGCTTTATTAGAAATCTACTTTATTCTTACTATCACTGGGTCTATATACCTCTTCTGGTGGACTAATAGTAACCAGGATATCATCCCCCTAGTAGTCAGTGTTTCAGTACTGACATGCTTTATTAGAAATCTACTTTATTCTTACTATCACTGGGTCTATATACCTCTTCTTGTGGACTAATAGTACCCAGGACATCATCCCCCTGGTAGTCAGTGTTTCAGTACTGACATGCTTTATTAGAAATCTTCTTTATTCTTACTATCACTGGGTCTATATACCTCTTCTAGTGGACTAATAGTACCCAGGATATCATCCCCTTAGTAGTAAGTGTTTCAGTACTGACATGCTTTATTAGAAATCTACTTTATTCTTACTATTACTGGGTCTATATACCTCTTCTGGTGGACTAATAGTAACCAGGATATCATCCCCCTAGTAGTCAGTGTTTCAGTACTGACATGCTTTATTACAAATCTACTTTATTCTTACTATCACTGGGTCTATATACCTCTTCTGGTGGACTAATTGTACCCAGGATATCATCCTCCTAGTAGTCAGTGTTTCAGTACTGACATGCTTTATTAGAAATCTACTTTATTCTTACTATCAATGGGTCTATATACCTCTTCTGGTGGACTAATAGTACCCAGGATATCATCCCCCTAGTAGTCAGTGTTTCAGTACTGACATGCTTTATTAGAAATCTACTTTATTCTTACTATCACTGGGTCTATATACCTCTTCTGGTGGACTAATAGTACCCAGGATATCATCCCCCTGGTAGTCAGTGTTTCAGTACTGACATGCTTTATTAGAAATCTACTTTATTCTTACTATCACTGGGTCTATATACCTCTTCTGGTGGACTAATAGTAACCAGGATATCACCCCCCTAGTAGTCAGTGTTTCAGTACTGACATGCTTTATTAGAAATCTACTTTATTCTTACTATCACTGGGTCTATATACCTCTTCTGGTGGACTAATAGTACCCAGGATATCATCCCCCTAGTAGTCAGTGTTTCAGTACTGACATGCTTTATTAGAAGGTTACTTTATTCATACTATCACTGGGTCTATATACCTCTTCTGGTGGACTAATAGTACACAGGACATCATCCCCTGGTAGTCAGTGTTTCAGTACTGACATGCTTTATTAGAAATCTACTTTATTCTTACTATCACTGGGTCTATATACCTCTTCTGGTGGACTAATAGTACCCAGGATATCATCCCCCTGGTAGTCAGTGTTTCAGTACTGACATGCTTTATTAGAAATCTACTTTATTCTTACTATCACTGGGTCTATATACCTCTTCTGGTGGACTAATAGTAACCAGGATACCACCCCCCTAGTAGTCAGTGTTTCAGTACTGACATGCTTTATTAGAAATCTACTTTATTCTTACTATCACTGGGTCTATATACCTCTTCTGGTGGACTAATAGTAACCAGGATATCATCCCCCTAGTAGTCAGTGTTTCAGTACTGACATGCTTTATTAGAAGGTTACTTTATTCATACTATCACTGGGTCTATATACCTCTTCTGGTGGACTAATAGGACACAGGACATCATCCCCTGGTAGTCAGTGTTTCAGTACTGACATGCTTTATTAGAAATCTACTTTATTCTTGCTATCACTGGGTATATATACCTCTTCTGGTGGACTAATAGTCCCCAGGATATTATCTCCCTAGTAGTCAGTGTTTCAGTACTGACATGCTTTATTAGAAATCTACTTTATTCTTACTATCACTGGGTCTATATACCTCTTCTGGTGGACTAATAGTACCCAGGATATCATCCCCCTAGTAGTCAGTGTTTCAGTACTGACATGCTTTATTAGAAATCTACTTTATTCTTACTATCACTGGGTCTATATACCTCTTCTGGTGGTCTAATAGTACCCAGAGTATCATCCCCCTAGTAGTCAGTGTTTCAGTACTGACATACTTGATTAGAAATCTACTTTATTCTTACTATCACAGAGTCTATATACCTCTTCTGGTGGACTAATAGTACCCAGGATATCATCCCCCTAGTAGTCAGTGTTTCAGTACTGACATGCTTTATTAGAAATTTACTTTATTCATACTATCACTGGGTCTATATACCTCTTCTGGTGGACTAATAGTACCCAGGACATCTTCCCCCTGATAGTCAGTGTTTCAGTACTGACATGCTTTATTAGAAATCTACTTTATTCTTACTATCACTGGGTATATATACCTCTTCTGGTGGACTAATAGTCCCCAGGATATCATCTCCCTAGTAGTCAGTGTTTCAGTACTGACATGCTTTATTAGAAATCTACTTTATTCTTACTATCACTGGGTCTATATACCTCTTCTGGTGGACTAATAGTACCCAGGATATCATCCCCCTAGTAGTCAGTGTTTCAGTACTGACATGCTTTATTAGAAATCTACTTTATTCTTAGTATCATTGGGTCTATATACCTCTTCTGGTGGACTAATAGTAACCAGGATATCATCCCCCTAGTAGTCAGTGTTTCAGTACTGACATGCTTTATTAGAAATCTACTTTATTCTTACTATCAATGGGTCTATATACCTCTTCTGGTGGACTAATAGTACTCAGGGTATCATCCACCCAATAGTCAACGTTTCAGTACTGACATGTTTTATTTGAAATCTACTTTTTTGTCATATCACTGGGTCGATACCTCTTCTGGTAGACTAATAGCCCCCAGGGTATCATCCGCCCAGTAGTCAGTGTTTCAGTACTGACATGATTTATTAGATTTCTACGTTTGTATTACTATCAATGGGTCGAAAGCTCTTCTGGTGGACTAATAGCCCCAAGGGTATCATCCGCTCAGTAGTCAGTGCTTCAGTACTGACATGATTTATTATATATCTACGTTTTCATTACTATCATATAGAAATCTACTTTATTCTTACTATCACTGGGTCTATATACCTCTTCTGGTGGTCTAATAGTACCCAGGATATCATCCCCCTAGTAGTCAGTGTTTCAGTACTGACATGCTTTATTAGAAATCTACTTTATTCTTACTATCACAGGGTCTATATACCCCTTCTGGTGGACTAATAGTTCCAAGGATATCACCCCCTAGTAGTCAGTGTTTCAGTACTGTCATGCTTCATTAGAAATTTACTTTATTCATACTATCACTGGGTCTATATACCTCTTCTGGTGGACTAATAGTACCCAGGACATCATCCGCCTGGTAGTCAGTGTTTCAGTACTGACATGCTTTATTAGAAATCTACTTTATTCTTACTATCACTGGGTATATATACCTCTTCTGGTGGACTAATAGTCCCCAGGATATCATCTCCCTAGTAGTCAGTGTTTCAGTACTGACATGCTTTATTAGAAATCTACTTTATTCTTACTATCACTGGGTCTATATACCTCTTCTGATGGACTAATAGTAACCAGGATATCATCCCCCTAGTAGTCAGTGTTTCAGTACTGACCTGCTTTATTAGAAATCTACTTTATTCTTACTATCACTGGGTCTATATACCTCTTCTGGTGGACTAATAGTACCCAGGATATCATCCCCCTAGTAGTCAGTGTTTCAGTACTGACATGCTTTATTAGAAATCTACTTTATTCTTACTATCACTGGGTCTATATACCTCTTCTGGTGGTCTAATAGTACCCAGAGTATCATCCCCCTAGTAGTCAGTGTTTCAGTACTGACATGCTTTATTAGAAATCTACTTTATTCTTACTATCACTGGGTCTATATACCTCTTCTGGTGGACTAATAGTACCCAGGACATCATCCCCCTGGTAGTCAGTGTTTCAGTACTGACATGCTTTATTAGAAATCTACTTTATTCTTACTATCACTGGGTCTATATACCTCTTCTGGTGGACTAATAGTAACCAGGATATCATCCCCCTAGTAGTCAACGTTTCAGTACTGACATGCTTTATTAGAAATCTACTTTATTCTTACTATCACTGGGTCTATATACCTCTTCTGGTGGACTAATAGTAACCAGGATATCATCCCCCTAGTAGTCAGTGTTTCAGTACTGACATGCTTTATTAGAAATCTACTTTATTCTTACTATCACTGGGTCTATATACCTCTTCTGGTGGACTAATTGTACCCAGGATATCATCCTCCTAGTAGTCAGTGTTTCAGTACTGACATGCTTTATTAGAAATCTACTTTATTCTTACTATCACTGGGTCTATATACCTCTTCTGGTGGACTAATAGTACCCAGGATATCACCCCCTAGTAGTCAGTGTTTCAGTACTGTCATGCTTCATTAGAAATTTACTTTATTCATACTATCACTGGGTCTATATACCTCTTCTGGTGGACTAATAGTACCCAGGACATCATCCGCCTGGTAGTCAGTGTTTCAGTACTGACATGCTTTATTAGAAATCTACTTTATTCTTACTATCACTGGGTATATATACCTCTTCTGGTGGACTAATAGTCCCCAGGATATCATCTCCCTAGTAGTCAGTGTTTCAGTACTGACATGCTTTATTAGAAATCTACTTTATTCTTACTATCACTGGGTCTATATACCTCTTCTGATGGACTAATAGTAACCAGGATATCATCCCCCTAGTAGTCAGTGTTTCAGTACTGACCTGCTTTATTAGAAATCTACTTTATTCTTACTATCACTGGGTCTATATACCTCTTCTGGTGGACTAATAGTACCCAGGATATCATCCCCCTAGTAGTCAGTGTTTCAGTACTGACATGCTTTATTAGAAATCTACTTTATTCTTACTATCACTGGGTCTATATACCTCTTCTGGTGGTCTAATAGTACCCAGAGTATCATCCCCCTAGTAGTCAGTGTTTCAGTACTGACATGCTTTATTAGAAATCTACTTTATTCTTACTATCACTGGGTCTATATACCTCTTCTGGTGGACTAATAGTACCCAGGACATCATCCCCCTGGTAGTCAGTGTTTCAGTACTGACATGCTTTATTAGAAATCTACTTTATTCTTACTATCACTGGGTCTATATACCTCTTCTGGTGGACTAATAGTAACCAGGATATCATCCCCCTAGTAGTCAACGTTTCAGTACTGACATGCTTTATTAGAAATCTACTTTATTCTTACTATCACTGGGTCTATATACCTCTTCTGGTGGACTAATAGTAACCAGGATATCATCCCCCTAGTAGTCAGTGTTTCAGTACTGACATGCTTTATTAGAAATCTACTTTATTCTTACTATCACTGGGTCTATATACCTCTTCTGGTGGACTAATTGTACCCAGGATATCATCCTCCTAGTAGTCAGTGTTTCAGTACTGACATGCTTTATTAGAAATCTACTTTATTCTTACTATCACTGGGTCTATATACCTCTTCTGGTGGACTAATAGTACCCAGGATATCATCCCCCTAGTAGTCAGTGTTTCAGTACTGACATGCTTTATTAGAAATCTACTTTATTCTTACTATCACTGGGTCTATATACCTCTTCTGGTGGACTAATAGTACCCAGGATATCATCCCCCTGGTAGTCAGTGTTTCAGTACTGACATGCTTTATTAGAAAGTTACTTTATTCATACTATCACTGGGTCTATATACCTCTTCTGGTGGACTAATAGTACACAGGACATCATCCCCTGGTAGTCAGTGTTTCAGTACTGACATGCTTTATTAGAAATCTACTTTATTCTTACTATCACTGGGTCTATATACCTCTTCTGGTGGACTAATAGTCCCCAGGATATCATCTCCCTAGTAGTCAGTGTTTCAGTACTGACATGCTTTATTAGAAATCTACTTTATTCTTACTATCACTGGGTCTATATACCTCTTCTGGTGGACTAATAGTAACCAGGATATCATCCCCCTAGTAGTCAGTGTTTCAGTACTGACATGCTTTATTAGAAATCTACTTTATTCTTACTATCACTGGGTCTATATACCTCTTCTGGTGGTCTAATAGTACCCAGGATATCATCCCCCTAGTAGTCGGTGTTTCAGTACTGACATGCTTTATTAGAAATCTACTTTATTCTTACTATCACTGGGTCTATATACCTCTTCTGGTGGACTAATAGTACCCAGGATATTATCCCCCTAGTAGTCAGTGTTTCAGTACTGACATGCTTTATTAGAAACCTACTTTATTCTTACTATCACTGGGTCTATATACCTCTTCTGGTGGACTAATAGTACCCAGGATATCATCCCCCTGGTAGTCAGTGTTTCAGTACTGACATGCTTTATTAGAAATCTACTTTATTCTTACTATCACTGGGTCTATATACCTCTTCTGGTGGACTAATAGTAACCAGGATATCACCCCCCTAGTAGTCAGTGTTTCAGTACTGACATGCTTTATTAGAAATCTACTTTATTCTTACTATCACTGGGTCTATATACCTCTTCTGGTGGACTAATAGTACCCAGGATATCATCCCCCTAGTAGTCAGTGTTTCAGTACTGACATGCTTTATTAGAAAGTTACTTTATTCATACTATCACTGGGTCTATATACCTCTTCTGGTGGACTCATAGTACACAGGACATCATCCCCTGGTAGTCAGTGTTTCAGTACTGACATGCTTTATTAGAAATCTACTTTATTCTTACTATCACTGGGTATATATACCTCTTCTGGTGGACTAATAGTCCCCAGGATATCATCTCCCTAGTAGTCAGTGTTTCAGTACTGACATGCTTTATTAGAAATCTACTTTATTCTTACTATCACTGGGTCTATATACCTCTTCTGGTGGACTAATAGTACCCAGGATGTCATCTCCCTAGTAGTCAGAGTTTCAGTACTGACATGCTTTATTAGAAATCTACTTTATTCTTACTATCACTGGGTCTATATACCTCTTCTGGTGGTCTAATAGTACCCAGAGTATCATCCCCCTAGTAGTCAGTGTTTCAGTACTGTCATACTTGATTAGAAATCTACTTTATTCTTACTATCACTGAGTCTATATACCTCTTCTGGTGGACTAATAGTACCCAGGATATCATCCCCCTAGTAGTCAGTGTTTCAGTACTGACATGCTTTATTAGAAATTTACTTTATTCATACTATCACTGGGTCTATATACCTCTTCTGGTGGACTAATAGTACCCAGGACATCATCCCCCTGGTAGTCAGTGTTTCAGTACTGACATGCTTTATTAGAAATCTACTTTATTCTTACTATCACTGGGTATATATACCTCTTCTGATGGACTAATAGTCCCCAGGATATCATCTCCCTAGTAGTCAGTGTTTCAGTACTGACATGCTTTATTAGAAATCTACTTTATTCTTACTATCACTGGGTCTATATACCGCTTCTGGTGGACTAATAGTACCCAGGATATCATCCCCCTAGTAGTCAGTGTTTCAGTACTGACATGCTTTATTAGAAATCTACTTTATTCTTACTATCACTGGGTCTATATACCTCTTCTGGTGGACTAATAGTACCCAGGATATCATCCCCCTAGTAGTCAGTGTTTCAGTACTGACATGCTTTATTAGAAAGTTACTTTATTCATACTATCACTGGGTCTATATACCTCTTCTGGTGGACTAATAGTACACAGGACATCATCCCCTGGTAGTCAGTGTTTCAGTACTGACATGCTTTATTAGAAATCTACTTTATTCTTACTATCACTGGGTCTATATACCTCTTCTGGTGGACTAATAGTCCCCAGGATATCATCTCCCTAGTAGTCAGTGTTTCAGTACTGACATGCTTTATTAGAAATCTACTTTATTCTTACTATCACTGGGTCTATATACCTCTTCTGGTGGACTAATAGTAACCAGGATATCATCCCCCTAGTAGTCAGTGTTTCAGTACTGACATGCTTTATTAGAAATCTACTTTATTCTTACTATCACTGGGTCTATATACCTCTTCTGGTGGACTAATAGTACCCAGGATATCATCCCCCTAGTAGTCAGTGTTTCAGTACTGACATGCTTTATTAGAAATCTACTTTATTCTTACTATCACTGGGTCTATATACCTCTTCTGGTGGTCTAATAGTACCCAGAGTATCATCCCCCTAGTAGTCAGTGTTTCAGTACTGACATACTTGATTAGAAATCTACTTTATTCTTACTATCACTGAGTCTATGTACCTCTTCTAGTGGACTAATAGTACCCAGGATATCATCCCCCTAGTAGTCAGTGTTTCAGTACTGATATGCTTTATTAGAAATTTACTTTATTCATACTATCACTGGGTCTATATACCTCTTCTGGTGGACTAATAGTACCCAGGACATCATCCCCCTGGTAGTCAGTGTTTCAGTACTGACATGCTTTATTAGAAATCTACTTTATTCTTACTATCACTGGGTCTATATACCTCTTCTGGTGGACTAATAGTACCCAGGATATCATCCCCCTAGTAGTCAGTGTTTCAGTACTGACATGCTTTATTAGAAATCTACTTTATTCTTACTATCACTGGGTCTATATACCTCTTCTGGTGGACTAATAGTACCCAGGATATCATCCCCCTGGTAGTCAGTGTTTCAGTACTGACATGCTTCATTAGAAAGTTACTTTATTCATACTATCACTGGGTCTATATACCTCTTCTGGTGGACTAATAGTACACAGGACATCATCCCCTGGTAGTCAGTGTTTCAGTACTGACATGCTTTATTAGAAATCTACTTTATTCTTACTATCACTGGGTCTATATACCTCTTCTGGTGGACTAATAGTCCCCAGGATATCATCTCCCTAGTAGTCAGTGTTTCAGTACTGACATGCTTTATTAGAAATCTACTTTATTCTTACTATCACTGGGTCTATATACCTCTTCTGGTGGACTAATAGTAACCAGGATATCATCCCCCTAGTAGTCAGTGTTTCAGTACTGACATGCTTTATTAGAAATCTACTTTATTCTTACTATCACTGGGTCTATATACCTCTTCTGGTGGACTAATAGTACCCAGGATATCATCCCCCTAGTAGTCGGTGTTTCAGTACTGACATGCTTTATTAGAAATCTACTTTATTCTTACTATCACTGGGTCTATATACCTCTTCTGGTGGTCTAATAGTACCCAGAGTATCATCCCCCTAGTAGTCAGTGTTTCAGTACTGACATACTTGATTAGAAATCTACTTTATTCTTACTATCACTGGGTCTATATACCTCTTCTGGTGGACTAATAGTACCCAGGATATCATCCCCCTAGTAGTCAGTGTTTCAGTACTGACATGCGTTATTAGAAATCTACTTTATTCTTACTATCACTGGGTCTATATACCTCTTCTGGTGGACTAATAGTAACCAGGATATCATCCCCCTAGTAGTCAGTGTTTCAGTACTGACATGCTTTATTAGAAATCTACTTTATTCTTACTATCACTGGGTCTATATACCTCTTTTGGTGGACTAATTGTACCCAGGATATCATCCTCCTAGTAGTCAGTGTTTCAGTACTGACATGCTTTATTAGAAATCTACTTTATTCTTACTATCACTGGGTCTATATACCTCTTCTGGTGGACTAATAGTACCCAGGATATTATCCCCCTAGTAGTCAGTGTTTCAGTACTGACATGCTTTATTAGAAACCTACTTTATTCTTACTATCACTGGGTCTATATACCTCTTCTGGTGGACTAATAGTACCCAGGATATCATCCCCCTGGTAGTCAGTGTTTCAGTACTGACATGCTTTATTAGAAATCTACTTTATTCTTACTATCACTGGGTCTATATACCTCTTCTGGTGGACTAATAGTACCCAGGATATCATCCCCCTAGTAGTCAGTGTTTCAGTACTGACATGCTTTATTAGAAAGTTACTTTATTCATACTATCACTGGGTCTATATACCTCTTCTGGTGGACTCATAGTACACAGGACATCATCCCCTGGTAGTCAGTGTTTCAGTACTGACATGCTTTATTAGAAATCTACTTTATTCTTACTATCACTGGGTATATATACCTCTTCTGGTGGACTAATAGTCCCCAGGATATCATCTCCCTAGTAGTCAGTGTTTCAGTACTGACATGCTTTATTAGAAATCTACTTTATTCTTACTATCACTGGGTCTATATACCTCTTCTGGTGGACTAATAGTACCCAGGATATCATCTCCCTAGTAGTCAGTGTTTCAGTACTGACATGCTTTATTAGAAATCTACTTTATTCTTACTATCACTGGGTCTATATACCTCTTCTGGTGGTCTAATAGTACCCAGAGTATCATCCCCCTAGTAGTCAGTGTTTCAGTACTGACATACTTGATTAGAAATCTACTTTATTCTTACTATCACTGAGTCTATATACCTCTTCTGGTGGACTAATAGTACCCAGGATATCATCCCCCTAGTAGTCAGTGTTTCAGTACTGACATGCTTTATTAGAAATTTACTTTATTCATACTATCACTGGGTCTATATACCTCTTCTGGTGGACTAATAGTACCCAGGACATCATCCCCCTGGTAGTCAGTGTTTCAGTACTGACATGCTTTATTAGAAATCTACTTTATTCTTACTATCACTGGGTATATATACCTCTTCTGATGGACTAATAGTCCCCAGGATATCATCTCCCTAGTAGTCAGTGTTTCAGTACTGACATGCTTTATTAGAAATCTACTTTATTCTTACTATCACTGGGTCTATATACCGCTTCTGGTGGACTAATAGTACCCAGGATATCATCCCCTTAGTAGTCAGTGTTTCAGTACTGACATGCTTTATTAGAAATCTACTTTATTCTTACTATCACTGGGTCTATATACCTCTTCTGGTGGACTAATAGTACCCAGGATATCATCCCCCTAGTAGTCAGTGTTTCAGTACTGACATGCTTTATTAGAAAGTTACTTTATTCATACTATCACTGGGTCTATATACCTCTTCTGGTGGACTAATAGTACACAGGACATCATCCCCTGGTAGTCAGTGTTTCAGTACTGACATGCTTTATTAGAAATCTACTTTATTCTTACTATCACTGGGTCTATATACCTCTTCTGGTGGACTAATAGTCCCCAGGATATCATCTCCCTAGTAGTCAGTGTTTCAGTACTGACATGCTTTATTAGAAATCTACTTTATTCTTACTATCACTGGGTCTATATACCTCTTCTGGTGGACTAATAGTAACCAGGATATCATCCCCCTAGTAGTCAGTGTTTCAGTACTGACATGCTTTATTAGAAATCTACTTTATTCTTACTATCACTGGGTCTATATACCTCTTCTGGTGGACTAATAGTCCCCAGGATATCATCCCCCTAGTAGTCAGTGTTTCAGTACTGACATGCTTTATTAGAAATCTACTTTATTCTTACTATCACTGGGTCTATATACCTCTTCTGGTGGTCTAATAGTACCCAGAGTATCATCCCCCTAGTAGTCAGTGTTTCAGTACTGACATACTTGATTAGAAATCTACTTTATTCTTACTATCACTGAGTCTATATACCTCTTCTGGTGGACTAATAGTACCCAGGATATCATCCCCCTAGTAGTCAGTGTTTCAGTACTGATATGCTTTATTAGAAATTTACTTTATTCATACTATCACTGGGTCTATATACCTCTTCTGGTGGACTAATAGTACCCAGGACATCATCCCCCTGGTAGTCAGTGTTTCAGTACTGACATGCTTTATTAGAAATCTACTTTATTCTTACTATCACTGGGTCTATATACCTCTTCTGGTGGACTAATAGTCCCCAGGATATCATCTCCCTAGTAGTCAGTGTTTCAGTACTGACATGCTTTATTAGAAATCTACTTTATTCTTACTATCACTGGGTCTATATACCTCTTCTGGTGGACTAATAGTAACCAGGATATCATCCCCCTAGTAGTCAGTGTTTCAGTACTGACATGCTTTATTAGAAATCTACTTTATTCTTACTATCACTGGGTCTATATACCTCTTCTGGTGGACTAATTGTACCCAGGATATCATCCCCCTAGTAGTCAGTGTTTCAGTACTGACATGCTTTATTAGAAATCTACTTTATTCTTACTATCACTGGGTCTATATACCTCTTCTGGTGGTCTAATAGTACCCAGAGTATCATCCCCCTAGTAGTCAGTGTTTCAGTACTGACATACTTGATTAGAAATCTACTTTATTCTTACTATCACTGGGTCTATATACCTCTTCTGGTGGACTAATAGTACCCAGGATATCATCCCCCTAGTAGTCAGTGTTTCAGTACTGACATGCTTTATTAGAAATCTACTTTATTCTTACTATCACTGGGTCTATATACCTCTTCTGGTGGACTAATAGTAACCAGGATATCATCCCCCTAGTAGTCAGTGTTTCAGTACTGACATGCTTTATTAGAAATCTACTTTATTCTTACTATCACTGGGTCTATATACCTCTTCTGGTGGACTAATTGTACCCAGGATATCATCCTCCTAGTAGTCAGTGTTTCAGTACTGACATGCTTTATTAGAAATCTACTTTATTCTTACTATCACTGGGTCTATATACCTCTTCTGGTGGACTAATAGTACCCAGGATATTATCCCCCTAGTAGTCAGTGTTTCAGTACTGACATGCTTTATTAGAAATCTACTTTATTCTTACTATCACTGGGTCTATATACCTCTTCTGGTGGACTAATAGTAACCAGGATATCACCCCCCTAGTAGTCAGTGTTTCAGTACTGACATGCTTTATTAGAAATCTACTTTATTCTTACTATCACTAGGTCTATATACCTCTTCTGGTGGACTAATAGTACCCAGGATATCATCCCCCTAGTAGTCAGTGTTTCAGTACTGAAATGCTTTATTAGAAAGTTACTTTATTCATACTATCACTGGGTCTATATACCTCTTCTGGTGGACTCATAGTACACAGGACATCATCCCCTGGTAGTCAGTGTTTCAGTACTGACATGCTTTATTAGAAATCTACTTTATTCTTACTATCACTGGGTATATATACCTCTTCTGGTGGACTAATAGTCCCCAGGATATCATCTCCCTAGTAGTCAGTGTTTCAGTACTGACATGCTTTATTAGAAATCTACTTTATTCTTACTATCACTGGGTCTATATACCTCTTCTGGTGGACTAATAGTACCCAGGATATCATCCCCCTAGTAGTCAGTGTTTCAGTACTGACATGCTTTATTAGAAATCTACTTTATTCTTACTATCACTGGGTCTATATACCTCTTCTGGTGGACTAATAGTACCCAGGACATCATCCCCCTGGTAGTCAGTGTTTCAGTACTGACATGCTTTATTAGAAATCTACTTTATTCTTACTATCACTGGGTCTATATACCTCTTCTGGTGGACTAATAGTACCCAGAGTATCATCCCCCTAGTAGTCAGTGTTTCAGTACTGACATACTTGATTAGAAATCTACTTTATTCTTACTATCACTGAGTCTATATACCTCTTCTGGTGGACTAATAGTACCCAGGATATCATCCCCCTAGTAGTCAGTGTTTCAGTACTGACATGCTTTATTAGAAATTTACTTTATTCATACTATCACTGGGTCTATATACCTCTTTTGGTGGACTAATAGTACCCAGGACATCATCCCCCTGGTAGTCAGTGTTTCAGTACTGACATGCTTTATTAGAAATCTACTTTATTCTTACTATCACTGGGTATATATACCTCTTCTGATGGACTAATAGTCCCCAGGATATCATCTCCCTAGTAGTCAGTGTTTCAGTACTGACATGCTTTATTAGAAATCTACTTTATTCTTACTATCACTGGGTCTATATACCGCTTCTGGTGGACTAATAGTACCCAGGATATCATCCCCCTAGTAGTCAGTGTTTCAGTACTGACATGCTTTATTAGAAATCTACTTTATTCTTACTATCACTGGGTCTATATACCTCTTCTGGTGGATTAATAGTACCCAGGATATCATCCCCCTGGTAGTCAGTGTTTCAGTACTGACATGCTTTATTAGAAAGTTACTTTATTCATACTATCACTGGGTCTATATACCTCTTCTGGTGGACTAATAGTACACAGGACATCATCCCCTGGTAGTCAGTGTTTCAGTACTGACATGCTTTATTAGAAATCTACTTTATTCTTACTATCACTGGGTCTATATACCTCTTCTGGTGGACTAATAGTCCCCAGGATATCATCTCCCTAGTAGTCAGTGTTTCAGTACTGACATGCTTTATTAGAAATCTACTTTATTCTTACTATCACTGGGTCTATATACCTCTTCTGGTGGACTAATAGTAACCAGGATATCATCCCCCTAGTAGTCAGTGTTTCAGTACTGACATGCTTTATTAGAAATCTACTTTATTCTTACTATCACTGGGTCTATATACCTCTTCTGGTGGACTAATAGTACCCAGGATATCATCCCCCTAGTAGTCAGTGTTTCAGTACTGACATGCTTTATTAGAAATCTACTTTATTCTTACTATCACTGGGTCTATATACCTCTTCTGGTGGTCTAATAGTACCCAGAGTATCATCCCCCTAGTAGTCAGTGTTTCAGTACTGACATACTTGATTAGAAATCTACTTTATTCTTACTATCACTGAGTCTATATACCTCTTCTGGTGGACTAATAGTACCCAGGATATCATCCCCCTAGTAGTCAGTGTTTCAGTACTGACATGCTTTATTAGAAATTTACTTTATTCATACTATCACTGGGTCTATATACCTCTTATGGTGGACTAATAGTACCCAGGACATCATCCCCCTGGTAGTCAGTGTTTCAGTACTGACATGCTTTATTAGAAATCTACTTTATTCTTACTATCACTGGGTATATATACCTCTTCTGGTGGACTAATAGTCCCCAGGATATCATCTCCCTAGTAGTCAGTGTTTCAGTACTGACATGCTTTATTAGAAATCTACTTTATTCTTACTATCACTGGGTCTATATACCGCTTCTGGTGGACTAATAGTAACCAGGATATCATCTCCCTGGTAGTCAGTGTTTCAGTACTGACATGCTTTATTAGAAATCTACTTTATTCTTACTATCACTGGGTATATATACCTCTTCTGGTGGACTAATAGTCCCCAGGATATCATCTCCCTAGTAGTCAGTGTTTCAGTACTGACATGCTTTATTAGAAATCTACTTTATTCTTACTATCACTGGGTCTATATACCTCTTCTGGTGGACTAATAGTAACCAGGATATCATCCCCCTAGTAGTCAGTGTTTCAGTACTGACATGCTTTATTAGAAATCTACTTTATTCTTACTATCACTGGGTCTATATACCTCTTCTGGTGGACTAATAGTACCCAGGATATCATCCCCCTAGTAGTCAGTGTTTCAGTACTGACATGCTTTATTAGAAATCTACTTTATTCTTACTATCACTGGGTCTATATACCTCTTCTGGTGGTCTAATAGTACCCAGAGTATCATCCCCCTAGTAGTCAGTGTTTCAGTACTGACATACTTGATTAGAAATCTACTTTATTCTTACTATCACTGAGTCTATATACCTCTTCTGGTGGACTAATAGTACCCAGGATATCATCCCCCTAGTAGTCAGTGTTTCAGTACTGACATGCTTTATTAGAAATTTACTTTATTCATACTATCACTGGGTCTATATACCTCTTCTGGTGGACTAATAGTACCCAGGACATCATCCCCCTGGTAGTCAGTGTTTCAGTACTGACATGCTTTATTAGAAATCTACTTTATTCTTACTATCACTGGGTCTATATACCTCTTCTGGTGGACTAATAGTCCCCAGGATATCATCTCCCTAGTAGTCAGTGTTTCAGTACTGACATGCTTTATTAGAAATCTACTTTATTCTTACTATCACTGGGTCTATATACCTCTTCTGGTGGACTAATAGTAACCAGGATATCATCCCCCTAGTAGTCAGTGTTTCAGTACTGACATGCTTTATTAGAAATCTACTTTATTCTTACTATCACTGGGTCTATATACCTCTTCTGGTGGACTAATAGTACCCTGGATATCATCCCCCTAGTAGTCAGTGTTTCAGTACTGACATGCTTTATTAGAAATCTACTTTATTCTTACTATCACTGGGTCTATATACCTCTTCTGGTGGTCTAATAGTACCCAGAGTATCATCCCCCTAGTAGTCAGTGTTTCAGTACTGACATACTTGATTAGAAATCTACTTTATTCTTACTATCACTGAGTCTATATACCTCTTCTGGTGGATTAATAGTACCCAGGATATCATCCCCCTAGTAGTCAGTGTTTCAGTACTGATATGCTTTATTAGAAATTTACTTTATTCATACTATCACTGGGTCTATATACCTCTTCTGGTGGACTAATAGTACCCAGGACATCATCCCCCTGGTAGTCAGTGTTTCAGTACTGACATGCTTTATTAGAAATCTACTTTATTCTTACTATCACTGGGTCTATATACCTCTTCTGGTGGACTAATAGTCCCCAGGATATCATCTCCCTAGTAGTCAGTGTTTCAGTACTGACATGCTTTATTAGAAATCTACTTTATTCTTACTATCACTGGGTCTATATACCTCTTCTGGTGGACTAATAGTAACCAGGATATCATCCCCCTAGTAGTCAGTGTTTCAGTACTGACATGCTTTATTAGAAATCTACTTTATTCTTACTATCACTGGGTCTATATACCTCTTCTGGTGGACTAATTGTGCCCAGGATATCATCCCCCTAGTAGTCAGTGTTTCAGTACTGACATGCTTTATTAGAAATCTACTTTATTCTTACTATCACTGGGTCTATATACCTCTTCTGGTGGTCTAATAGTACCCAGAGTATCATCCCCCTAGTAGTCAGTGTTTCAGTACTGACATACTTGATTAGAAATCTACTTTATTCTTACTATCACTGGGTCTATATACCTCTTCTGGTGGACTAATAGTACCCAGGATATCATCCCCCTAGTAGTCAGTGTTTCAGTACTGACATGCTTTATTAGAAATTTACTTTATTCTTACTATCACTGGGTCTATATACCTCTTCTGGTGGACTAATAGTCCCCAGGATATCATCTCCCTAGTAGTCAGTGTTTCAGTACTGACATGCTTTATTAGAAATCTACTTTATTCTTACTATCACTGGGTCTATATACCTCTTCTGGTGGACTAATAGTAACCAGGATATCATCCCCCTAGTAGTCAGTGTTTCAGTACTGACATGCTTTATTAGAAATCTACTTTATTCTTACTATCACTGGGTCTATATACCTCTTCTGGTGGACTAATAGTACCCAGGATATCATCCCCCTAGTAGTCAGTGTTTCAGTACTGACATGCTTTATTAGAAATCTACTTTATTCTTACTATCACTGGGTCTATATACCTCTTCTGGTGGTCTAATAGTACCCAGAGTATCATCCCCCTAGTAGTCAGTGTTTCAGTACTGACATACTTGATTAGAAATCTACTTTATTCTTACTATCACTGAGTCTATGTACCTCTTCTAGTGGACTAATAGTACCCAGGATATCATCCCCCTAGTAGTCAGTGTTTCAGTACTGATATGCTTTATTAGAAATTTACTTTATTCATACTATCACTGGGTCTATATACCTCTTCTGGTGGACTAATAGTACCCAGGACATCATCCCCCTGGTAGTCAGTGTTTCAGTACTGACATGCTTTATTAGAAATCTACTTTATTCTTACTATCACTGGGTCTATATACCTCTTCTGGTGGACTAATAGTACCCAGGATATCATCCCCCTAGTAGTCAGTGTTTCAGTACTGACATGCTTTATTAGAAATCTACTTTATTCTTACTATCACTGGGTCTATATACCTCTTCTGGTGGACTAATAGTACCCAGGATATCATCCCCCTGGTAGTCAGTGTTTCAGTACTGACATGCTTTATTAGAAAGTTACTTTATTCATACTATCACTGGGTCTATATACCTCTTCTGGTGGACTAATAGTACACAGGACATCATCCCCTGGTAGTCAGTGTTTCAGTACTGACATGCTTTATTAGAAATCTACTTTATTCTTACTATCACTGGGTCTATATACCTCTTCTGGTGGACTAATAGTCCCCAGGATATCATCTCCCTAGTAGTCAGTGTTTCAGTACTGACATGCTTTATTAGAAATCTACTTTATTCTTACTATCACTGGGTCTATATACCTCTTCTGGTGGACTAATAGTAACCAGGATATCATCCCCCTAGTAGTCAGTGTTTCAGTACTGACATGCTTTATTAGAAATCTACTTTATTCTTACTATCACTGGGTCTATATACCTCTTCTGGTGGACTAATAGTACCCAGGATATCATCCCCCTAGTAGTCGGTGTTTCAGTACTGACATGCTTTATTAGAAATCTACTTTATTCTTACTATCACTGGGTCTATATACCTCTTCTGGTGGTCTAATAGTACCCAGAGTATCATCCCCCTAGTAGTCAGTGTTTCAGTACTGACATACTTGATTAGAAATCTACTTTATTCTTACTATCACTGGGTCTATATACCTCTTCTGGTGGACTAATAGTACCCAGGATATCATCCCCCTAGTAGTCAGTGTTTCAGTACTGACATGCGTTATTAGAAATCTACTTTATTCTTACTATCACTGGGTCTATATACCTCTTCTGGTGGACTAATAGTAACCAGGATATCATCCCCCTAGTAGTCAGTGTTTCAGTACTGACATGCTTTATTAGAAATCTACTTTATTCTTACTATCACTGGGTCTATATACCTCTTTTGGTGGACTAATTGTACCCAGGATATCATCCTCCTAGTAGTCAGTGTTTCAGTACTGACATGCTTTATTAGAAATCTACTTTATTCTTACTATCACTGGGTCTATATACCTCTTCTGGTGGACTAATAGTACCCAGGATATTATCCCCCTAGTAGTCAGTGTTTCAGTACTGACATGCTTTATTAGAAACCTACTTTATTCTTACTATCACTGGGTCTATATACCTCTTCTGGTGGACTAATAGTACCCAGGATATCATCCCCCTGGTAGTCAGTGTTTCAGTACTGACATGCTTTATTAGAAATCTACTTTATTCTTACTATCACTGGGTCTATATACCTCTTCTGGTGGACTAATAGTACCAAGGATATCATCCCCCTAGTAGTCAGTGTTTCAGTACTGACATGCTTTATTAGAAAGTTACTTTATTCATACTATCACTGGGTCTATATACCTCTTCTGGTGGACTCATAGTACACAGGACATCATCCCCTGGTAGTCAGTGTTTCAGTACTGACATGCTTTATTAGAAATCTACTTTATTCTTACTATCACTGGGTATATATACCTCTTCTGGTGGACTAATAGTCCCCAGGATATCATCTCCCTAGTAGTCAGTGTTTCAGTACTGACATGCTTTATTAGAAATCTACTTTATTCTTACTATCACTGGGTCTATATACCTCTTCTGGTGGACTAATAGTACCCAGGATATCATCTCCCTAGTAGTCAGTGTTTCAGTACTGACATGCTTTATTAGAAATCTACTTTATTCTTACTATCACTGGGTCTATATACCTCTTCTGGTGGTCTAATAGTACCCAGAGTATCATCCCCCTAGTAGTCAGTGTTTCAGTACTGACATACTTGATTAGAAATCTACTTTATTCTTACTATCACTGAGTCTATATACCTCTTCTGGTGGACTAATAGTACCCATGATATCATCCCCCTAGTAGTCAGTGTTTCAGTACTGACATGCTTTATTAGAAATTTACTTTATTCATACTATCACTGGGTCTATATACCTCTTCTGGTGGACTAATAGTACCCAGGACATCATCCCCCTGGTAGTCAGTGTTTCAGTACTGACATGCTTTATTAGAAATCTACTTTATTCTTACTATCACTGGGTATATATACCTCTTCTGATGGACTAATAGTCCCCAGGATATCATCTCCCTAGTAGTCAGTGTTTCAGTACTGACATGCTTTATTAGAAATCTACTTTATTCTTACTATCACTGGGTCTATATACCGCTTCTGGTGGACTAATAGTACCCAGGATATCATCCCCTTAGTAGTCAGTGTTTCAGTACTGACATGCTTTATTAGAAATCTACTTTATTCTTACTATCACTGGGTCTATATACCTCTTCTGGTGGACTAATAGTACCCAGGATATCATCCCCCTAGTAGTCAGTGTTTCAGTACTGACATGCTTTATTAGAAAGTTACTTTATTCATACTATCACTGGGTCTATATACCTCTTCTGGTGGACTAATAGTACACAGGACATCATCCCCTGGTAGTCAGTGTTTCAGTACTGACATGCTTTATTAGAAATCTACTTTATTCTTACTATCACTGGGTCTATATACCTCTTCTGGTGGACTAATAGTCCCCAGGATATCATCTCCCTAGTAGTCAGTGTTTCAGTACTGACATGCTTTATTAGAAATCTACTTTATTCTTACTATCACTGGGTCTATATACCTCTTCTGGTGGACTAATAGTAACCAGGATATCATCCCCCTAGTAGTCAGTGTTTCAGTACTGACATGCTTTATTAGAAATCTACTTTATTCTTACTATCACTGGGTCTATATACCTCTTCTGGTGGACTAATAGTACCCAGGATATCATCCCCCTAGTAGTCAGTGTTTCAGTACTGACATGCTTTATTAGAAATCTACTTTATTCTTACTATCACTGGGTCTATATACCTCTTCTGGTGGTCTAATAGTACCCAGAGTATCATCCCCCTAGTAGTCAGTGTTTCAGTACTGACATACTTGATTAGAAATCTACTTTATTCTTACTATCACTGAGTCTATATACCTCTTCTGGTGGACTAATAGTACCCAGGATATCATCCCCCTAGTAGTCAGTGTTTCAGTACTGATATGCTTTATTAGAAATTTACTTTATTCATACTATCACTGGGTCTATATACCTCTTCTGGTGGACTAATAGTACCCAGGACATCATCCCCCTGGTAGTCAGTGTTTCAGTACTGACATGCTTTATTAGAAATCTACTTTATTCTTACTATCACTGGGTCTATATACCTCTTCTGGTGGACTAATAGTCCCCAGGATATCATCTCCCTAGTAGTCAGTGTTTCAGTACTGACATGCTTTATTAGAAATCTACTTTATTCTTACTATCACTGGGTCTATATACCTCTTCTGGTGGACTAATAGTAACCAGGATATCATCCCCCTAGTAGTCAGTGTTTCAGTACTGACATGCTTTATTAGAAATCTACTTTATTCTTACTATCACTGGGTCTATATACCTCTTCTGGTGGACTAATTGTACCCAGGATATCATCCCCCTAGTAGTCAGTGTTTCAGTACTGACATGCTTTATTAGAAATCTACTTTATTCTTACTATCACTGGGTCTATATACCTCTTCTGGTGGTCTAATAGTACCCAGAGTATCATCCCCCTAGTAGTCAGTGTTTCAGTACTGACATACTTGATTAGAAATCTACTTTATTCTTACTATCACTGGGTCTATATACCTCTTCTGGTGGACTAATAGTACCCAGGATATCATCCCCCTAGTAGTCAGTGTTTCAGTACTGACATGCTTTATTAGAAATCTACTTTATTCTTACTATCACTGGGTCTATATACCTCTTCTGGTGGACTAATAGTAACCAGGATATCATCCCCCTAGTAGTCAGTGTTTCAGTACTGACATGCTTTATTAGAAATCTACTTTATTCTTACTATCACTGGGTCTATATACCTCTTCTGGTGGACTAATTGTACCCAGGATATCATCCTCCTAGTAGTCAGTGTTTCAGTACTGACATGCTTTATTAGAAATCTACTTTATTCTTACTATCACTGGGTCTATATACCTCTTCTGGTGGACTAATAGTACCCAGGATATTATCCCCCTAGTAGTCAGTGTTTCAGTACTGACATGCTTTATTAGAAATCTACTTTATTCTTACTATCACTGGGTCTATATACCTCTTCTGGTGGACTAATAGTACCCAGGATATCATCCCCCTGGTAGTCAGTGTTTCAGTACTGACATGCTTTATTAGAAATCTACTTTATTCTTACTATCACTGGGTCTATATACCTCTTCTGGTGGACTAATAGTAACCAGGATATCACCCCCCTAGTAGTCAGTGTTTCAGTACTGACATGCTTTATTAGAAATCTACTTTATTCTTACTATCACTAGGTCTATATACCTCTTCTGGTGGACTAATAGTACCCAGGATATCATCCCCCTAGTAGTCAGTGTTTCAGTACTGAAATGCTTTATTAGAAAGTTACTTTATTCATACTATCACTGGGTCTATATACCTCTTCTGGTGGACTCATAGTACACAGGACATCATCCCCTGGTAGTCAGTGTTTCAGTACTGACATGCTTTATTAGAAATCTACTTTATTCTTACTATCACTGGGTATATATACCTCTTCTGGTGGACTAATAGTCCCCAGGATATCATCTCCCTAGTAGTCAGTGTTTCAGTACTGACATGCTTTATTAGAAATCTACTTTATTCTTACTATCACTGGGTCTATATACCTCTTCTGGTGGACTAATAGTACCCAGGATATCATCCCCCTAGTAGTCAGTGTTTCAGTACTGACATGCTTTATTAGAAATCTACTTTATTCTTACTATCACTGGGTCTATATACCTCTTCTGGTGGTCCAATAGTACCCAGAGTATCATCCCCCTAGTAGTCAGTGTTTCAGTACTGACATACTTGATTAGAAATCTACTTTATTCTTACTATCACTGAGTCTATATACCTCTTCTGGTGGACTAATAGTACCCAGGATATCATCCCCCTAGTAGTCAGTGTTTCAGTACTGACATGCTTTATTAGAAATTTACTTTATTCATACTATCACTGGGTCTATATACCTCTTCTGGTGGACTAATAGTACCCAGGACATCATCCCCCTGGTAGTCAGTGTTTCAGTACTGACATGCTTTATTAGAAATCTACTTTATTCTTACTATCACTGGGTATATATACCTCTTCTGATGGACTAATAGTCCCCAGGATATCATCTCCCTAGTAGTCAGTGTTTCAGTACTGACATGCTTTATTAGAAATCTACTTTATTCTTACTATCACTGGGTCTATATACCGCTTCTGGTGGACTAATAGTACCCAGGATATCATCCCCCTAGTAGTCAGTGTTTCAGTACTGACATGCTTTATTAGAAATCTACTTTATTCTTACTATCACTGGGTCTATGTACCTCTTCTGGTGGACTAATAGTACCCAGGATATCATCCCCCTCGTAGTCAGTGTTTCAGTACTGACATGCTTTATTAGAAAGTTACTTTATTCATACTATCACTGGGTCTATATACCTCTTCTGGTGGACTAATAGTACACAGGACATCATCCCCTGGTAGTCAGTGTTTCAGTACTGACATGCTTTATTAGAAATCTACTTTATTCTTACTATCACTGGGTCTATATACCTCTTCTGGTGGACTAATAGTCCCCAGGATATCATCTCCCTAGTAGTCAGTGTTTCAGTACTGACATGCTTTATTAGAAATCTACTTTATTCTTACTATCACTGGGTCTATATACCTCTTCTGGTGGACTAATAGTAACCAGGATATCATCCCCCTAGTAGTCAGTGTTTCAGTACTGACATGCTTTATTAGAAATCTACTTTATTCTTACTATCACTGGGTCTATATACCTCTTCTGGTGGACTAATAGTACCCAGGATATCATCCCCCTAGTAGTCAGTGTTTCAGTACTGACATGCTTTATTAGAAATCTACTTTATTCTTACTATCACTGGGTCTATATACCTCTTCTGGTGGTCTAATAGTACCCAGAGTATCATCCCCCTAGTAGTCAGTGTTTCAGTACTGACATACTTGATTAGAAATCTACTTTATTCTTACTATCCCTGAGTCTATATACCTCTTCTGGTGGACTAATAGTACCCAGGATATCATCCCCCTAGTAGTCAGTGTTTCAGTACTGACATGCTTTATTAGAAATTTACTTTATTCATACTATCACTGGGTCTATATACCTCTTCTGGTGGACTAATAGTACCCAGGACATCATCCCCCTGGTAGTCAGTGTTTCAGTACTGACATGCTTTATTAGAAATCTACTTTATTCTTACTATCACTGGGTATATATACCTCTTCTGGTGGACTAATAGTCCCCAGGATATCATCTCCCTAGTAGTCAGTGTTTCAGTACTGACATGCTTTATTAGAAATCTACTTTATTCTTACTATCACTGGGTCTATATACCGCTTCTGGTGGACTAATAGTAACCAGGATATCATCTCCCTAGTAGTCAGTGTTTCAGTACTGACATGCTTTATTAGAAATCTACTTTATTCTTACTATCACTGGGTATATATACCTCTTCTGGTGGACTAATAGTCCCCAGGATATCATCTCCCTAGTAGTCAGTGTTTCAGTACTGACATGCTTTATTAGAAATCTACTTTATTCTTACTATCACTGGGTCTATATACCTCTTCTGGTGGACTAATAGTACCCAGGATATCATCCCCCTAGTAGTCAGTGTTTCAGTACTGACATGCTTTATTAGAAATCTACTTTATTCTTACTATCACTGGGTCTATATACCTCTTCTGGTGGTCTAATAGTACCCAGAGTATCATCCCCCTAGTAGTCAGTGTTTCAGTACTGACATACCTGATTAGAAATCTACTTTATTCTTACTATCACTGAGTCTATATACCTCTTCTGGTGGACTAATAGTACCCAGGATATCATCCCCCTAGTAGTCAGTGTTTCAGTACTGACATGCTTTATTAGAAATTTACTTTATTCATACTATCACTGGGTCTATATACCTCTTCTGGTGGACTAATAGTACCCAGGACATCATCCCCCTGGTAGTCAGTGTTTCAGTACTGACATGCTTTATTAGAAATCTACTTTATTCTTACTATCACTGGGTATATATACCTCTTCTGATGGACTAATAGTCCCCAGGATATCATCTCCCTAGTAGTCAGTGTTTCAGTACTGACATGCTTTATTAGAAATCTACTTTATTCTTACTATCACTGGGTCTATATACCGCTTCTGGTGGACTAATAGTACCCAGGATATCATCCCCCTAGTAGTCAGTGTTTCAGTACTGACATGCTTTATTAGAAATCTACTTTATTCTTACTATCACTGGGTCTATATACCTCTTCTGGTGGACTAATAGTACCCAGGATATCATCCCCCTGGTAGTCAGTGTTTCAGTACTGACATGCTTTATTAGAAAGTTACTTTATTCATACTATCACTGGGTCTATATACCTCTTCTGGTGGACTAATAGTACACAGGACATCATCCCCTGGTAGTCAGTGTTTCAGTACTGACATGCTTTATTAGAAATCTACTTTATTCTTACTATCACTGGGTATATATACCTCTTCTGGTGGACTAATAGTCCCCAGGATATCATCTCCCTAGTAGTCAGTGTTTCAGTACTGACATGCTTTATTAGAAATCTACTTTATTCTTACTATCACTGGGTCTATATACCTCTTCTGGTGGACTAATAGTAACCAGGATATCATCCCCCTAGTAGTCAGTGTTTCATTACTGACATGCTTTATTAGAAATCTACTTTATTCTTACTATCACTGGGTCTATATACCTCTTCTGGTGGACTAATAGTACCCAGGATATCATCCCCCTAGTAGTCAGTGTTTCAGTACTGACATGCTTTATTAGAAATCTACTTTATTCTTACTATCACTGGGTCTATATACCTCTTCTGGTGGTCTAATAGTACCCAGAGTATCATCCCCCTAGTAGTCAGTGTTTCAGTACTGACATACTTGATTAGAAATCTACTTTATTCTTACTATCACTGAGTCTATATACCTCTTCTGGTGGACTAATAGTACCCAGGATATCATCCCCCTAGTAGTCAGTGTTTCAGTACTGACATGCTTTATTAGAAATTTACTTTATTCATACTATCACTGGGTCTATATACCTCTTCTGGTGGACTAATAGTACCCAGGACATCATCCCCCTGGTAGTCAGTGTTTCAGTACTGACATGCTTTATTAGAAATCTACTTTATTCTTACTATCACTGGGTATATATACCTCTTCTGGTGGACTAATAGTCCCCAGGATATCATCTCCCTAGTAGTCAGTGTTTCAGTACTGACATGCTTTATTAGAAATCTACTTTATTCTTACTATCACTGGGTCTATATACCGCTTCTGGTGGACTAATAGTAACCAGGATATCATCCCCCTAGTAGTCAGTGTTTCAGTACTGACATGCTTTATTAGAAATCTACTTTATTCTTACTATCACTGGGTCTATATACCTCTTCTGGTGGACTAATAGTACCCAGGATATCATCCCCCTGGTAGTCAGTGTTTCAGTAATGACATGCTTTATTAGAAATCTACTTTATTCTTACTATCACTGGGTCTATATACCTCTTCTGGTGGACTAATAGTACCCAGGATATCATCCCCCTAGTAGTCAGTGTTTCAGTACTGACATGCTTTATTAGAAATCTACTTTATTCTTACTATCACTGGGTCTATATACCCCTTCTGGTGGACTAATAGTTCCAAGGATATCACCCCCCTAGTAGTCAGTGTTTCAGTACTGACATGCTTTATTAGAAATTTACTTTATTCATACTATCACTGGGTCTATATACCTCTTCTGGTGGACTAATAGTACCCAGGACATCATCCCCCTGGTAGTCAGTGTTTCAGTACTGACATGCTTTATTAGAAATCTACTTTATTCTTACTATCACTGGGTATATATACCTCTTCTGGTGGACTAATAGTCCCCAGGATATCATCTCCCTAGTAGTCAGTGTTTCAGTACTGACATGCTTTATTAGAAATCTACTTTATTCTTACTATCACTGGGTCTATATACCTCTTCTGGTGGACTAATAGTAACCAGGATATCATCCCCCTAGTAGTCAGTGTTTCAGTACTGACATGCTTTATTAGAAATCTAATTTATTCTTACTATCACTGGGTCTATATACCTCTTCTGGTGGACTAATAGTACCCAGGATATCATCCCCCTAGTAGTCAGTGTTTCAGTACTGACATGCTTTATTAGAAATCTACTTTATTCTTACTATCACTGGGTCTATATACCTCTTCTGGTGGTCTAATAGTACCCAGAGTATCATCCCCCTAGTAGTCAGTGTTTTAGTACTGACATACTTGATTAGAAATCTACGTTGTTCTTACTATCACTGGGTCTATATACCTCTTCTGGTGGACTAATTGTGCCCAGGATATCATCCCCCTAGTAGTCAGTGTTTCAGTACTGACATGCTTTATTAGAAATTTACTTTATTCATACTATCACTGGGTCTATATACCTCTTCTGGTGGACTAATAGTACCCAGGACATCATCCCCCTGGTAGTCAGTGTTTCAGTACTGACATGCTTTATTAGAAATCTACTTTATTCTTACTATCACTGGGTATATATACCTCTTCTGGTGGACTAATAGTACCCAGGATATCATCCCCCTGGTAGTCAGTGTTTCAGTACTGACATGCTTTATTAGAAATCTACTTTATTCTTACTATCACTGGGTCTATATACCTCTTCTGGTGGACCAATAGTAACCAGGATATCACCCCCCTAGTAGTCAGTGTTTCAGTACTGACATGCTTTATTAGAAATCTACTTTATTCTTACTATCACTGGGTCTATATACCTCTTCTGGTGGACTAATAGTACCCAGGATATCATCCCCCTAGTAGTCAGTGTTTCAGTACTGACATGCTTTATTAGAAAGTTACTTTATTCATACTATCACTGGGTCTATATACCTCTTCTGGAGGACTAATAGTACACAGGACATCATCCCCTGGTAGTCAGTGTTTCAGTACTGACATGCTTTATTAGAAATCTACTTTATTCTTACTATCACTGGGTATATATACCTCTTCTGGTGGACTAATAGTCCCCAGGATATCATCTCCCTAGTAGTCAGTGTTTCAGTACTGACATGCTTTATTAGAAATCTACTTTATTCTTACTATCACTGGGTCTATATACCTCTTCTGGTGGACTAATAGTACCCAGGATATCATCCCCCTAGTAGTCAGTGTTTCAGTACTGACATGCTTTATTAGAAATCTACTTTATTCTTACTATCACTGGGTCTATATACCTCTTCTGGTGGTCTAATAGTACCCAGAGTATCATCCCCCTAGTAGTCAGTGTTTCAGTACTGACATACTTGATTAGAAATCTACTTTATTCTTACTATCACTGAGTCTATATACCTCTTCTGGTGGACTAATAGTACCCAGGATATCATCCCCCTAGTAGTCAGTGTTTCAGTACTGACATGCTTTATTAGAAATTTACTTTATTCATACTATCACTGGGTCTATATACCTCTTCTGGTGGACTAATAGTACCCAGGACATCATCCCACTGGTAGTCAGTGTTTCAGTACTGACATGCTTTATTAGAAATCTACTTTATTTTTACTATCACTGGGTATATATACCTCTTCTGATGGACTAATAGTCCCCAGGATATCATCTCCCTAGTAGTCAGTGTTTCAGTACTGACATGCTTTATTAGAAATCTACTTTATTCTTACTATCACTGGGTCTATATACCGCTTCTGGTGGACTAATAGTAACCAGGATATCATCCCCCTAGTAGTCAGTGTTTCAGTACTGACATGCTTTATTAGAAATCTACTTTATTCTTACTATCAATGGGTCTATATACCTCTTCTGGTGGACTAATAGTACCCAGGATATCATCCCCCTAGTGGTCAGTGTTTCAGTACTGACATGCTTTATTAGAAATCTACTTTATTCTTACTATCACTGGGTCTATATACCTCTTCTGGTGGACTAATAGTACCCAGGATATCATCCCCCTAGTAGTCAGTGTTTCAGTACTGACATGCTTTATTAGAAATCTACGTTGTTCTTACTATCACTGGGTCTATATACCTCTTCTGGTGGACTAATTGTGCCCAGGATATCATCCCCCTAGTAGTCAGTGTTTCAGTACTGACATGCTTTATTAGAAATTTACTTTATTCATACTATCACTGGGTCTATATACCTCTTCTGGTGGACTAATAGTACCCAGGACATCATCCCCCTGGTAGTCAGTGTTTCAGTACTGACATGCTTTATTAGAAATCTACTTTATTCTTACTATCACTGGGTATATATACCTCTTCTGGTGGACTAATAGTCCCCAGGATATCATCTCCCTAGTAGTCAGTGTTTCAGTACTGACATGCTTTATTAGAAATCTACTTTATTCTTACTATCACTGGGTCTATATACCTCTTCTGGTGGACTAATAGTACCCAGGATATCATCCCCCTGGTAGTCAGTGTTTCAGTACTGACATGCTTTATTAGAAATCTACTTTATTCTTACTATCACTGGGTCTATATACCTCTTCTGGTGGACTAATAGTAACCAGGATATCACCCCCCTAGTAGTCAGTGTTTCAGTACTGACATGCTTTATTAGAAATCTACTTTATTCTTACTATCACTGGGTCTATGTACCTCTTCTGGTGGACTAATAGTACCCAGGATATCATCCCCCTAGTAGTCAGTGTTTCAGTACTGACATGCTTTATTAGAAAGTTACTTTATTCATACTATCACTGGGTCTATATACCTCTTCTGGAGGACTAATAGTACACAGGACATCATCCCCTGGTAGTCAGTGTTTCAGTACTGACATGCTTTATTAGAAATCTACTTTATTCTTACTATCACTGGGTATATATACCTCTTCTGGTGGACTAATAGTCCCCAGGATATCATCTCCCTAGTAGTCAGTGTTTCAGTACTGACATGCTTTATTAGAAATCTACTTTATTCTTACTATCACTGGGTCTATATACCTCTTCTGGTGGACTAATAGTACCCAGGATATCATCCCCCTAGTAGTCAGTGTTTCAGTACTGACATGCTTTATTAGAAATCTACTTTATTCTTACTATCACTGGGTCTATATACCTCTTCTGGTGGTCTAATAGTACCCAGAGTATCATCCCCCTAGTAGTCAGTGTTTCAGTACTGACATACTTGATTAGAAATCTACTTTATTCTTACTATCACTGAGTCTATATACCTCTTCTGGTGGACTAATAGTACCCAGGATATCATCCCCTTAGTAGTCAGTGTTTCAGTACTGACATGCTTTATTAGAAATTTACTTTATTCATACTATCACTGGGTCTATATACCTCTTCTGGTGGACTAATAGTACCCAGGACATCATCCCCCTGGTAGTCAGTGTTTCAGTACTGACATGCTTTATTAGAAATCTACTTTATTCTTACTATCACTGGGTATATATACCTCTTCTGATGGACTAATAGTCCCCAGGATATCATCTCCCTAGTAGTCAGTGTTTCAGTACTGACATGCTTTATTAGAAATCTACTTTATTCTTACTATCACTGGGTCTATATACCTCTTCTGGTGGACTAATAGTAACCAGGATATCATCCCCCTAGTAGTCAGTGTTTCAGTACTGACATGCTTTATTAGAAATCTACTTTATTCTTACTATCAATGGGTCTATATACCTCTTCTGGTGGACTAATAGTACCCAGGATATCATCCCCCTAGTGGTCAGTGTTTCAGTACTGACATGCTTTATTAGAAATCTACTTTATTCTTACTATCACTGGGTCTATATACCTCTTCTGGTGGACTAATAGTACCCAGGATATCATCCCCCTAGTAGTCAGTGTTTCAGTACTGACATGCTTTATTAGAAATCTACTTTATTCTTAGTATCATTGGGTCTATATACCTCTTCTGGTGGACTAATAGTACTCAGGGTATCATCCACCCAATAGTCAACGTTTTAGTACTGACATGTTTTATTTGAAATCGACTTTTTTGTCATATCACTGGGTCGATACCTCTTCTGGTGGACTAATAGCCCCCAGGGTATCATCCGCCCAGTAGTCAGTGTTTCAGTACTGACATGATTTATTAGATTTCTACGTTTGTATTACTATCAATGGGTCGATACCTCTTCTGGTGGACTAATAGCCCCAAGGGTATCATCCGCTCAGTAGTCAGTGCTTCAGTACTGACATGATTTATTATATATCTACGTTTTCATTACTATCATATAGAAATCTACTTTATTCTTACTATCACTGGGCCTATATACCTCTTCTGGTGGACTAATAGTACCCAGGATATCATCCCCCTAGTAGTCAGTGTTTCAGTACTGACATGCTTTATTAGAAATCTACTTTATTCTTACTATCACTGGGTCTATATACCCCTTCTGGTGGACTAATAGTTCCAAGGATATCACCCCCCTAGTAGTCAGTGTTTCAGTACTGACATGCTTTATTAGAAATCTACTTTATTCATACTATCACTGGGTCTATATACCTCTTCTGGTGGACTAATAGTACCCAGGACATCATCCCCCTGGTAGTCAGTGTTTCAGTACTGACATGCTTTATTAGAAATCTACTTTATTCTTACTATCACTGGGTATATATACCTCTTCTGGTGGACTAATAGTACCCAGGATATCATCCCCCTAGTAGTCAGTGTTTCAGTACTGACATGCTTTATTAGAAATCTACTTTATTCTTACTATCACTGGGTCTATATACCTCTTCTGGTGGTCTAATAGTACCCAGAGTATCATCCCCCTAGTAGTCAGTGTTTCAGTACTGACATACTTGATTAGAAATCTACTTTATTCTTACTATCACTGAGTCTATATACCTCTTCTGGTGGACTAATAGTACCCAGGATATCATCCCCCTAGTAGTCAGTGTTTCAGTACTGACATGCTTTATTAGAAATTTACTTTATTCATACTATCACTGGGTCTATATACCTCTTCTGGTGGACTAATAGTACCCAGGACATCATCCCCCTGGTAGTCAGTGTTTCAGTACTGACATGCTTTATTAGAAATCTACTTTATTCTTACTATCACTGGGTATATATACCTCTTCTGATGGACTAATAGTCCCCAGGATATCATCTCCCTAGTAGTCAGTGTTTCAGTACTGACATGCTTTATTAGAAATCTACTTTATTCTTACTATCACTGGGTCTATATACCGCTTCTGGTGGACTAATAGTAACCAGGATATCATCCCCCTAGTAGTCAGTGTTTCAGTACTGACATGCTTTATTAGAAATCTACTTTATTCTTACTATCAATGGGTCTATATACCTCTTCTGGTGGACTAATAGTACCCAGGATATCATCCCCCTAGTGGTCAGTGTTTCAGTACTGACATGCTTTATTAGAAATCTACTTTATTCTTACTATCACTGGGTCTATATACCTCTTCTGGTGGACTAATAGTACCCAGGATATCATCCCCCTAGTAGTCAGTGTTTCAGTACTGACATGCTTTATTAGAAATCTACTTTATTCTTAGTATCATTGGGTCTATATACCTCTTCTGGTGGACTAATAGTACTCAGGGTATCATCCACCCAATAGTCAACGTTTTAGTACTGACATGTTTTATTTGAAATCGACTTTTTTGTCATATCACTGGGTCGATACCTCTTCTGGTGGACTAATAGCCCCCAGGGTATCATCCGCCCAGTAGTCAGTGTTTCAGTACTGACATGATTTATTAGATTTCTACGTTTGTATTACTATCAATGGGTCGATACCTCTTCTGGTGGACTAATAGCCCCAAGGGTATCATCCGCTCAGTAGTCAGTGCTTCAGTACTGACATAATTTATTATATATCTACGTTTTCATTACTATCAATGGGTCGATACCTCTTCTGGTGGACTAATAGCCCCAAGGGTATCATCCGCTCAGTAGTCAGTGCTTCAGTACTGACATGATTTATTATATATCTACGTTTTCATTACTATCATATAGAAATCTACTTTATTCTTACTATCACTGGGTCTATATACCTCTTCTGGTGGACTAATAGTACCCAGGATATCATCCCCCTAGTAGTCAGTGTTTCAGTACTGACATGCTTTATTAGAAATCTACTTTATTCTTACTATCACTGGGTCTATATACCCCTTCTGGTGGACTAATAGTTCCAAGGATATCACCCCCCTAGTAGTCAGTGTTTCAGTACTGACATGCTTTATTAGAAATTTACTTTATTCTTACTATCACTGGGTCTATATACCTCTTCTGGTGGACTAATAGTACCCAGGACATCATCCCCTTGGTAGTCAGTGTTTCAGTACTGACATGCTTTATTAGAAATCTACTTTATTCTTACTATCACTGGGTATATATACCTCTTCTGGTGGACTAATAGTACCCAGGATATCATCTCCCTAGTAGTCAGTGTTTCAGTACTGACATGCTTTATTAGAAATCTACTTTATTCTTACTATCACTGGGTCTATATACCTCTTCTGGTGGACTAATAGTAACCAGGATATCATCCCCCTAGTAGTCAGTGTTTCAGTACTGACATGCTTTATTAGAAATCTACTTTATTCTTACTATCACTGGGTCTATATACCTCTTCTGGTGGACTAATAGTACCCAGGATATCATCCCCCTAGAAGTCAGTGTTTCAGTACTGACATGCTTTATTAGAAATCTACTTTATTCTTACTATCACTGGGTCTATATACCTCTTCTGGTGGTCTAATAGTACCCAGGATATCATCCCCCTGGTAGTCAGTGTTTCATTACTGACATGCTTTATTAGAAATCTACTTTATTCTTACTATCACTGGGTCTATATACCTCTTCTGGTGGACTAATAGTACCCAGGATATCATCCCCCTAGTAGTCAGTGTTTCAGTACTGACATGCTTTATTAGAAATTTACTTTATTCATACTATCACTGGGTCTATATACCTCTTCTGGTGGACTAATAGTAACCAGGACATCATCCCCTGGTAGTCAGTGTTTCAGTACTGACATGCTTTATTAGAAATCTACTTTATTCTTACTATCACTGGGTATATATACCTCTTCTGGTGGACTAATAGTCCCCAGGATATCATCTCCCTAGTAGTCAGTGTTTCAGTACTGACATGCTTTATTAGAAATCTACTTTATTCTTACTATCACTGGGTCTATATACCTCTTCTGGTGGACTAATAGTAACCAGGATATCATCCCCCTAGTAGTCAGTGTTTCAGTACTGACATGCTTTATTAGAAATCTACTTTATTCTTACTATCACTGGGTCTATATACCTCTTCTGGTGGACTAATAGTACCCAGGATATCATCCCCCTAGTAGTCAGTGTTTCAGTACTGACATGCTTTATTAGAAATCTACTTTATTCTTACTATCACTGGGTCTATATACCTCTTCTGGTGGTCTAATAGTACCCAGAGTATCATCCCCCTGGTAGTCAGTATTTCAGTACTGACATACTTGATTAGAAATCTACTTCATTCTTACTATCACTGAGTCTATATACCTCTTCTGGTGGACTAATAGTACCCAGGATATCATCCCCCTAGTAGTCAGTGTTTCAGTACTGACATGCTTTATTAGAAATCTACTTTATTCTTACTATCACTGGGTCTATGTACCCCTTCTGGTGGACTAATAGTTCCAAGGATATCACCCCCCTAGTAGTCAGTGTTTCAGTACTGACATGCTTTATTAGAAATTTACTTTATTCATACTATCACTGGGTCTATATACCTCTTCTGGTGGACTAATAGTACCCAGGACATCATCCCCCTGGTAGTAAGTGTTTCAGTACTGAAATGCTTTATTAGAAATCTACTTTATTCTTACTATCACTGGGTATATATACTTCTTCTGGTGGACTAATAGTCCCCAGGATATCATCTCCCTAGTAGTCAGTGTTTCAGTACTGACATGCTTTATTAGAAATCTACTTTATTCTTACTATCACTGGGTCTATATACCTCTTCTGGTGGACTAATAGTACCCAGGACATCATCCCCCTAGTAGTCAGTGTTTCAGTACTGACATGCTTTATTAGAAATCTACTTTATTCTTACTATCACTGGGTCTATATACCTCTTCTGGTGGACTAATAGTAACCAGGATATCATCCCCCTAGTAGTCAGTGTTTCAGTACTGACATGCTTTATTAGAAATCTACTTTATTCTTACTATCACTAGGTCTATATACCTCTTCTGGTGGACTAATAGTAACCAGGATATCATCCCCCTAGTAGTCAGTGTTTCAGTACTGACATGCTTTATTAGAAATCTACTTTATTCTTACTATCACTGGGTCTATATACCTCTTCTGGTGGACTAATAGTAACCAGGATATCATCCCCCTAGTAGTCAGTGTTTCAGTACTGACATGCTTTATTAGAAATCTACTTTATTCTTACTATCACTGGGTCTATATACCTCTTCTGGTGGACTAATAGTACCCAGGATATCATCCCCCTAGTAGTCAGTGTTTCAGTACTGACATGCTTTATTAGAAATCTACTTTATTCTTACTATCACTGGGTCTATATACCTCTTCTGGTGGTCTAATAGTACCCAGAGTATCATCCCCCTAGTAGTCAGTGTTTCAGTACTGACATACTTGATTAGAAATCTACGTTGTTCTTACTATCACTGGGTCTATATACCTCTTCTGGTGGACTAATTGTGCCCAGGATATCATCCCCCTAGTAGTCAGTGTTTCAGTACTGACATGCTTTATTAGAAATTTACTTTATTCATACTATCACTGGGTCTATATACCTCTTCTGGTGGACTAATAGTACCCAGGACATCATCCCCCTGGTAGTCAGTGTTTCAGTACTGACATGCTTTATTAGAAATCTACTTTATTCTTACTATCACTGGGTATATATACCTCTTCTGGTGGACTAATAGTCCCCAGGATATCATCTCCCTAGTAGTCAGTGTTTCAGTACTGACATGCTTTATTAGAAATCTACTTTATTCTTACTATCACTGGGTCTATATACCTCTTCTGGTGGACTAATAGTACCCAGGATATCAACCCCCTAGTAGTCAGTGTTTCAGTACTGACATGCTTTATTAGAAATCTACTTTATTCTTACTATCACTGGGTCTATATACCACTTCTGGTGGACTAATAGTAACCAGGATATCATCCCCCTAGTAGTCAGTGTTTCAGTACTGACATGCTTTATTAGAAATCTACTTTATTCTTACTATCACTGGGTCTATATACCTCTTCTGGTGGACTAATAGTACCCAGGATATCATCCCCCTAGTAGTCAGTGTTTCAGTACTGACATGCTTTATTAGAAATCTACTTCATTCTTACTATCACTGGGTCTATATACCTCTTCTGGTGGAATAATAGTAACCAGGATATCATCCCCCTAGTAGTCAGTGTTTCAGTACTGACATGCTTTATTAGAAATCTACTTTATTCTTACTATCACTGGGTCTATATACCTCTTCTGGTGGACTAATAGTAACCAGGATATCATCCCCCTAGAAGTCAGTGTTTCAGTACTGACATGCTTTATTAGAAATCTACTTTATTCTTACTATCACTGGGTCTATATACCTCTTCTGGTGGTCTAATAGTACCCAGGATATCATCCCCCTGGTAGTCAGTGTTTCATTACTGACATGCTTTATTAGAAATCTACTTTATTCTTACTATCACTGGGTCTATATACCTCTTCTGGTGGACTAATAGTACCCAGGATATCATCCCCCTAGTAGTCAGTGTTTCAGTACTGACATGCTTTATTAGAAATTTACTTTATTCATACTATCACTGGGTCTATATACCTCTTCTGGTGGACTAATAGTAACCAGGACATCATCCCCTGGTAGTCAGTGTTTCAGTACTGACATGCTTTATTAGAAATCTACTTTATTCTTACTATCACTGGGTATATATACCTCTTCTGGTGGACTAATAGTCCCCAGGATATCATCTCCCTAGTAGTCAGTGTTTCAGTACTGACATGCTTTATTAGAAATCTACTTTATTCTTACTATCACTGGGTATATATACCTCTTCTGGTGGACTAATAGTACCCAGGATATCATCCCCCTAGTAGTCAGTGTTTCAGTACTGACATGCTTTATTAGAAATCTACTTTATTCTTACTATCACTGGGTCTATATACCTCTTCTGGTGGTCTAATAGTACCCAGAGTATCATCCCCCTGGTAGTCAGTGTTTCAGTACTGACATACTTGATTAGAAATCTACTTTATTCTTACTATCACTGAGTCTATATACCTCTTCTGGTGGACTAATAGTACCCAGGATATCATCCCCCTAGTAGTCAGTGTTTCAGTACTGACATGCTTTATTAGAAATCTACTTTATTCTTACTATCACTGGGTCTATATACCCCTTCTGGTGGACTAATAGTTCCAAGGATATCACCCCCCTAGTAGTCAGTGTTTCAGTACTGACATGCTTTATTAGAAATTTACTTTATTCATACTATCACTGGGTCTATATACCTCTTCTGGTGGACTAATAGTACCCAGGACATCATCCCCCTGGTAGTCAGTGTTTCAGTACTGAAATGCTTTATTAGAAATCTACTTTATTCTTACTATCACTGGGTATATATACTTCTTCTGGTGGACTAATAGTCCCCAGGATATCATCTCCCTAGTAGTCAGTGTTTCAGTACTGACATGCTTTATTAGAAATCTACTTTATTCTTACTATCACTGGGTCTATATACCTCTTCTGGTGGACTAATAGTACCCAGGACATCATCCCCCTAGTAGTCAGTGTTTCAGTACTGACATGCTTTATTAGAAATCTACTTTATTCTTACTATCACTGGGTCTATATACCTCTTCTGGTGGAATAATAGTAACCAGGATATCATCCCCCTAGTAGTCAGTGTTTCAGTACTGACATAATTTATTAGAAATCTACTTTATTCTTACTATCACTAGGTCTATATACCTCTTCTGGTGGACTAATAGTAACCAGGATATCATCCCCCTAGTAGTCAGTGTTTCAGTACTGACATGCTTTATTAGAAATCTACTTTATTCTTACTATCACTGGGTCTATATACGTCTTCTGGTGGACTAATAGTACCCAGGATATCATCCCCTTAGTAGTCAGTGTTTCAGTACTGACATGCTTTATTAGAAATCTACTTTATTCTTACTATCACTGGGTCTATATACCTCTTCTGGTGGTCTAATAGTACCCAGAGTATCATCCCCCTAGTAGTCAGTGTTTCAGTACTGACATACTTGATTAGAAATCTACGTTGTTCTTACTATCACTGGGTCTATATACCTCTTCTGGTGGACTAATTATACCCAGGATATCATCCCCCTAGTAGTCAGTGTTTCAGTACTGACATGCTTTATTAGAAATTTACTTTATTCATACTATCACTGGGTCTATATACCTCTTCTGGTGGACTAATAGTACCCAGGACATCATCCCCCTGGTAGTCAGTGTTTCAGTACTGACATGCTTTATTAGAAATCTACTTTATTCTTACTATCACTGGGTCTATGTACCCCTTCTGGTGGACTAATAGTTCCAAGGATATCACCCCCCTAGTAGTCAGTGTTTCAGTACTGACATGCTTTATTAGAAATTTACTTTATTCATACTATCACTGGGTCTATATACCTCTTCTGGTGGACTAATAGTACCCAGGACATCATCCCCCTGGTAGTAAGTGTTTCAGTACTGAAATGCTTTATTAGAAATCTACTTTATTCTTACTATCACTGGGTATATATACTTCTTCTGGTGGACTAATAGTCCCCAGGATATCATCTCCCTAGTAGTCAGTGTTTCAGTACTGACATGCTTTATTAGAAATCTACTTTATTCTTACTATCACTGGGTCTATATACCTCTTCTGGTGGACTAATAGTACCCAGGACATCATCCCCCTAGTAGTCAGTGTTTCAGTACTGACATGCTTTATTAGAAATCTACTTTATTCTTACTATCACTGGGTCTATATACCTCTTCTGGTGGACTAATAGTAACCAGGATATCATCCCCCTAGTAGTCAGTGTTTCAGTACTGACATGCTTTATTAGAAATCTACTTTATTCTTACTATCACTAGGTCTATATACCTCTTCTGGTGGACTAATAGTAACCAGGATATCATCCCCCTAGTAGTCAGTGTTTCAGTACTGACATGCTTTATTAGAAATCTACTTTATTCTTACTATCACTGGGTCTATATACCTCTTCTGGTGGACTAATAGTAACCAGGATATCATCCCCCTAGTAGTCAGTGTTTCAGTACTGACATGCTTTATTAGAAATCTACTTTATTCTTACTATCACTGGGTCTATATACCTCTTCTGGTGGACTAATAGTACCCAGGATATCATCCCCCTAGTAGTCAGTGTTTCAGTACTGACATGCTTTATTAGAAATCTACTTTATTCTTACTATCACTGGGTCTATATACCTCTTCTGGTGGTCTAATAGTACCCAGAGTGTCATCCCCCTAGTAGTCAGTGTTTCAGTACTGACATACTTGATTAGAAATCTACGTTGTTCTTACTATCACTGGGTCTATATACCTCTTCTGGTGGACTAATTGTGCCCAGGATATCATCCCCCTAGTAGTCAGTGTTTCAGTACTGACATGCTTTATTAGAAATTTACTTTATTCATACTATCACTGGGTCTATATACCTCTTCTGGTGGACTAATAGTACCCAGGACATCATCCCCCTGGTAGTCAGTGTTTCAGTACTGACATGCTTTATTAGAAATCTACTTTATTCTTACTATCACTGGGTATATATACCTCTTCTGGTGGACTAATAGTCCCCAGGATATCATCTCCCTAGTAGTCAGTGTTTCAGTACTGACATGCTTTATTAGAAATCTACTTTATTCTTACTATCACTGGGTCTATATACCTCTTCTGGTGGACTAATAGTACCCAGGATATCAACCCCCTAGTAGTCAGTGTTTCAGTACTGACATGCTTTATTAGAAATCTACTTTATTCTTACTATCACTGGGTCTATATACCACTTCTGGTGGACTAATAGTAACCAGGATATCATCCCCCTAGTAGTCAGTGTTTCAGTACTGACATGCTTTATTAGAAATCTACTTTATTCTTACTATCACTGGGTCTATATACCTCTTCTGGTGGACTAATAGTACCCAGGATATCATCCCCCTAGTAGTCAGTGTTTCAGTACTGACATGCTTTATTAGAAATCTACTTCATTCTTACTATCACTGGGTCTATATACCTCTTCTGGTGGAATAATAGTAACCAGGATATCATCCCCCTAGTAGTCAGTGTTTCAGTACTGACATGCTTTATTAGAAATCTACTTTATTCTTACTATCACTGGGTCTATATACCTCTTCTGGTGGACTAATAGTAACCAGGATATCATCCCCCTAGAAGTCAGTGTTTCAGTACTGACATGCTTTATTAGAAATCTACTTTATTCTTACTATCACTGGGTCTATATACCTCTTCTGGTGGTCTAATAGTACCCAGGATATCATCCCCCTGGTAGTCAGTGTTTCATTACTGACATGCTTTATTAGAAATCTACTTTATTCTTACTATCACTGGGTCTATATACCTCTTCTGGTGGACTAATAGTACCCAGGATATCATCCCCCTAGTAGTCAGTGTTTCAGTACTGACATGCTTTATTAGAAATTTACTTTATTCATACTATCACTGGGTCTATATACCTCTTCTGGTGGACTAATAGTAACCAGGACATCATCCCCTGGTAGTCAGTGTTTCAGTACTGACATGCTTTATTAGAAATCTACTTTATTCTTACTATCACTGGGTATATATACCTCTTCTGGTGGACTAATAGTCCCCAGGATATCATCTCCCTAGTAGTCAGTGTTTCAGTACTGACATGCTTTATTAGAAATCTACTTTATTCTTACTATCACTGGGTATATATACCTCTTCTGGTGGACTAATAGTACCCAGGATATCATCCCCCTAGTAGTCAGTGTTTCAGTACTGACATGCTTTATTAGAAATCTACTTTATTCTTACTATCACTGGGTCTATATACCTCTTCTGGTGGTCTAATAGTACCCAGAGTATCATCCCCCTGGTAGTCAGTGTTTCAGTACTGACATACTTGATTAGAAATCTACTTTATTCTTACTATCACTGAGTCTATATACCTCTTCTGGTGGACTAATAGTACCCAGGATATCATCCCCCTAGTAGTCAGTGTTTCAGTACTGACATGCTTTATTAGAAATCTACTTTATTCTTACTATCACTGGGTCTATATACCCCTTCTGGTGGACTAATAGTTCCAAGGATATCACCCCCCTAGTAGTCAGTGTTTCAGTACTGACATGCTTTATTAGAAATTTACTTTATTCATACTATCACTGGGTCTATATACCTCTTCTGGTGGACTAATAGTACCCAGGACATCATCCCCCTGGTAGTCAGTGTTTCAGTACTGAAATGCTTTATTAGAAATCTACTTTATTCTTACTATCACTGGGTATATATACTTCTTCTGGTGGACTAATAGTCCCCAGGATATCATCTCCCTAGTAGTCAGTGTTTCAGTACTGACATGCTTTATTAGAAATCTACTTTATTCTTACTATCACTGGGTCTATATACCTCTTCTGGTGGACTAATAGTACCCAGGACATCATCCCCCTAGTAGTCAGTGTTTCAGTACTGACATGCTTTATTAGAAATCTACTTTATTCTTACTATCACTGGGTCTATATACCTCTTCTGGTGGAATAATAGTAACCAGGATATCATCCCCCTAGTAGTCAGTGTTTCAGTACTGACATAATTTATTAGAAATCTACTTTATTCTTACTATCACTAGGTCTATATACCTCTTCTGGTGGACTAATAGTAACCAGGATATCATCCCCCTAGTAGTCAGTGTTTCAGTACTGACATGCTTTATTAGAAATCTACTTTATTCTTACTATCACTGGGTCTATATACGTCTTCTGGTGGACTAATAGTACCCAGGATATCATCCCCTTAGTAGTCAGTGTTTCAGTACTGACATGCTTTATTAGAAATCTACTTTATTCTTACTATCACTGGGTCTATATACCTCTTCTGGTGGTCTAATAGTACCCAGAGTATCATCCCCCTAGTAGTCAGTGTTTCAGTACTGACATACTTGATTAGAAATCTACGTTGTTCTTACTATCACTGGGTCTATATACCTCTTCTGGTGGACTAATTATACCCAGGATATCATCCCCCTAGTAGTCAGTGTTTCAGTACTGACATGCTTTATTAGAAATTTACTTTATTCATACTATCACTGGGTCTATATACCTCTTCTGGTGGACTAATAGTACCCAGGACATCATCCCCCTGGTAGTCAGTGTTTCAGTACTGACATGCTTTATTAGAAATCTACTTTATTCTTACTATCACTGGGTATATATACTTCTTCTGGTGGACTAATAGTCCCCAGGATATCATCTCCCTAGTAGTCAGTGTTTCAGTACTGACATGCTTTATTAGAAATCTACTTTATTCTTGCTATCACTGGGTCTATATACCTCTTCTGGTGGACTAATGGTACCCAGGACATCATCCCCCTAGTAGTCAGTGTTTCAGTTCTGACATGCTTTATTAGAAATCTACTTTATTCTTACTATCACTGGGTCTATATACCTCTTCTGGTGGACTAATAGTACCCAGGATATCATCCCCTTAGTAGTCAGTGTTTCAGTACTGACATGCTTTATTAGAAATCTACTTTATTCTTACTATCACTGGGTCTATATACCTCTTCTGGTGGTCTAATAGTACCCAGAGTATCATCCCCCTAGTAGTCAGTGTTTCAGTACTGACATACTTGATTAGAAATCTACGTTGTTCTTACTATCACTGGGTCTATATACCTCTTCTGGTGGACTAATTATACCCAGGATATCATCCCCCTAGTAATCAGTGTTTCAGTACTGACATGCTTTATTAGAAATTTACTTTATTCATACTATCACTGGGTCTATATACCTCTTCTGGTGGACTAATAGTACCCAGGACATCATCCCCCTGGTAGTCAGTGTTTCAGTACTGACATGCTTTATTAGAAATCTACTTTATTCTTACTATCACTGGGTCTATATACTTCTTCTGGTGGACTAATAGTCCCCAGGATATCATCTCCCTAGTAGTCAGTGTTTCAGTACTGACATGCTTTATTAGAAATCTACTTTATTCTTACTATCACTGGGTCTATATACCTCTTCTGGTGGACTAATGGTACCCAGGACATCATCCCCCTAGTAGTCAGTGTTTCAGTACTGACATGCTTTATTAGAAATCTACTTTATTCTTACTATCACTGGGTCTATATACCTCTTCTGGTGGACTAATAGTAACCAGGATATCATCCCCCTAGTAGTCAGTGTTTCAGTACTGACATGCTTTATTAGAAATCTACTTTATTCTTACTATCACTGGGTCTATATACCTCTTCTGGTGGACTAATAGTAACCAGGATATCATCCCCCTAGTAGTCAGTGTTTCAGTACTGACATGCTTTATTAGAAATCTACTTTATTCTTACTATCACTGGGTCTATATACCTCTTCTGGTGGACTAATAGTACCCAGGATATCATCCCCTTAGTAGTCAGTGTTTCAGTACTGACATGCTTTATTAGAAATCTACTTTATTCTTACTATCACTGGGTCTATATACCTCTTCTGGTGGTCTAATAGTACCCAGAGTATCATCCCCCTAGTAGTCAGTGTTTCAGTACTGACATACTTGATTAGAAATCTACGTTGTTCTTACTATCACTGGGTCTATATACCTCTTCTGGTGGACTAATTGTACCCAGGATATCATCCCCCTAGTAGTCAGTGTTTCAGTACTGACATGCTTTATTAGAAATTTACTTTATTCATACTATCACTGGGTCTATATACCTCTTCTTGTGGACTAATAGTACCCAGGACATCATCCCCCTAGTAGTCAGTGTTTCAGTACTGACATGCTTTATTAGAAATCTACTTTATTCTTACTATCACTGGGTATATATACCTCTTCTGGTGGACTAATAGTCCCCAGGATATCATCTCCCTAGTAGTCAGTGTTTCAGTACTGACATGCTTTATTAGAAATCTACTGTATTCTTACTATCACTGGGTTTATATACCTCTTCTGGTGGACTAATAGTACCCAGGATATCAACCCCCTAGTAGTCAGTGTTTCAGTACTGACATGCTTTATTAGAAATCTACTTTATTCTTACTATCACTGGGTCTATATACCTCTTCTGGTGGACTAATAGTAACCAGGATATCATCCCCCTGGTAGTCAGTGTTTCAGTACTGACATGCTTTATTAGAAATCTACTTTATTCTTACTATCACTGGGTCTATATACCTCTTCTGGTGGACTAATAGTCCCCAGGATATCATCCCGCTAGTAGTCAGTGTTCCAGTACTGACATGCTTTATTAGAAATCTACTTTATTCTTACTATCACTGGGTCTATATACCTCTTCTGGTGGACTAATAGTCCCCAGGATATCATCCCCCTAGTAGTCAGTGTTTCAGTACTGACATGCTTTATTAGAAATCTACTTTATTCTTACTATCACTGGGTCTATATACCTCTTCTGGTGGACTAATAGTAACCAGGATATCATCCCCCTAGTAGTCAGTGTTTCAGTACTGACATGCTTTATTAGAAATCTACTTTATTCTTACTATCACTGGGTCTATATACCTCTTCTGGTGGTCTAATAGTCCCCAGGATATCATCCCCCTAGTAGTCAGTGTTTCAGTACTGACATGCTTTATTAGAAATCTACTTTATTCTTACTATCACTGGGTCTATATACCTCTTCTGGTGGACTAATAGTACCCAGGATATCATCTCCCTAGTAGTCAGTGTTTCAGTACTGAAATGCTTTATTAGAAATCTACTTTATTCTTACTATCACTGGGTCTATATACCTCTTCTGGTGGACTAATAGTACCCAGGATATCATCCCCCTAGTAGTCAGTGTTTCAGTACTGACATGCTTTATTAGAAATTTACTTTAATCATACTATCACTGGGTCTATATACCTCTTCTGGTGGACTAATAGTACCCAGGACATCATCCCCTGGTAGTCAGTGTTTCAGTACTGACATGCTTTATTAGAAATCTACTTTATTCTTAGTATCACTGGGTCTATATACCTCTTCTGGTGGACTAATAGTCCCCAGGATATCATCTCCCTAGTAGTCAGTGTTTCAGTACTGACATGCTTTATTAGAAATCTACTTTATTCTTAGTATCACTGGGTCTATATACCTCTTCTGGTGGACTAATAGTAACCAGGATATCATCCCCCTAGTAGTCAGTGTTTCAGTACTGACATGCTTTATTAGAAATCTACTTTATTCTTACTATCACTGGGTCTATATACCTCTTCTGGTGGACTAATAGTACCCAGGATATCATCCCCCTAGTAGTCAATGTTTCAGTACTGACATGCTTTATTAGAAATCTACTTTATTCTTACTTTCACTGGGTCTATATACCTCTTCTGGTGGTCTAATAGTACCCAGAGTATCATCCCCCTAGTAGTCAGTGTTTCAGTACTGACATACTTGATTAGAAATCTACTTTATTCTTACTATCACTGAGTCTATATACCTCTTCTGGTGGACTAATAGTACCCAGGATATCATCCCCCTAGTAGTCAGTGTTTCAGTACTGACATGCTTTATTAGAAATTTACTTTATTCATACTATCACTGGGTCTATATACCTCTTCTGGTGGACTAATAGTACCCAGGAAATCACCCCCCTGGTAGTCAGTGTTTCAGTACTGACATGCTTTATTAGAAATCTACTTTATTCTTACTATCACTGGGTATATATACCTCTTCTGGTGGACTAATAGTCCCCAGGATATCATCTCCCTAGTAGTCAGTGTTTCAGTACTGACATGCTTTATTAGAAATCTACTTTATTCTTACTATCACTGGGTCTATATACCTCTTCTGGTGGACTAATAGTAACCAGGATATCATCCCCCTAGTAGTCAGTGTTTCAGTACTGACATGCTTTATTAGAAATCTACTTTATTCTTACTATCACTGGGTCTATATACCTCTTCTGGTGGACTAATAGTACCCAGGATATCATCCCCCTAGTAGTCAGTGTTTCAGTACTGACATGCTTTATTAGAAATCTACTTTATTCTTACTATCACTGGGTCTATATACCTCTTCTGGTGGACTAATAGTAACCAGGATATCATCCCCCTAGTAGTCAGTGTTTCAGTACTGACATGCTTTATTAGAAATCTACTTTATTTTTACTATCACTGGGTCTATATACCGCTTCTGGTGGACTAATAGTAACCAGGATATCATACCCCTAGTAGTCAGTGTTTCAGTACTGACATGCTTTATTAGAAATCTACTTTATTCTTACTATCACTGGGTATATATACCTCTTCTGGTGGACTAATAGTCCCCAGGATATCATCTCCCTAGTAGTCAGTGTTTCAGTACTGACATGCTTTATTAGAAATCTACTGTATTCTTACTATCACTGGGTTTATATACCTCTTCTGGTGGACTAATAGTACCCAGGATATCAACCCCCTAGTAGTCAGTGTTTCAGTACTGACATGCTTTATTAGAAATCTACTTTATTCTTACTATCACTGGGTCTATATACCTCTCCTGGTGGACTAATAGTAACCAGGATATCATCCCCCTGGTAGTCAGTGTTTCAGTACTGACATGCTTTATTAGAAATCTACTTTATTCTTACTATCACTGGGTCTATATACCTCTTCTGGTGGACTAATAGTCCCCAGGATATCATCCCGCTAGTAGTCAGTGTTCCAGTACTGACATGCTTTATTAGAAATCTACTTTATTCTTACTATCACTGGGTCTATATACCTCTTCTGGTGGACTAATAGTCCCCAGGATATCATCCCCCTAGTAGTCAGTGTTTCAGTACTGACATGCTTTATTAGAAATCTACTTTATTCTTACTATCACTGGGTCTATATACCTCTTCTGGTGGACTAATAGTACCCAGGATATCATCCCCCTAGTAGTCAGTGTTTCAGTACTGACATGCTTTATTAGAAATCTACTTTATTCTTACTATCACTGGGTCTATATACCTCTTCTGGTGGTCTAATAGTCCCCAGGATATCATCCCCCTAGTAGTCAGTGTTTCAGTACTGACATGCTTTATTAGAAATCTACTTTATTCTTACTATCACTGGGTCTATATACCTCTTCTGGTGGACTAATAGTACCCAGGATATCATCTCCCTAGTAGTCAGTGTTTCAGTACTGAAATGCTTTATTAGAAATCTACTTTATTCTTACTATCACTGGGTCTATATACCTCTTCTGGTGGACTAATAGTACCCAGGATATCATCCCCCTAGTAGTCAGTGTTTCAGTACTGACATGCTTTATTAGAAATTTACTTTAATCATACTATCACTGGGTCTATATACCTCTTCTGGTGGACTAATAGTACCCAGGACATCATCCCCTGGTAGTCAGTGTTTCAGTACTGACATGCTTTATTAGAAATCTACTTTATTCTTAGTATCACTGGGTCTATATACCTCTTCTGGTGGACTAATAGTCCCCAGGATATCATCTCCCTAGTAGTCAGTGTTTCAGTACTGACAAGCTTTATTAGAAATCTACTTTATTCTTAGTATCACTGGGTCTATATACCTCTTCTGGTGGACTAATAGTAACCAGGATATCATCCCCCTAGTAGTCAGTGTTTCAGTACTGACATGCTTTATTAGAAATCTACTTTATTCTTACTATCACTGGGTCTATATACCTCTTCTGGTGGACTAATAGTACCCAGGATATCATCCCCCTAGTAGTCAATGTTTCAGTACTGACATGCTTTATTAGAAATCTACTTTATTCTTACTTTCACTGGGTCTATATACCTCTTCTGGTGGTCTAATAGTACCCAGAGTATCATCCCCCTAGTATTCAGTGTTTCAGTACTGACATACTTGATTAGAAATCTACTTTATTCTTACTATCACTGAGTCTATATACCTCTTCTGGTGGACTAATAGTACCCAGGATATCATCCCCCTAGTAGTCAGTGTTTCAGTACTGACATGCTTTATTAGAAATTTACTTTATTCATACTATCACTGGGTCTATATACCTCTTCTGGTGGACTAATAGTACCCAGGAAATCACCCCCCTGGTAGTCAGTGTTTCAGTACTGACATGCTTTATTAGAAATCTACTTTATTCTTACTATCACTGGGTATATATACCTCTTCTGGTGGACTAATAGTCCCCAGGATATCATCTCCCTAGTAGTCAGTGTTTCAGTACTGACATGCTTTATTAGAAATCTACTTTATTCTTACTAACACTGGGTCTATATACCTCTTCTGGTGGACTAATAGTAACCAGGATATCATCCCCCTAGTAGTCAGTGTTTCAGTACTGACATGCTTTATTAGAAATCTACTTTATTCTTACTATCACTGGGTCTATATACCTCTTCTGGTGGACTAATAGTACCCAGGATATCATCCCCCTAGTAGTCAGTGTTTCAGTACTGACATGCTTTATTAGAAATCTACTTTATTCTTACTATCACTGGGTCTATATACCTCTTCTGGTGGACTAATAGTAACCAGGATATCATCCCCCTAGTAGTCAGTGTTTCAGTACTGACATGCTTTATTAGAAATCTACTTTATTTTTACTATCACTGGGTCTATATACCGCTTCTGGTGGACTAATAGTAACCAGGATATCATCCCCCTAGTAGTCAGTGTTTCAGTACTGACATGCTTTATTAGAAATCTACTTTATTCTTACTATCACTGGGTCTATATACCTCTTCTGGTGGACTAATAGTACCCAGGATATCATCCCCCTAGTAGTCAGTGTTTCAGTACTGACATGCTTTATTAGAAATCTACTTTATTCTTAGTATCATTGGGTCTATATACCTCTTCTGGTGGACTAATAGTAACCAGGATATCATCCCCCTAGTAATCAGTGTTTCAGTACTGACATGCTTTATTAGAAATCTACTTTATTCTTACTATCACTGGGTCTATATAACTCTTCTGGTGGACTAATAGTAACCAGGATATCATCCCCCTAGTAGTCAGTGTTTCAGTACTGACATGCTTTATTAGAAATCTACTTTATTCTTACTATCACTGGGTCTATATACCTCTTCTGGTGGACTAATAGTAACCAGGATATCATCCCCCTAGTAGTCAGTGTTTCAGTAATGACATGTTTTATTAGAAATCTACTTTATTCTTACTATCACTGGGTCTATATACCTCTTCTGGTGGACTAATAGTACTCAGGGTATCATCCACCCAATAGTCAACGTTTCAGTACTGACATGTTTTATTTGAAATCTACTTTTTTGTCATATCACTGGGTCGATACCTTTTCTGGTGGACTAATAGCCCCCAGGGTATCATTCGCCCAGTAGTCAGTGTTTCAGTACTGACATGATTTATTAGATTTCTACGTTTGTATTACTATCAATGGGTCGATACCTCTTCTGGTGGACTAATAGCCCCAAGGGTATCATCCGCTCAGTAGTCAGTGCTTCAGTACTGACATGATTTATTATATATCTACGTTTTCATTACTATCATATAGAAATCTACTTTATTCTTACTATCACTGGGTCTATATACCTCTTCTGGTGGACTAATAGTACCCAGGATATCATCCCCCTAGTAGTCAGTGTTTCAGTACTGACATGATTTATTAGAAATCTACTTTATTCTTACTATCACTGGGTCTATATACCCCTTCTGGTGGACTAATAGTTCCAAGGATATCACCCCCCTAGTAGTCAGTGTTTCAGTACTGACATGTTTTATTAGAAATTTACTTTATTCATACTATCACTGGGTCTATATACCTCTTCTGGTGGACTAATAGTACCCAGGACATCATCCCCCTGGTAGTCAGTGTTTCAGTACTGACATGCTTTATTAGAAATCTACTTTATTCTTACTATCACTGGGTATATATACCTCTTCTGGTGGACTAATAGTCCCCAGGATACCATCTCCCTAGTAGTCAGTGTTTCAGTACTGACATGCTTTATTAGAAATCTACTTTATTCTTACTATCACTGGGTCTATATACCTCTTCTGGTGGACTAATAGTAACCAGGATATCATCCCCCTAGTAGTCAGTGTTTCAGTACTGACATGCTTTATTAGAAATCTACTTTATTCTTACTATCACTGGGTCTATATACCTCTTCTGGTGGACTAATAGTACCCAGGATATCATCCCCCTAGTAGTCAGTGTTTCAGTACTGACATGCTTTATTAGAAATCTACTTTATTCTTACTATCACTGGGTCTATATACCTCTTCTGGTGATCTAATAGTACCCAGAGTATCATCCCCCTAGTAGTCAGTGTTTCAGTACTGACATACTTGATTAGAAATCTACGTTGTTCTTACTATCACTGGGTCTATATACCTCTTCTGGTGGACTAATTGTACCCAGGATATCATCCCCCTAGTAGTCAGTGTTTCAGTACTGACATGCTTTATTAGAAATTTACTTTATTCATACTATCACTGGGTCTATTTAACTCTTCTGGTGGACTAATAGTACCCAGGACATCATCCCCCTGGTAGTCAGTGTTTCAGTACTGACATGCTTTATTAGAAATCTACTTTATTCTTACTATCACTGGGTATATATACCTCTTCTTGTGGACTAATAGTCCCCAGGATATCATCTCCCTAGTAGTCAGTGTTTCAGTACTGACATGCTTTATTAGAAATCTACTTTATTCTTACTATCACTGGGTCTATATACCTCTTCTGGTGGACTAATAGTACCCAGGATATCAACCCCCTAGTAGTCAGTGTTTCAGTACTGACATGCTTTATTAGAAATCTACTTTATTCTTACTATCACTGGGTCTATATACCTCTTCTGGTGGACTAATAGTAACCAGGATATCATCCCCCTAGTAGTCAGTGTTTCAGTACTGACATGCTTTATTAGAAATCTACTTTATTCTTACTATCACTGGGTCTATATACCTCTTCTGGTGGACTAATAGTACCCAGGATATCATCCCCCTAGTAGTCAGTGTTTCAGTACTGACATGCTTTATTAGAAATCTACTTTATTCTTACTATCACTGGGTCTATATACCTCTTCTGGTGGACTAATAGTACCCAGGATATCATCCCCCTAGTAGTCAGTGTTTCAGTACTGACATGCTTTATTAGAAATCTACTTTATTCTTACTATCACTGGGTCTATATACCTCTTCTGGTGGACTAATAGTAACCAGGATATCATCCCCCTAGTAGTCAGTGTTTCAGTACTGACATGCTTTATTAGAAATCTACTTTATTCTTACTATCACTGGGTCTATATACCTCTTCTGGTGGACTAATAGTACCCAGGACATCATCCCCCTGGTAGTCAGTGTTTCAGTACTGACATGCTTTATTAGAAATCTACTTTATTCTTACTATCACTGGGTCTATATACCTCTTCTGGTGGACTAATAGTACTCAGGGTATCATCCACCCAATAGTCAACGTTTCAGTACTGACATGTTTTATTTGAAATCTACTTTTTTGTCATATCACTGGGTCGATACCTTTTCTGGTGGACTAATAGCCCCCAGGGTATTATCCGCCCAGTAGTCAGTGTTTCAGTACTGACATGATTTATTAGATTTCTACGTTTGTATTACTATCAATGGGTCGATACCTCTTCTGGTGGACTAATAGCCCCAAGGGTATCATCCGCTCAGTAGTCAGTGCTTCAGTACTGACATGATTTATTATATATCTACGTTTTCATTACTATCATATAGAAATCTACTTTATTCTTACTATCACTGGGTCTATATACCTCTTCTGGTGGACTAATAGTACCCAGGATATCATCCCCATAGTAGTCAGTGTTTCAGTACTGACATGCTTTATTAGAAATCTACTTTATTCTTACTATCACTGGGTCTATATACCCCTTCTGGTGGACTAATAGTTCCAAGGATATCACCCCCCTAGTAGTCAGTGTTTCAGTACTGACATGTTTTATTAGAAATTTACTTTATTCATACTATCACTGGGTCTATATACCTCTTCTGGTGGACTAATAGTACCCAGGACATCATCCCCCTGGTAGTCAGTGTTTCAGTACTGACATGCTTTATTAGAAATCTACTTTATTCTTACTATCACTGGGTATATATACCTCTTCTGGTGGACTAATAGTCCCCAGGATACCATCTCCCTAGTAGTCAGTGTTTCAGTACTGACATGCTTTATTAGAAATCTACTTTATTCTTACTATCACTGGGTCTATATACCTCTTCTGGTGGACTAATAGTACCCAGGATATCATCCCCCTAGTAGTCAGTGTTTCAGTACTGACATGCTTTATTAGAAATCTACTTTATTCTTACTATCACTGGGTCTATATACCTCTTCTGGTGATCTAATAGTACCCAGAGTATCATCCCCCTAGTAGTCAGTGTTTCAGTACTGACATACTTGATTAGAAATCTACGTTGTTCTTACTATCACTGGGTCTATATACCTCTTCTGGTGGACTAATTGTACCCAGGATATCATCCCCCTAGTAGTCAGTGTTTCAGTACTGACAAGCTTTATTAGAAATTTACTTTATTCATACTATCACTGGGTCTATATACCTCTTCTGGTGGACTAATAGTACCCAGGACATCATCCCCCTGGTAGTCAGTGTTTCAGTACTGACATGCTTTATTAGAAATCTACTTTATTCTTACTATCACTGGGTATATATACCTCTTCTGGTGGACTAATAGTACCCAGGATATCATCTCCCTAGTAGTCAGTGTTTCAGTACTGACATGCTTTATTAGAAATCTACTTTATTCTTACTATCACTGGGTCTATATACCTCTTCTGGTGGACTAATAGTACCCAGGATATGAACCCCCTAGTAGTCAGTGTTTCAGTACTGACATGCTTTATTAGAAATCTACTTTATTCTTACTATCACTGGGTCTATATACCTCTTCTGGTGGACTAATAGTAACCAGGATATCATCCCCCTAGTAGTCAGTGTTTCAGTACTGACATGCTTTATTAGAAATCTACTTTATTCTTACTATCACTGGGTCTATATACCTCTTCTGGTGGACTAATAGTACCCAGGATATCATCCCCCTAGTAGTCAGTGTTTCAGTACTGACATGCTTTATTAGAAATCTACTTTATTCTTACTATCACTGGGTCTATATACCTCTTCTGGTGGACTAATAGTACCCAGGATATCATCCCCCTAGTAGTCAGTGTTTCAGTACTGACATGCTTTATTAGAAATCTACTTTATTCTTACTATCACTGGGTCTATATACCTCTTCTGGTGATCTAATAGTACCCAGAGTATCATCCCCCTAGTAGTCAGTGTTTCAGTACTGACATACTTGATTAGAAATCTACGTTGTTCTTACTATCACTGGGTCTATATACCTCTTCTGGTGGACTAATTGTACCCAGGATATCATCCCCCTAGTAGTCAGTGTTTCAGTACTGACATGCTTTATTAGAAATTTACTTTATTCATACTATCACTGGGTCTATATACCTCTTCTGGTGGACTAATAGTACCCAGGACATCATCCCCCTGGTAGTCAGTGTTTCAGTACTGACATGCTTTATTAGAAATCTACTTTATTCTTACTATCACTGGGTATATATACCTCTTCTGGTGGACTAATAGTCCCCAGGATATCATCTCCCTAGTAGTCAGTGTTTCAGTACTGACATGCTTTATTAGAAATCTACTTTATTCTTACTATCACTGGGTCTATATACCTCTTCTGGTGGACTAATAGTACCCAGGATATCAACCCCCTAGTAGTCAGTGTTTCAGTACTGACATGCTTTATTAGAAATCTACTTTATTCTTACTATCACTGGGTCTATATACCTCTTCTGGTGGACTAATAGTAACCAGGATATCATCCCCCTAGTAGTCAGTGTTTCAGTACTGACATGCTTTATTAGAAATCTACTTTATTCTTACTATCACTGGGTCTATATACCTCTTCTGGTGGACTAATAGTACCCAGGATATCATCCCCCTAGTAGTCAGTGTTTCAGTACTGACATGCTTTATTAGAAATCTACTTTATTCTTACTATCACTGGGTCTATATACCTCTTCTGGTGGACTAATAGTACCCAGGACATCATCCCCCTGGTAGTCAGTGTTTCAGTACTGACATGCTTTATTAGAAATCTACTTTATTCTTACTATCACTGGGTATATATACCTCTTCTGGTGGACTAATAGTCCCCAGGATACCATCTCCCTAGTAGTCAGTGTTTCAGTACTGACATGCTTTATTAGAAATCTACTTTATTCTTACTATCACTGGGTCTATATACCTCTTCTGGTGGACTAATAGTACCCAGGATATCATCCCCCTAGTAGTCAGTGTTTCAGTACTGACATGCTTTATTAGAAATCTACTTTATTCTTACTATCACTGGGTCTATATACCTCTTCTGGTGATCTAATAGTACCCAGCGTATCATCCCCCTAGTAGTCAGTGTTTCAGTACTGACATACTTGATTAGAAATCTACGTTGTTCTTACTATCACTGGGTCTATATACCTCTTCTGGTGGACTAATTGTACCCAGGATATCATCCCCCTAGTAGTCAGTGTTTCAGTACTGACAAGCTTTATTAGAAATTTACTTTATTCATACTATCACTGGGTCTATATACCTCTTCTGGTGGACTAATAGTACCCAGGACATCATCCCCCTGGTAGTCAGTGTTTCAGTACTGACATGCTTTATTAGAAATCTACTTTATTCTTACTATCACTGGGTATATATACCTCTTCTGGTGGACTAATAGTACCCAGGATATCATCTCCCTAGTAGTCAGTGTTTCAGTACTGACATGCTTTATTAGAAATCTACTTTATTCTTACTATCACTGGGTCTATATACCTCTTCTGGTGGACTAATAGTACCCAGGATATGAACCCCCTAGTAGTCAGTGTTTCAGTACTGACATGCTTTATTAGAAATCTACTTTATTCTTACTATCACTGGGTCTATATACCTCTTCTGGTGGACTAATAGTAACCAGGATATCATCCCCCTAGTAGTCAGTGTTTCAGTACTGACATGCTTTATTAGAAATCTACTTTATTCTTACTATCACTGGGTCTATATACCTCTTCTGGTGGACTAATAGTACCCAGGATATCATCCCCCTAGTAGTCAGTGTTTCAGTACTGACATGCTTTATTAGAAATCTACTTTATTCTTACTATCACTGGGTCTATATACCTCTTCTGGTGGACTAATAGTACCCAGGATATCATCCCCCTAGTAGTCAGTGTTTCAGTACTGACATGCTTTATTAGAAATCTACTTTATTCTTACTATCACTGGGTCTATATACCTCTTCTGGTGATCTAATAGTACCCAGAGTATCATCCCCCTAGTAGTCAGTGTTTCAGTACTGACATACTTGATTAGAAATCTACGTTGTTCTTACTATCACTGGGTCTATATACCTCTTCTGGTGGACTAATTGTACCCAGGATATCATCCCCCTAGTAGTCAGTGTTTCAGTACTGACATGCTTTATTAGAAATTTACTTTATTCATACTATCACTGGGTCTATATACCTCTTCTGGTGGACTAATAGTACCCAGGACATCATCCCCCTGGTAGTCAGTGTTTCAGTACTGACATGCTTTATTAGAAATCTACTTTATTCTTACTATCACTGGGTATATATACCTCTTCTGGTGGACTAATAGTCCCCAGGATATCATCTCCCTAGTAGTCAGTGTTTCAGTACTGACATGCTTTATTAGAAATCTACTTTATTCTTACTATCACTGGGTCTATATACCTCTTCTGGTGGACTAATAGTACCCAGGATATCAACCCCCTAGTAGTCAGTGTTTCAGTACTGACATGCTTTATTAGAAATCTACTTTATTCTTACTATCACTGGGTCTATATACCTCTTCTGGTGGACTAATAGTAACCAGGATATCATCCCCCTAGTAGTCAGTGTTTCAGTACTGACATGCTTTATTAGAAATCTACTTTATTCTTACTATCACTGGGTCTATATACTTCTTCTGGTGGACTAATAGTACCCAGGACATCATCCCCCTGGTAGTCAGTGTTTCAGTACTGACATGCTGTATTAGAAATCTACTTTATTCTTACTATCACTGGGTCTATATACTTCTTCTGGTGGACTAATAGTACCCAGGACATCATCCCCCTGGTAGTCAGTGTTTCAGTACTGACATGCTTTATTAGAAATCTACTTTATTCTTACTATCACTGGGTCTATATACCTCTTCTGGTGGACTAATAGTCCCCAGGATATCATCCCCCTAGTAGTCAGTGTTTCAGTACTGACATGCTTTATTAGAAATCTACTTTATTCTTACTATCACTGGGTATATATACCTCTTCTGGTGGACTAATAGTCCCCAGGATATCATCTCCCTAGTAGTCAGTGTTTCAGTACTGACATGCTTTATTAGAAATCTACTTTATTCTTACTATCACTGGGTCTATATACCTCTTCTGGTGGACTAATAGTACCCAGGATATCAACCCCCTAGTAGTCAGTGTTTCAGTACTGACATGCTTTATTAGAAATCTACTTTATTCTTACTATCACTGGGTCTATATACCTCTTCTGGTGGACTAATAGTAACCAGGATATCATCCCCCTAGTAGTCAGTGTTTCAGTACTGACATGCTTTATTAGAAATCTACTTTATTCTTACTATCACTGGGTCTATATACCTCTTCTGGTGGACTAATAGTACCCAGGATATCATCCCCCTAGTAGTCAGTGTTTCAGTACTGACATGCTTTATTAGAAATCTACTTTATTCTTACTATCACTGGGTCTATATACCTCTTCTGGTGATCTAATAGTACCCAGAGTATCATCCCCCTAGTAGTCAGTGTTTCAGTACTGACATACTTGATTAGAAATCTACGTTGTTCTTACTATCACTGGGTCTATATACCTCTTCTGGTGGACTAATTGTACCCAGGATATCATCCCCCTAGTAGTCAGTGTTTCAGTACTGACAAGCTTTATTAGAAATTTACTTTATTCATACTATCACTGGGTCTATATACCTCTTCTGGTGGACTAATAGTACCCAGGACATCATCCCCCTGGTAGTCAGTGTTTCAGTACTGACATGCTTTATTAGAAATCTACTTTATTCTTACTATCACTGGGTATATATACCTCTTCTGGTGGACTAATAGTACCCAGGATATCATCTCCCTAGTAGTCAGTGTTTCAGTACTGACATGCTTTATTAGAAATCTACTTTATTCTTACTATCACTGGGTCTATATACCTCTTCTGGTGGACTAATAGTACCCAGGATATGAACCCCCTAGTAGTCAGTGTTTCAGTACTGACATGCTTTATTAGAAATCTAATTTATTCTTACTATCACTGGGTCTATATACCTCTTCTGGTGGACTAATAGTAACCAGGATATCATCCCCCTAGTAGTCAGTGTTTCAGTACTGACATGCTTTATTAGAAATCTACTTTATTCTTACTATCACTTGGTCTATATACCTCTTCTGGTGGACTAATAGTACCCAGGATATCATCCCCCTAGTAGTCAGTGTTTCAGTACTGACATGCTTTATTAGAAATCTACTTTATTCTTACTATCACTGGGTCTATATACCTCTTCTGGTGGACTAATAGTACCCAGGATATCATCCCCCTAGTAGTCAGTGTTTCAGTACTGACATGCTTTATTAGAAATCTACTTTATTCTTACTATCACTGGGTCTATATACCTCTTCTGGTGATCTAATAGTACCCAGAGTATCATCCCCCTAGTAGTCAGTGTTTCAGTACTGACATACTTGATTAGAAATCTACGTTGTTCTTACTATCACTGGGTCTATATACCTCTTCTGGTGGACTAATTGTACCCAGGATATCATCCCCCTAGTAGTCAGTGTTTCAGTACTGACATGCTTTATTAGAAATTTACTTTATTCATACTATTACTGGGTCTATATACCTCTTCTGGTGGACTAATAGTACCCAGGACATCATCCCCCTGGTAGTCAGTGTTTCAGTACTGACATGCTTTATTAGAAATCTACTTTATTCTTACTATCACTGGGTATATATACCTCTTCTGGTGGACTAATAGTCCCCAGGATATCATCTCCCTAGTAGTCAGTGTTTCAGTACTGACATGCTTTATTAGAAATCTACTTTATTCTTACTATCACTGGGTCTATATACCTCTTCTGGTGGACTAATAGTACCCAGGATATCAACCCCCTAGTAGTCAGTGTTTCAGTACTGACATGCTTTATTAGAAATCTACTTTATTCTTACTATCACTGGGTCTATATACCTCTTCTGGTGGACTAATAGTAACCAGGATATCATCCCCCTAGTAGTCAGTGTTTCAGTACTGACATGCTTTATTAGAAATCTACTTTATTCTTACTATCACTGGGTCTATATACCTCTTCTGGTGGACTAATAGTACCCAGGATATCATCCCCCTAGTAGTCAGTGTTTCAGTACTGACATGCTTTATTAGAAATCTACTTTATTCTTACTATCACTGGGTCTATATACCTCTTCTGGTGGACTAATAGTACCCAGGATATCATCCCCCTAGTAGTCAGTGTTTCAGTACTGACATGCTTTATTAGAAATCTACTTTATTCTTACTATCACTGGGTCTATATACCTCTTCTGGTGGACTAATAGTAACCAGGATATCATCCCCCTAGTAGTCAGTGTTTCAGTACTGACATGCTTTATTAGAAATCTACTTTATTCTTACTATCACTGGGTCTATATACCTCTTCTGGTGGACTAATAGTACCCAGGATATCATCCCCCTGGTAGTCAGTGTTTCAGTACTGACATGCTTTATTAGAAATCTACTTTATTCTTACTATCACTGGGTCTATATACCTCTTCTGGTAGACTAATAGTACCCAGGATATCATCCCCCTAGTAGTCAGTGTTTCAGTACTGACATGCTTTATTAGAAATCTACTTTATTCTTACTATCACTGGGTCTATATACCTCTTCTGTTGGACTAATAGTAACCAGGATATCATCCCCCTAGTAGTCAGTGTTTCAGTACTGACATGCTTTATTAGAAATCTACTTTATTCTTACTATCACTGGGTCTATATACCTCTTCTGGTGGACTAATAGTACCCAGGATATCATCCCCCTAGTAGTCAGTGTTTCAGTACTGACATGCTTTATTAGAAATCTACTTTATTCTTACTATCACTGGGTCTATATACCTCTTCTGGTGGACTAATAGTACCCAGGACATCATCCCCCTGGTAGTCAGTGTTTCAGTACTGACATGCTTTATTAGAAATCTACTTTATTCTTACTATCACTGGGTATATATACCTCTTCTGGTGGACTAATAGTCCCCAGGATACCATCTCCCTAGTAATCAGTGTTTCAGTACTGACATGCTTTATTAGAAATCTACTTTATTCTTACTATCACTGGGTCTATATACCTCTTCTGGTGGACTAATAGTACCCAGGATATCATCCCCCTAGTAGTCAGTGTTTCAGTACTGACATGCTTTATTAGAAATCTACTTTATTCTTACTATCACTGGGTCTATATACCTCTTCTGGTGATCTAATAGTACCCAGAGTATCATCCCCCTAGTAGTCAGTGTTTCAGTACTGACATACTTGATTAGAAATCTACGTTGTTCTTACTATCACTGGGTCTATATACCTCTTCTGGTGGACTAATTGTACCCAGGATATCATCCCCCTAGTAGTCAGTGTTTCAGTACTGACAAGCTTTATTAGAAATTTACTTTATTCATACTATCACTGGGTCTATATACCTCTTCTGGTGGACTAATAGTACCCAGGACATCATCCCCCTGGTAGTCAGTGTTTCAGTACTGACATGCTTTATTAGAAATCTACTTTATTCTTACTATCACTGGGTATATATACCTCTTCTGGTGGACTAATAGTACCCAGGATATCATCTCCCTAGTAGTCAGTGTTTCAGTACTGACATGCTTTATTAGAAATCTACTTTATTCTTACTATCACTGGGTCTATATACCTCTTCTGGTGGACTAATAGTACCCAGGATATGAACCCCCTAGTAGTCAGTGTTTCAGTACTGACATGCTTTATTAGAAATCTACTTTATTCTTACTATCACTGGGTCTATATACCTCTTCTGGTGGACTAATAGTAACCAGGATATCATCCCCCTAGTAGTCAGTGTTTCAGTACTGACATGCTTTATTAGAAATCTACTTTATTCTTACTATCACTGGGTCTATATACCTCTTCTGGTGGACTAATAGTACCCAGGATATCATCCCCCTAGTAGTCAGTGTTTCAGTACTGACATGCTTTATTAGAAATCTACTTTATTCTTACTATCACTGGGTCTATATACCTCTTCTGGTGGACTAATAGTACCCAGGATATCATCCCCCTAGTAGTCAGTGTTTCAGTACTGACATGCTTTATTAGAAATCTACTTTATTCTTACTATCACTGGGTCTATATACCTCTTCTGGTGATCTAATAGTACCCAGAGTATCATCCCCCTAGTAGTCAGTGTTTCAGTACTGACATACTTGATTAGAAATCTACGTTGTTCTTACTATCACTGGGTCTATATACCTCTTCTGGTGGACTAATTGTACCCAGGATATCATCCCCCTAGTAGTCAGTGTTTCAGTACTGACATGCTTTATTAGAAATTTACTTTATTCATACTATTACTGGGTCTATATACCTCTTCTGGTGGACTAATAGTACCCAGGACATCATCCCCCTGGTAGTCAGTGTTTCAGTACTGACATGCTTTATTAGAAATCTACTTTATTCTTACTATCACTGGGTATATATACCTCTTCTGGTGGACTAATAGTCCCCAGGATATCATCTCCCTAGTAGTCAGTGTTTCAGTACTGACATGCTTTATTAGAAATCTACTTTATTCTTACTATCACTGGGTCTATATACCTCTTCTGGTGGACTAATAGTACCCAGGATATCAACCCCCTAGTAGTCAGTGTTTCAGTACTGACATGCTTTATTAGAAATCTACTTTATTCTTACTATCACTGGGTCTATATACCTCTTCTGGTGGACTAATAGTAACCAGGATATCATCCCCCTAGTAGTCAGTGTTTCAGTACTGACATGCTTTATTAGAAATCTACTTTATTCTTACTATCACTGGGTCTATATACCTCTTCTGGTGGACTAATAGTACCCAGGATATCATCCCCCTAGTAGTCAGTGTTTCAGTACTGACATGCTTTATTAGAAATCTACTTTATTCTTACTATCACTGGGTCTATATACCTCTTCTGGTGGACTAATAGTACCCAGGATATCATCCCCCTAGTAGTCAGTGTTTCAGTACTGACATGCTTTATTAGAAATCTACTTTATTCTTACTATCACTGGGTCTATATACCTCTTCTGGTGGACTAATAGTAACCAGGATATCATCCCCCTAGTAGTCAGTGTTTCAGTACTGACATGCTTTATTAGAAATCTACTTTATTCTTACTATCACTGGGTCTATATACCTCTTCTGGTGGACTAATAGTACCCAGGATATCATCCCCCTGGTAGTCAGTGTTTCAGTACTGACATGCTTTATTAGAAATCTACTTTATTCTTACTATCACTGGGTCTATATACCTCTTCTGGTAGACTAATAGTACCCAGGATATCATCCCCCTAGTAGTCAGTGTTTCAGTACTGACATGCTTTATTAGAAATCTACTTTATTCTTACTATCACTGGGTCTATATACCTCTTCTGTTGGACTAATAGTAACCAGGATATCATCCCCCTAGTAGTCAGTGTTTCAGTACTGACATGCTTTATTAGAAATCTACTTTATTCTTACTATCACTGGGTCTATATACCTCTTCTGGTGGACTAATAGTACCCAGGATATCATCCCCCTAGTAGTCAGTGTTTCAGTACTGACATGCTTTATTAGAAATCTACTTTATTCTTACTATCACTGGGTCTATATACCTCTTCTGGTGGACTAATAGTACCCAGGACATCATCCCCCTGGTAGTCAGTGTTTCAGTACTGACATGCTTTATTAGAAATCTACTTTATTCTTACTATCACTGGGTCTATATACCTCTTCTGGTGGACTAATAGTACCCAGGATATCATCCCCCTAGTAGTCAGTGTTTCAGTACTGACATGCTTTATTAGAAATCTACTTTATTCTTACTATCACTGGGTCTATATACCTCTTCTGGTGGACTAATAGTACTCAGGGTATCATCCACCCAATAGTCAACGTTTCAGTACTGACATGTTTTATTTGAAATCTACTTTTTTGTCATATCACTGGGTCGATACCTCTTCTGGTGGACTAACAGCCCCCTAGGTATCATCCGCCCAGTAGTCAGTGTTTCAGTACTGACATGATTTATTAGATTTCTACGTTTGTATTACTATCAATGGGTCGATACCTCTTCTGGTGGACTAATAGCCCCAAGGGTATCATCCGCTCAGTAGTCAGTGCTTCAGTACTGACATGATTTATTATATATCTACGTTTTCATTACTATCATATAGAAATCTACTTTATTCTTACTATCACTGGGTCTATATACCTCTTCTGGTGGACTAATAGTACCCAGGATATCATCCTCCTAGTAGTCAGTGTTTCAGTACTGACATGCTTTATTAGAAATCTACTTTATTCTTACTATCACTGGGTCTATATACCCCTTCTGGTGGACTAATAGTTCCAAGGATATCACCACCCTAGTAGTCAGTGTTTCAGTACTGACATGCTTTATTAGAAATTTACTTTATTCATACTATCACTGGGTCTATATACCTCTTCTGGTGGACTAATAGTACCCAGGACATCATCCCCCTGGTAGTCAGTGTTTCAGTACTGACATGCTTTATTAGAAATCTACTTTATTCTTACTATCACTGGGTATATATACCTCTTCTGGTGGACTAATAGTACCCAGGATATCATCTCCCTAGTAGTCAGTGTTTCAGTACTGACATGCTTTATTAGAAATCTACTTTATTCTTACTATCACTGGGTCTATATACCTCTTCTGGTGGACTAATGGTAACCAGGATATCATCCCCCTAGTAGTCAGTGTTTCAGTACTGACATGCTTTATTAGAAATCTATTTTATTCTTACTATCACTGGGTCTATATACCTCTTCTGGTGGACTAATAGTACCCAGGATATCATCCCCCTAGTAGTCAGTGTTTCAGTACTGACATGCTTTATTAGAAATCTACTTTATTCTTACTATCACTGGGTCTATATACCTCTTCTGGTGGTCTAATAGTACCCAGAGTATTATCCCCCTAGTAGTCTGTGTTTCAGTACTGACATACTTGATTAGAAATCTACGTTGTTCTTACTATCACTGGGTCTATATACCTCTTCTGGTGGACTAATTGTACCCAGGATATCATCCCCCTAGTAGTCAGTGTTTCAGTACTGACAAGCTTTATTAGAAATTTACTTTATTCATACTATCACTGGGTCTATATACCTCTTCTGGTGGACTAATAGTACCCAGGACATCATCCCCCTGGTAGTCAGTGTTTCAGTACTGACATGCTTTATTAGAAATCTACTTTATTCTTACTATCACTGGGTATATATACCTCTTCTGGTGGACTAATAGTCCCCAGGATATCATCTCCCTAGTAGTCAGTGTTTCAGTACTGACATGCTTTATTAGAAATCTACTTTATTCTTACTATCACTGGGTCTATATACCTCTTCTGGTGGACTAATAGTACCCAGGATATCAACCCCCTAGTAGTCAGTGTTTCAGTACTGACATGCTTTATTAGAAATCTACTTTATTCTTACTATCACTGGGTCTATATACCTCTTCTGGTGGACTAATAGTAACCAGGATATCATCCCCCTAGTAGTCAGTGTTTCAGTACTGACATGCTTTATTAGAAATCTACTTTATTCTTACTATCACTGGGTCTATATACCTCTTCTGGTGGACTAATAGTACCCAGGATATCATCCCCCTAGTAGTCAGTGTTTCAGTACTGACATGCTTTATTAGAAATCTACTTTATTCTTACTATCACTGGGTCTATATACCTCTTCTGGTGGACTAATAGTACCCAGGATATCATCCCCCTAGTAGTCAGTGTTTCAGTACTGACATGCTTTATTAGAAATCTACTTTATTCTTACTATCACTGGGTCTATATACCTCTTCTGGTGATCTAATAGTACCCAGAGTATCATCCCCCTAGTAGTCAGTGTTTCAGTACTGACATACTTGATTAGAAATCTACGTTGTTCTTACTATCACTGGGTCTATATACCTCTTCTGGTGGACTAATTGTACCCAGGATATCATCCCCCTAGTAGTCAGTGTTTCAGTACTGACATGCTTTATTAGAAATTTACTTTATTCATACTATCACTGGGTCTATATACCTCTTCTGGTGGACTAATAGTACCCAGGACATCATCCCCCTGGTAGTCAGTGTTTCAGTACTGACATGCTTTATTAGAAATCTACTTTATTCTTACTATCACTGGGTATATATACCTCTTCTGGTGGACTAATAGTCCCCAGGATATCATCTCCCTAGTAGTCAGTGTTTCAGTACTGACATGCTTTATTAGAAATCTACTTTATTCTTACTATCACTGGGTCTATATACCTCTTCTGGTGGACTAATAGTACCCAGGATATCAACCCCCTAGTAGTCAGTGTTTCAGTACTGACATGCTTTATTAGAAATCTACTTTATTCTTACTATCACTGGGTCTATATACCTCTTCTGGTGGACTAATAGTAACCAGGATATCATCCCCCTAGTAGTCAGTGTTTCAGTACTGACATGCTTTATTAGAAATCTACTTTATTCTTACTATCACTGGGTCTATATACCTCTTCTGGTGGACTAATAGTACCCAGGATATCATCCCCCTAGTAGTCAGTGTTTCAGTACTGACATGCTTTATTAGAAATCTACTTTATTCTTACTATCACTGGGTCTATATACCTCTTCTGGTGGACTAATAGTACCCAGGATATCATCCCCCTAGTAGTCAGTGTTTCAGTACTGACATGCTTTATTAGAAATCTACTTTATTCTTACTATCACTGGGTCTATATACCTCTTCTGGTGGACTAATAGTAACCAGGATATCATCCCCCTAGTAGTCAGTGTTTCAGTACTGACATGCTTTATTAGATTTCTACGTTTGTATTACTATCACTGGGTCTATATACCTCTTCTGGTGGACTAATAGTACCCAGGATATCATCCCCCTGGTAGTCAGTGTTTCAGTACTGACATGCTTTATTAGAAATCTACTTTATTCTTACTATCACTGTGTCTATATACCTCTTCTGGTGGACTAATAGTACCCAGGATATCATCCCCCTAGTAGTCAGTGTTTCAGTACTGACATGCTTTATTAGAAATCTACTTTATTCTTACTATCACTGGGTCTATATACCTCTTCTGTTGGACTAATAGTAACCAGGATATCATCCCCCTAGTAGTCAGTGTTTCAGTACTGACATGCTTTATTAGAAATCTACTTTATTCTTACTATCACTGGGTCTATATACCTCTTCTGGTGGATTAATAGTAACCAGGATATCATCCCCCTAGTAGTCAGTGTTTCAGTACTGACATGCTTTATTAGAAATCTACTTTATTCTTACTATCACTGGGTCTATATACCTCTTCTGGTGGACTAATAGTACCCAGGACATCATCCCCCTGGTAGTCAGTGTTTCAGTACTGACATGCTTTATTAGAAATCTACTTTATTCTTACTATCACTGGGTCTATATACCTCTTCTGGTGGACTAATAGTACCCAGGATATCATCCCCCTAGTAGTCAGTGTTTCAGTACTGACATGCTTTATTAGAAATCTACTTTATTCTTACTATCACTGGGTCTATATACCTCTTCTGGTGGACTAATAGTACTCAGGGTATCATCCACCCAATAGTCAACGTTTCAGTACTGACATGTTTTATTTGAAATCTACTTTTTTGTCATATCACTGGGTCGATACCTCTTCTGGTGGACTAACAGCCCCCTAGGTATCATCCGCCCAGTAGTCAGTGTTTCAGTACTGACATGATTTATTAGATTTCTACGTTTGTATTACTATCAATGGGTCGATACCTCTTCTGGTGGACTAATAGCCCCAAGGGTATCATCCGCTCAGTAGTCAGTGCTTCAGTACTGACATGATTTATTATATATCTACGTTTTCATTACTATCATATAGAAATCTACTTTATTCTTACTATCACTGGGTCTATATACCTCTTCTGGTGGACTAATAGTACCCAGGATATCATCCTCCTAGTAGTCAGTGTTTCAGTACTGACATGCTTTATTAGAAATCTACTTTATTCTTACTATCACTGGGTCTATATACCCCTTCTGGTGGACTAATAGTTCCAAGGATATCACCACCCTAGTAGTCAGTGTTTCAGTACTGACATGCTTTATTAGAAATTTACTTTATTCATACTATCACTGGGTGTATATACCTCTTCTGGTGGACTAATAGTACCCAGGACATCATCCCCCTGGTAGTCAGTGTTTCAGTACTGACATGCTTTATTAGAAATCTACTTTATTCTTACTATCACTGGGTATATATACCTCTTCTGGTGGACTAATAGTACCCAGGATATCATCTCCCTAGTAGTCAGTGTTTCAGTACTGACATGCTTTATTAGAAATCTACTTTATTCTTACTATCACTGGGTCTATATACCTCTTCTGGTGGACTAATGGTAACCAGCATATCATCCCCCTAGTAGTCAGTGTTTCAGTACTGACATGCTTTATTAGAAATCTACTTTATTCTTACTATCACTGGGTCTATATACCTCTTCTGGTGGACTAATAGTACCCAGGATATCATCCCCCTAGTAGTCAGTGTTTCAGTACTGACATGCTTTATTAGAAATCTACTTTATTCTTACTATCACTGGGTCTATATACCTCTTCTGGTGGTCTAATAGTACCCAGAGTATTATCCCCCTAGTAGTCTGTGTTTCAGTACTGACATACTTGATTAGAATCTACGTTGTTCTTACTATCACTGGGTCTATATACCTCTTCTGGTGGACTAATTGTACCCAGGATATCATCCCCCTAGTAGTCAGTGTTTCAGTACTGACATGCTTTATTAGAAATTTACTTTATTCATACTATCACTGGGTCTATATACCTCTTCTGGTGGACTAATAGTACCCAGGACATCATCCCCCTGGTAGTCAGTGTTTCAGTACTGACATGCTTTATTAGAAATCTACTTTATTCTTACTATCACTGGGTATATATACCTCTTCTGGTGGACTAATAGTAACCAGGATATCATCTCCCTAGTAGTCAGTGTTTCAGTACTGACATGCTTTATTAGAAATCTACTTTATTCTTACTATCACTGGGTCTATATACCTCTTCTGGTGGACTAATAGTACCCAGGATATCAACCCCCTAGTAGTCAGTGTTTCAGTACTGACATGCTTTATTAGAAATCTACTTTATTCTTACTATCACTGGGTCTATATACCTCTTCTGGTGGACTAATAGTAACCAGGATATCATCCCCTTAGTAGTCAGTGTTTCAGTACTGACATGCTTTATTAGAAATCTACTTTATTCTTACTATCACTGGGTCTATATACCTCTTCTGGTGGACTAATAGTACCCAGGATATCATCCCCCTAGTAGTCAGTGTTTCAGTACTGACATGCTTTATTAGAAATTTACTTTATTCATACTATCACTGGGTCTATATACCTCTTCTGGTGGACTAATAGTACCCAGGACATCATCCCCTGGTAGTCAGTGTTTCAGTACTGACATGCTTTATTAGAAATCTACTTTATTCTTACTATCACTGGGTATATATACCTCTTCTGGTGGACTAATAGTCCCCAAGATATCATCTCCCTAGTAGTCAGTGTTTCAGTACTGACATGCCTTATTAGAAATCTACTTTATTCTTACTATCACTGGGTCTATATACCTCTTCTGGTGGACTAATAGTACCCAGGATATCATCCCCCTAGTAGTCAGTGTTTCAGTACTGACATGCTTTATTAGAAATCTACTTTATTCTTACTATCACTGGGTCTATATACCTCTTCTGGTGGACTAATAGTACCCAGGATATCATCCCCCTAGTAGTCAGTGTTTCAGTACTGACATGCTTTATTAGAAATCTACTTTATTCTTACTATCACTGGGTCTATATACCTCTTCTGGTGGACTAATAGTACCCAGGACATCATCCCCCTGGTAGTCAGTGTTTCAGTACTGACATGCTTTATTAGAAATCTACTTTATTCTTACTATCACTGGGTATATATACCTCTTCTGGTGGACTAATAGTACCCAGGATATCATCTCCCTAGTAGTCAGTGTTTCAGTACTGACATGCTTTATTAGAAATCTACTTTATTCTTACTATCACTGGGTCTATATACCTCTTCTGGTGGACTAATAGTAACCAGGATATCATCCTCCTAGTAGTCAGTGTTTCAGTACTGACATGCTTTATTAGAAAGCTACTTTATTCTTACTATCACTGGGTCTATATACCTCTTCTGGTGGACTAATAGTACCCAGGATATCATCCCCTAGTAGTCAGTGTTTCAGTACTGACATGCTTTATTAGAAATCTACTTTATTCTTACTATCACTGGGTCTATATACCTCTTCTTGTGGTCTAATAGTACCCAGAGTATCATCCCCCTAGTAGTCAGTGTTTCAGTACTGACATACTTGATTAGAAATCTACGTTGTTCTTACTATCACTGGGTCTATATACCTCTTCTGGTGGACTAATTGTACCCAGGATATCATCCCCCTAGTAGTCAGTGTTTCAGTACTGACATGCTTTATTAGAAATTTACTTTATTCATACTATCACTGGGTCTATATACCTCTTCTGGTGGACTAATAGTACCCAGGACATCATCCCCCTGGTAGTCAGTGTTTCAGTACTGACATGCTTTATTAGAAATCTACTTTATTCTTACTATCACTGGGTATATATACCTCTTCTGGTGGACTAATAGTCCCCAGGATATCATCTCCCTAGTAGTCAGTGTTTCAGTACTGACATGCTTTATTAGAAATCTACTTTATTCTTACTATCACTGGGTTTATATACCTCTTCTGGTGGACTAATAGTACCCAGGATATCAACCCCCTAGTAGTCAGTGTTTCAGTACTGACATGCTTTATTAGAAATCTACTTTATTCTTACTATCACTGGGTCTATATACCTCTTCTGGTGGACTAATAGTAACCAGGATATCATCCCCCTAGTAGTCAGTGTTTCAGTACTGACATGCTTTATTAGAAATCTACTTTATTCTTACTATCACTGGGTCTATATACCTCTTCTGGTGGACTAATAGTAACCAGGATATCAACCCCCTAGTAGTCAGTGTTTCAGTACTGACATGCTTTATTAGAAATCTACTTTATTCTTACTATCACTGGGTCTATATACCTCTTCTGGTGGACTAATAGTAACCAGGATATCATCCCCCTAGTAGTCAGTGTTTCAGTACTGACATGCTTTATTAGAAATCTACTTTATTCTTACTATCACTGGGTCTATATACCTCTTCTGGTGGACTAATAGTCCCCAGGATATCATCCCGCTAGTAGTCAGTGTTTCAGTACTGACATGCTTTATTAGAAATCTACTTTATTCTTACTATCACTGGGTCTATACCTCTTCTGGTGGACTAATAGTTCCCAGGGTATCATCCGCCCAATAGCCAGTGTTTCAGTACTGACATGTTTTATTTGAAATCTACTTTATTTTAAATATCACTGGGTCGATACCTCTTCTGGTGGACTAATAGTCCCCAGGATATCATCCGCCCAGTAGTCAGTGTTTCAATACTGACATGATTTATTAGATTTCTACGTTTGTATTACTATCAGTGGGTCGATACCTCTGCTACTCGACTATTATCCCCAGCGAATATCATCCATCCAGTAGTCAGTGCTTCAGTACTGACATGCTTTATTAGATTTCTACGTTTGTATTACTATCACTGGGTTGATACCTCTTCTGGTGGACTAATAGCCCCCGAGTGTATCATTCGCCCAGTAGTCAGTGCTTTGGAATTGACATGGTTTACTAAATAATTATCTTTGAAGTTTGCATTTTATAGACAATGTTTTTAATTAAAACTAAGATAAATCTGCCTCAGTCATATATAACCGTATTATATTTTGACTATCCTGTGGAGGACCTTTGATTTACTTGTTATATTTGGGTTCTAATTTGTTGACTATGAGCGTACCTGGACCTGTTATTCCAGAGACGCGTCGTGCGTACTAAATTAAATATCTACGAATTCATTACATCTGAACAGAATTCCTTGCAATTCCGAAGGAGTCCATAGAGAAGCAGATAAAATAAGAGCAATCATAATAGTTTGTATAAATTTTTGGCCCCCATTGCGAAGAAAAAAAACAACACATCAGCGAGATAGATAACACAGTGTTTGTAAAGATCTAAAGGGATGATTTTTTTCAGTTATTTAACTGATTTCAGCTATTTGTTCTGTGAAAAAAAATCCGAAAGTTGCAGGACACAGTCAGAACTTGCCAAACCTAACCTTTTTGAAAAGGGGTGTAGATGGTGTCAGAGTTATTTTTCATTGATTTTCAGTTATTTTATTTTCTTTCCAGAATAATCCCTTGATCTGTATCATATAATCATGGATTCGTCTTTTTTAAATTTTCTCCCATAGACAGAAGATCATGCCAATCCCAACACACTTTGAACTTCATTCATTTTCACCAATGACCGTTTTATTTTCCAAAAATTAGTGATATCAGTTTTGCATTTCTGTAATGAAGCTACTTAAGAGCTTGTCTATGAGAAAACCATGCAAAATTTAAAATTTCGTCAGGTAGCAAGGTCCTAAAATCAGTTTGATATCATATGTGCCCTGAAGGGTAACATGTAATGACTCCATAAATACCATCAAAAGTGCAAATGGGTCGTTCTAATTTTTTTTTTAGATTATATATATGTATATAAAAGAATATCGTACAGAAAAAATTATAAGCGATGCATTTTCACATAGTGAAAATGTATAAAGATAAGTCAAAAATTCAAGGATAATTTTTTTTGTCAATGTGTGACGTAAAAATATTTTTGACATTTACGTCACCGAATATGGTACTGCTTTGACAACTGTTTTACCTATTTTGTTCCTGTGTTTAAATACTGTTACAGTGACAGCCGGAACCTTTGAACCGTAATGAGAGCGGGAGGTTTGGCACCTTAAAATCTGATTTAACCCACCATTTCTTTAGAAATGCCTGTACCAAGTCAGGGTCATTACGGTTTTCACAGTTTTCCGGTTGTTGACTGATTTTGTATGTTTGTATAATTATGAGCTTTTACTTTCCCTTTGTAAGATTGTTCGGAGTTCGGTAATTTTGTTATTACCCTTATTATACAAAATATATTCTACTTATCTAATTATTTTTTTCCAACTTTGTATGGCTTAGCACCACTGAAAACATTAAATTGAGATATGTACGTCTGGCCTTAGCAAAATATTTATTTGTTTGTTTTTTTGATGGTGTTTAACGCCACGTTCAACAATATTTCAGTTATATCGTGGCGGTCAGTTTTATTGGTGGGAGAAACCAGAGTACCCGGAGAAAACCACCAACTTGTCGCAAGTAACTGACAAACATTATCACATAATGTTACACACCTCGCCCTGATCGAGATTCGAACTCACAACATCAATGGTGATAGATACTGATTGCATAGGTAGTTGTAAATCCAACTACCATACGATCATGACCACGACGGCCCTGTAAAATATTTATATTCAATGTTTATTTAACATTATCATGCAGATAAAGCATTTGTATGACAATTGATATTATATATATTAACTTTGATCTGTAATTAATAGATTAACATTTTCTGAAAATATTTAGGCTTCTCCTTTAGGGAGATAATTATATATTCAACGTTTATCCGTGTGCCGACATTTGTCCTGTGGACATTAGTGAATAAATGTAGTACATAGTGATCTCTACTCAACTGGACTACTAGAACGGTTTGTAAATATTATTCTCATGTTTCACTAGTAATTAAATATATATCTAATATACATATTAAGTAGGGTGAGCAAGAGATCGTAAGTCAGGAGTCACAAAAAAGTAAATCAGTCCCCAGGGTATCATCCACCTAGTAGTCAGTGTTTCAGTACTGACATCTACATGTTTATTACTGTCATAGGGTCTATGCCTCTTCTGGTGGACTAATAGTCACCAGGGTATCATCCACCTAGTAGTCAGTGTTTCAGTATTGACATGCTTTATTAGAAATCTACGTTTTTCTTACTATCACTGGGTCGATACCTGTGCTACTGGACTATTATCCCCAGAGAATATCATCCATATTAGATATCTACGTGTTTATTACTGTCAAAGGGTCTATACCTCTTCTGGTGGACTAATAGTCCCCAGGGTATCATCCACGTAGTAGTCAGTGCTTCGGTACTGACATGCTTTATTAGAAATCTACTTTATTCTTACTATCACTGGGTCTATATACCTCTTCTGGTGGACTAATAGTCCCCAGGGTATCATCCGCCCAATAGTCAGTGTTTCAGTACTGACATGTTTTATTTGAAATCTACTTTTTTTAAATATCACTGGGTCGATACCTCTTCTGGTGGACTAATAACCCCCAGGGTATCATCAGCCCAGTAGTCAGTGTTTCAGTACTGACATGGTTTATTAGATTTCTACGTTTGTATTACTATCACTGGGTCGATACCTCTGCTTCTCGACTATTAGCCCAGGCGAATATCATCCATCCAGTAATCAGTGCTTCAGTACTGACATGCTTTATTAGATTTCTACGTTTGTATTACTATCACTGGGTCGATACCTCTTCTGGTGGACTGATAGTCCCCAGTGTATCATCTATCCAGTAGTCAGTGCTTCAGTACTGACATAATTTATTAGAAATCTACGTTTTCATTACTATTACTGGGTCGATACCTCTGCTACTGGACTATTAGCCCCAGAGAATATCATCTATCCAGTAGTCAGTGCTTCGGTACTGACATGATTTATTAGAAATATACGTTTTCATTACTATCGCTGGATCGATACCTCTTCTGGTGGACTAATAGCCCCCGAGGGTATCATCCGCCCAGTAGTCGGTGCATTGGAATTGACATGGTTTACTGGATAATTATCTTTGAAGTTTGCATTTTCTAGATAATGTTTTTAATTAAAACCAAGGTTAATCTGCCACAGTCATATATAACCGTATTATATTTTGACTATCCTGTGGAGGACCTTTGATTTACTTGTTATATTTAATTTGTTGACTATGAGCGTGCCTGGACCTCTAGAATGTTATTCCAGAGACGCGTCGTGCGTACTAAATTAAATATCTACGAATTCATTACCTCTGAACAGAATTCCTTACAATTTCGTAGGAGTCCATTAAAAAGCAGATAAAATAAGAACAATCATAATAGGTTGTATACATTTTTGGCCCCCGTTGCGAAGGAAAAAAACAACACAATAAGGGGAGGTTTGATATTCACGTGTTTATGAAAGTTAAAATTTCCAAACTCTCTCTCTCTCTCACTCTCTCACCCTCTCTCTCTCTCTCTCAGATGGACTTTGTAAAATATTTTTTTTTTTTACGTATTTTCGACATTGTCGTCGAAAAATAATGTTTTCTTATTATCTGGTTAGCATATGCAGTCTTGAAAACTGTCATTCAACAATACATTTCTGTTGTAGCACTCTCAAGTTGACCTGTCAATATGGAAGACCCGAGAGATATCGATATACGACCTGGATTATTTCATTTAACACCGACGCATCAACATAATCTCAATCCCACGTACGTCGAAAATAAGACAGCAGATTTGAGGGCCGCGAGAGATCGGGAGCATCCTATTGTACATATTGTTTTAGAATTACAACTTAATTTTCTCAGTAACAGTTTGTTAACTGACATGCAAGATGCCTCGCCAAGACTTCTAGATACTCTTCATTCTCATCCAAAACATCTGAATGCTCTTGCTGATCTGGAAGTGATATACAGAAATATGAATGAAAACCAAAAAGCCGATGATATAGCACAGAGAATCAACATTATCTTAGTTAGTATGGATGCACAAGAGCTCAAAGAGAAAGCGGTCTGTTTGTTAGAACAAGCTTATCTTCGTTTATTTACAAATCATAGTGAATATGATTCTCTACAGATGACCTACTATTATATGCCGTCGTCTGATAGACTTCAAGTAGTCCGTACACATACACAAAATGATGGAAAATCGTTACCGTATGAAGCTAAATATCATGCAACAATAGAAAGTTGTCAAATGACGGTTGATCTTTTTAAAAAGGGAATAGAAATGTTGAAAGACATTTCCTGTCCAGATAATGAGATTACAATGTGGACATTTTACATGGCTATGGCTATAAATAGATTGTCGTATAGATTCATACGCATACACAAAGAAGATTTGGATTCTGTAGCTGGGGAAATGTTCCATCTCACAAATCAAGCAATACACTTATTCTTAAGTGTTATTCACGACTTAGAATCTCAATGCAATATCTATGTGTTATACAGGGCACGATCATATGCATACATTGGGCACATCCTATGTAGTAACAGATATAATATTCCAGAAGAAGATTCTCTTTTAAGAAATACTAATTACCAGAGGGTGAAAGACATTTTTGATGATCCCTTATTAGCATTTCGTCGTGCCAATGAATTACTTCCAGACGATGAAATGGTACTTAGCCGTTATGGAAAGAGTTTATATCGTATGTCATTAAAGAAGAAAGACCAAGAAGAAAAACGAAAATTGCTCGCACAATCGGACCAAATTCTCTCAGATTGGATTAATAAGCACACAAGAATGCGTTTACTTGCATATCCCACCAGAATGAATGTGTATTACGACATGTCATCATTAAGCAATATGACAACTGAACAAACACAAACATTGCTAATTAAAGCAAGGGAAGACGGGTTGCGATCTTTGACAGAAAACCTCACCTCTAAGGATGTCTGTAAACTTGCTAGTATCTGTCAACGTCTTTCCAAATTTCCAAGGTTTTATTTGCATGGTCCTGAATGCGTATCAAGACCAGAATATCTCCACGAAGCAGTACAATACCTCAGCCAGAGTTTATATGTAAAAGGCCAAACGTATTTTTTAGCATATACATTTGGTATATGTCTGTATGACTTAGGAAATTTCCGGATTGCAGTTGAATGGATGAAAAGAGCATGCTTTCTGTCAAAACATGATCTATCAGTAGTTGCTATCCGAAATGTAATTATTTATATATTCAAGAAGTACGAAGATACCGTTTTATACGGAGGTGACGCGAAAGCAAAACATGTGTTCGAAGAGCTACTGTATGCATTCACGGAAATCGTACAGAAGGTCGATAACATAGATATTGTTAGAAATATAATTTCGGAACACGTTTATAGCCTCCATGTTAAACACATGTGGTCATTTATGCGTTTCTTAAGAAACATGTCCTTGACAGAGGACCATGTGCGTATTGCTGAAATGCTTAAAAATATACTTGTTGAAAAGAATCCCCTTGACGTGTCCGTTCGAATTCTACATGAATGTAGATATGAACCTACGGAAATTGTGGAGGTATTCCGAACACAGGAATTCGATTCTCTACAAGTAAAACAGGAAATAGATAAACTGAACATTTGGGACAACAGCAAGCTATTCGAGTTTGACTTTGTCGTCGTTCAAAGTAAATATGATGCTGGTTGGGTTGATTGTTTTGTTCTCCACCAACTTAGAGAACAAATGGATGATAAAGACGTTTCTCTCAAAGGTAGTATATTTTGTTATTGTTTGTTTGTTTTGTGTTTTTTCATAGCTCTAAATAAATAAGTAAAATATATATCACACAGTCGGAACAGTTACAAAATCAACTCTCACATATATATGAATGCTAGACTTGACGCGGACTCGGGACAGGATCAGATAGATAATTTAGAATGCATTTATATGATTAATCTCTTTATAGCAGCTTAAGCTTGTATTACATACATTAAATTAAGACGACGGGTGACCCCAGCGGAACAGGAACTGCTTACCCTTCCTAAGTTCATCACCAGTTTTAGGTGGGTTCGTGTTCCTTGATCTTTAGTTTTATGTGTATGTTTTGTAGATCGTTGTTTGTCCTTTTGTACTTTTTCTTTTGGTCATTGTGTTTTCTGTTCTTCTTCGATTTACTGATACTAATTAAACCTTTGGTATTTTCAAACTCTTCTTCGATGAGCGGATGGGTGGGTAAGATTAATAATTTAAAATGCATTTGTATGGGTTAATAATCTCTTTACAACAGCTGAAGCGTGTATTTCATGCATGTAAGAGGGTCGTCGTGGTTGTATGATAGTTGGATTTCCAACTACCTGTGCAATCAGTGTCTATCACTCCGTTCCTCGGGAGGTGTACTCGATACAACAATATGTGATAAAGTTTATCATTGGCTTGCGACAAGTCAGTGGTTTTTCTGGGTATTCCGGTTTCCTTCACCAAGAAAACTGACCGCCATGATATAACTGAAATATTGTTGAAATTGTCATTAAACACTATAAACCAAACCATACATATGTGACTTTCTCTTAGCGATTATGGCACTTTAAATATTTAATCGATTCTTTTGTATTTTCAGAATGGAACGGAGAGATTGATGATGTTTCGAGTACTGCTATGGCTATTAGCATATTAAAGGCTATCTACGGAAGTAGAAAGATTTTACTGGTAGTTACAGAGCACTTTCTAACAAGAGATTGGCCTTTGTTGAAGATAGTTATAGACAATACGATAAAACACAGACCAGAGTCTATTGTATTGATTTTACTTGGGAAATGTCATATTCCGAAGGAAATACAGCATCTACCTGTTTTTGATTTAACGATGAGGAGTAGAATACCGTTTGAAATACAAAAACTTAAATGTACCTTAGCTCCAACAAACATGTGTACAATGAATACACAATGCACTTTACCGTGAATATATATGATTTGTCTAAGATATTCCCACGTCAACCTCGACCAAAAAAAAACAAAACAAAAACAAACAAAACAAAAACAAACAAAAAACAAAAAACAAACAAAACCAAAAAAAAAACAATAAAAAAAAATACAAATATACAAAAATATCAAAAATAACAAAAAAAAAAGCAACAAAAAAAATCTGTCAGTTTTTAGGGGAAATAAAACCAAAAAGCTTAATTAACGCATGTCTAGGAACAAACAACACAGCTGTTTCATCGAGATACATTACTTCCCTTTCTTTCCGACCGGTGTGAATACAAGATTAAGGTTTGATCATACAAGGCAAAACTGGTAATACAACAGCTTTGGTAGTCATACGATGCTACACACGGGAGGTTTTGGTTGAATATTCCCATATCTAAATATTGTACACTTATGATTCCTTTATTCTGTTTTATGTCAAGAATATGTAACTATGATCAATTTCTTGTGATCATCATAGCAGGGGAGAAATGGTGGAATAAATCGGGGTACACAGGGAAAACCACTGGCCCGTCGCAAGTCACTCACAAACTTTATCACATAATATTGTATCGAGTACACCTCACCATGAACGAGGTTCGAACTTACAACTTTAGTGGTGATAGGCACTAATTGCAGAGTTTTTTTGTAAATTCAACTACAATACGATCACAACCACGACGGCCCCTTGGGGAGATGAACCTGTCATGAGGGGTTTATTTACTTATTATTACTTATATAAATGTTGCATTGCACATACAATTAATTAATTAGTTTGTAAAATTTATGAATATTTTCGTTTGTTGTGAATTTCATAAACAAGGAGAATACTCTTCATGTGGATATGATATATATACCTTGTGTTAATAATTACTCTGTCAAAATAATCATGTTACAAGAAGTTTGTTCAAAAGTATTTTTATAGATAAATGTTTATCTTGATTCATTGCACATGTAATAAACAATTGCAATATTAATAAATATTTTGTTTTGTTTGCACCGATTACATATTCCGCTTAAAACTTGTTTTGCATTATTGATTGTGAATCTATTACCAATAGAACCGACTCTGTGGTGTAATAATTAGCGTATGTGCGTCGAGTGTGGTTCGAATCTCAGTCGTATCAAACGGAAGACTATACAATTGGTATTAACTGCTTCTTCGCTAAGCATGGAGCATTAATGAGTAAGAACAATGACTGGCTGGTTTGCTCGGAAGTTGAAACATTTGTCCTAGTGGAGCGACATGTCTCTGCGAACTGTTGTTTCAGTGAGCTAACACTACAAAAATCCAAATGAGCGAGTTGGTTTATAACAAAGCGAAGATCATCATCTTTTCATCGAGTATATCTTGTTCTCGGTGGTTTTCTCCGGGTCCTCCGGTTTTCTCCACCAATATAAAACTGACCGCCACGATATAGCTGAAATATTAATGAAAGTGGTGTTAAACACCATCAAGCAAACAAACAAACTTTTTCGTAAGACGTGTCAGGATATATATAAAGATTGTCTTAGTTAATGATTGATACCCTATTCCTTCATCAAACGGTCTACAAATGTAAAGTAATTTGATTTATATACATATATATATTTATTCTAATAATCAAAAATACAATGGTATAGACAAATACATAAATTCCATATACAAAAACAAAATTTACAAAAAATAATACGGACGAGATTTGTAATACACATTTACAAAGCGGACAAGAAAAAAGGCATAGATAAATAAATAAATATTACACAGGATAGTCTAACCTTTGATTCACTATTCTAATAAATTGGCACAAATTATTCATATTAGACAAATTATTACTATTCACAAGTGAACTGAATTATAATGAGTTTGGTCTATTTATAAATCTTTGCCTAATAAGTAGCTTGCATTTATCGTCTAAAAACTATATTGTTAGCATTCTCCGATTAATTTCCATTATTATACTATGGGTCATTCCCGTTATGCAATACACATGCTTACGGCATTGGTAACCTTAGCCGATTTGAGTTATTCTGAATAGAACCATTTCGTCCTGCTCCCAAAGCATTTTAATTATTTCGTCTTGCCAATCTTTTGACATATGCTTGGTGGTGGTCCTTCCGGAGGCACGTCGGGCCCACTAAATTAGATATCTACATTTTAGTTGGTTTGGTTGGTTTATGGTGTCTAACGCCACTTTCAACAATTTTTCTAGATGTTAATTAATATATGATATATACGAACTGACAATTAATTTGAAAATGTTTGGTCCATAAAAATTGTTGATTTGAAAACTGGATTTTTAAGAATTTTTTTCTGAAGATTCATAGAAGCCAAACGGACTATAACAATATAAATATAATGTTTTAAGCTGTACACATCTATGATTCTGTTGAACAAGTTCCATCTGGTCGAGTTACTGGTGTTGCATCCTTAATACACGAACGTTTTCTTTTAAGGTGTATCTGGTCAAAATGGTTGAGTTTGAAACCAAATTTGGTTATAGAACCATCCACATGGAAGTTGCCTTCTAGATCAAAGACGCATTCTATAACTATGAGTTTATCTCGAACTTTAGACGGCCTTAGCGTCAAATGAACTAATGCAACACTTGTATTAAAATTCATGACGTTTATTTGTTTAGGTAATATAAATTTTGATTTTCCATTTAGGTAATCGGGGTTATTCAATATATATTCTGCATATATGTTGGTTGATATAGCGTCTAGTTCTTTCTGTGTGTCCATTCTGTTAGTGGTCACAATGAAGGAATGCTCTTTTCTTTTCCCAATAGAACGATCAGGTATTAAACATTTGTTTGATTTTACACTTTCAAATTGATCTATGGCATCTTGTAACTTTATGTTGTCTATAGTTGTATGCTGCCATACGTGTTTATTCATAAAAGTTTGGTCAACTTTTCGCTTTACTCTTGAATATATACGTCGAGCCCTATCGTCGAGGTCTCCTGTAATATATCAAGCGCATATTTATTGCGAGTTCGTTAATTTTCTTTTCACATGACTACCTATTCTTTGCATCTCTCAGGTATTTGTTTTCAGAAAGAAATGCAACCTTCCTCTGACAGTTAAACGTGCAGTCCCTAATTATTTTATGGGGTGGCATATTCATTCCTCGTCCTCTAGTAAGTCCACCAGTACCAAGTCAGGGTCATTACGGTTTTCACAGTTTTTCGGTTGTTGACTGATTTTGTTTGTGTATATACTTATGAGTTTTGACTTTCCCTTTATAAGATTGTTCGGAGTTCGGTAATTTTGTTATTACCCTTAACAATATTCTCTGCCGACGAAAACTTGAAGATAAATAATCTTAAGTGTACAGAATTTTTTTCTTGTCTTGTAACTTTTGAGCAATAATTATTCTGATCCGTTAACAAATTTAATAATATTTATCTAAAATTCGGCAAGCCCTCTTCATCAGAAAAATTGGTCGTCCCCTAAAATATAGAAATTCGGATAAGAAAAATAGTCTTTATTGATTATTCAGATAATGAAATAGTTATTTATCAAGCGATTATCAATAATGTTAAGGAATCTTGTATAAAAGTTATTTATTTTGTCTTGTATGCGTTTAATCTTTCGATATTTCTAAATATATACGATCTTTTGGTTGACACGAATATGGCGTTCCATACTTTTTTCACCCGAAAAGGGGAAGTATGCAATGTGTTTTTTTAATTCTTGTTATTCATTGTAGAGTGTTTGTATTTGTTTTATATGTTAACCAAGGGAATTGTAATCTTTTTAAGTATACATTTTGAATAAAATACACTTAGAAGCGAGGAATTCGCCAAGGTGTTATTTACTCCATAAAACATTGAATTCAGAGGTATAAACACTTTTTGGTCATTTGCTACGAATTGTACACTATTATTGTTTTTATCTTATAAGTAAAACGTCTTTTATTTTATTAAAATACTCACCAGTATCGGCCAAATCTTTAAAGACGACGAGAAATTCCGTCTGCTGCGTCATTATTATCTCGTAAAATATTTCGGGGGAAACATGTAATGGGGTTCACCTACGATTTTTACGCTATTAGGTGGCACATGTGTTCCATCAGTTATTACTTTCGGAACTCCTCGGCTAGCATCAATAACGTAACTAATGTAAACTACGATATTGATTTACAAAAAATGTATGTATTCGTGTAAAATGCCACAAATGATGTGTTTAACAAGATGAGGGTAGCTATCAAGAAGACTGACCATGCGACGAAAGTTCCTTGGACGCCAGGGAAATACGACGTGGTTTGCTAGGCACATAATGACATCTCAAGCCCAATCAAGGACATCGGCTTCTCAGTATCGGGATTATTATGTTAGAACTTAGATGTCTTCCAGTGTTGATTGAATAAAAAGTTTATATTATTTTTACTTAAGGAATGGCTCCTCTAAGCATAGTGTTCAATATATTTAATAAGACATAAAGCACTAACCATTTTACTACTGAGGGGGGGGGGGGGATTCTCTACTGACAGACATAAAAAATCCCATGCCCCCATCCCTCCTTCACTAATAAAAGTGTTGGTGTCTAATAAAGAAAACAAGTGAGTGGGAAGACATGTCACTCCACTCGGGCACATTAATGAATATTCCGATTCCTAGCCGGCCAGTCTTTGTTCTTACTTGCATGCTTTAATAGCAGAGAAGCAACACATACCAATTTCATAGTCTTTGGTTTGACCAGACTGGGGCTCTATCCCATGGATCTAACACACTCAAGGCGAGAATGCTAACCATTACACCACCGATGAGATAGGAAACCATTTTGTCTACAGACCAATAACATAATACCACCACAACAAATTTTCTGTGATCGTATAAAAATCACACTGAAAAAGGAGCAGTCCTTCAAAACTTTCATTAAGCCAGGGACTTGTGCCCAAGTTGCTTAGTTGAAGTTAGTTAATACGGCAGTTAGTAAAAGTGGTAACCCGGGCCCGGGTCCGGTTCCAAAAACCCGGGCCCAAATTCGTATTTTCTTTATTACATCTTTGTTAAGGCATTAATTTTAATAAAATTTGAACATAATGCATAAAATTATGTATTTTATCACATTTTTTAAACAAATAAAAAAAAAGTTTTTATACGAAATATCGGCAATATAAGTTTTCCAAGTTAGTAAAAGTTGTAACCCGGGCCAAGACGAAATTTTCAGTTAATCAATGATTGCACCTTTATTACTTCTTTAAAATTCTTAAAATTTTGTAAAGACATACTTCAATACAACAACAAATATATTTTATCAATTTAAAAAAAAAAGTTTTCTTTTTTCTCCACGATGCAATATTAATATATTAAGATTTGTAAACAAAGACTGGTCACGTGGGTCTACAGGTAACTGGGTGTACAGGTAAATATTGATACTAATACACAATATTTTTTTATATTTTTGTGAAGTATATACTGATATCTCAAGCTGACCAAAATTTGAATCGATTATATTGAGTAGTAAAAAAGATATAGACGATCATATCTTTTCAGGTCAATTTTCAAGTACCCTCAAAACAATGCATCACTTCGAATCCGGGTCGTTTCACCCCGATGACCTGTTCGCCCCGGGTCGTTTCGCCCCGGAAAGTGAGTCGATTCGCCCCGAAAAGTGAGTCGATTCGCCCCACTTAATTGCTATTATATTATAATAGATGAAGTCTTTTTCGACAATTTTTTGATAATTATTTATTTATTAGCATCGTGTTGTGGGTTTTCGTACTATTATAGATTTTCCGATATAGCGATTAGCAGTGTTAACCCTTCATTCATATGACTATTGGAATTTTCAAAGAATGGCTAGTTAAATATTTCTTTGTACATAAGATTGTTTTTAAAGCCATTCTTGTATTTTAATACACTTTCGATTATCTGGCAACTTTTGCTGTCAGTAATGCGTGCGCTGTGGAAATCAAAATAAAATAGATTATACGAAAACACATGACATACGCATACGAAAACACATACCGTGACGATAGTTGTATGCAAAAAAAATCATTCATTTTGGTCTACTTTAAATATTTATTTATTTTCAAGTTTCAAGTTTTTATTAATAAGAAAAATCAATCAAGCATTGTTGGTCAGTTAACCAAACAGTGTGTATTGTTCAAAGAAATTTTACGAATATTTGCAATGGTATTAAAATGGTATTTTCCATATTTCATTTTTTAAAGCACTATTAATAAATCGGGGCGAACGGGAATAGGGGCGAAACGACTAAGGGGGCGAACGGGATTCGGGGCGAAACGACCCGGTACCATCACTTCCGGCCCAGGTTACAACTTTTATCAGAATCTAAAATGCTCCCATAATGACAAAAGAGAACATTACCATTGAATTTAAAATATTTTTTACATTTCTTTAATACTGAAAAATGTTCATTCTGAATATTGTGAAGTTTTAACGAGAAATAAAGGTGTAATCATCGATTAATTGAAAATTTTGCCTTGGCCCGGGTTACAACTTTTACTAACTTCGAAAACTTGTATTGCCGTTATTTCGTATAAAAACTTTTTTTTTTATATTTGTTTAAAAAATGTGATAAAATACATAATTTTATGCATTATGTTCAAATTTGATTAAAATTAATGCCTTAATAAAGATGTAATAAAGGAAATACGAATTTGGAACCGGACCCGGGCCCGGGTTACCACTTTTACTAACCACCGTTAATACAGTCAATATCATCAAGGACGTATAATCAACGTCCTTGATATCATCAAACACACATTAAAAAGATCATAGATTAGCTTCCAGTCAGATTTGAACTGACATCTTTTCAACTTTATTGAAATGTACTACCTTGTACTATAGAAGCCATAATGATTGTAATGTTACACAAACTATACATACAGATAAATACACCACTCAAACAAGTACTTCAAAAGCATCGTGTACAAAGGACTGTATTTACGACATATTATTAACTACAGATGTACATGTATTTTAATCTTCACCATAGGATAGTTAATGTTTAAATTGTGTATTTATTGACACTGATTACATCGGGTAATAATATTCATTAAAAAGTTGTTAATGTTTTCGTGATTCATGAAACCTTTTTTTTCTCTAGCTACTGTTAGTAGCGACTAGCCCCTTCGCTTAAATAGTCTTAAACTTAAAGGGTCAATATATTACTTTAATAACAATATATGATATAAATATACAAGTATAACATGACAAAAAGATAAATATTTAATGGCTGACAAAACATTACGAATACCCAGAAAACTGAAGACTGAGACGCTCAAACAACTAAAAATCTGAACTGACATGAACTCAGATGCTCCATATGAGTCTGCAGTTCGAACTTCACTAATACCACTTCAAGGGCGAAAGAGCTGGGGGCAATTGCCCTCCCTACTTTTAAAAATTGAGGGAGGGGGGAATAGTTTTGCCCCATTTTTGGCATTAAATTTAAGAAAAAAAACTTTTTTACTTTAGTATGGAAGCATATATTGTCCATTTAGCCAAGGGTATAAGGATATTTGGACAAGGTATGCTTTGAAACCATAGTGACTTTTTTTTTTTTATTGCTGCAGTTTTGAAAATATACCAGACAAATAAGGAATACATTTTTTGTACAAATTTCATAAAGATGTATGCCGAATGTTATGAGCATCATTTAAATTAGTATATGCATTGAGGTAATTACACATGATTGTGTATTTATATTTCAATGATAAAAAAAATTGTGAAAATTGTGAAAAAAATAATGTTTTTTTTTTAAATGTAAAATGTTTCTTAAAAAACGTATGAGGGTACCCCTATTGAAAGCCCCACAATTTTTTTCTATTGAAAATATGCCCCGTTTTTTCACATTCTGAATGATGACATGTATATGATGCTTTCAGTGTGTTGTTTTTGAATATTTAATAAAAAAAAAAGGTGTGTAAAAAGTTGGGTCAGTTTTTTTTAATAAAAATGATTTTTTTCCCTCACCTATAGGCTATACCTGGATATGATTCCCATCTGGTTTTATAGAGGCAGTTAACTTCAAAATCTTCTTTTTCAATCATAATGGATAGCTTAAATATGACAAATTCTCCTGGTCTTGTCTCTGAATCCTGTCACGAAAGCACATTCAAACTGATCCGTCATCATAATTTTAATGATGTTTTCTTTTCAGTCGGGGCAACTTGGACATTCAACAAATACAATAATATTGAAAAGTAACGAACATAAATCGTTTGCTTGGGTTTTCGGTGTAATATGTACCTTTCAATCAAGTCAGTTTTTCGAACGTTTGTCGATGCATTTCGGCGTAGTAGATCATATTCGAGCTTCAGCACTGTCCACAGCTGATTGCCGTCCGCCATCTTGGAATCGAATAACTGATAGTACATTTGTACACATTGCTTACTCTTCCGGATCACCCGAGTTCACTTCAGATTATTCAGATTATTTGGGAGTTTGTGATTTTTTTGTGTTATATCGGTTGGTTGTTGTTGGTTTGTTTCTGTGCTTCCCTGGTTTATATTTTGTCCTCGGCTGTTGTTTTTTTATAACCCCTCTCGGGCAATGGCAATCTCGTAGAAAAAATATAATTGCCCGAGAGCACATATTTGTCAGAAATAGTTATCTGAGTCCCTGTGGATGGATACACAGATAGGAGGTTGTATTACTTTACAACTTCATAGGTGAGGGGACACTAAAATATCATTATATTAACATCTAGTCAGCATATGAAAACGATCATGTGGTAATTTGATTATTTAATTGTGTAACATTTAATACAATATTTCAAGGCAGCATTATCATAATAATTGTAATCTTGTCAACAAATCTAAATAAAAGATTCCACAAGAGAGGGTGGATCTTTAAAATCTCATCTCTACAATTAAAATTGTCAATATCTGGTAATCTGTCAGTCTTTATTCTGTCTGAAACATACAATTTAATAACATTTCTCAAAATTTGTGCTGCATGTTCAAGACTTTCATGCTTCCTATTCTTTAAATCATCTGTAATAAGAGAAGAAATTTTATTTGTTAATTTTAAGTTTTCTTTCTCCATGAGGGCAATTTGGTTTGATGAGCAATGATTTGCCCAAAATAGTGAATGGCAACTTCCTAAGACATCTGCATCATTTCTGTATATCAGACAACAAAAGGTTTTCTTTTTTGGTACATAACACGATAAAGCTCTGCCCAGAACAGATTTTAACATATTAAATATCAATTGAGTGAAGTGTAACAATTTGGACATATCTTTGTCACTGTCAATAACAATGTTGAGGTCATTTTTATGTAAGAGAAGTTTATATCTGTCATAAACTTCAGGTAAAAGTAAAGAACTCTCTTCTTCAAAAGCTTTGATGACAAACCGCAATATCATCTGAAAAGTATAGATGTCGACATGCTGGCCTGTAACTTTATGTTTTTCAATAAACAACTGTTTACTTAAACAATCCTGCAAGTATGAAGATGTTTGAGCCAATTTCTCCTCTGCTGCATCATATCTAGAGAATAAGTTAAAAGAATTATAACAATAGGGATAACATCTAAATTGATCATTCTCTATATTTTTATTAAAACTGAAATACTTCAAAAATAAGTTTCTCTTTTCCTCGCCTACAGTTTTAAAAACCATATCATTACTTCGAGAATTTTTCTTACAAACAATGCACTGAACTGTGAATAAATTTGTTGTAATGAGAATGACAAAGTGAGGAAGAAAATGTATCATCATACTGTGAAAACTCTGAAATTAAAACATTAATTTCTTGCTGAAAAGATAAACAGTCAATTTCAGTTCTATGATTAGATTGGTTTGAGCAAAGGCTGAAATTGGATAAAAAAACAACATTTGTTATCTTCATTATCTGTGCATGCTCTCTTTGCATCTGATGCCTCATCAGGTTCATCTGCTTTAAATTTCTAAAATGAAGTTTAATGCACTTTCACATCTCCTACAAATAACAATCGGTAATCTTATATTATTGCCTGCAAACATAATCTGTAAATTCAGGCTGATCTAAAGCCTTCTGAAAAAAATGTACATATCTGTTTGAAGGATCAAATTTACCAATACCACATTTGGGCACACTGCATGGACCTGGATCTCTGCCTGGATGTACGGTGAGATGTACCTTTGTACAGTTGGATTTGACATAAATGTTTAGGGACCGACCATTTAACTTAAAGGGGGTGGGGTTATGGTTTTTTGTTTCGTTCAGAAATTTTTTTTCAGATAACACAAGAGTTAGAATATTAATTTTTTTTTGTCGTGCAAAGCAGAAATTTTTCTTCCAGAATTTAACATTAGGTTATATAAAAAAAACTCTGAATCAGATTTTTTTTTTCCTCCACCTTATCAGAATATTTTTTTCAGCAACATTGGGAATCAGAATATTTTTTTAGCCCCCCCCCCCCCCCCACCCCCCTTCAAGTTAAATGGTCGTTCCCTTATAAATGCAAATGTTGCAAACTGAGAACAAGTATAAAGAAAAGAGCTAGGGATCAAATAATATTCATGCACATTAATATAAACCAATGAAGGAATCTGTAAATTAAACAATGAAATGTACACACACAGTATGGCAAATGAGAACGATAAGGAATGGTTTACACCTGGAAAATCCAATATGTAAGTCAACATTCACATCTAAAGTACTGGAATTGAAACGAATGCAATATTAAAATACATGAGAACAATCTACAAATGTCATGCTTGCAGATATAAGCCTGAAACAAATAGAAATATCGCTATTTTTCCTTCGAAAATACACTGAAATGGTGCTGCCTTTGGAGGTCAAAATATAGTTGTTCGCTAAGCATGCTGGGATTTGATGTTTAGTGGTTTGATGTGATTGTGTCAGTTAAATATAGAGAGGTTTTTTTCCCCGCCATATTTTTAGGTAATGAGATGCTTGAAATAGGTCACTGGAAAAATACCGATTTTCACCCTTTTTCTACACGGAAAGGCTGGCAAAAACGATCAGTCATTTGCCTGTGAGAATAAACTTGTGATAAATAAAAAAACCCACACGAATTACGGTTATTTCAACGTTTCCCAACAGGTTTTTCTGAGGTACCGTATCGCGGATGATTCTGTTTACGTAGTTATGAAGCGCCACCTGTGCGTTGAAGCGAGGTTGTCTGCCCTTAGCGTGGCAAATATGACATCCAATGGATGGTACCGGGTCGTTTCGCCCCTATTCCCGTTAGCCCCGGGTCGTTTCGCCCCGATTCCCCTTCATTTATTAATAGTGCTTTAAAAAATGAAATATGGAAAATACCATTGCAAATATTCGTATTTTGTCTTCCTCATAATTAACATGCTTTCTTGACGTGTTTAATATTCACTCTTTGTTTGACACCTGATTAAATGTGTAAAATTTCTTTGTTCACTTTCATTGTTTGACACCTGATTAAATGTGTAAAATTTCTTTGAACAATACACACTGTATGGTGAGAGGTTATTTGCGCACTTGTACAGCATCTTAGTCATTTCATGCACTTTTGCGTTGATACAATAAAAAAACAACCTTTTGGCTTTTTACTGTTCTTGTGTGGTTTTTTGTAAATTTTGCAAGAAAAGTTTCGCTTGAGATCTTTGACAAAAGTAGACCAAAATGAATGAATTATTATTTTTTTTGTATACAACTTAATACATAAATAATTAAAGTAGACCAACATGAATGAATTATTATTTTTTTTGCATACAACTAATAAATAAATAATACCCAAAAATTGTCGAAAAAGTTTTCATCTATCATAATAGCGATTAAGGGGGCGAATCGACTCACTTTCCGGGCGAAACGACCCGGTGCGAACAGGTAATCGGGTAGTCTGGTACTCGTGACCCCTCGAATTTTTTTGTTTGAGAAATAAAAAAATCCGAGGGGTCACGAGTACCAGACTAGTAATCGTGGCGAAACGACCCGGATTCCCAATGCCGGTCTATGGCTTCCCGGCTGTAATGTAGTACACCTCACCCTGATCGAGATTAGAACCCACAACTTCAGTGGTGGTAATCTATGCAAAGTTTAAAGGTAAATAGATATTGATAGATCTTAAGAAATACGTTACTTGCACTCGTGTGCACTTATCACGTTGATAGTATGTACGGGTTTTCCCTAGTTTTCTGAAATTCGATATTAACCAAAAACGAAAGTAAAATCGTATTTGAACGATTTGTTTGAGCTGTCAGATATTGTTTTTCTTATCAAATGTAAATATTTGATTAATTATGAAATTATCAGCGAGATAGATAACACAGTGTTTGTAAAGATCTGAAGGGATGATTTTTTTCAGTTGTTTAACTGATTTCAGCTATTTTTTCTGTGAAAAAAAAAGCCGAAAGTTGCAGGACACAGTCAGAACTTGGAAAACCTAACCTTTTTGAAAAGGGGTGTAGATGGTGTCAGAGTTATTTTTCATTGATTTTCAGTTATTATCCCCAGAGAATAGCATCCATCCAGTAGTCAGTGCTTCGGTACTGACATGCTTTATTATATATCTACGTTTGTATTACTATCACTGGGTCTATACCTCTTCTGGTGGACTAATAGTCCCCAGGGTATCATCTGCCCAGTAGTCAGTGTTTCAGTACTGACATGTTTTATTAGAAATCTACTTTTGTTTTACTATCACTGGGTATATACCTCTTCTGGTGGACTAATAGTCCCCAGTGTATCATCCGCCCAGTAGTCAGTGTTTCAGTACTGACATGCTTTATTAGAAATCTACTTTTTTCTTACTATCACTGGGTCGATACCTCTTCTGGTGGACTGATAGTCACCAGTGTATCATCCGCCCAGTAGTCAGTGTTTTAGTACTGACATGCTTTATTAGAAATCTACTTTTTTCTTACTATCACTGGGTCGATACCTCTTCTGGTGGACTGATAGTCCCCATTGTATCATCCACCCAGTAGTCAGTGTTTTAGTACTGACATGGTTTATTAGATTTCTACGTTTTCATTACTATCACTGGGTCGATACCTTTGTTGGTTGGCTATTAATACCTGAGGGTATCATCCACCCAGTAGTCAGTGTTTCAGTACTGACATGCTATATTAGATTTCTACGTTTGTATTACTATCACTGGGTCGATACCTCTTCTGGTGGACTAATTGCCCTCGAGAGTATCATCCGCCCAGTAGTCAGTGCATTGGAATTGACATGGTTTACTAGATAATTATCTTTGAAGTTTGCATTTTATAGATAATGTTTTTAATTAAAACCAAGGTAAATCTGCCTCAGTCATATATAACCGTATTATATTTTGACTATCCTGTGGAGGACCTTTGATTTACTTGTTATATTTGGGTTCTAATTTGTTGACTATGAGCGTACCTGGACCTGTAGAATGTTATTCCAGAGACGCGTCGTGCGTACTAAATTAAATATCTACGAATTCATTACATCTGAACAGAATTCCTTACAATTCCGAAGGAGTCCATAGAGAAGCAGATAAAATAAGAGCAATAATAATAGGTTGTATAAATTTTTGCACCAAGCTTCACATATTTTTTTTTATGTATTCACGTGTTTATGAAGGTTAAAATTTTCACATGACGTTACCATGGACTCTCTCTCTCTCTCTCTCTCTCTCTCTCTCGATATATAAAATAATTATCGAAATTTGCATTTCCTGAATCATTTAATTAGACCCTTTTGTTTTCATGCTCAGAACGACTTTTCAAATACGTCGTACCTGATGAAGGTTAGTCCAGAAACGTGTTGTGTACACTAAATTACACATCTACGTTTCAACCACGCTGAAAAAAATCGAGATTTTTTTAAACCGAACAACTTAAAATATAATTAAACAGATAGACTTTGTAGTAGATATATCTGATCATCCTTCTTTTTCTTTTTTCTTAATTTTTTTTTCATATTTTCGACATTGTCGTCGAAAAATAATGTTTCCTTATTATCTGGTTGGCATGTGCAGTCTTGAAAAGTGTCATTCAACAATACATTTCTGTTGTAGCACTCTCAAGTTGACCCGTCAATATGGCAGACCCGAGAGATATACGACCTGGATTATTTCATTTAGAACCGACGCGTCAACATAATCTCAATTCCACGTACGTCGAAAATAAGACAGCAGATTTGAGGGCCGCGAGAGATCGGGAGCATCCTATTGTACATACTGTTTTAGAATTACAACTTAATTTTCTCAGTAACAGTTTGTTAACTGACATGCAAGATGCCTCGCCAAGACTTCTAGATACTCTTCATTCTCATCCAAAACATCTGAATGCTCTTGCTGATCTGGAAGTGATATACAGAGATATGAATGAAAACCAAAAAGCCGATGATATAGCACAGAGAATCAACATTATCTTAGTTAGTATGGATGCACAAGATCTCAAAGAGAAAGCGGTCTGTTTGTTAGAACAAGCTTATCTTCTTTTATTTCCAGTTGATAGTGAATATGATTCTCTAAAGATAACAGATTATTCTATGCCGTCGTCTGATAGACTTCAAGTAGTCCGTACACATACACAAAATGATGGAAAATCGTTACCGTATAAAACTAAATATCATACAACAGAAAATTGTCAAATGATGGTTGATCTTTCTAAAAAGGGAATAAAAATGTTGACAGATATTTCCTGTCCAGATAATGAGATTACAATTTGGACATTTTACATGGCTATGGCTATAAATAGATTACATGAATCATATAGGTACCTGCAATTAGACGATCCAGAGAAAATGCACCATCTAACAAAGCAAGTAATACACTTATTCTTGAGTGTTATTCACGACTTAGAATCTCAATGCAATCAATATCTATGTATTATACAGGGCACGGTCATATGCATACATTGGGCACATATTATGTAGTAAAAGAAATAATAATCTAGAAGCAGATTCTCTGTTAAGAAATAATAATTACCAGAGATTGAAAGACATTTTTGATGATCCCTTATTAGCATTTCGTCGTGCCAATGAATTACTTCAAGACGATGAAGTTGTACTTAACCGTTATGGAAGGAGTTTATATCTTATGTCATTAAGGGAGACAGACCAAGACGAAAAACGAAAATTGCTCGAAAAAGCGGACCAAATTCTCTCAGATTCGATTAATAAACACCCAATAAAGCGCTTACTTGCATATTCCACCAGAATGGAGGTATATTTCGACATGTCATCATTATACAATATGAACATTAAACAAAAACAAACAGTGCTAATTAAAGCAAGGGAAGATGGGCGGCGATCTTTGACAGAACACATCACCTCTAAGGATGTCTGTAAACTAGCTAGAATTTGTCAACGTCTTTCCAAATATCCAAGGTTTTATATTGATGGTCCTGAATTCGTATCAAGACCAGAATATCTACACGAAGCAGTTCAATCACTCCACCAGGGTTTATATGCAAAGGGCCAAACGTTTCATTTAGCATATACATTTGGTACATGCCTGAATGACTTAGGAAAATTTCGAATTGCAGTTGAATGGATGAAAAGGGCATTCTTTCTGTCAAAGCATGATAAATCAGAAGATTGCTTCACATTTGTAATTAGTTATATATTCACGAAGTACACAGATACTGTTTTATACGGAGATGACGCGAAAGCAAAACATGTGTTCGAAGAGCTATTGTATGCATTCACGGAAATCGTACGGAAGGTCGATAACATAGATATTGTTAGAAATGTAATTTCGGAACACGTTTATAGCCTCCATGTTAAACACATGTGGTCATTTATGCGTTTCTTAAGAAACATGTCCTTGACAGAGGACCATGTGCGTATTGCTGAAATGCTGAAAAATATACTTGTTGAAAAGAATCCCCTTGACTTGTCCGTTCGAATTCTACATGAATGTAGATATGAACCTACGGAAATTGTGGAGGTATTCCGAACACAGGAATTCGATTCTCTACAAGTAAAACAGGAAATAGATAAACTGAACATTTGGGACAACAGCAAGCTATTCGAGTTTGACTTTGTCGTCGTTCAAAGTAAATGTGATGCTGGTTGGGTTGATTGTTTTGTTCTCCACCAACTTAGAGAACAAATGGATGATAAAGACGTTTCTCTCAAAGGTAGTATATTTTGTTATTGCTTGTTTGTTTTGTGTTTTTTCATAGCTCTAAATAAATAAAGTAAAATATATATCACAGTCGGAACAGTTCCAAAATCAGCTCTCACATATACATGAATGCTAGACTTGACGCGGACTCGGGACAGGAACTTCAATAAAACAAGTAGCGGGGTAAACTAGTTTACGGACACAAGCCTCTACTCTACTGAAATAATGCAGTCATGGAAGTGTTTTCCACATGTAAATACATCGTTAATTATAATGCAATAATTTTTTTCAGATTTTATTTCAACTGAAAATGAATAATGATACATTATACAATAGTAACACGACGGGTGCCACTAGTTTAACAGGAACTGTTTGTCCTTACGGAGCACCTGAGTTCACCATGCATAGTGCGCTGTCGACCATTGTTTGCCATTTTGTTCTTTTCTGTTTGACCATTGCATTGTCTGCCTTTCTTCGATTTGCAGTTTCTGATTTATAATCCCTTTGGTATCTTCAACTTTTCATACAGGAATACAACACAAACTCATGTTTTGATGAAATATAAAATTATTAAATAAGGTTATTGGGACTTTTTCTTTTGAATGTCATCTGCAATGCAATGATAAACACAAAGTGTACACGAAAATATAAAGATCCCATCAAGTTAATTGTCCTAGATCCGCCTTTCAGAATTCAGTTTTATCGGTGGCATGTCAACATAATTCGTATTATTTTGGGAAACAACACTATACTTTCGATGAGGGATTGGGCGGATCAGATAAATAATTTAAAATGCATTTATATGATTAATCTCTTTACAACAGCTTGCATTACATACATTAAATTAACACGACGGGTGCCCCCAGTGGAACAGAAACTGCTTACCCTTCCTAAGTTCACCACCAGTTTTAGGTGGGTTCGTGTTACTTGATCTTTAGTTTTATGTGTATGTTTTGTAGATCGTTGTTTGTCCTTTTGTACTTTTCTTTTGGTCATTGTGTTTTCTGTTCTTCGATTTACTGATACTAATTAAACATTTGGTATTTTCAAACTCGTCTTCGATGAACGGTGGTTTCGATGAGCCTATGGGTGGGTCAGATTAATAATTTAAAATGCATTTGTATGGGTTAATAATCTCCTTACAACAGCTTAAGCGTGTATTTCATGCATGTAAGAGGGTTGTCGTGGTTGTATGATAGTTGGATTTCCAACTACCTGTGCAATCAGTGTCTATCACTCCGTTCCTTGGGAGGTGTACTCGATACAACAATATGTGATAAAATTTATCATTGACTTTCTGGGTATTCCGGTTTCCTTCACCAAGAAAACTGACCGCCATGATATAACTGAAATATTGTTGAATTTGCTGTTAAACACTATAAACCAAACCATACATATGTGACTTTCTCTTAGCGATTATGGCACTTTAAATATTTAATCGATACTTTTGTATTTTCAGAATGGAACGGAGAGATTGATGAAGATTCGAGTACAGCTATAGCTATTAGCACATTAAAGGCTATCTACGAAAGTAGAAAGATTTTACTGGTAATTACAGAGCACTTTCTAACGAGAGATTGGCCTTTGTTGAAGATAGTTATAAACAATACGATAAAACACAGACCAGAGTCTATTGTATTGATTTTACTTGGTAAATGTCCTATTCCGAAGGAAATACAGCAACTACCTGTTTTTGATTTAACGATGAGGAGTAGAATACCGCTTGAAATACAAAAACTTAAATATACCTTAATTTGAAAACAAAATGTACAATCAATACACAATGCACTTTACAGTGACTATTAGGATTTGTCTAAGATATTCCCACATCAACCTCGAGCAAAAAACAAAACAAAACAAAACAAACAAAACAAAAACAAACAAGACAACAAAAAACAAACAAATATACAAAAAACTACAAAAATATAAAAAATAACCAAAAAAAAGCAACAAAAAAAATCTTTCAGTGATTAGGGGAAATAAAACCTAAAAGCTTAATTAACGCATGTCTAGGAACAAAAAACACAGCTGTTTCATCGAGATACATTACTTCCCTTTCTTTCCGACCGGTGTGAATACACGATTAAGGTTTGATCATACAAGGCAAAACTGGTAATACAACAGCTTTGGTAGTCATACGATGCTACACACGTTTGAGTTTTACGTGAGGTTTTAGTTGAATATTCCCATATCTAAATATTGTACACTTATGATTCCTTTATTCTGTTTTATGTCAAGAATATGTTATCTATGATCAATTTCTTGTGATCATCATAACAGGGGGAAAATGGTGGAATAAATCAGGGTACACGGGGAAAACCACCGGCCCGTCGCAAGTCACTCACAAACTTTATCACATAATATTGTATTGAGTACACCTCACCATGAACGAGGTTCGAACTCACAACTTTAGTGGTGATAGGCACTAATTGCACAGCTTTTTATGTAAATTCAACTACAATACGATCACAACCACGACGGCCCCTTGGGGAGATGAACCTGTCATGAAGGGTTTATTTACTTATTATTACTTATATAAATGTTGCATTGTACATACAATTAATTAATTTGTTTGTAAAATTTATGAATATTTTCGTTTGTTATGAATTTCATAAACAAGGAGAATATTATTCATGTGGATATGATATATACCTTGTGTTAATAATTACTCTGTCAAAATGATCATGTTACAAGAAGTTTGTTCAAAAGTATTTTTATAGATCAATGTTTATCTTGATTCATTGCACATGTAATAAACAATTGCAATATTAATAAATGTTTTGTTTTGTTTGCACCGATTACATATTCCGCTTAAAACTTGTTTTGCATTATTGATTGTGAATCTATTACCAATAGAACCGACTCTGTGGTGTAATAATTAGCGTATGTGCGTCGAGTGTGGTTCGAATCTCGGTCGTATCAAACGGAAGACTATACAATTGGTTTTTACTGCTTCTTCGCTAAGCATGGAGCATTAATGAGTAAGAACAATGACTGGCTGGTTTGCTCGGAAGTTGAAACATTTGTCCTAGTGGAGCGACATGTCTCTGCGAACTGTTGTTTCAGTGAGCTAACACTACAAAAATCCAAATGAGCGAGTTGGTTTATAACAAAGCGAAGATCATCATCTTTTCATCGAGTATATCTTGTTCTCGGTGGTTTTCTCCGGGTCCTCCGGTTTCCTCCACCAATAAAACTGACCGCCACGATATAGCTGAAATATTAATGAAAGTGGTGTTAAACACCATCAATCAAACAAACAAACTTTTTCGTAAGACATGTCAGGATATATATAAAGATTGTCTTAGTGAATGATTGATACCCTATTCCTTCATCAAACAGTCTACAAATGTAAAGTAAAATGATTTATATACATATATATATTTATTCTAAACACAAAAATACAATGGTATAGACAAATACATAAATTCCATATACAAAAACAAAATTTACAAAAAATAAGACAGACGAGATTTGTAATACACATTTACAAAGCGGACAAGAAAAAAGGCATAGATAAATAAATAAATATTACACAGGATAGTCTAACCTTTGATTCACTATTCTAATAAATTGGCACAAATTATTCATATCAGACAAATTATTACTATTCACAAGTGAACTGAATTATAATGAGCTTGGTCTATTTATAAATCTTTGCCTAATAAGTAGTTTGCATTTATCGTCTAAAAACTATATTGTTAGCATTCTCCGATTAATTTCCATTATTATACTATGGGTCATTCCCGTTATGCAATACACATACATACGGCATTGGTAACCTTAGCCGATTTGAGTTATTCTGAATAGAACCATTTCGTCCTGCTGCCAAAGCATTTTAATTATTTCGTCTTACCAATCTTTTGACGTATGCTTGGTGGTGGTCCTTCCGGAGGCACGTCGGGCCCACTAAATTAGATATCTACATTTTAGTTGGTTTGGTTGGTTTATGGTGTCTAACGCCACTTTCAACAATTTTTCTAGATGTTAATTAATATATGATATATAGGAACTCTGACAATTAATTTGAAAATGTTTGGTCCATAAAAATTGTTGATTTGAAAACTGGATTTTTAAGAATTTTTTTCTGAAGATTCATAGAAGCCAAACGGACTATAACAATATAAATATAATGTTTTAAGCTGTACACATCTATGATTCTGTTGAACAAGTTCCATCTGGTCGAGTTACTGGTGTTGCATCCTTAATACACAAACGTTTTCTGTTAAGGTGTATCTGGTCAAAATGGCTGAGTTTGAAACCAAATCTGGTTATAGAACCACCCACATTGAAGTTGCCTTCTAGATCAAAGACGCATTCTATAACTATGAGTTTATCTCGAACTTTAGACGGCCTTAGCGTCAATTGAACTAATGCAACACTTGTATTAAAAATCATGACGTTTATTTGTTTAGGTAATATAAATTTTGATTTTCCATTTAGGTAATCGGGGTTATTCAATATATATTCTGCATATATGTTGGTTGATATAGCGTCTAGTTCTTTCTGTGTGTCCATTCTGTTAGTGGTCACAATGAAGGAATGCTCTTTTCTTTTCCCAATAGAACGATCAGGTATTAATCTTTTGTTTGATTTTACACTTTCAAATTGATCTATGGCATCTTGTAACTTTATGTTGTCTATAGTTGTATACTGCCATACATGTTTATTCATAAAAGCTTGGTCAACATTTCGCTTTACTCTTGAATATATATGTCGTGTCCTATAGTCAAGGTCTCCTGTAATATATTAAACACATATTTATTGCGAGTTCATTAAATTTCTTTTCACATGACTATCTATTCTTTGCATCTCTCAGGTATTTTGTTTTCAGAAAGAAATACAGCCTTCCTCTGACAGTTAAACATGCAGTCCCTAATTATTTTATGGGGTGGCATATTAAAAATAAAAGTAATCAAGCAAGACAATGTCGTAACGACAGCATGCCTCGCCCCCACACATCTTACACTGAGTGCGGTAGATCGTGGGTTCGACCCTTGATCGGATCAAATAAAAGACTATCAAATTGGTATTTGTTGCTTCTCCGCTAAGCACGCAGCAATAAGGAGAAAGAGCAAAAACTGGTTGGCTCTGAATCAGGATAATGCGTCCGAGTTGGGCGACATGTTGATCCAAGGACTGTTGTTTCAGTGAGCTAAGACTATAAATATCCACACAAGCGTATTGGTCTAGTACAAAGAGGACCTCATCATCATCTTATTGATATATAGCTGAAAAATTGCTGAGTTGGCGTCAATTAACAATCACTCGCTCACTCATTGTTTATTACACTTATGCTGACTGAGCTTTGTACAATAGAATAATTGGTTTGGTATATGGTGTTTAACGCCACTTTCAACAATATTTCAGTTATATCGTGGCGGTTAGTTATATTGGTAGAGGAAACCACCGATCTGTCACAAGTCACTGACAAACTTGACCATATAATGTTGTATCGAGCACACCTCCCCTCTGCATGATAAGCATTGATTGCATAGATAATTTATAATCCAACTACCATACGATCACGACCACGACGGTCCCTCAATCAAATATTTGAACATACATCTACTTAATTTTGTGATAAGTATGAAAACTACATTGGTCATTTATTTTTTGCCGACTTACCATTAGAGAAAGACAATGAAGTATTTCTGTTGTCTTTGCTTACATCGTCAGTTGTTGTGTTTTCATACTCCTTGACTGGATGCCTACAATATTACCATTATGTAGCAGCAAATTGATAAAATAGTCTACGGAATTGCATAGAAATACATTAAGCTAATGGAAAACATTGTCACACATAGATGGTTACCTTACAGTTGTTAATGAAGTATGCTATTTTATGCTGCAATCATTACATTTGCTTTACAATAAAGGGAAGGGATAGAGGGTTTGGTGTTTAAAGCCACTTTCAACAATATTTCATGTATATCGCGGCGGTTAGTCTTATTGGCAGAGGAAACCAGCGTACCTCGAGAAAACCACTGACCTGCCGCATGTCACTGACAAACTTTATCACATAATGTTGTATCGGGTACACCTCGCCGTGAACGGGGATCGAACTCAACTTCAGTGGTGATAGGTCCAGATTGCACAGGTAGTTGTAAATCGAACTACTATACGATCACGACCACGACGGCCCCTTATACGAAATATGATATTTTATCCTGCAATCATTATATTTGCTGTACTATTAAGTTATTTCTACTTCTACTTATGAGAAATAGTAACTGCCTCCGACAAGTTGAAGATCATGTTAGAGTTTCCACATGATAATTGAAAGAGCTTAAAAATATTGACAGGTATTATAAATTAGTATTTGATAGGGGAGACAGCAGGCTTGAATGTTTGATAGAGGAGACAGCAGCCTTGAATGTTTGATAGAGGAGACAGCAGCCTTGAATGTTTGATAGAGGAGACAGCAGGCTTGAATGTTTGATAGAGGAGACAGCAGCCTTGAATGTTTGATAGAGGAGACAGCAGCCTTGAATGTTTGATTGAGGAGACAACAGCCTTGAATGTTTGATAGAGGAGACAGCAGCCTTGAATCTTTGATAGAGGAGACAGCAGCCTTGAATGTTTGATAGAGGAGACAGCCACCTTGAATGTTTGATAGAGGAGAGAGCAGCCTTGAATCTTTGATAAGAGGAGACAGCCACCTTGAATCTTTGATAGAGGAGACAGCAGCCTTGAATGTTTGATAGAGGAGACAGCAGCCTTGAATGTTTGATAGAGGAGACAGCAGCCTTGAATGTTTGATAGAGGAGACAGCAGGCTTGAATGTTTGATAGAGGAGACAGCAGCCTTGAATGTTTGATAGAGGAGACAGCAGACTTGAATGTTTGATTGAGGAGACAACAGCCTTGAATGTTTGATAGAGGAGACAGCAGCCTTGAATCTTTGATAGAAGAGACAGCAGCCTTGAATGTTTGATAGAGGAGACAGCCACCTTGAATGTTTGATAGAGGAGAGAGCAGCCTTGAATGTTTGATAAGAGGAGACAGCCACCTTGAATCTTTGATAGAGGAGACAGCAGCCTTGAATGTTTGATAGAGGAGACAGCCACCTTGAATGTTTGATAGAGGAGACAGCAGCCTTGAATGTTTGATAGAGGAGACAGCCGCCTTGAATGTTTGATAGAGGAGACAGCAGCCTTGAATGTTTGATAGAGGAGACAGCCACCTTGAATGTCTGATAGAAGAGACAGCAGCCTTGAATGTTTGATAGAGGAGACAGCCACCTTGAATGTTTGATAGAGGAGATAGCAGCCTTGAATGGTTGATAGAGGAGACAGCCACCTTGAATGTTTGATAGAGGAGACAACAGCCTTGAATGTTTGATAGAGGAGACAGCAGCCTTGAATGTTTGATAGAGGAGACAGCAGCCTTAAATGTTTGATAGAGACAGCAGCCTTGAATGTTTGATAGAGGAGACAGCAGCCTTGAATGTTTGATAGAGGAGACAGCAGCCTTGAATGTTTGATAGAGGAGACAGCAGGCTTGAATGTTTGATAGAGGAGACAGCAGCCTTGAATGTTTGATAGAGGAGACAGCAGCCTTGAATGTTTGATAGAGGAGACAGCAGTCTTGAATGTTTGATAGAGGAGACAGCAGCCTTGAATGTTTGATAGAGGAGACAGCAGGCTTGAAAATGTTTGATAGAGGAGACAGCAGCCTTGAATGTTTGATAGAGGAGACAGCAGGCTTGAATGTTTGATAGAGGAGACAGCAGCCTTGAATGTTTGATAGAGGAGACAGCAGCCTTGAATGTTTGATTGAGGAGACAACAGCCTTGAATGTTTGATAGAGGAGATAGCAGCCTTGAATGGTTGATAGAGGAGACAGCAGGCTTGAATGTTTGATAGAGGAGACAACAGCCTTGAATGTTTGATAGAGGAGACAGCAGACTTGAATGTTTGATTGAGGAGACAACAGCCTTGAATGTTTGATAGAGGAGACAGCAGCCTTGAATCTTTGATAGAGGAGACAGCAGCCTTGAATGTTTGATAGAGGAGACAGCCACCTTGAATGTTTGATAGAGGAGAGAGCAGCCTTGAATCTTTGATAAGAGGAGACAGCCACCTTGAATCTTTGATAGAGGAGACAGCAGCCTTGAATGTTTGATAGAGGAGACAGCCACCTTGAATGTTTGATAGAGGAGACAGCAGCCTTGAATGTTTGATAGAGGAGACAGCCGCCTTGACTGTTTGATAGAGGAGACAGCAGCCTTGAATGTTTGATAGAGGAGACAGCCACCTTGAATGTCTGATAGAAGAGACAGCAGCCTTGAATGTTTGATAGAGGAGACAGCCACCTTGAATGTTTGATAGAGGAGATAGCAGCCTTGAATGGTTGATAGAGGAGACAGCCACCTTGAATGTTTGATAGAGGAGACAACAGCCTTGAATGTTTGATAGAGGAGACAGCAGCCTTGAATGTTTGATAGAGGAGACAGCAGCCTTGAATGTTTGATAGAGACAGCAGCCTTGAATGTTTGATAGAGGAGACAGCAGCCTTGAATGTTTGATAGAGGAGACAGCAGCCTTGAATGTTTGATAGAGGAGACAGCAGTCTTGAATGTTTGATAGAGGAGACAGCAGCCTTGAATGTTTGATAGAGGAGACAGCAGGCTTGAAAATGTTTGATAGAGGAGACAGCAGCCTTGAATGTTTGATAGAGGAGACAGCAGGCTTGAATGTTTGATAGAGGAGACAGCAGCCTTGAATGTTTGATAGAGGAGACAGCAGCCTTGAATGTTTGATTGAGGAGACAACAGCCTTGAATGTTTGATAGAGGAGACAGCAGCCTTGAATGTTTGATAGAGGAGACAGCAGGCTTGAATGTTTGATAGAGGAGACAACAGCCTTGAATGTTTGATAGAGGAGACAGCAGACTTGAATGTTTGATTGAGGAGACAACAGCCTTGAATGTTTGATAGAGGAGACAGCAGCCTTGAATCTTTGATAGAGGAGACAGCAGCCTTGAATGTTTGATAGAGGAGACAACCACCTTGAATGTTTGATAGAGGAGAGAGCAGCCTTGAATCTTTGATAAGAGGAGACAGCCACCTTGAATCTTTGATAGAGGAGACAGCAGCCTTGAATGTTTGATAGAGGAGACAGCCACCTTGAATGTTTGATAGAGGAGACGGCAGCCTTGAATGTTTGATAGAGGAGACAGCCGCCTTGACTGTTTGATAGAGGAGACAGCAGCCTTGAATGTTTGATAGAGGAGACAGCAGTCTTGAATGTTTGATAGAGGAGACAGCAGGCTTGAATGTTTGATAGAGGAGACAGCAGGCTTGAAAATGTTTGATAGAGGAGACAGCAGCCTTGAATGTTTGATAGAGGAGACAGCAGCCTTGAATGTTTGATAGAGGAGACAGCAGCCTTGAATGTTTGATAGAGGAGACAGCAGCCTTGAATGTTTGATAGAGGAGACAGCAGCCTTGGATGTTTGATAGAGGAGACAGCAGCCTTGAATGTTTGATAGAGGAGACAGCAGGCATGAATGTGTGATAGAGGAGACAGCAGCCTTGAATGTTTGATAGAGGAGACAGCAGCCTTGAATGTTTGCTAGAGGAGACAGCAGGCTTGAATGTTTGCTAGAGGAGACAGCAGGCTTGAATGTTTGATAGAGGAGACAGCAGGCTTGAATGTTTGATAAAGGAGACATCAGCCTTGAATGTTTGATAGAGGAGACATACAGCAGCCTTGAATGTTTGATAGAGGAAACAGCAGCCTTGAATGTTTGATAGAGGAGACATACAGCAGCCTTGAATGTTTGATAGAGGAGACAGCAGCCTTGAAAGTTTGATAGAGGAGACAGCAGCCTTGAATGTTTGATAGAGGAGACATACAGCAGCCTTGAATGTTTGATAGAAGAGACAGCAGCCTTGAATAATGTTTGATAGAGGAGACAGCAGCCTTGAATGTTTGATAGAGGAGACAGCAGTCTTGAATGTTTGATAGAGGAGACAGCAGCCTTGAGTGTTTGATAGAGGAGACAGCAGGCTTGAATGTTTGATAAAGGAGACATCAGCCTTGAATGTTTGATAGAGGAGAAAGCAGCCTTGAATGTTTGATAGAGGAGACAGCAGCCTTGAATGTTTGATAGAGGAAACAGCAGTCTTGAATGTTTGATAGAGGAGACAGCAGCCTTGAATGTTTGATAGAGGAGACAGCAGCCTTGAATGTTTGATAGAGGAGACAGCCACCTTGAATGTTTGATAGAGGAGAGAGCAGCCTTGAATCTTTGATAAGAGGAGACAGCCACCTTGAATCTTTGATAGAGGAGACAGCAGCCTTGAATGTTTGATAGAGGAGACAGCAGCCTTGAATGTTTGATAGAGGAGACAGCAGCCTTGAATGTTTGATAGAGGAGACAGCAGGCTTGAATGTTTGATAGAGGAGACAGCAGCCTTGAATGTTTGATAGAGGAGACAGCAGACTTGAATGTTTGATTGAGGAGACAACAGCCTTGAATGTTTGATAGAGGAGACAGCAGCCTTGAATCTTTGATAGAAGAGACAGCAGCCTTGAATGTTTGATAGAGGAGACAGCCACCTTGAATGTTTGATAGAGGAGAGAGCAGCCTTGAATGTTTGATAAGAGGAGACAGCCACCTTGAATCTTTGATAGAGGAGACAGCAGCCTTGAATGTTTGATAGAGGAGACAGCCACCTTGAATGTTTGATAGAGGAGACAGCAGCCTTGAATGTTTGATAGAGGAGACAGCCGCCTTGAATGTTTGATAGAGGAGACAGCAGCCTTGAATGTTTGATAGAGGAGACAGCCACCTTGAATGTCTGATAGAAGAGACAGCAGCCTTGAATGTTTGATAGAGGAGACAGCCACCTTGAATGTTTGATAGAGGAGATAGCAGCCTTGAATGGTTGATAGAGGAGACAGCCACCTTGAATGTTTGATAGAGGAGACAACAGCCTTGAATGTTTGATAGAGGAGACAGCAGCCTTGAATGTTTGATAGAGGAGACAGCAGCCTTAAATGTTTGATAGAGACAGCAGCCTTGAATGTTTGATAGAGGAGACAGCAGCCTTGAATGTTTGATAGAGGAGACAGCAGCCTTGAATGTTTGATAGAGGAGACAGCAGGCTTGAATGTTTGATAGAGGAGACAGCAGCCTTGAATGTTTGATAGAGGAGACAGCAGCCTTGAATGTTTGATAGAGGAGACAGCAGTCTTGAATGTTTGATAGAGGAGACAGCAGCCTTGAATGTTTGATAGAGGAGACAGCAGGCTTGAAAATGTTTGATAGAGGAGACAGCAGCCTTGAATGTTTGATAGAGGAGACAGCAGGCTTGAATGTTTGATAGAGGAGACAGCAGCCTTGAATGTTTGATAGAGGAGACAGCAGCCTTGAATGTTTGATTGAGGAGACAACAGCCTTGAATGTTTGATAGAGGAGATAGCAGCCTTGAATGGTTGATAGAGGAGACAGCAGGCTTGAATGTTTGATAGAGGAGACAACAGCCTTGAATGTTTGATAGAGGAGACAGCAGACTTGAATGTTTGATTGAGGAGACAACAGCCTTGAATGTTTGATAGAGGAGACAGCAGCCTTGAATCTTTGATAGAGGAGACAGCAGCCTTGAATGTTTGATAGAGGAGACAGCCACCTTGAATGTTTGATAGAGGAGAGAGCAGCCTTGAATCTTTGATAAGAGGAGACAGCCACCTTGAATCTTTGATAGAGGAGACAGCAGCCTTGAATGTTTGATAGAGGAGACAGCCACCTTGAATGTTTGATAGAGGAGACAGCAGCCTTGAATGTTTGATAGAGGAGACAGCCGCCTTGACTGTTTGATAGAGGAGACAGCAGCCTTGAATGTTTGATAGAGGAGACAGCCACCTTGAATGTCTGATAGAAGAGACAGCAGCCTTGAATGTTTGATAGAGGAGACAGCCACCTTGAATGTTTGATAGAGGAGATAGCAGCCTTGAATGGTTGATAGAGGAGACAGCCACCTTGAATGTTTGATAGAGGAGACAACAGCCTTGAATGTTTGATAGAGGAGACAGCAGCCTTGAATGTTTGATAGAGGAGACAGCAGCCTTGAATGTTTGATAGAGACAGCAGCCTTGAATGTTTGATAGAGGAGACAGCAGCCTTGAATGTTTGATAGAGGAGACAGCAGCCTTGAATGTTTGATAGAGGAGACAGCAGTCTTGAATGTTTGATAGAGGAGACAGCAGCCTTGAATGTTTGATAGAGGAGACAGCAGGCTTGAAAATGTTTGATAGAGGAGACAGCAGCCTTGAATGTTTGATAGAGGAGACAGCAGGCTTGAATGTTTGATAGAGGAGACAGCAGCCTTGAATGTTTGATAGAGGAGACAGCAGCCTTGAATGTTTGATTGAGGAGACAACAGCCTTGAATGTTTGATAGAGGAGACAGCAGCCTTGAATGTTTGATAGAGGAGACAGCAGGCTTGAATGTTTGATAGAGGAGACAACAGCCTTGAATGTTTGATAGAGGAGACAGCAGACTTGAATGTTTGATTGAGGAGACAACAGCCTTGAATGTTTGATAGAGGAGACAGCAGCCTTGAATCTTTGATAGAGGAGACAGCAGCCTTGAATGTTTGATAGAGGAGACAGCCACCTTGAATGTTTGATAGAGGAGAGAGCAGCCTTGAATCTTTGATAAGAGGAGACAGCCACCTTGAATCTTTGATAGAGGAGACAGCAGCCTTGAATGTTTGATAGAGGAGACAGCCACCTTGAATGTTTGATAGAGGAGACAGCAGCCTTGAATGTTTGATAGAGGAGACAGCCGCCTTGACTGTTTGATAGAGGAGACAGCAGCCTTGAATGTTTGATAGAGGAGACAGCAGTCTTGAATGTTTGATAGAGGAGACAGCAGGCTTGAATGTTTGATAGAGGAGACAGCAGGCTTGAAAATGTTTGATAGAGGAGACAGCAGCCTTGAATGTTTGATAGAGGAGACAGCAGCCTTGAATGTTTGATAGAGGAGACAGCAGCCTTGAATGTTTGATAGAGGAGACAGCAGCCTTGAATGTTTGATAGAGGAGACAGCAGCCTTGGATGTTTGATAGAGGAGACAGCAGCCTTGAATGTTTGATAGAGGAGACAGCAGGCATGAATGTGTGATAGAGGAGACAGCAGCCTTGAATGTTTGATAGAGGAGACAGCAGCCTTGAATGTTTGCTAGAGGAGACAGCAGGCTTGAATGTTTGCTAGAGGAGACAGCAGGCTTGAATGTTTGATAGAGGAGACAGCAGGCTTGAATGTTTGATAAAGGAGACATCAGCCTTGAATGTTTGATAGAGGAGACATACAGCAGCCTTGAATGTTTGATAGAGGAAACAGCAGCCTTGAATGTTTGATAGAGGAGACATACAGCAGCCTTGAATGTTTGATAGAGGAGACAGCAGCCTTGAAAGTTTGATAGAGGAGACAGCAGCCTTGAATGTTTGATAGAGGAGACATACAGCAGCCTTGAATGTTTGATAGAAGAGACAGCAGCCTTGAATAATGTTTGATAGAGGAGACAGCAGCCTTGAATGTTTGATAGAGGAGACAGCAGTCTTGAATGTTTGATAGAGGAGACAGCAGCCTTGAGTGTTTGATAGAGGAGACAGCAGGCTTGAATGTTTGATAAAGGAGACATCAGCCTTGAATGTTTGATAGAGGAGAAAGCAGCCTTGAATGTTTGATAGAGGAGACAGCAGCCTTGAATGTTTGATAGAGGAAACAGCAGTCTTGAATGTTTGATAGAGGAGACAGCAGCCTTGAATGTTTGATAGAGGAGACAGCAGCCTTGAATGTTTGATAGAGGAGACAGCAGCTTTGAATGTTTGATAGAGGAGACAGCAGCCTTGAATGTTTGATAGAGGAGAAAGCAGCCTTGAATGTTTGATAGATGAGACAGCAGTCTTGAATGTTTGATAGAGGAGACAGCAGCCTTGAATGTTTGATAGAGGAGACAGCAGCCTTGAATATTTCATAGAGGAGACAGCAGCCTTGCATGTTTGAGAGGAGACAGCAGCCTTGAATGTTTGATACAGGAGACAGCAGGCTTGAATGTTTGATAGAGGAGACAGCAGCCTTGAATGTTTGATAGAGGAGACAGCAGGCTTGAATGTTTGATAGAGGAGACAGCAGCCTTGAATGTTTGATAGAGACAGCAGCCTTGAATGTTTGCTAGAGGAGACAGCAGCCTTGAATGTTTGATAGAGGAGACAGCAGCCTTGAATGTTTGATAGAGGAGACAGCAGGCTTGAATATTTGCTAGAGGAGACAGCAGGCTTGAATGTTTGATAGAGGAGACAGCAGGCTTGAATGTTTGATAGAGGAGACATACAGCAGCCTTGAATGTTTGATAGAGGAAACAGCAGCCTTGAATGTTTGATAGAGGAGACAGCAGCCTTGAATGTTTGATAGAGGAGACAGCAGCCTTGAATGTTTGATAGAGGAGACAGCAGGCTTGAATGTTTGATAAAGGAGACATCAGCCTTGAATGTTTGATAGAGGAGACATACAGCAGCCTTGAATGTTTGATAGAGGAAACAGCAGCCTTGAATGTTTGATAGAGGAGACAGCAGCCTTGAATGTTTGATAGAGGAGACAGCAGGCTTGAGTGTTTGATAGAGGAGACAGCAGGCTTGAATGTTTGATAAAGGAGACATCAGCCTTGAATGTTTGATAGAGGAGACAGCAGCCTTGAATGTTTGATAGAGGAGACAGCAGCCTTGAATGTTTGATAGAGGAAACAGCAGTCTTGAATGTTTGATAGAGGAGACAGCAGCCTTGAATGTTTGATAGAGGAGACAGCAGCCTTGAATGTTTGATAGAGGAGACGGCAGCTTTGAATGTTTGATAGAGGAGACAGCAGCCTTGAATGTTTGATAGAGGAGAAAGCAGCCTTGAATGTTTGATAGATGAGACAGCAGTCTTGAATGTTTGATAGAGGAGACAGCAGCCTTGAATGTTTGATAGAGGAGACAGCAGCCTTGAATATTTGATAGAGGAGACAGCAGCCTTGCATGTTTGAGAGGAGACAGCAGCCTTGAATGTTTGATAGAGGAGATAGCAGCCATGAATGTTTGATAGAGGAGACAGCAGGCTTGAATGTTTGATAGAGGAGACAGCAGCCTTGAATGTTTGATAGAGGAGACAGCAGGCTTGAATGTTTGAGAGGAGACAGCAGCCTTGAATGTTTGATAGAGACAGCAGCCTTGAATGTTTGCTAGAGGAGACAGCAGCCTTGAATGTTTGATAGAGGAGACAGCAGCCTTGAATGTTTGATAGAGGAGACAGCAGCCTTGAATGTTTGTTAGAGGAGACAGCAGGCTTGAATGTTTGATAGAGGAGACAGCAGCCTTGAATGTTTGATAGAGGAGACAGCAGCCTTGAATGTTTGATAGAGGAGACAGCAGGCTTGAATGTTTGATAGAGGAGACAGCAGGCTTGAATATTTGCTAGAGGAGACAGCAGGCTTGAATGTTTGATAGAGGAGACAGCAGGCTTGAATGTTTGATAAAGGAGACATCAGCCGTGAATGTTTGATAGAGGAGACATACAGCAGCCTTGAATGTTTGATAGAGGAAACAGCAGCCTTGAATGTTTGATAGAGGAGACAGCAGCCTTGAATGTTTGATAGAGGAGACAGCAGCCTTGAATGTTTGATAGAGGAGACATACAGCAGCCTTGAATGTTTGATAGAGGAGACAGCAGCCTTGAAAGTTTGATAGAGGAGACAGCAGCCTTGAATGTTTGATAGAGGAGACATACAGCAGCCTTGATTGTTTGATAGAGAAGACAGCAGCCTTGAATAATGTTTGATAGAGGAGACAGCAGCCTTGAATGTTTGATAGAGGAGACAGCAGTCTTGAATGTTTGATAGAGGAGACAGCAGGCTTGAATGTTTGATAGAGGAGACAGCAGGCTTGAATGTTTGATAAAGGAGACATCAGCCTTGATTGTTTGATAGAGGAGACATCAGCCTTGAATGTTTGATAGAGGAGACAGCAGCCTTGAATGTTTGATAGAGGAGACAGCAGTCTTGAATGTTTGATAGAGGAAACAGCAGCCTTGAATGTTTGATAGAGGAGATAGCAGCCTTGAATGTTTGATAGAGGAGACATACAGCAGCCTTGAATGTTTGATAGAGGAGACAGCAGCCTTGAATGTTTGATAGAGGAGACAGCAGGCTTGAATGTTTGATAGAGAAGACAGCAGGCTTGAATGTTTGATAAAGGAGACATCAGCCTTGAATGTTTGATAGAGGAGACATACAGCAGCCTTGAATGTTTGATAGAGGAGACAGCCACCTTGAATGTCTGATAGAAGAGACAGCAGCTTTGAATGTTTGATAGAGGAGACAGCCACCATGAATGTTTGATAGAGGAGATAGCAGCCTTGAATGGTTGATAGAGGAGACAGCCACCTTGAATGTTTGATAGAGGAGACAACAGCCTTGAATGTTTGATAGAGGAGACAGCAGCCTTGAATGTTTGATAGAGGAGACAGCAGCCTTGAATGTTTGATAGAGGAGACAGCTACCTTGAATGTTTGATAGAGGAGACAACAGCCTTGAATGTTTGATAGAGGAGACAGCAGCCTTGAATGTTTGATAAAGGAGACAGCAGGCTTGAATGTTTGATAGAGGAGATAGCAGCCTTGAATGTTTGATAGAGGAGACAGCCACCTTGAATGTTTGATAGAGGAGACAACAGTCTTGAATGTTTGATAGAGGAGACAGCAGCCTTGAATGTTTGATAGAGGAGACAGCAGTCTTGAATGTTTGATAGAGGAGACAACAGCCTTGAATGTTTGATAGAGGAGACAGCAGCCTTGAATGTTTGATAGAGGAGACAGCAGTCTTGAATGTTTGATAGAGGAGACAGCCACCTTGAATGTTTGATAGAGGAGAGAGCAGCCTTGAATCTTTGATAGAGGAGACAGCCACCTTGAATCTTTGATAGAGGAAACAGCAGCCTTGAATGTTTAATAGAGGAGACAGCCACCTTGAATGTTTGATAGAGGAGATAGCAGCCTTGAATGTTTGATAGAGGAGACAGCTGCCTTGAATGTTTGATAGAGGAGACAGCAGCCTTGAATGTTTGATAGAGGAGACATACAGCAGCCTTGAATGTTTGATAGAGGAGACAGCAGCCTTGAATGTTTGATAGAGGAGACAGCAGGCTTGAATGTTTGATAGAGGAGACAGCAGCCTTGAATGTTTGATAGAGGAGACAGCAGCCTTGAATGTTTGATAGAGGAGACAGCAGTCTTGAATGTTTGATAGAGGAGACAGCAGGCTTGAATGTTTGATAGAGGAGACAGCAGGCTTGAAAATGTTTGATAGAGGAGACAGCAGCCTTGAATGTTTGATAGAGGAGACAGCAGCCTTGAATGTTTGATAGAGGAGACAGCAGCCTTGAATGTTTGATAGAGGAGACAGCAGCCTTGAATGTTTGATAGAGGAGACAGCAGCCTTGGATGTTTGATAGAGGAGACAGCAGCCTTGAATGTTTGATAGAGGAGACAGCAGGCATGAATGTGTGATAGAGGAGACAGCAGCCTTGAATGTTTGATAGAGGAGACAGCAGCCTTGAATGTTTGCTAGAGGAGACAGCAGGCTTGAATGTTTGCTAGAGGAGACAGCAGGCTTGAATGTTTGATAGAGGAGACAGCAGGCTTGAATGTTTGATAAAGGAGACATCAGCCTTGAATGTTTGATAGAGGAGACAGCCACCTTGAATGTTTGATAGAGGAGACAGCAGCCTTGAATGTTTGATAGAGGAGACAGCCACCTTGAATGTTTGATAGAGGAGACAGCAGCCTTGAATGTTTGATAGAGGAGACAGCCACCTTGAATGTCTGATAGAAGAGACAGCAGCCTTGAATGTTTGATAGAGGAGACAGCCACCTTGAATGTTTGATAGAGGAGATAGCAGCCTTGAATGGTTGATAGAGGAGACAGCCACCTTGAATGTTTGATAGAGGAGACAACAGCCTTGAATGTTTGATAGAGGAGACAGCAGCCTTGAATGTTTGATAGAGGAGACAGCAGCCTTGAATGTTTGATAGAGACAGCAGCCTTGAATGTTTGATAGAGGAAACAGCAGCCTTGAATGTTTGATAGAGGAGACAGCAGCCTTGAATGTTTGATAGAGGAGACAGCAGGCTTGAATGTTTGATAGAGGAGACAGCAGCCTTGAATGTTTGATAGAGGAGACAGCAGCCTTGAATGTTTGATAGAGGAGACAGCAGTCTTGAATGTTTGATAGAGGAGACAGCAGGCTTGAATGTTTGATAGAGGAGACAGCAGGCTTGAAAATGTTTGATAGAGGAGACAGCAGCCTTGAATGTTTGATAGAGGAGACAGCAGCCTTGAATGTTTGATAGAGGAGACAGCAGCCTTGAATGTTTGATAGAGGAGACAGCAGCCTTGAATGTTTGATAGAGGTAACAGCAGCCTTGGATGTTTGATAGAGGAGACAGCAGCCTTGAATGTTTGATAGAGGAGACAGCAGGCATGAATGTGTGATAGAGGAGACAGCAGCCTTGAATGTTTGATAGAGGAGAGAGCAGCCTTGAATGTTTGCTAGAGGAGACAGCAGGCTTGAATGTTTGCTAGAGGAGACAGCAGGCTTGAATGTTTGATAGAGGAGACAGCAGGCTTGAATGTTTGATAAAGGAGACATCAGCCTTGAATGTTTGATAGAGGAGACATACAGCAGCCTTGAATGTTTGATAGAGGAAACAGCAGCCTTGAATGTTTGATAGAGGAGACAGCAGCCTTGAATGTTTGATAGAGGAGACATACAGCAGCCTTGAATGTTTGATAGAGGAGACAGCAGCCTTGAAAGTTTGATAGAGGAGACAGCAGCCTTGAATGTCTGATAGAAGAGACAGCAGCCTTGAATGTTTGATAGAGGAGACAGCCACCTTGAATGTTTGATAGAGGAGATAGCAGCCTTGAATGGTTGATAGAAGAGACAGCAGCCTTGAATGTTTGATAGAGGAGACAGCCACCTTGAATGTTTGATAGAGGAGATAGCAGCCTTGAATGGTTGATAGAGGAGACAGCCACCTTGAATGTTTGATAGAGGAGACAACAGCCTTGAATGTTTGATAGAGGAGACAGCAGCCTTGAATGTTTGATAGAGGAGACAGCAGCCTTGAATGTTTGATAGAGACAGCAGCCTTGAATGTTTGATAGAGGAGACAGCAGCCTTGAATGTTTGATAGAGGAGACATCAGCCTTGAATGTTTGATAGAGGAGACAGCAGGCTTGAATGTTTGATAGAGGAGACAGCAGCCTTGAATGTTTGATAGAGGAGACAGCAGCCTTGAATGTTTGATAGAGGAGACAGCAGTCTTGAATGTTTGATAGAGGAGACAGCAGGCTTGAATGTTTGATAGAGGAGACAGCAGGCTTGAAAATGTTTGATAGAGGAGACAGCAGCCTTGAATGTTTGATAGAGGAGACAGCAGCCTTGAATGTTTGATAGAGGAGACAGCAGCCTTGAATGTTTGATAGAGGAGACAGCAGCCTTGAATGTTTGATAGAGGAGACAGCAGCCTTGGATGTTTGATAGAGGAGACAGCAGCCTTGAATGTTTGATAGAGGAGACAGCAGGCATGAATGTGTGATAGAGGAGACAGCAGCCTTGAATGTTTGATAGAGGAGACAGCAGCCTTGAATGTTTGCTAGAGGAGACAGCAGGCTTGAATGTTTGCTAGAGGAGACAGCAGGCTTGAATGTTTGATAGAGGAGACAGCAGGCTTGAATGTTTGATAAAGGAGACATCAGCCTTGAATGTTTGATAGAGGAGACATACAGCAGCCTTGAATGTTTGATAGAGGAAACAGCAGCCTTGAATGTTTGATAGAGGAGACAGCAGCCTTGAATGTTTGATAGAGGAGACATACAGCAGCCTTGAATGTTTGATAGAGGAGACAGCAGCCTTGAAAGTTTGATAGAGGAGACAGCAGCCTTGAATGTTTGATAGAGGAGACATACAGCAGCCTTGAATGTTTGATAGAAGAGACAGCAGCCTTGAATAATGTTTGATAGAGGAGACAGCAGCCTTGAATGTTTGATAGAGGAGACAGCAGTCTTGAATGTTTGATAGAGGAGACAGCAGCCTTGAGTGTTTGATAGAGGAGACAGCAGGCTTGAATGTTTGATAAAGGAGACATCAGCCTTGAATGTTTGATAGAGGAGACAGCAGCCTTGAATGTTTGATAGAGGAGACAGCAGCCTTGAATGTTTGATAGAGGAAACAGCAGTCTTGAATGTTTGATAGAGGAGACAGCAGCCTTGAATGTTTGATAGAGGAGACAGCAGCCTTGAATGTTTGATAGTGGAGACAGCAGCTTTGAATGTTTGATAGAGGAGACAGCAGCCTTGAATGTTTGATAGAGGAGAAAGCAGCCTTGAATGTTTGATAGATGAGACAGCAGTCTTGAATGTTTGATAGAGGAGACAGCAGCCTTGAATGTTTGATAGAGGAGACAGCAGCCTTGAATATTTGATAGAGGAGACAGCAGCCTTGCATGTTTGAGAGGAGACAGCAGCCTTGAATGTTTGATAGAGGAGATAGCAGCCATGAATGTTTGATAGAGGAGACAGCAGGCTTGAATGTTTGATAGAGGAGACAGCAGCCTTGAATGTTTGATAGAGGAGACAGCAGGCTTGAATGTTTGATAGAGGAGACAGCAGCCTTGAATGTTTGATAGAGACAGCAGCCTTGAATGTTTGCTAGAGGAGACAGCAGCCTTGAATGTTTGATAGAGGAGACAGCAGGCTTGAATATTTGCTAGAGGAGACAGCAGGCTTGAATGTTTGATAGAGGAGACAGCAGGCTTGAATGTTTGATAGAGGAGACATACAGCAGCCTTGAATGTTTGATAGAGGAAACAGCAGCCTTGAATGTTTGATAGAGGAGACAGCAGCCTTGAATGTTTGATAGAGGAGACAGCAGCCTTGAATGTTTGATAGAGGAGACAGCAGGCTTGAATGTTTGATAAAGGAGACATCAGCCTTGAATGTTTGATAGAGGAGACATACAGCAGCCTTGAATGTTTGATAGAGGAAACAGCAGCCTTGAATGTTTGATAGAGGAGACAGCAGCCTTGAATGTTTGATAGAGGAGACAGCAGGCTTGAATGTTTGATAGAGACAGCAGCCTTGAATGTTTGATAGAGACAGCAGCCTTGAATGTTTGATAGAGGAGACAGCCACCTTGAATGTTTGATAGAGGAGAGAGCAGCCTTGAATCTTTGATAAGAGGAGACAGCCACCTTGAATCTTTGATAGAGGAGACAGCAGCCTTGAATGTTTGATAGAGGAGACAGCCACCTTGAATGTTTGATAGAGGAGACAGCAGCCTTGAATGTTTGATAGAGGAGACAGCCGCCTTGACTGTTTGATAGAGGAGACAGCAGCCTTGAATGTTTGATAGAGGAGACAGCCACCTTGAATGTCTGATAGAAGAGACAGCAGCCTTGAATGTTTGATAGAGGAGACAGCCACCTTGAATGTTTGATAGAGGAGATAGCAGCCTTGAATGGTTGATAGAGGAGACAGCCACCTTGAATGTTTGATAGAGGAGACAACAGCCTTGAATGTTTGATAGAGGAGACAGCAGCCTTGAATGTTTGATAGAGGAGACAGCAGCCTTGAATGTTTGATAGAGACAGCAGCCTTGAATGTTTGATAGAGGAGACAGCAGCCTTGAATGTTTGATAGAGGAGACAGCAGCCTTGAATGTTTGATAGAGGAGACAGCAGTCTTGAATGTTTGATAGAGGAGACAGCAGCCTTGAATGTTTGATAGAGGAGACAGCAGGCTTGAAAATGTTTGATAGAGGAGACAGCAGCCTTGAATGTTTGATAGAGGAGACAGCAGGCTTGAATGTTTGATAGAGGAGACAGCAGCCTTGAATGTTTGATAGAGGAGACAGCAGCCTTGAATGTTTGATTGAGGAGACAACAGCCTTGAATGTTTGATAGAGGAGACAGCAGCCTTGAATGTTTGATAGAGGAGACAGCAGGCATGAATGTTTGATAGAGGAGACAACAGCCTTGAATGTTTGATAGAGGAGACAGCAGACTTGAATGTTTGATTGAGGAGACAACAGCCTTGAATGTTTGATAGAGGAGACAGCAGCCTTGAATCTTTGATAGAGGAGACAGCAGCCTTGAATGTTTGATAGAGGAGACAGCCACCTTGAATGTTTGATAGAGGAGAGAGCAGCCTTGAATCTTTGATAAGAGGAGACAGCCACCTTGAATCTTTGATAGAGGAGACAGCCACCTTGAATGTTTGATAGAGGAGACAGCAGCCTTGAATGTTTGATAGAGGAGACAGCCGCCTTGACTGTTTGATAGAGGAGACAGCAGCCTTGAATGTTTGATAGAGGAGACAGCAGTCTTGAATGTTTGATAGAGGAGACAGCAGGCTTGAATGTTTGATAGAGGAGACAGCAGGCTTGAAAATGTTTGATAGAGGAGACAGCAGCCTTGAATGTTTGATAGAGGAGACAGCAGCCTTGAATGTTTGATAGAGGAGACAGCAGCCTTGAATGTTTGATAGAGGAGACAGCAGCCTTGAATGTTTGATAGAGGAGACAGCAGCCTTGGATGTTTGATAGAGGAGACAGCAGCCTTGAATGTTTGATAGAGGAGACAGCAGGCATGAATGTGTGATAGAGGAGACAGCAGCCTTGAATGTTTGATAGAGGAGACAGCAGCCTTGAATGTTTGCTAGAGGAGACAGCAGGCTTGAATGTTTGCTAGAGGAGACAGCAGGCTTGAATGTTTGATAGAGGAGACAGCAGGCTTGAATGTTTGATAAAGGAGACATCAGCCTTGAATGTTTGATAGAGGAGACATACAGCAGCCTTGAATGTTTGATAGAGGAAACAGCAGCCTTGAATGTTTGATAGAGGAGACATACAGCAGCCTTGAATGTTTGATAGAGGAGACAGCAGCCTTGAAAGTTTGATAGAGGAGACAGCAGCCTTGAATGTTTGATAGAGGAGACATACAGCAGCCTTGAATGTTTGATAGAAGAGACAGCAGCCTTGAATAATGTTTGATAGAGGAGACAGCAGCCTTGAATGTTTGATAGAGGAGACAGCAGTCTTGAATGTTTGATAGAGGAGACAGCAGCCTTGAGTGTTTGATAGAGGAGACAGCAGGCTTGAATGTTTGATAAAGGAGACATCAGCCTTGAATGTTTGATAGAGGAGAAAGCAGCCTTGAATGTTTGATAGAGGAGACAGCAGCCTTGAATGTTTGATAGAGGAAACAGCAGTCTTGAATGTTTGATAGAGGAGACAGCAGCCTTGAATGTTTGATAGAGGAGACAGCAGCCTTGAATGTTTGATAGAGGAGACAGCAGCTTTGAATGTTTGATAGAGGAGACAGCAGCCTTGAATGTTTGATAGAGGAGAAAGCAGCCTTGAATGTTTGATAGATGAGACAGCAGTCTTGAATGTTTGATAGAGGAGACAGCAGCCTTGAATGTTTGATAGAGGAGACAGCAGCCTTGAATATTTGATAGAGGAGACAGCAGCCTTGCATGTTTGAGAGGAGACAGCAGCCTTGAATGTTTGATACAGGAGACAGCAGGCTTGAATGTTTGATAGAGGAGACAGCAGCCTTGAATGTTTGATAGAGGAGACAGCAGGCTTGAATGTTTGATAGAGGAGACAGCAGCCTTGAATGTTTGATAGAGACAGCAGCCTTGAATGTTTGCTAGAGGAGACAGCAGCCTTGAATGTTTGATAGAGGAGACAGCAGGCTTGAATGTTTGATAGAGGAGACAGCAGGCTTGAATATTTGCTAGAGGAGACAGCAGGCTTGAATGTTTGATAGAGGAGACAGCAGGCTTGAATGTTTGATAGAGGAGACATACAGCAGCCTTGAATGTTTGATAGAGGAAACAGCAGCCTTGAATGTTTGATAGAGGAGACAGCAGCCTTGAATGTTTGATAGAGGAGACAGCAGCCTTGAATGTTTGATAGAGGAGACAGCAGGCTTGAATGTTTGATAAAGGAGACATCAGCCTTGAATGTTTGATAGAGGAGACATACAGCAGCCTTGAATGTTTGATAGAGGAAACAGCAGCCTTGAATGTTTGATAGAGGAGACAGCAGCCTTGAATGTTTGATAGAGGAGACAGCAGGCTTGAGTGTTTGATAGAGGAGACAGCAGGCTTGAATGTTTGATAAAGGAGACATCAGCCTTGAATGTTTGATAGAGGAGACAGCAGCCTTGAATGTTTGATAGAGGAGACAGCAGCCTTGAATGTTTGATAGAGGAAACAGCAGTCTTGAATGTTTGATAGAGGAGACAGCAGCCTTGAATGTTTGATAGAGGAGACAGCAGCCTTGAATGTTTGATAGAGGAGACGGCAGCTTTGAATGTTTGATAGAGGAGACAGCAGCCTTGAATGTTTGATAGAGGAGAAAGCAGCCTTGAATGTTTGATAGATGAGACAGCAGTCTTGAATGTTTGATAGAGGAGACAGCAGCCTTGAATGTTTGATAGAGGAGACAGCAGCCTTGAATATTTGATAGAGGAGACAGCAGCCTTGCATGTTTGAGAGGAGACAGCAGCCTTGAATGTTTGATAGAGGAGATAGCAGCCATGAATGTTTGATAGAGGAGACAGCAGGCTTGAATGTTTGATAGAGGAGACAGCAGCCTTGAATGTTTGATAGAGGAGACAGCAGACTTGAATGTTTGATTGAGGAGACAACAGCCTTGAATGTTTGATAGAGGAGACAGCAGCCTTGAATCTTTGATAGAGGAGACAGCAGCCTTGAATGTTTGATAGAGGAGACAGCCACCTTGAATGTTTGATAGAGGAGAGAGCAGCCTTGAATCTTTGATAAGAGGAGACAGCCACCTTGAATCTTTGATAGAGGAGACAGCCACCTTGAATGTTTGATAGAGGAGACAGCAGCCTTGAATGTTTGATAGAGGAGACAGCCGCCTTGACTGTTTGATAGAGGAGACAGCAGCCTTGAATGTTTGATAGAGGAGACAGCAGTCTTGAATGTTTGATAGAGGAGACAGCAGGCTTGAATGTTTGATAGAGGAGACAGCAGGCTTGACAATGTTTGATAGAGGAGACAGCAGCCTTGAATGTTTGATAGAGGAGACAGCAGCCTTGAATGTTTGATAGAGGAGACAGCAGCCTTGAATGTTTGATAGAGGAGACAGCAGCCTTGAATGTTTGATAGAGGAGACAGCAGCCTTGGATGTTTGATAGAGGAGACAGCAGCCTTGAATGTTTGATAGAGGAGACAGCAGGCATGAATGTGTGATAGAGGAGACAGCAGCCTTGAATGTTTGATAGAGGAGACAGCAGCCTTGAATGTTTGCTAGAGGAGACAGCAGGCTTGAATGTTTGCTAGAGGAGACAGCAGGCTTGAATGTTTGATAGAGGAGACAGCAGGCTTGAATGTTTGATAAAGGAGACATCAGCCTTGAATGTTTGATAGAGGAGACATACAGCAGCCTTGAATGTTTGATAGAGGAAACAGCAGCCTTGAATGTTTGATAGAGGAGACATACAGCAGCCTTGAATGTTTGATAGAGGAGACAGCAGCCTTGAAAGTTTGATAGAGGAGACAGCAGCCTTGAATGTTTGATAGAGGAGACATACAGCAGCCTTGAATGTTTGATAGAAGAGACAGCAGCCTTGAATAATGTTTGATAGAGGAGACAGCAGCCTTGAATGTTTGATAGAGGAGACAGCAGTCTTGAATGTTTGATAGAGGAGACAGCAGCCTTGAGTGTTTGATAGAGGAGACAGCAGGCTTGAATGTTTGATAAAGGAGACATCAGCCTTGAATGTTTGATAGAGGAGAAAGCAGCCTTGAATGTTTGATAGAGGAGACAGCAGCCTTGAATGTTTGATAGAGGAAACAGCAGTCTTGAATGTTTGATAGAGGAGACAGCAGCCTTGAATGTTTGATAGAGGAGACAGCAGCCTTGAATGTTTGATAGAGGAGACAGCAGCTTTGAATGTTTGATAGAGGAGACAGCAGCCTTGAATGTTTGATAGAGGAGAAAGCAGCCTTGAATGTTTGATAGATGAGACAGCAGTCTTGAATGTTTGATAGAGGAGACAGCAGCCTTGAATGTTTGATAGAGGAGACAGCAGCCTTGAATATTTGATAGAGGAGACAGCAGCCTTGCATGTTTGAGAGGAGACAGCAGCCTTGAATGTTTGATACAGGAGACAGCAGGCTTGAATGTTTGATAGAGGAGACAGCAGCCTTGAATGTTTGATAGAGGAGACAGCAGGCTTGAATGTTTGATAGAGGAGACAGCAGCCTGGAATGTTTGATAGAGACAGCAGCCTTGAATGTTTGCTAGAGGAGACAGCAGCCTTGAATGTTTGATAGAGGAGACAGCAGGCTTGAATGTTTGATAGAGGAGACAGCAGGCTTGAATATTTGCTAGAGGAGACAGCAGGCTTGAATGTTTGATAGAGGAGACAGCAGGCTTGAATGTTTGATAGAGGAGACATACAGCAGCCTTGAATGTTTGATAGAGGAAACAGCAGCCTTGAATGTTTGATAGAGGAGACAGCAGCCTTGAATGTTTGATAGAGGAGACAGCAGCCTTGAATGTTTGATAGAGGAGACAGCAGGCTTGAATGTTTGATAAAGGAGACATCAGCCTTGAATGTTTGATAGAGGAGACATACAGCAGCCTTGAATGTTTGATAGAGGAAACAGCAGCCTTGAATGTTTGATAGAGGAGACAGCAGCCTTGAATGTTTGATAGAGGAGACAGCAGGCTTGAGTGTTTGATAGAGGAGACAGCAGGCTTGAATGTTTGATAAAGGAGACATCAGCCTTGAATGTTTGATAGAGGAGACAGCAGCCTTGAATGTTTGATAGAGGAGACAGCAGCCTTGAATGTTTGATAGAGGAAACAGCAGTCTTGAATGTTTGATAGAGGAGACAGCAGCCTTGAATGTTTGATAGAGGAGACAGCAGCCTTGAATGTTTGATAGAGGAGACGGCATCTTTGAATGTTTGATAGAGGAGACAGCAGCCTTGAATGTTTGATAGAGGAGAAAGCAGCCTTGAATGTTTGATAGATGAGACAGCAGTCTTGAATGTTTGATAGAGGAGACAGCAGCCTTGAATGTTTGATAGAGGAGACAGCAGCCTTGAATATTTGATAGAGGAGACAGCAGCCTTGCATGTTTGAGAGGAGACAGCAGCCTTGAATGTTTGATAGAGGAGATAGCAGCCATGAATGTTTGATAGAGGAGACAGCAGGCTTGAATGTTTGATAGAGGAGACAGCAGCCTTGAATGTTTGATAGAGGAGACAGCAGGCTTGAATGTTTGAGAGGAGACAGCAGCCTTGAATGTTTGATAGAGACAGCAGCCTTGAATGTTTGCTAGAGGAGACAGCAGCCTTGAATGTTTGATAGAGGAGACAGCAGCCTTGAATGTTTGATAGAGGAGACAGCAGCCTTGAATGTTTGTTAGAGGAGACAGCAGGCTTGAATGTTTGATAGAGGAGACAGCAGCCTTGAATGTTTGATAGAGGAGACAGCAGCCTTGAATGTTTGATAGAGGAGACAGCAGGCTTGAATGTTTGATAGAGGAGACAGCAGGCTTGAATATTTGCTAGAGGAGACAGCAGGCTTGAATGTTTGATAGAGGAGACAGCAGGCTTGAATGTTTGATAAAGGAGACATCAGCCTTGAATGTTTGATAGAGGAGACATACAGCAGCCTTGAATGTTTGATAGAGGAAACAGCAGCCTTGAATGTTTGATAGAGGAGACAGCAGCCTTGAATGTTTGATAGAGGAGACAGCAGCCTTGAATGTTTGATAGAGGAGACATACAGCAGCCTTGAATGTTTGCTAGAGGAGACAGCAGGCTTGAATGTTTGCTAGAGGAGACAGCAGGCTTGAATGTTTGATAGAGGAGACAGCAGGCTTGAATGTTTGATAAAGGAGACATCAGCCTTGAATGTTTGATAGAGGAGACAGCCACCTTGAATGTTTGATAGAGGAGACAGCAGCCTTGAATGTTTGATAGAGGAGACAGCCACCTTGAATGTTTGATAGAGGAGACAGCAGCCTTGAATGTTTGATAGAGGAGACAGCCACCTTGAATGTCTGATAGAAGAGACAGCAGCCTTGAATGTTTGATAGAGGAGACAGCCACCTTGAATGTTTGATAGAGGAGATAGCAGCCTTGAATGATTGATAGAGGAGACAGCCACCTTGAATGTTTGATAGAGGAGACAACAGCCTTGAATGTTTGATAGAGGAGACAGCAGCCTTGAATGTTTGATAGAGGAGACAGCAGCCTTGAATGTTTGATAGAGACAGCAGCCTTGAATGTTTGATAGAGGAAACAGCAGCCTTGAATGTTTGATAGAGGAGACAGCAGCCTTGAATGTTTGATAGAGGAGACAGCAGGCTTGAATGTTTGATAGAGGAGACAGCAGCCTTGAATGTTTGATAGAGGAGACAGCAGCCTTGAATGTTTGATAGAGGAGACAGCAGTCTTGAATGTTTGATAGAGGAGACAGCAGGCTTGAATGTTTGATAGAGGAGACAGCAGGCTTGAAAATGTTTGATAGAGGAGACAGCAGCCTTGAATGTTTGATAGAGGAGACAGCAGCCTTGAATGTTTGATAGAGGAGACAGCAGCCTTGAATGTTTGATAGAGGAGACAGCAGCCTTGAATGTTTGATAGAGGTAACAGCAGCCTTGGATGTTTGATAGAGGAGACAGCAGCCTTGAATGTTTGATAGAGGAGACAGCAGGCATGAATGTGTGATAGAGGAGACAGCAGCCTTGAATGTTTGATAGAGGAGAGAGCAGCCTTGAATGTTTGCTAGAGGAGACAGCAGGCTTGAATGTTTGCTAGAGGAGACAGCAGGCTTGAATGTTTGATAGAGGAGACAGCAGGCTTGAATGTTTGATAAAGGAGACATCAGCCTTGAATGTTTGATAGAGGAGACATACAGCAGCCTTGAATGTTTGATAGAGGAAACAGCAGCCTTGAATGTTTGATAGAGGAGACAGCAGCCTTGAATGTTTGATAGAGGAGACATACAGCAGCCTTGAATGTTTGATAGAGGAGACAGCAGCCTTGAAAGTTTGATAGAGGAGACAGCAGCCTTGAATGTCTGATAGAAGAGACAGCAGCCTTGAATGTTTGATAGAGGAGACAGCCACCTTGAATGTTTGATAGAGGAGATAGCAGCCTTGAATGGTTGATAGAAGAGACAGCAGCCTTGAATGTTTGATAGAGGAGACAGCCACCTTGAATGTTTGATAGAGGAGATAGCAGCCTTGAATGGTTGATAGAGGAGACAGCCACCTTGAATGTTTGATAGAGGAGACAACAGCCTTGAATGTTTGATAGAGGAGACAGCAGCCTTGAATGTTTGATAGAGGAGACAGCAGCCTTGAATGTTTGATAGAGACAGCAGCCTTGAATGTTTGATAGAGGAGACAGCAGCCTTGAATGTTTGATAGAGGAGACATCAGCCTTGAATGTTTGATAGAGGAGACAGCAGGCTTGAATGTTTGATAGAGGAGACAGCAGCCTTGAATGTTTGATAGAGGAGACAGCAGCCTTGAATGTTTGATAGAGGAGACAGCAGTCTTGAATGTTTGATAGAGGAGACAGCAGGCTTGAATGTTTGATAGAGGAGACAGCAGGCTTGAAAATGTTTGATAGAGGAGACAGCAGCCTTGAATGTTTGATAGAGGAGACAGCAGCCTTGAATGTTTGATAGAGGAGACAGCAGCCTTGAATGTTTGATAGAGGAGACAGCAGCCTTGAATGTTTGATAGAGGAGACAGCAGCCTTGGATGTTTGATAGAGGAGACAGCAGCCTTGAATGTTTGATAGAGGAGACAGCAGGCATGAATGTGTGATAGAGGAGACAGCAGCCTTGAATGTTTGATAGAGGAGACAGCAGCCTTGAATGTTTGATAGAGGAGACAGCAGGCTTGAATGTTTGCTAGAGGAGACAGCAGGCTTGAATGTTTGATAGAGGAGACAGCAGGCTTGAATGTTTGATAAAGGAGACATCAGCCTTGAATGTTTGATAGAGGAGACATACAGCAGCCTTGAATGTTTGATAGAGGAAACAGCAGCCTTGAATGTTTGATAGAGGAGACAGCAGCCTTGAATGTTTGATAGAGGAGACATACAGCAGCCTTGAATGTTTGATAGAGGAGACAGCAGCCTTGAAAGTTTGATAGAGGAGACAGCAGCCTTGAATGTTTGATAGAGGAGACATACAGCAGCCTTGAATGTTTGATAGAAGAGACAGCAGCCTTGAATAATGTTTGATAGAGGAGACAGCAGCCTTGAATGTTTGATAGAGGAGACAGCAGTCTTGAATGTTTGATAGAGGAGACAGCAGCCTTGAGTGTTTGATAGAGGAGACAGCAGGCTTGAATGTTTGATAAAGGAGACATCAGCCTTGAATGTTTGATAGAGGAGACAGCAGCCTTGAATGTTTGATAGAGGAGACAGCAGCCTTGAATGTTTGATAGAGGAAACAGCAGTCTTGAATGTTTGATAGAGGAGACAGCAGCCTTGAATGTTTGATAGAGGAGACAGCAGCCTTGAATGTTTGATAGTGGAGACAGCAGCTTTGAATGTTTGATAGAGGAGACAGCAGCCTTGAATGTTTGATAGAGGAGAAAGCAGCCTTGAATGTTTGATAGATGAGACAGCAGTCTTGAATGTTTGATAGAGGAGACAGCAGCCTTGAATGTTTGATAGAGGAGACAGCAGCCTTGAATATTTGATAGAGGAGACAGCAGCCTTGCATGTTTGAGAGGAGACAGCAGCCTTGAATGTTTGATAGAGGAGATAGCAGCCATGAATGTTTGATAGAGGAGACAGCAGGCTTGAATGTTTGATAGAGGAGACAGCAGCCTTGAATGTTTGATAGAGGAGACAGCAGGCTTGAATGTTTGATAGAGGAGACAGCAGCCTTGAATGTTTGATAGAGACAGCAGCCTTGAATGTTTGCTAGAGGAGACAGCAGCCTTGAATGTTTGATAGAGGAGACAGCAGGCTTGAATATTTGCTAGAGGAGACAGCAGGCTTGAATGTTTGATAGAGGAGACAGCAGGCTTGAATGTTTGATAGAGGAGACATACAGCAGCCTTGAATGTTTGATAGAGGAAACAGCAGCCTTGAATGTTTGATAGAGGAGACAGCAGCCTTGAATGTTTGATAGAGGAGACAGCAGCCTTGAATGTTTGATAGAGGAGACAGCAGGCTTGAATGTTTGATAAAGGAGACATCAGCCTTGAATGTTTGATAGAGGAGACATACAGCAGCCTTGAATGTTTGATAGAGGAAACAGCAGCCTTGAATGTTTGATAGAGGAGACAGCAGCCTTGAATGTTTGATAGAGGAGACAGCAGGCTTGAATGTTTGATAGAGACAGCAGCCTTGAATGTTTGATAGAGACAGCAGCCTTGAATGTTTGATAGAGGAGACAGCCACCTTGAATGTTTGATAGAGGAGAGAGCAGCCTTGAATCTTTGATAAGAGGAGACAGCCACCTTGAATCTTTGATAGAGGAGACAGCAGCCTTGAATGTTTGATAGAGGAGACAGCCACCTTGAATGTTTGATAGAGGAGACAGCAGCCTTGAATGTTTGATAGAGGAGACAGCCGCCTTGACTGTTTGATAGAGGAGACAGCAGCCTTGAATGTTTGATAGAGGAGACAGCCACCTTGAATGTCTGATAGAAGAGACAGCAGCCTTGAATGTTTGATAGAGGAGACAGCCACCTTGAATGTTTGATAGAGGAGATAGCAGCCTTGAATGGTTGATAGAGGAGACAGCCACCTTGAATGTTTGATAGAGGAGACAACAGCCTTGAATGTTTGATAGAGGAGACAGCAGCCTTGAATGTTTGATAGAGGAGACAGCAGCCTTGAATGTTTGATAGAGACAGCAGCCTTGAATGTTTGATAGAGGAGACAGCAGCCTTGAATGTTTGATAGAGGAGAGAGCAGCCTTGAATGTTTGATAGAGGAGACAGCAGTCTTGAATGTTTGATAGAGGAGACAGCAGCCTTGAATGTTTGATAGAGGAGACAGCAGGCTTGAAAATGTTTGATAGAGGAGACAGCAGCCTTGAATGTTTGATAGAGGAGACAGCAGGCTTGAATGTTTGATAGAGGAGACAGCAGCCTTGAATGTTTGATAGAGGAGACAGCAGCCTTGAATGTTTGATTGAGGAGACAACAGCCTTGAATGTTTGATAGAGGAGACAGCAGCCTTGAATGTTTGATAGAGGAGACAGCAGGCTTGAATGTTTGATAGAGGAGACAACAGCCTTGAATGTTTGATAGAGGAGACAGCAGACTTGAATGTTTGATTGAGGAGACAACAGCCTTGAATGTTTGATAGAGGAGACAGCAGCCTTGAATCTTTGATAGAGGAGACAGCAGCCTTGAATGTTTGATAGAGGAGACAGCCACCTTGAATGTTTGATAGAGGAGAGAGCAGCCTTGAATCTTTGATAAGAGGAGACAGCCACCTTGAATCTTTGATAGAGGAGACAGCCACCTTGAATGTTTGATAGAGGAGACAGCAGCCTTGAATGTTTGATAGAGGAGACAGCCGCCTTGACTGTTTGATAGAGGAGACAGCAGCCTTGAATGTTTGATAGAGGAGACAGCAGTCTTGAATGTTTGATAGAGGAGACAGCAGGCTTGAATGTTTGATAGAGGAGACAGCAGGCTTGAAAATGTTTGATAGAGGAGACAGCAGCCTTGAATGTTTGATAGAGGAGACAGCAGCCTTGAATGTTTGATAGAGGAGACAGCAGCCTTGAATGTTTGATAGAGGAGACAGCAGCCTTGAATGTTTGATAGAGGAGACAGCAGCCTTGGATGTTTGATAGAGGAGACAGCAGCCTTGAATGTTTGATAGAGGAGACAGCAGGCATGAATGTGTGATAGAGGAGACAGCAGCCTTGAATGTTTGATAGAGGAGACAGCAGCCTTGAATGTTTGCTAGAGGAGACAGCAGGCTTGAATGTTTGCTAGAGGAGACAGCAGGCTTGAATGTTTGATAGAGGAGACAGCAGGCTTGAATGTTTGATAAAGGAGACATCAGCCTTGAATGTTTGATAGAGGAGACATACAGCAGCCTTGAATGTTTGATAGAGGAAACAGCAGCCTTGAATGTTTGATAGAGGAGACATACAGCAGCCTTGAATGTTTGATAGAGGAGACAGCAGCCTTGAAAGTTTGATAGAGGAGACAGCAGCCTTGAATGTTTGATAGAGGAGACATACAGCAGCCTTGAATGTTTGATAGAAGAGACAGCAGCCTTGAATAATGTTTGATAGAGGAGACAGCAGCCTTGAATGTTTGATAGAGGAGACAGCAGTCTTGAATGTTTGATAGAGGAGACAGCAGCCTTGAGTGTTTGATAGAGGAGACAGCAGGCTTGAATGTTTGATAAAGGAGACATCAGCCTTGAATGTTTGATAGAGGAGAAAGCAGCCTTGAATGTTTGATAGAGGAGACAGCAGCCTTGAATGTTTGATAGAGGAAACAGCAGTCTTGAATGTTTGATAGAGGAGACAGCAGCCTTGAATGTTTGATAGAGGAGACAGCAGCCTTGAATGTTTGATAGAGGAGACAGCAGCTTTGAATGTTTGATAGAGGAGACAGCAGCCTTGAATGTTTGATAGAGGAGAAAGCAGCCTTGAATGTTTGATAGATGAGACAGCAGTCTTGAATGTTTGATAGAGGAGACAGCAGCCTTGAATGTTTGATAGAGGAGACAGCAGCCTTGAATATTTGATAGAGGAGACAGCAGCCTTGCATGTTTGAGAGGAGACAGCAGCCTTGAATGTTTGATACAGGAGACAGCAGGCTTGAATGTTTGATAGAGGAGACAGCAGCCTTGAATGTTTGATAGAGGAGACAGCAGGCTTGAATGTTTGATAGAGGAGACAGCAGCCTTGAATGTTTGATAGAGACAGCAGCCTTGAATGTTTGCTAGAGGAGACAGCAGCCTTGAATGTTTGATAGAGGAGACAGCAGGCTTGAATGTTTGATAGAGGAGACAGCAGGCTTGAATATTTGCTAGAGGAGACAGCAGGCTTGAATGTTTGATAGAGGAGACAGCAGGCTTGAATGTTTGATAGAGGAGACATACAGCAGCCTTGAATGTTTGATAGAGGAAACAGCAGCCTTGAATGTTTGATAGAGGAGACAGCAGCCTTGAATGTTTGATAGAGGAGACAGCAGCCTTGAATGTTTGATAGAGGAGACAGCAGGCTTGAATGTTTGATAAAGGAGACATCAGCCTTGAATGTTTGATAGAGGAGACATACAGCAGCCTTGAATGTTTGATAGAGGAAACAGCAGCCTTGAATGTTTGATAGAGGAGACAGCAGCCTTGAATGTTTGATAGAGGAGACAGCAGGCTTGAGTGTTTGATAGAGGAGACAGCAGGCTTGAATGTTTGATAAAGGAGACATCAGCCTTGAATGTTTGATAGAGGAGACAGCAGCCTTGAATGTTTGATAGAGGAGACAGCAGCCTTGAATGTTTGATAGAGGAAACAGCAGTCTTGAATGTTTGATAGAGGAGACAGCAGCCTTGAATGTTTGATAGAGGAGACAGCAGCCTTGAATGTTTGATAGAGGAGACGGCAGCTTTGAATGTTTGATAGAGGAGACAGCAGCCTTGAATGTTTGATAGAGGAGAAAGCAGCCTTGAATGTTTGATAGATGAGACAGCAGTCTTGAATGTTTGATAGAGGAGACAGCAGCCTTGAATGTTTGATAGAGGAGACAGCAGCCTTGAATATTTGATAGAGGAGACAGCAGCCTTGCATGTTTGAGAGGAGACAGCAGCCTTGAATGTTTGATAGAGGAGATAGCAGCCATGAATGTTTGATAGAGGAGACAGCAGGCTTGAATGTTTGATAGAGGAGACAGCAGCCTTGAATGTTTGATAGAGGAGACAGCAGACTTGAATGTTTGATTGAGGAGACAACAGCCTTGAATGTTTGATAGAGGAGACAGCAGCCTTGAATCTTTGATAGAGGAGACAGCAGCCTTGAATGTTTGATAGAGGAGACAGCCACCTTGAATGTTTGATAGAGGAGAGAGCAGCCTTGAATCTTTGATAAGAGGAGACAGCCACCTTGAATCTTTGATAGAGGAGACAGCCACCTTGAATGTTTGATAGAGGAGACAGCAGCCTTGAATGTTTGATAGAGGAGACAGCCGCCTTGACTGTTTGATAGAGGAGACAGCAGCCTTGAATGTTTGATAGAGGAGACAGCAGTCTTGAATGTTTGATAGAGGAGACAGCAGGCTTGAATGTTTGATAGAGGAGACAGCAGGCTTGACAATGTTTGATAGAGGAGACAGCAGCCTTGAATGTTTGATAGAGGAGACAGCAGCCTTGAATGTTTGATAGAGGAGACAGCAGCCTTGAATGTTTGATAGAGGAGACAGCAGCCTTGAATGTTTGATAGAGGAGACAGCAGCCTTGGATGTTTGATAGAGGAGACAGCAGCCTTGAATGTTTGATAGAGGAGACAGCAGGCATGAATGTGTGATAGAGGAGACAGCAGCCTTGAATGTTTGATAGAGGAGACAGCAGCCTTGAATGTTTGCTAGAGGAGACAGCAGGCTTGAATGTTTGCTAGAGGAGACAGCAGGCTTGAATGTTTGATAGAGGAGACAGCAGGCTTGAATGTTTGATAAAGGAGACATCAGCCTTGAATGTTTGATAGAGGAGACATACAGCAGCCTTGAATGTTTGATAGAGGAAACAGCAGCCTTGAATGTTTGATAGAGGAGACATACAGCAGCCTTGAATGTTTGATAGAGGAGACAGCAGCCTTGAAAGGTTGATAGAGGAGACAGCAGCCTTGAATGTTTGATAGAGGAGACATACAGCAGCCTTGAATGTTTGATAGAAGAGACAGCAGCCTTGAATAATGTTTGATAGAGGAGACAGCAGCCTTGAATGTTTGATAGAGGAGACAGCAGTCTTGAATGTTTGATAGAGGAGACAGCAGCCTTGAGTGTTTGATAGAGGAGACAGCAGGCTTGAATGTTTGATAAAGGAGACATCAGCCTTGAATGTTTGATAGAGGAGAAAGCAGCCTTGAATGTTTGATAGAGGAGACAGCAGCCTTGAATGTTTGATAGAGGAAACAGCAGTCTTGAATGTTTGATAGAGGAGACAGCAGCCTTGAATGTTTGATAGAGGAGACAGCAGCCTTGAATGTTTGATAGAGGAGACAGCAGCTTTGAATGTTTGATAGAGGAGACAGCAGCCTTGAATGTTTGATAGAGGAGAAAGCAGCCTTGAATGTTTGATAGATGAGACAGCAGTCTTGAATGTTTGATAGAGGAGACAGCAGCCTTGAATGTTTGATAGAGGAGACAGCAGCCTTGAATATTTGATAGAGGAGACAGCAGCCTTGCATGTTTGAGAGGAGACAGCAGCCTTGAATGTTTGATACAGGAGACAGCAGGCTTGAATGTTTGATAGAGGAGACAGCAGCCTTGAATGTTTGATAGAGGAGACAGCAGGCTTGAATGTTTGATAGAGGAGACAGCAGCCTGGAATGTTTGATAGAGACAGCAGCCTTGAATGTTTGCTAGAGGAGACAGCAGCCTTGAATGTTTGATAGAGGAGACAGCAGGCTTGAATGTTTGATAGAGGAGACAGCAGGCTTGAATATTTGCTAGAGGAGACAGCAGGCTTGAATGTTTGATAGAGGAGACAGCAGGCTTGAATGTTTGATAGAGGAGACATACAGCAGCCTTGAATGTTTGATAGAGGAAACAGCAGCCTTGAATGTTTGATAGAGGAGACAGCAGCCTTGAATGTTTGATAGAGGAGACAGCAGCCTTGAATGTTTGATAGAGGAGACAGCAGGCTTGAATGTTTGATAAAGGAGACATCAGCCTTGAATGTTTGATAGAGGAGACATACAGCAGCCTTGAATGTTTGATAGAGGAAACAGCAGCCTTGAATGTTTGATAGAGGAGACAGCAGCCTTGAATGTTTGATAGAGGAGACAGCAGGCTTGAGTGTTTGATAGAGGAGACAGCAGGCTTGAATGTTTGATAAAGGAGACATCAGCCTTGAATGTTTGATAGAGGAGACAGCAGCCTTGAATGTTTGATAGAGGAGACAGCAGCCTTGAATGTTTGATAGAGGAAACAGCAGTCTTGAATGTTTGATAGAGGAGACAGCAGCCTTGAATGTTTGATAGAGGAGACAGCAGCCTTGAATGTTTGATAGAGGAGACGGCATCTTTGAATGTTTGATAGAGGAGACAGCAGCCTTGAATGTTTGATAGAGGAGAAAGCAGCCTTGAATGTTTGATAGATGAGACAGCAGTCTTGAATGTTTGATAGAGGAGACAGCAGCCTTGAATGTTTGATAGAGGAGACAGCAGCCTTGAATATTTGATAGAGGAGACAGCAGCCTTGCATGTTTGAGAGGAGACAGCAGCCTTGAATGTTTGATAGAGGAGATAGCAGCCATGAATGTTTGATAGAGGAGACAGCAGGCTTGAATGTTTGATAGAGGAGACAGCAGCCTTGAATGTTTGATAGAGGAGACAGCAGGCTTGAATGTTTGAGAGGAGACAGCAGCCTTGAATGTTTGATAGAGACAGCAGCCTTGAATGTTTGCTAGAGGAGACAGCAGCCTTGAATGTTTGATAGAGGAGACAGCAGCCTTGAATGTTTGATAGAGGAGACAGCAGCCTTGAATGTTTGTTAGAGGAGACAGCAGGCTTGAATGTTTGATAGAGGAGACAGCAGCCTTGAATGTTTGATAGAGGAGACAGCAGCCTTGAATGTTTGATAGAGGAGACAGCAGGCTTGAATGTTTGATAGAGGAGACAGCAGGCTTGAATATTTGCTAGAGGAGACAGCAGGCTTGAATGTTTGATAGAGGAGACAGCAGGCTTGAATGTTTGATAAAGGAGACATCAGCCTTGAATGTTTGATAGAGGAGACATACAGCAGCCTTGAATGTTTGATAGAGGAAACAGCAGCCTTGAATGTTTGATAGAGGAGACAGCAGCCTTGAATGTTTGATAGAGGAGACAGCAGCCTTGAATGTTTGATAGAGGAGACATACAGCAGCCTTGAATGTTTGATAGAGGAGACAGCAGCCTTGAAAGTTTGATAGAGGAGACAGCAGCCTTGAATGTTTGATAGAGGAGACATACAGCAGCCTTGATTGTTTGATAGAGAAGACAGCAGCCTTGAATAATGTTTGATAGAGGAGACAGCAGCCTTGAATGTTTGATAGAGGAGACAGCAGTCTTGAATGTTTGATAGAGGAGACAGCAGTCTTGAATGTTTGATAGAGGAGACAGCAGGCTTGAATGTTTGATAAAGGAGACATCAGCCTTGATTGTTTGATAGAGGAGACATCAGCCTTGAATGTTTGATAGAGGAGACAGCAGCCTTGAATGTTTGATAGAGGAGACAGCAGTCTTGAATGTTTGATAGAGGAAACAGCAGCCTTGAATGTTTGATAGAGGAGACAGCAGCCTTGAATGTTTGATAGAGGAGACATACAGCAGCCTTGAATGTTTGATAGAGGAGACAGCAGCCTTGAATGTTTGATAGAGGAGACAGCAGGCTTGAATGTTTGATAGAGAAGACAGCAGGCTTGAATGTTTGATAAAGGAGACATCAGCCTTGAATGTTTGATAGAGGAGACATACAGCAGCCTTGAATGTTTGATAGAGGAAACAACAGCCTTGAATGTTTGATAGAGGAGACATACAGCAGCCTTGAATGTTTGATAGAGGAGACAGCAGCCTTGAATGTTTGATAGAGGAGACAGCCACCTTGAATGTCTGATAGAAGAGACAGCAGCTTTGAATGTTTGATAGAGGAGACAGCCACCATGAATGTTTGATAGAGGAGATAGCAGCCTTGAATGGTTGATAGAGGAGACAGCCACCTTGAATGTTTGATAGAGGAGACAACAGCCTTGAATGTTTGATAGAGGAGACAGCAGCCTTGAATGTTTGATAGAGGAGACAGCAGCCTTGAATGTTTGATAGAGGAGACAGCTACCTTGAATGTTTGATAGAGGAGACAACAGCCTTGAATGTTTGATAGAGGAGACAGCAGCCTTGAATGTTTGATAAAGGAGACAGCAGGCTTGAATGTTTGATAGAGGAGATAGCAGCCTTGAATGTTTGATAGAGGAGACAGCCACCTTGAATGTTTGATAGAGGAGACAACAGTCTTGAATGTTTGATAGAGGAGACAGCAGCCTTGAATGTTTGATAGAGGAGACAGCAGTCTTGAATGTTTGATAGAGGAGACAACAGCCTTGAATGTTTGATAGAGGAGACAGCAGCCTTGAATGTTTGATAGAGGAGACAGCAGTCTTGAATGTTTGATAGAGGAGACAGCCACCTTGAATGTTTGATAGAGGAGAGAGCAGCCTTGAATCTTTGATAGAGGAGACAGCCACCTTGAATCTTTGATAGAGGAAACAGCAGCCTTGAATGTTTAATAGAGGAGACAGCCACCTTGAATGTTTGATAGAGGAGATAGCAGCCTTGAATGTTTGATAGAGGAGACAGCTGCCTTGAATGTTTGATAGAGGAGACAGCAGCCTTGAATGTTTGATAGAGGAGACATACAGCAGCCTTGAATGTTTGATAGAGGAGACAGCAGCCTTGAATGTTTGATAGAGGAGACAGCAGGCTTGAATGTTTGATAGAGGAGACAGCAGCCTTGAATGTTTGATAGAGGAGACAGCAGCCTTGAATGTTTGATAGAGGAGACAGCAGTCTTGAATGTTTGATAGAGGAGACAGCAGGCTTGAATGTTTGATAGAGGAGACAGCAGGCTTGAAAATGTTTGATAGAGGAGACAGCAGCCTTGAATGTTTGATAGAGGAGACAGCAGCCTTGAATGTTTGATAGAGGAGACAGCAGCCTTGAATGTTTGATAGAGGAGACAGCAGCCTTGAATGTTTGATAGAGGAGACAGCAGCCTTGGATGTTTGATAGAGGAGACAGCAGCCTTGAATGTTTGATAGAGGAGACAGCAGGCATGAATGTGTGATAGAGGAGACAGCAGCCTTGAATGTTTGATAGAGGAGACAGCAGCCTTGAATGTTTGCTAGAGGAGACAGCAGGCTTGAATGTTTGCTAGAGGAGACAGCAGGCTTGAATGTTTGATAGAGGAGACAGCAGGCTTGAATGTTTGATAAAGGAGACATCAGCCTTGAATGTTTGATAGAGGAGACAGCCACCTTGAATGTTTGATAGAGGAGACAGCAGCCTTGAATGTTTGATAGAGGAGACAGCCACCTTGAATGTTTGATAGAGGAGACAGCAGCCTTGAATGTTTGATAGAGGAGACAGCCACCTTGAATGTCTGATAGAAGAGACAGCAGCCTTGAATGTTTGATAGAGGAGACAGCCACCTTGAATGTTTGATAGAGGAGATAGCAGCCTTGAATGGTTGATAGAGGAGACAGCCACCTTGAATGTTTGATAGAGGAGACAACAGCCTTGAATGTTTGATAGAGGAGACAGCAGCCTTGAATGTTTGATAGAGGAGACAGCAGCCTTGAATGTTTGATAGAGACAGCAGCCTTGAATGTTTGATAGAGGAAACAGCAGCCTTGAATGTTTGATAGAGGAGACAGCAGCCTTGAATGTTTGATAGAGGAGACAGCAGGCTTGAATGTTTGATAGAGGAGACAGCAGCCTTGAATGTTTGATAGAGGAGACAGCAGCCTTGAATGTTTGATAGAGGAGACAGCAGTCTTGAATGTTTGATAGAGGAGACAGCAGGCTTGAATGTTTGATAGAGGAGACAGCAGGCTTGAAAATGTTTGATAGAGGAGACAGCAGCCTTGAATGTTTGATAGAGGAGACAGCAGTCTTGAATGTTTGATAGAGGAGACAGCAGGCTTGAATGTTTGATAGAGGAGACAGCAGGCTTGAATGTTTGATAAAGGAGACATCAGCCTTGATTGTTTGATAGAGGAGACATCAGCCTTGAATGTTTGATAGAGGAGACAGCAGCCTTGAATGTTTGATAGAGGAGACAGCAGTCTTGAATGTTTGATAGAGGAAACAGCAGCCTTGAATGTTTGATAGAGGAGACAGCAGCCTTGAATGTTTGATAGAGGAGACATACAGCAGCCTTGAATGTTTGATAGAGGAGACAGCAGCCTTGAATGTTTGATAGAGGAGACAGCAGGCTTGAATGTTTGATAGAGAAGACAGCAGGCTTGAATGTTTGATAAAGGAGACATCAGCCTTGAATGTTTGATAGAGGAGACATACAGCAGCCTTGAATGTTTGATAGAGGAAACAACAGCCTTGAATGTTTGATAGAGGAGACATACAGCAGCCTTGAATGTTTGATAGAGGAGACAGCAGCCTTGAATGTTTGATAGAGGAGACAGCCACCTTGAATGTCTGATAGAAGAGACAGCAGCTTTGAATGTTTGATAGAGGAGACAGCCACCATGAATGTTTGATAGAGGAGATAGCAGCCTTGAATGGTTGATAGAGGAGACAGCCACCTTGAATGTTTGATAGAGGAGACAACAGCCTTGAATGTTTGATAGAGGAGACAGCAGCCTTGAATGTTTGATAGAGGAGACAGCAGCCTTGAATGTTTGATAGAGGAGACAGCTACCTTGAATGTTTGATAGAGGAGACAACAGCCTTGAATGTTTGATAGAGGAGACAGCAGCCTTGAATGTTTGATAAAGGAGACAGCAGGCTTGAATGTTTGATAGAGGAGATAGCAGCCTTGAATGTTTGATAGAGGAGACAGCCACCTTGAATGTTTGATAGAGGAGACAACAGTCTTGAATGTTTGATAGAGGAGACAGCAGCCTTGAATGTTTGATAGAGGAGACAGCAGTCTTGAATGTTTGATAGAGGAGACAACAGCCTTGAATGTTTGATAGAGGAGACAGCAGCCTTGAATGTTTGATAGAGGAGACAGCAGTCTTGAATGTTTGATAGAGGAGACAGCCACCTTGAATGTTTGATAGAGGAGAGAGCAGCCTTGAATCTTTGATAGAGGAGACAGCCACCTTGAATCTTTGATAGAGGAAACAGCAGCCTTGAATGTTTAATAGAGGAGACAGCCACCTTGAATGTTTGATAGAGGAGATAGCAGCCTTGAATGTTTGATAGAGGAGACAGCAGCCTTGAATGTTTGATAGAGGAGACAGCAGGCTTGAATGTTTGATAGAGGAGACAGCAGCCTTGAATGTTTGATAGAGGAGACAGCAGCCTTGAATGTTTGATAGAGGAGACAGCAGTCTTGAATGTTTGATAGAGGAGACAGCAGGCTTGAATGTTTGATAGAGGAGACAGCAGGCTTGAAAATGTTTGATAGAGGAGACAGCAGCCTTGAATGTTTGATAGAGGAGACAGCAGCCTTGAATGTTTGATAGAGGAGACAGCAGCCTTGAATGTTTGATAGAGGAGACAGCAGCCTTGAATGTTTGATAGAGGAGACAGCAGCCTTGGATGTTTGATAGAGGAGACAGCAGCCTTGAATGTTTGATAGAGGAGACAGCAGGCATGAATGTGTGATAGAGGAGACAGCAGCCTTGAATGTTTGATAGAGGAGACAGCAGCCTTGAATGTTTGCTAGAGGAGACAGCAGGCTTGAATGTTTGCTAGAGGAGACAGCAGGCTTGAATGTTTGATAGAGGAGACATACAGCAGCCTTGAATGTTTGATAGAGGAAACAGCAGCCTTGAATGTTTGATAGAGGAGACAGCAGCCTTGAATGTTTGATAGAGGAGACAGCAGCCTTGAATGTTTGATAGAGGAGACAGCAGGCTTGAATGTTTGATAAAGGAGACATCAGCCTTGAATGTTTGATAGAGGAGACATACAGCAGCCTTGAATGTTTGATAGAGGAAACAGCAGCCTTGAATGTTTGATAGAGGAGACAGCAGCCTTGAATGTTTGATAGAGGAGACAGCAGGCTTGAGTGTTTGATAGAGGAGACAGCAGGCTTGAATGTTTGATAAAGGAGACATCAGCCTTGAATGTTTGATAGAGGAGACAGCCACCTTGAATGTTTGATAGAGGAGACAGCAGCCTTGAATGTTTGATAGAGGAGACAGCCACCTTGAATGTTTGATAGAGGAGACAGCAGCCTTGAATGTTTGATAGAGGAGACAGCCACCTTGAATGTCTGATAGAAGAGACAGCAGCCTTGAATGTTTGATAGAGGAGACAGCCACCTTGAATGTTTGATAGAGGAGATAGCAGCCTTGAATGGTTGATAGAGGAGACAGCCACCTTGAATGTTTGATAGAGGAGACAACAGCCTTGAATGTTTGATAGAGGAGACAGCAGCCTTGAATGTTTGATAGAGGAGACAGCAGCCTTGAATGTTTGATAGAGACAGCAGCCTTGAATGTTTGATAGAGGAAACAGCAGCCTTGAATGTTTGATAGAGGAGACAGCAGCCTTGAATGTTTGATAGAGGAGACAGCAGGCTTGAATGTTTGATAGAGGAGACAGCAGCCTTGAATGTTTGATAGAGGAGACAGCAGCCTTGAATGTTTGATAGAGGAGACAGCAGTCTTGAATGTTTGATAGAGGAGACAGCAGGCTTGAATGTTTGATAGAGGAGACAGCAGGCTTGAAAATGTTTGATAGAGGAGACAGCAGCCTTGAATGTTTGATAGAGGAGACAGCAGCCTTGAATGTTTGATAGAGGAGACAGCAGCCTTGAATGTTTGATAGAGGAGACAGCAGCCTTGAATGTTTGATAGAGGTAACAGCAGCCTTGGATGTTTGATAGAGGAGACAGCAGCCTTGAATGTTTGATAGATGAGACAGCAGGCATGAATGTGTGATAGAGGAGACAGCAGCCTTGAATGTTTGATAGAGGAGACAGCAGCCTTGAATGTTTGCTAGAGGAGACAGCAGGCTTGAATGTTTGCTAGAGGAGACAGCAGGCTTGAATGTTTGATAGAGGAGACAGCAGGCTTGAATGTTTGATAAAGGAGACATCAGCCTTGAATGTTTGATAGAGGAGACATACAGCAGCCTTGAATGTTTGATAGAGGAAACAGCAGCCTTGAATGTTTGATAGAGGAGACAGCAGCCTTGAATGTTTGATAGAGGAGACATACAGCAGCCTTGAATGTTTGATAGAGGAGACAGCAGCCTTGAAAGTTTGATAGAGGAGACAGCAGCCTTGAATGTCTGATAGAAGAGACAGCAGCCTTGAATGTTTGATAGAGGAGACAGCCACCTTGAATGTTTGATAGAGGAGATAGCAGCCTTGAATGGTTGATAGAAGAGACAGCAGCCTTGAATGTTTGATAGAGGAGACAGCCACCTTGAATGTTTGATAGAGGAGATAGCAGCCTTGAATGGTTGATAGAGGAGACAGCCACCTTGAATGTTTGATAGAGGAGACAACAGCCTTGAATGTTTGATAGAGGAGACAGCAGCCTTGAATGTTTGATAGAGGAGACAGCAGCCTTGAATGTTTGATAGAGACAGCAGCCTTGAATGTTTGATAGAGGAGACAGCAGCCTTGAATGTTTGATAGAGGAGACATCAGCCTTGAATGTTTGATAGAGGAGACAGCAGGCTTGAATGTTTGATAGAGGAGACAGCAGCCTTGAATGTTTGATAGAGGAGACAGCAGCCTTGAATGTTTGATAGAGGAGACAGCAGTCTTGAATGTTTGATAGAGGAGACAGCAGGCTTGAATGTTTGATAGAGGAGACAGCAGGCTTGAAAATGTTTGATAGAGGAGACAGCAGCCTTGAATGTTTGATAGAGGAGACAGCAGCCTTGAATGTTTGATAGAGGAGACAGCAGCCTTGAATGTTTGATAGAGGAGACAGCAGCCTTGAATGTTTGATAGAGGAGACAGCAGCCTTGGATGTTTGATAGAGGAGACAGCAGCCTTGAATGTTTGATAGAGGAGACAGCAGGCATGAATGTGTGATAGAGGAGACAGCAGCCTTGAATGTTTGATAGAGGAGACAGCAGCCTTGAATGTTTGCTAGAGGAGACAGCAGGCTTGAATGTTTGCTAGAGGAGACAGCAGGCTTGAATGTTTGATAGAGGAGACAGCAGGCTTGAATGTTTGATAAAGGAGACATCAGCCTTGAATGTTTGATAGAGGAGACATACAGCAGCCTTGAATGTTTGATAGAGGAAACAGCAGCCTTGAATGTTTGATAGAGGAGACAGCAGCCTTGAATGTTTGATAGAGGAGACATACAGCAGCCTTGAATGTTTGATAGAGGAGACAGCAGCCTTGAAAGTTTGATAGAGGAGACAGCAGCCTTGAATGTTTGATAGAGGAGACATACAGCAGCCTTGAATGTTTGATAGAAGAGACAGCAGCCTTGAATAATGTTTGATAGAGGAGACAGCAGCCTTGAATGTTTGATAGAGGAGACAGCAGTCTTGAATGTTTGATAGAGGAGACAGCAGCCTTGAGTGTTTGATAGAGGAGACAGCAGGCTTGAATGTTTGATAAAGGAGACATCAGCCTTGAATGTTTGATAGAGGAGACAGCAGCCTTGAATGTTTGATAGAGGAGACAGCAGCCTTGAATGTTTGATAGAGGAAACAGCAGTCTTGAATGTTTGATAGAGGAGACAGCAGCCTTGAATGTTTGATAGAGGAGACAGCAGCCTTGAATGTTTGATAGTGGAGACAGCAGCTTTGAATGTTTGATAGAGGAGACAGCAGCCTTGAATGTTTGATAGAGGAGAAAGCAGTCTTGAATGTTTGATAGATGAGACAGCAGTCTTGAATGTTTGATAGAGGAGACAGCAGCCTTGAATGTTTGATAGAGGAGACAGCAGCCTTGCATGTTTGAGAGGAGACAGCAGCCTTGAATGTTTGATAGAGGAGATAGCAGCCATGAATGTTTGATAGAGGAGACAGCAGGCTTGAATGTTTGATAGAGGAGACAGCAGCCTTGAATGTTTGATAGAGGAGACAGCAGGCTTGAATGTTTGATAGAGGAGACAGCAGCCTTGAATGTTTGATAGAGACAGCAGCCTTGAATGTTTGCTAGAGGAGACAGCAGCCTTGAATGTTTGATAGAGGAGACAGCAGGCTTGAATATTTGCTAGAGGAGACAGCAGGCTTGAATGTTTGATAGAGGAGACAGCAGGCTTGAATGTTTGATAGAGGAGACATACAGCAGCCTTGAATGTTTGATAGAGGAAACAGCAGCCTTGAATGTTTGAGAGGAGACAGCAGCCTTGAATGTTTGATAGAGGAGACAGCAGCCTTGAATGTTTGATAGAGGAGACAGCAGGCTTGAATGTTTGATAAAGGAGACATCAGCCTTGAATGTTTGATAGAGGAGACATACAGCAGCCTTGAATGTTTGATAGAGGAAACAGCAGCCTTGAATGTTTGATAGAGGAGACAGCGGCCTTGAATGTTTGATAGAGGAGACAGCAGGCTTGAGTGTTTGATAGAGGAGACAGCAGGCTTGAATGTTTGATAAAGGAGACATCAGCCTTGAATGTTTGATAGAGGAGACAGCAGCCTTGAATGTTTGATAGAGGAGACAGCAGCCTTGAATGTTTGATAGAGGAAACAGCAGTCTTGAATGTTTGATAGAGGAGACAGCAGCCTTGAATGTTTGATAGAGGAGACAGCAGCCTTGAATGTTTGATAGAGGAGACAGCAGCTTTGAATGTTTGATAGAGGAGAAAGCAGCCTTGAATGTTTGATAGATGAGACAGCAGTCTTGAATGTTTGATAGAGGAGACAGCAGCCTTGAATGTTTGATAGAGGAGACAGCAGCCTTGCATGTTTGAGAGGAGACAGCAGCCTTGAATGTTTGATAGAGGAGATAGCAGCCATGAATGTTTGATAGAGGAGACAGCAGGCTTGAATGTTTGATAGAGGAGACAGCAGCCTTGAATGTTTGATAGAGGAGACAGCAGGCTTGAATGTTTGATAGAGGAGACAGCAGCCTTGAATGTTTGATAGAGACAGCAGCCTTGAATGTTTGCTAGAGGAGACAGCAGCCTTGAATGTTTGATAGAGGAGACAGCAGCCTTGAATGTTTGATAGAGGAGACAGCAGCCTTGAATGTTTGTTAGAGGAGACAGCAGGCTTGAATGTTTGATAGAGGAGACAGCAGCCTTGAATGTTTGATAGAGGAGACAGCAGCCTTGAATGTTTGATAGAGGAGACAGCAGGCTTGAATGTTTGATAGAGGAGACAGCAGGCTTGAATATTTGCTAGAGGAGACAGCAGGCTTGAATGTTTAATAGAGGAGACAGCAGGCTTGAATGTTTGATAAAGGAGACATCAGCCTTGAATGTTTGATAGAGGAGACATACAGCAGCCTTGAATGTTTGATAGAGGAAACAGCAGCCTTGAATGTTTGATAGAGGAGACAGCAGCCTTGAATGTTTGATAGAGGAGACAGCAGCCTTGAATGTTTGATAGAGGAGACATACAGCAGCCTTGAATGTTTGATAGAGGAGACAGCAGCCTTGAAAGTTTGATAGAGGAGACAGCAGCCTTGAATGTTTGATAGAGGAGACATACAGCAGCCTTGATTGTTTGATAGAGAAGACAGCAGCCTTGAATAATGTTTGATAGAGGAGACAGCAGCCTTGAATGTTTGATAGAGGAGACAGCAGTCTTGAATGTTTGATAGAGGAGACAGCAGGCTTGAATGTTTGATAGAGGAGACAGCAGGCTTGAATGTTTGATAAAGGAGACATCAGCCTTGATTGTTTGATAGAGGAGACATCAGCCTTGAATGTTTGATAGAGGAGACAGCAGCCTTGAATGTTTGATAGAGGAGACAGCAGTCTTGAATGTTTGATAGAGGAAACAGCAGCCTTGAATGTTTGATAGAGGAGACAGCAGCCTTGAATGTTTGATAGAGGAGACATACAGCAGCCTTGAATGTTTGATAGAGGAGACAGCAGCCTTGAATGTTTGATAGAGGAGACAGCAGGCTTGAATGTTTGATAGAGAAGACAGCAGGCTTGAATGTTTGATAAAGGAGACATCAGCATTGAATGTTTGATAGAGGAGACATACAGCAGCCTTGAATGTTTGATAGAGGAAACAACAGCCTTGAATGTTTGATAGAGGAGAAATACAGCAGCCTTGAATGTTTGATAGAGGAGACAGCAGCCTTGAATGTTTGATAGAGGAGACAGCCACCTTGAATGTCTGATAGAAGAGACAGCAGCTTTGAATGTTTGATAGAGGAGACAGCCACCTTGAATGTTTGATAGAGGAGATAGCAGCCTTGAATGGTTGATAGAGGAGACAGCCACCTTGAATGTTTGATAGAGGAGACAACAGCCTTGAATGTTTGATAGAGGAGACAGCAGCCTTGAATGTTTGATAGAGACAGCAGCCTTGAATGTTTGATAGAGGAGACAGCAGCCTTGAATGTTTGATAGAGGAGACATACATCAGCCTTGAATGTTTGATAGAGGAGACAGCAGCCTTGAATGTTTGAGAGGAGACAGCCGCCTTGAATGTTTGATAGAGGAGACATACAGCAGCCTTGAATGTTTGATAGAGGTGACATACAGCAGCCTTGAATGTTTGATAGAGGAGACAGCAGTCTTGAATGTTTGATAGAGGAGACAACAGCCTTGAATGTTTGATAGAGGAGACAGCAGTCTTGAATGTTTGATAGAGGAGACAACAGCCTTGAATGTTTGATAGAGGAGACAGCAGCCTTGAATCTTTGATAGAGGAGACAGCAGCCTTGAATGTTTGATAGAGGAGACAGCCACCTTGAATGTTTGATAGAGGAGAGAGCAGCCTTGAATCTTTGATAGAGGAGACAGCCACCTTGAATCTTTGATAGAGGAGACAGCAGCCTTGAATCTTTGATAGAGGAGACAGCCACCTTGAATCTTTGATAGAGGAGACAGCAGCCTTGAATGTTTGATAGAGGAGACGGCCACCTTGAATGTCTAATAGAAGAGACAGCAGCCTTGAATGTTTGATAGAGGAGACAGCCACCTTGAATGTTTGATAGAGGAGATAGCAGCCTTGAATGTTTGATAGAGGAGACAACAGCCTTGAATGTTGGATAGAGGAGACAGCAGCCTTGAATGTTTGATAGAGGAGACAGCAGCCTTGAATGTTTGATAGAGGAGACAGCCACCTTGAATGTTTGATAGAGGAGACAGCAGCCTTGAATGTTTGATAGAGGAGACAGCCACCTTGAATGTCTGATAGAAGAGACAGCAGCCTCGAATGTTTGATAGAGGAGATAGCAGCCTTGAATGTTTGATAGAGGAGACAGCTACCTTGAATGTTTGATAGAGGAGACAACAGCCTTGAATGTTTGATAGAGGAGACAGCAGCCTTGAATGTTTGATAGAGGAGACAGCAGCCTTGAATGTTTGATAGAGGAGACAGCAGGCTTGAATGTTTGATAGAGGAGACAGCAGCCTTGAATGTTTGATAGAGGAGACAGCAGCCTTGAATGTTTGATAGAGGAGACAGCAGGCTTGAATGTTTGATAGAGGAGACAGCAGGCTTGAATATTTGATAGAGGAGACAGCAGCCTTGAATGTTTGATAGAGGAGACAGCAGCCTTGAATGTTTGATAGAGGAGACAGCAGTCTTGAATGTTTGATAGAGGAGACAGCAGCCTTGAATGTTTGATAGAGGAGACAGCAGCCTTGAATCTTTGATAGAGGAGACAGCAGCCTTGAATGTTTGATAGAGGAGACAGCCACCTTGAATGTTTGATAGAGGAGATAGCAGCCTTGAATCTTTGATAGAGGAGACAGCCACCTTGAATCTTTGATAGAGGAGACAGCAGCCTTGAATCTTTGATAGAGGAGACAGCCACCTTGAATGTTTGATAGAGGAGACAGCAGCCTTGAATGTTTGATAGAGGAGACAGCCACCTTGAATGTTTGATAGAGGAGACAGCAGCCTTGAATGTTTGATAGAGGAGACAGCCACCTTGAATGTCTGATAGAAGAGACAGCAGCCTTGAATATTTGATAGATGAGACAGCCACCTTGAATGTTTGATAGAGGAGATAGCAGCCTTGAATGTTTGATAGAGGAGACAGCCACCTTGAATGTTTGATAGAGGAGACAACAGCCTTGAATGTTTGACAGAGGAGACAGCAGCCTTGAATGTTTGATAGAGGAGACAGCAGTCTTGAATGTTTGATAGAGGAGACAACAGCCTTGAATGTTTGATAGAGGAGACAGCAGCCTTGAATCTTTGATAGAGGAGACAGCCACCTTGAATGTTTGATAGAGGAGAGAGCAGCCTTGAATCTTTGATAGAGGAGACAGCCACCTTGAATCTTTAATAGAGGAGACAGCAGCCTTGAATGTTTGATAGAGGAGACAGCCACCTTGAATGTTTGATAGAGGAGACAGCAGCCTTGAATGTTTGATAGAGGAGACAGCCACCTTGAATGTTTGATAGAGGAGACAGCAGCCTTGAATGTTTGATAGAGGAGACAGCCACCTTGAATGTCTGATAGAAGAGACAGCAGCCTTGAATGTTTGATAGAGGAGACAGCCACCTTGAATGTTTGATAGAGGAGATAGCAGCCTTGAATGTTTGATAGAGGAGACAGCCACCTTGAATGTTTGATAGAGGAGACTACAGCCTTGAATGTTTGATAGAGGAGACAGCAGCCTTGAATGTTTGATAGAGGAGACAGCAGCCTTGAATGTTTGATAGAGACAGCAGCCTTGAATGTTTGATAGAGGAGACAGCAGCCTTGAATGTTTGATAGAGGAGACATACATCAGCCTTGAATGTTTGATAGAGGAGACAGCAGCCTTGAATGTTTGAGAGGAGACAGCCGCCTTGAATGTTTGATAGAGGAGACATACAGCAGCCTTGAATGTTTGATAGAGGTGACATACAGCAGCCTTGAATGTTTGATAGAGGAGACAGCAGTCTTGAATGTTTGATAGAGGAGACAACAGCCTTGAATGTTTGATAGAGGAGACAGCAGTCTTGAATGTTTGATAGAGGAGACAACAGCCTTGAATGTTTGATAGAGGAGACAGCAGCCTTGAATCTTTGATAGAGGAGACAGCAGCCTTGAATGTTTGATAGAGGAGACAGCCACCTTGAATGTTTGATAGAGGAGAGAGCAGCCTTGAATCTTTGATAGAGGAGACAGCCACCTTGAATCTTTGATAGAGGAGACAGCAGCCTTGAATCTTTGATAGAGGAGACAGCCACCTTGAATCTTTGATAGAGGAGACAGCAGCCTTGAATGTTTGATAGAGGAGACGGCCACCTTGAATGTCTAATAGAAGAGACAGCAGCCTTGAATGTTTGATAGAGGAGACAGCCACCTTGAATGTTTGATAGAGGAGATAGCAGCCTTGAATGTTTGATAGAGGAGACAACAGCCTTGAATGTTGGATAGAGGAGACAGCAGCCTTGAATGTTTGATAGAGGAGACAGCAGCCTTGAATGTTTGATAGAGGAGACAGCCACCTTGAATGTTTGATAGAGGAGACAGCAGCCTTGAATGTTTGATAGAGGAGACAGCCACCTTGAATGTCTGATAGAAGAGACAGCAGCCTCGAATGTTTGATAGAGGAGATAGCAGCCTTGAATGTTTGATAGAGGAGACAGCTACCTTGAATGTTTGATAGAGGAGACAACAGCCTTGAATGTTTGATAGAGGAGACAGCAGCCTTGAATGTTTGATAGAGGAGACAGCAGCCTTGAATGTTTGATAGAGGAGACAGCAGGCTTGAATGTTTGATAGAGGAGACAGCAGCCTTGAATGTTTGATAGAGGAGACAGCAGCCTTGAATGTTTGATAGAGGAGACAGCAGGCTTGAATGTTTGATAGAGGAGACAGCAGGCTTGAATATTTGCTAGAGGAGACAGCAGGCTTGAATGTTTGATAGAGGAGACAGCAGGCTTGAATGTTTGATAAAGGAGACATCAGCCTTGAATGTTTGATAGGGGAGACATACAGCAGCCTTGAATCTTTGATAGAGGAAACAGCAGCCTTGAATATTTGATAGAGGAGACAGCAGCCTTGAATGTTTGATAGAGGAGACATACAGCAGCCTTGAATGTTTGATAGAGGAGACAGCAGCCTTGAAAGTTTGATACAGGAGACAGCAGCCTTGAATGTTTGATAGAGGAGACATACAGCAGCCTTGAATGTTTGATACAGGAGACAGCAGCCTTGAATAATGTTTGATAGAGGAGACAGCAGCCTTGAATGTTTGATAGAGGAGACAGCAGTCTTGAATGTTTGATAGAGGAGACAGCAGGCTTGAATGTTTGATAGAGGAGACAGCAGGCTTGAATGTTTGATAAAGGAGACATCAGCCTTGAATGTTTGATAGAGGAGACAGCAGCCTTGCATGTTTGATAGAGGAGACAGCAGCCTTGAATGCTTGATAGAGGAGACAGCAGTCTTGAATGTTTGATAGAGGAGACAGCAGCCTTGAATGTTTGATAGAGGAGACAGCAGCCTTGAATGTTTGATAGAGGAGACATACAGCAGCCTTGAATGTTTGATAGAGGAGACAGCAGCCTTGAATGTTTGATTGGGGGGACAGCAGCCTTGAATGTTTGATAGAGGAGATAGCAGGCTTGAATGTTTGATAGAGACAGCAGGCATGAATGTTTGATAAAGGAGACATCAGCCTTGAATGTTTGATAGAGGAGACATACAGCAGCCTTGAATGTTTGATAGAGGAGACATACAGCAGCCTTGAATGTTTGATAGAGGAAACAACAGCCTTGAATGTTTGATAGAGGAGACATACAGCAGCCTTGAATGTTTGATAGAGGAGACATACAGCAGCCTTGAATGTTTGATAGAGGAGACAGCAGCCTTGAATGTTTGATAGAGGAGACATACATCAGCCTTGCATGTTTGATAGAGGAGACAGCCACCTTGAATGTTTGATAGAGGAGACAACAGCCTTGAATGTTTGACAGAGGAGACAGCAGCCTTGAATGTTTGATAGAGGAGACAGCAGTCTTGAATGTTTGATAGAGGAGACAGCAGCCTTGAATGTTTGATAGAGGAGACAGCCACCTTGAATGTTTGATAGAGGAGACAGCAGCCTTGAATGTTTGATAGAGGAGACAGCCACCTTGAATGTCTGATAGAAGAGACAGCAGCCTCGAATGTTTGATAGAGGAGATAGCAGCCTTGAATGTTTGATAGAGGAGACAGCTACCTTGAATGTTTGATAGAGGAGACAACAGCCTTGAATGTTTGATAGAGGAGACAGCAGCCTTGAATGTTTGATAGAGGAGACAGCAGCCTTGAATGTTTGATAGAGGAGACAGCAGGCTTGAATGTTTGATAGAGGAGACAGCAGCCTTGAATGTTTGATAGAGGAGACAGCAGCCTTGAATGTTTGATAGAGGAGACAGCAGGCTTGAATGTTTGATAGAGGAGACAGCAGGCTTGAATATTTGCTAGAGGAGACAGCAGGCTTGAATGTTTGATAGAGGAGACAGCAGGCTTGAATGTTTGATAAAGGAGACATCAGCCTTGAATGTTTGATAGGGGAGACATACAGCAGCCTTGAATCTTTGATAGAGGAAACAGCAGCCTTGAATATTTGATAGAGGAGACAGCAGCCTTGAATGTTTGATAGAGGAGACATACAGCAGCCTTGAATGTTTGATAGAGGAGACAGCAGCCTTGAAAGTTTGATACAGGAGACAGCAGCCTTGAATGTTTGATAGAGGAGACATACAGCAGCCTTGAATGTTTGATACAGGAGACAGCAGCCTTGAATAATGTTTGATAGAGGAGACAGCAGCCTTGAATGTTTGATAGAGGAGACAGCAGTCTTGAATGTTTGATAGAGGAGACAGCAGGCTTGAATGTTTGATAGAGGAGACAGCAGGCTTGAATGTTTGATAAAGGAGACATCAGCCTTGAATGTTTGATAGAGGAGACAGCAGCCTTGCATGTTTGATAGAGGAGACAGCAGCCTTGAATGTTTGATAGAGGAGACAGCAGTCTTGAATGTTTGATAGAGGAGACAGCAGCCTTGAATGTTTGATAGAGGAGACAGCAGCCTTGAATGTTTGATAGAGGAGACATACAGCAGCCTTGAATGTTTGATAGAGGAGACAGCAGCCTTGAATGTTTGATTGGGGAGACAGCAGCCTTGAATGTTTGATAGAGGAGATAGCAGGCTTGAATGTTTGATAGAGACAGCAGGCATGAATGTTTGATAAAGGAGACATCAGCCTTGAATGTTTGATAGAGGAGACATACAGCAGCCTTGAATGTTTGATAGAGGAGACATACAGCAGCCTTGAATGTTTGATAGAGGAAACAACAGCCTTGAATGTTTGATAGAGGAGACATACAGCAGCCTTGAATGTTTGATAGAGGAGACATACAGCAGCCTTGAATGTTTGATAGAGGAGACAGCAGCCTTGAATGTTTGATAGAGGAGACATACATCAGCCTTGCATGTTTGATAGAGGAGACAGCAGCCTTGAATGTTTGATAGAGGAGACAGCAGCCTTGAATGTTTGATAGAGGAGACATACAGCAGCCTTGAATGTTTGATAGAGGTGACATACAGCAGCCTTGAATGTTTGATAGAGGAGACAGCAGTCTTGAATGTTTGATAGAGGAGACAACAGCCTTGAATGTTTGATAGAGGAGACAGCAGTCTTGAATGTTTGATAGAGGAGACAACAGCCTTGAATGTTTGATAGAGGAGACAGCAGCCTTGAATCTTTGATAGAGGAGACAGCAGCCTTGAATGTTTGATAGAGGAGACAGCCACCTTGAATGTTTGATAGAGGAGAGAGCAGCCTTGAATCTTTGATAGAGGAGACAGCCACCTTGAATCTTTAATAGAGGAGACAGCAGCCTTGAATCTTTGATAGAGGAGACAGCCACCTTGAATCTTTGATAGAGGAGACAGCAGCCTTGAATGTTTGATAGAGGAGACGGCCACCTTGAATGTCTAATAGAAGAGACAGCAGCCTTGAATGTTTGATAGAGGAGACAACAGCCTTGAATGTTGGATAGAGGAGACAGCAGCCTTGAATGTTTGATAGAGGAGACAGCAGCCTTGAATGTTTGATAGAGGAGACAGCCACCTTGAATGTTTGATAGAGGAGACAGCAGCCTTGAATGTTTGATAGAGGAGACAGCCACCTTGAATGTCTGATAGAAGAGACAGCAGCCTCGAATGTTTGATAGAGGAGATAGCAGCCTTGAATGTTTGATAGAGGAGACAGCTACCTTGAATGTTTGATAGAGGAGACAACAGCCTTGAATGTTTGATAGAGGAGACAGCAGCCTTGAATGTTTGATAGAGGAGACAGCAGGCTTGAATGTTTGATAGAGGAGATAGCAGCCTTGAATGTTTGATAGAGGAGACAGCCACCTTGAATGTTTGATAGAGGAGACAACAGTCTTGAATGTTTGATAGAGGAGACAGCAGCCTTGAATGTTTGATAGAGGAGACAGCTGTCTTGAATGTTTGATAGAGGAGACAACAGCCTTGAATGTTTGATAGAGGAGACAGCAGCCTTGAATGTTTGATAGAGGAGACAGCAGTCTTGAATGTTTGATAGAGGAGACAGCCACCTTGAATGTTTGATAGAGGAGAGAGCAGCCTTGAATCTTTGATAGAGGAGACAGCCACCTTGAATCTTTGATAGAGGAGACAGCAGCCTTGAATGTTTAATAGAGGAGACAGCCACCTTGAATGTTTGATAGAGGAGATAGCAGCCTTGAATGTTTGATAGAGGAGACAGCAGCCTTGAATGTTTGATAGGGGAGACAGCAGCCTTGAATGTTTGATAGAGGAGACAGCAGGCTTGAATGTTTGATAGAGGAGACAGCAGGCTTGAATGTTTGATAAAGGAGACACCAGCCTTGAATGTTTGATAAAGGAGACATACAGCAGCCTTGAATGTTTGATAGAGGAGACATACAGCAGCCTTGAATGTTTGATAGAGGAAACAACAGCCTTGAATGTTTGATAGAGGAGACATACAGCAGCCTTGAATGTTTGATAGAGGAGACATACAGCAGCCTTGAATGTTTGATAGAGGAGACAGCAGCCTTGAATGTTTGATAGAGGAGACATACAGCAGCCTTGAATGTTTGATAGAGGAGACAGCAGCCTTGAATGTTTGATAGAGGAGACAGCAGCCTTGAATGTTTGATAGAGGAGACATACAGCAGCCTTGAATGTTTGATAGAGGTGACATACAGCAGCCTTGAATGTTTGATAGAGGAGACAGCAGTCTTGAATGTTTGATAGAGGAGACAACAGCCTTGAATGTTTGATAGAGGAGACAGCAGTCTTGAATGTTTGATAGAGGAGACAACAGCCTTGAATGTTTGATAGAGGAGACAGCAGCCTTGAATGTTTGATAGAGACAGCAGCCTTGAATGTTTGATAGAGGAGACAGCAGTCTTGAATGTTTGATAGAGGAGACAACAGCCTTGAATGTTTGATAGAGGAGACAGCAGCCTTGAATCTTTGATAGAGGAGACAGCAGCCTTGAATGTTTGATAGAGGAGACAGCCACCTTGAATGTTTGATAGAGATAGCAGCCTTGAATCTTTGATAGAGGAGACAGCCACCTTGAATCTTTGATAGAGGAGACAGCAGCCTTGAATCTTTGATAGAGGAGACAGCCACCTTGAATGTTTGATAGAGGAGACAACAGCCTTGAATGTTGGATAGAGGAGACAGCAGCCTTGAATGTTTGATAGAGGAGACAGCAGCCTTGAATGTTTGATAGAGGAGACAGCCACCTTGAATGTTTGATAGAGGAGACAGCAGTCTTGAATGTTTGATAGAGGAGACAACATCCTTGAATGTTTGATAGAGGAGACAGCAGCCTTGAATCTTTGATAGAGGAGACAGCAGCCTTGAATGTTTGATAGAGGAGACAGCCACCTTGAATGTTTGATAGAGGAGAGAGCAGCCTTGAATCTTTGATAGAGGAGACAGCCACCTTGAATCTTTGATAGAGGAGACAGCAGCCTTGAATCTTTGATAGAGGAGACAGCCACCTTGAATCTTTGATAGAGGAGACAGCAGCCTTGAATGTTTGATAGAGGAGACGGCCACGTTGAATGTCTAATAGAAGAGACAGCAGCCTTGAATGTTTGATAGAGGAGACAGCCACCTTGAATGTTTGATAGAGGAGATAGCAGCCTTGAATGTTTGATAGAGGAGACAACAGCCTTGAATGTTGGATAGAGGAGACAGCAGCCTTGAATGTTTGATAGAGGAGACAGCAGCCTTGAATGTTTGATAGAGGAGACAGCCACCTTGAATGTTTGATAGAGGAGACAGCAGCCTTGAATGTTTGATAGAGGAGACAGCCACCTTGAATGTCTGATAGAAGAGACAGCAGCCTCGAATGTTTGATAGAGGAGATAGCAGCCTTGAATGTTTGATAGAGGAGACAGCTACCTTGAATGTTTGATAGAGGAGACAACAGCCTTGAATGTTTGATAGAGGAGACAGCAGCCTTGAATGTTTGATAGAGGAGACAGCAGGCTTGAATGTTTGATAGAGGAGATAGCAGCCTTGAATGTTTGATAGAGGAGACAGCCACCTTGAATGTTTGATAGAGGAGACAACAGTCTTGAATGTTTGATAGAGGAGACAGCAGCCTTGAATGTTTGATAGAGGAGACAGCTGTCTTGAATGTTTGATAGAGGAGACAACAGCCTTGAATGTTTGATAGAGGAGACAGCAGCCTTGAATGTTTGATAGAGGAGACAGCAGTCTTGAATGTTTGATAGAGGAGACAGCCACCTTGAATGTTTGATAGAGGAGAGAGCAGCCTTGAATCTTTGATAGAGGAGACAGCCACCTTGAATCTTTGATAGAGGAGACAGCAGCCTTGAATGTTTAATAGAGGAGACAGCCACCTTGAATGTTTGATAGAGGAGATAGCAGCCTTGAATGTTTGATAGAGGAGACAGCAGCCTTGAATGTTTGATAGGGGAGACAGCAGCCTTGAATGTTTGATAGAGGAGACAGCAGGCTTGAATGTTTGATAGAGGAGACAGCAGGCTTGAATGTTTGATAAAGGAGACATCAGCCTTGAATGTTTGATAAAGGAGACATACAGCAGCCTTGAATGTTTGATAGAGGAGACATACAGCAGCCTTGAATGTTTGATAGAGGAAACAACAGCCTTGAATGTTTGATAGAGGAGACATACAGCAGCCTTGAATGTTTGATAGAGGAGACATACAGCAGCCTTGAATGTTTGATAGAGGAGACAGCAGCCTTGAATGTTTGATAGAGGAGACATACGGCAGCCTTGAATGTTTGATAGAGGAGACAGCAGCCTTGAATGTTTGATAGAGGAGACAGCAGCCTTGAATGTTTGATAGAGGAGACATACAGCAGCCTTGAATGTTTGATAGAGGTGACATACAGCAGCCTTGAATGTTTGATAGAGGAGACAGCAGTCTTGAATGTTTGATAGAGGAGACAACAGCCTTGAATGTTTGATAGAGGAGACAGCAGTCTTGAATGTTTGATAGAGGAGACAACAGCCTTGAATGTTTGATAGAGGAGACAGCAGCCTTGAATGTTTGATAGAGACAGCAGCCTTGAATGTTTGATAGAGGAGACAGCAGTCTTGAATGTTTGATAGAGGAGACAACAGCCTTGAATGTTTGATAGAGGAGACAGCAGCCTTGAATCTTTGATAGAGGAGACAGCAGCCTTGAATGTTTGATAGAGGAGACAGCCACCTTGAATGTTTGATAGAGGAGAGAGCAGCCTTGAATCTTTGATAGAGGAGACAGCCACCTTGAATCTTTAATAGAGGAGACAGCAGCCTTGAATCTTTGATAGAGGAGACAGCCACCTTGAATCTTTGATAGAGGAGATAGCAGCCTTGAATGTTTGATAGAGGAGACGGCCACCTTGAATGTCTAATAGAAGAGACAGCAGCCTTGAATGTTTGATAGAGGAGACAGCCACCTTGAATGTTTGATAGAGGAGATAGCAGCCTTGAATGTTTGATAGAGGAGACAACAGCCTTGAATGTTGGATAGAGGAGACAGCAGCCTTGAATGTTTGATAGAGGAGACAGCAGCCTTGAATGTTTGATAGAGGAGACAGCCACCTTGAATGTTTGATAGAGGAGACAGCAGCCTTGAATATTTGCTAGAGGAGACAGCAGGCTTGAATGTTTGATAGAGGAGACAGCAGGCTTGAATGTTTGATAAAGGAGACATCAGCCTTGAATGTTTGATAGGGGAGACATACAGCAGCCTTGAATCTTTGATAGAGGAAACAGCAGCCTTGAATATTTGATAGAGGAGACAGCAGCCTTGAATGTTTGATAGAGGAGACATACAGCAGCCTTGAATGTTTGATAGAGGAGACAGCAGCCTTGAAAGTTTGATACAGGAGACAGCAGCCTTGAATGTTTGATAGAGGAGACATACAGCAGCCTTGAATGTTTGATACAGGAGACAGCAGCCTTGAATAATGTTTGATAGAGGAGACAGCAGCCTTGAATGTTTGATAGAGGAGACAGCAGTCTTGAATGTTTGATAGAGGAGACAGCAGGCTTGAATGTTTGATAGAGGAGACAGCAGGCTTGAATGTTTGATAAAGGAGACATCAGCCTTGAATGTTTGATAGAGGAGACAGCAGCCTTGCATGTTTGATAGAGGAGACAGCAGCCTTGAATGTTTGATAGAGGAGACAGCAGTCTTGAATGTTTGATAGAGGAGACAGCAGCCTTGAATGTTTGATAGAGGAGACAGCAGCCTTGAATGTTTGATAGAGGAGACATACAGCAGCCTTGAATGTTTGATAGAGGAGACAGCAGCCTTGAATGTTTGATTGGGGAGACAGCAGCCTTGAATGTTTGATAGAGGAGATAGCAGGCTTGAATGTTTGATAGAGACAGCAGGCATGAATGTTTGATAAAGGAGACATCAGCCTTGAATGTTTGATAGAGGAGACATACAGCAGCCTTGAATGTTTGATAGAGGAGACATACAGCAGCCTTGAATGTTTGATAGAGGAAACAACAGCCTTGAATGTTTGATAGAGGAGACATACAGCAGCCTTGAATGTTTGATAGAGGAGACATACAGCAGCCTTGAATGTTTGATAGAGGAGACAGCAGCCTTGAATGTTTGATAGAGGAGACATACATCAGCCTTGCATGTTTGATAGAGGAGACAGCAGCCTTGAATGTTTGATAGAGGAGACATACAGCAGCCTTGAATGTTTGATAGAGGTGACATACAGCAGCCTTGAATGTTTGATAGAGGAGACAGCAGTCTTGAATGTTTGATAGAGGAGACAACAGCCTTGAATGTTTGATAGAGGAGACAGCAGTCTTGAATGTTTGATAGAGGAGACAACAGCCTTGAATGTTTGATAGAGGAGACAGCAGCCTTGAATCTTTGATAGAGGAGACAGCAGCCTTGAATGTTTGATAGAGGAGACAGCCACCTTGAATGTTTGATAGAGGAGAGAGCAGCCTTGAATCTTTGATAGAGGAGACAGCCACCTTGAATCTTTAATAGAGGAGACAGCAGCCTTGAATGTTTGATAGAGGAGACGGCCACCTTGAATGTCTAATAGAAGAGACAGCAGCCTTGAATGTTTGATAGAGGAGACAACAGCCTTGAATGTTGGATAGAGGAGACAGCAGCCTTGAATGTTTGATAGAGGAGACAGCAGCCTTGAATGTTTGATAGAGGAGACAGCCACCTTGAATGTTTGATAGAGGAGACAGCAGCCTTGAATGTTTGATAGAGGAGACAGCCACCTTGAATGTCTGATAGAAGAGACAGCAGCCTCGAATGTTTGATAGAGGAGATAGCAGCCTTGAATGTTTGATAGAGGAGACAGCTACCTTGAATGTTTGATAGAGGAGACAACAGCCTTGAATGTTTGATAGAGGAGACAGCAGCCTTGAATGTTTGATAGAGGAGACAGCAGGCTTGAATGTTTGATAGAGGAGATAGCAGCCTTGAATGTTTGATAGAGGAGACAGCCACCTTGAATGTTTGATAGAGGAGACAACAGTCTTGAATGTTTGATAGAGGAGACAGCAGCCTTGAATGTTTGATAGAGGAGACAGCTGTCTTGAATGTTTGATAGAGGAGACAACAGCCTTGAATGTTTGATAGAGGAGACAGCAGCCTTGAATGTTTGATAGAGGAGACAGCAGTCTTGAATGTTTGATAGAGGAGACAGCCACCTTGAATGTTTGATAGAGGAGAGAGCAGCCTTGAATCTTTGATAGAGGAGACAGCCACCTTGAATCTTTGATAGAGGAGACAGCAGCCTTGAATGTTTAATAGAGGAGACAGCCACCTTGAATGTTTGATAGAGGAGATAGCAGCCTTGAATGTTTGATAGAGGAGACAGCAGCCTTGAATGTTTGATAGGGGAGACAGCAGCCTTGAATGTTTGATAGAGGAGACAGCAGGCTTGAATGTTTGATAGAGGAGACAGCAGGCTTGAATGTTTGATAAAGGAGACACCAGCCTTGAATGTTTGATAAAGGAGACATACAGCAGCCTTGAATGTTTGATAGAGGAGACATACAGCAGCCTTGAATGTTTGATAGAGGAAACAACAGCCTTGAATGTTTGATAGAGGAGACATACAGCAGCCTTGAATGTTTGATAGAGGAGACATACAGCAGCCTTGAATGTTTGATAGAGGAGACAGCAGCCTTGAATGTTTGATAGAGGAGACATACAGCAGCCTTGAATGTTTGATAGAGGAGACAGCAGCCTTGAATGTTTGATAGAGGAGACAGCAGCCTTGAATGTTTGATAGAGGAGACATACAGCAGCCTTGAATGTTTGATAGAGGTGACATACAGCAGCCTTGAATGTTTGATAGAGGAGACAGCAGTCTTGAATGTTTGATAGAGGAGACAACAGCCTTGAATGTTTGATAGAGGAGACAGCAGTCTTGAATGTTTGATAGAGGAGACAACAGCCTTGAATGTTTGATAGAGGAGACAGCAGCCTTGAATGTTTGATAGAGACAGCAGCCTTGAATGTTTGATAGAGGAGACAGCAGTCTTGAATGTTTGATAGAGGAGACAACAGCCTTGAATGTTTGATAGAGGAGACAGCAGCCTTGAATCTTTGATAGAGGAGACAGCAGCCTTGAATGTTTGATAGAGGAGACAGCCACCTTGAATGTTTGATAGAGATAGCAGCCTTGAATCTTTGATAGAGGAGACAGCCACCTTGAATCTTTGATAGAGGAGACAGCAGCCTTGAATCTTTGATAGAGGAGACAGCCACCTTGAATGTTTGATAGAGGAGACAACAGCCTTGAATGTTGGATAGAGGAGACAGCAGCCTTGAATGTTTGATAGAGGAGACAGCAGCCTTGAATGTTTGATAGAGGAGACAGCCACCTTGAATGTTTGATAGAGGAGACAGCAGTCTTGAATGTTTGATAGAGGAGACAACAGCCTTGAATGTTTGATAGAGGAGACAGCAGCCTTGAATCTTTGATAGAGGAGACAGCAGCCTTGAATGTTTGATAGAGGAGACAGCCACCTTGAATGTTTGATAGAGGAGAGAGCAGCCTTGAATCTTTGATAGAGGAGACAGCCACCTTGAATCTTTGATAGAGGAGACAGCAGCCTTGAATCTTTGATAGAGGAGACAGCCACCTTGAATCTTTGATAGAGGAGACAGCAGCCTTGAATGTTTGATAGAGGAGACGGCCACGTTGAATGTCTAATAGAAGAGACAGCAGCCTTGAATGTTTGATAGAGGAGACAGCCACCTTGAATGTTTGATAGAGGAGATAGCAGCCTTGAATGTTTGATAGAGGAGACAACAGCCTTGAATGTTGGATAGAGGAGACAGCAGCCTTGAATGTTTGATAGAGGAGACAGCAGCCTTGAATGTTTGATAGAGGAGACAGCCACCTTGAATGTTTGATAGAGGAGACAGCAGCCTTGAATGTTTGATAGAGGAGACAGCCACCTTGAATGTCTGATAGAAGAGACAGCAGCCTCGAATGTTTGATAGAGGAGATAGCAGCCTTGAATGTTTGATAGAGGAGACAGCTACCTTGAATGTTTGATAGAGGAGACAACAGCCTTGAATGTTTGATAGAGGAGACAGCAGCCTTGAATGTTTGATAGAGGAGACAGCAGGCTTGAATGTTTGATAGAGGAGATAGCAGCCTTGAATGTTTGATAGAGGAGACAGCCACCTTGAATGTTTGATAGAGGAGACAACAGTCTTGAATGTTTGATAGAGGAGACAGCAGCCTTGAATGTTTGATAGAGGAGACAGCTGTCTTGAATGTTTGATAGAGGAGACAACAGCCTTGAATGTTTGATAGAGGAGACAGCAGCCTTGAATGTTTGATAGAGGAGACAGCAGTCTTGAATGTTTGATAGAGGAGACAGCCACCTTGAATGTTTGATAGAGGAGAGAGCAGCCTTGAATCTTTGATAGAGGAGACAGCCACCTTGAATCTTTGATAGAGGAGACAGCAGCCTTGAATGTTTAATAGAGGAGACAGCCACCTTGAATGTTTGATAGAGGAGATAGCAGCCTTGAATGTTTGATAGAGGAGACAGCAGCCTTGAATGTTTGATAGGGGAGACAGCAGCCTTGAATGTTTGATAGAGGAGACAGCAGGCTTGAATGTTTGATAGAGGAGACAGCAGGCTTGAATGTTTGATAAAGGAGACATCAGCCTTGAATGTTTGATAAAGGAGACATACAGCAGCCTTGAATGTTTGATAGAGGAGACATACAGCAGCCTTGAATGTTTGATAGAGGAAACAACAGCCTTGAATGTTTGATAGAGGAGACATACAGCAGCCTTGAATGTTTGATAGAGGAGACATACAGCAGCCTTGAATGTTTGATAGAGGAGACAGCAGCCTTGAATGTTTGATAGAGGAGACATACAGCAGCCTTGAATGTTTGATAGAGGAGACAGCAGCCTTGAATGTTTGATAGAGGAGACAGCAGCCTTGAATGTTTGATAGAGGAGACATACAGCAGCCTTGAATGTTTGATAGAGGTGACATACAGCAGCCTTGAATGTTTGATAGAGGAGACAGCAGTCTTGAATGTTTGATAGAGGAGACAACAGCCTTGAATGTTTGATAGAGGAGACAGCAGTCTTGAATGTTTGATAGAGGAGACAACAGCCTTGAATGTTTGATAGAGGAGACAGCAGCCTTGAATGTTTGATAGAGACAGCAGCCTTGAATGTTTGATAGAGGAGACAGCAGTCTTGAATGTTTGATAGAGGAGACAACAGCCTTGAATGTTTGATAGAGGAGACAGCAGCCTTGAATCTTTGATAGAGGAGACAGCAGCCTTGAATGTTTGATAGAGGAGACAGCCACCTTGAATGTTTGATAGAGGAGAGAGCAGCCTTGAATCTTTGATAGAGGAGACAGCCACCTTGAATCTTTAATAGAGGAGACAGCAGCCTTGAATCTTTGATAGAGGAGACAGCCACCTTGAATCTTTGATAGAGGAGACAGCAGCCTTGAATGTTTGATAGAGGAGATGGCCACCTTGAATGTCTAATAGAAGAGACAGCAGCCTTGAATGTTTGATAGAGGAGACAGCCACCTTGAATGTTTGATAGAGGAGATAGCAGCCTTGAATGTTTGATAGAGGAGACAACAGCCTTGAATGTTGGATAGAGGAGACAGCAGCCTTGAATGTTTGATAGAGGAGACAGCAGCCTTGAATGTTTGATAGAGGAGACAGCCACCTTGAATGTTTGATAGAGGAGACAGCAGCCTTGAATGTTTGATAGAGGAGACAGCCACCTTGAATGTCTGATAGAAGAGACAGCAGCCTCGAATGTTTGATAGAGGAGATAGCAGCCTTGAATGTTTGATAGAGGAGACAGCTACCTTGAATGTTTGATAGAGGAGACAACAGCCTTGAATGTTTGATAGAGGAGACAGCAGCCTTGAATGTTTGATAGAGGAGACAGCAGGCTTGAATGTTTGATAGAGGAGATAGCAGCCTTGAATGTTTGATAGAGGAGACAGCCACCTTGAATGTTTGATAGAGGAGACAACAGTCTTGAATGTTTGATAGAGGAGACAGCAGCCTTGAATGTTTGATAGAGGAGACAGCTGTCTTGAATGTTTGATAGAGGAGACAACAGCCTTGAATGTTTGATAGAGGAGACAGCAGCCTTGAATGTTTGATAGAGGAGACAGCAGTCTTGAATGTTTGATAGAGGAGACAGCCACCTTGAATGTTTGATAGAGGAGAGAGCAGCCTTGAATCTTTGATAGAGGAGACAGCCACCTTGAATCTTTGATAGAGGAGACAGCAGCCTTGAATGTTTAATAGAGGAGACAGCCACCTTGAATGTTTGATAGAGGAGATAGCAGCCTTGAATGTTTGATAGAGGAGACAGCAGCCTTGAATGTTTGATAGGGGAGACAGCAGCCTTGAATGTTTGATAGAGGAGACAGCAGGCTTGAATGTTTGATAGAGGAGACAGCAGGCTTGAATGTTTGATAAAGGAGACATCAGCCTTGAATGTTTGATAAAGGAGACATACAGCAGCCTTGAATGTTTGATAGAGGAGACATACAGCAGCCTTGAATGTTTGATAGAGGAAACAACAGCCTTGAATGTTTGATAGAGGAGACATACAGCAGCCTTGAATGTTTGATAGAGGAGACATACAGCAGCCTTGAATGTTTGATAGAGGAGACAGCAGCCTTGAATGTTTGATAGAGGAGACATACAGCAGCCTTGAATGTTTGATAGAGGAGACAGCAGCCTTGAATGTTTGATAGAGGAGACAGCAGCCTTGAATGTTTGATAGAGGAGACATACAGCAGCCTTGAATGTTTGATAGAGGTGACATACAGCAGCCTTGAATGTTTGATAGAGGAGACAGCAGTCTTGAATGTTTGATAGAGGAGACAACAGCCTTGAATGTTTGATAGAGGAGACAGCAGTCTTGAATGTTTGATAGAGGAGACAACAGCCTTGAATGTTTGATAGAGGAGACAGCAGCCTTGAATGTTTGATAGAGACAGCAGCCTTGAATGTTTGATAGAGGAGACAGCAGTCTTGAATGTTTGATAGAGGAGACAACAGCCTTGAATGTTTGATAGAGGAGACAGCAGCCTTGAATCTTTGATAGAGGAGACAGCAGCCTTGAATGTTTGATAGAGGAGACAGCCACCTTGAATGTTTGATAGAGATAGCAGCCTTGAATCTTTGATAGAGGAGACAGCCACCTTGAATCTTTGATAGAGGAGACAGCAGCCTTGAATCTTTGATAGAGGAGACAGCCACCTTGAATGTTTGATAGAGGAGACAACAGCCTTGAATGTTGGATAGAGGAGACAGCAGCCTTGAATGCTTGAGAGAGGAGACAGCAGCCTTGAATGTTTGATAGAGGAGACAGCCACCTTGAATGTTTGATAGAGGAGACAGCAGTCTTGAATGTTTGATAGAGGAGACAACAGCCTTGAATGTTTGATAGAGGAGACAGCAGCCTTGAATCTTTGATAGAGGAGACAGCAGCCTTGAATGTTTGATAGAGGAGACAGCCACCTTGAATGTTTGATAGAGGAGAGAGCAGCCTTGAATCTTTGATAGAGGAGACAGCCACCTTGAATCTTTGATAGAGGAGACAGCAGCCTTGAATCTTTGATAGAGGAGACAGCCACCTTGAATCTTTGATAGAGGAGACAGCAGCCTTGAATGTTTGATAGAGGAGACGGCCACCTTGAATGTCTAATAGAAGAGACAGCAGCCTTGAATGTTTGATAGAGGAGACAGCCACCTTGAATGTTTGATAGAGGAGATAGCAGCCTTGAATGTTTGATAGAGGAGACAACAGCCTTGAATGTTGGATAGAGGAGACAGCAGCCTTGAATGTTTGATAGAGGAGACAGCAGCCTTGAATGTTTGATAGAGGAGACAGCCACCTTGAATGTTTGATAGAGGAGACAGCAGCCTTGAATGTTTGATAGAGGAGACAGCCACCTTGAATGTCTGATAGAAGAGACAGCAGCCTCGAATGTTTGATAGAGGAGATAGCAGCCTTGAATGTTTGATAGAGGAGACAGCTACCTTGAATGTTTGATAGAGGAGACAACAGCCTTGAATGTTTGATAGAGGAGACAGCAGCCTTGAATGTTTGATAGAGGAGACAGCAGGCTTGAATGTTTGATAGAGGAGATAGCAGCCTTGAATGTTTGATAGAGGAGACAGCCACCTTGAATGTTTGATAGAGGAGACAACAGTCTTGAATGTTTGATAGAGGAGACAGCAGCCTTGAATGTTTGATAGAGGAGACAGCTGTCTTGAATGTTTGATAGAGGAGACAACAGCCTTGAATGTTTGATAGAGGAGACAGCAGCCTTGAATGTTTGATAGAGGAGACAGCAGTCTTGAATGTTTGATAGAGGAGACAGCCACCTTGAATGTTTGATAGAGGAGAGAGCAGCCTTGAATCTTTGATAGAGGAGACAGCCACCTTGAATCTTTGATAGAGGAGACAGCAGCCTTGAATGTTTAATAGAGGAGACAGCCACCTTGAATGTTTGATAGAGGAGATAGCAGCCTTGAATGTTTGATAGAGGAGACAGCAGCCTTGAATGTTTGATAGGGGAGACAGCAGCCTTGAATGTTTGATAGAGGAGACAGCAGGCTTGAATGTTTGATAGAGGAGACAGCAGGCTTGAATGTTTGATAAAGGAGACATCAGCCTTGAATGTTTGATAAAGGAGACATACAGCAGCCTTGAATGTTTGATAGAGGAGACATACAGCAGCCTTGAATGTTTGATAGAGGAAACAACAGCCTTGAATGTTTGATAGAGGAGACATACAGCAGCCTTGAATGTTTGATAGAGGAGACATACAGCAGCCTTGAATGTTTGATAGAGGAGACAGCAGCCTTGAATGTTTGATAGAGGAGACATACAGCAGCCTTGAATGTTTGATAGAGGAGACAGCAGCCTTGAATGTTTGATAGAGGAGACAGCAGCCTTGAATGTTTGATAGAGGAGACATACAGCAGCCTTGAATGTTTGATAGAGGTGACATACAGCAGCCTTGAATGTTTGATAGAGGAGACAGCAGTCTTGAATGTTTGATAGAGGAGACAACAGCCTTGAATGTTTGATAGAGGAGACAGCAGTCTTGAATGTTTGATAGAGGAGACAACAGCCTTGAATGTTTGATAGAGGAGACAGCAGCCTTGAATGTTTGATAGAGACAGCAGCCTTGAATGTTTGATAGAGGAGACAGCAGTCTTGAATGTTTGATAGAGGAGACAACAGCCTTGAATGTTTGATAGAGGAGACAGCAGCCTTGAATCTTTGATAGAGGAGACAGCAGCCTTGAATGTTTGATAGAGGAGACAGCCACCTTGAATGTTTGATAGAGATAGCAGCCTTGAATCTTTGATAGAGGAGACAGCCACCTTGAATCTTTGATAGAGGAGACAGCAGCCTTGAATCTTTGATAGAGGAGACAGCCACCTTGAATGTTTGATAGAGGAGACAACAGCCTTGAATGTTGGATAGAGGAGACAGCAGCCTTGAATGTTTGATAGAGGAGACAGCAGCCTTGAATGTTTGATAGAGGAGACAGCCACCTTGAATGTTTGATAGAGGAGACAGCAGTCTTGAATGTTTGATAGAGGAGACAACAGCCTTGAATGTTTGATAGAGGAGACAGCAGCCTTGAATCTTTGATAGAGGAGACAGCAGCCTTGAATGTTTGATAGAGGAGACAGCCACCTTGAATGTTTGATAGAGGAGAGAGCAGCCTTGAATCTTTGATAGAGGAGACAGCCACCTTGAATCTTTGATAGAGGAGACAGCAGCCTTGAATCTTTGATAGAGGAGACAGCCACCTTGAATCTTTGATAGAGGAGACAGCAGCCTTGAATGTTTGATAGAGGAGACGGCCACCTTGAATGTCTAATAGAAGAGACAGCAGCCTTGAATGTTTGATAGAGGAGACAGCCACCTTGAATGTTTGATAGAGGAGATAGCAGCCTTGAATGTTTGATAGAGGAGACAACAGCCTTGAATGTTGGATAGAGGAGACAGCAGCCTTGAATGTTTGATAGAGGAGACAGCAGCCTTGAATGTTTGATAGAGGAGACAGCCACCTTGAATGTTTGATAGAGGAGACAGCAGCCTTGAATGTTTGATAGAGGAGACAGCCACCTTGAATGTCTGATAGAAGAGACAGCAGCCTCGAATGTTTGATAGAGGAGATAGCAGCCTTGAATGTTTGATAGAGGAGACAGCTACCTTGAATGTTTGATAGAGGAGACAACAGCCTTGAATGTTTGATAGAGGAGACAGCAGCCTTGAATGTTTGATAGAGGAGACAGCAGGCTTGAATGTTTGATAGAGGAGATAGCAGCCTTGAATGTTTGATAGAGGAGACAGCCACCTTGAATGTTTGATAGAGGAGACAACAGTCTTGAATGTTTGATAGAGGAGACAGCAGCCTTGAATGTTTGATAGAGGAGACAGCTGTCTTGAATGTTTGATAGAGGAGACAACAGCCTTGAATGTTTGATAGAGGAGACAGCAGCCTTGAATGTTTGATAGAGGAGACAGCAGTCTTGAATGTTTGATAGAGGAGACAGCCACCTTGAATGTTTGATAGAGGAGAGAGCAGCCTTGAATCTTTGATAGAGGAGACAGCCACCTTGAATCTTTGATAGAGGAGACAGCAGCCTTGAATGTTTAATAGAGGAGACAGCCACCTTGAATGTTTGATAGAGATAGCAGCCTTGAATCTTTGATAGAGGAGACAGCCACCTTGAATCTTTGATAGAGGAGACAGCAGCCTTGAATCTTTGATAGAGGAGACAGCCACCTTGAATGTTTGATAGAGGAGACAACAGCCTTGAATGTTGGATAGAGGAGACAGCAGCCTTGAATGTTTGATAGAGGAGACAGCAGCCTTGAATGTTTGATAGAGGAGACAGCCACCTTGAATGTTTGATAGAGGAGACAGCAGTCTTGAATGTTTGATAGAGGAGACAACAGCCTTGAATGTTTGATAGAGGAGACAGCAGCCTTGAATCTTTGATAGAGGAGACAGCAGCCTTGAATGTTTGATAGAGGAGACAGCCACCTTGAATGTTTGATAGAGGAGAGAGCAGCCTTGAATCTTTGATAGAGGAGACAGCCACCTTGAATCTTTGATAGAGGAGACAGCAGCCTTGAATCTTTGATAGAGGAGACAGCCACCTTGAATCTTTGATAGAGGAGACAGCAGCCTTGAATGTTTGATAGAGGAGACGGCCACCTTGAATGTCTAATAGAAGAGACAGCAGCCTTGAATGTTTGATAGAGGAGACAGCCACCTTGAATGTTTGATAGAGGAGATAGCAGCCTTGAATGTTTGATAGAGGAGACAACAGCCTTGAATGTTGGATAGAGGAGACAGCAGCCTTGAATGTTTGATAGAGGAGACAGCAGCCTTGAATGTTTGATAGAGGAGACAGCCACCTTGAATGTTTGATAGAGGAGACAGCAGCCTTGAATGTTTGATAGAGGAGACAGCCACCTTGAATGTCTGATAGAAGAGACAGCAGCCTCGAATGTTTGATAGAGGAGATAGCAGCCTTGAATGTTTGATAGAGGAGACAGCTACCTTGAATGTTTGATAGAGGAGACAACAGCCTTGAATGTTTGATAGAGGAGACAGCAGCCTTGAATGTTTGATAGAGGAGACAGCAGGCTTGAATGTTTGATAGAGGAGATAGCAGCCTTGAATGTTTGATAGAGGAGACAGCCACCTTGAATGTTTGATAGAGGAGACAACAGTCTTGAATGTTTGATAGAGGAGACAGCAGCCTTGAATGTTTGATAGAGGAGACAGCTGTCTTGAATGTTTGATAGAGGAGACAACAGCCTTGAATGTTTGATAGAGGAGACAGCAGCCTTGAATGTTTGATAGAGGAGACAGCAGTCTTGAATGTTTGATAGAGGAGACAGCCACCTTGAATGTTTGATAGAGGAGAGAGCAGCCTTGAATCTTTGATAGAGGAGACAGCCACCTTGAATCTTTGATAGAGGAGACAGCAGCCTTGAATGTTTAATAGAGGAGACAGCCACCTTGAATGTTTGATAGAGGAGATAGCAGCCTTGAATGTTTGATAGAGGAGACAGCAGCCTTGAATGTTTGATAGGGGAGACAGCAGCCTTGAATGTTTGATAGAGGAGACAGCAGGCTTGAATGTTTGATAGAGGAGACAGCAGGCTTGAATGTTTGATAAAGGAGACATCAGCCTTGAATGTTTGATAAAGGAGACATACAGCAGCCTTGAATGTTTGATAGAGGAGACATACAGCAGCCTTGAATGTTTGATAGAGGAAACAACAGCCTTGAATGTTTGATAGAGGAGACATACAGCAGCCTTGAATGTTTGATAGAGGAGACATACAGCAGCCTTGAATGTTTGATAGAGGAGACAGCAGCCTTGAATGTTTGATAGAGGAGACATACAGCAGCCTTGAATGTTTGATAGAGGAGACAGCAGCCTTGAATGTTTGATAGAGGAGACAGCAGCCTTGAATGTTTGATAGAGGAGACATACAGCAGCCTTGAATGTTTGATAGAGGTGACATACAGCAGCCTTGAATGTTTGATAGAGGAGACAGCAGTCTTGAATGTTTGATAGAGGAGACAACAGCCTTGAATGTTTGATAGAGGAGACAGCAGTCTTGAATGTTTGATAGAGGAGACAACAGCCTTGAATGTTTGATAGAGGAGACAGCAGCCTTGAATGTTTGATAGAGACAGCAGCCTTGAATGTTTGATAGAGGAGACAGCAGTCTTGAATGTTTGATAGAGGAGACAACAGCCTTGAATGTTTGATAGAGGAGACAGCAGCCTTGAATCTTTGATAGAGGAGACAGCAGCCTTGAATGTTTGATAGAGGAGACAGCCACCTTGAATGTTTGATAGAGATAGCAGCCTTGAATCTTTGATAGAGGAGACAGCCACCTTGAATCTTTGATAGAGGAGACAGCAGCCTTGAATCTTTGATAGAGGAGACAGCCACCTTGAATGTTTGATAGAGGAGACAACAGCCTTGAATGTTGGATAGAGGAGACAGCAGCCTTGAATGTTTGATAGAGGAGACAGCAGCCTTGAATGTTTGATAGAGGAGACAGCCACCTTGAATGTTTGATAGAGGAGACAGCAGTCTTGAATGTTTGATAGAGGAGACAACAGCCTTGAATGTTTGATAGAGGAGACAGCAGCCTTGAATCTTTGATAGAGGAGACAGCAGCCTTGAATGTTTGATAGAGGAGACAGCCACCTTGAATGTTTGATAGAGGAGAGAGCAGCCTTGAATCTTTGATAGAGGAGACAGCCACCTTGAATCTTTGATAGAGGAGACAGCAGCCTTGAATCTTTGATAGAGGAGACAGCCACCTTGAATCTTTGATAGAGGAGACAGCAGCCTTGAATGTTTGATAGAGGAGACGGCCACCTTGAATGTCTAATAGAAGAGACAGCAGCCTTGAATGCTTGATAGAGGAGACAGCCACCTTGAATGTTTGATAGAGGAGATAGCAGCCTTGAATGTTTGATAGAGGAGACAACAGCCTTGAATGTTGGATAGAGGAGACAGCAGCCTTGAATGTTTGATAGAGGAGACAGCAGCCTTGAATGTTTGATAGAGGAGACAGCCACCTTGAATCTTTGATAGAGGAGACAGCAGCCTTGAATGTTTGATAGAGGAGACAGCCACCTTGAATGTCTGATAGAAGAGACAGCAGCCTCGAATGTTTGATAGAGGAGATAGCAGCCTTGAATGTTTGATAGAGGAGACAGCTACCTTGAATGTTTGATAGAGGAGACAACAGCCTTGAATGTTTGATAGAGGAAACAGCAGCCTTGAATGTTTGATAGAGGAGACAGCAGGCTTGAATGTTTGATAGAGGAGATAGCAGCCTTGAATGTTTGATAGAGGAGACAGCCACCTTGAATGTTTGATAGAGGAGACAACAGTCTTGAATGTTTGATAGAGGAGACAGCAGCCTTGAATCTTTGATAGAGGAGACAGCTGTCTTGAATGTTTGATAGAGGAGACAACAGCCTTGAATGTTTGATAGAGGAGACAGCAGCCTTGAATGTTTGATAGAGGAGACAGCAGTCTTGAATGTTTGATAGAGGAGACAGCCACCTTGAATGTTTGATAGAGGAGAGAGCAGCCTTGAATCTTTGATAGAGGAGACAGCCACCTTGAATCTTTGATAGAGGAGACAGCAGCCTTGAATGTTTAATAGAGGAGACAGCCACCTTGAATGTTTGATAGAGGAGATAGCAGCCTTGAATGTTTGATAGAGGAGACAGCAGCCTTGAATGTTTGATAGGGGAGACAGCAGCCTTGAATGTTTGATAGAGGAGACAGCAGGCTTGAATGTTTGATAGAGGAGACAGCAGGCTTGAATGTTTGATAAAGGAGACATCAGCCTTGAATGTTTGATAAAGGAGACATACAGCAGCCTTGAATGTTTGATAGAGGAGACATACAGCAGCCTTGAATGTTTGATAGAGGAAACAACAGCCTTGAATGTTTGATAGAGGAGACATACAGCAGCCTTGAATGTTTGATAGAGGAGACATACAGCAGCCTTGAATGTTTGATAGAGGAGACAGCAGCCTTGAATGTTTGATAGAGGAGACATACAGCAGCCTTGAATGTTTGATAGAGGAGACAGCAGCCTTGAATGTTTGATAGAGGAGACAGCAGCCTTGAATGTTTGATAGAGGAGACATACAGCAGCCTTGAATGTTTGATAGAGGTGACATACAGCAGCCTTGAATGTTTGATAGAGGAGACAGCAGTCTTGAATGTTTGATAGAGGAGACAACAGCCTTGAATGTTTGATAGAGGAGACAGCAGTCTTGAATGTTTGATAGAGGAGACAACAGCCTTGAATGTTTGATAGAGGAGACAGCAGCCTTGAATGTTTGATAGAGACAGCAGCCTTGAATGTTTGATAGAGGAGACAGCAGTCTTGAATGTTTGATAGAGGAGACAACAGCCTTGAATGTTTGATAGAGGAGACAGCAGCCTTGAATCTTTGATAGAGGAGACAGCAGCCTTGAATGTTTGATAGAGGAGACAGCCACCTTGAATGTTTGATAGAGATAGCAGCCTTGAATCTTTGATAGAGGAGACAGCCACCTTGAATCTTTGATAGAGGAGACAGCAGCCTTGAATCTTTGATAGAGGAGACAGCCACCTTGAATGTTTGATAGAGGAGACAACAGCCTTGAATGTTGGATAGAGGAGACAGCAGCCTTGAATGTTTGATAGAGGAGACAGCAGCCTTGAATGTTTGATAGAGGAGACAGCCACCTTGAATGTTTGATAGAGGAGACAGCAGTCTTGAATGTTTGATAGAGGAGACAACAGCCTTGAATGTTTGATAGAGGAGACAGCCGCCTTGAATCTTTGATAGAGGAGACAGCAGCCTTGAATGTTTGATAGAGGAGACAGCCACCTTGAATGTTTGATAGAGGAGAGAGCAGCCTTGAATCTTTGATAGAGGAGACAGCCACCTTGAATCTTTGATAGAGGAGACAGCAGCCTTGAATCTTTGATAGAGGAGACAGCCACCTTGAATCTTTGATAGAGGAGACAGCAGCCTTGAATGTTTGATAGAGGAGACGGCCACCTTGAATGTCTAATAGAAGAGACAGCAGCCTTGAATGTTTGATAGAGGAGACAGCAGTCTTGAATGTTTGATAGAGGAGACAACAGCCTTGAATGTTTGATAGAGGAGACAGCAGCCTTGAATCTTTGATAGAGGAGACAGCAGCCTTGAATCTTTGATAGAGGAGACAGCCACCTTGAATGTTTGATAGAGGAGAGAGCAGCCTTGAATCTTTGATAGAGGAGACAGCCACCTTGAATCTTTGATAGAGGAGACAGCAGCCTTGAATGTTTGATAGAGGAGACAGCCACCTTGAATCTTTGATAGAGGAGACAGCAGCCTTGAATGTTTGATAGAGGAGACAGCCACCTTGAATGTCTGATAGAAGAGACAGCAGCCTTGAATGTTTGATAGAGGAGACAGCCACCTTGAATGTTTGATAGAGGAGATAGCAGCCTTGAATGTTTGATAGAGGAGACAGCCACCTTGAATGTTTGATAGAGGAGACAACAGCCTTGAATGTTGGATAGAGGAGACAGCAGCCTTGAATGTTTGATAGAGGAGACAGCAGCCTTGAATGTTTGATAGAGGAGACAGCAGCTTTGAATGTTTGATAGAGGAGACAGCAGCCTTGAATGTTTGATAGAGGAGACAGCAGACTTGAATGTTTGATAGAGGAGACAGCAGTCTTGAATGTTTGATAGAGGAGACAGCAGCCTTGAATGTTTGATAGAGGAGACAGCAGCCTTGGATGTTTGATAGGGGAGACAGCAGCCATGAATGTTTGATAGAGGAGACAGCAGCCTTGAATGTTTGATAGAGGAGACAACAGCCTTGAATATTTGATAGAGGAGACAGCAGATTTGAATGTTTGATAGAGGAGACAGCAGCCTTGAATGTTTGATAGAGGAGACAGCAGCCTTGCATGTTTGAGAGGAGACAGCAGCCTTGAATGTTTGATAGAGGAGATAGCAGCCTTGAATGTTTGATAGAGGAGACAGCAGGCTTGAATGTTTGATAGAGGAGACAGCAGCTTTGAATGTTTGATAGAAGAGACAGCAGCCTTGAATGTTTGATAGAGGAGACAGCAGCCTTGAATGTTTGATAGAGGAGACAGTAGCCTTGAATGTTTGATAGAGACAGCAGCCTTGAATGTTTGATAGAGGAGACAGCAGCCTTGAATGTTTGAGAGGAGACAGCAGCCTTGAATGTTTGATAGAGGAGACAGCAGTCTTGAATGTTTGATAGAGGAGACAGCAGCCTTGAATGTTTGATAGAGGAGACAGCAGCCCTGAATGTTTGATAGAGGAGACAGCAGCCTTGAATGTTTCACCCGAGCGGGCTGTGGTAGCATGTTTCAGTCAGATATCGTAGGAGTGAAAACGATTCTTTGTCTTGCAATGAGTGATAATGAAAGACAATTAATGCATGTTCCGTGATTGTCTAAATTGTGGTTTAACCTTTTTTTTTAGTAATAGCTACATTTTCATTTGCTGTTTTAAACATCAGTCGAACATGATTACGTTTGTCTTCAGGACTGTGCCAGTTCAAGCGTTGTAACATGTCACCAATACTAGATTAATTTAGCTGTATGCTGGTGACGAACCTTGTGGCCTTGTGATGGACGAAGCACTCGCATTTCTACCTGTTTCTACAGCTCGCAAAAATAAATTACTGACAATGTCACTCTGTGATATCAAACGGAAAATTACCAATATATTCAAATTGTGATATACTGTCTCCTATAATTATTAATTATATTTTGCTTCTTCATTCTCTACCTTGAGACATATAACGTAAATATACTATTGAATATTAAAAGTAATACCATTGTGACGTCATGGATTTGTGAAGAAAAGTGAAAATTGATTTTACGTCATACTTCCGGTCTACATAGTCTTTCCATTCATCAGATCCAAAATTTTTAAATCTAAAATAATATATCGATAAATTATTATGCAGGACCAATCAATTGGTTAAATTCAAAGCTATTTGTTATTGAAATGTGCAATTCCTAAATAATGCAGTTATTATTAAATCTAATGTTCTCCTCCCTCATAGCCCGGCAGATTAAGTCAATATTCAGACAAAATCAATTAGTTTGTGGTACAAGCATAAAAGTTGGCATGGGTACTCCTCTTAGGATGCTTGTTTGAACAAACCCGTTAGCCACTTGTTTTCTTCAAAATGGCAATTATTTTCAAGATGGCTGCCAATCGCGGTTGAAAAAATGTTTTCTGAGTATAAAAGTTGACTTAGAAGTTCCATCTAAATGTCAAATAAAACACTTCCTTTAACAAAGAAACCAAATACATAAATATATATAAAATTTTAACTTTTTTAAGTTCCCACTATCATTTACTGGAGAAATAAAGTGAGTGTCGGAGCACAACCAGGGCCCACTGGTGACACCACTGCTGTGAAACTCAACATAGGGTTCAGTTCATTTTAGCATTGCTTAGTGTCCTAAATGCTATCTAACAAGTCCTATATACACTTACATGTAGTCTTGTTAAATGCAGGAGCAGTTAGATAGCCACACCTGAATTTACATGATGTGGCAGTGTGGGAAAGCCGAGCCCAGGATAATGGGGCATTATAAAAACTTTTTAGATCGTTTGGTTTTCTAACTTTTCGACTTTGAGCGTACCTGATGAAGATTATTCCAGAAACGTATCTACGTTTTTATTAGTATTTCAGAATAAATAAGTTTTTTTCAGGTATGACATTGATAAATGTTTGCTGTCTTTGTCAATTTCGAAATAATGTCACAATGACGTTCTGCATAAATTCGCATTGATTGTTTAGTATAACATTGTAAGCGTAGAATCGTGTCGTCACAAACAAAGAGGAGCTCAATACACGAAACAGGTTATGGCCATCCCTTCAATGGCTCTAGCATTTTATAGTAGTTAATGTTGCATTTTTGAACTATTCGTTCTTTTCCGTTTAATTGGGCCATTGCCTTTGTTTTACGATTTACTTGTATTGTTTTTTGTCTTTCCGCATTGTGATTTTTGTGCAGTTCTTTATTCTAATATCTACTTTTATCCAACATTATATAAAAGTTTTCATTTGGAATTAAAGTGCAATACACTGTGTGCTGATAACATAATGGTGTGAAGTAACAAGTGATTTTCATGCCGGATTACTCATTCATGACGTCGTCATGGTATTGGAATGCAGGAATAGACGACTCATGATAATCAATGTAAATAAAGCAACTGTTCAATGCTCATTCATTCATATTAATATTCAGAGTCATATTTGCATTTCCAAGGATACAGTTTCAATATTTCCGGCAAGTGTACGGTTCAGTACATAATCAACTATTCACATGTCTCAAAAGAGGTATAGTCGAGCGATTTTTGACAGTGCAATTGATTTAATGGTGAACGTGACGTCATGGTCAAAATGTAGTTTCTCTCAAAGTATTGTAATACATTTCTTTGTAGGTTATTCCAGAAACGCGTTGTGCGCACTAAATTTAATATCTATGTTTTTTTACTATCACTGTGTCGATACATCTGCTGGTTGACTATTAGTCTCCGAGGGTATCATCCGCCCAGTAGTCGGTGCTACGGCACGGACATGGTCAATTAGATATATTTATTACTGAAATTTACAGTTCATAAATAATGTAAATATTAATCATATGGCAAAATCATGCTCATTATTTTATTCATGAGATATGAATATTCATGATGTCGTGGAACCACGTGACATTTTTTTTCAGCAACATTGGGATGAATATTATTTTCTTAGAAAAAAAACCATAGCCTAACCCCCCCCCACAAGTTATATGGTCGGTCCCTTAATCAATGATGAATAATATATTACTACAGCTGTTTTATGTGTTTTAAAAAAAATCATATTTGTTCTATATATTTATTTGATACATTTGTAATAATAATAGAAAAGATCAGATTTGAGATTTTATTGTTATGTTTCCCCTCAACGCACCTCACATAATTATTTGATCACGTGATACTTTGTTTGTTTATGAAGAAGCGGTGTAAATGGAACAGACGAATTGTATGAAAATGCCTCGGGAATAATGGTATGTTTCACATGCCCAACATCCCTACGTTGCCTCTTAAATGGCGTCGGGCATTGAAAAGTGTAAAAACGATCACAATTAATCTTCTCCATGAACCTACAGATCATAAGTCTTCCATTCTAAATAAGTATCAAGTGGAACTTTTTTCCCGGAAGTTTTAATGTGAACGAGGAGAACTTATGTGGGTATGGCGGTTTCGTCAGTTTTATCATTTTTTTTAACCATATATTAAGGTTTTTTTAGGAAATGATAGGAAAATTGTATCAAAAATTTGCTTGAACAACCCTAAGCGGTGTTTGGTGAAAAAAAAACACTCAGAAATTAAGTCCAGGTTTAATAAAAGATCAACAGAGCCTCTTTTACTTCTTCAGCCGTTCATTGCTTAGTACTATGATGACGTCCATTTTGATTCAATATGGCGGTCATATGCAAATTAGCAAAATGGGCTTGATTTTACCATATGTAAAACGAATGTCCTCCTCCTTTCGGGCATAGGTGACCTTAGCCAACTTGACTATCCTGTTTAGGCTCATTGGTTTTATTGCTTCCAAAACTTTAAAATTATTTAGCTTTTCAATCTTTCAATTTTGAGCGTACCTGATGAATATTATTCCAGAAACGCGTCGTGCGCACTAAATTAGATATCTACATTGTTTTTAATGTATCTACCTTATAAAAGGTGTCCATGGAACTGACAGGGATGAAGGAACATCAGGATGTCTGACGTTGACTGTCACTATATCTAGAGTATTGACTGGTACAATGTGTCCTAGGCGTATCATATTCTCTTTTGCCGCCAGACAAAATCGACACCCTATTAAACAGTAAAAATATACCAAGTTTTCATAATTTTTTTAATATATTTTTATGTGACTCTTTCACGGTTGATTGATTGATTGATTAATTAGTGTTCAACTCCTTCTTTAACAGTATTTCAGAAATATCATGACATGACTCTTTCGCAAATCGCCTAGATATATACATTTTTGTCTGTTAGTCATGGGAGGTTCAATTTGATGTTCCGAGTGTCATCCGCCATCACTGGCGTACTAGATTTCAGAATCCTCGGCATTTATTGTTCCTGACGCTACACATGTTGCAAGTAGAATAAAGATTACAAAATTACCAATATTTATGATCGTATACTTCTGTACACCCATATATAATGCTAAATTGTTCATTGAAATATTTTATGTACAATGTGACGTATTTGAACTACATTTTACCCCATTTTGCTATATACCCTAAGTTTTGAAGAAATAGATGGGCAATTAGCTGACTATTTTAACTTCAAAATGGGTGTGTAGCGAGAAGATGTGTGTCTACCAGAAAAATAAAACAAAGTGATTTTAATGTTTGGCTCAAGGCCAATTGTGATATCGATATCATCAAAATGCTCAAGTTTTTGATTGACAACATATTTGCTATTTGTGGATGTGTTTTTCAACAGACAGCCGGCACACATATGGCTACAAACTGTGTTCTTCTTCACGCCAACTTGTTCCTTTATTTGTACTATGTAAACTTCATACAGGGGCTTCTCAAGTTTTACTGTCGCCACCATGATTTGGTTAATCGTTACGAAACATATGTGTCACAAATGACCACGAATATGTTCCACTTGTCGTAAGCACTTTCCAGTCCTTTCCTCATTCATGACTTATCACCGGGTTTGTACCTAGAGTAACATGACTAGTGGAGCAGGGACAGCTTACCCTTCCGGAGCACATGAATTCACCCATGGTTTCTAGTGAGGCTTGTGTTAGTCGATCTTTAGTTGTTTTGTAGATCGTTGTTTGTCCTTTTGTCCTTTTTCTTTTGCCCATTGTGTTGTCTTGTCCTTCGATATATGGGTTCTGATTACCTCCCTTTGGTATCCTCAAACTCTGTCCTTTTATATGTAACAATATACCCACCACCGCAGTATATGGAGAAAATGTATCATAGCTTGGGACCATCTTGGGCATGGTCGTATGGTAGTTGGATTTATAACTAACTGTGCAATCAGTGCCTATCACTATTAAAGACGCGAGTTCAAATCCCGCTAATGGCCAGGTGTACTCGATACATTAAGTGATAAAGTTTTTCAGTGACTTGCGGCAGGTCGATGGTTTTCTCCGGATACTCCAGTTTCCTTCACCAATAAAACTGACTGCCACGATATAAGTGAAATATTGTTGAAAGTGGGGTTAACCACCATAATCCTAACCCTGTATCACAGCTGATGCGATACTCCAGACCCTGTGCTTGTAGAATTATGATTACTACTTACATTAGCTACTTTACATGTTATCTATGTTATTTTATTACAATAAATTAAAATTTTAATAAATTAATAATTTAAAATCACAATAATATGTTACTGTATATAATACTAATACAATACCATGCTGACAAAATAATCCCAGGACTGCATTGTTGTTGTTGACAAGGTATCGTTTGATGTCTTTTGAGTAGATTAAGTTGATGACTTTAATTCAAGCATACAACAGAATGTCATTATTATTAATCATTGTGAATATCTTTAACATTTATTTATCAAACTAAAGTTTTGAGTTCGAATCCCGCTTATGGCGAGATGTACTCGATACAACAGTATGTGAGAGATTTGTCAGTGACTTGCAGCAGGTCGGTGGTTTTCTCTGGGTACTCCGGTTTCCTCCACCAATAAAACTGACCGCCACGATATAACTGAAATAATTTTGAAAGTGGCGTTAAGTACCATAACCCGTACCCTTTTTACTCAGCAAATATGTAATTGTGGCTGTTAATTAGCTTTGCATATGCATACGATCACAAAAACTATGCGCTTTAATCCCGCTTTAGGAGAAGTGTACTCGATACAAAGGTAAAACATTCATTCGGGTACTCCGGTTCACTCCACCAACATAACCGTCCACCTGGACAGTAAGAAAGGTGAAGATGAAGGTTAATACATTGTAAGGATTTGCTTACCATTCTAACATAGACGTCCTTCTTTCGCTTTGTGAACAAATGAGCGATTTATCGATTGGGTATAATCTCATTAGCACATGCACCGATGCATGTGACTCACTTTCCCATCGTAAATGTACATGTTGATGAATTATCGTCTGCTCGAATTTGGCAGCATAAATTGTGTGCGACATTGTCCGCAAACGTAAATATAAATTACCGTCTTCCAATCAAAGTATACTACCATATAAGTACTCTTAGACATATCAGAATCAAAATAAATCATGGAAGCCAGAATGTATTTTGAGTTTTAATATGGGTTGGCGGATATTAGTATTTTATCCTGAGCCATGCTAAAACTGAAAACACATTCTAGCTTCCATGATTTATTTCTTAATTACCTTGTGGTAGTTATTAGCAATTAAACTGACATTTTAGACACAAGTTGGAACAGGATCTGCTATCCTTCCGTAGCACCTGAGTTCGCCCCCGGTATTTGTGGGGTCCGTATTGCTCAATCGATAGTTTTCTGCATGCTGTTCTGTGGATCATTGGTTGTTCCTTTTCTATTGGACATTGTGTTTTCTGTCCTTCTTCAATTTGCGGCTTCTGATTATCCCTTTGTTATCTTCAAACTTTTATTAAAGTAAAGGAACAGCCCTTTTATTGTGGCTCTACATTTGACAGTGACAGTAAAGAATTGTTCGCTGTACATTGTGCTAGTTATTTTACTATTATGCACACGATGTTTAGTTCGTCTTTACCTCCAATTGTTTGTGGGAGGGTGCATGTCTTATTTACGTTATTTGTGTTTGTTTGCGTGTGGTGGTGTACAGCACATATCGTGTTGTGTTTTTATACCCCCGCTCCACCAGGGGGGGGGGGGGGGGGTGCGGTAAACTGTTTTACCTCTGTCCATCCTTCTATCCATCCCAGATATTTTTCGTCACATTTTTCTCAGCAACTATTGATGGCAGAAATCTGATATTTGGTCACAAGTTTTATATAGGTATGCCATATTGTGGGAAGCGTTTTTCGCCCTGTCAGATTCCTACTTCCTGTTTACCAACTTAGTTGGTTTTTATACACATTGAACATAGATGCGGGGGTATCACAAGTGAGCATTAGCTCACAGTTCATCTTGTTGTTTTGTTTTTCTTTGTCTTGTGTGCCCTATGTTGCCAGTTTCTCTGGATTGTCCTTTTTTGAGTGCCCCTTCGGTATTCTTTAATGGTTACTTACGTTGATTAGGTCGAGAGTGTTGCCTTGATGTACTGGGAATGTTTATCTTTTCTTTCAGTTCTAAATCAAGCTGCATTTTATGAAACCTGCAATAAAAGCAAAAGGTTATTCTCGTTGATATTTGTGGAATTGTTGACAACCATTGTTTAAAATTCTAATTCATTAAAAACATCAAGCCGTAATAGACAACAATATCATAATCGGGGTTAGAGCTATGGTGTTTAATGCCACGTTCAACAATATTTCAGCTATATCGTGGCGGTCACTTTTATTGGTGGAGGAAACCGGAGAAAAACACTGACCTACCCCATGTCACTGACAAGGTTTATCACATAATGTTGTATCGAGTACACCTCACCACCAATGGGACTATAACTCACAACTTTAGTGGTGATAGGCACTCATTGCACAGATAGTTGTAAATTCAACTACCACCCGATCACGACCACGACGGATCCTCACAATCATTAATACATGCATATATATATATATATATATACATATATCTTGAATACACTTGGTGTAGGAATAGAAAACTAATTATCTTTTTTTCTCTTTCAGATATGGCGGTATTATTGGCTGAACATTTTTGGGGATTCTGGATATTACTGAATCATGATAATTCATGCATAGTGATATTTAATTTGAAGACAATGCATATTAAAAAAAAACCAATCGGTTTCAAAAATCTGTGTTTAGAGAAAGTTGGTTGTAGGTTGATTAGCCGGAGAAAACCACAGATTTGCCGCAAGCCACTGACAAACTTGAGCACATAATGTTGTATCGAATACACTTCACCATGAGCGGAGTTGGAACTCAAAACTTTTCATTGTGATAGGTACTGACTGCACAGGCAGTTGTACATCCAACCACCACATAATCACGACCGCGGAAGCCCTTTCGGCAAAAAGATAATCTTGGACACGGTGATGAATAATATTTATTGCAAATTTGATGGATCCCAAGCAGACTCCGGAAACACGACAGGAGACCATCACTACATACATAATATATGTTTTGATGTGTATAAAGATCGTTGCCATGGCTAATTGTTTCTAAGTCTCCGGTGATCGAGTGTATGAGTAAAACCAATATATAAACAAATATATTGACTTATTTGATTATTTTTCGAGTATATCGGTGAGTAGTGTAGCAAAATATAATATGTCACGTGCCTGTGTATCTAATCAATCTTCTACCAGGGCAAGCAATCGTCAACAATTATGTTGGGAGAAATTTAAGCATGGGTAATACGTAATTAATCGTTGCCGATTACCGTCATGATGTTAACGGTAAAATATACACAACATGACAGTATCGCAGACACACTTCTGATTATTCATTAATACGTAATTAATCGTTACCGATTACGACACGATCTTTAAATTAAAATGTACACAACATGAAAATAACGCACACTGACTTTCGATTATTTATAACGGTGGTATTAATAATACTTATTTTGAGCAGAAGAGAACATTACCATTCGGCCATTTTGAAGTTTTTTGTCAAAGAGTTCTTGTTAAGCTTCAATTTTAAAACTTCCACTTGAATCATGTTGCTTCTTCCTTTACTTCCTCCACACTTATCAATAGTGGAGAATTTATCAGATGTGGCTGTACGACTTCTTGAGTCATTGTGCATAGAACTGACGACTGGACACGCCCACTTACTACTCAGAATTGATTTGGATAAGTCGTTGAACAATCCTGAATCATGTACACATATCTGAAATATGTAAGTAAATTAATATCTTGTAAATTTATCGAACTAGACAATAATGAAATAAAAACGTATATATCAAATTTAGTGCGCAGACGTGTTTCTGGAATAACCTTCATCAGGTAAGCTCAAAATCGAAAGATTGGAAAGCCAAATAATTTAAAGTTTCGGGAGCAATAGAACCAAAGGCCCTAAACAGGACGGCCAAAATTGGCTAAAGCCACCTATGTCGGAGGGAGGAGCACCTTTGTTTCATTAATAATTACGTTATTTAGGAACTCTATTGATTTTATGCATTCAGAATACCGAACGTTCGTGGTTAGCGTTTGGTTCTATGGTATTTATCTCACATTCAGCAACTTGTTAGCAAATTCAGGAGAACAGGCCTTATTGCGAGATGAAATCCAAGGCAAATATAACGACCAGTCCGGTGAAAACCCGGCATTGAGTAGGTGTCTGAAAACCTTAACTTTTGGGGTGAATAATGGGGCTCGCATGCACGTCAGTGGTGTTGGGCCTTTGATCAGCAACTAGCCCGTAGGTGACACAGGCCCTTCGACCTTTTAGGAATGGTATAAATACTGATTTATATGATAATATTATCAATGCATGTATCACCAAAAGATGCCAATATCAGTATCATTCAACTGTGTCAATAACTCTCAAGAAAGATTTGAAGATAAGAAAAATGTAGATAATAGAATGCAGCAGTAAAGAGTAAGAGTCAATATTGGTTGGCTTGGAATCAGGATAATTTGGGCAACATGTCTACCCATTTACTGTTCCAACTCAGGGTGTTGGTCTAATACACAGCCGACATGATTATCATCTCGTAAAAATGTAACTGGTTCTCGCCAATGAAACAGCTAAGATAATTTTAACATTTGATGTTAAAAATAATTCCTCTCTCACTAATCCAATTGAACTGTGTATACATGTATATCAGTAATATCAAATTCAACTTATAGCAATGCCTAATTTGACATATTAAATATTAAAGGTAACCATCACAAAATAAACAGCCTAAGCGAAGAAAAAACTACGATCGAGTATAATCAGAGTATGATTGGGAATATAATAGGCGCTTATCTTACCATTATTGCAACTGACTTCCTGTTAGCACCAATATTTTGTCCAAAACAAGTAGTACTAAACATTCCATTCTTGTCGTCCTGGTCCGGTATCGTAAATATTGATCTTGTTAATTCGTATTTCAGCAAAGAAGTTCTCTCTAATGCCATTAATGAGGTCAGGGTTCTTGACTGTCCAGTATAGCAAAATGTCTGACTGTGGTAAATTAAGCCACGTGGTCTTGTTAATATGGTTATTTTTGTGTTCATGGTGTGCTTGAATAAACAATGTTGTGTAATATTCGTTGAATCAGCGTACATACAATTCTGTCCAAAATAGAAACATAGCATATAGTATATATATATTGTGGAATCGTGTGACTAGCATTGTGTGCTCGAACCCCATTCGTGGCAAGGTGTACTCGATACAATATTATGTGATAAAGTTTGTCAGTGACTTGCGACAGGTTGGTGGTTTTCTCCGGATACTCCTGTTTCCTCCACCAATAAAACTGACCGCCACGATATAACTGAAATATTGTAGAAAGTGGCGTTTAACACCATAACTCTATAAACCCTAACCATGGATTTGTGTGCTGTTATTATTTAATTGATAACTGATCCACGTTTGAACATTGTAAAAAATCTGTATTACAAAAATGTTAATGAAAACAACATAGATAAATTCAAGGGTGCAAGACGCGTTTCTATAATAACCTTCATCAGGTTTATTTAGTCATAAAATTGGAAAGCCAAATAATTAAAAAGTCTTTGGGAGAAAGAAAGCAAAATGGCCTACTAAGTATATACAAAATCTGCAAAGGTCACCTGATGGATGAGAACCTTAGGTGTAATATTCGTTAAATTAATCAGGAACAGTAAATTACAATAATACATATTTCTACTAAAACATGCTAAAGCAGAAAAAACTGACTACTTGGTCAGTAATAGTCCACCAACAGAGGTATTGACCATATTCATATAGTGACAATCAAAGATTTTACAAATACCTATGTTTTTATTACAAGAAAAACATATTTCTGAGGAAATTAAGAATCTACATGTACTTAGAATATATACTTACTACTGCAAACTTGATAGCAGATTCAAACACAGCAGACGATTTCTCTGACGCCATTTCCGTCAGGTATGAGTTAACGAATGATTGTTCATTTACATGTTTGGTAATTATGAAAGGATTTCCAGCCATTACATTAATAAATATATTTCCCATCTCTTCTTTATGTGCTAAACGTAAAAAATACGAAAACGTTACATCTAAAAATAATTAAATAAAATGAAGGCATGTAGTTAAATGGACATTACTAGCTTTAACTATTTGAAGTCTTTCAATCAGTTCTGTGGTACCTAGGTTAATAACGGCTAACCAATCTGCAACCCACAATAAAATACAACTATTTGCAGAATGCACAGCAACATTAATGCGGATCATATACTCAAAAAGAAAAGAAAAGAAAGCAAAATAGTGTGAGACAGGTTTGTTTGTTTACATACATTACTGGTTGAACTAGAAGTTCTGTACATGAACATTCTATAGTATATACTTTCCTAAGGATGACGTTTTGGTAATAAACGTACAAATCCATATTAAGACTCTACAGAAAGCAGTCTTGTGAAATAAAACTTACAGTAATGCACGATATTTTTCATGCAGTTAAGTTGTACAAAAGCAAAGAAATGAATTCCAGCTCCGGGTGTCACTAGAGGAACAGGAAATGCTCACCTTTTTGGAGCACATGAGTTCACTTCCGGTTTCTAGTGTTGCTCAATCTTTACTTTTTCTTTGTAGTGCTTTGTAGATAATTGATTTTCCTTTTGGCCATTGTATTGTCAATCCTACTTCGATTGAAGACTTCCGATTACCTCTTTGATATCCCCAACCTACTATCAAAATACAATTTTAACTAGTTCCATGTAAAGGATGTAGAAGGGATATTTTAATTTTCTAATTATCGGAAGAAGCATTAGCGAGATGGTGGTGAAAAGGACATGAAAAAGGTGGCCAGGTAAAACAGTAACTTTCATAACCATCAAATCAAATCAGCGACAACATATAGATTAGCATGCCTTATATAGCTCTTAAGACATAACATACCAACAGACAGACAGATGTAGAATATATCAGCTTCGGAATCACCAACTGTGGCCATGTACCATGATTTAGAACCTGGAATTGTCAGGGTGGATCCTTTTGTTTGCGGAAAGAATAAATTATTATGCAATATCCACAACCCAGATGACCAATGGCTGTCTGTTCCTATTATTCCCTTTAAAGGAAATGTTTTATATTTTCAACGCTGCAACGCATACATAGTGATATTAATAACATATGGTTGATCATAAAGAAATACCAATTTCTCAAATGGCAATGATTCTATTCCCCTTTACGTAGATTTGGTTTCGTTCCATCGTACAGGACTTTTATCGGATTTGACTATGAGTAGCACGGTGGGCTTCTTATAAGATATAGGAACTGCTTACCCCTCTAGAGCACATGGATTCACATCGGGTTTTGTGTTGTGTTCCGTGTTGCTCATCTTTACAGATTTCTGTGTTGTGCTGTACCCAATGCTTCCTGCGTCTCTGAAATTTCCATTCTTGATTGTCCCTTCTGTTTGATTTAAGGTTTATTTAAGTACGATAGTAGAAGCTTATACAATGCCTATAATTCGAATACACGGGTGTTTCGAAGTCAATATATTGGTCCTTTCGACTTTAACACAATGAGTTGTTATTGTATATTGAAAATTGTCACAAACAGAATATTTACTCACATGCATCCATTTTGAGTACGTAGGATATTTCAGATCACGTGCTATGTTTCTAGCATCAATCAAATCATTAGAATAAACTATGTACTCAGACTCAGGTTTTGTAATAGATAGAATGGCACGTGACAAGACGCTGTTGTCCTTTTCCGGATAGTGTATCTGTAAGAGAAATAGTTATTAATGTATGTACGATGTCAGAACATGCATAAAACATATAGATTCCTAACAATTGTTATGCATGGCAAGATGCAAATAAAGATGCTCAAATGATGAGCTTAAACTTTGCTTCTTCTTTTTTAAATCTGTGAACACAATTTCTGTATTAATAAATCTGATCAAGTGTAAATAAATACATACCAGTAATATCACAGACGCTCACGACAGTACACACACTTGGTACAATAAATAAATACATACCAGTAATATCACAGACGCTCACGACAGTACACACACTTGGTACAATAAATAAATACATACCAGTAATATCACAGACGCTCACGACAGTACACACACTTGGTACAATAAATACATGTTAGATATTACCAAAGGGGCAATCAAAAATGGACAATCCAGAGAAGCTGGCAACTTTGGGTGCACAAGATGACAAAAAAAAATTAATAATATGTGCTGGACACCACTATACGCAATCAAACACAAATAACATAAATAAGACATGAGCCCTCCTACAAACAACTGGAGGTAAAGATGAATCGAACATCGTTTATATGCGGAAATCGTAAGAACATCACAACACGGAACTCAGAAAGTTAAGACACATAATAGGACGATACAAAAAACCGGGCGTGAACTCAGGTGGTCACGAAGAGTAAGTAGTTCCTACTTCTTATAAATAATTATGACATTTTGACATAAATGTTGTACAGAGATATACTAAGTAAAATATATAATAAAACGGTTGAACAACACGGACCCAACCAAAAACCCTGGGGTAAGCTTGTATATGTCAGAGGGAGACTGACCAGGGGCGGATCCAGGATTTCAAGTTAGGGGGAGGGGGTGGCGCACTTAAAAAAATTGCGCCGAGCGGAGGAAGGCGCGAAAATGTTTGGGGTATTTCGTGTGAAAAATCACGATTTTACGTCAAAATATCATATTTTTTCTAATTGCGGGGGGAGGCGCGAAAATTTTTTGGGGTATTTCGTGCGAAAAATCACGATTTTACGCAAAAAAATCTTATTTTTTCCCAATTTAGGGGGGGCGCGAGCCGGGTGCGTCCCCCCCCCCCTGGATCCGCCCCTGCTGACCTTAGTTGTCATTTAATTCCGTCGTTAAGGAAGTGCAAAGTTCAAATATAAATATATCCAAATACTATGTGGATGTCGAAACAACTGTGTGGATTATACCTAGCTAATAATCCACTAGCATGGACTTCGATCTACTGATAGTATTAATAGATTCTATAGACGTAGACATCAAAGTTAGTGTGCACGATGTGTTTCTGGGATAACCTTCACCTTCATCAAGATCGACAAATTGGAAAGCCAAATAGTTTAAATAAGGGTAATAACAAAATTACCGAACTCCGAACAATCTTACAAAGGGAAAGTCAAAACTCATAAGTATATAAACAGACCAAATCAGTCAACAACCGGAAAACGGTGAAAACCGTATTATTAGAAGCAATAAACCCAAAGGGCCTTTGGCTGAGGGAGGAGATCCTTATTTTTTTTTATCAATAATTACATTGATTAGAAACTAAATTTCAGTAATAAATATATCTAATAAACCATATCAGTGCCGGTGAACTGAAGCGTTCTTGTTAATTTGTCATCTATTGCCACATACCTCTGCTGTCTGGGATGAGCTGCTTGAACTGTCGACGTAGAAGTGAGTAAATGGTGTCGTCTTCTGTTGATATAATATCCACCATGTTACACTGTTCCCTTTAGGATCAGAACACAAACATAAACACAAACTGAAGCTAAGTAGATGAACGACTATCTGTAACCAAATCATCACTGTCAAATAATAGGCTGTAAATAAACAGATATATACATACATTTAGATTGGGTGCTTTTATCAAGACTTTCCCCCGACTTGATTATGAATAACACGACATGTGTTTTATAAGAAAAATGAACGTCTTACACTTTGCGAGCACCCTACGCTTTTTAAGGAGTTCGGGTTGCTCATATTTTTAGTTGTCTGTGTGGGTTTGTTTTTGCTTCTTTATGTTTCTTGTTCCTAATGTTGCCTGTGTCGATGGATCATGTCAATTCTTGATCGTCGATCACTTCGGTTTTCTCTAATGTTTACCTCATGTTGCTTACAGAGGCGATGCAAAAATAACATAATGAACTGGAGTATGAATAAGTATAGAAAAATATACGAAAGAACAACTCGAACTAGCGTAGAGTGGTAGAATTATGTAACATTGTAGATAGGGAACAAAAACAATGATTAGTGGCAATATATATATGCAAAACTCAGATCGACGTCTAGCCTCTAATCGACGCCCAATAATCAAATCCATGTCACATACATCTGTATCTCAAATCTATGTCAACCGTTTTTCAAATTCTCAAATCCGCGTCCAATTATCCAATAATGAATATATGGTCGTTTCTCACTTTCTCAAATCAACGTCCAATTATGTCACTGGTGTATGCCCTAACCAATAAATCGGTCATAGATCCAAGAATTTGGAAAGACGTCGATTTGAGAGTACCCTTAAACCGGAGCGTGATTTGAGATAATGACGTCAGTGGATGCCGATTTGAGTCCGGGTGCTGATCTTAGTATAAAACAATGATTAGTAGCAATGTATATATTCAATGATGTACAAAGGGACGAAACACTAACGTTAGTCAGTAGAAATAATTGTTGCAGTACAATAAACTAGTGAATATCTAATTAAGTGCACGTCACACGTTTATGTTATTTAGACAATACAGGTATGGTGTCTTTTTATATGAGATTTATTTAGATGAGGCTAACAAACAGGGGTATTGCGAGGCTCTGCCGAGCAGTCCCCCTGTTTCGTGCCGAATACAAATAAATCTCATATAAAAAGACATCCTACATATATTGTCTTTATACTGCAATACTATATTTTTTTCTCACTGTTTTCTATATAAAAAAAATTATCAAAATTCGTATTCCGTCATGAGCCCCATTTAAAAAATGTTTTATACAGGACATTGTCCAGTATATAGCAAAAGTTCCAAAAAGTGGCGTGGCCTAAATGCTTTATACAGGACATTGTCCAGTATAAAGCAAAAGTTTATACGACTCCCTTTATCATTGCTGTAAAGTTACCAATTGCAGTATAATAATATTTATCAGGTACGTTCAAAGTCAAAAGATTTAAAATCAAAACAATTTACAAGTGATTTGGAGCAATAAAACCAATGGGCCTAAATAGGATAGTCAAAATCGACTAGGGTGACCTATACCTGATACCTGAGGGAGGAGTACCTTACATTTAGTTATTGACCTATACCTGATACCTGAGGGAGGAGTACCTTACATTTAGTTATTGACCTATACCTGATACCTGAGGGAGGAGTATCTTACATTTAGTTATTGACCTATACCTGATACCTGAGGGAGGAGTACCTTACATTTAGTTATTGACCTATACCTGATACCTGAGGGAGGAGTACCTTACATTTAGTTATTGACCTATACCTGATACCTGAGGGAGGAGTACCTTACATTTAGTTATTGACCTATACCTGATACCTGAGGGAGGAGTACCTTACATTTAGTTATTGACCTATACCTGATACCTGAGGGAGGAGTACCTTACATTTAGTTATTGACCTATACCTGATACCTGAGGGAGGAGTACCTTACATTTAGTTATTGACCTATACCTGATACCTGAGGGAGGAGTACCTTACATTTAGTTATTGACCTATACCTGATACCTGAGGGAGGAGTACCTTACATTTAGTTATTGACCTATACCTGATACCTGAGGGAGGAGTACCTTACATTTAGTTATTGACCTATACCTGATACCTGAGGGAGGAGTACCTTACATTTAGTTATTGACCTATACCTGATACCTGAGGGAGGAGTACCTTACATTTAGTTGTTGACCTATACCTGATACCTGAGGGAGGAGTACCTTACATTTAGTTATTGACCTATACCTGATACCTGAGGGAGGAGTACCTTACATTTATTTATTGACCTATACCTGATACCTGAGGGAGGAGTACCTTACATTTTGTTATTGCCCTATACCTGATACCTGAGGGAGGAGTACCTTACATTTAGTTATTGACCTATACCTGATACCTGAGGGAGGAGTACCTTACATTTAGTTATTGACCTATACCTGATACCTGAGGGAGGAGTACCTTACATTTAGTTATTGACCTATACCTGATACCTGAGGGAGGAGTACCTTACATTTAGTTATTGACCTATACCTGATACCTGAGGGAGGAGTACCTTACATTTAGTTATTGACCTATACCTGATACCTGAGGGAGGAGTACCTTACATTTAGTTATTGACCTATACCTGATACCTGAGGGAGGAGTACCTTACATTTAGTTATTGACCTATACCTGATACCTGAGGGAGGAGTACCTTACATTTAGTTATTGACCTATACCTGATACCTGAGGGAGGAGTACCTTACATTTAGTTATTGACCTATACCTGATACCTGAGGAAGGAGTACCTTACATTTAGTTATTGACCTATACCTGATACCTGAGGGAGGAGTACCTTACATTTAGTTATTGACCTATACCTGATACCTGAGGGAGGAGTACCTTACATTTAGTTATTGACCTATACCTGATACCTGAGGGAGGAGTACCTTACATTTAGTTATTGACCTATACCTGATACCATGAGGGAGGAGTACCTTACATTTAGTTATTGACCTATACCTGATACCTGAGGGAGGAGTACCTTACTTTTAGTTATTGACCTATACCTGATACCTGAGGGAGGAGTACCTTACATTTAGTTATTATTACATTATGTTGGAACAGTAAATCTATAATAAATAAATATATCTAATAAACTATGTCAGTGCTCAGGGGCGGATTCAGGGGGGGGCGCACCCGTCGCCCCCCCCCCCCCCCCCACCTCCTAAGATTGGAAAAAAATCAGATTTTTTGGCGTAAAATCGTGATTTTTCACACGAAATACCCCAATAATTTTCGCGCCTCCTTCCGCTCGGCGCAATGTTTTTAAGTGCGCCCCCCCCCCCTCTAACTTTAAATCCTGGATCCGCCCCTGGTGCTGAAACACCGGCTGACAACTGAGCGGACGAGACCTATAAACTGATGTTAAGGATACTCATTAGCGATCTATGTTCAAGCATTTTTCTTTCTGAGGGGTGTAAATCGTCTATATTTAAATACCTTGTATAAATAATACATTGTAAGTGCTTACTGTCAATATTTCAATGTGTGAAACACCTTTGTAAGGACAGTACTTTGCATTAATAAAGAAAACTTGTTATATCCTTTCAGATATATTTATTATTGGAATTTACAGTTCATATATATAATGTAATTATTATTATAACACAGATTCGTCTCCATCAAGCATATGCTACCTTAGGCGATGATTGGCTATCGATCCTGTTGATGCCATATGATTTTCTTGCTCCAAAAGGTTTTTTAGATTGTCTGGGTTTCCAATCGTTTGACTTTCAGAGAACATTATACCAGATAACGGTTATTCCAGAAATGCGTCGTGCGTACTGAATTTAATTTCTACGTTTTAGTTAGGGACCGACCATTTAACTTGAAGGGGGAGGGGGGTTAAGGTTTTTTGTTTCGTTCAGAATTTTTTTTCGGACAACACAAGAGTTAGAATATTTATTTTTTTTGTCGCGCAAAGCGCGAATTTTTTTTCCAGAATTTAACATTAAGTTATATGACAAAAACTCTGAATCAGATTTTTTTTTTTCTTCCACCAAAATCAGAATATTTTTTCAGCAACATTGGGAATCAGAATATTTTTTTAGTTAAACAACCTTATTAATAAAAAAAACTGCTGAGATGTGGGTCACTGTAATAGGGCGGCTGTATCGAGAAACAGATACGGTGTTGAAAAAACTGTTGATACTCATAAAATATTGATAAATGCTATAAAATTTTATGTTTGTCTTCAAGAAATATGATAGACAAAACCATGTGTGAAGTTTTATGACGAAATATCTCCGATTTCTATGTAAATTTACGAGTTGAAGTGGGGAATTGATTTGAGTTTGGACGGCGACTTTCTCACAGGTAATTTTGGTGGTTAGTAAAAGTGGTAACCCGGGCCCGGGTCCGGTTCCAAAAACCCGGGCCCAAATTCGTATTTTCTTTATTACATCTTTATTAAGGCATTAATTTTAATAACATTTGTATTATTTAAAAAAATATATGTCGATTGGTGATATATTTTGTGTATTAAAGAGCACAGAAAGAATATGGTAAAAAAAAGTTTAACGACATATCGAAAACAAATGTGTATTAAAATAACGTGTATTAACAACTTCTCGAAGACTAATGTGTATAAGTAAGGGTAATAACAAAATTACCGAACTCCGAACAATCTTACAAAGGAAAAGTCAAAACTCATAGGTATATAAACAGACAAAATCAGTCAACAACCGGAAAACTGTGAAAACCGTAATCGTATTAGCGACTTCTCGAAAACTAATGTGTAGTACCGACTTCTCGAAAACTAATGTATAGTACCGACTTCTCGAAAACTAATGTGTAGTACCGACTTCTCGAAAACTAATGTATAGTACCGACTTCTCGAAAACTAATGTATAGTACCGACTTCTCGAAAACTAATGTATAGCAACGACTTCTTGAAAACTAATGTATAGTACCGACTTCTCGAAAACTAATGTATAGTACCGACTTCTCGAAAACTAATGTATAGTACCGACTTCTCGAAAACTAATGTATAGTACCGACTTCTCGAAAACTAATGTATAGTACCGACTTCTCGAAAACTAATGTATAGCAACGACTTCTTGAAAACTAATGTATAGTACCGACTTCTCGAAAACTAATGTGTAGTACCGACTTCTCGAAAACTAATGTATAGTACCGACTTCTCGAAAACTAATGTGTAGTAGCGACTTCTCGAAAACTAATGTATAGTACCGACTTCTCGAAAACTAATGTGTAGTACCGACTTCTCGAAAACTAATGTATAGTACCGACTTCTCGAAAACTAATGTATAGTACCGACTTCTCGAAAACTAATGTATAGCAACGACTTCTTGAAAACTAATGTATAGTACCGACTTCTCGAAAACTAATGTATAGTACCGACTTCTCGAAAACTAATGTATAGTACCGACTTCTCGAAAACTAATGTATAGTACCGACTTCTCGAAAACTAATGTATAGTACCGACTTCTCGAAAACTAATGTATAGCAACGACTTCTTGAAAACTAATGTATAGTACCGACTTCTCGAAAACTAATGTGTAGTACCGACTTCTCGAAAACTAATGTATAGTACCGACTTCTCGAAAACTAATGTATAGTACCGACTTCTCGAAAACTAATGTATAGTACCGACTTCTCGAAAACTAATGTGTAGTACCGACTTCTCGAAAACTAATGTATAGTACCGACTTCTCGAAAACTAATGTATAGCAACGACTTCTTGAAAACTAATGTATAGTACCGACTTCTTGAAAACTAATGTATAGTACCGACTTCTCGAAAACTAATGTATAGTACCGACTTCTCGAAAACTAATGTATAGTACCGACTTCTCGAAAACTAATGTGTAGTACCGACTTCTCGAAAACTAATGTGTAGTCGAAATATAAATGTATAAAGTAATAAAATGGGAAAAAAGTGCAAAATCCAATAGAAAAATGGTAAAAACATTGAAAATCGATTCCCCTAAGAAGATGAATGAAATAGTCAGCAATACTAAATTATCTATTTTAAAATGCAAATTTCCCTTTTAATAAAACATTGGCAATGTGCTTTAAAAATATATCAAACAAAATATTATGCGTAACACATGGTAATAACATGAATAAGGACATACATATATTGTAAATGAAAAAAACAAAGCAAAAAAACAACAAATACATAAACAAAGCAAAAAAAATAATGCAAATAAAAATAAAAATAAATAAAATAAAATAAAAAATATTCAAATATAAAAAAAATAAAATAAAAAAAAAACAAAACGGAAAAAAAAAATCTCCCCCCCCCCCCCCCCCCCAAAATAAAAAATAAAATAAAAGCAAAACAAAACAAAACAAAAAAAATATTCAAATAAAAATAAAGCATAAAAAATGAAAGAAAACTTGTTGATGCAATTTAAATATTATACTTAACAATCTGGTACAATTACATTTTGGACATTATTTTTTTCAAATTTAAATTTTGCAATTAACGTAGAATGTAAAGTAAAATAAGAGAGAACAAAATGGGAAAAGAATAGACATGCACTCTTAAGAGAGAAAATAAATGGAAGAACAACTGATGATAATAATAAACATGCACTCTAAGAGACAAAAGTATGATATTTTGTTATTACTTACATGTTATAATCAGACAATGAAGTATATTTCAAATATATATTAAGTATGCATTTGCTACAATCGTAGCATTACAGAGCCTTCCCACGCTTATGTGTAATACGGAAATTTATAAACTATTGAAGTATAGAACAATCGTGGTTACAGGTACGGAAATAATGAATGATGAAGTGGATAAAAACGATTGAACTATGAATATAAAAAGAATATATATCCGTCCTCAATAATATATTATTTTAATTGATATTGAGATAAGTTCTCAATTATATATTATTTTTATTCGATATTAAAGGTAAGATATTGATTTATAGATTATTGTTTTGATCCCTTCAAAATTATTTTTTAATAGATTTTAATAAGTTTTCCAATATTATGACTTTGAGAGTACCTGATGACGGTTATGCTATAACTGGGTCGTGCGCATTAAGTTAGATATCTACGTTTTCCTTATTGCGCATAAGAACAATAACATATGCTTAAGTTCTGATTGAATTAAGATATGATTTCTGATCTTTTTAACACTTATAAAAACAAGTATGGTGACAATTGTAGTGTGAGAAGTGAGAACAAGTTACTCTTTGATGAAATGATGATAATATAAGTTATAAGCTCCCTAGTGACCATCTATCGTTATTTAGACGGTCTATAGGTCGTCAAATGAATGCAACTTCGTACAATGGCTATTTTGTACCAGTACAACACGTGGACTTTTACTGTGCTATCTAATTGGAACAACAGTCCACACATTGGGTATACGAGACACAGGACGGAGACAAACAAAACAAAATACAACACAGAAAACTAAAAAGATGAGCAAACCGATCCAGACCAAACAATACGGATGTGAACCGAGGTGCTCGTGAAGGATAAATACATTATATCAAAAAACCAAATTAGTAGAAAATAAACGTTAGAGAATACCGAAGGGACAATCAAAAATGGACAATCTAGAGAAACTAGCAACATCGGGTACACAAGACAAGACGAAGACAAGCAAAATAAAACCACAACACAATATGTGTTGGATACCACTAAGACATGAGCCCTCCTACAAACAACTGGAAGTAAAGACGAACTCAACATCGTTTTTATGCGACAATCGTATCGACATTTTGTAACAGAACAACAAGTTGAACTTTTACAGTGCTATCTTATTGGAATAAAAGTCAACTGACATTGAGTACATCTATATCTAATTTGTATTTCATGTGCAGAAGATTAAGATAACTTTACCAACAGACATGGACAACGTTCTACGCGTGGTCATTTCTTGCTGTTATGTTTCTTCATTATATGCCATGCCAGTTTCCATAGAAACAGAATCATACGAAGAAGGTAAGCAAGGACACGATATGGATAAACTAATCTTAGATTCTTAATATAGAATACTTACTAACATATCGTAAGTCCAATTATTACTACTTAATCAACTGAAAACAAGTAGAAGTCAAGTAAAATCGTCTTTGATTAAATGCAACAAATTATTGTTAAAATTATTGTCAATAGGTCTTCCATTGGACAATATGGAGTACCATGTGGCTACTTATTATAAATAAATCCACCCAATGAACATTGATGATTATATATTAAAAAAATCATGAATACACTTGTTATGATCGAATTTTACTTTGAATAATTTAATTTTGATTGGCTTCCTAAATTTATTGTACGTTCGGAAGCAATTTTCTTTGATTTTATTTTGTTATATAATTCAACATGTAATAAGTGCATCACAATATGAATAATAAAGCGAAAACAAAATATCGCACTTTCGGAACAATTCAAAGACCCATTCGAAACATCGCAAAAGCATGAGCAAAATCGATACCCCTAGCACACAAATGCATGGCCACTCACTTTCCTGGCTTGTTCAGGCACTTCATTAAAATATGGCTGGGTTAGTGTAGTGTTATGGCCCCAAACCTCCCCTCTTAGTGAAATGATGTGCCCATGCAAGTATTTTTCTCATGGCATTGTGAGTAAAATGATAGTATTCTCTCCAAACATAGTAACCAACATAGCGGAAAATAAAATTAAAAACGAAAACAGTGTAAAATACCTTCCTTAAATAAATAGAGAATAAAAATCCGGATTTCAAGATAGAATCAAGGAAGGAAACACAGCCGCATTGAATCAAGGGAGGGAACACAAAGCTAAATTTTAGCAAAACCTATGGTGCGAATAATTGCTAATATAAATGTTATAAGCGGCCTCTGTAATAAACGTATAACTTTGATTTTATTTCATCAATGATTTTAGTATTCATTGCTATTTTCCTACTTCCTTTGTACCAGACTACAGTCAAATGGGCGGCTCAATTGAAACCTTAATAGCTGGTTTTCGTAGACAACAGATGTTCATGTCTACCACACTTCTTAATACCAGTCTAAGGCTAGGAGTGCCACAGAGACTAGCCGCTGCCCAGAGAGAGGAGGCAGAGGAAAGAAGGGCAAGAGGTATGTATGAAATTCCACTATGCTACATGTAATAGAATCAATATTATCAAACGACCCAAAAGGAAAATACCAGGATAAAGATAAAAATTAAAGATATAAGATAAAATATATGAAAATAATATATAAAGATAAAAGATGAAGGTAAGAGATAAAGAAAAAGATAAAGAAATAAAAAGATAAAGATAAAATATAAGAGGATATAAAGATTAAAGATAAAGAAAGATTAATATAACAGGATGTAAAGATTAAAGATAAAGAAAGATTAATATAACAGGATGTAAAGATTAAAGATAAAGGTAAAAGATAAATATAAAGCTACAGAAAGATAAAGATAAAATATATCAGGATGTAAAGATTCAAGATAAAGGTAAAAGATAAAATATAAAAATAAAGAAAGATAAAGATAAAGTATACCAGGATGCAAAGATTAAAGATAAAGATAAAATATATCAGGATGTAATGATTAAAGATAAAGGTAAAAGATAAATATAAAAATAAAGAAAGATAAAGATAAAGTATACCAGGATACAAAGATTAAAGATAAAGATAAAATATATCAGGATGTAATGATTAAAGATAAAGGTAAAAGATAAATATAAAAATAAAGAAAGATAAAGATAAAGTATACCAGGATACAAAGATTAAAGATAAAGATAAAATATATCAGGATGTAATGATTAAAGATAAAGGTAAAAGATAAATATAAAAATAAAGAAAGATAAAGATAAAGTATACCAGGATACAAAGATTAAAGATAAAGATAAAATATATCAGGATGTAATGATTAAAGATAAAGGTAAAAGATAAATATAAAGCTACAGAAAGATAAAGATAAAATATATCAGGATGTAAAGATTCAAGATAAAGGTAAAAGATAAATATAAAAATAAAGAAAGATAAAGATAAAGTATACCAGGATACAAAGATTAAAGATAAAGATAAAATATACCAGGATACAAGGATTAAAGATAAAGATAAAAGATAAAAAATAACGATAAAATATACCAGCATATAAAGATAAAATATAAATATAAAGTCAAAAGATACAAGGATATAAATATAAAAGACACAAATGAATATTTTTTTTTAATCTAATGTAATTATTATTAAAACTAAGATTCCCTGACATTGTATTGTGTTGTGCAGAAATAAAAGAAAGAATTAATTCATTAATATTGTTTATCCTATTTTTTTTTCAAGCCTTCCGTAGAAAGAATGAAGCTATGACTCCATTCATTGCTACAAGTTCTCAACTAAATCTTGGGTATATTGGTCGAGGATATGACATTTATAATGGGAATCCATTGAGTGACGATGGCGTTGTTGATCAAGGATTCAGGCTTCCGGTCATAGATCTGCCTTTCTCTTTCCGGTTTTCGAGTGATGGTGAATATAGAATTCCCGATAATGTTGATGTCATATCTGAAACAAGGTAAACGAGGAAGTATAGTAGAGTCAAATATTTCTAATGAAAAATATGGCCAAATATGGAAACGGATGTGAAGTATTACAAGACGGATGTATTGAAACATAAAACAAATAACCAAAAAAGTACATTTGTCATCACAAGTAAATAAACGTTTGAGAAAATGGAAGGGGCAATTAAGAATGGACAATCCAGAGAAACTGCTAACATTGGGTACACAAGACATAAGACAAAGACAAACCAAACAAAAAACACAAAAAAAAACCCAGAAAACTAAACCAATGAGCAACATAGACCCCACTAAAAACAAGAGATGAACCCAGGCGCCCGCGAAAAGCAATCAGTTCCTGTCTCTTGTATGACACCCCAGATAATGCAAAAATTCGAAGGCATGAGAATCATTATTTTATAAGTATACAAAATGGAAAAATGGATAATGATGTACCACAGTGCAAATCAACAACCAGCAAAAATAACGATTTGAAAAATCATAGATATAATAATGGTATGCCATTAAATGTTTCATACTTAAAAAAGTCATAACATTATCTTTCATGTAGTTTTTTAATACCAAATATCACGTACGTATAAGTCACCAAACGATTTGACAGACGTCACTAATTCACAAATTTCAATATTATAGTCACAAATTCATATGGCACATGACACTATATATGACATACTTCTTTATATTACAGCACTGTATGTAACAACAATAATTCTTATATAAATAGTGGAGCAACAATGCCTAAACAGTGAAACTAGAATTGTAACTGAGGTCATAAAGGGTAACGCCGAATATCACCAAAAAAAACACATGTCGTAAAGTTAGAATATACATTTGAAGCTCGTTTCTAAAACAACACTTCTCCAACGTCGACTATACCACAGAAATATTAATTCATGTACATAGAATCATGTTGAAAATTAAATAGATTTAAAAAGGTAAGGAATATCAAAAAGACACATGTCGTTAATGTTAGAAAATACAATTGAAGCTCGTTTCAAAAACCACACTGTTCTATAATTCGATTTTACAACAGAAATATTCATAAAGTTCAAACGTCAAAACGTGCTAAAAATTCAGAAACTATCAAACCAACGCAGATTTTATTTCATATTAAACTTTTGTCAGATAGATATTTTCAAGAAAATTTCAAGACTTTGAAAAAACACCCCCTCCTGAGACATAATACATAATGAGTAAAACTAATAATTGTGTTTTATTTGCCTGTTTTTCTTATATAGCGCATCATTTAGCTCTTCCTACTTTCAAATCAAAACAGAATCGGACTATAAGACTATGTTACAGGTGGATGCTGCGGTATGTTGCTTACTATCATTATAATAGACCATTTCCGGTTTCCGACTCGATTCTAAAATTATACGCCTTTTCCACGTTTTTGTAAGAGTTGCTTCCCTTTAAGACAATCTTCCACCAAGATACCATTTATATTTCTCATACTCTGTATAAAATTTGAATGTTGTAACGACTTGTGATTTGTTTATTTCCTATAATATTAACCTCAGTAATTATACAAGGTTCAAATATCTATAGATTTTAAGAAAAATTATATTCAAATTATTTGTCCTTTCCGTTGCTCTTGCATGGAGCAGGAACCATTTTGTCTTCCGTAAGGGAAATAACTCAAATAAAAAAAATGTCAAAACCGTATAATTTTAGAATCAAGTCGGACATTGGCAGATGGTCTATTGTATTAAGTAGATTATTTAGAGTTGATACTGCAGCTTTTTGTACTGTAATTTCATGTAAATGTCTAAATTGGGTGGTGAAATGATGCTTAGCATTTTATTATATCAAGTACCAATATTTCTTTAAGCAATATATATGAAAACTCTCACTGTCAAGCGCATTCTGTATCGACAGAACTAAAGAGAACCACTCAACTGCAGAGTTGGGGTCGCTTCACACTCATTTTGGAATATGAGTTATGCTCATTATTGAATACCCTTCGTTGACTATGAACTGTAGAACAGCAATAAAACTGTTGTTCCTTTTCTTTAATATTTGTCTAAGGGTAAATTGGATAATATATTATGTTCATGTACATACATATTCTTTCTTACTGCATGAAATTGATCAGGTGTTTTTACAAATAAACAATTCGGACTTGTTTAATATATTATGTATAGGTACTTTACCCTCCGAAGCGTTTATTAAGTGTACTTTCGTATTGTTCACAGATAAATGGCTACGCATCAGGTTTTGGATTTGATGGGAGCTTTAGTGCAAGTACATCATACAAGAACTCAAAACAGGAAATTCAGAAAGGCGAGACAACAACTATGAATACTGTTGGAAGAGCTGTTGTGTACAGAGCACGACTATCAGAGACAGCAAAAGTTTCAAAGGTAAAAATAATATAATTAAGATAATTAAGGAGAAACCGCACAGGTGGTGTCATGGTTACCGTGCTCGCATCAAGTTCGGTAGATCTTGGGTTCGAGCCCTGATCGTGTCAAACCAAAGAATATAAAATTGGTATGTGTTGCTTCTTCCCTAAGCACACATCATTAAGGAGAAAGAGCATTAGCTGGTTGGCTCGGAATCACGATAATGTGTCCGAGTGGATCGACATGTCTACCCGAGGACGCCGGTTGTGTAGTGAGCTACCCAGGGGCGGATCCCGGATTTCAAGTTAGGGGGGCGCACTTAAAAAAATTGCGCCGAGCCGAGGGAGGTGCAAAATTTTTTGGGGTATTTCGTGTGAAAAATCACGATTTTACGCCAAAAAATCATATTCTTTCCAATTGCGGAGGGAGGCGCGAAATTTTGGGGGTATTTCGTGTGAAAAATCACGATTTTATGCAAAAAAATCATATTTTTTCCAATTTTAGGGGGACCCGCGCCGGGTGCCCCCCCCCCCTGGATCCGCCCCTGCTGCCACTATGCAAATACAACTCGGCGTATTGGTCTATTAAAAAGCGGCTATCATTATCATCTCATCGCATGTAACTTGTTCTCGCCGTAATATAACTGAACATCATTTACCGCTAAACAACAATAGTGCACTCACTCATTGAAAGAAACACAGAAGAAAGTGTATAAATTATGTAATTGCTCTAGCCTTGCGGGATCAATAATAGTTTTCAATTGAATATTTAAATTCTTTATAGCACTGAAAATGGTAAATATTTTCAACTTAGACGTTAGTATGATTTTATTATTCAAAGTGCATTTCGTTTAATCATGTTTTCCTCATGTTATCTTTTAAAATATAAGGTTAGCGACTACTTTGAGAGTGCAATTAAGTCATTACCGACTGATCACTGTGAGGATGATCATGTACAGAATTTATACATACGGGTAATTGAGGAGTTCGGAACTCACTTCACAACAGACGTCGTTATGGGCGCTAAAGCTATACAGGAAGTGAAATTCAAAAACTCAGATTTAGATAGATTATCCTCTGTAGGAATCAGTGCTTCGGTACGTATATTTTAAATGTTGTTAAATTCATTCATAATATAGAGGTTAATGTTTCGGGTCTGAATATAAGACCAGGAGTATTGTAGGTTTTGGTTAGGTTTATGGTGCTTAACGCCACTTTCAACTCTATTTCAGTTAATTCGTGGCGGTCAGTTTTATTGGTGGAGAAAACTGGAGAAACATGTCGCAAGTCACTGATAAACTTTATCACATAATGTTTTATCGAGTACACCTCGCCATGAACTGGGTTCGAACTCACAACAGGCACTGATTGCACATGTAATCAGGAACATTGTAAGACAACATGCAATTGTATTAGTACATACGGATAACAATATGAAAAAAAATGTTTTTCTTAGAATTAACAGATAACATACATTTGTCATGCAGCTTGAGCTTCAGTTGCATCTTGATGATGTACAGTTTTTTTGTGATGTCCTATTATGTGTCTTTACGTTCCGAATTCCGTGTTGTGATATCCGTTACAATTTTCGCATAAAAACGATGTTCGGTTCATCTTTACCTCAAGTTGTTTGTAGGAGGGCTCATGTCTTATTAACGTTATTTGTGTTTGTTTGTGTATAGTGGTGTCCAACACATATTGTGTTACGTCTTTGTTATGTTTGCCTTCGTCTTGTATATCCTATGTTGCCACTTTCTCTGGTTTGTCCATTTGTGATGGCGGTTTTCTCTAACGTTTATTTCATTGGTACGCTACAAGATATTTATTGATTGTATCCCCACGTATTTGCACTGGTTTCTGAATCAAATTAAGATGATTTTAGCATGTTTTTTGTATTCAATCAAATGTTTGAGCTTGAAATAAAGGATACCACAGATACAGATAGGTCTGATTCATACCTTGACCTACACCTCGAAATCGACAGTGAGGAGCGGTTAAGAACGAAACTTTACGACAAAAAAGACGATTTCAATCTTTCCATTGTGAACTTTCCATTTATATGTAGCAACATTCCAGCAGCACCTGCATATGGAGTATATATCTCTCATACGCTACTATATCCCAGAGCTTGTGATTCCTATAAGGATTCCCTTGATTGAGGGTTGCTGCTAACAGGGAAGCTGCTGAACCAAGGGTTCCTTTTGGTAAAGTTGAAGTCATCACTTCGAAAATTTTACGGTCGCCACCATGACTTGGTTGACCGCTATGGAATATCTGTGTCACAAATGACCACGGATATGTTCCACTTATCATAAACACTTCCCGGTTCTTTCCTCATTCACGACTTATTACCGGGTGTGTAACTAGATTAACACGACGGGTGCCACTAGTGGAGCAGGAACTGCTTATCAGTTCGGAGCACCTGAGTTCACCCCCGGGTTTTAGTGGGGTTCGTGTTACTCGATCTTTTGTTTTATAAGTATGTTTTGTAGATCGTTGTTTGTCCTTTTGTACTTTTTCTTTTGGCCATTGTGTTGTCTGTTTTACTTCGATATACAGATTCTGATTGCCTCCCTTTGGTATCTTCAAACTCTTCTTTGAAGAATCCAAAGTGATAATCAGAAACTGAGAGGATGGACAATACAAGGACCAATAGAAAAAGGACAAAATGGGGTTGTAGAAAAGTTTGAAGTTACAAAAGGGGTAATCAGAAGCCGTAAAGCAAAGGAGACAATACAATTATCTATGAAAGACTAGGAAGCAAACTTAAGCTTGAGCAACACGAATCCCACTGAAAACCGGGGGTGAACTCAGCATGATCAAGTACTCCACTAGTGAGACCCATCGTGTTACTGTTAAAGGACACGTACATCTTCTGATATGGAAATCAAGCTTGACACCAGTATACTAAATAAATAGGTGCCTCGGAAGAGAGCAAAGTATGAAATTTATTTAAATACGATGAAATTCGGTTCTACATCTTATCTTTTACGTTATGAAATACTTGTAGGCTGCAGCTAAACTTTCTTATAGTGGTCTGGCATCGGGTGGATTAGATGTGAAAGTTGGGTTCGATAGCAGCACAGATCAGCGAAAAAGGATCGAAAATACACAGAAAGAAGAAAAAGAGTACTATATCGGAGGAAAACCTCCAACAGGAAAGTCAGAGAAAGGCTCGACCAAAACTTTGAGAGAATGGGCTCGGTCAGCAGCAGAAAACCCGGCACCAATACAATATAAGCTGTCTTCTATTGATTCACTTCTACGTCCAAATTCATTTAAGGATCTTAGCTACGGTAATATGATAACGAAAATGTTAAGATACCAACTAAAGGGACAGCATTTACAATCTCAGTTTGGTTTTATTCAAACGTAACCACACTGGGTATCCCGATCCGTCGTCCACGGAGGGGTCCGTCACCCACGGAGCAATCGTCAGTAAACAACTGTTGAGGTAGGTATGTTAAGTCTGATTTTATGAATATTTGGAGGGTGAATCCTGTATTATCAAGTTAGCTGTAGAAATGTACGATGTATAAGCTTCACGTTGGTGCAAAAGCTAACTTCAAATTGATAGACAATTACTGAAAATATTAATCCTTGAACTTGAAAATTTACTGAAAAGTAACGAGTTTTAGTTTTCAGTGTTGATTTTATAAAAATCATAGTCATTTTTTTTGCAATCAATTTCAACATCAATGTATCTCACATCATACATATTAAGGCCAGTACATTACTCTTTCTCATCTCTGTAAACTTGGCGATTTTTAAAGGATGGGTAGAAAAAAATAGGATCCGTAATACACGGAGGTAATTTTCGAAATAATACGTGACATACGGAGCAATGGTCCGGTAAACACGGAGCAAAATTATTTGATTATTGTAGAAATAGTTGAGTTTCCGCATTTTTTGTATTTTTTTATATTTAAAAATCACCTTTGTTGGCGTTTGCAATTATCTATAACAATGTAAGATGTTTCCCAAGAGATAAATATACGATACATATACATTGTCGGAAAATACCAAATCTTACTTGTACGAGCCTTAAAAACAGGTAGAAATGTGAGGCTCACCGAGCATTTTTCGACTGTTTTGCGGCGAATACAAATGAATTTGATATTTTTCGACAATGTGCATGTACTGTTTTTATCGTGCAATCATAAAACAATTTAATTTTAGCGTCATTTCCCCTCTTCATAAGTCTCACTTTTGGAGAGAAAGCTGGAAACGGTTGTGCATTCTTTAATGATTATATGACGTCATAACAGGTGCGGATTCAACCCCCTCATATTAGAAGAATAAATTAAAAGAACAAAAAGCAAAAACAAAATAAATAAACAAAAAAGGTCCTACGCTGGAGGGTGTCCTCTAACATAAAATCCTGAATCCGCGCCTGCATAATAAGACATGTGAGCAGTGAACCAGAGTACAATGTAAAACACTGGCTTTGAATGACCCGACCAGGGCCCCAGCAGACGAATATCGTATAGTATACAAATATCACTACTGAGTATTACATGTAGTATACAAAATGAGCTAGTTGCAGAATAAAAATGATTATCCAGTTTTTAACAATGCTCACACATTTTGTGGTTTTCAAATACCGTGATACACTCACAAGAATTTTCAACAAAAGACGACTTTTTTCCGACCCCCGTCCAGTAAATGTTTTGTGCAACATAAATGCTTTGTCTATAAAGACCATAGTTTTCCAAAGAAAAGCCAATTGCTTGTGTGTTCTCTGTACACAAAAATGTGTGTCACGACTTAAGTTCTGGGGTATGACCTACAATAGACCTTAACCGACCACTCATTCATTTATAAAAACTGGTCAACATGTTCAAGTATTATACCGGTAATATGGCTATTATCATAGATCAATATGGGCCAATATTTATGATTTATCATAATATGTGTGACGGATGCATGGACAGACGCATGGACGTTCATACTGACCGACGCATGAGCGGACGAACGGATGAAATTACATGTGTAACTCTATATTACCCAATCACACTCGAGTGACATGAAAACAAGAATTGTATTTTAGCTATGTGCTCCGTGGTTTACTGATCATTTGCAAGAACACGCTCCGCGTTGAACAGGATCATGCTCTGTGTATTACGGACCCTATTTTTTTCTACCCATCCTTTAAAAATCGCCAAGTTTACAGAGATGAGAAAGAGTAATGTACTGGCCTTAATATGTATGATGTGAGATACATTGATGTTGAAATTGATTGCAAAAAAATAGGGAAAATGACTATCATTTTGATAAAATCAACTCTTGAAAACTAAAACTCGTTACTTTTCAGTAAATTTTCAAGTTCAAGGATTGATATTTTCATTAATTGTCTATCAATTTGAAGTTAGCTTGCACCCACATGAAGCTTACACAACGTACATTTCTACAACTAACTTGATAATACAGGATTCACCCTCCAAATATTCATAAAATCAGACTTAAAATACATACCTCAACAGTTGTTTACTGCCGATTGCTCCGTGGATGACGGACCCCTCCGTGGACGACGGATCGGGATACCCGGTGTGGTAACGGAACTGCGATTTTATTATCGTTATCATACAAACCAGCTATTAAATGCAGTGATTGCAGTTTTTGCACCGTTAGTCATTTACCAATCGGCAACATTACAAGATTTTATTATTTAGTCATTCCCTCATGATACCTATTCATATCATATCGTTTTATATATGGGATATGTTGTATGGAAACCAATTATCATCAGTAAAATAGTTCAGGTAATGTTCACCTTGTGTGAAACAATCTAGTTCATTTTGTAATAAATTAAAAAGAAAAATAATACAGATGTAATAATAAAAAACTAAAAATAGGCAAAAACAAAACAAAAACAACAACAAAAACAAACAAACAAAAACAAGAATAAACAAACAAACAAACACAAAAACATCAGACCAGTTCCAATATCCAATAGGAAAATCGTAGACGCTGATTCAATACCATTTTCCGAAGCACACACATACATGACCCCTCACTCTCATGTCTAGGTACAGGTACATCAATTAAATATTGTGGGGTTAATGTTAAATATACTCCACTTCTTACTAAGTTCTTAGTGCAACACATTAATGCAGTCATATAAATGTTTTCTACTGCGTCCGATTATCCAAATTTTTCCAGTCGTAGACCCTCACATAATTATAACTGGGTAAGCAAAGTTTTCTTTAAAGATAGGTGAGTCATAATCTTGAACTTTATATATAATATATGTGTACCTCGTGACGTACAAAATGTCATACGAATAATACTAGACTGCCAACAGAGAGCCGAAATTAGATGGTACACAAGGTCATCGCGACGCGAGCCAATGGACAACTTAAACCAAAATCGCATTGTAACTACAGACTATTTTGTTTTTGAACCAGGCTATTAAATCTACAATAGCCCCCGAATACGGAGATATTGAAGTATCATGTCAGCTGGATTGATACTGAAACTATCGGCTGCTAATCGTAAAAAAAAAGAAGACACACATCATATAATTATAGTATGTACTAATTTTTTTCGCAGGACTGTACGAAAGACGGGAGTGTCTCCGAAAAGCTCTATTTAGATATTGTAGCAATATGTTATCATCATATGTATGTTCCCAACAGACGGATACAAGAAGTCGACGAAAAAGATCTGTTGATGAAATAAATTACAACCAAAAAGTGAAGTATGCAATCTTAGTTTTTTGCTTTGTTCTATTATGTGTCTTTACGTTCTGAGTTCCGTGTTGTGATGTCCGTTACGATATCCCTATATAAACGATGTTCGGTTCTTCTTTACCTTCAGTTGTTTGTAGGAGGCTTTATCTCTTATTTACGTTATTTGTGCTTGTTTGCGCATAGTGGTGTCCAACACATATACGTGTATTGGGTTGTGTTTTTATTTTGTTTTTGTCCGTCGTCTGTACCCCTCGGTATTATACATATATTGGATTGTGTTTTTATTTTGTTTTTGTCCGTCGTCTGTACCCCTCGGTATTCTCTAACGTTTACTTGAGACTTTAATTATATTGACAATATTGATTAGAAAAAAATATATATCAAATAGCAAACTTTGATATAATTGTGTTCTCCTCGATCATGCATAGGTGATGTTAGCTGAGTTTTGGCTATCCTGTTTCGGTTTTCTTGCGTCAAAGGCTTCTAAATTATGTAGTTTTCCCATCTGTTGACTCTGAGCGTAAATGATGAAGGTTATTTAAAAAATAAAATGCATTGTGTACATTGAATTTGATACCTACGTTTATATTTGTTTTCATCTATATAATGACCCCCATGAACTGTTGAAATCTCAGACACACAGTATGTGTCTACGGTGTCTAAAACATTGATATTTGAAATGGGTATTAGGTCAACAACCTACTTTAGTGTTGTTATATGCTTGTGGTTAGAAGTGAACGACCTTATCCACTCGACCATCCACTCCAGGTCCTTAGAATGTTTTGCCACTTGACATTCCACTACAGTTCCTTAAGATGTTAAGAGATAGTATATAAATCACAATGTAGATAGATAAGATAACGTAAGTAAAATGTAAGTGAGTTAAATATGAAAAATCATTGATTCAAATCAGCGGTAAATCGTACAAGCACCATAACGTCATTTTCCAATGTTATCACAATCAATGTTTAGAAATATAATCGGATAATATATGAATGACGTTCAAGATTGTAGGTTTGTCACACGGTATTAAAAGTGTATTTATTAACACATTTACTCTGTTTATTTGGATCTGTTTCAGATGTTAACCGCTTCAATGGTGTAATTGTTAGCATGCTAACCACGATTGCAATAGATCGTGGATTCGGGCTCCAGTCGGGTCAAACCAAAGACTATAAAATAATGGTTTGATCGGATTCAGAATAATGTGTCCGCAGTGGAGCGAGCGAAATTTCTTTCTACCAGTGAACTGTTGTGTCAGTGAGCTAGCACTATAAAAATCCAACGTAGCATGTTGGTCAAGTACAAAGCGGAAATGTAACTTGTTCCCGCCATGACATAGCTGAAAAATAGCTCAATTGTGTTTTAACAATAATCACTCGCTCACTATTTCAGATTTGGTGACTTTGTCAAGATTAGACACTCTGACAAATATTTAGTTCTTGCAAATAACTATGGATTAATATCTGGATCGCCTATCAAGCCATTAACAACAGGTAATCTATATTTCATAATTAGTCTGTAACACAGTTTTCGACAAGCATTTTATTTTCAAGTAATTTGTATATTTTTTGGTTATACATGTATATCAAGGTTCAAATACTATTTTTTAATAAATTTTACATTTAAGAGCTTGTTATTTATAATTAATTATTGGGAAAAAATGCAAACAATATAAAATTGCATTTTCATATTTAATGATATTTAAAGCCAAAAAAACAAACAGATCACAAATCAAGGTTGGTTTATGGTGTTTACTGCCACTTTCAACAACATTTAAGTTATATCGTGCGGTGAGTGCTATTGGTGGAGGAAACCAAGAGTACACGGAGAAAACTACCCACATGGCGCAAGTCACTGACAAACTTTGTCACATATTGTTGTATCGAGTAACACTCGCCCATGCGGGGTTTGAACTCACAACGTTAATGATGATAATCACTGATTGCATTGGTAGTTATAAATCCAACTACCAGAAGATGACGACGACCCGTATCACAAATATATACTGTCAAGTTAATGTATTGTTTTTTTAACATGCATGAAATAAATTATCATCGAATCTTTTTAAGTGACTTCTAAAATAGAAAAAAAATGCTTTCTTGAACATTTTAGCCACACAAATAGAAAACTACAATGGTTTGTTTCAACTTATACCATTGGAAGACGAGAACAGAAAACTGGGGTCCGAAATTCACTATGGAGAACCTTTTCAACTTCAAACCATTGAGGTATGAAATATTATAATGATATAGAAATATGAACTCACGGACCTTCTGACAAATATTATTACATTAAGTTGTATAGAGTAGGGATTCGAACTTGGTTAATGACCGTGCATTACATTTCATAGGAAACAATCTCATTTCTTTGTAGGAAATGCACAATTTTCATCAGTTTTTACCAAAATACATGTATATCGTTAAATTCTGCAGGTGAAAATAGTTTGTTTTTGCATCTTTCAGGTCATTTTATTTTTCCTTTTTTTTTTAGAAGAAAACATAGTCCCCTCCTAAAAGGTAAATAGTTGTTGCCTTTAGTCATGAGAAGTACTCATTGTATAGGTTTACCTTAATCCAATCCCTATAAGATTACTGCCATGCATGACAGTCTTCAGTATGAAGTGACAATTAGGTTATATATTATATACTGCCATGCATGACAGTCTTCAGTATGAAGTGACAATTAGGTTATATATTATATACTGCCATGCATGACAGTCTTCAGTATGCAGTGACAATTAGGTAATATATTATATACTGCCATGCATGACAGTTTTCAGTATGAAGTGACAATTAGGTTATATATTATATACTGCCATGCATGACAGTCTTCAGTATGAAGTGACAATTAGGTTATATATTATATACTGCCATGCATGACAGTCTTCAGTATGAAGTGACAATTAGGTTATATATTATATACTGCCATGCATGACAGTCTTCAGTATGCAGTGACAATTAGGTTATATATTATATACTGCCATGCATGACAGTCTTCAGTATGAAGTGACAATTAAGTTATATATTATATACTGCCATGCATGACAGTCTTCAGTATGAAGTGACAATTAGGTTATATATTATATACTGCCATGCATGACAGTCTTCAGTATGAAGTGACAATTAGGTTATATATTATATACTGCCATGCATGACAGTCTTCAGTATGTAGTGACAATTAGGTTATATATTATATACTGCCATGCATGACAGTCTTCAGTATGAAGTGACAATTAGGTTATATATTATATCCTGCCATGCATGACAGTCTTCAGTATGAAGTGACAATTAGGTTATATATTATATACTGCCATGCATGACAGTCTTCAGTATGAAGTGACAATTAGGTTATATATTATATACTGCCATGCATGACAGTCTTCAGTATGCAGTGACAATTAGGTTATATATTATATACTGCCATGCATGACAGTCTTCAGTATGAAGTGACAATTAGGTTATATATTATATACTGCCATGCATGACAGTCTTCAGTATGAAGTGACAATTAGGTTATATATTATATACTGCCATGCATGACAGTCTTCAGTATGAAGTGACAATTAGGTTATATATTATATACTGCCATGCATGACAGTCTTCAGTATGCAGTGACAATTAGGTTATATATTATATACTGCCATGCATGACAGTCTTCAGTATGAAGTGACAATTAGGTTATATATTATATACTGCCATGCATGACAGTCTTCAGTATGAAGTGACAATTAGGTTATATATTATATACTGCCATGCATGACAGTCTTCAGTATGAAGTGACAATTAGGTTATATATTATATACTGCCATGCATGACAGTCTTCAGTATGCAGTGACAATTAGGTTATATATTATATACTGCCATGCATGACAGTTTTCAGTATGAAGTGACAATTAGGTTATATATTATATACTGCCATGCATGACAGTCTTCAGTATGAAGTGACAATTAGGTTATATATTATATACTGCCATGCATGACAGTCTTCAGTATGAAGTGACAATTAGGTTATATATTATATACTGCCATGCATGACAGTCTTCAGTATGCAGTGACAATTAGGTTATATATTATATACTGCCATGCATGACAGTCTTCAGTATGAAGTGACAATTAAGTTATATATTATATACTGCCATGCATGACAGTCTTCAGTATGAAGTGACAATTAGGTTATATATTATATACTGCCATGCATGACAGTCTTCAGTATGAAGTGACAATTAGGTTATATATTATATACTGCCATGCATGACAGTCTTCAGTATGCAGTGACAATTAGGTTATATATTATATACTGCCATGCATGACAGTCTTCAGTATGAAGTGACAATTAGGTTATATATTATATACTGCCATGCATGACAGTCTTCAGTATGCAGTGACAATTAGGTTATATTTTATATACTGCCATGCATGACAGTCTTCAGTATGAAGTGACAATTAGGTTATATATTATATACTGCCATGCATGACAGTCTTCAGTATGAAGTGACAATTAGGTTATATATTATATACTGCCATGCATGACAGTCTTCAGTATGCAGTGACAATTAGGTTATATATTATATACTGCCATGCATGACAGTCTTCAGTATGAAGTGACAATTAGGTTATATATTATATACTGCCATGCATGACAGTCTTCAGTATGAAGTGACCATTAGGTTATATATTATATACTGCCATGCATGACAGTCTTCAGTATGAAGTGACAATTAGGTTATATATTATATACTGCCATGCATGACAGTCTTCAGTATGCAGTGACAATTAGGTTATATATTATATACTGCCATGCATGACAGTCTTCAGTATGAAGTGACAATTAGGTTATATATTATATACTGCCATGCATGACAGTCTTCAGTATGAAGTGACAATTAGGTTATATATTATATACTGCCATGCATGACAGTCTTCAGTATGAAGTGACAATTGGGTTATATATTATATACTACCATGCATGACAGTCTTCAGTATGAAGTGACAATTGGGTTATATATTATATACTGCCATGCATGACAGTCTTCAGTATGAAGTGACAATTAGGTTATATATTATATACTGCCATGCATGACAGTCTTCAGTATGAAGTGACAATTAGGTTATATATTATATACTGCCATGCATGACAGTCTTCAGTATGAAGTGACAATTAGGTTATATATTATATACTGCCATGCATGACAGTCTTCAGTATGAAGTGACAATTAGGTTATATATTATATACTGCCATGCATGACAGTCTTCAGTATGAAGTGACAATTAGGTTATATATTATATACTGCCATGCATGACAGTCTTCAGTATGAAGTGACAATTAGGTTATATATTATATACTGCCATGCATGACAGTCTTCAGTATGAAGTGACAATTAGGTTATATATTATATACTGCCATGCATGACAGTCTTCAGTATGAAGTGACAATTAGGTTATATATTATATACTGCCATGCATGACAGTCTTCAGTATGAAGTGACAATTAGGTTATATATTATATACTGCCATGCATGACAGTCTTCAGTATGAAGTGACAATTAGGTTATATATTATATACTGCCATGCATGACAGTCTTCAGTATGAAGTGACAATTAGGTTATATATTATATACTGCCATGCATGACAGTCTTCAGTATGAAGTGACAATTAGGTTATATATTATATACTGCCATGCATGACAGTCTTCAGTATGAAGTGACAATTAGGTTATATATTATATACTGCCATGCATGACAGTCTTCAGTATGAAGTGACAATTAGGTTATATATTATATACTGCCATGCATGACAGTCTTCAGTATGAAGTGACAATTAGGTTATATATTATAATGTAGCAATATCGTGCAGTTTTTGTTATTATTTGTTTATATCAGAATTGCCTTTGAAAATCCAATTATTAGGAGGATGAGAATTGGAACACATTGACCAATATAGCCTCGCCACACTTTTGCGTGTGTTCGAAGCCAGAATCTGGATATCTAAAGCCATATGTCGAGGTCTCTTTTGTATTCAATGATTAGGGCGAAATGATTGTTCCTGTTGTTGATACTTGTGGAATTGTTGACCATCACTGTTTAATCTTTCTGTTTATACCTATAATAAATGTAAATGTATAACTTATGTCATTACTTGACAGGGCTCACAATTGTTTGTTGGTAACGTCTTAATGAAGAACACTGACCGCCCATCAAGAGCAAGAATAATGGATTTATTAGATGACAAAGATGTGAAAATGTAGGTACTTAGATGTGTGCTAATCATAAGAATATACCAACAACCTCCTTGCAAATAATAATTAAGAAAACAACAAAGCACACCCCCCTCCTCCTAAAAAAAACAACAAAACAAAACAAAACAAAACAAAACAAAACAAAACCAAACAAAACCAATAAATATACAAAACCATCAACAACAACAAAAGAACACAAAAACAAACAAAACAAAAAAAGATACAAAAATAAGCTATTAAAATAAATAAATAATAATAGTAATATAAATAAATAAATTAGTAAGTTAAAATTAAAAGACAATAAAAGGGCAAAACATTAACACAACAGTTAAACAAAAACATCCAAACGATTTAAATGGCATTAATAAACAAGGACAGAAATCTCTTAAATAACATTTAAAAAGTCTGATGTTCGGTTACTTATAGAAGCACTTCATGTAACTATGAAATATACCACATTCACCTCGTCATATCGAAACAGATCAAACCAACCTATTCAAGCATGCACGGTAACATATAGACGGTAGGGGTAATATTTTAAAGGGAATATTAATCTAATTGTAGCAGTTTATATAATAGCTCATCTCGGTTTAAAATGTATAACTTTTGGCTATGTAAGCAGCAGTCACATTCTGGTCCTTTGTGGTCTTGTTTTGGCACAGAGAAGACGATAGTTTTTACTGATTGTTGGTTAAGATTGACCGAACATGCATAATCATAATAAAAAATGTCGAAGTACAACTTTTACAGAAATGTTTAACAATTTATCATCTTGTAAGTATAATTAAATATTCAGTTCATTCCACCATGAAATCTGAATGTTTCAACCATTTAAGGAAATCTATATTTTTCATACGGCGGTAATATTGAATGAAACATTAAATAGTGTTGATCCTAAATATAGACAAAAAGAACGTTTCAGCCATTTAAGGAAATGTATCTTTTTAATACGGCAGTCATATTGAATCTAGCATTAAATAGGGTTAAGCCTAAATATAGACACAAAGGACAAAGTACAGACGTATATTAATTACAAAACAGTAACAGTGATAATGGACATAGAACTATTGCTAAATCTTAATATCGTTGATACCTCTAGGACACAAAATACCCAGACTGACCAATATAGTGATTTCTCTATCTTCTTAAAGAAAGGCGAACGTAAGTATAATAACAAATTGTGAGTGAGTGAGTGATTGTTGTTTAACGCCAACTCAGCAATTTTCAGCTATGTCATGGCGAGAACAAGTTGATTGTCAATGAGATGAGGTCCGCGTTGTACTAGTCCAACAGGATTAGTTGGATTTTCTTAGCGTTAGTTCTTTCTCCTTAATGCTGTGTGCTTAGCGCAGAAGCAACAGATATCAATTGTATAGTCTGGTTTGACATGACCGGGGCTAGAACCCACGATCTACTGCACACTAACCATTACACCACCGATACATACTGTACCATAGCTATGTACAATTCTATAAGGGTCATACACATTAAAATAATATTTTATTGATTATATTGATTGATTGACTGATTGGTATTTAGCTTCAACTTTAGCAGTTTTTCAGCTATATCATGGCATGCATACTATTTTAAGACTTTAATATTGTGTTTATACGGAAACTATATAATTCGTCCTTGGGTGGCCTTTATTAGGTCAATGACGAAAATGATATATTGTATATTATTGTGTACTCTTAAAATGTTTGGTATTTAAGTTTTATTGTTTGACGTCGCAGAATCTGCATGTGATATCCTGAATTAATACTCGATTATTTAGGGAAGAAATCATTTGATCTTTGCTCACGATCAATTATCACGCGACAAGCGTGATATGAAAACTTATCGTTGATTTTCATGTGTTTCTATTGGCTATTATCATGACGTCACTGACGTCGTCCTGAAAAATCTGCGATCACCCTCAACCACAGATGCGATATTTCTGTGAAATCCATTCTCACAACAATAATCAACGGCAGTATTGATATCTTTGGTGTTTATTTTACAAAACTGGGTAAGAAGAAGTGGTTGTATTATCATAAAGCTTTACTTACAAATATCATGTATGTTTTATATAGTTCTTGCTGTGACCTTGACATTAAAGTAATGAAATAAAATTGTATTACATTTTACAGTTTGTACTTACATGATCAGTTTATATGTACATTGCTATGTATCCAAACCGATGTCATACATGATCAGTATCCATGGTGATGGTGGCAGCGTCAGTGTAAAGCTATTCACAAGTTGTACCTGTTCTGGATATTTTGCCTCCTATTGTCAAACCGAATGGTTTCATCAATTTGTGGTGGGGGCAGACATTAGGAATATACAATCTGTGCATCTAATGGTATGTAAATATAAATAAATAAATGCATACATTTAATGGCATATATTTACATCTAGTGGTATATATTTACATCTAGTGGTATATATTTACATATAATGGTATATATTTACATATAATGGTATATATTTACATCAAATGGTATATATTTACATCTAATGGTATATATCTACATTAAAGGGGTATATATTTACATCTAGTGGTATATATTTACATTAAAGGGGTATATATTTACATCTAGTGGTATTTATTTACATTTAATGGTATATATTTACATTTAGTGGTATATATTTACATCTAGTGGTATATATTTACATCTAGTGGTATATATTTAAATTTAATGGTATATATTTACATTTAGTGGTATATATTTACACTTAATGGTATATATTTACATCTAGTGGTATATATTTACATCTAATGGTATAGATTTACATCTAGTGGTATATATTTACATATAATGGTATATATTTACATCTAATGGTATATATTTACATCTAATGGTATATATCTACATTAAAGGGGTATATATTTACATTTAGTGGTATATATTTACATTAAAGGGGTATATATTTACATCTAGTGGTATATATTTACATTTGATGGTATATATTTACACTTAGTGGTATATATTTACATTTGATGGTATATATTTACATTTAGTGGTATATATTTACATCTAATGGTATATATTTACATCTTATGGTATATATTTACATCTAATGGTATATATTTACATTTAGTGGTATATATTTACATCTAATGGTATATATTTACATCTAATGGTATATATTTACATCTAATGGTATATATTTACATCTAGTGGTATATATTTACATCTTGTGGTATATATTTACATCTAATGGTATATATTTACATCTTATGGTATATATTTACATCTAATGGTATATATTTACATCTAATGGTATATATTTACATCTAGTGGTATATATTTACATCTTGTGGTATATATTTACATCTAATGGTATATATTTACATCTTATGGTATATATATATATATATCTAAATGCAAATTTATGAGTAAAAAAACAAACAATAAAAGAGAAGCAAACAAACAAAAACAAAACATATCATATTATTGCCCACAACACCTTTCTGTTTAATGGTGCTCGGTGTATTACATTGATCCATCTTATTTCCATATAACAAAAGTGGAGAATCTTACCCGTTGGGGAACATTTTATCCCATGAAAATGTGAAACCAGAGGTCTTTTTCACAATAAGTAAATGCAAATCCTACTCTTATTAAAGGAAATAACTGTTCGCTGAAAAAACGTTGATGAAATCAACAACTAAGGTGAAAATAACAATGTGTTGTCTTGCAGGGGATGTATGGGGACAAAACAGCCACAATTTCAAAGCTGAAAATAATGACGATGTCAAACGGCAGGAAGACACGCATAGTTGATAAGGATGTAAAATGTGAGAAGAGAGAATGCATGGTACATGTAGGAGACACAGCGGAATCAAAGGCAATCAGTAAGTCTACTACTTTCTTTGAATTTGCATAATACGAAAGTACACTATACATGTATAATGTAGGACGATATTGTCCAAAAACAGGACGTTTCGTATGCAAAAACGCCAACAGTAAAAAGGCACAGTTACACAAAACACTTACATTGACCAATACAATCAAGCAACCAAGGATAGCTTGATATTATTTTTTTCACTTTATTGATGTTTTTTATCGTTTATTACTGCTCACATGACTTTAAAGAATAACCAATCAGCAAATTATGAAGGGTCAAACCTGTATTAAGATGTCATCTTTGGGACAAAAGACAAATGTGACATTTTATTACAGGTAGCTGTTTAATAGAGATGATTGTATGGGCGGGCATGTTTGACTGTATGCAATATTACAATACGCATATTGTCCAAATTACAAAGGTATACACTCACGACTTTATTTTGCAGATATTAATATTTATCCCATACAGTTTGCATTCCACAGTAAGGATGCATATATGACGGAGGGTAAACCTGTACATAACCAGGACCTAGGTTACATACGTGTATTGTCCTCCATGAAAAAACAAGCGTTTTGGGGACAGCCTTCTACACAGATGCTTGAGTGTGGACGTAATGGAGAGGTCAGCATAAAGGATCAAAGACCGTCACAGCATGAGTCTGTTTCTTCAGGTAATTGTCATTACTATAGAGTATAACAAAATTAAATGAAATAAAAAAACAAGTAAATACTATACTGCCAGAACAAGTAAATACTATACTGCCAGAACAGTTCCAAAATCTAATCGAAATATCGTAGAAACATTAATACAAAGCGATATCCTTAACACACATATACAAGACCGCATACTTTTCTAGTTTGATACACAACATTATATCATGTAAATTTAAGTATGATATAAACATACACAGCCAATTAAATGTTTAAATAATGAACACCTTCAATTTCATATCTATCATATCATCTTGAATTTCACAGCACATTTTTGAAAACATAATCATTTTTGTTTTCCAAATCTTCGCGACAGAAATCCCTATATATGTGTGGTTTTATTATGTTATTATAAACTGTTTTAGGGGGAATATAGACTTTTCATATCATATTAACAAACATGAAAATGAAAACTTACAATGATATACGAGTATTTGTAGAGAACGTTGGTATTCCAGTTATATCGTGGTGGTCAGTTTTATTGTCGCACGTCAAGGACAAACTTTATCACATAATGTTGTATGGAGTACACCTTGCCATCAGCGGAATTCGAACTTACAAACTTTAGTGGTGATAGGAACTGATTGCACAGGTAGTTGTTAATCCAACTACCGTACCACCACGACCACGACGGTCCCTGGTAGAGAACAGAGGATATCAACATCAGAGGACAGTATATGAACCGCACACAAAAATATGCACAGTACAAAAATACACAAGGTAAAATAAAGCAAGCGAATAACAAACAATTTTGACAACAATATCTTCAGTAAAAAATGCATAAAAATATAAAAAGAAAAAAATATCATGTTACAATTATTATTTGTACCAACTTCGAACCACAATCTAATTGAATCACTGTATACCCTTTCAGCATGTGATGGGTTGATTTATCCCAACAATGGTGACTTATCTCAATTGCATCAACTCAACGACAGAATAGTGATTTCTTTCAATGTACCAGTCTTGATCAAATATATCGAGGTTGAAAATACAAATTTAAACACCAATATTTCGCTGGAATACATGTCAGTTGATGATACCTATTTTAAACGGATGTCAAGCAGCGAAATAAATAGGTCTAACTTCAGTGCCAATTCAATTAACCTATCTATTACACAACACATTTACTTCTCAGCTATTATGCTCCAAAGCACCCCGAATAATGATCACAGAAATATCAGCGAAATCTTGAAAATCATATCAATTGGTGGATGCCCTGTCGCATTCATAGAAACCAATAATAATGAAACAACCCAATTGGAATGGTCCATCAAAGTCATTGCGAATGAAATTAAGGCATATCCATATCTCCAGGTTGTTCCAAAGAGTAGTGAAATTGACTTTAAAAAGATCTTTCGTGATAATGTAGACAATTCCGTCACGCTACCGATTTCATTACTTATAGCAGTACCATCTGACAAGAGAGATTGTCAATTTGAGGTTTCATTTGTGCACAATTATTTGATAAATTTTCCTGACACTGCACAAATGAAGTTTGATAATCTAAAACTCGCAAAAACCCAGGATGATAAATCGACGTTGAATGTCAGCGTTGACGTCTCGGCAATTAACAAAGATGAATTGGAACCTGGGATTCTGCATCTCAACAGCACTTTACAAACGGCCATATCGATATATCCATGCAATACACAGACAACTCAACACTCACAACAAACCGGCAATCCATCAACAACCAAACACTCACAACAAACCGGCAATCCATCAACAACCAATGAAGCTATATTCAACACGACGTCCGTTGTTATAATTGTATGTCTGTCAAGTGTTATCTTGACTCTACTTTTGTTGATTGGTTATTGGTTATTCCAACGACAGCCATTTAAAACAACAAAAACAGGTAAGTTTTGAAAATAATTTTATCGCAAATGAGCATGTGTTATTGAATACTTGTAAATACCGCGAATGATTCAATCTTTATATTGGCAATATATCATTTAAAACGTAAAGATCGGACTTTTTCTTTTGGCTTCATGTACAATTATTTTTGTGTATTGTTGTAAATGTGACATGTAGGATTTCAGGTTTTGCAGATGGCGGATCCTCCCAGCTGAACCCCTTAGAATGATAATTTTACGTAGAATAGTTACCAATAAAATCTGACGATAAAAACAGATTGCATAAGAATAAAAACTTGTGTTGATAAAAGTTGAGAATGTCCATGTCGCATGTCGAGTAATCAACCCATCCGGTAAAACGATTAGCACCAGCGCAAAAACAAAACCAATTCAAACCAAATCAAATCCAAAAACAGCATTCTTCTGGACATATGAAAACATACTAGATTCAGCGGAAGAGATAACATCTCATGACACCAATATAAGTTCAATACTTGAAAAAGTTAAGAACTATATCATTTAAAAGTAATAACCATAATATCGGTATAACATTTAACAGAATTATCAGAAATTATAGTAATTAATCAAACTATTTAGCAATAAATTGGAAAACAGAAAGAAAAAATACCACACTGTCGGAACAGTTCCAACATTTAAACAAAAAGTCGATGAAACAGAGGCAAAATCGGATTTCTCTGACGTTTATTAACATGCCATTCAGACAAAGCAGAACGATGCAATTTCAATGTCATATTTAATTATTAAAATCCACCTGTGATGTAAATCTATTGTCAAAACTCTCCATTATTTTTAAGGAATGGAGAGTTATGAACAGGTGGATTTTAATAAGGCATTTAAAACAAATATTAGAATATTAAACAAGTTCATGCGGTAGCACAATAATAATACATTTATTAATGGGTGGATTTTAAGTTGGAGAATGTCCTCCTATCTCTCCATTCCTTTAAAACAATGGGCCTCGGCTCCATTATTTTTAATTCTAATATGACGTCTCTAATACGGCACACATGATAATACTCAACAACTCTATGTTTAGTGCAAGTGCAGTACACAATAAATCTGGCTGTTCCGATGTGACTCCCGCTGTGAAATTACCGTGACGACCGAGTGTAAACAAACAAAACACCGGCATATAACGTATTTTTAAAGTCCTTAAAATAAAAATTTCCCCTCAGTTATAAATAAATATTCTGTAACTAAGTATTTTTTTATCATTTGTTTTAAAAAATTACATTTGGGGGTCCCCAGTACGCACACATACATTCCATTGGCATTGATATGTGTCGGCCATGAATAACAAAATGCACTATGCCACTAACCTTGTTCTCCTACGTATACATTGATAACTGGACGGTGATGTAATTAAGTTACTGATATTTTCCAATTTGATGGCATTTTGAATTTTGCTACTCAAACAAGTAAAATGCTCACAAAATCGTAAAATAAATCAGTAACCAGCTTGTGTCAATCAGCGTCCCTTGTAAACAACGTCACAGGATGACGATATATTACAAAAGTCAAAGTCGATAGATGGTTGTCTTAAGTATTTATTCCGGAATTTTTTTTTATGTCAACAATACAAGCTTTTTTTTCCAATGGCATTTATTTTTTTATTTCATATCTAACAATAATTGTCGATTATTAACAACTGTTCAAGTGTTCGATATTATGTTTGACAACTCCACTCCGCCATCTTGTTAGCGCACGAAATGATGAATTAATGAACTCCGACTTTTTTTTAAATATTTTTACGCAGGAATTGTTCAATCGAATCTATGTTGGAAAATACACAATAAATATGTTTTTCATGTTAACATCCATATCTGTTTTAAAATATCTCGTTCAAATACAAATAATTCAAAATCAATTCAAAATTTCCGAAGGAGGTAAATGGAACAGCCACCAAATGCCGTGTGTATACAGTTCACGAATGGTTAAAAATTACCGTATATGTCCTATTAGAATCGAAATAATTCATGGCAGGCATAGAGTTGTGCAAATTTGCACATTGGCTGGGCCTTTATTAAAATTCGAATATAAAGGCCCAGCCCATGTGTAAATTTGCACAACTCTATGCCTGCCATGAATTATTTCTTAATTAATGGAGAGTTACTCGGACATTCTCCTATGCATAAAATAAAATTATATGGAAATGGACCAGAATTTATTTAACATTGTCATCCTAAAATAATTGTTTAATTGTCAGTATTATTACGTGTTATATTCTCTTATGTAAAGTGTTGTTCTCATTCTATTGGCATTGTAGATGGAACATCTGAATCATGCACAGAAAACAGAGATTTCGGAATGATCTACTTCAGTGGAAAACATAGCAGTTCATGTAACATTGTGGACAATGAAGAGGCCGCTTGTAGCAATGTAGTTGTCAACAAAAGTTACGTCGACCAATGACAATATGACACGATTATCTGTCGACCAATGACAATATGACACGATTATCTATCATCATTAATATTATCATATCAAAAATAATATTAAATTTAATGTGAAGTTATAAAAGAGTAGATATATAATGAGTATTAATTTTGATGTTGATTTGGATAAAATTGTAAATATTAATTATAATGAGAGAATTTTGCAAATAAAAAAAAAATCAAGATATGGTCAAAAAGGAATCTTACTGTCATTGGAAATATTACTGTTGTGAAAACTCTGATTTTACCTGTCTTAAATCACCTAATCATTACATTGCCTAATCCTACTCAAGACATCTTAAAGAAGGTGAGCGAGCTTATTTTTACCTTTATATGGAGTTCACCTGTGCACAGAGTTATAAAGGAATTGTTACAAAAAGACTTCTGTGAAGGAGGATTAAAAATGATTAATCTAAATTTATTTATTTTAGCCCTAAAAACAACCTGGGTAAGAAAGCTATTTCGAACTGAATGTAAATGGGATAATATCTTATTTTCGACAATAAATCAAGAAAAATTATTCAATTTTGGTAATGGTTATATTTCTTACATAAAAGAAAATGTTGTAAAAAATAAATTTTGGAAAAATGTGTTCCATGCTTGGTACACCCTTTATTGATAAAGAAGAAAACTTTACATGGGAATATTTTTTGTCTTCTCCACTGTGGATGAACAAACTATAAAAATAGAAAACAAACCAGTATTCTATGAAGACTGGTTCAGAAAAGGTATTTGTTTTGTTAATGATATTATATCAGAAGATGGAAAATTTCTCTCCATTGATCAATTAGAGGCAAATTTAACATTTCCAAAAATATTATGAAATTTAATAGTATAATTTCAGCTGTTAAACATGCTGGAAAACAGAACGTGTATAATAGTTATAAGCTACTTACTCCATTTATTCCTTCGTTTGATAAGACCATTTTGAAGAGTACAAGGGGAACTAAAGATATGTATTTGTTACTAATAAGGAATAGCATAGTGTCAAATGGTCAGAAAAAGTGGGAGGAAATTTTAGCCTTAGGTTTAGATGAAATGAAATGGAGAGAAATATTCAAACTACCTTTTATAGTCACAGAAAATACCAAACTACAATGGTTACAGTACAGAATTATCCAACGTATCCTAGGAACAAATAAATTTCTGTATAAAATTAAAGTAAAAGACAATGCCTTTTGTACTTTTTGTCAGGAAGATGAGGAAACTATTGAACATTTATTTTGGAACTGTGAGATTGTACAAGCTTTTATTGATGAAATTGATTCTTGGTTATTGTTGGTCTTAGTATTCCATTTACTATGCAGTTTTTTTTAATTTTTGGTGATATTTCAAAATCGTCTAGAGGAGATGTTATTAACCTCATTTTACTACAAATAAAGCAGTATATTTTTAACTGTAAATATTTTCAGAAAAAATTATCATTGATCACAAATGCAGAGGAAAATACAGTCACTATATAACATCGAGAAATCTATTGCTGTTAAAAATTAAAAAAAAATGATTTTTTCAACCAGATATGGAATGCTTTCACTTTACTGTTTAATTAGATATAAAGATTTATACAAATATTCATTCTGTATATAACATGATAGAAAAGAAATAACCTTTTATTTTTATGAATGCTAAAATTACCTATTCATCAAAGCAAATTCAAAAACTTTTTCTCTCTCTTTAACAATTATGTTTATGCCTTAAAAAACTCAATAAATTAAACTTTTTCCATCTGTATATTTGTTAATTTGGTTTATTATGATTGAAAAACTCATCTTTTTGTGGAATCACACTATTTGGTATTTTCTGTCATGTTATTCAAATAGAAATAGTATGCCATTTTGTATGTAAATTACTAACAAATACTAACATCTTTATATATATGTGCTTTACTAATGTTAACGAGGCGGGATAAGGTACTGGTACTTCATGTATTCAACTAACAAATGTACAGATATCAATAAAAAAAAAGATATGGTCCACTTGTCTTAAACGCTTTCCGATCCTTTCCTCATTCATGACTTATTACAGGGTTTGTAACTAGAGGAGCACTACTGATGCCACTAGTAGAACAGAAACTACACACCCGTCCGGAGCACATGAGTTCAAACCCGGTTTTTAGTGGGATTCGTGTTACTCGATCTTTAGTGTTTAGCTCACCTGGCCAAAGGCCATGTGAGCTTTTGCCAACACTTGCCGTCCGTCGTACGTCGTAAACTTTTTCAAAAATCTTCTCCTCTGAAACTACTAGATCAATTGAAACAAAACTTGGTCTGAATCATCACTAGGATGTCTAGTTTCAAAATGGTGTCTGGTGAAGCCGTGCACAAACCAACATGGCCACTGTTACTAAAAATAGAACATGGTAAATTGCCGGTTTTTGGATAATAACTCATAAACCGTTAATAATATCAGAAATCTGACGTGAGGTAAAAATGATCAGCACAGCAAGATCTACCTACCTTGCAATTTTTAAGTAAATCCCATTTCCCATTTTGGAGTTATTTACCTTTTTTCATCAAATTTTCACAATTTTAATACTTTTCGTCCTTTATTTCAAAAACTGTAAGAGATAGATGTTAAGTTGAAATTGCAAAAATATGCAGCATGTCAAGATCTACCTACACTACAATTTTAAGTAAATCCCTTTACCCATTTTGGAGTTATTCCCCTTTTTAGCTCACCTGTGTGAGCTATTGCCATCACTTGGCATCCGTCGTCCGTCTGTAAACTTTTTCAAAAATCTTCTCCTCCGAAACCACTGGACTAATTTAAACCAAACTTTGCCGGAATCATCCTTAGGGGGTTCCCTTTAATATTTATGTCCGATAAACACGCCCTCCATCCAAGATGGCCGCCGTTACTAAAAATAGAAATTTCTTCAAATGGCCAAAACTGCTTTATTTTATGCCAGAATGTGCCCAAATTTGAACTTATATAGTTTTTTAACATATATTACGGAATTTTTTATGAACTTTGAACTTTTGCCGATTTTGACCGATTATGCAAATTAGGCATAAATAAGCAAAAAATCATTTAAAAATCTTCTTGTTAGAAACCGCTTAGCCAATTTCAAGCAAACTTTGTCTGAATGATCCTTAGGTGGTCCCCTTTCAAAATTGTGTCCGTCAGCGCCGTTCTGTATCCAAGATGGCCACCGTTACTAAAAATAGAAATTTCTACAAATGGCCAAAACTGCTCTATTTTAAGCCATAATGTGCCCAAATTTGAACTGCATAAGCATAATGATGAGCTTTTTAACATTAATTACACCTTGTATAAAAATGCTGGATTCTGATTGGTTAATAGCCGTGATATATTTTACAAATTCAGGCCTTGCGTTGTGAATTTGCAGAATTTTAACTTCATGTAGGTGTATTTGCATAAGATTCAACTTTTATTCATGGTACTTGCAAAATCGTATTTGCCGTTTTTACCCTTCACCGAGACGCTTGTAACAAAATTTGTGAAACGTTATCAGTTGTGCGTTTTATGTAACATCATTCGGTAGAATTAAACAGATACATCATGTTAGGTCCTGAACACGACAAACAAAAGGTATTATTTATTTAGCCAGTGTTCTAAATAATATTCGGTGTAATTAATCAGATACATCATGTTTGGGAGGGGTATTTGCGAAAAATACCATTCTTGAGACTAAATTTCCCTCTCCATTCGGCTCTGGAAATTTTTCGTCTCTCTACTGGTATTTTTTCGCAAATACCCCTCCCAAACATGATATAACTGTATAATATTACCGAATTTTTATGAACTATAAACTTTTGCCGATTTTAACCGATTATGCAAATTAGAAAAAGGGGGGATGAAATTTTAAAAAAATCTTCTCCTCTGAAACTACTGAGCCAATCTCAACCAAACTTTGCTGAAGTGATTCTTGGGTGGTCCCCTTCCAAAATTGTGTCCGGTGATCCTGACTTCCAACCAAGATGGCTGCCAAGCTAAAAATAGAAAAAAGAGGGGAAGAAATTAAAAACAAATCTTCTCCTCTGAAACTACTGAGCCAATCTCAACCAAACTTTGCTGAAATGATCCTTGGGTGGTCCCCTTCCAAAAGTGTGTACGACATTTCAGACCTCCGACCAAGATGGCCGCCACAGCCAAACTTAATTTAACATAGGACTCTATGGGAAATTCCCATAACAATCTTCTTGTCTGAAACCATTTGCTCAATAAGAACTAAATGTTGATTAAATAGTCATTGGATGGTTCTCTTCCAAAAATATGTCCGGCGGTACGGCCCTTCGACCAAGATGGCCCCCACAGCTGAACTTAGCTTAACATAGGACCCTATGTGAAATTCACATAACAATCTTCTCCTCAGAAACCACTGGGCCAATTACAACCAAACCTTGGTGGAATGGTCCTTGGATGGCCCCCTTCCAAACTTATGTCTGGTGATCCCGACTTCCAACCAAGATGGCCGCCAAGCTAAAAATAGAAAAACAGGGGGATGAAATTAAAAAAAATCTTCTCCTCTGAAACTACTGAGCCAATCTCAACCAAACTTTGCTGAAATGATCCTTGGGTGTGTCCCCTTCCAAAATTGTGTCCGGCATTTCAGACTTCCAACCAAGATGGCCACTACAGCCGACCTTAATTTAACATAGGACACTATGGGAATTTCCCATAAAAATCTTTTTGCCTGAAACCATTTGCTCAATAAGAACTAAATTTTGATGAAATAGTCATTGGATGGTTCTCTTCCAAAAATGTGTCCGGCGGTTCGACCCTTCGACCAAGATGGTCCCCACAGCCGAACTTAGCTTAACATGCGATCCTATGGGAAATTCACATAAAAATCTTCTTGTCTGGAACCAAACTTTGATAAAATAGTCATTGGATGGTCCTCTTCCAAAATTGTATCTGTTGGTCCCACCCTCTGACCAAGATGGCTGCACAGCTGACCTTAGTTTAACATAGGACCCTATGAGAAATTCACATAAAAACATCTTGTCTGGAACCAGTAGTTCAATTAGAACCAAACTTTGATGGAATAGTCATTGGATGGTCCTCTTTCAAAATTGTGTCCGGCAATCGCGCTCTCCCATCAAGATGGCCACCACAGTGCAGTTGCGTTGTTATTGAAAGCAGCTTTGATCCAGGTGAGCGATTACAGGCTCCTGGGAGCCTCTGGTCTGTGCAATGTTTTATAGATCGTTGTTTGTTCGTTTGTCCTTTTTCTTTTGGCCATTGTGTTGTCTGTCCTTTCTCGATTTACAGATTCTGATTACCCCTTTGGTACCTTCAAACTTTTCTTATTCAGAAATTTTGGAAATGAGACCTCAAACTATTTTGATTATTATGAAATAAAAGACTAATTAGAGAAAACAAATGAAGCACACCCCGGTAGACAAACACCACTATTAAAAAAAAAACGGAGAGCTAGGACACCATCACATAATTATTGAAAACACCAAATTGTCTAGGCATGTAATCATGCTCGTCTGCTTGTTATCCCCTCGCCAACGAAGTTGCGAAGGGATATAGTAACGCTACTGTCCTTCCTTCCGCCCGTCCGTCCTTCCGTAACATCCTTGTGAACACTCTAGAATCAATATCCTTCAATGGAATTTGACCAAATTTGGTACATACTTAGTCCTTAAGAGCATCTGGAACCCTATTGATTTTCAAGGTCAAAGGTCAAAGTCACCGGGTCAAATATTTGGGCGAGGGGATACGCCACGCTTTGCGTTGCCCTTGTTAGTTTCGTGTTGATGACTGTGTCTGAGCAAAATGTCATTTATCAGAATGAACGAGTATGGATGTAAATGAAGATGATATACTCTCTAAAAATACATTTGGACACAAATCAAAATATTTCACATTCACAGTAGGGCCTTCAGATAGAAAATTAGTCCAGACCTTTAATTCCAAATTCCTCTATGTAGATGTGGTTTGGTCACTGAACAATTCTTGATCCGGTGATTGCATGCATCTCTTCTAACAAAATTAGTTTGAAGTAAAGGATACTACTGACACTCATAAAGTATGTTTCCTACCTTGATCTCTAACTTGAAATTGACAACGGATGAAAATTATTTAAAAAAAAAACCACACCTAAAAGTCAACAACTCCCACTCACCAGGAGCAATATTCCAGCAGCACCTTCGTGTGGGGCTTACATTTCACAACTCGTACATTATTCGAATGCTGGTGCATATAGACTACAGTACACTGATTTGTTAAGCAGAGATGGGTTAGGGTCATGTTGTTTAACGCCACTTTTAACAATATTTCAGTTATATCGTGGCGGTCAGTTTTATTGGTGGAAGAAATCGGAGTACCCGGAGAAAACCACCGACCTGCCGTAAGTCACTGACAAACTTTATCACATAATGTTGTATCGCGTACACCTCGTCATGAGCGGGATTCGGACTCACAACTTTATTGGTAATAGGAACAGATTGCATTGGTAGTTGTTAATCAAACTACCATACGATCACGACCACCATGGCCCCGTATATCATGGCTCTTATATTGTTGTCCTTTTTCTTTTGTGCATTGTATTGTCTGTTCTTCTTCTTTTGTGCTTTGTATTGTCTGTTCTTCTTCTTTTGTGCATTGTATTGTCTGTTCTTCTTCTTTTGTGCATTGTATTGTCTGTTCTTCTTCTTTTGTGCATTGTATTGTCTGTTCTTCTTCTTTTGTGCATTGTATTGTCTGTTCTTCGATTTACAGTTTTTGATTTTATCTTCTGACTTTTTTGCATATTAGGCAAAAATACGAATTTCTTGGAAAACTTTTGTGTACCATTTCCATGAGATATGAATATCACATAATATAAGCTTGAGATGTATCTTGTAGAAAAGCAAAAAAATGTATTTAATAAAGATTGATAGGGGTGATTTGGTGGAACTGCTTGTATATCACAAAGAAAACCACTCTATATTACACAGGTATTTAATGTTGTTTTTTGTTTTTTTTATCATACATGTATTTGATATTCTAGTTTAGTTTTCCTTATTAAAATCAGGGACGTAGGAGCCGGGTGTTGCAATTACTCCCCCACTTTAAAAAGTGTAGGGGAAGGTGGCAATGTCCCCGATTTTTTGGCAAAAATTTAAGATAAAGTTGAATTCGTAGCATGGAAGTTCACAAATATTTACCAGTTAACCATATGGTATAAGGATATAGTTTGAATGAATGAGCTTTTATTTTTCGCTTGCCCGGTCCAGTCTCACCCCCTACTTTCAGGTCTTTTTCTAAAACGTTAAATATAAAACCTGCTAAAGATCATGCTGTACGTGCATCAACCACCACTTGATCAAATCACCAATCATTAAAATGTAATTCTGGATTATATTATCGAGTCTTTGTTTTTGTGTAAGGTCTTATTGTTCGAAAAACTTTGAGTCAGACTACCTGTATCACTAGCTCTTGTTCAAATACAAAACATATATCGTTTATCATCAACAATAGTATCTAACAAGCAGCTATATATGGCAAGTAGTAAAAATAATCGGATTCATCAACATTATTTCTGACTATCTAATTGTTGCATCAACACAATACTAGTTATCTCCCTTAGGCCATAAATCTAAAAAAAAATAAACGTAATGAACCTTCGCTTTGCAAAGCTTGCAATAGACAGCAATTAAGGTTCGATTCTTATCAATGTAACTTATGTAAGATCATATTAACATGAAATACTTCAGCAGTAACTTGGGCTTTTGAAACTAGAACGTAAGAAGCAACTTGAATAAAAAAAAGTTAAACATATTTTCTTGTCTAATAAAGAGATAAATAGATAAGATACACATTATGTAACTTACGACATCTTTTCCATTATATACATTATACTACATAACAAGATAAAAACATGTATAAGTTACATAATTTTTACAAATATATTCAATTGCAACAAAGAGGTAGACAGGCAATGAAATCAAACCAAGTCGAGTTGACCTTGCAAAGTGCTGTGTTAAGCATTGGTTTCATAATATTAAAATGGATTAATTTGTTGAGACATCAACAGATTGGTAAGCTACGTTGAATTTATTTGAAGTCATTTGATGTTGATTAAACATAAATAAGAGAGAGAGAGAGAGAGAGAAAGAAATAACATAAACAGAACTGTGTTATAATTAAGCGGACACGTGAACTAGTATTCATTGAAACGCCCTGTTGTCTAAAATTGAATATGAGTAAATATAGCACAATTACTTCAAAATTAACATGTCTGTCACCGAATAATAAGTCATTTATGTTAACATCTACATTAATACTATTTAAATTTTCAAATAACTGATTACAGTAGATTCTAAAATGTTTACAATGTAGAAAATAATGTTCAACATCTTCCCATGGTTCACCACATGTACATAATTGATTACCAATCATGTTAGCTCTGACAAGATCATATGTAAGTGCATTGCACTTATTTCGTAGTCGTGTATGTAATACATTTAGTTATGTATTCCGAAGAAATAATATAGAGGGGACTTAATTGTCATCGCGCCGATGGGTTAGGGTCATGTTGTTTAACGCCACTTTCAACAATATTTCAGTTATATCGTGGCGGTCAGTTTTATTGGTGGAAGAAATCAGAGTACCCGGAGAAAACCACCGACCTGCCGTAAGTCACTGACAAACTTTATCACATAATGTTGTATCGCGTACACCTCGTCATGAGCGGGATTCGGACTCACAACTTTATTGGTAATAGGCACAGATTGCATTGGTAGTTGTTAATCAAACTACCATACGATCACGACCACGATGGCCCCGTATATCATGGCTCTTATACTGTTGTCCTTTTTCTTTTGTGCATTGTATTGTCTGTTCTTCTTCTTTTGTGCATTGTATTGTCTGTTCTTCTTCTTTTGTGCATTGTATTGTCTGTTCTTCTTCTTTTGTGCATTGTATTGTCTGTTCTTCTTCTTTTGTGCATTGTATTGTCTGTTCTTCTTTTGTGCATTGCATTGTCTGTTCTTCTTCTTTTGTGCATTGTATTGTCTGTTCTTCTTTTGTGCATTGTATTGTCTGTTCTTCTTTTGTGCATTGTATTGTCTGTTCTTCTTCTTTTGTGCATTGTATTGTCTGTTCTTCTTCTTTTGTGCATTGTATTGTCTGTTCTTCTTCTTTTGTGCATTGTATTGCCTGTTCTTCTTCTTTTGTGCATTGTATTGTCTATTCTTCTTCTTTTGTGCATTGTATTGTCTGTTCTTCGATTTACAGTTTTTGATTTTATCTTCTGACTGTTTTGCATATTAGGCAAAAATACGAATTTCTTGGAAAACTTTTGTGTACCATTTCCATGAGATATGAATATCACATAATATAAGCTTGAGATGTATCTTGTAGAAAAGCAAAAAAAAATGTATTTAATAAAGAATGATAGGGGTGATTTGGTGGAACTGCTTGTATATCACAAAGAAAACCACTCTATATTACACAGGTATTTAATGTTGTTTTTTGTTTTTTTTATCATACATGTATTTGATATTCTAGTTTAGTTTTCCTTATTAAAATCAGGGACGTAGGAGGAGGGTGTTGTAATTACTCCACCACTTTACAAAGTGTAGGGGAAGGTGGCAATGTCCCCCATTTTTTGGCAAAAATTTAAGATAAAGTTGAATTCGTAGCATGGAAGTTCACAAATATTTACCAGTTAACCATATGGTATGAGGATATAGTTTGAATGAATGAGCTTTTATTTTTACCTTGCCCGGTCCAGTCTCACCCCCTGCTTTCAGGTCTTTTTCTAAAACGTTAAATATAAAACCTGCTAAAGATCATGCTGTACGTGCATCAACCACCACGTGATCAAATCACCAATCATTAAAATGTAATTCTGGATTATATTATCGAGTCTTTGTTTTTGTGTAAGGTCTTATTGTTCGAAAAACTTTGAGTCAGACTACCTGTATCACTAGCTCTTGTTCAAATACAAAGCATATATCGTTTATCATCAACAATAGTATCTAACCAGCTGCAATGGCAAGTAGTAAAAATAATCGGATTCATCAACACTATATCTGACTATCTAATTGTTGCATCAACACAATACTAGTTATCTCCCTTAGGCCATAAATAAAAAAAAAATAAACGTATTGAACCTTCGCTTTACAAAGCTTGCAATAGACAGCAATTAAGGTTCGATTCTTATCAATGTAACTTATGTAAGATCATATTAACATGAAATACTTCAGCAGTAACTTGGGCTTTTGAAACTAGAACGGAAGAAGCAACTTGAATAAAAAAAGTTAAGCATATTTTCTTGTCTAATAAAGAGATAAATAGATAAGATACACATTATGTAACTTACCAGGGGCGCACCCGGCGCGCGCCCCCCTAAAATTGGAAAACATTATATTTTTTGGCGTAAAATCGTGATTTTTCACACGAAATACACCAAAAATGTTCGCGCCTCCCCCCGCTCGACGCAATTTTTTTAAGTGCCCTCCCCCCACCCCCTAACTTGAAATCCTGGATCCGTCCTTGCTTACGACATCTTTTCCATTATATACATTATACTACATAACAAGACAAAAACATGTATAAGTTACATAATTTTTACATGTATATTCAATTGCAACAAAGAGGTCGACAGGCAATGAAATCAAGCCAAGTCGAGTTGACCTTGAAAAGTGCTGTGTTAAGCATTGGTTTCATAATATTAAAATGGATTAATTTGTTGAGACATCAACAGATTGGTAAGCTACGTTGAATTTATTTGAAGTCATTTGATGTTGATTAAACATAAATAGGAGAGAGAGAGAGAAAGAAATAACATAAGCAGAACTGTGTAATAATTAAGCGGACACGTGAGCTAGTATTCATTGAAACGCCTTGTTGTCTGTATCTAAAATTGAATATGAGTAAATATAGCACAATTACTTCAAAATTAACATGTCTGTCACCGAATAATAAGTCATTTATGTTAACATCTACATTAATACTATTTAAATTTTCAAATAACTGATTACAGTAGATTCTAAAATGTTTACAATGTAGAAAATAATGTTCAGCATCTTCACATGGTTCACCACATGTACATAATTGATTACCAATCATGTTAGCTCTGACAAGATCATATGTAAGTGCATTGCACTTATTTCGTAGTCGTGTATGTAATACATTTAGTTATGTATTCCGAAGAAATAATATAGAGGGGACTTATTTGTCATCGCACCGATGGGTTAGGGTCATGTTGTTTAACGCCACTTTCAACAATATTTCAGTTATATCGTGGCGGTCAGTTTTATTGGTGTAAGAAATCGGAGTACCCGGAGAAAACCACCGACCTGCCGTAAGTCACTGACAAACTTTATCACATAATGTTGTATCGCGTACACCTCGTCATGAGCGGGATTTGGACTCGCAACTTTATTGGTAATAGGCACAGATTGCATTGGTAGTTGTTAATCAAACTACCATACGATCACGACCACGATGGCCCCGTATATCATGGCTCTTATACTGTTGTCCTTTTTCTTTTGTGCATTGTATTGCCTGTTCTTCTTCTTTTGTGCATTGTGTTGCCTGTTCTTCTTCTTTTGTGCATTGTATTGTCTGTTCTTCTTCTTTTGTGCATTGTATTGTCTGTTCTTCTTCTTTTGTGCATTGTATTGTCTGTTCTTCTTCTTTTGTGCATTGTATTGTCTGTTCTTCTTCTTTTGTGCATTGTATTGTCTGTTCTTCTTCTTTTGTGCATTGTATTGCCTGTTCTTCTTCTTTTGTGCATTGTATTGTCTGTTCTTCTTCTTTTGTGCATTGTATTGCCTGTTCTTCTTTTGTGCATTGTATTGTCTGTTCGTCTTCTTTTGTGCATTGTATTGCCTGTTCTTCTTCTTTTGTGCATTGTATTGTCTGTTCTTCTTCTTTTGTGCATTGTATTGCCTGTTCTTCTTCTTTTGTGCATTGTATTGTCTGTTCTTCTTCTTTTGTGCATTGTATTGCCTGTTCTTCTTCTTTTGTGCATTGTATTGTATGTTCTTCTTCTTTTGTGCATTGTATTGTCTGTTCCTCTTCTTTTGTGCATTGTATTGTCTGTTCTTCTTCTTTTGTGCATTGTATTGACTGTTCTTCTTCTTTTGTGCATTGTATTGTCTGTTCTTCTTCTTTTGTGCATTGTATTGTCTGTTCTTCTTCTTTTGTGCATTGTATTGTCTGTTCTTCTTCTTTGTGCATTGCATTGTCTGTTCTTCTTCTTTTGTGCATTGTATTGTCTGTTCTTCTTCTTTTGTGCATTGTATTGTCTGTTCTTCTTATTTTGTGCATTGTATTGTCTGTTCTTCTTCTTTTGTGCATTGTATTGCCTGTTCTTCTTCTTTTGTGCATTGTATTGTCTGTTCTTCTTCTTTTGTGCATTGTATTGCCTGTTCTTCTTCTTTTGTGCATTGTATTGTCTGTTCTTCTTCTTTTGTGCATTGTATTGTCTGTTCCTCTTCTTTTGTGCATTGTATTGTCTGTTCTTCTTCTTTTGTGCATTGTATTGACTGTTCTTCTTCTTTTGTGCATTGTATTGTCTGTTCTTCTTCTTTTGTGCATTGTATTGTCTGTTCTTCTTCTTTTGTGCATTGTATTGTCTGTTATTCTTCTTTTGTGCATTGTATTGTCTGTTCTTCTTCTTTTGTGCATTGTATTGTCTGTTATTCTTCTTTTGTGCATTGTATTGTCTGTTCTTCTTCTTTTGTGCATTGTATTGTCTGTTCTTCTTCTTTTGTGCATTGTATTGTCTATTCTTCTTCTTTTGTGCATTGTATTGTCTGTTCTTCTTATTTTGTGCATTGTATTGCCTGTTCTTCTTTTGTGCATTGTATTGTCTGTTCTTCTTCTTTTGTGCATTGTATTGTCTGTTCTTCTTCTTTTGTGCATTGTATTGCCTGTTCTTCTTCTTTTGTGTATTGTATTGTCTGTTCTTCTTCTTTTGTGCATTGTATTGTCTGTTCTTCTTCTTTTGTGCATTGTATTGCCTGTTCTTCTTCTTTTGTGCATTGTATTGTCTGTTCTTCTTCTTTTGTGCATTGTATTGCCTGTTCTTCTTCTTTTGTGCATTGTATTGTCTGTTCTTCTTCTTTTGTGCATTGTATTGTCTGTTCTTCTTCTTTTGTGCATTGTATTGTCTGTTCTTCTTCTTTTGTGCATTGTATTGTCTGTTCTTCTTCTTTTGTGCATTGTGTTGTCTGTTCTTCTTCTTTTGTGCATTGTATTGTCTGTTCTTCTTCTTTTGTGCATTGTATTGTCTGTTATTCTTCTTTTGTGCATTGTATTGTCTGTTCTTCTTCTTTTGTGCATTGTATTGTCTGTTCTTCTTCTTTTGTGCATTGTATTGTCTGTTCTTCTTCTTTTGTGCATTGTATTGTCTGTTCTTCTTCTTTTGTGCATTTTATTGTCTGTTTTTCTTCTTTTGTGCATTGTATTGTCTGTTCTTCTTCTTTTGTGCATTGTATTGTCTGTTCTTCTTCTTTTGTGCATTGTATTGTCTGTTCTTCTTCTTTTGTGCATTGTATTGTCTGTTCTTCTTCTTTTGTGCATTGTATTGCCTGTTCTTCTTCTTTTGTGCATTGTATTGTCTGTTCTTCTTTTGTGCATTGTATTGTCTGTTCTTCTTTTGTGCATTGTATTGTCTGTTCTTCTTCTTTTGTGCATTGTATTGTCTGTTCTTCTTCTTTTGTGCATTGTATTGTCTGTTCTTCTTCTTTTGTGCATTGTATTGTCTGTTCTTCTTCTTTTGTGCATTGTATTGTCTGTTCTTCTTCTATTTACAGTTTTTGATTTTATCTTCCGAATTATTTGCATATTAAGCAAAAATACGAATTTCTTCGAAAACTTTTTGTGTACCACTTCCTTGAGATATGAATATAACATAATATATGCTTGAGATGTATCTTGTAGAAAAGCAAAAAAAATGTATTTAATAAAGAATGATAGGGGTGATGAGGTGGAACTGCTTGTATATCACAAAGAAAACCACTCTATATTACACAGGTATTTGATGTTGGTTTTTTTTTATCATACATGTATTTGATATTCTAGTTTTCTTTATTAAAAGCAGGGAGGTAGGAGCCGGGTGTTGCAATTACTCCCCCAATTTAAAAAGTGTAGGGGAAGGTGGCAATGTCCCCCATTTTTTGGCAAAAATTTAAGATAAAGATGAATTCGTAGCATGGAAGTTCACAAATATTTTCCAGTTAACCATTTGGTATAAGGATATAGTTTGAATGAATGAGCTTTTATTTTTCGCTTGCCCGGTCCAGTCTCACCCCCTGCTTTCAGGTCTTTTTCTAAAACGTTAAATATAAAACCTGCTAAAGATCATGCTGTACGTGCATCAACCACCACTTGATCAAATCACCAATCATTAAAATGTAATTCTGGATTATATTATCGAGTCTTTGTTTTTGTGTAAGGTCTTATTGTTCGAAAAACTTTGAATCAGACTACCTGTATCACTATCTCTTGTGCAAATACAAAACATATATCGTTTATCATCAACAATAGTATCTAACCAGCAGCAATGGCAAGTAGTAAAAATAATCGGATTCATCAACATTATATCTGACTATCTAATTGTTGCATCAACACAATACTAGTTATCTCCCTTAGGCCATAAATCTAAAAAAAAAATAAACGTAATGAACCTTCGCTTTGCAAAGCTTGCAATAGACAGCAATTAAGGTTCGATTCTTATCAATGTAACTTATGTAAGATCATATTAACATGAAATACTTCAGCAGTAACTTGGGCTTTTGAAACTAGAACGTAAGAAGCAACTTGAATAAAAAAAGGTTAAACATATTTTCTTGTCTAATAAAGAGATAAATAGATAAGATACACATTATGTAACTTACGACATCTTTTCCATTATATATATTATACTACATAACAAGATAAAAACATGTATAAGTTACATAATTTTTACATGTATATTCAATTGCAACAAAGAGGTCGACAGGCAATGCAATCAAACCAAGTCGAGTTGACCTTTCAAAGTGCTGTGTTAAGCATTGGTTTCATAATATTAAAATGGATTAATTTGTTGAGACATCAACAGATTGGTAAGCTACGTTGAATTTATTTGAAGTCATTTGATGTTGATTAAACATAAATAGGAGAGAGAGAGAGAAAGAAATAACATAAGCAGAACTGTGTTATAATTAAGCGGACACGTGAGCTAGTATTCATTGAAACGCCCTGTTGTCTGTATCTAAAATTGAATATGAGTAAATATAGCACAATTACTTCAAAATTAACATGTCTGTCACCGAATAATAAGTCATTTATGTTAACATCTACATTAATACTATTTAAATTTTCAAATAACTGATTACAGTAGATTCTAAATTGTTTACAATGTAGAAAATAATGTTCAGCATCTTCACATGGATCACCACATGTACATAATTGATTACCAATCATGTTAGCTCTGACAAGATCATATGTAAGTGCATTGCACTTATTTCGTAGTCGTGTATGTAATACATTTAGTTATGTATTCCGAAGAAATAATATAGAGGGGACTTAATTGTCATCGCGCCGATGGGTTAGGGTCATGTTGTTTAACGCCACTTTCAACAATATTTCAGTTATATCGTGGCGGTCAGTTTTATTGGTGGAAGAAATCGGAGTACCCGGAGAAAACCACCGACCTGCCGTAAGTCACTGACAAACTTTATCACATAATGTTGTATCGCGTACACCTCGACATGAGCGGGATTTGGACTCACAACTTTATTGGTAATAGGCACAGATTGCATTGGTAGTTGTTAATCAAACTACCATACGATCACGACCACGATGGCCCCGTATATCATGGCTCTTATACTGTTGTCCTTTTTCTTTTGTGCATTGTATTGTCTGTTCTTCTGCTTTTGTGCATTGTATTGCCTGTTCTTCTTCTTTTGTGCATTGTATTGTCTGTTCTTCTTCTTTTGTGCATTGTATTGTCTGTTCTTCTTCTTTTGTGCATTGTATTGCCTGTTCTTTTTCTTTTGTGCATTGTATTGTCTGTTCTTCTTCTTTTTTGTGCATTGTATTGCCTGTTCTTCTTCTTTTGTGCATTGTATTGTCTGTTCTTCTTCTTTTGTGCATTGTATTGTCTGTTCTTCTTCTTTTGTGCATTGTATTGTCTGTTCTTCTTCTTTTGTACATTGTATTGCCTGTTCTTCTTCTTTTGTGCATTGTATTGTCTGTTCTTCTTCTTTTGTGCATTGTATTGTCTGTTCTTCTTCTTTTGTACATTGTATTGCCTGTTCTTCTTCTTTTGTGAAATTGTATTGTCTGTTCTTCTTCTTTTGTGCATTGTATTGTCTGTTCTTCTTCTTTTGTGCATTGTATTGTCTGTTCTTCTTCTTTTGTGCATTTTATTGTCTGTTCTTCTTCTTTTGTGCATTGTATTGTCTGTTCTTCTTCTTTTGTGCATTGTATTGTCTGTTCTTCTTCTTTTGTACATTGTATTGCCTGTTCTTCTTCTTTTGTGCATTGTATTGTCTGTTCTTCTTCTTTTGTGCATTGTATTGTCTGTTCTTCTTCTTTTGTACATTGTATTGCCTGTTCTTCTTCTTTTGTGAAATTGTATTGTCTGTTCTTCTTCTTTTGTGCATTGTATTGTCTGTTCTTCTTCTTTTGTGCATTGTATTGTCTGTTCTTCTTCTTTTGTGCATTTTATTGTCTGTTCTTCTTCTTTTGTGCATTGTATTGTCTGTTCTTCTTCTTTTGTGAATTTTATTGTCTGTTCTTCTTCTTTTGTGCATTGTATTGTCTGTTCTTCTTCTTTTGTGCATTGTATTGTCTGTTCTTCTTTTTTTGTGCATTGTATTGTCTGTTCTTCTTCTTTTGTGCATTGTATTGTCTGTTCTTCTTCTTTTGTGCATTGTATTGTCTGTTCTTCTTCTTTTGTGCATTGTATTGTCTGTTCTTCGATTTACAGTTTTTTATTTTATCTTCTGACTTTTTTGCATATTAGGCAAAAATACGAATTTCTTGGAAAACTATTGTGTACCATTTCCATGAGATATGAATATCACATAATATAAGCTTGAGATGTATCTTGTAGAAAAGCAAAAAAATGTATTTAATAAAGAATGATAGGGGTGATTTGGTGGAACTGCTTGTATATCACAAAGAAAACCACTCTATATTACACAGGTATTTAATGTTGTTTTTTGTTTTTTTTATCATACATGTATTTGATATTCTAGTTTAGTTTTCCTTATTAAAATCAAGGACGTAGGAGCCGGGTGTTGCAATTACTCCCCCACTTTAAAAAGTGTAGGGGAAGGTGGCAATGTCCCCCCATTTTTGGCAAAAATTTAAGATAAAGTTGAATTCGTAGCATGGAAGTTCACAAATATTTACCAGTTAACCATATGGTATAAGGATATAGTTTGAATGAATGAGCTTTTATTTTTCGCTTGCCCGGTCCAGTCTCACCCCCTGCTTTCAGGTCTTTTTCTAAAACGTTAAATATAAAACCTGCTAAAGATCATGCTGTACGTGCATCAACCACCACTTGATCAAATCACCAATCATTAAAATGTAATTCTGGATTATATTATCGCGCCCCCCTAAAATTGGAAAAAATTATATTTTTTGGCGTAAAATCGTGATTTTTCACACGAAATACCCCAAACATTTTCGCGCCTCCCTCCGCTCGACCCAATTTTTTTAAGTGCGACCCCCCTAACTTGAAATCCTGGATCCGCCCTTGCTTACGACATCTTTTCCATTATATACATTATACTACATAACAAGACAAAAACATGTATAAGTTACATAATTTTTACATGTATATTCAATTGCAACAAAGAGGTAGACAGGCAATGAAATAAAACCAAGTCGAGTTGACCTTTCAAAGTGCTGTGTTAAGCATTGGTTTCATAATATTAAAATGGATTAATTTGTTGAGACATCAACAGATTGGTAAGCTACGTTGAATTTATTTGAAGTCATTTGATGTTGATTAAACATAAATAGGAGAGAGAGAAAAAGAAATAACATAAGCAGAACTATGTTATAATTAAACGGACACGTGAGGTAGTATTCATTGAAACGCCCTGTTGTCTGTATGTAAAATCGAATATGAGTAAATATAGCACAATTACTTCAAAATTAACATGTCTGTCACCGAATAATAAGTCATTTATGTTAACATCTACATTAATACTATTTAACTTTTCAAATAACTGATTACAGTAGATTCTAAAATGCTTACAATGTAGAAAATAATGTTCAACATCTTCACATGGTTCACCACATGTACATAATTGATTACCAATCATGTTAGCTCTGACAAGATCATATGTAAGTACATTGCACTTATTTCGTAGTCGTGTATGTAATACATTTAGTTATGTATTCCGAAGAAATAATATAGAGGGGACTTAATTGTCATCGCGCCGATGGGTTAGGGTCATGTTGTTTAACGCCACTTTCAACAATATTTCAGTTATATCGTGGCGGTCAGTTTTATTGGTGGAAGAAATCGGAGTACCCGGAGAAAACCACCGACCTGCCGTAAGTCACTGACAAACTTTATCACATAATGTTGTATCGCGTACACCTCGTCATGAGCGGGATTCGGACTCACAACTTTATTGGTAATAGGCACAGATTGCATTGGTAGTTGTTAATCAAACTACCATACGGTCACGATCACGACCACGATGTCCCCGTATATCATGGCTCTGATATTGTAATTTTCAAAATATGCTTGAAATTCTTAAAAATTGGTGATTGTCGTAAACTAGGGTCTAAATCGTTCCAGAGTTTTAAAGTAGCTGGATAAAAGGATTGTTGACAAAGGCTTAGCCTGGTTTGTTGGGGAGCGTAGATATCTCAACTTCTTAGATTATAGGGGTTTGTTTCTGATATAAGAGTGAGTAGCAGATCTGTTAAATAATCAAGGGACTGTCTCCATTTATATTGTAAAGTAATAATATTTTTCTGATCTCGTCTAGTTTTTAATGATTCCCAACCAGATGATCTTAATCAAGCTTCTGTACTCGCATAACCAGTTGTGGCCTATTTACTATCCTAGCAGCTTCTAGGAAAATGATATATATATATTGTTGTGTAAATAAACTCTTCAAATGTCGTATATTAGACATCAAGACTTCTGTCAGATATGACGATATGAATTGGTTATGAAATTAAAAATATCAGAAACGCCAAGAAGATTTCTTATTACTTATAGATAATTGAATCTGGTTAAAAATCAGAAGATACTTTTATAGCAAATAGAAAATTAAAAATATAAATATAAAAAGTTGCTACATTAAGATCGTGTGCATATTATGGGGAAAATATATGCTATTTCCGTTGAACTTTGCATGAACTTGTGACCCTTAATCTGCACTAAAGGGAAATAACTCCTATAAAAACGTGTAAAAAGGTATAATTTTAGAATCAAGCAGAGAATATACAAATGACCCGTTTCTGTGTGTTACGTGATGTAATCTTGAGGGAGAGCACTTACATAGGCTATGCCTCATGTGCAATCCAATTGGATATTGTATTTATGCATTTATTCAATAAAATATTTGAATTGAAATTGTTAATCTTGTAATAGTTTTAATATGCTATGATATGTCACAAGGCCGTTTTGTGTTTCTATAGCTGGTTGGATAATAGCTATAGATAAAAATCACCATTGTGACCTATAATGACATATTAAAACGATTATTTATTTTTAGTTATGTCGCTTTAAATTTTCTTTGTAAAATCATCTGATCTAGTATTCATATGTGGTATTGAACAAAAAGAGATGCCTTCAAACGTTAATTGAACAGTTAATATTAATTTTGGTATAAACGAGCAATACAATGCATGACATTAGTGTTTTAATCTATATTGTCTATTGTCGTTAGAGATCAAATTGTCAAGGGGTATCCCACTACCCGGTTCAACCCACAAAAGTTATGTTGATGTACCAAGCTTGTATTTGGATTTCCACAGTCATATTATGTGGTCTATTTTGTGCTAGGTGATTTGAGATAATATATAGTTGTTCTGCTTTTACCTCTGCTAGTGGAATATTTGTCCAAGACGGGATAATCCTCCCAGTAGTCAATATTTCGACACATGGTTTATTAGAAATAATATATATTTTTAATTTACAGTTCCTAAAATAATGCAATTATCATCAAAACTAAGGTTGTCCTCCCTCAGGCATATGTGACGTTAGCCGAACTTAGATATTCTGATTAGACCCTTTGGTATTTCTGTTCCCAAAACTTTTTATTTATTTGGCGCTCAAATATTTTAACTGATGAAGATTATTCCATAAACGCGTCATGCGCACTAAATTAGATATCTTCCTTTGTATTGTTCGTTTAGTCGAGGTATAAGGTTATCGTGTTTAACGCCATTTTCAACAATATTTCAGCTATATCGTGACGGTCAGTTTTATTGGTGTCGTTTAGTTGATATTCATCGCATTGTTGACCATCATTGTTTAAACCTTGTATTTTTATTCTGATATCCGTGATTATGAGGTACATAAATTGTTGGTTTATATTTACATAAGGATGCGAGTTAAACTTAGATATATCTATGGTTCAAATTTGCAGTTCCTAAATAATGTAATTTATAAAACCTATACTGAATTTCTCTACGCCATAATAGGTAAGCATATTCAATTTTGGTGATTCAATTTAGTCACTTTGGTTTGGGTGTTCCGAAAGACTTGGTTTGCGTGTTCCGAGAGACTTTTGAATGATATGGCTTTTCAATCTTTTGACTGAACGTAACAGAGGAAGTTTATTCTAGAAACCCGTCTTGCGCACTAAATTAACTAAACTACGTTTTTTTTATTTTATTTTTCCGTCAAAGCTACAATCTTTGTCATTATAATATTTATCCTTTTTTTTCGGAACTTAAAGCTGATCATGTAATAAACAATAATAGATATCAAAGTTAATGCCTACGACTGTTTTTTTTTTAAATAACTTTCCACAGGTACGCTCAAACGCTCAATGCCAAAAGATAGGAAAGCCAAATGATATCAATGTATTTGGGATCATAAAAACCAAAGGACAACATGATAGCCAAAATCGGCTAAGGTCATCTATACCTGAAGGAGGACTGCCTTAGGTTTAATAATAATTTAATAATTTAGCAACTGTATATTTCGACAATAGATATATCTAATAAACCATGTCATTCCGGAAGCACTGACTATTGGGAGGATGATATCGTCGGGGACTAATTGCTCACCAGCAGAAGTCTCGACCTAGTGATAGTAATGAAAACATAAATATCAAATGTGTTGCGCACGACACATTTCTTGAATAACGTCATCAGGTAAAATTTATATATTAACAGGTTCAAAGTATTGATGATATAATCCGCCCAGTGGTCAGTGCTTCGACACAGACATTGTTTATTAGATATAATTTTATAGAAATTTACAGTTCCTAAATCGTGTAATTACTATTAAAACTAAGATTCTCCTCCCTCAGGCATTTGTGACCTTATCGGATTTTATATATCCTGTTACGGCTCTTTGCTTTGTTTTATTTGTTTGTTTGTTTTTTGTTTTTTGCTTCCAAAGATTGTTTTAAAGATATTTGGCTTCCAGAAACTTTGAAATCTACGTTTTTATTATTGATAACCTAAATGTCCTTGATTGTCAACTCTTTTAAATCTGTGGAGTTGGTATTCTACTTCACCATATTATGCTTCAGAATGGTATTGGCTAATCTGTTAAAGGTTGATTTAAATGAAGACAATATTTATACCGACTTGTGACATGAAATGTCGATTTCTGAGTAAATGAAAAGAAACGATTTCCATGTTTCATTAGGTGCGGAGTGTAATTGTGACAGTAGTACACTAAAGAAGACAACATGTAATGTCCATCTTCAGAACCATGAATAGTTAGACTATGACAGATTAAATATTTGTCATTAAGAATATATGTAGACTGGAATATTGACGATTTCTAGTGCATTTTTTCAGATATCTGTAGTATGAAAAGTTTTAAATAACCAAATGGGTAGTCAGAAACAGTAAATCGAAGGATAGACAATGCAATGGCTGCACGAAACAGGACAAAAAGAAAACAATACTCGCAAAAACATTACACAGAAAACTAAATATTGATCAACAACAACACCACTAAAAACTAAAACTTTCTATTAGAATGAATAAACATCTCACTAAAATCACATTATACAAAAACAAGGAATGTACTTTGAATTTACCAAATATTTCATATTTTCAACAGCTCATAAGTATGCCTGCTTCCACATATGCCATGTTATTCTGTCAATTGTCAATTAATTGCTTGTTACACGATATAGAACTTCAACATCACAGATAGATATTTCAGCACAAATTCTGCATAGCAAATCCAGTATGGTTGTTAGATATACTTTTAGCAATGACATATGTTCTTGTCCACATTCGTCCATTCACTATATTAAGGAGTCAATTCTCATACCAACAAATTATGTGTCATTATTTGATTTGATTATGTAGATAAGACATTGATGTACCTCGTCACGCGTGGTATCGGCATTTAACACGAATCGTCTATATTTGTCTGTAGATCCCAGACAGGTGAGAACATATTTCACGGTCGTTGCATTCAATCAGCATATTTTACTATTATTCGCACATTTTCTGATTGTCATAGAATGGTAGAGAGAATTATGGTTTTACATGATAAATTAATTAGGCTATATGCGCTGGTCATTACACTATTGCATGTACATAAAGAACATCTATACCATGCATGTTATACCGGTCAAACTTTTTCTCAAGTCTTAAGGTATTACTGTCACTTTAGCTTAGCCAGGGATATGGAAACGGAATATCATTTGCTAAACTTATAACAGAGGACTTATTTCTCCCAAAGACTTAAATTAGTTGATTTTCAAATATTTTAGCCTTGAGTGTATCTGATAAATGTTTTTTTCTGAAACGCGTCATGCGCACTAAATTTGATTTCTACGTTTGTTTAAGAAATAATTCATGGCAGCCGTAGATTTCTGTTCATTTAACCATGGGTTGGGCATTTATATTCGATTATTTTTTTCAGAGCGCTAGCGAGGGATAAAATACGAATATAAATGCTCAACCCATGGTTAAATGTGCACAAATCTACGGCTGCCATGAATTATTTCTTTTCTAATATGACAAATACGGCAATGTTTATGACCCTAAGGGACCTGAGAATCCGAGACACAACGGCTGTTCCGTTTAGCCCCCTTCACACATGATGACGGAATCAGCGCAATTTGAGCACATATATTGAATCAAACTCCTATTGTGTGAGTAATAATATATTCAAATATTTATTTCAATTACTTTAATGACACAAAACTTGCATACATGTCAAATTAGTTGTTTACGTCGTCAAAATTTCACGTGGGAGGTGGCCGGAACATCCGTCGGGGAAAACCCCAGATGAGTGCGTTTTCATCGCATATTTGTATATACATGTAAACAAAGTAATATAATGTGTAGTTATTGTGTATGATCTCACGGAAACGGCCTTGTAGGTTTTTATTCATTACAGAAACTTTTTAAATTATGTTTTTTTGTTTCCAATCGATAATTTGAGTGCGCATGTACTAAAGGTAGATATATACCGACATATACTGGTTGACAATATATAGGCCGTCATATTTGGAATTACGATACTCTGTGTCACCGATTGCAGACATTTGTTGAAACGATGGGAAATGAAAACTACTTACAGCGTTGCTTCACACTAAAGTGCATTATTCTTTGTAAAGCTTAAATTCAACAATGACATATCCTTCATTTGAACCATTTTGGATGTACGGCATTTATTCGCGTGTCATAGAATTTGCTACATTCGGTGGGATATCCTCTGATTTTTCTTAATGTCAATCGTTGGATAAAAGAAACACGAAATATTGATAGACGATGAAAAACAACACTGTTTTCATGTTTTACTGAACTATGGCTAAACATGATCAGAACGTTCTTATTGGAAATGCCTGGGTACTATCCTTTTATGTAATCACGATATTGGTCACTAAAGGTAATGCTATTCTTTGTCCAAGCTAACGTTACAAAAGCGAAGTTATTAACAAAGCTTCATTTGTGACACATTAAAACTCATTAAATCATTGCTAAGGATATCATTAAGCAATTAGTTGACTCATGAAGGCAGGCTTTCTTTGCTAAAAATGTAGACAATCTGTTTCAAGAACTAGTAGTTTCAAAAAGCAATTAAATCTGTACATATATTTTCTATTCCAAATTATATCACTATTTCATATCCTTTTTCTTTTGTGTGTATGTCTCATTTATCAATCATGAATGTTTGTATTGTTAATGATGCCTCATGTGGGCCCTATGATTAGGCAATAACATATATTCTATTCTATTCTATCCAATATTTGATCCCAACAAACTGATGACCTAGTTCTACAGGTCTCCATTGAACACCATAAATTTCATAAAATGTCTATGACTATTTGATATTAAATCTGCTATGAGTGTCAATTATGATGTAACTGTTCCAAGAGTAATGGTCTGTAGCTAACATATTCTACCCTCTTAGCTAGTTGTCATTAAGAACAATGTTATTCTACTGTCCATGTTTATGGTGTTATTCATTTTTGTAATAGCGTTTAGTTTCTTTGGATGGGAGCGAATATGTGCAGGTTTTTGTTAATATCTGTTTATATATTTATTGCTGCTTAAATTTGCTACAGGACTATAATCCTTTAATTGTTTAACCCCTCCCCCAACATTTGGGCCCATGTCCCCAGCCATGATCTGGATTCAAATCGGCAAATGACTTTGTCTTTTTTGGTGTTCAGTGATTTGAGGTGAGAGATACTAGTAGGTTCTGCGTTTTGTTGATATTGGTGGAATCATTGATCACCACTGTGCAAACTTTCTTTTCATATTACTGCTTGATATATCTTAATGCATACGAGACGACCTAGGGCCTGTGCAACATATCAGTATTTTCTGGATAGAGGAATTACTGTTAATGAGCCATCTGCTTATACCGGAGTTCATGACAATTGGACTGAAGCTTTACTGCCACCTGTATGTATTCTAGCAGATCACTGCGTACTTTGTGCCTCATATATATATAACTCATGAGCTGTTTTCATTGTCAAAATATGTTTAAACCTCGTTTACCTCGCTTACAATATATGGAGCAGGAACAGCTTACCTCTCTGCACCACCCGAGTACACCCCAGGTTTTTATTTGGTTTCGTGTTGCTCTATATATAGTTATCTGTTTAATGTTTTGTAGATCATTGTTTGTTCTTTAGTCTTTTTTTCTCTTGCCCATTGCATTGTGCGTCCTTCTGTGATTTACGGCATCTGATTACCCTTTTGGTATCTTAGATTTACGGCTTCTGATTACCCTTTTGGTATCTTAGATTTACGGCTTCTGTTTATTCTTTTGGTATCTTAGATTTACGGCTTCTGATTACCCTTTTGGTATCTTAGATTTACGGCTTCTGATTACACTTTTGGTATCTTAGATTTACGGCTTCTGATTACCCTTTTGGTATCTTAGATTTACGGCTTCTGATTACCCTTTTGGTATCTTCACACTTTTCTTACTGGAACCACGCCACATGTGAAGAGGAACTGCCAACTAACTCATCCTGAGAACCTAACTTCATCACTGCCAACTAACTCATCCTGAGAACCTAACTTCATTACTACTTTATTGTTAGTTCACATTGATTATTGTTTTTGTCTTTGCTTCTAAATGTTATTTATTGATCACGTGTTTGTCTTTCTGTATGGACTTACGATCGTTTGGTCACGTCTTGATGCCAAACGAGATGTATTCGATAAATTTAGAATATAGCAAATAACATTGTATATAAGGGTAATAACAAAATTACCGAACTCCGAACAATCTTACAAAGGGAAAGTCAAAACTCATAATTATATAAACGGACAAAATCAGTCAACAACCGGAAAACTGTGAAAACATAACATAAATACACAAATAATTTCATTAATCTCACCCACATTATGAGATACCACATTACACCTTACAAATAATCTCAAATTTTTCATCGGATACTGTGGTATAATTATTAATATGAAATATATAACTCGAGTAGATATAGAAAAGATCTATAAAATATGACTAAATGAAAGAGTAGAAAATGAAACATTGATTCGATCAGGTTATTTGTTTTGAAAAATACAGGAATACAATAGGTGATGTTGTATTTTTTGTTCTCGCATTTATAATATCAGTGATCTAATTATAGTAGAGTCTACAATTAAGTACTTTAATCTCGAATTTATAATATTAACATATTCTGATTATAGAAGAGATCTAAATTAAGTGCTTATTTATTTTGTACCTGAAAAGATCGCCTTCGGCAAGTTCAATATTTCGGAAGTTGCACAACAAGACAATTGAGTGAATGAGTGAGTGAGTGAGTGAGTGAGTGAACGTTGCTTAACGTCAACACAGCCATTTTTCAGCAATATTATGGCGATAACAAGTTAATTTCACTGATTTGATGATGATGTCCGCATTGTACTAGACCAACACGTTTAGTTGGATTTCTATTGTGCTAACTCACTGAAACAACAGTCCGCGAGTAAACATATCGATCCACTCGGACACATCCTGATTCCGAGCCAACCAGTTTTTACTCTTTCTCCTTAATGCTGGTTTGACGCGATCGCGACTCGAATCCACGATCTACCACACTCGAGGCGAGCACGCTAACCATTACACCACCGATTAGATTTCACATGACAATTGAAAAAGTAAAATCTATTTAAAGGTTTCATAAATTAGTGTTTGGTCCTAGAAGACACTATTGACCCATACATACTACTAAGCTTATTTTGATATCGTGAATGAAGAATAATTTAATGCTAGCTGACATTTCTACGGAGTATGACATTTGATTGTATTTCTTCTTTTATCTTGATTTATTGCAATTAACACGATATACTTATCAAATATTATACAATTATGTTGAATTTAATATAAGGATATATCGTTCCAAGGTATATAATATTTACCGAGACCGAAGTCGAGGTAAACATCAAATATCTTGGATCAATAGATCCTTATATTAATCGAAACGAAAGTCAGTAATTGTTTTATTATATGAAACTGTTATTTATGTTCTCTGGGTCATGTTTTATAAATTGGCATTAAACACTACATGTGTTTTTTTTTGTAAATTTTAATGGTAAATAAAATCGCCTATTTGTTTCGAAGTACATGAAGTCAAACCTGTATTAAAAGACCACTCAAGGGAGAGAACAAAATGTAACTCATCTAGAGTACTCATAGGAAATACATTGTAATTATTTTGCCCACGAACCCAATATTTCTTTTCATTTTCTGAAATGACTTTTCTTCAAGTACTTATCCAGTAAAATAATAAAAAAAAATCATTATTCCTTCTATACCTTTTGACCACTTTAGAATACATTTTTTACCATGTATTGTAAATGAAAAATCAAGAGAGAACGTTATCCCGCCAAAAATGTTGAATATTCAAGTCCTTATATATATATCTCATGAGTGAGCACATGTTATATATATTCATTTGTCCATAATTTTAAAATAGTATATTTATCCTTGAAAAAAATATGGAATTTAGGAAAATAGGATTATATTTAATTTCAGAAGTAAACCCCCTTTAGTCGGGTTCGACTAATTTATTTTAAAATTATTTAAAAATCTGACTTACATTCTACATGGTTATTGGTTCGGTTGTCCATATCACGGTCGTACACATTCCATATCGCTATTCTAAATTGTTCATTTAAATAGTTTCTTGTGAAATACTGCAGTAAGTTTTGTAATTCAGGATAGCGTCTGCACAACAATCTGGTCAGGTTTTGTTGAAGAAATTACTGGAAGCTGTTTCTGACCAGCAGTGAAGGCAAAAAGGATATTGCCATCAACTATTTAATGAGATCTTTTAGATATTTATTTCTGTCATAATGTCGGGCTAACCCTTCTTGCTGTACCTTTCTCCATATACTTTGGCAAAAATGAAAGAAACAGCGCAGTGATGTTTAGGTTGTCCTGTTTTTTTTCAACATAAATTTATGACAATTGATGACAATGTCATATTTTCATGACGCAGATGTCTGTTTTTTGAATAGCATTGTTGTACTACTTTGATAAATCTATACTCTGTCGTACTGAATTTTAAATGATTAAATGTTCGTTATGATAGAATAGTAAATACGAAATAATGTCATTTATAAATTTATAGAAACAAACCTAACAATTTCTAAGCATCTTCATTTTTGGTTATCTGTCAATCTGTTTGCAAGAGGCGGGGCTTATGATACTTTTCCGGAATTCGCGATCATTTCGCGCTTGCATAAATTTGACAACACCTACAAGTATGCATGACAAAAGTACACAGAGGTTTTACATTATTAATGATAAATGTGGTGAGTATTTTTTTTAATAGAAATTGACCTTCTATTTTATACCAAGATCCTACATGTATAAATGCACCAACGTTACGTTTTAAATCATAATTGAAATAACTCTTGCGCCATAATCACGGCTATTCTACTTCATGTATCAATGCATGCGTTACCCATTTTTTTCAATGAGTAACAGATCGACAGTAAGAAAAATATTTTTCAATGGCGCAAAATTAGTGTCTGGGAGCAAGTCTCTGTGACCCGGTTGGGAACACGTGGTAGTAATACATTACAATAGACAATAGTCATAGACAATATTTATTTGCACAAACGCATTTACAACTAGAATTGCCATTGCAAAGCAATAGCGGACATCACCCCACCCGATTATTTTGGTACCTCGGTTTCCATGGTAAAGCCATTTTGAATTTTATCAACGCGCCAAAAGCTTCCACACACTACGGTGAATATTCCTACGATGTTTCATGAAGTTTGATGAAAGATATCAATTTTTTTTTAAATCCCCTCTTTTTTTATTTCCATGGCAACTGCGGCAAAGTTTGTCCTACCAATTCCGATTGTTTTGACTTATCTCGTTCCACTTGATGTGGATGTGACAGGAAACAGTACTGTAAAACGTTGTGAAGTTTGGAGTAAATTTAACATTTTTTGCACCTTGGTTGCCATGCCAATGGCCGCCATCTTGAATTTGTTCAACCCCCAAAAGCTGCCACACACTACGGTGGATATTCCTACAAAGTTTGATGAAGTTTGATGAAAGGAATCCAAAATGTTTTTAAATCCCCCATTTTGTGTTTCCATGGCAACTGGGGCAAAGTTTGTCCAACCGATTCCGATTTTTTTGGCTTATCTCGTTCCACTAGATGTGGATGTTGTTCCTATCAAGTTTCATCAATTTCTGTTCGGCGAGTAACCTGCTATGATCATTTTTGTGTTTTTAATTTTTTTAGCATTTTGGCCGTTTCCATGGCAACGGCAGCCATTTTGAAAAAATCAACCCTTTAAAGCACAACTTCACATGGCATATGATATTCCCACAAGGTTTCATAAAGTTTGATCAAGGCATCTCCGAGAAATCGAGCGGACAAAAATGTGCGAAAGAAGAATAATAAGAATAAGAATAATAATAATAGTGAAAAAGAAACGTAGAATAGCAATACATCACCCGACAACAGTCGGAGTGATGTAATAAATGACTATGGCGAACATTGACAATATACAATTATGGCCTTCTTAGGAGGTGGACATCCAGAAATGTCAACTTGTCTACCGACTAAGATGGCCATAATCGTTTTATTAACCGAACAACGGACACAAAGTGATACCTTTATGACAACAGTCTAAAATTGTTGATCACGTTACCAAATCCTCAAAAAACATATTATAGTTGATTTGCTTTGCGAGAATAGATTTCTCAGAGCAATCTCACATTAAAGGTGAAGTATATATTTATCAGATAGTATTACCTTTATCAGAGTATGTCTGTAAGTACATGATTTTCCAAGTTCCTCTGAGCTAGCGGCAAACCGACCTGCAGTTGTCATATTTTCTACACAAACAGACGATTTCCGGTTTGCGGTTATCGCCACCTAGCGGGAAAAAATTGGGGTTGTCGAGGGTGACAATATCATTAATTACCTCGCACGGTGAATTTTTGAGGTTGTCGAAGGAAACGTCGCAATTGTCAAAGTCATGTGACCGCTTATCGGACCAATCCTAGATACATATATGTAGAGAGATTTAATAATACACAATAACAAATGATTATGGCACTGAGTTAGGCCATGGGAGTGACAGTGGTTTATACATGTATATAAGTACAATATACATGTTCATGGTAAAAAAGAATTAAACAGTTTTTCTTTTTAACAAGCATTCATCTATACATGTGTCTTTAATACAGCATATTAATCAGTATTCAACAATGTAGACAGAAATCCTCTTGATAAGGAACGTGAATTCCAATTTGAGTAAATTCACTGGTGGTAAACTGATCGTGGTAACTGCAGTTACGACGATCACCACATGGCGGAGATAGAAATAGGTAAGATCGTTTTCTGCTAATTTCTCCATTCTAACGTGTTGTTGACAAGAATTACTCAGCCGCAAGGTACATTTTTTATATTTTCATGATCAGAATTAAGCTTACAATCAATAATTGATGGTTGAAAGGTGGCATTTAGATAATGGCCGTGAAGGAAAAAAAAAGCAGAGGATTATGAAAAGAAAGTTAAAACAGTAATGGTCAACAACACCATCTGATGTTGGAAATGCAGGTCATGGCTTGGGACAGGATAAATGGATAGGGTCAGAAAAATGACCACTCCAAACAATTGATGCTTGTTGTTGTGAATATGACATCCTCCATACACAAGGAACTTGTTTATGTTCCATCATATGGAAAATTTAACATAATCTAATTAAGAAATAAATCATGGAAGCCAGAATGTGCTTTGAGTTATAACATGGGTTGGCGGATATTAGTAGACTAATATCCGCCAACCCATGTTAAAACTCAAAGCACATTCTGGCTTCCATGAATTATTTCGATTCTGATATGTCTAAGAGAAAGTAAGAGTACAAATACGGTAGTATATTTTGATTGGATGACGGTTATTTATATTTACGCTTACGGAATATGTCGCACACAATTTATGCTGCCAAATTCGAGCAGACGATAATTCATCAACGTGTACATTTACGACGGGAAAGTCGTTCACATGCAACAGTGCATGTGCTAATGAGGCTATACCCAATTGATAAATCGCTCGTTTGTTCACAAAGCGGAAGAAGGACGTTATGTTAGAATTAAGATTAGGTGTTTGTTCGATTTATTTTTTGTGATATATACTAAACCTTAGTATACAAAAAAGTATCCAACAAACATCTCATTGCAATTACACTATTGTATCAGAAATATGTCAACAGTTGAAAATTATCCAATTTATTCATTTAAAAACACACTTTCTCTGTTAAAATATTTTTGGATTTTCATCAAACTTGTGTCACTAATAAGAATATTTTCTGTAGTTTTTAATGGAAATAATACAATAAATTGTTTACAAATCATTGTTTTCAAGTATTAATACAAAAAATAGCTATATATTGCCATCACTTAGCATCCATCTTCGTCCATAAACAATTAAAACTTTTGGGTGATTCTCAACATTACATGTACATGTTTTTCATTTGATTCAGAATTTCAACATGGCTGCTACCACCAATTTTTTCTGATGCTGAAATTTCAAAATCTTCTCTGAAACCACACGTGGGATAAACTGTGCAGAACATGTTATTTTGCAGGAATATGTCATATTTGACTCTCTTAAACAGTTTTGTTTTTGTCCATCGAAAATCTAATATCTGGTTTTAAGATGATAGAAAATTGGTGGCATCAAAATGGTGTATGAATTGAATACACACTCATTTTTTTTGCTTTGTTTTATTCTTTTTGTGGATCTGAAATCCAAGTTAGCAGACAACACATGCTTTGGGGGCCTCAGTTATACTCTTGTTTATCCAATTTAATTTGGATTCTTAAAATAATCGAGACAAATGAGTTGCTTTATTTTCTTATTTTTCTATAGTTAGGTTGTTAGTGAATGGTGAATATTTATACACATTGGGACATAACCACTCGAACATTATATACAATACAAAAGACACACAAAAAATGTTAATTTTTGTAAGTATACAGTGTCCTCAATTCTAGAAAATGAGGTGCATTATAAAGGATGTTAATTGGATTTAAAGGAATTTTTAGCTTATCAATAATGGTAAAGTTTTAAAATTTTGTTTTACTGTATCAAAATGGTGTTTATATATCTATTTGAAAATGAATAATTTAGAAGAAATGATACTCCTAATCAATATTATTAATACGCAACCTTCCCTCTCTTTGTATCTTTCTATGATGCCCTGCTTCAATTTGTAATTTGCCTACACAAATTATGAATTTACTAAATATTTTTTGCTTTCCAAATTTGAATGTGAAAGATAGTAATTTATTTTACCAAGATCTATCTGGATACATTTTAATAATAGGAAAATATTCAAATGAAAGAATAGGTACAATTTGGGTTGCATTTCAGTTTTAAATTTTTATCAAACAATGTAAAATAGAAATCCATATTTTATGCAGGATATGCTATTATGAAGGACAAGTCCAAAATACCAAATGCATTTATTCATTGCAAATAAAATCTGACAAGACAAGGTAATGAAGACAAACTAAGATATTCATATATAAAAGGTGGCACATCTTGGTCATCTTGTAACTATGGTATTAGTGGGAAATTCAGACAACATTGATTGAAAACCAACTCTTTGTTGGTCCTCCCACAGGCGCTTGTGATATGAAATCACCCCCCCCCCCTTTTAGTTTTCTGTTTACATATTTATTTTCAATAACATTTCTTTATTGTTTACTGTCTTTTCACTTTATTAAACATGTCATATATCCATATAATCGAATGATAATACCATAAGGGTAATAACAAAATTACCGATCTCCGAACAATCTTACAAAGGGAAAGTCTTCTATATGGACTGCTTCTTTATCGGTTTGTTCATGTTTTTTGGTCTTGGTCCTGACTTCACCCTTTCTCTGGAATTTGGAATACGGTAACGTTGTAAAAGGGCTGAATTCAAGCGACAAGATCGATCGAATGAGTTGTGAAAAATAGACACCATACTCCAAATTTATATTGGCAAAATTGAAGTCGTCTCTTTTGCCATAAAGTCTGGTAGAAAGTTGACCATTAGTGTCATATTTGAATATCAAGAAATGACGAAGAGAAAGCTGTTTCAGTTGTTTCCTTTATTTCAAGTTCTTTATAGTATATTGCAGATTTCTCGATAATTGACGAACGAAAGATTACGAACGTAGCTCAACGTAAGCATACGAAACAAACAATATGATCGTTTATTGCGTGAATATCCACAGAATATACTTTACCATTTATTGCGCGAATATCCACAGAATATAGTTATGATAAATTTGCTGTTTTTTTGTACCTTGTCTAAATTCAATCGTTGTATATAACGACCAATTCAAATACAAATGTATGCTATTGTTTTCTGGACTAGAACAAAACATAAATACACCCTGTAAACGAATACAAATAAATGAAATTCAACACATTTAGTTGATACATGTATGTTGTTTCTGCGGCATGCACAGCTAAGGCGACTCGACAATTAAGATAAACATTAGTGAGGCATACGATGCAGCTAGGTCAGCGTCTGTGTTATTTATGGGTATAAACCCAAAACAATTGATGAAACTATGAAACACTTGTTTCGGTAAAGTTGGGTTTGTAACTAGATTAACACGACGGGTGTCACTAGTGGAGTAGAAACTGCTTACCCTTCCGGAGCACCTGAGTTCTCCTCCGGTTTTAGTGGGGTTCGTGGTACTCGATCTTTAGTTTTATATGTATGTTTTGTAGATCGGTTTTTGTACTTTTGGCTATTGTGTTGTCTGTTCTTCTTCGATATACGGATTCTGAATACCCCCTTTGATATCTTCAAACTCTTCTTGATTCGGCCAACTTGAATGCAACGACTATATAAAGTAAGATTAATGAGGAATGATATGAACTACTTGCTCTTCTGAATCGTCTTTCAACGGTTCTTTCGACTGAATCGAAACTCTTGCTTTTGTGTTTGGGATTTGTTGTGCTTGCATGTGTTTTTGTCTAGTTTTTTTTCGGTCTTGTTTTGTATTTTGTTTTATCTGTTTTTGTTTGGTGGGTGTTGCGGTGCCTGACCGGTTTGTGTCGTCTCACTCTTGACTGTTTTGGTTTTCATACTTTTTTTTCTCTAAACAGTTAGTTATTAATTCGTATATCCCATTTTACCACAACATTATAGGATTTTAAGCTGCAATTCATTTGAATAAGTTCTAAAGATTCATACGAAGCTGAGACCATATTAGTTTTGAACTTCTAGATAGGTACATTGTTGACTCGAGGGTTCATTTCCTATGTTCATTGAGGTAATACATGTGTTTCTCTGCTGGACATGGGGTGACATTTCCTTTTTCTAGAAAGCGAACACATGAAGTGATCTCATCTTTATTGACATATATTACCGGTATATATAGTAGTCAGCGCATGGCTTTGCCAGACTACTACTTAATTTCACCTCGGATGTCTATGGTTATTTCCTAAAAAATATTTTGATGCTGAATTTTCAAGAAAAAACTATTTTTGCAAGCAAAATGCAAGGAAAAAATATTCTGATGCAAGATTTTCACCCTTAAAAATAGCATTTATTTGACTGCAGGGTAAAAACCATAGTCTCCCTTTCAAATTAAAAGATCGGTCCCTTACTCGTTTTCACTATTATATTTTTTACCTGGGTATGGATACAATGGTATTTTCTGTGGCCACTGTCAAATTGCTGTTGGGGTTCATTGGACGGAATTTGTATCTCATGTGAAGTTCCGTCAATTGCACACACAACATTAGGCATATCAGAACAATACCCTTTCCTTTGCCACCAGACTGGGATGGTTGGCCACTGAATTTTACGATTACACACTTTCTATAAGTCTACCCATGTTGATTTTGAAAACCTGTCAACAGTTGAAACACTGACACCAAAACATAAATAAATAAATAAATAAATAAATAAATAAATAAATAAATAAATAAATAAATAAATAAATAAATAAAATTAATAGATAAATAAATAAATAAATAAATAAATATTGCACGGTCCGTGTTATTTATCCGAGTGAATCTCATGATCATCGATGAGCTAAACCAATTGACGAAAGTGGTCCGTTGCTGAACATGAGCAGTATAAAACGATGAGTAAAGCAAAGTGGAAATATTTTAAGATAACATTACTATCATTTGAAATATACATATGTATAATATGTATAAAAGTGTAGAAAAGTAGATGAATGGATTTGAAACTGAGGATCCCTAAAATTGACATCACATTTTCATAAATTATATAAAATTTCTACTTTTGCGCCCAAATTAAACTTTTAGCTTCTATCAGTTCCATTCTCTTAAATCAAAGGAAACTATACATCCGATGCCTTGAAAATGCGTTCTGTCATGTGCATATGTTATTGTTTGCATGATTGGCAGACACTATTCATCATATTGTTTTCTAGCTTCTGAACTGTCGATCGAGAAAATAATAAAATGTTCTAAACAGGTAGCATATAGCCAGTCAATGGGGTTTGCAATTAATATTTCGCATGGACAATAGCGACCCCACACCCCAACGTGTGGAAAATAGAAATATCCTTCTGTGGTTTAAATGCGTACTAACTGCATTACATGTACACTGTATGATTCTGTTTGATAAAGGCCTTTAACTAGAACAGGAAAAAAATGTACACTTGAATGAACTAGTATTGTAATAAAAGATCGTGATCGTGATATAGAAGCATTAAAGAATTTCAAGGTATATTTTAAATGGGTCACCATTTGATATCAATTCGGTTGTATTTTATTTTGACGATTTAATTACGGAAGACGGACCACACAACCATATTTATTTTTAATAATTGCAACTCAGCTGGGTTTTTTTCATAGCCTATAATAACACAGTATAGGAACTTGTGCGCCTGAAATCTCTTATTGACGTGCTCATCTGTAAACTGCATTACGGTTTCGGTGGAATTCGACATCTCATGCTTTCACGACAGGTAAGTTTTTCTCGGTTTTCATTAAATTCTAATAACCCGTACGTCCAAAAACTTGACAGAATGCGTATGATTGATTGGTGCAAGGACTGTATCTTTGTTTTTTTAATGTATTAGCCCTATAGCGTCATATTTATCATTTTAACATGTTCTTTTGAACAGGGATAAAATAAGATTGTCCCGTTTGACCCTTTATCCTTGAACAATATTCCCGATACTTGTGATGGTAATGTCAATAGATATGAACACAGTATGTGCAAAATTACAGATATGAATACCTCAGCATTGCCAAATAAATAGACATTTTAAAATATATTCAATGTAAGCTGTTTGACGTCGTCCATTTTGACAACTGTAAGTCTGTGTAGAGTGTCGTCTGAAGACTGTTTGACGTGCCAAAAGGTACTGTTTAGAAGTATTTGGTGCTTTATTCATACTTTTATGATGCACTAATGAAGGCAATGAACAATATAAGAAATTCTTTTAAGATCGTCGAATATAAGTAACGTTACCTGGCATCGAATTATATATTAAATGCTCAGTAAATTGCAAAGGAAATCAAATAGATGGATCATGTTGGCTTTGGGTAATCTTGTTAAAATGCAGAAATCCAAACTTTAAGGCATTAACAATGACATAGATTATTATCAGTTTCAGGTGTCGCCCACATAACTGCTAATTTTCATTTACTGCAAATACCAAGTATATCACATTCAAGGCAGGCATTACTTCCTTGTGCCGTAGTATACGTGATGAATCTAAGAATTCCGCCTAAACCGGCGATAAAGGCAATCTTGAAATTAAAACTGGTTCGAGCGTATGCTCCATGTTAAAGCCTTGCTTTAAGCTTAAAGTAAAGTCGTTTCTTTTCATTAATTTGATTAAAGTTCATTTCCTTACCTCAATTTATCTCATTTAGTTTCCACCTAATGCAGCTGTCATGAGTAGAACATTTTGAATTTCGGGAAAGGGGTTAGCCTGGGAGATCTATAGAGATCAAATTATCTTTTTAACTCGGTCGCCACTATTTTTTTCCGCCAAAGCCTAGGAAATTTAACCTTTTTCATATAATTCATAATATGAGCGCGGATTGAGGAAAGGAGTAGGTATGATAAGGGCAGAAATTGGCCTAAAAAATAGACAAATTATAAATGAAACGTATAGCTTTCGTTGTTTCTTGATTTTATAAGACCTTTACCCCAACTACTATTTTGGTAACAATTTTCCATATTTGCACGTGCGAAGACGTCACACTAGTCAATGAAAAGTCTATCATTTCGTGAAAATATATGAAATCTAACAAGAAATGTGTATTTAATGTCAATTTTTAGTATAACCACAAGCAGGTACCAACGGCATATTTTAGTATGATGTTTAATATACATAAACACATATCTCATTTAATTTTTGTGTTGGTACCCGAGTGTGGAGAGTATGAAATCTGCAATCAAAAAATAATTTTAAGGTAGATTTCTCGTCAGCGGCCATTTTTTATTGACCGTTTTCATCCGTAATAGACAGAAATAGAAATCGACCTTTTAATCTCATCCAAAATAAAGTTGGTTATCGTAGTTGTTTTGCTACGGGAGTAAAACTCGAACAATTTTTATGAAACAGTTTTGACGTTAAATAAATTTTGGAGGTGATTTACTGCCGACCTGATTGTGCATTGAGTCCGACGTGTTTTTTGTTCTAACCCTCAGTGGAATTTCATGTGTTACTATACTAAAGTATACTTTAATATTATCCCCACAATTCACAAAAAGTACTGAAAACAAAACAAGCAACCAAATAGAAAATGAGTACGTCAGATTATCTTAGAAATTAATTCATTGGACCTGTAAACACGTCATCGGAACTTTCTATTTTTAGCAGCCCCTTTATTCTTATTATTTTATTTTTCTTTAAAGTAATATGAAACGAGTTTTTGGTGAAATAAACATCTTCAAAAATATTCTTGATATGTTTACATTCCCTAAAAACTAAACCATTCGTGCATGTTTGAGGACGCAAATCGCGATCATCTGTGATTAAGAACAGAAAATCATTCCATCTCGTACGTGTTTTGTCAAGACAATGACGGCTAATTAACCTTCGGATGCACCGTTCCGATGATTGACGATCATGAAATTTCATCACCAACGTAAACAGGCGAGCACATGTATCATTCTGGTTTTGAAAGAAGTTAAATTTCTTGCATTTCTTGCCTTGCAAAGAAATTATTTCATGTATGTTTTACCTTAAAGATTATCAACTGCAATGAATTTCATTCTGATTTAATCAGTTTATTCGAAAAACTGGACAAAAACATTGAAATCGGTAATAATGAATGACACGGGGCTCCATTTGGGGAAATCGAAACAGAACCAAGAAATCTCAGAATCTAAAATTCTCGTCGGAACTAACGTATCGCATGTACAAACTGTGTAAATTATTATTAGTATGTACATTTCAAAACCATTACGATGAAAACATTTGGAGTTGTCGGAGAAGAAAATAAAAAATCAACAAGAAAAAAATGCCAAAAATACGACTTACTTTGTCCATAATATGTCACCGTTATTTTGACACCTACCATTTCATTACTTGGTTCGTTTATTTCTTGGTTTGTTTTGAGGACAACCAATTCATTGGGGGAGAGGGGAGTTCTGGCAGTTTTTGTAAATAAAATAAATAATCTGGCCACCCAAAGTTGGAAACAAATTCTGGTCTTAGCTTCATAGAAAATTAAAAAAAAGTCTGGCCTGCACTGAGTAAACAATGTTATAACCTGTCCTGCACTATGTGTCGAATGAATTTTCTGTCAAATATTCTAACCTGACTAATTTTGCCAGGCCCCCTCAGAATCAAATTATTTGCCTATATATTATTATGAGATCAAGAATGTGTGCTTTCTTTCACATTCTTGTCTCTTAGGCCAAATAAATTTTAAATAGATTTGAAACAAAGTAGTATTCATTTTTAATATAAAAAAAACCTAATGTTTTAACATAATTACAAGTTGCGTATGCAGTGTCCCCTTACTGGGCCCAGCGAAATTTGCTGAATTATACCAAGGACGTATATAAGATTTTATATACGTCCTTGATTATACACAAAAGACATTTACGGCGGTTTAGATCATAGATGGTGATATATATTTATTTTCCAGGTAAAGAGATCCTTGTTTAACGTTTCGCTTAGGGAAAATTATTTTTAATCGTGGATTGAATGGAAAATAATGGAATGTAAATCCAAACGAAAATGATGTTGCCTGTCAAGACTATAACGGAGCATGCGCACAATCTCTACTGAATGAGTTCAAATCTGAGGTCAATAGCATATGATTTGCATTATTGTCCGGGTAGCAAGAATTATCGAAGACAGAATAAAATGACGTTTTTTTCCTGAATTATACATCGTAGCTCTCAAAAAGTGAATGGTTTACGTTCTTTATATATTTAATCTTTACATATATCAGACATTTTTAGAAAACTGAAAATAATGATTTTGGCATTTCATATTGCTTTAACAAATATATTTTATTTAGCTCTTTCGCAAAGTGAATTGCCGATGAATAATTATATTAACGTAAATTTGATTTATATATAGCTTAATATTAACGTTGCGGTGGCATAATGGTTTAGCACACATGACTGCCGACAACAACATCGTGAGATCAATATTTTATTCTTACTTATTTCAATAAAGTATGGAAAAACAAACAATATATTTGATAATTCATAATTCATCTAATACAGTACATATAACGATATAACATGCATGTTTTAACATAGTACACGGATGTCAGGTTTGATTTACATATTCGGTGTTTTGTTTATAATGGTCCTTTTGTTATCCTTACTAAGAATGTCATTGATATAGTCTATCGTTTATGAGTCAGTGCTAAATGTGTAGTATTATTTGGAATTTTAGTGGTATGATTTTACTTTAATGGGCCATGACCGATAATACAGTATTACCAAGAATTCTATTTATATAATCTATCATGTTTTACTTTTCTCAACAAAAAAAGTTTGAAGATACAGTAAATATAAATTACCGTCTTCCAATCAAAGTATACTACCGTATTTGTACTCTTAGACATATCAGAATCGAAATAAATCATGGAAGCCAGAATGTGTTTTGAGTTTTAACATGGATTGGCGGATATTAGTAAATTTTATCCCTCGCTTCTGGCTCGGGATAAAATACTATTCTCTGATGTTCTCGTGGCAAGTAGAATTTTGATTGGCTAAAAAGGTACTTTTAAAACTTCAGGGAAGCCGTGCGGTGACAGAAAATCAATAATCGCTCTCACCTATGTGCTGTCCATTTACATTGTGCACAGCAGACGACACACATTTCACAAGATGGCAGAAAATCAATAATCGCTCTCTGTGATCTTTGTCCAAAGATACACGTATTTATGTTTTTCCTATAATAAGGACATACTTATTAATGTTGGAACATTCAGATGAAAATGTTATCAGTCTCTAGATGTTATATATCCCGTCTTAAAGGGCAGTGGTTTTGTTAAAAGGTTCGACCTTTTAACAAAACCACTGCCCTTTAAAACGGGATATATAACATCTGGAGACTAATATATCCGCCAATCCATGTTAAAACTTCCAACACATTCTGGCTTCCATGATTTATTTCTTAATTATTCAACATGGATTATATCCTCTCCTGCCGCTGTTGCGCTGCTTTACCATGTTATGCAGTTGACTTGGTTCCTTTGACATTCTAATTACTTAGAATAATTTCCTCTCATGATTTAAAAAATTAAAAGATCAACATTTAGTTATAAAAAGATTTAAAAAAAGCAATTTACAGAGCTCAGCATTGACGAGTTTCTGCGGTTGCTAGGGATAATATTTGGTTACTAGGGACATGGTAAAGTTTAAGGAATTCTTATAATATATACTGGTTAGTAAATGATAAGATGTCTCTAGATCTGCTAAGGTGCTGTTGTAGAATTTTTTTTCTTGATTAAATAAAAGGTCTATGAGATCTACAGGAAAATACTGTGCATAGGGAAACCTGTTGCTATGAACGGGGCATAGCTATAAATGCAAATATCAAAATGTATTTTTGAAATATGAAATGACATTTGTAGTGTGTATAACCTGACAAAAATGTACCGCTTAATCAAATATCAAGTCAAAAAATCGTAGATGTCAAAATTCAACCATTAATTGCAATAATATAGGCTAATTTAATGTTTACAAACCGTTGCTAGGGTGACAAAACTACACAACAAATACTATATGCTACCATAGAGAATTGGAATATTATTTTTACAGTGTACATACACAGAATATAACATTTTGTCGAAAAGACTATGCAAGATATGTAAAATAAAACCACCATATTTGAATTTCCAATGATTAATTGGACCCTCCTCCATTTACGTTGCTAAGCAACAAAGGACAAAGTGAAATCATAAAAAAAAATTTTTTTCTTACCTTTCAATGATTTTGTTTAATATAATATCTATATAAACAGTTTCTGAGATTGGGCCAAAATCTACCCTTATCATACTCACTCCTTTAAGGCTTCTATAGTTATAGAATAAAATTATGTGTATTCATTTTCACAAATATTAAGATTATCATATTTATTTGAAAAATCAACCCCTCCCCCTGAAAAAAAATCAATGATAGTTTCCGTATCCAAAGAATTATGTCTTGGTAGTTTACGAAATGCCAGTGTTGTCTACATTATGGTAAACTGGGGGTTGATATTTACTGCCGATATTAAATTTCTCTTCATTTTTCCAATTTAAATCGATGTAATTAGTCATGCGCCTCATATAAAGAGAAATTATTTCCCATGTAGTTAAAAAAAGAACTATTAAAAGTCAAAGTAACCATGTATACAACGACTTTTTTTTTACTACAAGATCTATCCTACTGTTTCCACAGAATGGAACCTAAACAATTTTTAGCTCACCTTTCTTTGAATTAAAGCAAACGCGATCTTTCTCTAGGTATGAAACCACTAATTAATTTCTTTAAGGTTTTCTACTAAATTTGTGTTTTTTCGACCTGGCCTGGCCATTTTATTTTAACTTTAACCTTTCCAAGACCATATATTTTCTGAAACGTACATGATTCCACTACGTTCTGTCAACATATCAGGGCATGTTTAAAGCCTTGCAGTGAAATGTCCTGCTCCGGAAAAGTCCTACTCTAAAAATAGCTCGGTCATCCCCAAGAAATTCAGTATTTTTAGGTCATGCATCAACTCTTCCATAGAGGTATTAAAATACAACTAAATCCATCAAATTTGAGCTCAAAATAATACCTATATATTTAACTTCAATTATCATTTTTAAATATTCCACTCAATTCAATACTTTTCACAATACTACAAAGTGAAAGGAATTTTTTTCTTGAAAAGGGACTACTTTCGTATATGTTCTAAGCTCTGATTGGTGAATTAGTGGTTTGACACCTCTATTACTCATTATAATGCAATGTTGTTTGCAACGTCGATTTTGATTGGATGACGTCTAAATTTTCATGGCATCAATTCACGGCTGATGTCATCGGAGAAACAACGCAAGCGCAGACGTAAACTGAAAGATTTAAAACTTTTCATTTAACTGCGTTTTCTTCTGAATACATTTTAATGGAGATAACAGTATTATTTTTGAAGCCTTGTCAGCATCAGTTTTGATTTGATGGTCGCAAATACCCGATTACTTGCTCCGCTTACGCGTCGCTAATAAACTCAATTTACGGTTATCAAATCTACAATTAATGCCGGCAAATCTTCAAATACAATACTGTTATCTCCTAAGTGTTACTAATTCCATTATCAACCCTTACACGCTCTTCTACGAGAGAAACTAGTGGGTTAATTTATACTAGCAATAAAGTTTGGTATAGTTGATACAGAACAGCACTTTGACACTGTATATGATAAACATAATATGACATGGCTCTTAAATGTGTCTGTATTGTGTTTCTCAATGAGGTGGCTGAATATGTCTTTGAATAAATCGAATTTTTCATTGCAATAATAACATAGGTACCCGCTCTCCATTTTGCTACAAAAGACAAAATATGCCATTAAAAAACAATCTTATTTGCATATGGCATCCTTGCAGATAGTCTAAATTGGAAGCCATCTAGGCATAAAGAAATGGAATGTTTACCTTTTCTGGTGGCAACAACAAACGTGTGATAGATACTCCATTCTAAATTTGTTGCGTTATTTTATCCAAAGAAACTTTAGCGTCCGTTAGAGTATTGAATCATGTACATTATGTAACGTTTTTACACAGATACATCGTATCTGTCGATAATAAATTCCGAGAAACTTACCTGCTTTGAAAGCGTGGACAGTCGATTTCCACCGAAACCGTAATGCAGTTTACAGAAGAGCACGTCAATAAGAGATTTCAGGCGCACAGGTTCCTATACTGTGAATAAAATAAAAAAATATATATCACACTGTCGGAACAGTTCCAGCATTCAATAGAAAATTCGTAGAAATATGTAAATTCGATAGCCCTAACAAACATATAAATGACCCCTCCTGGCTTAATTGAGATACTTCAATAAAAAGTGACGGGGTCAAACTTGTATACAGTAGATTCTTGGGCATTTCTCTTATTTAATAAAAACCGAAAATCGCACGATTTTTGCACGACGATCGGGCAATGGTCGGGCGATCGTCGCCGAAAAGGTTTAAATAAGCCTAAAAGGGGCTATCGTTATACCATGGGACAGACAAGTTTTGGAAGAATGGAATCATTTATTTTTCTTTACATATGAAATCAGAAATGTTCCATTCAATATCCAGTTTTACATAAGTATTATACTGCTTGATTTTCCTTAGATTATTTTTTTTCTCCCAAATCTGGCAAAATTATTTATTTGTGGAAAAATTTTATATCAGAAATATTAAAAAAAATTATAAATAAATTTGAAAAGCACCCCTCCTTGAAGTATATCTATAAATAGCGTTTGAGGAAAATATGTATTTTGTATGCAGACTGTAATGTCACTGTAAAACCATTATTTGGCCAGTGATATTAATTTTCTACTGTTTTAAACACCAAAATGAAAACCAAAAATATCTAATAACTTACACTCAATGAACAATTGAAGACAAATGTTGCAATAAGGTCTCCCTCAAAAGATCTTTACGTAAATTAACATTGTTTCGTTATGTTAATGGAAGATACGTTCGTTCGTCAGTTATCGAGAAATCTCTATTAATGTAATCCAGTTAGCAAAGTTCGTACATGTATTACTAATTGGCAGAACATCATCAATATACCTGGGAGTGAGATTAAAGGCTAAACCTCTCTACTTTTTTGGGTCTTTGATAAGTTTTTGCATAAACTCAGACTCTTAGGAGTATAGAAAAAAATTGGAGAGGAGAGGGGCATGGTTTGTTCCCATAGTGATGCCTAGCTATGATTTGTTGGAAAATGTGCCATTCGAACTCGACAAATATATGTTATCGATAAGGAACTCCAACATTTTGATGACTTCATTTTATGTGTAGCACTTCTTACCTTTCGTTTCGTGCTTGACAAAATAAGTTAATTCGTGACCCAATACTATAAACTTGTAACGTTGCCACCATTTTTTAAAGTAAATTGCGTTGTGAATAATTTACTTTAAAGAGGAAATGGAAGTGTAAAAGGTAAGAAAGTCAAATATTTTGCTAGATGAAATTGTCGAGAATTAAAATTATCCTCTTCTTTCAGTATCCACTTTTGATTGATTGATTGAGTGAGTTATTGTTGTTTAATGCCAATTCAGCAATTTTTCCGCTATATTATGGCGAGAACAAGTAATTATCAATGAGATGATGATGAGGTCCGCTTTGTTCTAGACCAACAGGCTGAGTTGGATTTTTATAGTGCTAGCTCACTGAAACAACAGTCCGCGGGTAGAAATATCACTCCATTCGGACATATTATTCTGATTCCGAGCCAACCAATCTTTGCTCTTTCTCCGTAATTCTGGGTGCTTAGCGGAGAAGCAACAAATACCAATAGCCATCGTTAATACACATGAGATGTGTCACGCCAAATATAGCACGTGGTTATACATATATATATTCCTTTTAAATATAAATGTAAACAAAAGAGAAACGCTAATAAAACAAATTGGCTATAGCCAAGTGTCATATAAAATATATAGAAAAAAATACTTACCAGTGGGTAAAACATCACAGATACTTCCTTTAAGTGAATTTTTTGTTTTCACGATCACTGCATTTAAAATATTTTCAATCTTCATAATGTTTATACTAATGTTACACTATGAACCAAGTTTATGGAAAGAATATTATCCACATGTTAAATATAATCCTGTCTGTATTGAGTCGCATAAATGTACTTTTAAAGGTCGGATAGTCTGTATTAAATATAGGTCGAGGCCAGTACATGAGATGTTAAAAAATATATTAGGATACATACACGGAAAAGTTCGCATGCTATTTACGGGTATAGAAATATGTAAAAATGATATTAAATGTTGCATATTTGTAATATTGTGTAGATATTGAAGATTAATTATGTTTGTTTTTCTATTTAACAAAATTAGAATTGCTATATATAAAAAAAAAATTATGATAGTGTGTAAATATGGGATATTAATGACTCTTTTGTGGTTTAAAAAAAAATAGAATTGTTACATATCAAATACAAATCTTATCTCATAAAAAATGTCTGTCAAAAATATGATAAATTTATGTAGCTTAAATGTAAACGGTTTGCAAAACAGAGAGAAAAGAGGTCGAGCTATAGAATGGGTCAAGTCAATGAAATGTGATATAGCTTATTTTCAAGAAACACATTTCGATCAGAATATTGAAAACGAAATAAATTTCAATACAGATTTTAACGTTTATGGTAGTATAGGAACATCTGCTAGTAGGGGGGTAGCAATATTTATTAATAAAGCAGTCAATTATAAGGTCATTGACAAGGTTACAGATGAAAATGGCAGAATTGTTTTATTAAATGTACAGATAGATGATGCAGTTTTTTCGCTAGTATGCATTTATGCACCAAATAGCAAAACTTTAAGAAACATGTTTTTTAAAAAGGCAAGTAATTTCTGTAAAGAACATGGGATGGGTATTCTTGTGGTCGGGGGAGATTTTAACGAGATAATGCAAGACATAGATCGTAGAAGTTTACGTACAGGTAATGTTTGTAAGCAATCAGTAAATAGTTTAAAGTCCTTTATAAAAACTAATAAGTTAATTGATGTCTGGCGGATATATAATGAAAACAGACAACAGTTTACATGGCGTAGGAAAGACAAAACACAAGCTAGTCGGATTGATATGATTCTTTTAGGAAAATATTTTTTATCGCTTGTTCAAAGCTGTAAAATTAAACCTGCGGTCATACAGTATACTGATCATCAATGTGTGGTTTTAACCTTTCGGTCGGGGGTGTCTGAAAAGGGAAGAAGGTATTGGAAAATTAATAATTCTGTAATACAGGAATATGATTATAAACAGTTAATAAATAAAGTGATTAATAAATATTTAATACAGTATCATAATAATAAGATCGACATAAGATTATTATGGGACGCAATGAAAGTTGAAATTCGAGAAGTAACCACTATGTATTGTAAAAACAAATCAAAATTAACTAGAGAACTTAGACATAAATTAGAAAGTGAATTAGAAAAAAATATTATGGTAAGGGATAATCAAAGCGAGGAAAACGATAATTTAAATAAAGTTATTCATAATATTGAAATAGAACTTGTAAAAATATATGACCAAAAAGCTAAAGGGGCACAAATTAGATGTCGTGAGAAATGGGTGGAATATGGGGGAAAAAATAACTCATATTTTCTAGGGCTGGAAAAACAGAGGCAAATTAAAAAGTCAATAAACAAATTAATAGATGAAAACAATGAAATAATAACTGACCAGATGTACATTCTTAGTACTATTAAATCATATTATGAAAAATTGTATACTACAAAATATCCTGATGAAAATCTAACCAGTAATTATATTTTTGATACAAAATTAGAAAACAGGTTTCAGGATCAGGATCAATCAATTTGTGATGGAAAGGTAACTGAAGAAGAGTGTTCTAATGCAATAAATAATATGAAATCAAATAAAGCCCCAGGTTTGGATGGACTAACAGTAGAATTTTATAGAGAATTTTGGGGAAAAGTCAAATTTTTTTTAATTGATGTTCTAAATAAAAGCTATGATGAAAAGCTACTGACTTTTTCTCAGCGGACTAGTGTTTTATCTTTATTGTTTAAAAAGGGGGATCCCTTAGTTCTAGATAATTATAGACCAATTTCTCTTTTAAATGTTGATCTAAAACTTCTTTCTTATGTTCTAGCACAGCGTTTAAAAAAAGTTTTAGAAAAAATTGTAAATAATGACCAAACTGGATATATTAAAAACAGGTTCATTGGCTTCAATCATAGACAAATACAAGACATTATTGATTTTGCTGAATCTTATAATGTTGAAGGGGCAATAGTCTTTGTTGATTTTAAAAAAGCGTTTGACTCACTAGAATGGACATTTATCTTGACAACTTTTAAACATTTTGGGTTTAATGAATCGTTTATAATTTGGGTTAAAACTTTATATAGTAATATTCAAACTTGTGTAATGAACAATGGCTGGATATCAGAGATTTTCAAAAACTCGCGCGGAATACGTCAATTTGTCCTTTATCTGCTTTGCTATTTGTTTTATCAGTTGAAATCATGGCTCTTCGAATAAGAAATAATAAGGATATCAAGGGTTTTCAGATAAAAATAGATGAACAAACACATAGTATAAAAATTTCGCAATTAGCACATGACACAACACTATATTTTAACTCTAAAAACGATATATCTGTTGCTATGAACGAAATTGAAATTTTTGGTAATTTTTCAGGTTTAATGATAAATAGAAATAAGACAGAGGGGTTGTGGATTGGGAAACTAAAACACAGTAAAGATAAGGAAGAAAATATTAAATGGACAAACAAACCAATAAAGACCTTAGGTATTTATTATGGTCATGATTACATAGAATGTGAAAAACTTAATTGGGAAAAAAAATTGAAAAAATGAATAGCTTATTTTTGTCATGGTCAAAGCGAAATCTCTCAATATTGGGTAAAGTACTAATCATTAAAGCTTTGATTATACCTATTTTTACTTTTATTGTTAGTTCATGTGTTATTCCAGAAAAATACAAAAAAGAGATAGAGAGTAAGTGTTTTAAATTTATATGAAATGGGAAACCAGATAAGGTAAAAAGAAATACATTGATAGGAGATTTTGAGAAGGGTGGACTGAAAATGATAGATATAGAAAGTTATTTTATATCTTTGAAGGCATCATGGGTAAGTAGATTAGCTGACTCAAAATTTTCGAATTGGAAATTGATACCACTAAAATATTTAAATGTATTTGGGAAAATATGGCTTATTTTTAAAATGAACATAGATGTGAAAAAACATAAACAGTTTCTAAATAATATCCCCGAATTTTACAAAAATGTTTTGACCAGTTGGATAAAAACAGGTGGTGGTCAATTAAGTTCACCATTGACATTCAGTAATGTAAGAAAGCAAATTTTATGGGGAAATAGATTTATTACATTTGAAAAAAAAAAATTATTTTTTAAAGAATGGATTAATAGTGGAATATTTTTTGTTAATGATATAATAGATAATAATGGTAAAATTACGCAAGAATTTATTCTTCACAAGTTAAAAAATAAATCTAATTGGATATCTGAATTTAGTATTCTTAAAAAAGCTTTTCCAAAGAATTGGATAGACATTTTAAAAACAGAAAGCTCAGTTAAAAGCATTGTAAATATCAAAAAAGATTATTTCATCTGGAACAATCAGTTTATTAATTTATCTACATTGTCTAATAAGTTATTATATAATAAACTGGTGAATGTTAAATTTTCAAACCCTATTGGTACACATTATTGGATTAATTATTTAGTGTTGTCTGAAAAACCAAATACAAGTATAATCCGTTTGGCCAGCCTAAAACAGGACTAAAAAATTAATTAAAAATCAACAGTTCAACTTATTGATTTTTTTCTTCACACATTTACTTGTATATCATCTACCTACTCCGACAAATAATTTCAGAATTTTGACACTACTTTCCAAAAAGTTGCCCATTAGGTCTCCATGTTAGATATTTGTACCAAATGTGGATATGTGCAGAGGGAGTTAGTATGCTTGTTGTAACCAACTTCCAGTGTAAACTATAACAACAACACCTGTGGTTTTATTCACATTTCACTGTCATGTGATTACCTTATTTGAATATGTTGCCAGAACCCAAGCATGCATGAGATGTTCATTTCACTTTCAAGTGACAATAGGTTATTCTATAAACAAACCCAAAGATTTTCACCCAAAGTCTAACTTTTTACATTTTATTGGAAATTATTTTAGAAATTTAAAAGTAAAAAGTATAAATGCAAGCCTTTGAATTTTAAATCTTTTTCTTTAAATTCTAAATAAAATCACTTTTGTTTTGGTGCTTTCTAAAGCCCAGTATTTGAACTCGAAGAACATGGTAATAAAGTAAGCCTGTCATGTGTATTGACCAGATATACCATGTAAATAGCCCATGCTTTGCATGCTTTGTGTATACAGGTACTTTTAGAAAATGAAAAGCAAGTTTTATGTATGTTATTTAAGCATAATAAAAAAACAATTAATATATTTTTTTTAAATATAAAAGAAAAAATATAAAATAAAGGTATAAATTAATATTTACAAATTAAAAATTATCTGCCCTTATTTAGAACCCTACCAATACTTATATAGAAAGGATAGTCATGCCTCTCAAAACTTCAGATGAAAAACAGGATTTAATACTAAAAGTGTTTGATTATTTTGAAGCCGAATCAAAACGTGGAAAACCTTTCTTTAAATGGACTAACACACAAAAAAGAACAGAACATTGTTTAGGAATAAGTAATAGTTTATTGCGTTCCTTATTAAGATCCAGAAAACAGGGGCATACCAATGAAGAAAAATCAGTGAAAAGGGTGAAATTAGATAAACTCGACAATTTTGATAAGGAACTTATCAAAAAAACTGTATTTGATCTTTTTAACAAAAACGAATGTGTTACCTTAAGAAAGCTTAAGGCTTTCTTGGCTAAAAATTGTGACTTAGAAATTTCAAAATATAAATTATGGAAAACATTACATGAACTAGGATTTCGATACAAAAAATTATCTGGGAACAGAAAGTGTTTAGTAGAAAGAACTGATATTGTAAATCAGAGAATTAACTATTTGAGAACAATAAAGAAAAAAAGAGAAGAAGGTTTTATTCCTGTATATTTGGATGAGACTTGGGTAGACACACATCATACATCCTCTCATCAATGGATCTCTGACTCTATTTTTAAAAACAGAAAAATACCATTAAGTAAGGGACAAAGATTTGTAGTTTTGCATGCAGGCTGTGAAAATGGATTTTTACCGGGATGTGATTTAGTTTTTAAATCAATAAGTACAGATGGTAGGGATTAAAGGAGCAATTAGAACCAGTTTTGCCCCCAAAAAGCCTTGTAGTTATGGACAACGCGTCCTATCATAGTGTCAGAGAGGAAGGTACAAAAGCACCAACTTCAAATTCATTAAAAGGAGATATGATAAACTGGCTTAAAAAAAACAATGTTCCTTTTGACAAAAAAAGTAAAAAACCAGAGTTATATGAAATAATTAAGAGCAAAAAACAGCCCCCAATTTACAAAGTAAATGAGTTCCTGAAAATAAAAGGACATGAAATATTAAGATTGCCACCATATCATTGTGAGTTCAACCCAATTGAATTAATATGGGGAGATTTGAAAGGTTACATTGGAAGGGAAAATTCCACATTTAAATTAAGTGATGTAAACAATATAATTCAAGAAGGTTTTTCACAAATTGACAAATTGAAATGGCTTAATGCTTGCAATCATGTATAGAATAACATTGAGTTAAAGTGTTGGAAGGAAGATGGAATAAGAGAGGAAATTTCAAAAGTGGTCATAAATCTTGAATCTGATAATGAAAATGACAGTGAAAGTAATGATGATGATAGTAGTGATGGTGATGAAACTGAGGATTATGAGTGGCCTTAAATATTTGTTAAATGTAAGTAAATTTAAAGAGATCTTTTTCAGTATGTTTTTTTATGACTAGTTGGTTATATTTTCCCCATTTCGCCATGTCTTGCCCATCAAGTTGACTAAAAAATCAGTATTATTTTTTTTAAACAGAGTTTAGCTGAAATGTTTCAGGTATAATAAGAATAAGTGTATTGTTATAAAGGGTTGCCTATGGTTGTCATGGACCATCAGCTATCTTTTATAGAAAATGAATATCCATGGAAAATTAATATTCTCTAAAAACAATTTTCAACATATATTTCATGTATGTCTTGATCCCAATTTATGAAATACAAGTTCTTAAATATAACGCACTCTACTTCAATTATACCTTCAATGGGTATGTGTATTGAAAACCTTATTGTCACTTGGTGAAAGTGAAATGAACATCTCATGCATGCTTGGGTTCTGGTGACATATTCAAATTAGGTAATCACATGACAGTGAAATGTAAATAAAACCACAGGTGTTGTTGTTATAGTTTACACTGGAAGTTGGTTACAACAAGCATACTAACTCCCTCTGCACATATCCACATTTGGTACAAATATTTAACATGGAGACCTAATGGGCAACTTTTTGGAAAATAGTGTCAAAATTTTGAAATTATTTGTCGGAGTAGGTAGATGATATACAAGTAAATGTGTGAAGAAACAAAATCAATAAGTTGAACTGTTGATTTTTAATTAATTTGTTAGTCCTGTTTTAGGCTGGCCAAACGGACTATAGTCTATATTTTTTCATTTTCAAATTTCTTGACGAAAACAAACTTAAAATGTTCAGATGGAAACTTTTTCATTTTATTATACCAAATAAAGTTTTACTTTCCAAATGGAAAATTGTTGGGAATAGTTTATGTAATTTCTGTAAATTAAATGAAGATTACTCTCATTATTTTATTACTTGTACCTTTCTAAAAGAGTTTTGGACAAAATTTCAGAATTTAATGAAGGGTTTGGGTATCGAAAACAAAATTACTTTGAATCATATAGTACATGGATACAAGATAGATGATAAAAACTATCTTGCATTAAATTTTTTGATAACAGTTGTAGGGTTTTCCATCTACAAATCGTACTATATATCTGAACAGAAAACAAAGTATATTGATGTTTATGAAATATTTGCCAATGAATATATTAAAAGAATAAATGAAAATAAAACACTTCAAAAGTGTATATTTTTAATGAAAGTAAAAAATAATATAATAAATGCAAAATAAATAAATGTTTTCAAAAGGTATTAAATAGAAATTGTACTTAGGTTGTATATATATTTCATGTAATTCTGATTATAGCCCTGGATAATCAGAACAAGATGTAACAGGGAAACACCAAAAGGAGCTTGGACTTTTGGCGTGTTAATTGTAGCAAGCATTTGAATAAAATATATTACGTTGTTAAAAAAAAAAAACAAACAAATACCAATGCTATAGTCCTTGGCTTGACCCGACCGGGACTCGAAGCCATGATCTACCGCACTCGAGGCGAGCACGCTAATCATCACGCCACCGATGCGGTGCTTTTGATTGATGTTACCATGTGAATATACTTTGTCACAGTATGATAGTAGTCCTCCTTTGACTGCATGCACAATTTTCGTCATAGTTATAGATAGTTCTTTTGTTGAACAAGTAGAAGAACAGGGAATATACCTGTCTAAATATTGATTCTTCTGAAATTTTGGTATCCAATATAAAGCAGATAATTCACAATTTTCTTCATTTATCGAAATATTAAATGATGACATGAATGACCTGTGATTTGCCAAAATGTCTTCTTTGTCAAAATTAGTATTTTGTAAGATTTACCAGAGTTCTTGGAAATACCAAGTTCTTCATATTGCTCGCTTGGCGTTAAACAACAATCACTCACTTCATTGCTCTCTCTTATTTACCAAACCTTATTTATATTGGTTTTTGAATATTTTGATGATGCTTACCTATTTGAAATTAAAGGAAAACTCCAGTCAGTTGAACAATTGTTATAATTCAATACATTGTAACTTTTTAGTCGTAAATAACTAAGTATTAAACAAAAAACACCTTTATTAACATTAATATACCCAATTAGAAATATGAATATTTGGAATTTCCTGTCGTAGTGTAAGCGGCCATGAGACCACGTCATGTGACGTCACGGGGACGGATCATATTAGTTGAATAAATAACATGCATCTGACTCTTCCCAACATCGTGCCCGTTTGGTTATGTTTTAATATCAGATCAACTGCAATGCAATGTTTATAATTGTATATGTTCTAATATTTCTCTTAATATTCCCATACCATGTTACATTTTCATAAAACAAAGGAGTTTATTGGTATTGAGGGAGGGGGGGGGGTCTACTTATAATTTCATGTTTTACGTGATTGACCGTAGGTTAAATAACTGTCAATTTTAACTCGTTTTATGCGTACACATGTTTTTTTTCTATTTTGTCCCCAATGCTGTCGTACTTTCCCGTGTTTTTCGAGGCCACTGGTCGATGTGTTGACAAGGGTAGTCCTGATCGGTAATTACACAAAAAAAATCTTTCCACACTTTCCCTTTTCGTTAGTGCAATAAAATGCTTAACATGAACTCATTATGATTTTGTAAATATCAAAAGATAAATATACGACGTTATTTTACGATTTACATAATTTTTAATGATAAAATTGCAACTGATCAATGCTTATATAATATACGATACCGCTATTGTGACGTCATGGCTCTTTCGGATAGCTTTAATTGCAGGTATAATCCGAAAATGGATTATGCCTTTTGTCTCCTCACATTAAAGAGTTCTGAAAAATGCCGATCCCCATTATTTGGTGCTACAGGCAACTTCAATCACCAAATTCTACCTTACGGTATACTATTTTTAACATTCATTAACACAAATGTCTTTTATTTACTGTCATTTAAATTTTCACGCTAACTTGTTAAGACCATGGCGTTTTCCTTTAAGCATGTTTGTAAGCTCAACTGGCAAAAACGACCAAGTGAAGTATTATCATTTAGTGTCCGACGTCTGTTATCCATAACTATTCATATTAATATTCAATCTTTTTCTTAGAAACTGCAAAATCAAATGCTTTAACTATTTTACGTTATCAAGTTTTGGGACTATTTTGTAGCACGTGCATATATAGTACATGCTTATACAAAACGGACAGTGACCAACGCTTACCTCGCCATGACCAAACCCAAAGAGTCATGTAAAGTATTATCATCACATTGCGTCTAGCGTAGTCTGTAAATCTTTAACATTTACATTGGAGTGATGTAGGAGAGGTGTGTAGTCAGTGCCGTCTTAGCGCACGGGCCCGCTGAGCAGGGGCCCACGAGCAGAGGGTTCCCATGCTTATCTATGTATGTTTTGTACTGTATGTTTTTAATAATGTTTAACACTGACTTTGTTGGAAATACCAATACAATATATATACATATGTTTAATTTTATATACATTTAAAGTTTTAATAATATGAGTGGCTGTGTAGGTATTGGCCCCAGTGCACTGTTTCGCCCGGGGGTCCGTGATGCTGTTAAGACGGCCCTGCTTCTATTGCTATTATCCAAAAGGTAGTAGAGAGGGTAATGCTACGGTAACGTTGTTGTTTAGATATTTTAGCAGATAAACAATACAAATTAATTTGTGAAGAAGGAAGCTTTTAAAGCACATCTATAAAATATGTATTTAAGGAAAATAGTTACTACGCTGATTATTAAATGAAAATGAAAACGATGATTGTATTATATGACGTTTACTGTGGCGTAACTTATCCGGAATATTCACACGTCCGCAATCGATATTACAAAAACCCTACGTCCTTTAAGTGTTTTAAAATAATCGTATTTTGACATTTGTTTATTAAATTTTTAAAAATGCAATAGAACAACGGCATCCCGAAGATTGATCTTGAAAAAAATTTAACAGTCAACAGACTTCACCAATAAATACGATATTTTCATATGGCAAAGTATACAGGTATTGAACGTAGCAAGAAAAATCCCATAGAAATCGGAAAAAGGGGGATTTCTTGCATATTTGGCCTTTCAATCTATTCGCACATTTAATTAAGTGAAATTCTACACTTTGGCACGCATTTTTCTTGAAGAATAGGATATCCCCAATCCGCCGGTTCCTTCATTACTTGTATTGAACATCGTTATGCCGTTGTTCTGTTCGGTTTTAGTGGTTACGATGCTACTTTCTCTTTAATGTGATCACGTGACGTCTGTTATTGATTCCTAATATTATTGTTTTTCATTTTGAGTAGATCACACATAATTGTATTGGTTTATTGCTTAAATGAGTAAAATTAATGCATTTTCGCGTGTATTGAACCAAAAAGTAAAAACACGTTTTGTTTATGGATTTTCAATTGATGGACAACCTTAACATGACTGCGAGCCTCGAATACTTGACTGTGGAAATTCCGTTTCTACGGCTGTTATCATACCCAACTCGAAATCGACTAGCGTTGGTTATTCTTTGGTACCTTCTTTTTATATGAGCAAACACTTGCCTATAATGATCAATAGACCTATTTTGCATCAAGACAAAAACAGTAGTCAGTGTTTCAATACTGACATGATTTATGAGAAATCTACGTTTGTATTACTATCACTGGGTCTATGCCTCTTCTGGTGGAATAATAGTCCCCAGGGTATCATCCATCCAGTAGTCAGTGTTTCAGTACTGACATGTTTTAGAAATCTACGTTTTTCTTTCTCTCACTGTGTCGATACCTTTGCTGGTTGGCTATTAATACCCGAGGGTATCATCCGCCCAGTAGTCAGTGCATTGGAATTGACATGGTTTACTAGATAATTATCTTTGAAGTTTGCATTTTCAAGATAATGTTTTTAATTAAAACTAAGGTAAATCTGCCTCAGTCATATATAACCGTATTATATTTTGATTATCCTGTGGAGGACCTTTGATTTACTTGCTATATTTAATTTGTTGTCTATGAGCGTACCTGGACCTGTAGAATGTTATTCCAGAGACGCGTCGTGCGTACTAAATTAAATATCTACGAATTCATTACATCTGAACAGAATTCCTTGCAATTCCGAAGGAGTCCATAGAGAAGCAGATAAAATAGGAGCAATCATAATAGTTTGTATAATTTTTTGGCCCCCATTGCGAAGAAAAAAAACAACACATCAGCGAGATAGATAACACAGTGTTTGTAAAGATCTGAAGGGATGATTTTTTTCTGTTATTTAACTGATTTCAGCTATTTGTTCTGTGAAAAAAAATCCGAATGTTGCAGGACACAGTCAGAACTTGCCAAACCTAACCTTTTTGAAAAGGGGTGTAGATGGTTTCAGAGTTATTTTTCATTGATTTTCAGTTATTTTATTTTCTTTCCAGAATAATCCCTTGATCTGTATCATATAATCATGGAATCGTTTTTTTTTAATTTCATGTCACCGTTCTACTATAGACAGAAGATCATGCCCATCCCAACACACTTTGAACTTCATTCATTTTCACCAATGACCGTTTTATTTTCCAAAAATTAGTGATATCAGTTTTGCATTTCTGTAATGAAGCTACTTAAGAGCTTGTCTATGAGAAAACCATGCAAAATTTAAAATTTCGTCAGGTAGCAAGGTCCTAAAATCAGTTTGATATCATATGTGCCCTGAAGGGTAACATGTAATGACTCCATAAATACCATCAAAAGTGCAAATGGGTCGTTCTAATTTTTTTTTTAGATTATATATATATATATAAAAGAATATCGTACAGAAAAAATTATAAGCGATGCATTTTCATATAGTGAAAATGTATAAAGATAAGTCAAAAATTCAAGGATAATTTTTTATGTCAATGTGTGACGTAAAAATATTTTTGACATTTACGTCACCGAATATGGTACTGCTTTGACAACTGTTTTACCTATTTTGTTCCTGTGTTTAAATACTGTTACAGTGACAGCCGGAACCTTTGAACCGTAATGAGAGCGGGAGGTTTGGCGCCTTAAAATCTTATTTAACCCACCATTTCTTTAGAAATGCCTGTACCAAGTCAGGGTCATTGCGGTTTTCACAGTTTTCTGGTTGTTGACTGATTTTGTCTGTTTGTATAATTATGAGTTTTTACTTTCCCTTTGTAAGATTGTTCGGAATTCGGTAATTTTGTTATTACCCTTATTATACAAAATATATTCTACTTATCTAATTATTTTTTTACAACTTTGTATGGCTTAGCACCACTGAAAACATTAAATTGAGATATGTACGTCTGGCCTTAGCAAAATATTTATTTGTTTGTATTTTTGATGGTGTTTAACGCCACGTTCAACAATATTTCAGTTATATCGTGGCGGTCAGTTTTATTGGTGGGAGAAACCAGAGTACCCGGAGAAAACCACCAACTTGTCGCAAGTAACTGACAAACATTATCACATAATGTTACACACCTCGCCCTGATCGAGATTCGAACTCACAACATCAGTGGTGATAGGTACTGATTGCATAGGTAGTTGTAAATCCAACTACCATACGATCATGACCACGACGACCCTGTAAAATATTTATATTCAATGTTTATTTAACATTATCATGCAGATAAAGCATTTGTATGACAGTTGATATTATATATATTAACTTTGATCTGTAATTAATAGATTAACATTTTCTGAAAATATTTAGGCTTCTCCTTTAGGGAGATAATTATATATTCAACGTTTATCCTTGTGCCAACATTTGTCCTGTGGACATTAGTGAATAAATGTAGTACATAGTGATCTCTACTCAACTGGACTACTAGAACGGTTTGTAAATATTATTCTCATGTTTCACTAGTAATTAAATATATATCTAATATACATATTAAGTAGGGTGAGCAAGAGATCGTAAGTCAGGAGTCACAAAAAAGTAAATCAGTCCACAGGGTATCATCCACCTAGTAGTCAGTGTTTCAGTACTGACATCTACATGTTTACTACTGTCATATGGTCTATACCTCTTCTGGTGGACTAATAGTCACCAGGGTATCATCCACCTAGTAGTCAGTGTTTCAGTACTGACATGCTTTATTAGATATCTACATGTTTATTACTGTCAAAGGGTCTATACCTCTTCTGGTGGACTAATAGTCCCTAGGGTATCATCCACCTAGTAGTCAGTGTTTCAGTACTGACATCTACATGTTTATTACTGTCATAGGGTCTATACCTCTTCTGGTGGACTAATAGTCCCCAGGGTATCATCCATCCAGTAGTCAGTGCTTCAGTACTGACATGATTTATTATATATCTACGTGTTTATTACTGTCAAAGGGTCTATACCTCTTCTGGTGGACTAATAGTCCCCAGGGTATCATCCACCTAGTAGTCAGTGTTTCAGTACTGACATCTACATGTTTATTACTGTCATAGGGTCTATACCTCTTCTGGTGGACTAATAGTCCCCAGGGTATCATCCACGTAGTAGTCAGTGCTTCGGTACTGACATGCTGTATTAGAAATCTACTTTATTCTTACTATCACTGGGTCTATATACCTCTTCTGGTGGTCTAATAGTCCCCAGGGTATCTTCCGCCGAATAGTCAGTGTTTCAGTACTGACATGTTTTATTTGAAATCTACTTTTTTTAAATATCACTGGGTCGATACCTCTTCTGGTGGACTAATAACCCCCAGGGTATCATCGCCCAGTAGTCAGTGTTTCAGTACTGACATGGTTTATTAGATTTCTACGTTTGTATTACTATCACTGGGTCGATACCTCTGCTACTCAACTATTAGCCCAGGCGAATATCATCCATCCAGTAATCAGTGCTTCAGTACTGACATGCTTTATTAGATTTCTACGTTTGTATTACTATCACTGGGTCGATACCTCTTCTGGTGGACTAATAGTCCCCAGTTTATCATCTATCCAGTAGTCAGTGCTTCAGTACTGACATAATTTATTAGAAATCTACGTTTTCATTACTATCACTGGGTCGATAACTCTGCTACTGGACTATTAGCCCCAGAGAATATCATCCATCCAGTAGTCAGTGTTTCAGTACTGACATGATTTATTAGATATCTACGTGTTTATTACTATTACTGGGTCTATACCTCTTCTGGTGGACTAATAGTCCCCGAGGGTATCATCCGCCCAGTAGTCAGTGCATTGGAATTGACATGGTTTACTGGATAATTATCTTTGAAGTTTGCATTTTCTAGATAATGTTTTTAATTAAAACCAAGGTAAATCTGCCACAGTCATATATAACCGTATTATATTTTGACTATCCTGTGGAGGACCTTTGATTTACTTGTTATATTTAATTTGTTGACTATGTGCGTGCCTGGACCTGTAGAATGTTATTCCAGAGACGCGTCGTGCGTACTAAATTAAATATCTACGAATTCATTACCTCTGAACAGAATTCCTTACAATTTCGTAGGAGTCCATTAAAAAGCAGATAAAATAAGAACAATCATAATAGGTTGTATAAATTTTTGGCCCCCGTTGCGAAGGAAAAAAACAACACAATAACGGGAGGTTTGATATTCACGTGTTTATGAAAGTTAAAATTTCCACATTCTCTCTCTCTCTCTCTCTCTCTCTCTCGCTCTCGCTCTCTCTTTTTTTTTTTTTTTACATATTTTCGACATTGTCGTCGAAAAATAATGTTTTCTTATTATCTGGTTAGCATATGCAGTCTTGAAAACTGTCATTCAACAATACTTTTCTGTTGTAGCCCTCTCAAGTTGACCCGTCAATATGGAAGACCCGAGAGATATCGATATACGACCTGGATTATTTCATTTAACACCGACGCATCAACATAATCTCAATCCCACGTACGTCGAAAATAAGACAGCAGATTTGAGGGCCGCGAGAGATCGGGAGCATCCTATTGTACATATTGTTTTAGAATTACAACTTAATTTTCTCAGTAAAAGTTTGTTAACTGACATGCAAGATGCCTCGCCAAGACTTCTAGATACTCTTCATTCTCATCCAAAACATCTGAATGCTCTTGATGATCTGGAAGTGATATACAGAAATATGAATGAAAACCAAAAAGCCGATGATATAGCACAGAGAATCAACATTATCTTAGTTAGTATAGATGCAAAAGATCTCAAAGAGAAAGCGGTCTGTTTGTTAGAACAAGCTTATCTTCGTTTATTTACAAATCATAGTGAATATGATTCTCTACAGAAGACCTACTATTCTATGCCGTCGTCTGATAGACTTCAAGTAGTCCGTACACATACACAAAATGATGGAAAATCGTTACCGTATGAAGCTAAATATCATGCAACAATAGAAAGTTGTCAAATGACGGTTGATCTTTTTAAAAAGGGAATAGAAATGTTGAAAGACATTTCCTGTCCAGATAATGAGATTACAATGTGGACATTTTACATGGCTATGGCTATAAATAGATTGTCGTATAGATTCATACGTATACACAAAGAAGATTTGGATTCTGTAGCTGGGGAAATGTTCCATCTCGCAAATCAAGCAATACACTTATTCTTGAGTGTTATTCACGACTTAGAATCTCAATGCAATATCTATGTGTTTTACAGGGCACGATCATATGCATACATTGGGCACATTCTATGTAGTAACAGATATAATATTCCAGAAGAAGATTCTCTTTTAAGAAATACTAATTACCAGAGGTTGAAAGATATTTTTGATGATCCCTTATTAGCATTTCGTCGTGCCAATGAATTACTTCAAGACGATGAAATGGTACTTAACCGTTATGGAAAGAGTTTATATCGTATGTCATTAAAGGAGAAAGACCAAGAAGAAAAACGCAAATTTCTCGCACAATCGGACCAAATTCTCTCAGATTCGATTAATAAACACACAAGAATGCGCTTACTTGCATATCCCATCAGAATGAATGTGTATTACGACATGTCATCATTAAGGAATATGACAACTGAACAAACACAAACATTGCTAATTAAAGCAAGGAAAGACGGGTTGCGATCTTTGACAGAAAACTTCACCTCTAAGGATGTCTGTAAACTTGCTAGTATCTGTCAACGTCTTTCCAAATTTCCAAGGTTTTATTTGCATGGTCCTGAATGCGTATTAAGACCAGAATATCTCCACGAAGCAGTACAATACCTCAGCGAGCGTTTATATGTAAAAGGCCAAACGTATTTTTTAGCATATACATTTGGTATATGTCTGTATGACTTAGGAAATTTCCGGATTGCAGTTGAATGGATTAAAAGAGCATGCTTTCTGTCAAAACATGATCTATCAGTAGTTGCTATCCGAAATGTAATTATTTATATATTCAAGAAGTACGAAGATACCGTTTTATACGGAGGTGACGCGAAAGCAAAACATGTGTTCGAAGAGCTACTGTATGCATTCACGGAAATCGTACAGAAGGTCGATAACATAGATATTGTTAGAAATATAATTTCGGAACACGTTTATAGCCTCCATGTTAAACACATGTGGTCATTTATGCGTTTCTTAAGAAACATGTCCTTGACAGAGGACCATGTGCGTATTGCTGAAATGCTGAAAAATATACTTGTTGAAAAGAATCCCCTTGACTTGTCCGTTCGAATTCTACATGAATGTAGATATGAACCTACGGAAATTGTGGAGGTATTCCGAACACAGGAATTTGATTCTCTACAAGTAAAACAGGAAATAGATAAACTGAACATTTGGGACAACAGCAAGCTATTCGAGTTTGACTTTGTCGTCGTTCAAAGTAAATATGATGCTGGTTGGGTTGATTGTTTTGTTCTCCACCAACTTAGAGAACAAATGGATGATAAAGACGTTTCTCTCAAAGGTAGCATATTTTGTTATTGTTTGTTTGTTTTGTGTTTTTTCATAGCTCTAAATAAATAAGTAAAATATATATCACACAGTCGGAACAGTTACAAAATCAACTCTCACATATATATGAATGCTAGACTTGACGCGGACTCGGGACAGGATCAGATAGATAATTTAAAATGCATTTATATGATTAATCTCTTTATAGCAGCTTAAGCTTGTATTACATACATTAAATTAAGACGACGGGTGACCCCAGCGGAACAGGAACTGCTTACCCTTCCTAAGTTCACCACCAGTTTTAGGTGGGTTCGTGTTACTTGATCTTTAGTTTTATGTGTATGTTTTGTAGATCGTTGTTTGTCCTTTTGTACTTTTTCTTTTGGTCATTGTGTTTTCTGTTCTTCTTCGATTTACTGATACTAATTAAACCTTTGGTATTTTCAAACTCTTCTTCGATGAGCCGATGGGTGGGTCAGATTAATAATTTAAAATGCATTTGTATGGGTTAATAATCTCTTTACAACAGCTTAAGCGTGTATTTCATGCATGTAAGAGGGTCGTCGTGGTTGTATGATAGTTGGATTTCCAACTACCTGTGCAATCAGTGTCTATCACTCCGTTCCTCGGGAGGTGTACTCGATGCAACAATATGTGATAAAGTTTATCATTGGCTTGCGATAAGTCAGTGGTTTTTCTGGGTATTCCGGTTTCCTTCACCAAGAAAACTGACCGCCATGATATAACTGAAATATTGTTGAAATTGTCATTAAACACTATAAACCAAACCATACATATGTGACTTTCTCTTAGCGATTATGGCACTTTAAATATTTAATCGATTCTTTTGTATTTTCAGAATGGAACGGAGAGATTGATGATGATTCGAGTACTGCTATGGCTATTAGCATATTAAAGGCTATCTACGGAAGTAGAAAGATTTTACTGGTAGTTACAGAGCACTTTCTAACAAGAGATTGGCCTTTGTTGAAGATAGTTATAGACAATACGATAAAACACAGACCAGAGTCTATTGTATTGATTTTACTTGGGAAATGTCCTATTCCGAAGGAAATACAGCATCTACCTGTTTTTGATTTAACGATGAGGAGTAGAATACCGTTTGAAATACAAAAACTTAAATGTACCTTAGCTCCAACAAACATGTGTACAATGAATACACAATGCACTTTACCGTGATTATATAGGATTTGTCTAAGATATTCCCACGTCAACCTCGACCAAAAAAAACAAAAACAAAAACAAACAAAACAAAAACAAACAAAAAACAAAAAACAAACAAAACCCAAAAAAAAACAATAAAAAAAAATACAAATATACAAAAAAACTACAAAAATATCAAAAATAACCAAAAAAAAAGCAACAAAAAAAATCTGTCAGTTTTTAGGGGAAATAAAACCAAAAAGCTTAATTAACGCATGTCTAGGAACAAACAACACAGCTGTTTCATCGAGATACATTACTTCCCTTTCTTTCCGACCGGTGTGAATACAAGATTAAGGTTTGATCATACAAGGCAAAACTGGTAATACAACAGCTTTGGTAGTCATACGATGCTACACACGTTTGAGTTTTACGGGAGGTTTTGGTTGAATATTCCCATATCTAAATATTGTACACTTATGATTCCTTTATTCTGTTTTATGTCAAGAATATGTAACTATGATCAATTTCTTGTGATCATCATAGCAGGGGGAAAATGGTGGAATAAATCGGGGTACACGGGGAAAACCACTGGCCCGTCGCAAGTCATTCACAAACTGTATCACTTAATATTGTATCAAGTACATTTCACCATGAACGAGGTTCGAACTCACAACTTTAGTGGTGATAGGCACTAATTGCAGAGTTTTTTTGTAAATTCAACTACAATACGATCACAACCACGACGGCCCCTTGGGGAGATGAACCTGTCATGAGGGGTTTATTTACTTATTATTACTTATATAAATGTTGCATTGCACATACAATTAATTAATTTGTTTGCAAAATTTATGAATATTTTCGTTTGTTGTGAATTTCATAAACAAGGAGAATACTCTTCATGTGGATATGATATATATACCTTGTGTTAATAATTATTTTGTCAAAATAATCATGTTACAAGAAGTTTGTTCAAAAGTATTTTTATAGATAAATGTTTATCTTGATTCATTGCACATGTAATAAACAATTGCAATATTAATAAATAATTTGTTTTGTTTGCACCGATTACATATTCCGCTTAAAACTTGTTTTGCATTATTGATTGTGAATCTATTACCAATAGAACCGACTCTGTGGTGTAATAATTAGCGTATGTGCGTCGAGTGTGGTTCGAATCTCAGTCGTATCAAACGGAAGACTATACAATTGGTATTAACTGCTTCTTCGCTAAGCATGGAGCATTAATGAGTAAGAACAATGACTGGCTGGTTTGCTCGGAAGTTGAAACATTTGTCCTAGTGGAGCGACATGTCTCTGCGAACTGTTGTTTCAGTGAGCTAACACTACAAAAATCCAAATGAGCGAGTTGGTTTATAACAAAGCGAAGATCATCATCTTTTCATCGAGTATATCTTGTTCTCGGTGGTTTTCTCCGGGTCCTTCGGTTTTCTCCACCAATAAAACTGACCGCCACGATATAGCTGAAATATTAATGAAAGTGGTGTTAAACACCATCAAGCAAACAAACAAACTTTTTCGTAAGACGTGTCAGGATATATATAAAGATTGTCTTAGTGAATGATTGATACCCTATTCCTTCATCAAACAGTCTACAAATGTAAAGTAAAATGATTTATATACATATATATATTTATTCTAATAATCAAAAATACAATGGTATAGACAAATACATAAATTCCATATACAAAAACAAAATTTACAAAAAATAAGACGGACGAGATTTGCAATACACATTTACAAAGCGGACAAAAAAAAAGGCATAGATAAATAAATAAATATTACACAGGATAGTCTAACCTTTGATTCACTATTCTAATAAATTGGCACAAATTATTCATATCGGACAAATTATTACTATTCATAAGTGAACTGAATTATAATGAGTTTGGTCTATTTATAAATCTTTGCCTAATAAGTAGCTTGCATTTATCGTCTAAAAACTATATTGTTAGCATTCTCCGATTAATTTCCATTATTATACTATGGGTCATTCCCGTTATGCAATACACATGCTTACGGCATTGGTAACCTTAGCCGATTTGAGTTATACTGAATAGAACCATTTCGTCCTGCTCCCAAAGCATTTTAATTATTTCGTCTTGCCAATCTTTTGACATATGCTTGGTGGTGGTCCTTCCGGAGGCACGTTGGGTCCACTGAATTAGATATCTACATTTTAGTTGGTTTGGTTGGTTTATGGTGTCTAACGCCACTCTCAAGAATTTTTCTAGATGTTAATTAATATATGATATATACGAACTGACAATTAATTTGAAAATGTTTGGTCCATAAAAATTGTTGATTTGAAAACTGGATTTTTAAGAATTTTTTTCTGAAGATTCATAGAAGCCAAACGGACTATAACAATATAAATATAATGTTTTAAGCTGTACACATCTATGATTCTGTTGAACAAGTTCCATCTTGTCGAGTTACTGGTGTTGCATCCTTAATACACGAACGTTTTCTTTTAAGGTGTATCTGGTCAAAATGGTTGAGTTTGAAACCAAATTTGGTTATAGAACCATCCACATGGAAGTTGCCTTCTAGATCAAAGACGCATTCTATAACTATGAGTTTATCTCGAACTTTAGACGGCCTTAGCGTCAAATGAACTAATGCAACACTTGTATTAAAATTCATGACGTTTATTTGTTTAGGTAATATAAATTTTGATTTTCCATTTAGGTAATCGGGGTTATTCAATATATATTCTGCATATATGTTGGTTGATATAGCGTCTAGTTCTTTCTGTGTGTCCATTCTGTTAGTGGTCACAATGAAGGAATGCTCTTTTCTTTTCCCAAGAGAACGATCAGGTATTAAACTTTTGTTTGATTTTACACTTTCAAATTGATCTATAGCATCTTGTAACTTTATGTTGTCTATAGTTGTATGCTGCCATACGTGTTTATTCATAAAAGTTTGGTCAACTTTTCGCTTTACTCTTGAATATATATGTCGTGCCCTATCGTCGAGGTCTCCTGTAATATATCAAGCGCATATTTATTGCGAGTTGGTTAATTTTCTTTTCACATGACTACCTATTCTTTGCATCTCTCAGGTATTTGTTTTCAGAAAGAAATGCAGCCTTCCTCTGACAGTTAAACGTGCAGTCCCTAATTATTTTATGGGGTGGCATATTCATTCCTCGTCCTCTAGTAAGTCCACCAGTACCAAGTCAGGGTCATTACGGTTTTCACAGTTTTTCGGTTGTTGACTGATTTTGTTTGTGTATATACTTATGAGTTTTGACTTTCCCTTTATAAGATTGTTCGGAGTTCGGTAATTTTGTTATTACCCTTAACAATATTCTCTGCCGACGAAAACTTGAAGATAAATAATCTTAAGTGTACAGAATTTTTTTCTTGTCTTGTAACTTTTGAGCAATAATTATTCTGATCCGTTAACAAATTTAATAATATTTATCTAAAATTCGTCAAGCCCTCTTCATCAGAAAAATTTGTCGTCCCCTAAAATATAGAAATTCGGATAAGAAAAATAGTCTTTATTGATTATTCAGATAATGAAATAGTTATTTATCAAGCGATTATCAATAATGTTAAGGAATCTTGTATAAAAGTTATTTATTTTGTCTTGTATGCGTTTAATCTTTCGATATTTCTAAATATATACGATCTTTTGGTTGACACGAATATGGCGTTCCATACTTTTTTTCACCCGAAAAGGGGAAGTATGCAATGTGTTTTTTTAATTCTTGTTATTCATTGTAGAGTGTTTGTATTTGTTTTATATGCTAACCAAGGGAATTGTAATCTTTTTAAGTATACATTTTGAATAAAATACACTTAGAAGCGAGGAATTCGCCAAGGTGTTATTTACTCCATAAAACATTGAATTCAGAGGTATAAACACTTTTGGTCATTTGCTACGAATTGTACACTATTATTGTTTTTATCTTAGAAGTAAAACGTCTTTTATTTTATTAAAATACTCACCAGTCTCGGCCAAATCTTTAAAGACGACGAGAAATTCCGTCTGCTGCATCATTATTATCTCGTAAAATATTTCGGGGGAAACATGTAATGGGATTCACCTACGATTTTTACGCTAATAGGTGGCGCATGTGTTCCATCAATTATTACTTTCGGAACTCCTCGGCTAGCATCAATAACGTACCTAATGTAAACTACGATATTGATTTACAAAAAATGTATGTATTCGTGTAAAATGCCACAAATGATGTGTTTAACAAGATGAGGGTAGCTATCAAGAAGACTGACCATGCGACGAGAGTTCCTTGGACGCCAGGGAAATACGACGTGGTTTGCTAGGCACATAATGACATCTCAAGCCCAATCAAGGACATCGGCTTCTCAGTATCGGGATTATTATGTTAGAACTTAGATGTCTTCCAGTGTTGATTGAATAAAAAGTTTATATTATTTTTACTTAAGGAATGGCTCCTCTAAGCATAGTGTTCAATATATTTAATAAGACATAAAGCACTAACCATTTTACTACTGAGGGGGGGGGGGGGGGGGGGGGGGGATTCTCTACTGACAGACATAAAAAATCCCTCCTTCACTAATAAAAGTGTTGGTGTCTAATAAAGAAAACAAGTGAGTGGGAAGACATGTCACTCCACTCGGGCACATTAATGAATATTCCGATTCCTAGCCGGCCAGTCTTTGTTCTTACTTGCATGCTTTAATAGCAGAGAAGCAACACATACCAATTTCATAGTCTTTGGTTTGACCAGACTGGGGCTCTATCCCATGGATCTAACACACTCAAGGCGAGAATGCTAACCATTACACCACCGATGAGATAGGAAACCATTTTGTCTACAGACCAATAACATAATACCACCACAACAAATTTTCTGTGATCGTATAAAAATCACACTGAAAAAGGAGCAGTCCTTCAAAACTTTCATTAAGCCAGGGACTTGTGCCCAAGTTGCTTAGTTGAAGTTAGTTAATACGGCAGTTAGTAAAAGTGGTAACCCGGGCCCGGGTCCGGTTCCAAAAACCCGGGCCCAAATTCGTATTTTCTTTATTACATCTTTGTTAAGGCATTAATTTTAATAAAATTTGAACATAATGCATAAAATTATGTATTTTATCACATTTTTTAAACAAATAAAAAAAAAGTTTTTATACGAAATATCGACAATATAAGTTTTCCAGGTTAGTAAAAGTTGTAACCCGGGCCAAGACGAAATTTTCAGTTAATCAATGATTGCACCTTTATTACTTCTTTAAAATTCTTAAAATTTTGTAAAGACATACTTCAATACAACAACAACAAATATATTTTATCAATTTAAAAAAAAAAGTTTTCTTTTTTCTCCACGATGCAATATTAATATATTAAGATTTGTAAACAAAGACTGGTCACGTGGGTCTACGGGTAACTGGGTGTACAGGTAAATATTGATACTAATACACAATATTTTTTTATATTTTTGTAAAGTATATACTGATATCTCAAGCTGACCAAAATTTGAATCGATTATATTGAGTAGTAAAAAGGATATAGACTATCATATCTTTTCAGGTCAATTTTCAAGTACCCTCAAAACAATGCATCACTTCGAATCCGGGTCGTTTCGCCCCGATGACCTGTTCGCCCCGGGTCGTTTCGCCCCGCTGATCTGTTCGCCCCGGGTCGTTTCGCCCCGGAAAGTGAGTCGATTCGCCCCACTTAATTGCTATTATATTATAATAGATGAAGTCTTTTTCGACAATTTTTCGATAATTATTTATTTATTAGCATCGTGTTGTGGGTTTTCGTACTATTATAGATTTTCCGATATAGCGATTAGCAGTGTTAACCCTTCATTCATATGACTATTGGAATTTTCAAAGAATGGCTAGTTAAATATTTCTTTGTACATAAGATTGTTTTTAAAGCCATTCTTGTATTTTAATACACTTTCGATTATCTGGCAACTTTTGCTGTCAGTAATGCGTGCGCTGTGGAAATCAAAATAAAATAGATTATACGAAAACACATGACATACGCATACGAAAACACATACCGTGACGATAGTTGTATGCAAAAAAAAATCATTCATTTTGATCTACTTTAAATATTTATTTATTTTCAAGTTTCAAGTTTTTATTAATAAGAAAAATCAATCAAACATTGTTGGTCAGTTAACCAAACAGTGTGTATTGTTCAAAGAAATTTTACGAATATTTGCAATGGTATTAAAATGGTATTTTCCATATTTCATTTTTTAAAGCACTATTAATAAATCGAGGCGAAACGACCCGGGGCGAACGGGAATAGGGGCGAAACGACTCAGGGGGCGAGCGGGATTCGGAGCGGAACGACCCGGTGCCATCACTTCCGGCCCAGGTTACAACTTTTATCAGAATCTAAAATGCTCCCATAATGACAAAAGAGAACATTACCATTGAATTTAAAATATTTTTTACATTTCTTTAATACTGAAAAATGTTCATTCTGAATATTGTGAAGTTTTAACGAGAAATAAAGGTGTAATCATCGATTAATTGAAAATTTTGCCTTGGCCCGGGTTACAACTTTTACTAACTTCGAAAACTTGTATTGCCGTTATTTCGTATAAAAACTATTTTTTTTTATATTTGTTTAAAAAATGTGATAAAATACATAATTTTATGCATTATGTTCAAATTTGATTAAAATTAATGCCTTAATAAAGATGTAATAAAGAAAATACGAATTTGGAACCGGACCCGGGCCCGGGTTACCACTTTTACTAACCACCGTTAATACAGTCAATATCATCAAACATTTTAACTAGTCGTCGATTTACCATATACGTCTTGTGTCGACAATGGAGAATACTTTCATTAGCAGAATAAAAAAAAAAAAAATGTAATTCCCTTACCTCTTTCTAGATACATTGTAGACGTTTGAATTAAATTCTTGTTGGCAGACATCCGATTTTCAAACTAAAATGTGGCGTATACAATCTAAAATGTCCCATAATTGAATACGTAATATTGATACATTGCTAAGTCAGCCGGATATCAGTGCGTCCGTTCGTGTAAGTATAAATTGGGTCTGATTATTTCCAATAGAACTAACTATAAATAGATACGTTTTAATATGTGGATATACCGAATGAAACCGTTCACCCTTTATGTTGTATAGCTATTGCAATGTTTAGGTTGATGGACTTTGAATGTTTGCAGTAGGCCTAACTCTCCACATATTGTTTGTGGTGGAATCCGTGTTGCCAATCTGTTTAAATTTCTGTGTTGTGTTTTTTGTTTTTTTTTGTCTTCGTTTTGTGTCTTTTGTCTTTGTATTGAGTATTCTTGATTGTCCCTTTGGGTTTTTCTAACGTATATTACCTTACCTTCATAGCGATTTATGGATGCAAATGCAACATTCAGAAAAGCACAAAAGTTAAGAAGATTGGAGAATCTTAGTATAATGACTATTTAGGATATCATAAATATATCAAGAAGTATGGTTTTGATTCCATGGACCAGTTTAACCTCCCTACACATTTGACTTATGTTTTAAGCCAGAACATAGATTCCTATCGAATTTTGCCATTTTCTTCTTTGTCTTGATGTGGATGGACGCACAAAACAGCATCAATATTCTTATTTAACAAGTGATACCCATGGAGAAGATAATAACATCAATGTATTGTGTTCCTGTATTTAAATACTGTTATAGTGACAGCCGGAACCTTTGAACCGTAATGAGAGCGGGAGGTTTGGCGCCTTAAAATATGATTCAACCCACCATTTCTTTAGAAATGCCTGTACCAAGTCAGGGTCATTACGGTTTTCACAGTTTTCCGGTTGTTGACTGATTTTGTCTGTTTATATAATTATGAGTTTTGACTTTCCCTTTGTAAGATTGTTCGGAGTTCGGTAATTTTGTTATTACCTTTACACAAATTAAAAAGATCATAGATTAGCTTCCAGTCAGATTTGAACTGACACCTTTTCAACTTTATTGAAATGTACTACCTTGTACTATAGAAGCCATAATGATTGTAATGTTACACAAACTACACATACAGATAAATAAACCACTCAAACAAGTACTTCAAAAGCATCGTGTACAAAGGACTGTGTTTACGACATATTATTAACTACAGATGTACATGTATTTTAATCTTCACCATAGGATAGTTAATGTTTAAATTGTGTATTTATTGACACTGATTACATCGGGTAATAATATTCATTAAAAAGTTGTTAATGTTTTCGTGATTCATGAAACCTTTTTTTTCTCTAGCTACTGTTAGTAGCAACTAGCCCCTTCGCTTAAATAGTCTTAAGCTTAAAGGGTCAATATATTACTTTAATAACAATATATGATATAAATATACAAGTATAACATGACAAAAAGATAAATATTTAATGGCTGACAAAACATTACGAATACCCAGAAAACTGAAGACTGAGACGCTCAAACAACTAAAAATCTGAACTGACATGAACTCAGATGCTCCATATGAGTCTGCAGTTCGAACTTCACTAATACCACTCCAAGGGCGAAAGAGCTGGGGGCAATTGCCCTCCCTACTTTTAAAAATTGAGGGAAGGGGGAATAGTTTTGCCCCATTTTTGGCATTAAATTTAAGAAAAAAAACTGTTTTACTTTAGTATGGAAGCATATATTGTCCATTTAGCCAAGGGTATAAGGATATTTGGACAAGGTATGCTTTGAAACCATAGTGACTTTTTTTTTTTTTGCTGCAGTTTTGAAAATATACCAGACAAATAAGGAATACATTTTTTGTACAAATTTCATAAAGATGTATACCGAATGTTATGAGCATCATTTAAATTAGTATATGTATTGAGGTAATTACACATGATTGTGTATTTATATTTCAAAGATAAAAAAAATTGTGAAAATTGTGAAAAAAATAATGTTTTTTTCTTAAATGTAAAATGTTTCTTAAAAAACGTATGAGGGTACCCCTATTGAAAGCCCCATAATTTTTTTCTATTGAAAATATGCCCCGTTTTTTCACATTCTGAATGATGACATGTATATGATGCTTTCAGTGTGTTGTTTTTGAATATTTAATAAAAAGAAAAGGTGTGTAAAAAGTTGGGTCAGTTTTTTTTAATAAAAATGATTTTTTTCCCTCACCTATAGGCTATACCTGGATATGATTCCCATCTGGTTTTATAGAGGCAGTTAACTTCAAAATCTTTTTCAATCATAATGGATAGCTTAAATATGACAAATTCTCCTGGTCTTGTCTCTGAATCCTGTCACGAAAGCACATTCAAACTGATCCGTCATCATAATTTTAATGATGTTTTCTTTTCAGTCGGGGCAACTTGGACATTCAACAAATACAATAATATTGAAAAGTAACGAACATAAATCGTATGCTTGGGTTTTCGGTGTAATACGTACCTTTCAATCAAGTCAGTTTTTCGAACATTTGTCGATGCATTTCGGCGTAGTAGATCATATTCGAGCTTCAGCACTGTCCACAGCTGATTGCCGTCCGCCATCTTGGAATCGAATAACTGATAGTACATTTGTACACATTGCTTACTCTTCCGGATCACCCGAGTTCACTTCAGATTATTCAGATTATTTGGGAGTTTGTGATATTTTTGTGTTATATCGGTTGGTTGTTGTTGGTTTGTTTCTGTGCTTCCCTGGTTTATATTTTGACCTCGGCTGTTGTTTTTTTATAACCCCTCTCGGGCAATGGCAATCTCGTAGAAAAAATCTAATTGCCCGAGAGCACATATTTGTCAGAAATAGTTATCTGAGTCCCTGTGGATGGATACACAGATAGGAGGTTGTATTACTTTACAACTTCATAGGTGAGGGGACACTAAAATATCATTATATTAACATCTAGTCAGCATATGAAAACGATCATGTGGTAATTTGATTATTTAATTGTGTAACATTTAATACAATATTTCAAGGCAGCATTATCATAATAATTGTAATCTTGTCAACAAATCTAAATAAAAGATTCCACAAGAGAGGGTGGATCTTAAAAATCTCATCTCTACAATTAAAATTGTCAATATCTGGTAATCTGTCAGTCTTTATTCTGTCTGAAACATACAATTTAATAACATTTCTCAAAATTTGTGCTGCATGTTCAAGACTTTCATGCTTCCTATTCTTTAAATCATCTGTAATAAGAGAAGAAATTGTATTTGTTAATTTTAAGTTTTCTTTCTCCATCAGGGCAATTTGGTTTGATGAGCAATGATTTGCCCAAAATAGTGAATGACAACTTCCTAAGACATCTGCATCATTTCTGTATATCAGACAACAAAGTTTTTTCTTTTTTGGTACATAACACGATAAAGCTCTGCCCAGAACAGATTTTAACATATTAAATATCAATTGAGTGAAGTGTAACAATTTGGACATATCTTTGTCACTGTCAATAACAATGTTGAGGTCATTTTTATGTAAGAGAAGTTTATATCTGTCATAAACTTCAGGTAAAAGTAAAGAACTCTCTTCTTCAAAAGCTTTGATGACAAACCGCAATATCATCTGAAAAGTATAGATGTCGACATGCTGGCCTGTAACTTTATGTTTTTCAATAAACAACTGTTTACTTAAACAATCCTGCAAGTATGAAGAGGTTTGAGCCAATTTCTCCTCTGCTGCATCAGATCTAGAGAATAAGTTAAAAGAATTATAACAATAGGGATAACATCTAAATCGATCATTCTCTATATTTTTATTAAAACTGAAATACTTCAAAAATAAGTTTCTCTTTTCCTCGCCTACAGTTTTAAAAACCATATCATTACTTCGAGAATTTTTCTCACAAACAATGCACTGAACTGTGAATAAATTTGTTGTAATGAGAATGACAAAGTGAGGAAGAAAATGTATCATCATACTGTGAAAACTCTGAAATTAAAACATTAATTTCTTTCTGAAAAGATAAACAGTCAATTTCAGTTCTATGATTAGATTGGTTTGAGCAAAGGCTGAAATTGGATAAAAAAACAACATTTGTTATCTTCATTATCTGTGCATGCTCTCTTTGCATCTGATGCCTCATCAGGTTCATCTGCTTTAAATTTCTAAAATGAAGTTTAATGCACTTTCACATCTCCTACAAATAACAATCGGTAATCTTATAATATTGCCTGCAAACATAATCTGTAAATTCAGGCTGATCTAAAGCCTTCTGAAAAAAATGTACATATCTGTTTGAAGGATCAAATTTACCAATACCACATTTGGGCACACTGCATGGACCTGATCTCTGCCTGGATGTACGGTGAGATGTACCTTTGTACAGTTGGATTTGACATAAATGTTTAGGGACCGACCATTTAACTTAAAGGGGGTGGGGTTATGGTTTTTTGTTTCGTTCAGAAATTTTTTTTCAGATAACACAAGAGTTAGAATATTAATATTTTTTGTCGTGCAAAGCAGAAATTTTTCTTCCAGAATTTAACATTGGGTTATATAACAAAAACTCTGAATCAGATTTTTTTTTTCCTCCACCTTATCAGAATATTTTTTTCAGCAACATTGGGAATCAGAATATTTTTTTAGCCCCCCCCCCCCTTTCAAGTTAAATGGTTGTTCCCTTATAAATGCAAATGTTGCAAACTGAGAACAAGTATAAAGAAAAGAGCTAGGGATCAAATAATATTCATGCACATTAATATAAACCAATGAAGGAATCTGTAAATTAAATAATGAAATGTACACACACAGTATGGCAAATGAGAACGATAAGGAATGGTTTACACCTGGAAAATCCTGCAAGAAGTGTGACACTAAGCCATTTTCAGGCTTTGATTTGCTACATTTTTATGAATCTGTTTTCCCTTTAATTATGGAATCATTAAGTGAAGCTATCAAGCGTAAACTTTCAAATAGAGACTACAAAATGGAAAAAATGAGGGGTCACGTTGGAAATCTCACATGCCGACATGGATGTGTGGTTCAAATGATGTTTACATCTTGGATTTTTTCCAATATGTAAGTCAACATTCACATCTAAAGTACTGGAATTGAAACGAATGCAATATTAAAATACACGAGAACAATCTACAAATGTCATGCTTGCAGATATAAGCCTGAAACAAATAGAAATATCGCTATTTTTCCTTCGAAAATACACTGAAATGGTGCTGCCTTTGGAGGTCAAAATATAGTTGTTCGCTAAGCATGCTGGGATTTGATGTTTAGTGGTTTGATGTGATTGTGTCAGTTAAATATAGAGAGGTTTTTTTCCCCGCCATATTTTTAGGTAATGAGATGCTTGAAATAGGTCACTGGAAAAATACCGATTTTCACCCTTTTTCTACACGGAAAGGCTGTCAAAAACGATCAGTCATTTGCTTGTGAGAATAAACTTGTGATAAATAAAAAAACCCACACGAATTACGGTTATTTCAACGTTTCCCAACAGGTTTTTCTGAGGTACCGTATCGCGGATGATTCTGTTTACGTAGTTATGAAGCGCCACCTGTGCGTTGAAGCGAGGTTGTCTGCCCTTAATGTGGCAAATATGACATCCAATGGATGGTACCGGGTCGTTTCGCCCCGAATCCCGTTCGCCCATGAGTCGTTTCGCCCCTATTCCCGTTAGCCCCGGGTCGTTTCGCCCCGATTCCCCTTCATTTATTAATAGTGCTTTAAAAAATGAAATATGGAAAATACCATTGCAAATATTCGTATTTTGTCTTCCTCATAATTAACATGCTTTCTTGACGTGTTTAATATTCACTCTTTGTTTGACACCTGATTAAATGTGTAAAATTTCTTTGTTCACTTTCATTGTTTGACACCTGATTAAATGTGTAAAATTTCTTTGAACAATACACACTGTATGGTGAGAGGTTATTTGCGCACTTGTACAGCATCTTAGTCATTTCATGCACTTTTGCGTTGATACAATAAAAAAACAACCTTTTGGCTTTTTACTGTTCTTGTGTGGTTTTTTGTAAATTTTGCAAGAAAAGTTTCGCTTGAGATCTTTGACAAAAGTAGACCAAAATGAATGAATTATTATTTTTTTTGTATACAACTTAATACATAAATAATTAATGTAGACCAACATGAATGAATTATTATTTTTTTTGCATACAACTAATAAATAAATAATACCCAAAAAAGGTTTTCATCTATCATAATAGCGATTAAGGGGGGCGAATCGACTCACTTTCCGGGGCGAAACGACCCGGTGCGAACAGGTAATCGGGTAGTCTGGTACTCGTGACCCCTCGAATTTTTTTGTTTGAGAAATAAAAAAATCCGAGGGGTCACGAGTACCAGACTAGTAATCGTGGCGAAACGACCCGGATTCCCAATGCCGGTCTATGGCTTCCCGGCTGTAATGTAGTACACCTCACCCTGATCGAGATTAGAACCCACAACTTCAGTGGTGGTAATCTATGCATAGTTTAAAGGTAAATAGATATTGATAGATCTTAAGAAATACGTTACTTGCACTCGTGTGCACTTATCACGTTGATAGTATGTACGGGTTTTCCCTAGTTTTCTGAAATTCGATATTAACCAAAAACGAAAGTAAAATCGTATTTGAACGATTTGTTTGAGCTGTCAGATATTGTTTTTCTTATCAAATGTAAATATTTGATTAATTATGAAATTATCAGCGAGATAGATAACACAGTGTTTGTAAAGATCTGAAGGGATGATTTTTGTCAGTTGTTTAACTGATTTCAGCTATTTTTTCTGTGAAAAAAAAAGCCGAAAGTTGCAGGACACAGTCAGAACTTGGAAAACCTAACCTTTTTAAAAAGGGGTGTAGATGGTTTTAGAGTTATTTTTCATTGATTTTCAGTTATTATCCCCAGAGAATAGCATCCATCCAGTAGTCAGTGCTTCGGTACTGACATGCTTTATTATATATCTACGTTTGTATTACTATCACTGGGTCTATACCTCTTCTGGTGGACTAATAGTCCCCAGGGTATCATCTGCCCAGTAGTCAGTGTTTCAGTACTGACATGTTTTATTAGAAATCTACTTTTGTTTTACTATCACTGGGTATATACCTCTTCTGGTGGACTAATAGTCCCCAGTGTATCATCCGCCCAGTAGTCAGTGTTTCAGTACTGACATGCTTTATTAGAAATCTACTTTTTTCTTACTATCACTGGGTCGATACCTCTTCTGGTGGACTGATAGTCACCAGTGTATCATCCGTCCAGTAGTCAGTGTTTTAGTACTGATATGCTTTATTAGAAATCTACTTTTTTCTTACTATCACTGGGTCGATACCTCTTCTGGTGGACTGATAGTCCCCATTGTATCATCCACCCAGTAGTCAGTGTTTTAGTACTGACATGGTTTATTAGATTTCTACGTTTTCATTACTATCACTGGGTCGATACCTTTGTTGGTTGGCTATTAATACCCGAGGGTATCATCCACCCAATAGTCAGTGTTTCAGTACTGACATGCTATATTAGATTTCTACGTTTGTATTACTATCACTGGGTCGATACCTCTTCTGGTGGACTAATAGCCCCCGAGAGTATCATTCGCCCAGTAGTCTGTGCATTGGAATTGACATGGTTTACTAGATAATTATCTTTGAAGTTTGCATTTTCTAGATAATGTTTTTAATTAAAACCAAGGTTAATCTGCCTCAGTCATATATAACCGTATTATATTTTGACTATCCTGTGGAGGACCTTTGATTTACTTGTTATATTTGGGTTCTAATTTGTTGACTATGAGCGTACCTGGACCTGTAGAATGTTATTCCAGAGACGCGTCGTGCGTACTAAATTAAATATCTACGAATTCATTACATCTGAACAGAATTCCTTACAATTCCGAAGGAGTCCATAGAGAAGCAGATAAAATAAGAACAATAATAATAGGTTGTATAAATTTTTGCACCAAGCTTCACATATTTTTTTTATGTATTCACGTGTTTATGAAGGTTAAAATTTTCACATGACGTTACCATGGACTCTCTCTCTCTCTCTCTCTCTCTCTCGATATATAAAATAATTATCGAAATTTGCATTTCCTGAATCATTTAATTAGACCCTTTGGTTTTCATGCTCAGAACGACTTTTCAAATACGTCGTACCTGATGAAGGTTAGTCCAGAAACGTGTTGTGTACACTAAATTATACATCTACGTTTCAACCACGCTGAAAAAAATCGAGATTTTTTTAAACCGTTCAACTTAAAATATAATTAAACAGATAGACTTTGTAGTAGATATATCTGATCATCCTTCTTTTTCTTTTTTCTTAATTTTTTTTTCATATTTTCGACATTGTCGTCGAAAAATAATGTTTCCTTATTATCTGGTTGGCATGTGCAGTCTTGAAAAGTGTCATTCAACAATACATTTCTGTTGTAGCACTCTCAAGTTGACCCGTCAATATGGCAGACCCGAGAGATATACGACCTGGATTATTTCATTTAGAACCGACGCATCAACATAATCTCAATTCCACGTACGTCGAAAATAAGACAGCAGATTTGAGGGCCGCGAGAGATCGGGAGCATCCTATTGTACATACTGTTTTAGAATTACAACTTAATTTTCTCAGTAACAGTTTGTTAACTGACATGCAAGATGCCTCGCCAAGACTTCTAGATACTCTTCATTCTCATCCAAAACATCTGAATGCTCTTGCTGATCTGGAAGTGATATACAGAGATATGAATGAAAACCAAAAAGCCGATGATATAGCACAGAGAATCAACATTATCTTAGTTAGTATGGATGCACAAGATCTCAAAGAGAAAGCGGTCTGTTTGTTAGAACAAGCTTATCTTCTTTTATTTCCAGTTGATAGTGAATATGATTCTCTAAAGATAACAGATTATTCTATGCCGTCGTCTGATAGACTTCAAGTAGTCCGTACACATACACAAAATGATGGAAAATCGTTACCGTATAAAACTAAATATCATACAACAGAAAATTGTCAAATGATGGTTGATCTTTCTAAAAAGGGAATAAAAATGTTGACAGATATTTCCTGTCCAGATAATGAGATTACAATTTGGACATTTTACATGGCTATGGCTATAAATAGATTACATGAATCATATAGGTACCTGCAATTAGACGGTCCAGAGAAAATGCACCATCTAACAAAGCAAGTAATACACTTATTCTTGAGTGTTATTCACGACTTAGAATCTCAATGCAATCAATATCTATGTATTATACAGGGCACGGTCATATGCATACATTGGGCACATATTATGTAGTAAAAGAAATAATAATCTAGAAGCAGATTCTCTGTTAAGAAATAATAATTACCAGAGATTGAAAGACATTTTTGATGATCCCTTATTAGCATTTCGTCGTGCCAATGAATTACTTCAAGACGATGAAGTTGTACTTAACCGTTATGGAAGGAGTTTATATCTTATGTCATTAAGGGAGACAGACCAAGACGAAAAACGAAAATTGCTCGAAAAAGCGGACCAAATTCTCTCAGATTCGATTAATAAACACCCAATAAAGCGCTTACTTGCATATTCCACCAGAATGGAGGTATATTTCGACATGTCATCATTATACAATATGAACATTAAACAAAAACAAACAGTGCTAATTAAAGCAAGGGAAGATGGGCGGCGATCTTTGACAGAACACATCACCTCTAAGGATGTCTGTAAACTAGCTAGAATTTGTCAACGTCTTTCCAAATATCCAAGGTTTTATATTGATGGTCCTGAATTCGTATCAAGACCAAAATATCTACACGAAGCAGTTCAATCACTCCACCAGGGTTTATATGCAAAGGGCCAAACGTTTCATTTAGCATATACATTTGGTACATGCCTGAATGACTTAGGAAAATTTCGAATTGCAGTTGAATGGATGAAAAGGGCATTCTTTCTGTCAAAGCATGATAAATCAGAAGATTGCTTCACATTTGTAATTAGTTATATATTCACGAAGTACACAGATACTGTTTTATACGGAGATGACGCGAAAGCAAAACATGTGTTCGAAGAGCTATTGTATGCATTCACGGAAATCGTACGGAAGGTCGATAACATAGATATTGTTAGAAATGTAATTTCGGAACACGTTTATAGCCTCCATGTTAAACACATGTGGTCATTTATGCGTTTCTTAAGAAACATGTCCTTGACAGAGGACCATGTGCGTATTGCTGAAATGCTGAAAAATATACTTGTTGAAAAGAATCCCCTTGACTTGTCCGTTCGAATTCTACATGAATGTAGATATGAACCTACGGAAATTGTGGAGGTATTCCGAACACAGGAATTCGATTCTCTACAAGTAAAACAGGAAATAGATAAACTGAACATTTGGGACAACAGCAAGCTATTCGAGTTTGACTTTGTCGTCGTTCAAAGTAAATATGATGCTGGTTGGGTTGATTGTTTTGTTCTCCACCAACTTAGAGAACAAATGGATGATAAAGACGTTTCTCTCAAAGGTAGTATATTTTGTTATTGCTTGTTTGTTTTGTGTTTTTTCATAGCTCTAAATAAATAAAGTAAAATATATATCACAGTCGGAACAGTTTCAAAATCAGCTCTCACATATACATGAATGCTAGACTTGACGCGGACTCGGGACAGGAACTTCAATAAAACAAGTAGCGGGGTAAACTAGTTTACGGACACAAGCCTCTACTCTACTGAAATAATGCAGTCATGGAAGTGTTTTCCACATGTAAATACATCGTTAATTATAATGCAATAATTTTTTTCAGATTTTATTTCAACTGAAAATGAATAATGATACATTATACAATAGTAACACGACGGGTGCCACTAGTTTAACAGGAACTGTTTGTCCTTACGGAGCACCTGAGTTCACCATGCATAGTGCGCTGTCGACCATTGTTTGCCATTTTGTTCTTTTCTGTTTGACCATTGCATTGTCTGCCTTTCTTCGATTTGCAGTTTCTGATTTATAATCCCTTTGGTATCTTCAACTTTTCATACAGGAATACAACACAAACTCATGTTTTGATGAAATATAAAATTATTAAATAAGGTTATTGGGACTTTTTCTTTTGAATGTCATCTGCAATGCAATGATAAACACAAAGTGTACACGAAAATATAAAGATCCCATCAAGTTAATTGTCCTAGATCCGCCTTTCAGAATTCAGTTTTATCGGTGGCATGTCAACATAATTCGTATTATTTTGGGAAACAACACTATACTTTCGATGAGGGATTGGGCGGATCAGATAAATAATTTAAAATGCATTTATATGATTAATCTCTTTACAACAGCTTGCATTACATACATTAAATTAACACGACGGGTGCCCCCAGTGGAACAGAAACTGCTTACCCTTCCTAAGTTCACCACCAGTTTTAGGTGGGTTCGTGTTACTTGATCTTTAGTTTTATGTGTATGTTTTGTAGATCGTTGTTTGTCCTTTTGTACTTTTCTTTTGGTCATTGTGTTTTCTGTTCTTCGATTTACTGATACTAATTAAACATTTGGTATTTTCAAACTCTTCTTCGATGAACGGTGGTTTCGATGAGCCTATGGGTGGGTCAGATTAATAATTTAAAATGCATTTGTATGGGTTAATAATCTCCTTACAACAGCTTAAGCGTGTATTTCATGCATGTAAGAGGGTTGTCGTGGTTGTATGATAGTTGGATTTCCAACTACCTGTGCAATCAGTGTCTATCACTCCGTTCCTTGGGAGGTGTACTCGATACAACAATATGTGATAAAATTTATCATTGACTTTCTGGGTATTCCGGTTTCCTTCACCAAGAAAACTGACCGCCATGATATAACTGAAATATTGTTGAATTTGCTGTTAAACACTATAAACCAAACCATACATATGTGACTTTCTCTTAGCGATTATGGCACTTTAAATATTTAATCGATACTTTTGTATTTTCAGAATGGAACGGAGAGATTGATGAAGATTCGAGTACAGCTATAGCTATTAGCACATTAAAGGCTATCTACGAAAGTAGAAAGATTTTACTGGTAATTACAGAGCACTTTCTAACGAGAGATTGGCCTTTGTTGAAGATAGTTATAAACAATACGATAAAACACAGACCAGAGTCTATTGTATTGATTTTACTTGGTAAATGTCCTATTCCGAAGGAAATACAGCAACTACCTGTTTTTGATTTAACGATGAGGAGTAGAATACCGCTTGAAATACAAAAACTTAAATATACCTTAATTTGAAAACAAAATGTACAATCAATACACAATGCACTTTACAGTGACTATTAGGATTTGTCTAAGATATTCCCACATCAACCTCGAGCAAAAAACAAAACAAAACAAAACAAACAAAACAAAAACAAACAAGACAACAAAAAACAAACAGATATACAAAAAACTACAAAAATATAAAAAATAACCAAAAAAAAGCAACAAAAAAAATCTGTCAGTGATTAGGGGAAATAAAACCTAAAAGCTTAATTAACGCATGTCTAGGAACAAAAAACACAGCTGTTTCATCGAGATACATTACTTCCCTTTCTTTCCGACCGGTGTGAATACACGATTAAGGTTTGATCATACAAGGCAAAACTGGTAATACAACAGCTTTGGTAGTCATACGATGCTACACACGTTTGAGTTTTACGTGAGGTTTTAGTTGAATATTCCCATATCTAAATATTGTACACTTATGATTCCTTTATTCTGTTTTATGTCAAGAATATGTTATCTATGATCAATTTCTTGTGATCATCATAACAGGGGGAAAATGGTGGAATAAATCAGGGTACACGGGGAAAACCACCGGCCCGTCGCAAGTCACTCACAAACTTTATCACATAATATTGTATTGAGTACACCTCACCATGAACGAGGTTCGAACTCACAACTTTAGTGGTGATAGGCACTAATTGCACAGCTTTTTATGTAAATTCAACTACAATACGATCACAACCACGACGGCCCCTTGGGGAGATGAACCTGTCATGAAGGGTTTATTTACTTATTATTACTTATATAAATGTTGCATTGTACATACAATTAATTAATTTGTTTGTAAAATTTATGAATATTTTCGTTTGTTATGAATTTCATAAACAAGGAGAATATTATTCATGTGGATATGATATATACCTTGTGTTAATAATTACTCTGTCAAAATGATCATGTTACAAGAAGTTTGTTCAAAAGTATTTTTATAGATCAATGTTTATCTTGATTCATTGCACATGTAATAAACAATTGCAATATTAATAAATGTTTTGTTTTGTTTGCACCGATTACATATTCCGCTTAAAACTTGTTTTGCATTATTGATTGTGAATCTATTACCAATAGAACCGACTCTGTGGTGTAATAATTAGCGTATGTGCGTCGAGTGTGGTTCGAATCTCGGTCGTATCAAACGGAAGACTATACAATTGGTTTTTACTGCTTCTTCGCTAAGCATGGAGCATTAATGAGTAAGAACAATGACTGGCTGGTTTGCTCGGAAGTTGAAACATTTGTCCTAGTGGAGCGACATGTCTCTGCGAACTGTTGTTTCAGTGAGCTAACACTACAAAAATCCAAATGAGCGAGTTGGTTTATAACAAAGCGAAGATCATCATCTTTTCATCGAGTATATCTTGTTCTCGGTGGTTTTCTCCGGGTCCTCCGGTTTCCTCCACCAATAAAACTGACCGCCACGATATAGCTGAAATATTAATGAAAGTGGTGTTAAACACCATCAATCAAACAAACAAACTTTTTCGTAAGACATGTCAGGATATATATAAAGATTGTCTTAGTGAATGATTGATACCCTATTCCTTCATCAAACAGTCTACAAATGTAAAGTAAAATGATTTATATACATATATATATTTATTCTAAACACAAAAATACAATGGTATAGACAAATACATAAATTCCATATACAAAAACAAAATTTACAAAAAATAAGACAGACGAGATTTGTAATACACATTTACAAAGCGGACAAGAAAAAAGGCATAGATAAATAAATAAATATTACACAGGATAGTCTAACCTTTGATTCACTATTCTAATAAATTGGCACAAATTATTCATATCAGACAAATTATTACTATTCACAAGTGAACTGAATTATAATGAGCTTGGTCTATTTATAAATCTTTGCCTAATAAGTAGTTTGCATTTATCGTCTAAAAACTATATTGTTAGCATTCTCCGATTAATTTCCATTATTATACTATGGGTCATTCCCGTTATGCAATACACATACATACGGCATTGGTAACCTTAGCCGATTTGAGTTATTCTGAATAGAACCATTTCGTCCTGCTGCCAAAGCATTTTAATTATTTCGTCTTACCAATCTTTTGACATATGCTTGGTGGTGGTCCTTCCGGAGGCACGTCGGGCCCACTAAATTAGATATCTACATTTTAGTTGGTTTGGTTGGTTTATGGTGTCTAACGCCACTTTCAACAATTTTTCTAGATGTTAATTAATATATGATATATAGGAACTCTGACAATTAATTTGAAAATGTTTGGTCCATAAAAATTGTTGATTTGAAAACTGGATTTTTAAGAATTTTTTTCTGAAGATTCATAGAAGCCAAACGGACTATAACAATATAAATATAATGTTTTAAGCTGTACACATCTATGATTCTGTTGAACAAGTTCCATCTGGTCGAGTTACTGGTGTTGCATCCTTAATACACAAACGTTTTCTGTTAAGGTGTATCTGGTCAAAATGGCTGAGTTTGAAACCAAATCTGGTTATAGAACCACCCACATTGAAGTTGCCTTCTAGATCAAAGACGCATTCTATAACTATGAGTTTATCTCGAACTTTAGACGGCCTTAGCGTCAATTGAACTAATGCAACACTTGTATTAAAAATCATGACGTTTATTTGTTTAGGTAATATAAATTTTGATTTTCCATTTAGGTAATCGGGGTTATTCAATATATATTCTGCATATATGTTGGTTGATATAGCGTCTAGTTCTTTCTGTGTGTCCATTCTGTTAGTGGTCACAATGAAGGAATGCTCTTTTCTTTTCCCAATAGAACGATCAGGTATTAATCTTTTGTTTGATTTTACACTTTCAAATTGATCTATGGCATCTTGTAACTTTATGTTGTCTATAGTTGTATACTGCCATACATGTTTATTCATAAAAGCTTGGTCAACATTTCGCTTTACTCTTGAATATATATGTCGTGTCCTATAGTCAAGGTCTCCTGTAATATATTAAACACATATTTATTGCGAGTTCATTAAATTTCTTTTCACATGACTATCTATTCTTTGCATCTCTCAGGTATTTTGTTTTCAGAAAGAAATACAGCCTTCCTCTGACAGTTAAACATGCAGTCCCTAATTATTTTATGGGGTGGCATATTAAAAATAAAAGTAATCAAGCAAGACAATGTCGTAACGACAGCATGCCTCGCCCCCACACATCTTACACTGAGTGCGGTAGATCGTGGGTTCGACCCTTGATCGGATCAAATAAAAGACTATCAAATTGGTATTTGTTGCTTCTCCGCTAAGCACGCAGCAATAAGGAGAAAGAGCAAAAACTGGTTGGCTCTGAATCAGGATAATGCGTCCGAGTTGGGCGACATGTTGATCCAAGGACTGTTGTTTCAGTGAGCTAAGACTATAAATATCCACACAAGCGTATTGGTCTAGTACAAAGAGGACCTCATCATCATCTTATTGATATATAGCTGAAAAATTGCTGAGTTGGCGTCAATTAACAATCACTCGCTCACTCATTGTTTATTACACTTATGCTGACTGAGCTTTGTACAATAGAATAATTGGTTTGGTATATGGTGTTTAACGCCACTTTCAACAATATTTCAGTTATATCGTGGCGGTTAGTTATATTGGTAGAGGAAACCACCGATCTGTCACAAGTCACTGACAAACTTGACCATATAATGTTGTATCGAGCACACCTCCCCTCTGCATGATAAGCATTGATTGCATAGATAATTTATAATCCAACTACCATACGATCACGACCACGACGGTCCCTCAATCAAATATTTGAACATACATCTACTTAATTTTGTGATAAGTATGAAAACTACATTGGTCATTTATTTTTTGCCGACTTACCATTAGAGAAAGACAATGAAGTATTTCTGTTGTCTTTGCTTACATCGTCAGTTGTTGTGTTTTCATACTCCTTGACTGGATGCCTACAATATTACCATTATGTAGCAGCAAATTGATAAAATAGTCTACGGAATTGCATAGAAATACATTAAGCTAATGGAAAACATTGTCACACATAGATGGTTACCTTACAGTTGTTAATGAAGTATGCTATTTTATGCTGCAATCATTACATTTGCTTTACAATAAAGGGAAGGGATAGAGGGTTTGGTGTTTAAAGCCACTTTCAACAATATTTCATGTATATCGCGGCGGTTAGTCTTATTGGCAGAGGAAACCAGCGTACCTCGAGAAAACCACTGACCTGCCGCATGTCACTGACAAACTTTATCACATAATGTTGTATCGGGTACACCTCGCCGTGAACGGGGATCGAACTCAACTTCAGTGGTGATAGGTCCAGATTGCACAGGTAGTTGTAAATCGAACTACTATACGATCACGACCACGACGGCCCCTTATACGAAATATGATATTTTATCCTGCAATCATTATATTTGCTGTACTATTAAGTTATTTCTACTTCTACTTATGAGAAATAGTAACTGCCTCCGACAAGTTGAAGATCATGTTAGAGTTTCCACATGATAATTGAAAGAGCTTAAAAATATTGACAGGTATTATAAATTAGTATTTGATAGGGGAGACAGCAGGCTTGAATGTTTGATAGAGGAGACAGCAGCCTTGAATGTTTGATAGAGGAGACAGCAGGCTTGAATGTTTGATAGAGGAGACAGCAGCCTTGAATGTTTGATAGAGGAGACAGCAGCCTTGAATGTTTGATTGAGGAGACAACAGCCTTGAATGTTTGATAGAGGAGACAGCAGCCTTGAATCTTTGATAGAGGAGACAGCAGCCTTGAATGTTTGATAGAGGAGACAGCCACCTTGAATGTTTGATAGAGGAGAGAGCAGCCTTGAATCTTTGATAAGAGGAGACAGCCACCTTGAATCTTTGATAGAGGAGACAGCAGCCTTGAATGTTTGATAGAGGAGACAGCAGCCTTGAATGTTTGATAGAGGAGACAGCAGCCTTGAATGTTTGATAGAGGAGACAGCAGGCTTGAATGTTTGATAGAGGAGACAGCAGCCTTGAATGTTTGATAGAGGAGACAGCAGACTTGAATGTTTGATTGAGGAGACAACAGCCTTGAATGTTTGATAGAGGAGACAGCAGCCTTGAATCTTTGATAGAAGAGACAGCAGCCTTGAATGTTTGATAGAGGAGACAGCCACCTTGAATGTTTGATAGAGGAGAGAGCAGCCTTGAATGTTTGATAAGAGGAGACAGCCACCTTGAATCTTTGATAGAGGAGACAGCAGCCTTGAATGTTTGATAGAGGAGACAGCCACCTTGAATGTTTGATAGAGGAGACAGCAGCCTTGAATGTTTGATAGAGGAGACAGCCGCCTTGAATGTTTGATAGAGGAGACAGCAGCCTTGAATGTTTGATAGAGGAGACAGCCACCTTGAATGTCTGATAGAAGAGACAGCAGCCTTGAATGTTTGATAGAGGAGACAGCCACCTTGAATGTTTGATAGAGGAGACAACAGCCTTGAATGTTTGATAGAGGAGACAGCAGCCTTGAATGTTTGATAGAGGAGACAGCAGCCTTGAATGTTTGATAGAGACAGCAGCCTTGAATGTTTGATAGAGGAGACAGCAGCCTTGAATGTTTGATAGAGGAGACAGCAGCCTTGAATGTTTGATAGAGGAGACAGCAGGCTTGAATGTTTGATAGAGGAGACAGCAGCCTTGAATGTTTGATAGAGGAGACAGCAGCCTTGAATGTTTGATAGAGGAGACAGCAGTCTTGAATGTTTGATAGAGGAGACAGCAGCCTTGAATGTTTGATAGAGGAGACAGCAGGCTTGAAAATGTTTGATAGAGGAGACAGCAGCCTTGAATGTTTGATAGAGGAGACAGCAGGCTTGAATGTTTGATAGAGGATACAGCAGCCTTGAATGTTTGATAGAGGAGACAGCAGCCTTGAATGTTTGATTGAGGAGACAACAGCCTTGAATGTTTGATAGAGGAGACAGCAGCCTTGAATGTTTGATAGAGGAGACAGCAGGCTTGAATGTTTGATAGAGGAGACAACAGCCTTGAATGTTTGATAGAGGAGACAGCAGACTTGAATGTTTGATTGAGGAGACAACAGCCTTGAATGTTTGATAGAGGAGACAGCAGCCTTGAATCTTTGATAGAGGAGACAGCAGCCTTGAATGTTTGATAGAGGAGACAGCCACCTTGAATGTTTGATAGAGGAGAGAGCAGCCTTGAATCTTTGATAAGAGGAGACAGCCACCTTGAATCTTTGATAGAGGAGACAGCAGCCTTGAATCTTTGATAGAGGAGACAGCCACCTTGAATGTTTGATAGAGGAGACAGCAGCCTTGAATGTTTGATAGAGGAGACAGCCGCCTTGACTGTTTGATAGAGGAGACAGCAGCCTTGAATGTTTGATAGAGGAGACAGCCACCTTGAATGTCTGATAGAAGAGACAGCAGCCTTGAATGTTCGATAGAGGAGACAGCCACCTTGAATGTTTGATAGAGGAGATAGCAGCCTTGAATGGTTGATAGAGGAGACAGCCACCTTGAATGTTTGATAGAGGAGACAACAGCCTTGAATGTTTGATAGAGGAGACAGCAGCCTTGAATGTTTGATAGAGGAGACAGCAGCCTTGAATGTTTGATAGAGGAGACAGCAGCCTTGAATGTTTGATAGAGGAGACAGCAGCCTTGAATGTTTGATAGAGGAGACAGCAGTCTTGAATGTTTGATAGAGGAGACAGCAGCCTTGAATGTTTGATAGAGGAGACAGCAGGCTTGAAAATGTTTGATAGAGGAGACAGCAGCCTTGAATGTTTGATAGAGGAGACAGCAGGCTTGAATGTTTGATAGAGGAGACAGCAGCCTTGAATGTTTGATAGAGGAGACAGCAGCCTTGAATGTTTGATTGAGGAGACAACAGCCTTGAATGTTTGATAGAGGAGACAGCAGCCTTGAATGTTTGATAGAGGAGACAGCAGGCTTGAATGTTTGATAGAGGAGACAACAGCCTTGAATGTTTGATAGAGGAGACAGCAGACTTGAATGTTTGATTGAGGAGACAACAGCCATGAATGTTTGATAGAGGAGACAGCAGCCTTGAATCTTTGATAGAGGAGACAGCAGCCTTGAATGTTTGATAGAGGAGACAGCCACCTTGAATGTTTGATAGAGGAGAGAGCAGCCTTGAATCTTTGATAAGAGGAGACAGCCACCTTGAATCTTTGATAGAGGAGACAGCAGCCTTGAATGTTTGATAGAGGAGACAGCCACCTTGAATGTTTGATAGAGGAGACAGCAGCCTTGAATGTTTGATAGAGGAGACAGCCACCTTGAATGTTTGATAGAGGAGACAGCAGCCTTGAATGTTTGATAGAGGAGACAGCCACCTTGAATGTCTGATAGAAGAGACAGCAGCCTTGAATGTTTGATAGAGGAGACAGCCACCTTGAATGTTTGATAGAGGAGATAGCAGCCTTGAATGGTTGATAGAGGAGACAGCCACCTTGAATGTTTGATAGAGGAGACAACAGCCTTGAATGTTTGATAGAGGAGACAGCAGCCTTGAATGTTTGATAGAGGAGACAGCAGCCTTGAATGTTTGATAGAGACAGCAGCCTTGAATGTTTGATAGAGGAGACAGCAGCCTTGAATGTTTGATAGAGGAGACAGCAGCCTTGAATGTTTGATAGAGGAGACAGCAGGCTTGAATGTTTGATAGAGGAGACAGCAGCCTTGAATGTTTGATAGAGGAGACAGCAGCCTTGAATGTTTGATAGAGGAGACAGCAGTCTTGAATGTTTGATAGAGGAGACAGCAGGCTTGAATGTTTGATAGAGGAGACAGCAGGCTTGAAAATGTTTGATAGAGGAGACAGCAGCCTTGAATGTTTGATAGAGGAGACAGCAGCCTTGAATGTTTGATAGAGGAGACAGCAGCCTTGAATGTTTAATAGAGGAGACAGCAGCCTTGAATGTTTGATAGAGGAGACAGCAGCCTTGGATGTTTGATAGAGGAGACAGCAGCCTTGAATGTTTGATAGAGGAGACAGCAGGCATGAATGTGTGATAGAGGAGACAGCAGCCTTGAATGTTTGATAGAGGAGACAGCAGCCTTGAATGTTTGCTAGAGGAGACAGCAGGCTTGAATGTTTGCTAGAGGAGACAGCAGGCTTGAATGTTTGATAGAGGAGACAGCAGGCTTGAATGTTTGATAAAGGAGACATCAGCCTTGAATGTTTGATAGAGGAGACAGCCACCTTGAATGTTTGATAGAGGAGACAGCAGCCTTGAATGTTTGATAGAGGAGACAGCCACCTTGAATGTTTGATAGAGGAGACAGCAGCCTTGAATGTTTGATAGAGGAGATAGCCACCTTGAATGTCTGATAGAAGAGACAGCAGCCTTGAATGTTTGATAGAGGAATCAGCCACCTTGAATGTTTGATAGAGGAGACAACAGCCTTGAATGTTTGATAGAGGAGACAGCAGCCTTGAATGTTTGATAGAGGAGACAGCAGCCTTGAATGTTTGATAGAGACAGCAGCATTGAATGTTTGATAGAGGAGACAGCAGCCTTGAATGTTTGATAGAGGAGACAGCAGCCTTGAATGTTTGATAGAGGAGACAGCAGGCTTGAATGTTTGATAGAGGAGACAGCAGCCTTGAATGTTTGATAGAGGAGACAGCAGCCTTGAATGTTTGATAGAGGAGACAGCAGTCTTGAATGTTTGATAGAGGAGACAGCAGGCTTGAATGTTTGATAGAGGAGACAGCAGGCTTGAAAATGTTTGATAGAGGAGACAGCAGCCTTGAATGTTTGATAGAGGAGACAGCAGCATTGAATGTTTGATAGAGGAGACAGCAGCCTTGAATGTTTGATAGAGGAGACAGCAGCCTTGAATGTTTGATAGAGGAGACAGCAGCCTTGGATGTTTGATAGAGGAGACAGCAGCCTTGAATGTTTGATAGAGGAGACAGCAGGCATGAATGTGTGATAGAGGAGACAGCAGCCTTGAATGTTTGATAGAGGAGACAGCAGCCTTGAATGTTTGCTAGAAGAGACAGCAGGCTTGAATGTTTGCTAGAGGAGACAGCAGGCTTGAATGTTTGATAGAGGAGACAGCAGGCTTGAATGTTTGATAAAGGAGACATCAGCCTTGAATGTTTGATAGAGGAGACAGCAGCCTTGAAAGTTTGATAGAGGAGACAGCAGCCTTGAATGTTTGATAGAGGAGACATACATCAGCCTTGAATGTTTGATAGAAGAGACAGCAGCCTTGAATAATGTTTGATAGAGGAGACAGCAGCCTTGAATGTTTGATAGAGGAGACAGCAGTCTTGAATGTTTGATAGAGGAGACAGCAGCCTTGAGTGTTTGATAGAGGAGACAGCAGGCTTGAATGTTTGATAAAGGAGACATCAGCCTTGAATGTTTGATAGAGGAGACAGCAGCCTTGAATGTTTGATAGAGGAGACAGCAGCCTTGAATGTTTGATAGAGGAAACAGCAGTCTTGAATGTTTGATAGAGGAGACAGCAGCCTTGAATGTTTGATAGAGGAGACAGCAGCCTTGAATGTTTGATAGAGGAGACAGCAGCTTTGAATGTTTGATAGAGGAGACAGCAGCCTTGAATGTTTGATAGAGGAGAAAGCAGCCTTGAATGTTTGATAGATGAGACAGCAGTCTTGAATGTTTGATAGAGGAGACAGCAGCCTTGAATGTTTGATAGAGGAGACAGCAGCCTTGAATATTTGATAGAGGAGACAGCAGCCTTGCATGTTTGAGAGGAGACAGCAGCCTTGAATGTTTGATACAGGAGACAGCAGGCTTGAATGTTTGATAGAGGAGACAGCAGCCTTGAATGTTTGATAGAGGAGACAGCAGGCTTGAATGTTTGATAGAGGAGACAGCAGCCTTGAATGTTTGATAGAGACAGCAGCCTTGAATGTTTGCTAGAGGAGACAGCAGCCTTGAATGTTTGATAGAGGAGACAGCAGGCTTGAATGTTTGATAGAGGAGACAGCAGGCTTGAATATTTGCTAGAGGAGACAGCAGGCTTGAATGTTTGATAGAGGAGACAGCAGGCTTGAATGTTTGATAGAGGAGACATACAGCAGCCTTGAATGTTTGATAGAGGAAACAGCAGCCTTGAATGTTTGATAGAGGAGACAGCAGCCTTGAATGTTTGATAGAGGAGACAGCAGCCTTGAATGTTTGATAGAGGAGACAGCAGGCTTGAATGTTTGATAAAGGAGACATCAGCCTTGAATGTTTGATAGAGGAGACATACAGCAGCCTTGAATGTTTGATAGAGGAAACAGCAGCCTTGAATGTTTGATAGAGGAGACAGCAGCCTTGAATGTTTGATAGAGGAGACAGCAGGCTTGAGTGTTTGATAGAGGAGACAGCAGGCTTGAATGTTTGATAAAGGAGACATCAGCCTTGAATGTTTGATAGAGGAGACAGCAGCCTTGAATGTTTGATAGAGGAGACAGCAGCCTTGAATGTTTGATAGAGGAGACAGCAGCCTTGGATGTTTGATAGAGGAGACAGCAGCCTTGAATGTTTGATAGAGGAGACAGCAGGCAAGAATGTGTGATAGAGGAGACAGCAGCCTTGAATGTTTGATAGAGGAGACAGCAGCCTTGAATGTTTGCTAGAGGAGACAGCAGGCTTGAATGTTTGCTAGAGGAGACAGCAGGCTTGAATGTTTGATAGAGGAGACAGCAGGCTTGAATGTTTGATAAAGGAGACATCAGCCTTGAATGTTTGATAGAGGAGACATACAGCAGCCTTGAATGTTTGATAGAGGAAACAGCAGCCTTGAATGTTTGATAGAGGAGACATGCAGCAGCCTTGAATGTTTGATAGAGGAGACAGCAGCCTTGAAAGTTTGATAGAGGAGACAGCAGCCTTGAATGTTTGATAGAGGAGACATACATCAGCCTTGAATGTTTGATAGAAGAGACAGCAGCCTTGAATAATGTTTGATAGAGGAGACAGCAGCCTTGAATGTTTGATAGAGGAGACAGCCACCTTGAATGTTTGATAGAGGAGACAGCAGCCTTGAATGTTTGATAGAGGAGACAGCCACCTTGAATGTTTGATAGAGGAGACAGCAGCCTTGAATGTTTGATAGAGGAGATAGCCACCTTGAATGTCTGATAGAAGAGACAGCAGCCTTGAATGTTTGATAGAGGAATCAGCCACCTTGAATGTTTGATAGAGGAGACAACAGCCTTGAATGTTTGATAGAGGAGACAGCAGCCTTGAATGTTTGATAGAGGAGACAGCAGCCTTGAATGTTTGATAGAGACAGCAGCATTGAATGTTTGATAGAGGAGACAGCAGCCTTGAATGTTTGATAGAGACAGCAGCTTTGAATGTTTGATAGAGGAGACAGCAGCCTTGAATGTTTGATAGAGGAGAAAGCAGCCTTGAATGTTTGATAGATGAGACAGCAGTCTTGAATGTTTGATAGAGGAGACAGCAGCCTTGAATGTTTGATAGAGGAGACAGCAGCCTTGAATATTTGATAGAGGAGACAGCAGCCTTGCATGTTTGAGAGGAGACAGCAGCCTTGAATGTTTGATACAGGAGACAGCAGGCTTGAATGTTTGATAGAGGAGACAGCAGCCTTGAATGTTTGATAGAGGAGACAGCAGGCTTGAATGTTTGATAGAGGAGACAGCAGCCTTGAATGTTTGATAGAGACAGCAGCCTTGAATGTTTGCTAGAGGAGACAGCAGCCTTGAATGTTTGATAGAGGAGACAGCAGGCTTGAATGTTTGATAGAGGAGACAGCAGGCTTGAATATTTGCTAGAGGAGACAGCAGGCTTGAATGTTTGATAGAGGAGACAGCAGGCTTGAATGTTTGATAGAGGAGACATACAGCAGCCTTGAATGTTTGATAGAGGAAACAGCAGCCTTGAATGTTTGATAGAGGAGACAGCAGCCTTGAATGTTTGATAGAGGAGACAGCAGCCTTGAATGTTTGATAGAGGAGACAGCAGGCTTGAATGTTTGATAAAGGAGACATCAGCCTTGAATGTTTGATAGAGGAGACATACAGCAGCCTTGAATGTTTGATAGAGGAAACAGCAGCCTTGAATGTTTGATAGAGGAGACAGCAGCCTTGAATGTTTGATAGAGGAGACAGCAGGCTTGAGTGTTTGATAGAGGAGACAGCAGGCTTGAATGTTTGATAAAGGAGACATCAGCCTTGAATGTTTGATAGAGGAGACAGCAGCCTTGAATGTTTGATAGAGGAGACAGCAGCCTTGAATGTTTGATAGAGGAGACAGCAGCCTTGGATGTTTGATAGAGGAGACAGCAGCCTTGAATGTTTGATAGAGGAGACAGCAGGCAAGAATGTGTGATAGAGGAGACAGCAGCCTTGAATGTTTGATAGAGGAGACAGCAGCCTTGAATGTTTGCTAGAGGAGACAGCAGGCTTGAATGTTTGCTAGAGGAGACAGCAGGCTTGAATGTTTGATAGAGGAGACAGCAGGCTTGAATGTTTGATAAAGGAGACATCAGCCTTGAATGTTTGATAGAGGAGACATACAGCAGCCTTGAATGTTTGATAGAGGAAACAGCAGCCTTGAATGTTTGATAGAGGAGACATGCAGCAGCCTTGAATGTTTGATAGAGGAGACAGCAGCCTTGAAAGTTTGATAGAGGAGACAGCAGCCTTGAATGTTTGATAGAGGAGACATACATCAGCCTTGAATGTTTGATAGAAGAGACAGCAGCCTTGAATAATGTTTGATAGAGGAGACAGCAGCCTTGAATGTTTGATAGAGGAGACAGCCACCTTGAATGTTTGATAGAGGAGACAGCAGCCTTGAATGTTTGATAGAGGAGACAGCCACCTTGAATGTTTGATAGAGGAGACAGCAGCCTTGAATGTTTGATAGAGGAGATAGCCACCTTGAATGTCTGATAGAAGAGACAGCAGCCTTGAATGTTTGATAGAGGAATCAGCCACCTTGAATGTTTGATAGAGGAGACAACAGCCTTGAATGTTTGATAGAGGAGACAGCAGCCTTGAATGTTTGATAGAGGAGACAGCAGCCTTGAATGTTTGATAGAGACAGCAGCATTGAATGTTTGATAGAGGAGACAGCAGCCTTGAATGTTTGATAGAGGAGACAGCAGCCTTGAATGTTTGATAGAGGAGACAGCAAGCTTGAATGTTTGATAGAGGAGACAGCAGCCTTGAATGTTTGATAGAGGAGACAGCAGCCTTGAATGTTTGATAGAGGAGACAGCAGTCTTGAATGTTTGATAGAGGAGACAGCAGGCTTGAATGTTTGATAGAGGAGACAGCAGGCTTGAAAATGTTTGATAGAGGAGACAGCAGCCTTGAATGTTTGATAGAGGAGACAGCAGCATTGAATGTTTGATAGAGGAGACAGCAGCCTTGAATGTTTGATAGAGGAGACAGCAGCCTTGAATGTTTGATAGAGGAGACAGCAGCCTTGGATGTTTGATAGAGGAGACAGCAGCCTTGAATGTTTGATAGAGGAGACAGCAGGCATGAATGTGTGATAGAGGAGACAGCAGCCTTGAATGTTTGATAGAGGAGACAGCAGCCTTGAATGTTTGCTAGAAGAGACAGCAGGCTTGAATGTTTGCTAGAGGAGACAGCAGGCTTGAATGTTTGATAGAGGAGACAGCAGGCTTGAATGTTTGATAAAGGAGACATCAGCCTTGAATGTTTGATAGAGGAGACAGCAGCCTTGAAAGTTTGATAGAGGAGACAGCAGCCTTGAATGTTTGATAGAGGAGACATACATCAGCCTTGAATGTTTGATAGAAGAGACAGCAGCCTTGAATAATGTTTGATAGAGGAGACAGCAGCCTTGAATGTTTGATAGAGGAGACAGCAGTCTTGAATGTTTGATAGAGGAGACAGCAGCCTTGAGTGTTTGATAGAGGAGACAGCAGGCTTGAATGTTTGATAAAGGAGACATCAGCCTTGAATGTTTGATAGAGGAGACAGCAGCCTTGAATGTTTGATAGAGGAGACAGCAGCCTTGAATGTTTGATAGAGGAAACAGCAGTCTTGAATGTTTGATAGAGGAGACAGCAGCCTTGAATGTTTGATAGAGGAGACAGCAGCCTTGAATGTTTGATAGAGGAGACAGCAGCTTTGAATGTTTGATAGAGGAGACAGCAGCCTTGAATGTTTGATAGAGGAGACAGCAGGCAAGAATGTGTGATAGAGGAGACAGCAGCCTTGAATGTTTGATAGAGGAGACAGCAGCCTTGAATGTTTGCTAGAGGAGACAGCAGGCTTGAATGTTTGCTAGAGGAGACAGCAGGCTTGAATGTTTGATAGAGGAGACAGCAGGCTTGAATGTTTGATAAAGGAGACATCAGCCTTGAATGTTTGATAGAGGAGACATACAGCAGCCTTGAATGTTTGATAGAGGAAACAGCAGCCTTGAATGTTTGATAGAGGAGACATGCAGCAGCCTTGAATGTTTGATAGAGGAGACAGCAGCCTTGAAAGTTTGATAGAGGAGACAGCAGCCTTGAATGTTTGATAGAGGAGACATACATCAGCCTTGAATGTTTGATAGAAGAGACAGCAGCCTTGAATAATGTTTGATAGAGGAGACAGCAGCCTTGAATGTTTGATAGAGGAGACAGCCACCTTGAATGTTTGATAGAGGAGACAGCAGCCTTGAATGTTTGATAGAGGAGACAGCCACCTTGAATGTTTGATAGAGGAGACAGCAGCCTTGAATGTTTGATAGAGGAGATAGCCACCTTGAATGTCTGATAGAAGAGACAGCAGCCTTGAATGTTTGATAGAGGAATCAGCCACCTTGAATGTTTGATAGAGGAGACAACAGCCTTGAATGTTTGATAGAGGAGACAGCAGTCTTGAATGTTTGATAGAGGAGACAGCAGCCTTGAGTGTTTGATAGAGGAGACAGCAGGCTTGAATGTTTGATAAAGGAGACATCAGCCTTGAATGTTTGATAGAGGAGACAGCAGTCTTGAATGTTTGATAGAGGAGACAGCAGCCTTGAGTGTTTGATAGAGGAGACAGCAGGCTTGAATGTTTGATAAAGGAGACATCAGCCTTGAATGTTTGATAGAGGAGACAGCAGCCTTGAATGTTTGATAGAGGAGACAGCAGCCTTGAATGTTTGATAGAGGAAACAGCAGTCTTGAATGTTTGATAGAGGAGACAGCAGCCTTGAATGTTTGATAGAGGAGACAGCAGCCTTGAATGTTTGATAGAGGAGACAGCAGCTTTGAATGTTTGATAGAGGAGACAGCAGCCTTGAATGTTTGATAGAGGAGACAGCAGGCAAGAATGTGTGATAGAGGAGACAGCAGCCTTGAATGTTTGATAGAGGAGACAGCAGCCTTGAATGTTTGCTAGAGGAGACAGCAGGCTTGAATGTTTGCTAGAGGAGACAGCAGGCTTGAATGTTTGATAGAGGAGACAGCAGGCTTGAATGTTTGATAAAGGAGACATCAGCCTTGAATGTTTGATAGAGGAGACAGCCACCTTGAATGTTTGATAGAGGAGACAGCAGCCTTGAATGTTTGATAGAGGAGACAGCCACCTTGAATGTTTGATAGAGGAGACAGCAGCCTTGAATGTTTGATAGAGGAGATAGCCACCTTGAATGTCTGATAGAAGAGACAGCAGCCTTGAATGTTTGATAGAGGAATCAGCCACCTTGAATGTTTGATAGAGGAGACAACAGCCTTGAATGTTTGATAGAGGAGACAGCAGCCTTGAATGTTTGATAGAGGAGACAGCAGCCTTGAATGTTTGATAGAGACAGCAGCATTGAATGTTTGATAGAGGAGACAGCAGCCTTGAATGTTTGATAGAGGAGACAGCAGCCTTGAATGTTTGATAGAGGAGACAGCAGGCTTGAATGTTTGATAGAGGAGACAGCAGCCTTGAATGTTTGATAGAGGAGACAGCAGCCTTGAATGTTTGATAGAGGAGACAGCAGTCTTGAATGTTTGATAGAGGAGACAGCAGGCTTGAATGTTTGATAGAGGAGACAGCAGGCTTGAAAATGTTTGATAGAGGAGACAGCAGCCTTGAATGTTTGATAGAGGAGACAGCAGCATTGAATGTTTGATAGAGGAGACAGCAGCCTTGAATGTTTGATAGAGGAGACAGCAGCCTTGAATGTTTGATAGAGGAGACAGCAGCCTTGGATGTTTGATAGAGGAGACAGCAGCCTTGAATGTTTGATAGAGGAGACAGCAGGCATGAATGTGTGATAGAGGAGACAGCAGCCTTGAATGTTTGATAGAGGAGACAGCAGCCTTGAATGTTTGCTAGAAGAGACAGCAGGCTTGAATGTTTGCTAGAGGAGACAGCAGGCTTGAATGTTTGATAGAGGAGACAGCAGGCTTGAATGTTTGATAAAGGAGACATCAGCCTTGAATGTTTGATAGAGGAGACAGCAGCCTTGAAAGTTTGATAGAGGAGACAGCAGCCTTGAATGTTTGATAGAGGAGACATACATCAGCCTTGAATGTTTGATAGAAGAGACAGCAGCCTTGAATAATGTTTGATAGAGGAGACAGCAGCCTTGAATGTTTGATAGAGGAGACAGCAGTCTTGAATGTTTGATAGAGGAGACAGCAGCCTTGAGTGTTTGATAGAGGAGACAGCAGGCTTGAATGTTTGATAAAGGAGACATCAGCCTTGAATGTTTGATAGAGGAGACAGCAGCCTTGAATGTTTGATAGAGGAGACAGCAGCCTTGAATGTTTGATAGAGGAAACAGCAGTCTTGAATGTTTGATAGAGGAGACAGCAGCCTTGAATGTTTGATAGAGGAGACAGCAGCCTTGAATGTTTGATAGAGGAGACAGCAGCTTTGAATGTTTGATAGAGGAGACAGCAGCCTTGAATGTTTGATAGAGGAGAAAGCAGCCTTGAATGTTTGATAGATGAGACAGCAGTCTTGAATGTTTGATAGAGGAGACAGCAGCCTTGAATGTTTGATAGAGGAGACAGCAGCCTTGAATATTTGATAGAGGAGACAGCAGCCTTGCATGTTTGAGAGGAGACAGCAGCCTTGAATGTTTGATACAGGAGACAGCAGGCTTGAATGTTTGATAGAGGAGACAGCAGCCTTGAATGTTTGATAGAGGAGACAGCAGGCTTGAATGTTTGATAGAGGAGACAGCAGCCTTGAATGTTTGATAGAGACAGCAGCCTTGAATGTTTGCTAGAGGAGACAGCAGCCTTGAATGTTTGATAGAGGAGACAGCAGGCTTGAATGTTTGATAGAGGAGACAGCAGGCTTGAATATTTGCTAGAGGAGACAGCAGGCTTGAATGTTTGATAGAGGAGACAGCAGGCTTGAATGTTTGATAGAGGAGACATACAGCAGCCTTGAATGTTTGATAGAGGAAACAGCAGCCTTGAATGTTTGATAGAGGAGACAGCAGCCTTGAATGTTTGATAGAGGAGACAGCAGCCTTGAATGTTTGATAGAGGAGACAGCAGGCTTGAATGTTTGATAAAGGAGACATCAGCCTTGAATGTTTGATAGAGGAGACATACAGCAGCCTTGAATGTTTGATAGAGGAAACAGCAGCCTTGAATGTTTGATAGAGGAGACAGCAGCCTTGAATGTTTGATAGAGGAGACAGCAGGCTTGAGTGTTTGATAGAGGAGACAGCAGGCTTGAATGTTTGATAAAGGAGACATCAGCCTTGAATGTTTGATAGAGGAGACAGCAGCCTTGAATGTTTGATAGAGGAGACAGCAGCCTTGAATGTTTGATAGAGGAGACAGCAGCCTTGGATGTTTGATAGAGGAGACAGCAGCCTTGAATGTTTGATAGAGGAGACAGCAGGCAAGAATGTGTGATAGAGGAGACAGCAGCCTTGAATGTTTGATAGAGGAGACAGCAGCCTTGAATGTTTGCTAGAGGAGACAGCAGGCTTGAATGTTTGCTAGAGGAGACAGCAGGCTTGAATGTTTGATAGAGGAGACAGCAGCCTTGAATGTTTGATAGAGGAGACATACATCAGCCTTGAATGTTTGATAGAAGAGACAGCAGCCTTGAATAATGTTTGATAGAGGAGACAGCAGCCTTGAATGTTTGATAGAGGAGACAGCAGTCTTGAATGTTTGATAGAGGAGACAGCAGCCTTGAGTGTTTGATAGAGGAGACAGCAGGCTTGAATGTTTGATAAAGGAGACATCAGCCTTGAATGTTTGATAGAGGAGACAGCAGCCTTGAATGTTTGATAGAGGAGACAGCAGCCTTGAATGTTTGATAGAGGAAACAGCAGTCTTGAATGTTTGATAGAGGAGACAGCAGCCTTGAATGTTTGATAGAGGAGACAGCAGCCTTGAATGTTTGATAGAGGAGACAGCAGCTTTGAATGTTTGATAGAGGAGACAGCAGCCTTGAATGTTTGATAGAGGAGACAGCAGGCAAGAATGTGTGATAGAGGAGACAGCAGCCTTGAATGTTTGATAGAGGAGACAGCAGCCTTGAATGTTTGCTAGAGGAGACAGCAGGCTTGAATGTTTGCTAGAGGAGACAGCAGGCTTGAATGTTTGATAGAGGAGACAGCAGGCTTGAATGTTTGATAAAGGAGACATCAGCCTTGAATGTTTGATAGAGGAGACATACAGCAGCCTTGAATGTTTGATAGAGGAAACAGCAGCCTTGAATGTTTGATAGAGGAGACATGCAGCAGCCTTGAATGTTTGATAGAGGAGACAGCAGCCTTGAAAGTTTGATAGAGGAGACAGCAGCCTTGAATGTTTGATAGAGGAGACATACATCAGCCTTGAATGTTTGATAGAAGAGACAGCAGCCTTGAATAATGTTTGATAGAGGAGACAGCAGCCTTGAATGTTTGATAGAGGAGACAGCCACCTTGAATGTTTGATAGAGGAGACAGCAGCCTTGAATGTTTGATAGAGGAGACAGCCACCTTGAATGTTTGATAGAGGAGACAGCAGCCTTGAATGTTTGATAGAGGAGATAGCCACCTTGAATGTCTGATAGAAGAGACAGCAGCCTTGAATGTTTGATAGAGGAATCAGCCACCTTGAATGTTTGATAGAGGAGACAACAGCCTTGAATGTTTGATAGAGGAGACAGCAGTCTTGAATGTTTGATAGAGGAGACAGCAGCCTTGAGTGTTTGATAGAGGAGACAGCAGGCTTGAATGTTTGATAAAGGAGACATCAGCCTTGAATGTTTGATAGAGGAGACAGCAGTCTTGAATGTTTGATAGAGGAGACAGCAGCCTTGAGTGTTTGATAGAGGAGACAGCAGGCTTGAATGTTTGATAAAGGAGACATCAGCCTTGAATGTTTGATAGAGGAGACAGCAGCCTTGAATGTTTGATAGAGGAGACAGCAGCCTTGAATGTTTGATAGAGGAAACAGCAGTCTTGAATGTTTGATAGAGGAGACAGCAGCCTTGAATGTTTGATAGAGGAGACAGCAGCCTTGAATGTTTGATAGAGGAGACAGCAGCTTTGAATGTTTGATAGAGGAGACAGCAGCCTTGAATGTTTGATAGAGGAGACAGCAGGCAAGAATGTGTGATAGAGGAGACAGCAGCCTTGAATGTTTGATAGAGGAGACAGCAGCCTTGAATGTTTGCTAGAGGAGACAGCAGGCTTGAATGTTTGCTAGAGGAGACAGCAGGCTTGAATGTTTGATAGAGGAGACAGCAGGCTTGAATGTTTGATAAAGGAGACATCAGCCTTGAATGTTTGATAGAGGAGACAGCCACCTTGAATGTTTGATAGAGGAGACAGCAGCCTTGAATGTTTGATAGAGGAGACAGCCACCTTGAATGTTTGATAGAGGAGACAGCAGCCTTGAATGTTTGATAGAGGAGATAGCCACCTTGAATGTCTGATAGAAGAGACAGCAGCCTTGAATGTTTGATAGAGGAATCAGCCACCTTGAATGTTTGATAGAGGAGACAACAGCCTTGAATGTTTGATAGAGGAGACAGCAGCCTTGAATGTTTGATAGAGGAGACAGCAGCCTTGAATGTTTGATAGAGACAGCAGCATTGAATGTTTGATAGAGGAGACAGCAGCCTTGAATGTTTGATAGAGGAGACAGCAGCCTTGAATGTTTGATAGAGGAGACAGCAGGCTTGAATGTTTGATAGAGGAGACAGCAGCCTTGAATGTTTGATAGAGGAGACAGCAGCCTTGAATGTTTGATAGAGGAGACAGCAGTCTTGAATGTTTGATAGAGGAGACAGCAGGCTTGAATGTTTGATAGAGGAGACAGCAGGCTTGAAAATGTTTGATAGAGGAGACAGCAGCCTTGAATGTTTGATAGAGGAGACAGCAGCATTGAATGTTTGATAGAGGAGACAGCAGCCTTGAATGTTTGATAGAGGAGACAGCAGCCTTGAATGTTTGATAGAGGAGACAGCAGCCTTGGATGTTTGATAGAGGAGACAGCAGCCTTGAATGTTTGATAGAGGAGACAGCAGGCATGAATGTGTGATAGAGGAGACAGCAGCCTTGAATGTTTGATAGAGGAGACAGCAGCCTTGAATGTTTGCTAGAAGAGACAGCAGGCTTGAATGTTTGCTAGAGGAGACAGCAGGCTTGAATGTTTGATAGAGGAGACAGCAGGCTTGAATGTTTGATAAAGGAGACATCAGCCTTGAATGTTTGATAGAGGAGACAGCAGCCTTGAAAGTTTGATAGAGGAGACAGCAGCCTTGAATGTTTGATAGAGGAGACATACATCAGCCTTGAATGTTTGATAGAAGAGACAGCAGCCTTGAATAATGTTTGATAGAGGAGACAGCAGCCTTGAATGTTTGATAGAGGAGACAGCAGTCTTGAATGTTTGATAGAGGAGACAGCAGCCTTGAGTGTTTGATAGAGGAGACAGCAGGCTTGAATGTTTGATAAAGGAGACATCAGCCTTGAATGTTTGATAGAGGAGACAGCAGCCTTGAATGTTTGATAGAGGAGACAGCAGCCTTGAATGTTTGATAGAGGAAACAGCAGTCTTGAATGTTTGATAGAGGAGACAGCAGCCTTGAATGTTTGATAGAGGAGACAGCAGCCTTGAATGTTTGATAGAGGAGACAGCAGCTTTGAATGTTTGATAGAGGAGACAGCAGCCTTGAATGTTTGATAGAGGAGAAAGCAGCCTTGAATGTTTGATAGATGAGACAGCAGTCTTGAATGTTTGATAGAGGAGACAGCAGCCTTGAATGTTTGATAGAGGAGACAGCAGCCTTGAATATTTGATAGAGGAGACAGCAGCCTTGCATGTTTGAGAGGAGACAGCAGCCTTGAATGTTTGATACAGGAGACAGCAGGCTTGAATGTTTGATAGAGGAGACAGCAGCCTTGAATGTTTGATAGAGGAGACAGCAGGCTTGAATGTTTGATAGAGGAGACAGCAGCCTTGAATGTTTGATAGAGACAGCAGCCTTGAATGTTTGCTAGAGGAGACAGCAGCCTTGAATGTTTGATAGAGGAGACAGCAGGCTTGAATGTTTGATAGAGGAGACAGCAGGCTTGAATATTTGCTAGAGGAGACAGCAGGCTTGAATGTTTGATAGAGGAGACAGCAGGCTTGAATGTTTGATAGAGGAGACATACAGCAGCCTTGAATGTTTGATAGAGGAAACAGCAGCCTTGAATGTTTGATAGAGGAGACAGCAGCCTTGAATGTTTGATAGAGGAGACAGCAGCCTTGAATGTTTGATAGAGGAGACAGCAGGCTTGAATGTTTGATAAAGGAGACATCAGCCTTGAATGTTTGATAGAGGAGACATACAGCAGCCTTGAATGTTTGATAGAGGAAACAGCAGCCTTGAATGTTTGATAGAGGAGACAGCAGCCTTGAATGTTTGATAGAGGAGACAGCAGGCTTGAGTGTTTGATAGAGGAGACAGCAGGCTTGAATGTTTGATAAAGGAGACATCAGCCTTGAATGTTTGATAGAGGAGACAGCAGCCTTGAATGTTTGATAGAGGAGACAGCAGCCTTGAATGTTTGATAGAGGAGACAGCAGCCTTGGATGTTTGATAGAGGAGACAGCAGCCTTGAATGTTTGATAGAGGAGACAGCAGGCAAGAATGTGTGATAGAGGAGACAGCAGCCTTGAATGTTTGATAGAGGAGACAGCAGCCTTGAATGTTTGCTAGAGGAGACAGCAGGCTTGAATGTTTGCTAGAGGAGACAGCAGGCTTGAATGTTTGATAGAGGAGACAGCAGGCTTGAATGTTTGATAAAGGAGACATCAGCCTTGAATGTTTGATAGAGGAGACATACAGCAGCCTTGAATGTTTGATAGAGGAAACAGCAGCCTTGAATGTTTGATAGAGGAGACATGCAGCAGCCTTGAATGTTTGATAGAGGAGACAGCAGCCTTGAAAGTTTGATAGAGGAGACAGCAGCCTTGAATGTTTGATAGAGGAGACATACATCAGCCTTGAATGTTTGATAGAAGAGACAGCAGCCTTGAATAATGTTTGATAGAGGAGACAGCAGCCTTGAATGTTTGATAGAGGAGACAGCCACCTTGAATGTTTGATAGAGGAGACAGCAGCCTTGAATGTTTGATAGAGGAGACAGCCACCTTGAATGTTTGATAGAGGAGACAGCAGCCTTGAATGTTTGATAGAGGAGATAGCCACCTTGAATGTCTGATAGAAGAGACAGCAGCCTTGAATGTTTGATAGAGGAATCAGCCACCTTGAATGTTTGATAGAGGAGACAACAGCCTTGAATGTTTGATAGAGGAGACAGCAGCCTTGAATGTTTGATAGAGGAGACAGCAGCCTTGAATGTTTGATAGAGACAGCAGCATTGAATGTTTGATAGAGGAGACAGCAGCCTTGAATGTTTGATAGAGACAGCAGCTTTGAATGTTTGATAGAGGAGACAGCAGCCTTGAATGTTTGATAGAGGAGAAAGCAGCCTTGAATGTTTGATAGATGAGACAGCAGTCTTGAATGTTTGATAGAGGAGACAGCAGCCTTGAATGTTTGATAGAGGAGACAGCAGCCTTGAATATTTGATAGAGGAGACAGCAGCCTTGCATGTTTGAGAGGAGACAGCAGCCTTGAATGTTTGATACAGGAGACAGCAGGCTTGAATGTTTGATAGAGGAGACAGCAGCCTTGAATGTTTGATAGAGGAGACAGCAGGCTTGAATGTTTGATAGAGGAGACAGCAGCCTTGAATGTTTGATAGAGACAGCAGCCTTGAATGTTTGCTAGAGGAGACAGCAGCCTTGAATGTTTGATAGAGGAGACAGCAGGCTTGAATGTTTGATAGAGGAGACAGCAGGCTTGAATATTTGCTAGAGGAGACAGCAGGCTTGAATGTTTGATAGAGGAGACAGCAGGCTTGAATGTTTGATAGAGGAGACATACAGCAGCCTTGAATGTTTGATAGAGGAAACAGCAGCCTTGAATGTTTGATAGAGGAGACAGCAGCCTTGAATGTTTGATAGAGGAGACAGCAGCCTTGAATGTTTGATAGAGGAGACAGCAGGCTTGAATGTTTGATAAAGGAGACATCAGCCTTGAATGTTTGATAGAGGAGACATACAGCAGCCTTGAATGTTTGATAGAGGAAACAGCAGCCTTGAATGTTTGATAGAGGAGACAGCAGCCTTGAATGTTTGATAGAGGAGACAGCAGGCTTGAGTGTTTGATAGAGGAGACAGCAGGCTTGAATGTTTGATAAAGGAGACATCAGCCTTGAATGTTTGATAGAGGAGACAGCAGCCTTGAATGTTTGATAGAGGAGACAGCAGCCTTGAATGTTTGATAGAGGAGACAGCAGCCTTGGATGTTTGATAGAGGAGACAGCAGCCTTGAATGTTTGATAGAGGAGACAGCAGGCAAGAATGTGTGATAGAGGAGACAGCAGCCTTGAATGTTTGATAGAGGAGACAGCAGCCTTGAATGTTTGCTAGAGGAGACAGCAGGCTTGAATGTTTGCTAGAGGAGACAGCAGGCTTGAATGTTTGATAGAGGAGACAGCAGGCTTGAATGTTTGATAAAGGAGACATCAGCCTTGAATGTTTGATAGAGGAGACATACAGCAGCCTTGAATGTTTGATAGAGGAAACAGCAGCCTTGAATGTTTGATAGAGGAGACATGCAGCAGCCTTGAATGTTTGATAGAGGAGACAGCAGCCTTGAAAGTTTGATAGAGGAGACAGCAGCCTTGAATGTTTGATAGAGGAGACATACATCAGCCTTGAATGTTTGATAGAAGAGACAGCAGCCTTGAATAATGTTTGATAGAGGAGACAGCAGCCTTGAATGTTTGATAGAGGAGACAGCCACCTTGAATGTTTGATAGAGGAGACAGCAGCCTTGAATGTTTGATAGAGGAGACAGCCACCTTGAATGTTTGATAGAGGAGACAGCAGCCTTGAATGTTTGATAGAGGAGATAGCCACCTTGAATGTCTGATAGAAGAGACAGCAGCCTTGAATGTTTGATAGAGGAATCAGCCACCTTGAATGTTTGATAGAGGAGACAACAGCCTTGAATGTTTGATAGAGGAGACAGCAGCCTTGAATGTTTGATAGAGGAGACAGCAGCCTTGAATGTTTGATAGAGACAGCAGCATTGAATGTTTGATAGAGGAGACAGCAGCCTTGAATGTTTGATAGAGGAGACAGCAGCCTTGAATGTTTGATAGAGGAGACAGCAAGCTTGAATGTTTGATAGAGGAGACAGCAGCCTTGAATGTTTGATAGAGGAGACAGCAGCCTTGAATGTTTGATAGAGGAGACAGCAGTCTTGAATGTTTGATAGAGGAGACAGCAGGCTTGAATGTTTGATAGAGGAGACAGCAGGCTTGAAAATGTTTGATAGAGGAGACAGCAGCCTTGAATGTTTGATAGAGGAGACAGCAGCATTGAATGTTTGATAGAGGAGACAGCAGCCTTGAATGTTTGATAGAGGAGACAGCAGCCTTGAATGTTTGATAGAGGAGACAGCAGCCTTGGATGTTTGATAGAGGAGACAGCAGCCTTGAATGTTTGATAGAGGAGACAGCAGGCATGAATGTGTGATAGAGGAGACAGCAGCCTTGAATGTTTGATAGAGGAGACAGCAGCCTTGAATGTTTGCTAGAAGAGACAGCAGGCTTGAATGTTTGCTAGAGGAGACAGCAGGCTTGAATGTTTGATAGAGGAGACAGCAGGCTTGAATGTTTGATAAAGGAGACATCAGCCTTGAATGTTTGATAGAGGAGACAGCAGCCTTGAAAGTTTGATAGAGGAGACAGCAGCCTTGAATGTTTGATAGAGGAGACATACATCAGCCTTGAATGTTTGATAGAAGAGACAGCAGCCTTGAATAATGTTTGATAGAGGAGACAGCAGCCTTGAATGTTTGATAGAGGAGACAGCAGTCTTGAATGTTTGATAGAGGAGACAGCAGCCTTGAGTGTTTGATAGAGGAGACAGCAGGCTTGAATGTTTGATAAAGGAGACATCAGCCTTGAATGTTTGATAGAGGAGACAGCAGCCTTGAATGTTTGATAGAGGAGACAGCAGCCTTGAATGTTTGATAGAGGAAACAGCAGTCTTGAATGTTTGATAGAGGAGACAGCAGCCTTGAATGTTTGATAGAGGAGACAGCAGCCTTGAATGTTTGATAGAGGAGACAGCAGCTTTGAATGTTTGATAGAGGAGACAGCAGCCTTGAATGTTTGATAGAGGAGAAAGCAGCCTTGAATGTTTGATAGATGAGACAGCAGTCTTGAATGTTTGATAGAGGAGACAGCAGCCTTGAATGTTTGATAGAGGAGACAGCAGCCTTGAATATTTGATAGAGGAGACAGCAGCCTTGCATGTTTGAGAGGAGACAGCAGCCTTGAATGTTTGATACAGGAGACAGCAGGCTTGAATGTTTGATAGAGGAGACAGCAGCCTTGAATGTTTGATAGAGGAGACAGCAGGCTTGAATGTTTGATAGAGGAGACAGCAGCCTTGAATGTTTGATAGAGACAGCAGCCTTGAATGTTTGCTAGAGGAGACAGCAGCCTTGAATGTTTGATAGAGGAGACAGCAGGCTTGAATGTTTGATAGAGGAGACAGCAGGCTTGAATATTTGCTAGAGGAGACAGCAGGCTTGAATGTTTGATAGAGGAGACAGCAGGCTTGAATGTTTGATAGAGGAGACATACAGCAGCCTTGAATGTTTGATAGAGGAAACAGCAGCCTTGAATGTTTGATAGAGGAGACAGCAGCCTTGAATGTTTGATAGAGGAGACAGCAGCCTTGAATGTTTGATAGAGGAGACAGCAGGCTTGAATGTTTGATAAAGGAGACATCAGCCTTGAATGTTTGATAGAGGAGACATACAGCAGCCTTGAATGTTTGATAGAGGAAACAGCAGCCTTGAATGTTTGATAGAGGAGACAGCAGCCTTGAATGTTTGATAGAGGAGACAGCAGGCTTGAGTGTTTGATAGAGGAGACAGCAGGCTTGAATGTTTGATAAAGGAGACATCAGCCTTGAATGTTTGATAGAGGAGACAGCAGCCTTGAATGTTTGATAGAGGAGACAGCAGCCTTGAATGTTTGATAGAGGAGACAGCAGCCTTGGATGTTTGATAGAGGAGACAGCAGCCTTGAATGTTTGATAGAGGAGACAGCAGGCAAGAATGTGTGATAGAGGAGACAGCAGCCTTGAATGTTTGATAGAGGAGACAGCAGCCTTGAATGTTTGCTAGAGGAGACAGCAGGCTTGAATGTTTGTTAGAGGAGACAGCAGGCTTGAATGTTTGATAGAGGAGACAGCAGGCTTGAATGTTTGATAAAGGAGACATCAGCCTTGAATGTTTGATAGAGGAGACATACAGCAGCCTTGAATGTTTGATAGAGGAAACAGCAGCCTTGAATGTTTGATAGAGGAGACATGCAGCAGCCTTGAATGTTTGATAGAGGAGACAGCAGCCTTGAAAGTTTGATAGAGGAGACAGCAGCCTTGAATGTTTGATAGAGGAGACATACATCAGCCTTGAATGTTTGATAGAAGAGACAGCAGCCTTGAATAATGTTTGATAGAGGAGACAGCAGCCTTGAATGTTTGATAGAGGAGACAGCAGTCTTGAATGTTTGATAGAGGAGACAGCAGCCTTGAGTGTTTGATAGAGGAGACAGCAGGCTTGAATGTTTGATAAAGGAGACATCAGCCTTGAATGTTTGATAGAGGAGACAGCAGCCTTGAATGTTTGATAGAGGAGACAGCAGCCTTGAATGTTTGATAGAGGAAACAGCAGTCTTGAATGTTTGATAGAGGAGACAGCAGCCTTGAATGTTTGATAGAGGAGACAGCAGCCTTGAATGTTTGATAGAGGAGACAGCAGCTTTGAATGTTTGATAGAGGAGACAGCAGCCTTGAATGTTTGATAGAGGAGAAAGCAGCCTTGAATGTTTGATAGATGATACAGCAGTCTTGAATGTTTGATAGAGGAGACAGCAGCCTTGAATGTTTGATAGAGGAGACAGCAGCCTTGAATATTTGATAGAGGAGACAGCAGCCTTGCATGTTTGAGAGGAGACAGCAGCCTTGAATGTTTGATACAGGAGACAGCAGGCTTGAATGTTTGATAGAGGAGACAGCAGCCTTGAATGTTTGATAGAGGAGACAGCAGGCTTGAATGTTTGATAGAGGAGACAGCAGCCTTGAATGTTTGATAGAGACAGCAGCCTTGAATGTTTGCTAGAGGAGACAGCAGCCTTGAATGTTTGATAGAGGAGACAGCAGGCTTGAATGTTTGATAGAGGAGACAGCAGGCTTGAATATTTGCTAGAGGAGACAGCAGGCTTGAATGTTTTATAGAGGAGACAGCAGGCTTGAATGTTTGATAGAGGAGACATACAGCAGCCTTGAATGTTTGATACAGGAAACAGCAGCCTTGAATGTTTGATAGAGGAGACAGCAGCCTTGAATGTTTGATAGAGGAGACAGCAGCCTTGAATGTTTGATAGAGGAGACAGCAGGCTTGAATGTTTGATAAAGGAGACATCAGCCTTGAATGTTTGATAGAGGAGACATACAGCAGCCTTGAATGTTTGATAGAGGAAACAGCAGCCTTGAATGTTTGATAGAGGAGACAGCAGCCTTGAATGTTTGATAGAGGAGACAGCAGGCTTGAGTGTTTGATAGAGGAGACAGCAGGCTTGAATGTTTGATAAAGGAGACATCAGCCTTGAATGTTTGATAGAGGAGACAGCAGCCTTGAATGTTTGATAGAGGAGACAGCAGCCTTGAATGTTTGATAGAGGAAACAGCAGTCTTGAATGTTTGATAGAGGAGACAGCAGCCTTGAATGTTTGATAGAGGAGACGGCAGCTTTGAATGTTTGATAGAGGAGACAGCAGCCTTGAATGTTTGATAGAGGAGAAAGCAGCCTTGAATGTTTGATAGATGAGACAGCAGTCTTGAATGTTTGATAGAGGAGACAGCAGCCTTGAATGTTTGATAGAGGAGACAGCAGCCTTGAATATTTGATAGAGGAGACAGCAGCCTTGCATGTTTGAGAGGAGACAGCAGCCTTGAATGTTTGATAGAGGAGATAGCAGCCATGAATGTTTGATAGAGGAGACAGCAGGCTTGAATGTTTGATAGAGGAGACAGCAGCCTTGAATGTTTGATAGAGGAGACAACAGGCTTGAATGTTTGAGAGGAGACAGCAGCCTTGAATGTTTGATAGAGACAGCAGCCTTGAATGTTTGCTAGAGGAGACAGCAGCCTTGAATGTTTGATAGAGGAGACAGCAGCCTTGAATGTTTGATAGAGGAGACAGCAGCCTTGAATGTTTGTTAGAGGAGACAGCAGGCTTGAATGTTTGATAGAGGAGACAGCAGCCTTGAATGTTTGATAGAGGAGACAGCAGCCTTGAATGTTTGATAGAGGAGACAGCAGGCTTGAATGTTTGATAGAGGAGACAGCAGGCTTGAATATTTGCTAGAGGAGACAGCAGGCTTGAATGTTTGATAGAGGAGACAGCAGGCTTGAATGTTTGATAAAGGAGACATCAGCCTTGAATGTTTGATAGAGGAGACATACAGCAGCCTTGAATGTTTGATAGAGGAAACAGCAGCCTTGAATGTTTGATAGAGGAGACAGCAGCCTTGAATGTTTGATAGAGGAGACAGCAGCCTTGAATGTTTGATAGAGGAGACATACAGCAGCCTTGAATGTTTGATAGAGGAGACAGCAGCCTTGAAAGTTTGATAGAGGAGACAGCAGCCTTGAATGTTTGATAGAGGAGACATACAGCAGCCTTGATTGTTTGATAGAGAAGACAGCAGCCTTGAATAATGTTTGATAGAGGAGACAGCAGCCTTGAATGTTTGATAGAGGAGACAGCAGTCTTGAATGTGTGATAGAGGAGACAGCAGGCTTGAATGTTTGATAGAGGAGACAGCAGGCTTGAATGTTTGATAAAGGAGACATCAGCCTTGATTGTTTGATAGAGGAGACATCAGCCTTGAATGTTTGATAGAGGAGACAGCAGCCTTGAATGTTTGATAGAGGAGACAGCAGTCTTGAATGTTTGATAGAGGAAACAGCAGCCTTGAATGTTTGATAGAGGAGACAGCAGCCTTGAATGTTTGATAGAGGAGACATACAGCAGCCTTGAATGTTTGATAGAGGAGACAGCAGCCTTGAATGTTTGATAGAGGAGACAGCAGGCTTGAATGTTTGATAGAGAAGACAGCAGGCTTGAATGTTTGATAAAGGAGACATCAGCCTTGAATGTTTGATAGAGGAGACATACAGCAGCCTTGAATGTTTGATAGAGGAAACAACAGCCTTGAATGTTTGATAGAGGAGACATACAGCAGCCTTGAATGTTTGATAGAGGAGACAGCAGCCTTGAATGTTTGATAGAGGAGACAGCCACCTTGAATGTCTGATAGAAGAGACAGCAGCTTTGAATGTTTGATAGAGGAGACAGCCACCTTGAATGTTTGATAGAGGAGATAGCAGCCTTGAATGGTTGATAGAGGAGACAGCCACCATGAATGTTTGATAGAGGAGACAACAGCCTTGAATGCTTGATAGAGGAGACAGCAGCCTTGAATGTTTGATAGAGGAGACAGCAGCCTTGAATGTTTGATAGAGGAGACAGCTACCTTGAATGTTTGATAGAGGAGACAACAGCCTTGAATGTTTGATAGAGGAGACAGCAGCCTTGAATGTTTGATAAAGGAGACAGCAGGCTTGAATGTTTGATAGAGGAGATAGCAGCCTTAAATGTTTGATAGAGGAGACAGCCACCTTGAATGTTTGATAGAGGAGACAACAGTCTTGAATGTTTGATAGAGGAGACATCAGCCTTGAATGTTTGATAGAGGAGACAGCAGTCTTGAATGTTTGATAGAGGAGACAACAGCCTTGAATGTTTGATAGAGGAGACAGCAGCCTTGAATGTTTGATAGAGGAGACAGCAGTCTTGAATGTTTGATAGAGGAGACAGCCACCTTGAATGTTTGATAGAGGAGAGAGCAGCCTTGAATCTTTGATAGAGGAGACAGCCACCTTGAATCTTTGATAGAGGAGACAGCAGCCTTGAATGTTTAATAGAGGAGACAGCCACCTTGAATGTTTGATAGAGGAGATAGCAGCCTTGAATGTTTGATAGAGGAGACAGCTGCCTTGAATGTTTTGATAGAGGAGACAGCAGCCTTGAATGTTTGATAGAGGAGACATACAGCAGCCTTGAATGTTTGATAGAGGAGACAGCAGCCTTGAATGTTTGATAGAGGAGACAGCAGGCTTGAATGTTTGATAGAGGAGACAGCAGCCTTGAATGTTTGATAGAGGAGACAGCAGCCTTGAATGTTTGATAGAGGAGACAGCAGTCTTGAATGTTTGATAGAGGAGACAGCAGGCTTGAATGTTTGATAGAGGAGACAGCAGGCTTGAAAATGTTTGATAGAGGAGACAGCAGCCTTGAATGTTTGATAGAGGAGACAGCAGCCTTGAATGTTTGATAGAGGAGACAGCAGCCTTGCATGTTTGATAGAGGAGACAGCAGCCTTGAATGTTTGATAGAGGAGACAGCAGCCTTGGATGTTTGATAGAGGAGACAGCAGCCTTGAATGTTTGATAGAGGAGACAGCAGGCATGAATGTGTGATAGAGGAGACAGCAGCCTTGAATGTTTGATAGAGGAGACAGCAGCCTTGAATGTTTGCTAGAGGAGACAGCAGGCTTGAATGTTTGCTAGAGGAGACAGCAGGCTTGAATGTTTGATAGAGGAGACAGCAGGCTTGAATGTTTGATAAAGGAGACATCAGCCTTGAATGTTTGATAGAGGAGACAGCCACCTTGAATGTTTGATAGAGGAGACAGCAGCCTTGAATGTTTGATAGAGGAGACAGCCACCTTGAATGTTTGATAGAGGAGACAGCAGCCTTGAATGTTTGATAGAGGAGACAGCCACCTTGAATGTCTGATAGAAGAGACAGCAGCCTTGAATGTTTGATAGAGGAGACAGCCACCTTGAATGTTTGATAGAGGAGATAGCAGCCTTGAATGGTTGATAGAGGAGACAGCCACCTTGAATGTTTGATAGAGGAGACAACAGCCTTGAATGTTTGATAGAGGAGACAGCAGCCTTGAATGTTTGATAGAGGAGACAACAGCCTTGAATGTTTGATAGAGACAGCAGCCTTGAATGTTTGATAGAGGAAACAGCAGCCTTGAATGTTTGATAGAGGAGACAGCAGCCTTGAATGTTTGATAGAGGAGACAGCAGGCTTGAATGTTTGATAGAGGAGACAGCAGCCTTGAATGTTTGATAGAGGAGACAGCAGCCTTGAATGTTTGATAGAGGAGACAGCAGTCTTGAATGTTTGATAGAGGAGACAGCAGGCTTGAATGTTTGATAGAGGAGACAGCAGGCTTGAAAATGTTTGATAGAGGAGACAGCAGCCTTGAATGTTTGATAGAGGAGACAGCAGCCTTGAATGTTTGATAGAGGAGACAGCAGCCTTGAATGTTTGATAGAGGAGACAGCAGCCTTGAATGTTTGATAGAGGTAACAGCAGCCTTGGATGTTTGATAGAGGAGACAGCAGCCTTGAATGTTTGATAGAGGAGACAGCATGCATGAATGTGTGATAGAGGAGACAGCAGCCTTGAATGTTTGATAGAGGAGACAGCAGCCTTGAATGTTTGCTAGAGGAGACAGCAGGCTTGAATGTTTGCTAGAGGAGACAGCAGGCTTGAATGTTTGATAGAGGAGACAGCAGGCTTGAATGTTTGATAAAGGAGACATCAGCCTTGAATGTTTGATAGAGGAGACATACAGCAGCCTTGAATGTTTGATAGAGGAAACAGCAGCCTTGAATGTTTGATAGAGGAGACAGCAGCCTTGAATGTTTGATAGAGGAGACATACAGCAGCCTTGAATGTTTGATAGAGGAGACAGCAGCCTTGAAAGTTTGATAGAGGAGACAGCAGCCTTGAATGTCTGATAGAAGAGACAGCAGCCTTGAATGTTTGATAGAGGAGACAGCCACCTTGAATGTTTGATAGAGGAGATAGCAGCCTTGAATGGTTGATAGAAGAGACAGCAGCCTTGAATGTTTGATAGAGGAGACAGCCACCTTGAATGTTTGATAGAGGAGATAGCAGCCTTGAATGGTTGATAGAGGAGACAGCCACCTTGAATGTTTGATAGAGGAGACAACAGCCTTGAATGTTTGATAGAGGAGACAGCAGCCTTGAATGTTTGATAGAGGAGACAGCAGCCTTGACTGTTTGATAGAGACAGCAGCCTTGAATGTTTGATAGAGGAGACAGCAGCCTTGAATGTTTGATAGAGGAGACAGCAGCCTTGAATGTTTGATAGAGGAGACAGCAGGCTTGAATGTTTGATAGAGGAGACAGCAGCCTTGAATGTTTGATAGAGGAGACAGCAGCCTTGAATGTTTGATAGAGGAGACAGCAGTCTTGAATGTTTGATAGAGGAGACAGCAGGCTTGAATGTTTGATAGAGGAGACAGCAGGCTTGAAAATGTTTGATAGAGGAGACAGCAGCCTTGAATGTTTGATAGAGGTAACAGCAGCCTTGGATGTTTGATAGAGGAGACAGCAGCCTTGAATGTTTGATAGAGGAGACAGCAGGCATGAATGTGTGATAGAGGAGACAGCAGCCTTGAATGTTTGATAGAGGAGACAGCAGCCTTGAATGTTTGCTAGAGGAGACAGCAGGCTTGAATGTTTGCTAGAGGAGACAGCAGGCTTGAATGTTTGATAGAGGAGACAGCAGGCTTGAATGTTTGATAAAGGAGACATCAGCCTTGAATGTTTGATAGAGGAGACATACAGCAGCCTTGAATGTTTGATAGAGGAAACAGCAGCCTTGAATGTTTGATAGAGGAGACAGCAGCCTTGAATGTTTGATAGAGGAGACATACAGCAGCCTTGCATGTTTGATAGAGGAGACAGCAGCCTTGAAAGTTTGATAGAGGAGACAGCAGCCTTGAATGTCTGATAGAAGAGACAGCAGCCTTGAATGTTTGATAGAGGAGACAGCCACCTTGAATGTTTGATAGAGGAGATAGCAGCCTTGAATGGTTGATAGAAGAGACAGCAGCCTTGAATGTTTGATAGAGGAGACAGCCACCTTGAATGTTTGATAGAGGAGATAGCAGCCTTGAATGGTTGATAGAGGAGACAGCCACCTTGAATGTTTGATAGAGGAGACAACAGCCTTGAATGTTTGATAGAGGAGACAGCAGTCTTGAATGTTTGATAGAGGAGACAGCAGCCTTGACTGTTTGATAGAGACAGCAGCCTTGAATGTTTGATAGAGGAGACAGCAGCCTTGAATGTTTGATAGAGGAGACAGCAGCCTTGAATGTTTGATAGAGGAGACAGCAGGCTTGAATGTTTGATAGAGGAGACAGCAGCCTTGAATGTTTGATAGAGGAGACAGCAGCCTTGAATGTTTGATAGAGGAGACAGCAGTCTTGAATGTTTGATAGAGGAGACAGCAGGCTTGAATGTTTGATAGAGGAGACAGCAGGCTTGAAAATGTTTGATAGAGGAGACAGCAGCCTTGAATGTTTGATAGAGGAGACAGCAGCCTTGAATGTTTGATAGAGGAGACAGCAGCCATGAATGTTTGATAGAGGAGACAACAGCCTTGAATGTTTGATAGAGGAGACAGCAGCCTTGGATGTTTGATAGAGGAGACAGCAGCCTTGAATGTTTGATAGAGGAGACAGCAAGCATGAATGTGTGATAGAGGAGACAGCAGCCTTGAATGTTTGATAGAGGAGACAGCAGCCTTGAATGTTTGCTAGAGGAGACAGCAGGCTTGAATGTTTGCTAGAGGAGACAGCAGGCTTGAATGTTTGATAGAGGAGACAGCAGGCTTGAATGTTTGATAAAGGAGACATCAGCCTTGAATGTTTGATAGAGGAGACATACAGCAGCCTTGAATGTTTGATAGAGGAAACAGCAGCCTTGAATGTTTGATAGAGGAGACAGCAGCCTTGAATGTTTGATAGAGGAGACATACAGCAGCCTTGAATGTTTGATAGAGGAGACAACAGCCTTGAATGTTTGATAGAGGAGACAGCAGCCTTGAATGTTTGATAGAGGAGACAGCAGCCTTGAATGTTTGATAGAAGAGACAGCAGCCTTGAATAATGTTTGATAGAGGAGACAGCAGCCTTGAATGTTTGATAGAGGAGACAGCAGTCTTGAATGTTTGATAGAGGAGACAGCAGCCTTGAGTGTTTGATAGAGGAGACAGCAGGCTTGAATGTTTGATAAAGGAGACATCAGCCTTGAATGTTTGATAGAGGAGACAGCAGCCTTGAATGTTTGATAGAGGAGACAGCAGCCTTGAATGTTTGATAGAGGAAACAGCAGTCTTGAATGTTTGATAGAGGAGACAGCAGCCTTGAATGTTTGATAGAGGAGACAGCAGCCTTGAATGTTTGATAGTGGAGACAGCAGCTTTGAATGTTTGATAGAGGAGACAGCAGCCTTGAATGTTTGATAGAGGAGAAAGCAGCCTTGAATGTTTGATAGATGAGACAGCAGTCTTGAATGTTTGATAGAGGAGACAGCAGCCTTGAATGTTTGATAGAGGAGACAGCAGCCTTGAATATTTGATAGAGGAGACAGCAGCCTTGCATGTTTGAGAGGAGACAGCAGCCTTGAATGTTTGATAGAGGAGATAGCAGCCATGAATGTTTGATAGAGGAGACAGCAGGCTTGAATGTTTGATAGAGGAGACAGCAGCCTTGAATGTTTGATAGAGGAGACAGCAGGCTTGAATGTTTGATAGAGGAGACAGCAGCCTTGAATGTTTGATAGAGACAGCAGCCTTGAATGTTTGCTAGAGGAGACAGCAGCCTTGAATGTTTGATAGAGGAGACAGCAGGCTTGAATATTTGCTAGAGGAGACAGCAGGCTTGAATGTTTGATAGAGGAGACAGCAGGCTTGAATGTTTGATAGAGGAGACATACAGCAGCCTTGAATGTTTGATAGAGGAAACAGCAGCCTTGAATGTTTGATAGAGGAGATAGCAGCCTTGAATGTTTGATAGAGGAGACAGCAGCCTTGAATGTTTGATAGAGGAGACAGCAGGCTTGAATGTTTGATAAAGGAGACATCAGCCTTGAATGTTTGATAGAGGAGACATACAGCAGCCTTGAATGTTTGATAGAGGAAACAGCAGCCTTGAATGTTTGATAGAGGAGACAGCAGCCTTGAATGTTTGATAGAGGAGACAGCAGGCTTGAGTGTTTGATAGAGGAGACAGCAGGCTTGAATGTTTGATAAAGGAGACATCAGCCTTGAATGTTTGATAGAGGAGACAGCAGCCTTGAATGTTTGATAGAGGAGACAGCAGCCTTGAATGTTTGATAGAGGAAACAGCAGTCTTGAATGTTTGATAGAGGAGACAGCAGCCTTGAATGTTTGATAGAGGAGACAGCAGCCTTGAATGTTTGATAGAGGAGACAGCAGCTTTGAATGTTTGATAGAGGAGAAAGCTGCCTTGAATGTTTGATAGATGAGACAGCAGTCTTGAATGTTTGATAGAGGAGACAGCAGCCTTGAATGTTTGATAGAGGAGACAGCAGCCTTGCATGTTTGAGAGGAGACAGCAGCCTTGAATGTTTGATAGAGGAGATAGCAGCCATGAATGTTTGATAGAGGAGACAGCAGGCTTGAATGTTTGATAGAGGAGACAGCAGCCTTGAATGTTTGATAGAGGAGACAGCAGGCTTGAATGTTTGATAGAGGAGACAGCAGCCTTGAATGTTTGATAGAGACAGCAGCCTTGAATGTTTGCTAGAGGAGACAGCAGCCTTGAATGTTTGATAGAGGAGACAGCAGCCTTGAATGTTTGATAGAGGAGACAGCAGCCTTGAATGTTTGTTAGAGGAGACAGCAGGCTTGAATGTTTGATAGAGGAGACAGCAGCCTTGAATGTTTGATAGAGGAGACAGCAGCCTTGAATGTTTGATAGAGGAGACAGCAGGCTTGAATGTTTGATAGAGGAGACAGCAGGCTTGAATATTTGCTAGAGGAGACAGCAGGCTTGAATGTTTGATAGAGGAGACAGCAGGCTTGAATGTTTGATAAAGGAGACATCAGCCTTGAATGTTTGATAGAGGAGACATACAGCAGCCTTGAATGTTTGATAGAGGAAACAGCAGCCTTGAATGTTTGATAGAGGAGACAGCAGCCTTGAATGTTTGATAGAGGAGACAGCAGCCTTGAATGTTTGATAGAGGAGACATACAGCAGCCTTGAATGTTTGATAGAGGAGACAGCAGCCTTGAAAGTTTGATAGAGGAGACAGCAGCCTTGAATGTTTGATAGAGGAGACATACAGCAGCCTTGATTGTTTGATAGAGAAGACAGCAGCCTTGAATAATGTTTGATAGAGGAGACAGCAGCCTTGAATGTTTGATAGAGGAGACAGCAGTCTTGAATGTTTGATAGAGGAGACAGCAGGCTTGAATGTTTGATAGAGGAGACAGCAGGCTTGAATGTTTGATAAAGGAGACATCAGCCTTGATTGTTTGATAGAGGAGACATCAGCCTTGAATGTTTGATAGAGGAGACAGCAGCCTTGAATGTTTGATAGAGGAGACAGCAGTCTTGAATGTTTGATAGAGGAAACAGCAGCCTTGAATGTTTGATAGAGGAGACAGCAGCCTTGAATGTTTGATAGAGGAGACATACAGCAGCCTTGAATGTTTGATAGAGGAGACAGCAGCCTTGAATGTTTGATAGAGGAGACAGCAGGCTTGAATGTTTGATAGAGAAGACAGCAGGCTTGAATGTTTGATAAAGGAGACATCAGCATTGAATGTTTGATAGAGGAGACATACAGCAGCCTTGAATGTTTGATAGAGGAAACAACAGCCTTGAATGTTTGATAGAGGAGAAATACAGCAGCCTTGAATGTTTGATAGAGGAGACAGCAGCCTTGAATGTTTGATAGAGGAGACAGCCACCTTGAATGTCTGATAGAAGAGACAGCAGCTTTGAATGTTTGATAGAGGAGACAGCCACCTTGAATGTTTGATAGAGGAGATAGCAGCCTTGAATGGTTATTAGAGGAGACAGCCACCTTGAATGTTTGATAGAGGAGACAACAGCCTTGAATGTTTGATAGAGGAGACAGCAGCCTTGAATGTTTGATAGAGGAGACAGCAGCCTTGAATGTTTGATAGAGACAGCAGCCTTGAATGTTTGATAGAGGAGACAGCAGTCTTGAATGTTTGATAGAGGAGACAACAGCCTTGAATGTTTGATAGAGGAGACATCAGCCTTGAATCTTTGATAGAGGAGACAGCAGCCTTGAATGTTTGATAGAGGAGACAGCCACCTTGAATGTTTGATAGAGGAGATAGCAGCCTTGAATCTTTGATAGAGGAGACAGCCACCTTGAATCTTTGATAGAGGAGACAGCAGCCTTGAATCTTTGATAGAGGAGACAGCCACCTTGAATGTTTGATAGAGGAGACAGCAGCCTTGAATGTTTGATAGAGGAGACAGCCACCTTGAATGTTTGATAGAGGAGACAGCAGCCTTGAATGTTTGATAGAGGAGACAGCCACCTTGAATGTCTGATAGAAGAGACAGCAGCCTTGAATATTTGATAGATGAGACAGCCACCTTGAATGTTTGATAGAGGAGATAGCAGCCTTGAATGTTTGATAGAGGAGACAGCCACCTTGAATGTTTGATAGAGGAGACAACAGCCTTGAATGTTTGACAGAGGAGACAGCAGCCTTGAATGTTTGATAGAGGAGACAGCAGTCTTGAATGTTTGATAGAGGAGACAGCAGCCTTGAATGTTTGATAGAGGAGACAGCAGCCTTGAATGTTTGATAGAGGAGACATACAGCAGCCTTGAATGCTTGATAGAGGAGACAGCAGCCTTGAAAGTTTGATAGAGGAGACAGCAGCCTTGAATGTTTGATAGAGGAGACATACGGCAGCCTTGAATGTTTGATAGAGGAAACAGCAGCCTTGAATGTTTGATAGAGGAGACAGCAGCCTTGAATGTTTGATAGAGGAGACAGCAGCCTTGAATGTTTGATAGAGGAGACATACAGCAGCCTTGAATGTTTGATAGAGGAGACATCAGCCTTGAAAGTTTGATAGAGGAGACAGCAGCCTTGAATGTTTGATAGAGGAGACATACAGCAGCCTTGATTGTTTGATAGAGAAGACAGCAGCCTTGAATAATGTTTGATAGAGGAGACAGCAGCCTTGAATGTTTGATAGAGGAGACAGCAGTCTTGAATGTTTGATAGAGGAGACAGCAGGCTTGAATGTTTGATAGAGGAGACAGCAGGCTTGAATGTTTGATAAAGGAGACATCAGCCTTGATTGTTTGATAGAGGAGACATCAGCCTTGAATGTTTGATAGAGGAGACAGCAGCCTTGAATGTTTGATAGAGGAGACAGCAGTCTTGAATGTTTGATAGAGGAAACAGCAGCCTTGAATGTTTGATAGAGGAGACAGCAGCCTTGAATGTTTGATAGAGGAGACATACAGCAGCCTTGAATGTTTGATAGAGGAGACAGCAGCCTTGAATGTTTGATAGAGGAGACAGCAGGCTTGAATGTTTGATAGAGAAGACAGCAGGCTTGAATGTTTGATAAAGGAGACATCAGCCACCTTGAATGTTTGATAGAGGAGACATACAGCAGCCTTGAATGTTTGATAGAGGAAACAACAGCCTTGAATGTTTGATAGAGGAGAAATACAGCAGCCTTGAATGTTTGATAGAGGAGACAGCAGCCTTGAATGTTTGATAGAGGAGACAGCAGCCTTGAATGTCTGATAGAAGAGACAGCAGCTTTGAATGTTTGATAGAGGAGACAGCCACCTTGAATGTTTGATAGAGGAGATAGCAGCCTTGAATGGTTGATAGAGGAGACAGCCACCTTGAATGTTTGATAGAGGAGACAACAGCCTTGAATGTTTGATAGAGGAGACAGCAGCCTTGAATGTTTGATAGAGGAGACAGCAGCCTTGAATGTTTGATAGAGACAGCAGCCTTGAATGTTTGATAGAGGAGACAGCAGTCTTGAATGTTTGATAGAGGAGACAACAGCCTTGAATGTTTGATAGAGGAGACAGCAGCCTTGAATCTTTGATAGAGGAGACAGCAGCCTTGAATGTTTGATAGAGGAGACAGCCACCTTGAATGTTTGATATAGGAGAGAGCAGCCTTGAATCTTTGATAGAGGAGACAGCCACCTTGAATCTTTGATAGAGGAGACAGCAGCCTTGAATCTTTGATAGAGGAGACAGCCACCTTGAATGTTTGATAGAGGAGACAGCAGCCTTGAATGTTTGATAGGGGAGACAGCCACCTTGAATGTTTGATAGAGGAGACAGCAGCCTTGAATGTTTGATAGAGGAGACATACAGCAGCCTTGATTGTTTGATAGAGAAGACAGCAGCCTTGAATAATGTTTGATAGAGGAGACAGCAGCCTTGAATGTTTGATAGAGGAGACAGCAGTCTTGAATGTTTGATAGAGGAGACAGCAGGCTTGAATGTTTGATAGAGGAGACAGCAGGCTTGAATGTTTGATAAAGGAGACATCAGCCTTGATTGTTTGATAGAGGAGACATCAGCCTTGAATGTTTGATAGAGGAGACAGCAGCCTTGAATGTTTGATAGAGGAGACAGCAGTCTTGAATGTTTGATAGAGGAAACAGCAGCCTTGAATGTTTGATAGAGGAGACAGCAGCCTTGAATGTTTGATAGAGGAGACATACAGCAGCCTTGAATGTTTGATAGAGGAGACAGCAGCCTTGAATGTTTGATAGAGGAGACAGCAGGCTTGAATGTTTGATAGAGAAGACAGCAGGCTTGAATGTTTGATAAAGGAGACATCAGCATTGAATGTTTGATAGAGGAGACATACAGCAGCCTTGAATGTTTGATAGAGGAAACAACAGCCTTGAATGTTTGATAGAGGAGAAATACAGCAGCCTTGAATGTTTGATAGAGGAGACAGCAGCCTTGAATGTTTGATAGAGGAGACAGCCACCTTGAATGTCTGATAGAAGAGACAGCAGCTTTGAATGTTTGATAGAGGAGACAGCCACCTTGAATGTTTGATAGAGGAGATAGCAGCCTTGAATGGTTATTAGAGGAGACAGCCACCTTGAATGTTTGATAGAGGAGACAACAGCCTTGAATGTTTGATAGAGGAGACAGCAGCCTTGAATGTTTGATAGAGGAGACAGCAGCCTTGAATGTTTGATAGAGACAGCAGCCTTGAATGTTTGATAGAGGAGACAGCAGTCTTGAATGTTTGATAGAGGAGACAACAGCCTTGAATGTTTGATAGAGGAGACATCAGCCTTGAATCTTTGATAGAGGAGACAGCAGCCTTGAATGTTTGATAGAGGAGACAGCCACCTTGAATGTTTGATAGAGGAGATAGCAGCCTTGAATCTTTGATAGAGGAGACAGCCACCTTGAATCTTTGATAGAGGAGACAGCAGCCTTGAATCTTTGATAGAGGAGACAGCCACCTTGAATGTTTGATAGAGGAGACAGCAGCCTTGAATGTTTGATAGAGGAGACAGCCACCTTGAATGTTTGATAGAGGAGACAGCAGCCTTGAATGTTTGATAGAGGAGACAGCCACCTTGAATGTCTGATAGAAGAGACAGCAGCCTTGAATATTTGATAGATGAGACAGCCACCTTGAATGTTTGATAGAGGAGATAGCAGCCTTGAATGTTTGATAGAGGAGACAGCCACCTTGAATGTTTGATAGAGGAGACAACAGCCTTGAATGTTTGACAGAGGAGACAGCAGCCTTGAATGTTTGATAGAGGAGACAGCAGTCTTGAATGTTTGATAGAGGAGACAGCAGCCTTGAATGTTTGATAGAGGAGACAGCAGCCTTGAATGTTTGATAGAGGAGACATACAGCAGCCTTGAATGCTTGATAGAGGAGACAGCAGCCTTGAAAGTTTGATAGAGGAGACAGCAGCCTTGAATGTTTGATAGAGGAGACATACGGCAGCCTTGAATGTTTGATAGAGGAAACAGCAGCCTTGAATGTTTGATAGAGGAGACAGCAGCCTTGAATGTTTGATAGAGGAGACAGCAGCCTTGAATGTTTGATAGAGGAGACATACAGCAGCCTTGAATGTTTGATAGAGGAGACATACATCAGCCTTGATTGTTTGATAGAGGAGACATCAGCCTTGAATGTTTGATAGAGGAGACAGCAGCCTTGAATGTTTGATAGAGGAGACAGCAGTCTTGAATGTTTGATAGAGGAAACAGCAGCCTTGAATGTTTGATAGAGGAGACAGCAGCCTTGAATGTTTGATAGAGGAGACATACAGCAGCCTTGAATGTTTGATAGAGGAGACAGCAGCCTTGAATGTTTGATAGAGGAGACAGCAGGCTTGAATGTTTGATAGAGAAGACAGCAGGCTTGAATGTTTGATAAAGGAGACATCAGCCACCTTGAATGTTTGATAGAGGAGACATACAGCAGCCTTGAATGTTTGATAGAGGAAACAACAGCCTTGAATGTTTGATAGAGGAGAAATACAGCAGCCTTGAATGTTTGATAGAGGAGACAGCAGCCTTGAATGTTTGATAGAGGAGACAGCCACCTTGAATGTCTGATAGAAGAGACAGCAGCTTTGAATGTTTGATAGAGGAGACAGCCACCTTGAATGTTTGATAGAGGAGATAGCAGCCTTGAATGGTTGATAGAGGAGACAGCCACCTTGAATGTTTGATAGAGGAGACAACAGCCTTGAATGTTTGATAGAGGAGACAGCAGCCTTGAATGTTTGATAGAGGAGACAGCAGCCTTGAATGTTTGATAGAGACAGCAGCCTTGAATGTTTGATAGAGGAGACAGCAGTCTTGAATGTTTGATAGAGGAGACAACAGCCTTGAATGTTTGATAGAGGAGACAGCAGCCTTGAATCTTTGATAGAGGAGACAGCAGCCTTGAATGTTTGATAGAGGAGACAGCCACCTTGAATGTTTGATAGAGGAGATAGCAGCCTTGAATCTTTGATAGAGGAGACAGCCACCTTGAATCTTTGATAGAGGAGACAGCAGCCTTGAATCTTTGATAGAGGAGACAGCCACCTTGAATGTTTGATAGAGGAGACAGCAGCCTTGAATGTTTGATAGAGGAGACAGCCACCTTGAATGTTTGATAGAGGAGACAGCAGCCTTGAATGTTTGATAGAGGAGAGAGCCACCTTGAATGTCTGATAGAAGAGACAGCAGCCTTGAATATTTGATAGATGAGACAGCCACCTTGAATGTTTGATAGAGGAGATAGCAGCCTTGAATGTTTGATAGAGGAGACAGCCACCTTGAATGTTTGATAGAGGAGACAACAGCCTTGAATGTTTGACAGAGGAGACAGCAGCCTTGAATGTTTGATAGAGGAGACAGCAGTCTTGAATGTTTGATAGAGGAGACAACAGCCTTGAATGTTTGATAGAGGAGACAGCAGCCTTGAATCTTTGATAGAGGAGACAGCCACCTTGAATGTTTGATAGAGGAGAGAGCAGCCTTGAATCTTTGATAGAGGAGACAGCCACCTTGAATCTTTAATAGAGGAGACAGCAGCCTTGAATGTTTGATAGAGGAGACAGCCACCTTGAATGTTTGATAGAGGAGACAGCAGCCTTGAATGTTTGATAGAGGAGACAGCCACCTTGAATGTTTGATAGAGGAGACAGCAGCCTTGAATGTTTGATAGAGGAGACAGCCACCTTGAATGTCTGATAGAAGAGACAGCAGCCTTGAATGTTTGATAGAGGAGACAGCCACCTTGAATGTTTGATAGAGGAGATAGCAGCCTTGAATGTTTGATAGAGGAGACAGCCACCTTGAATGTTTGATAGAGGAGACAGAAGCCTTGAATGTTTGATAGAGGAGACAGCAGCCTTGAATGTTTGATAGAGGAGACAGCAGCCTTGAATGTTTGATAGAGACAGCAGCCTTGAATGTTTGATAGAGGAGACAGCAGCCTTGAATGTTTGATAGAGGAGACATACATCAGCCTTGAATGTTTGATAGAGGAGACAGCAGCCTTGAATGTTTGATAGAGGAGACAGCCGCCTTGAATGTTTGATAGAGGAGACATACAGCAGCCTTGAATGTTTGATAGAGGTGACATACAGCAGCCTTGAATGTTTGATAGAGGAGACAGCAGTCTTGAATGTTTGATAGAGGAGACAACAGCCTTGAATGTTTGATAGAGGAGACAGCAGTCTTGAATGTTTGATAGAGGAGACAACAGCCTTGAATGTTTGATAGAGGAGACAGCAGCCTTGAATCTTTGATAGAGGAGACAGCAGCCTTGAATGTTTGATAGAGGAGACAGCCACCTTGAATGTTTGATAGAGGAGAGAGCAGCCTTGAATCTTTGATAGAGGAGACAGCCACCTTGAATCTTTGATAGAGGAGACAGCAGCCTTGAATCTTTGATAGAGGAGACAGCCACCTTGAATCTTTGATAGAGGAGACAGCAGCCTTGAATGTTTGATAGAGGAGACGGCCACCTTGAATGTCTAATAGAAGAGACAGCAGCCTTGAATGTTTGATAGAGGAGACAGCCACCTTGAATGTTTGATAGAGGAGATAGCAGCCTTGAATGTTTGATAGAGGAGACAACAGCCTTGAATGTTGGATAGAGGAGACAGCAGCCTTGAATGTTTGATAGAGGAGACAGCAGCCTTGAATGTTTGATAGAGGAGACAGCCACCTTGAATGTTTGATAGAGGAGACAGCAGCCTTGAATGTTTGATAGAGGAGACAGCCACCTTGAATGTCTGATAGAAGAGACAGCAGCCTCGAATGTTTGATAGAGGAGATAGCAACCTTGAATGTTTGATAGAGGAGACAGCTACCTTGAATGTTTGATAGAGGAGACAACAGCCTTGAATGTTTGATAGAGGAGACAGCAGCCTTGAATGTTTGATAGAGGAGACAGCAGCCTTGAATGTTTGATAGAGGAGACAGCAGGCTTGAATGTTTGATAGAGGAGACAGCAGCCTTGAATGTTTGATAGAGGAGACAGCAGCCTTGAATGTTTGATAGAGGAGACAGCAGGCTTGAATGTTTGATAGAGGAGACAGCAGGCTTGAATATTTGCTAGAGGAGACAGCAGGCTTGAATGTTTGATAGAGGAGACAGCAGGCTTGAATGTTTGATAAAGGAGACATCAGCCTTGAATGTTTGATAGGGGAGACATACAGCAGCCTTGAATCTTTGATAGAGGAAACAGCAGCCTTGAATATTTGATAGAGGAGACAGCAGCCTTGAATGTTTGATAGAGGAGACATACAGCAGCCTTGAATGTTTGATAGAGGAGACAGCAGCCTTGAAAGTTTGATACAGGAGACAGCAGCCTTGAATGTTTGATAGAGGAGACATACAGCAGCCTTGAATGTTTGATACAGGAGACAGCAGCCTTGAATAATGTTTGATAGAGGAGACAGCAGCCTTGAATGTTTGATAGAGGAGACAGCAGTCTTGAATGTTTGATAGAGGAGACAGCAGGCTTGAATGTTTGATAGAGGAGACAGCAGGCTTGAATGTTTGATAAAGGAGACATCAGCCTTGAATGTTTGATAGAGGAGACAGCAGCCTTGAATGTTTGATAGAGGAGACAGCAGCCTTGAATGTTTGATAGAGGAGACAGCAGTCTTGAATGTTTGATAGAGGAGACAGCAGCCTTGAATGTTTGATAGAGGAGACAGCAGCCTTGAATGTTTGATAGAGGAGACATACAGCAGCCTTGAATGTTTGATAGAGGAGACAGCAGCCTTGAATGTTTGATTGGGGAGACAGCAGCCTTGAATGTTTGATAGAGGAGACAGCAGGCTTGAATGTTTGATAGAGACAGCAGGCATGAATGTTTGATAAAGGAGACATCAGCCTTGAATGTTTGATAGAGGAGACATACAGCAGCCTTGAATGTTTGATAGAGGAGACATACAGCAGCCTTGAATGTTTGATAGAGGACACAACAGCCTTGAATGTTTGATAGAGGAGACATACAGCAGCCTTGAATGTTTGATAGAGGAGACATACAGCAGCCTTGAATGTTTGATAGAGGAGACAGCAGCCTTGAATGTTTGATAGAGGAGACATACATCAGCCTTGAATGTTTGATAGAGGAGACAGCAGCCTTGAATGTTTGATAGAGGAGACAGCAGCCTTGAATGTTTGATAGAGGAGACATACAGCAGCCTTGAATGTTTGATAGAGGTGACATACAGCAGCCTTGAATGTTTGATAGAGGAGACAGCAGTCTTGAATGTTTGATAGAGGAGACAACAGCCTTGAATGTTTGATAGAGGAGACAGCAGTCTTGAATGTTTGATAGAGGAGACAACAGCCTTGAATGTTTGATAGAGGAGACAGCAGCCTTGAATCTTTGATAGAGGAGACAGCAGCCTTGAATGTTTGATAGAGGAGACAGCCACCTTGAATGTTTGATAGAGGAGAGAGCAGCCTTGAATCTTTGATAGAGGAGACAGCCACCTTGAATCTTTGATAGAGGAGACAGCAGCCTTGAATCTTTGATAGAGGAGACAGCCACCTTGAATCTTTGATAGAGGAGACAGCAGCCTTGAATGTTTGATAGAGGAGACGGCCACCTTGAATGTCTAATAGAAGAGACAGCAGCCTTGAATGTTTGATAGAGGAGACAGCCACCTTGAATGTTTGATAGAGGAGATAGCAGCCTTGAATGTTTGATAGAGGAGACAACAGCCTTGAATGTTGGATAGAGGAGACAGCAGCCTTGAATGTTTGATAGAGGAAACAGCAGCCTTGAATGTTTGATAGAGGAGACAGCCACCTTGAATGTTTGATAGAGGAGACAGCAGCCTTGAATGTTTGATAGAGGAGACAGCCACCTTGAATGTCTGATAGAAGAGACAGCAGCCTCGAATGTTTGATAGAGGAGATAGCAGCCTTGAATGTTTGATAGAGGAGACAGCTACCTTGAATGTTTGATAGAGGAGACAACAGCCTTGAATGTTTGATAGAGGAGACAGCAGCCTTGAATGTTTGATAGAGGAGACAGCAGGCTTGAATGTTTGATAGAGGAGATAGCAGCCTTGAATGTTTGATAGAGGAGACAGCCACCTTGAATGTTTGATAGAGGAGACAACAGTCTTGAATGTTTGATAGAGGAGACAGCAGCCTTGAATGTTTGATAGAGGAGACAGCTGTCTTGAATGTTTGATAGAGGAGACAACAGCCTTGAATGTTTGATAGAGGAGACAGCAGCCTTGAATCTTTGATAGAGGAGACAGCAGTCTTGAATGTTTAATAGAGGAGACAGCCACCTTGAATGTTTGATAGAGGAGATAGCAGCCTTGAATGTTTGATAGAGGAGACAACAGCCTTGAATGTTTGATAGGGGAGACAGCAGCCTTGAATGTTTGATAGAGGAGACAGCAGGCTTGAATGTTTGATAGAGGAGACAGCAGGCTTGAATGTTTGATAAAGGAGACATCAGCCTTGAATGTTTGATAAAGGAGACATCAGCCTTGAATGTTTGATAAAGGAGACATACAGCAGCCTTGAATGTTTGATAGAGGAGACATACAGCAGCCTTGAATGTTTGATAGAGGAAACAACAGCCTTGAATGTTTGATAGAGGAGACATACAGCAGCCTTGAATGTTTGATAGAGGAGACATACAGCAGCCTTGAATGTTTGATAGAGGAGACAGCAGCCTTGAATGTTTGATAGAGGAGACATACAGCAGCCTTGAATGTTTGATAGAGGAGACAGCAGCCTTGAATGTTTGATAGAGGAGACAGCAGCCTTGAATGTTTGATAGAGGAGACATACAGCAGCCTTGAATGTTTGATAGAGGTGACATACAGCAGCCTTGAATGTTTGATAGAGGAGACAGCAGTCTTGAATGTTTGATAGAGGAGACAACAGCCTTGAATGTTTGATAGAGGAGACAGCAGTCTTGAATGTTTGATAGAGGAGACAACAGCCTTGAATGTTTGATAGAGGAGACAGCAGCCTTGAATGTTTGATAGAGACAGCAGCCTTGAATGTTTGATAGAGGAGACAGCAGTCTTGAATGTTTGATAGAGGAGACAACAGCCTTGAATGTTTGATAGAGGAGACAGCAGCCTTGAATCTTTGATAGAGGAGACAGCAGCCTTGAATGTTTGATAGAGGAGACAGCCACCTTGAATGTTTGATAGAGATAGCAGCCTTGAATCTTTGATAGAGGAGACAGCCACCTTGAATCTTTGATAGAGGAGACAGCAGCCTTGAATCTTTGATAGAGGAGACAGCCACCTTGAATGTTTGATAGAGGAGACAGCAGCCTTGAATGTTTGATAGAGGAGACAGCCACCTTGAATGTTTGATAGAGGAGACAGCAGCCTTGAATGTTTGATAGAGGAGACAGCCACCTTGAATGTCTGATAGAAGAGACAGCAGCCTTGAATATTTGATAGATGAGACAGCCACCTTGAATGTTTGATAGAGGAGATAGCAGCCTTGAATGTTTGATAGAGGAGACAGCCACCTTGAATGTTTGATAGAGGAGACAACAGCCTTGAATGTTTGATAGAGGAGACAGCAGCCTTGAATGTTTGATAGAGGAGACAGCAGTCTTGAATGTTTGATAGAGGAGACAACAGCCTTGAATGTTTGATAGAGGAGACAGCAGCCTTGAATCTTTGATAGAGGAGACAGCAGCCTTGAATGTTTGATAGAGGAGACAGCCACCTTGAATGTTTGATAGAGGAGAGAGCAGCCTTGAATCTTTGATAGAGGAGACAGCCACCTTGAATCTTTAATAGAGGAGACAGCAGCCTTGAATGTTTGATAGAGGAGACAGCCTCCTTGAATGTTTGATAGAGGAGACAGCAGCCTTGAATGTTTGATAGAGGAGACAGCCACCTTGAATGTTTGATAGAGGAGACAGCAGCCTTGAATGTTTGATAGAGGAGACAGCCACCTTGAATGTCTGATAGAAGATACAGCAGCCTTGAATGTTTGATAGAGGAGACAGCCACCTTGAATGTTTGATAGAGGAGATAGCAGCCTTGAATGTTTGATAGAGGATACAGCCACCTTGAATGTTTGATAGAGGAGACTACAGCCTTGAATGTTTGATAGAGGAGACAGCAGCCTTGAATGTTTGATAGAGGAGACAGCAGCCTTGAATGTTTGATAGAGGAGACAGCAGGCTTGAATGTTTGATAGAGGAGACAGCAGCCTTGAATGTTTGATAGAGGAGACAGCAGCCTTGAATGTTTGATAGAGGAGACAGCAGTCTTGAATGTTTGATAGAGGAGACAACAGCCTTGAATGTTTGATAGAGGAGACAGCAGCCTTGAATCTTTGATAGAGGAGACAGCAGCCTTGAATGTTTGATAGAGGAGACAGCAGCATTGAATGTTTGATAGAGGAGACAGCCACCTTGAATGTTTGATAGAGGAGACAGCAGCCTTGAATGTTTGATAGAGGAGACAGCCACCTTGATTGTCTGATAGAAGAGACAGCAGCCTTGAATGTTTGATAGAGGAGACAGCCACCTTGAATGTTTGATAGAGGAGATAGCAGCCTTGAATGTTTGATAGAGGAGACAGCCACCTTGAATTTTTGATAGAAAAGACAACAGCCTTGAATGTTTGATAGAGGAGACATCAGCCTTGAATCTTTGATAGAGACAGAAGCCTTGAATGTTTGATAGAGGAGACAGCAGCCTTGAATGTTTGATAGAGGAGACAGCAGCCTTGAATCTTTGATAGAGGAGACAGCAGGCTTGAATGTTTGATAGAGGAGACAGCAGCCTTGAATGTTTGATAGAGGAGACAGCAGCCTTGAATGTTTGATAGAGGAGACAGCAGGCTTGAATGTTTGATAGAGGAGACAGCAGGCTTGAATATTTGCTAGAGGAGACATACAGCAGCCTTGAATGTTTGATACAGGAGACAGCAGCCTTGAATAATGTTTGATAGAGGAGACAGCAGCCTTGAATGCTTGATAGAGGAGACAGCAGTCTTGAATGTTTGATAGAGGAGACAGCAGGCTTGAATGTTTGATAGAGGAGACAGCAGGCTTGAATGTTTGATAAAGGAGACATCAGCCTTGAATGTTTGATAGAGGAGACAGCAGCCTTGAATGTTTGATAGAGGAGACAGCAGCCTTGAATGTTTGATAGAGGAGACAGCAGTCTTGAATGTTTGATAGAGGAGACAGCAGCCTTGAATGTTTGATAGAGGAGACAGCAGCCTTGAATGTTTGATAGAGGAGACATACAGCAGCCTTGAATGTTTGATAGAGGAGACAGCAGCCTTGAATGTTTGATAGGGGAGACAGCAGCCTTGAATGTTTGATAGAGGAGACAGCAGGCTTGAATGTTTGATAGAGACAGCAGGCTTGAATGTTTGATAAAGGAGACATCAGCCTTGAATGTTTGATAGAGGAGACATACAGCAGCCTTGAATGTTTGATAGAGGAGACATACAGCAGCCTTGAATGTTTGATAGAGGAAACAACAGCCTTGAATGTTTGATAGAGGAGACATACAGCAGCCTTGAATGTTTGATAGAGGAGACATACAGCAGTCTTGAATGTTTGATAGAGGAGACAGCAGCCTTGAATGTTTGATAAAGGAGACATACATCAGCCTTGAATGTTTGATAGAGGAGACAGCAGCCTTGAATGTTTGATAGAGGAGACAGCAGCCTTGAATGTTTGATAGAGGAGACATACAGCAGCCTTGAATGTTTGATAGAGGTGACATACAGCAGCCTTGAATGTTTGATAGAGGAGACAGCAGTCTTGAATGTTTGATAGAGGAGACAACAGCCTTAAATGTTTGATAGAGGAGACAGCAGTCATGAATGTTTGATAGAGGAGACAACAGCCTTGAATGTTTGATAGAGGAGACAGCAGCCTTGAATCTTTGATAGAGGAGACAGCAGCCTTGAATGTTTGATAGAGGAGACAGCCACCTTGAATGTTTGATAGAGGAGAGAGCAGCCTTGAATCTTTGATAGAGGAGACAGCCACCTTGAATCTTTGATAGAGGAGACAGCAGCCTTGAATCTTTGATAGAGGAGACAGCCACCTTGAATCTTTGATAGAGGAGACAGCAGCCTTGAATGTTTGATAGAGGAGACGGCCACCTTGAATGTCTAATAGAAGAGACAGCAGCCTTGAATGTTTGATAGAGGAGACAGCCACCTTGAATGTTTGATAGAGGAGATAGCAGCCTTGAATGTTTGATAGAGGAGACAACAGCCTTGAATGTTGGATAGAGGAGACAGCAGCCTTGAATGTTTGATAGAGGAGACAGCAGCCTTGAATGTTTGATAGAGGAGACAGCCACCTTGAATGTTTGATAGAGGAGACAGCAGCCTTGAATGTTTGATAGAGGAGACAGCCACCTTGAATGTCTGATAGAAGAGACAGCAGCCTCGAATGTTTGATAGAGGAGATAGCAGCCTTGAATGTTTGATAGAGGAGACAGCTACCTTGAATGTTTGATAGAGGAGACAACAGCCTTGAATGTTTGATAGAGGAGACAGCAGCCTTGAATGTTTGATAGAGGAGACAGCAGGCTTGAATGTTTGATAGAGGAGATAGCAGCCTTGAATGTTTGATAGAGGAGACAGCCACCTTGAATGTTTGATAGAGGAGACAACAGTCTTGAATGTTTGATAGAGGAGACAGCAGCCTTGAATGTTTGATAGAGGAGACAGCAGTCTTGAATGTTTGATAGAGGAGACAACAGCCTTGAATGTTTGATAGAGGAGACAGCACCCTTGAATCTTTGATAGAGGAGACAGCAGTCTTGAATGTTTGATAGAGGAGACAGCCACCTTGAATGTTTGATACAGGAGAGAGCAGCCTTGAATCTTTGATAGAGGAGACAGCCACCTTGAATCTTTGATAGAGGAGACAGCAGTCTTGAATGTTTAATAGAGGAGACAGCCACCTTGAATGTTTGATAGAGGAGATAGCAGCCTTGAATGTTTGATAGAGGAGACAGCAGCCTTGAATGTTTGATTGGGGAGACAGCAGCCTTGAATGTTTGATAGAGGAGACAGCAGGCTTGAATGTTTGATAGAGGAGACAGCAGGCTTGAATGTTTGATAAAGGAGACATCAGCCTTGAATGTTTGATAGAGGAGACATACAGCAGCCTTGAATGTTTGATAGAGGAGACATACAGCAGCCTTGAATGTTTGATAGAGGAAACAACAGCCTTGAATGTTTGATAGAGGAGACATACAGCAGCCTTGAATGTTTGATAGAGGAGACATACAGCAGCCTTGAATGTTTGATAGAGGAGACAGCAGCCTTGAATGTTTGATAGAGGAGACATACAGCAGCCTTGAATGTTTGATAGAGGAGACAGCAGCCTTGAATGTTTGATAGAGGAGACAGCAGCCTTGAATGTTTGATAGAGGAGACATACAGCAGCCTTGAATGTTTGATAGAGGTGACATACAGCAGCCTTGAATGTTTGATAGAGGAGACAGCAGTCTTGAATGTTTGATAGAGGAGACAACAGCCTTGAATGTTTGATAGAGGAGACAGCAGTCTTGAATGTTTGATAGAGGAGACAACAGCCTTGAATGTTTGATAGAGGAGACAGCAGTCTTGAATGTTTGATAGAGGAGACAACAGCCTTGAATGTTTGATAGAGGAGACAGCAGCCTTGAATCTTTGATAGAGGAGACAGCAGCCTTGAATCTTTGATAGAGGAGACAGCCACCTTGAATGTTTGATAGAGGAGAGAGCAGCCTTGAATCTTTGATAGAGGAGACAGCCACCTTGAATCTTTGATAGAGGAGACAGCAGCCTTGAATGTTTGATAGAGGAGACAGCCACCTTGAATCTTTGATAGAGGAGACAGCAGCCTTGAATGTTTGATAGAGGAGACAGCCACCTTGAATGTCTGATAGAAGAGACAGCAGCCTTGAATGTTTGATAGAGGAGACAGCCACCTTGAATGTTTGATAGAGGAGATAGCAGCCTTGAATGTTTGATAGAGGAGACAGCCACCTTGAATGTTTGATAGAGGAGACAACAGCCTTGAATGTTGGATAGAGGAGACAGCAGCCTTGAATGTTTGATAGAGGAGACAGCAGCCTTGAATGTTTGATAGAGGAGACAGCAGCTTTGAATGTTTGATAGAGGAGACAGCAGCCTTGAATGTTTGATAGAGGAGACAGCAGACTTGAATGTTTGATAGAGGAGACAGCAGGCTTGAATGTTTGATAGAGGAGATAGCAGCCTTGAATGTTTGATAGAGGAGACAGCCACCTTGAATGTTTGATAGAGGAGACAACAGTCTTGAATGTTTGATAGAGGAGACAGCAGCCTTGAATGTTTGATAGAGGAGACAGCAGTCTTGAATGTTTGATAGAGGAGACAGCAGCCTTGAATGTTTGATAGAGGAGACAGCAGCCTTGAATCTTTGATAGAGGAGACAGCAGTCTTGAATGTTTGATAGAGGAGACAGCCACCTTGAATGTTTGATACAGGAGAGAGCAGCCTTGAATCTTTGATAGAGGAGACAGCCACCTTGAATCTTTGATAGAGGAGACAGCAGTCTTGAATATTTAATAGAGGAGACAGCAGCCTTGAATGTTTGATTGGGGAGACAGCAGCCTTGAATGTTTGATAGAGGAGACAGCAGGCTTGAATGTTTGATAGAGGAGACAGCAGGCTTGAATGTTTGATAAAGGAGACATCAGCCTTGAATGTTTGATAGAGGAGACATACAGCAGCCTTGAATGTTTGATAGAGGAGACATACAGCAGCCTTGAATGTTTGATAGAGGAAACAACAGCCTTGAATGTTTGATAGAGGAGACATACAGCAGCCTTGAATGTTTGATAGAGGAGACATACAGCAGCCTTGAATGTTTGATAGAGGAGACAGCAGCCTTGAATGTTTGATAGAGGAGACATACAGCAGCCTTGAATGTTTGATAGAGGAGACAGCAGCCTTGAATGTTTGATAGAGGAGACAGCAGCCTTGAATGTTTGATAGAGGAGACATACAGCAGCCTTGAATGTTTGATAGAGGTGACATACAGCAGCCTTGAATGTTTGATAGAGGAGACAGCAGTCTTGAATGTTTGATAGAGGAGACAACAGCCTTGAATGTTTGATAGAGGAGACAGCAGTCTTGAATGTTTGATAGAGGAGACAACAGCCTTGAATGTTTGATAGAGGAGACAGCAGTCTTGAATGTTTGATAGAGGAGACAACAGCCTTGAATGTTTGATAGAGGAGACAGCAGCCTTGAATCTTTGATAGAGGAGACAGCAGCCTTGAATCTTTGATAGAGGAGACAGCCACCTTGAATGTTTGATAGAGGAGAGAGCAGCCTTGAATCTTTGATAGAGGAGACAGCCACCTTGAATCTTTGATAGAGGAGACAGCAGCCTTGAATGTTTGATAGAGGAGACAGCCACCTTGAATCTTTGATAGAGGAGACAGCAGCCTTGAATGTTTGATAGAGGAGACAGCCACCTTGAATGTCTGATAGAAGAGACAGCAGCCTTGAATGTTTGATAGAGGAGACAGCCACCTTGAATGTTTGATAGAGGAGATAGCAGCCTTGAATGTTTGATAGAGGAGACAGCCACCTTGAATGTTTGATAGAGGAGACAACAGCCTTGAATGTTGGATAGAGGAGACAGCAGCCTTGAATGTTTGATAGAGGAGACAGCAGCCTTGAATGTTTGATAGAGGAGACAGCAGCTTTGAATGTTTGATAGAGGAGACAGCAGCCTTGAATGTTTGATAGAGGAGACAGCAGACTTGAATGTTTGATAGAGGAGACAGCAGTCTTGAATGTTTGATAGAGGAGACAGCAGCCTTGAATGTTTGATAGAGGAGACAGCAGCCTTGGATGTTTGATAGGGGAGACAGCAGCCATGAATGTTTGATAGAGGAGACAGCAGCCTTGAATGTTTGATAGAGGAGACAACAGCCTTGAATATTTGATAGAGGAGACAGCAGATTTGAATGTTTGATAGAGGAGACAGCAGCCTTGAATGTTTGATAGAGGAGACAGCAGCCTTGCATGTTTGAGAGGAGACAGCAGCCTTGAATGTTTGATAGAGGAGATAGCAGCCTTGAATGTTTGATAGAGGAGACAGCAGGCTTGAATGTTTGATAGAGGAGACAGCAGCTTTGAATGTTTGATAGAAGAGACAGCAGCCTTGAATGTTTGATAGAGGAGACAGCAGCCTTGAATGTTTGATAGAGGAGACAGTAGCCTTGAATGTTTGATAGAGACAGCAGCCTTGAATGTTTGATAGAGGAGACAGCAGCCTTGAATGTTTGAGAGGAGACAGCAGCCTTGAATGTTTGATAGAGGAGACAGCAGTCTTGAATGTTTGATAGAGGAGACAGCAGCCTTGAATGTTTGATAGAGGAGACAGCAGCCCTGAATGTTTGATAGAGGAGACAGCAGCCTTGAATGTTTCACCCGAGCGGGCTGTGGTAGCATGTTTCAGTCAGATATCGTAGGAGTGAAAACGATTCTTTGTCTTGCAATGGGTGATAATGAAAGACAATTAATGCATGTTCCGTGATTGTCTAAATTGTGGTTTAACCTTTTTTTTTAGTAATAGCTACATTTTCATTTGCTGTTTTAAACATCAGTCGAACATGATTACGTTTGTCTTCAGGACTGTGCCAGTTCAAGCGTTGTAACATGTCACCAATACTAGATTAATTTAGCTGTATGCTGGTGACGAACCTTGTGGCCTTGTGATGGACGAAGCACTCGCATTTCTACCTGTTTCTACAGCTCGCAAAAATAAATTACTGACAATGTCACTCTGTGATATCAAACGGAAAATTACCAATATATTCAAATTGTGATATACTGTCTCCTATAATTATTAATTATATTTTGCTTCTTCATTCTCTACCTTGAGACATATAACGTAAATATACTATTGAATATTAAAAGTAATACCATTGTGACGTCATGGATTTGTGAAGAAAAGTGAAAATTGATTTTACGTCATACTTCCGGTCTACATAGTCTTTCCATTCATCAGATCCAAAATTTTTAAATCTAAAATAATATATCGATAAATTATTATGCAGGACCAATCAATTGGTTAAATTCAAAGCTATTTGTTATTGAAATGTGCAATTCCTAAATAATGCAGTTATTATTAAATCTAATGTTCTCCTCCCTCATAGCCCGGCAGATTAAGTCAATATTCAGACAAAATCAATTAGTTTGTGGTACAAGCATAAAAGTTGGCATGGGTACTCCTCTTAGGATGCTTGTTTGAACAAACCCGTTAGCCACTTGTTTTCTTCAAAATGGCAATTATTTTCAAGATGGCTGCCAATCGCGGTTGAAAAAATGTTTTCTGAGTATAAAAGTTGACTTAGAAGTTCCATCTAAATGTCAAATAAAACACTTCCTTTAACAAAGAAACCAAATACATAAATATATATAAAATTTTAACTTTTTTAAGTTCCCACTATCATTTACTGGAGAAATAAAGTGAGTGTCGGAGCACAACCAGGGCCCACTGGTGACACCACTGCTGTGAAACTCAACATAGGGTTCAGTTCATTTTAGCATTGCTTAGTGTCCTAAATGCTATCTAACAAGTCCTATATACACTTACATGTAGTCTTGTTAAATGTAGGAGCAGTTAGATAGCCACACCTGAATTTACATGATGTGGCAGTGTGGGAAAGCCGAGCCCAGGATAATGGGGCATTATAAAAACTTTTTAGATCGTTTGGTTTTCTAACTTTTCGACTTTGAGCGTACCTGATGAAGATTATTCCAGAAACGTATCTACGTTTTTATTAGTATTTCAGAATAAATAAGTTTTTTTCAGGTATGACATTGATAAATGTTTGCTGTCTTTGTCAATTTCGAAATAATGTCACAATGACGTTCTGCATAAATTCGCATTGATTGTTTAGTATAACATTGTAAGCGTAGAATCGTGTCGTCACAAACAAAGAGGAGCTCAATACACGAAACAGGTTATGGCCATCCCTTCAATGGCTCTAGCATTTTATAGTAGTTAATGTTGCATTTTTGAACTATTCGTTCTTTTCCGTTTAATTGGGCCATTGCCTTTGTTTTACGATTTACTTGTATTGTTTTTTGTCTTTCCGCATTGTGATTTTTGTGCAGTTCTTTATTCTAATATCTACTTTTATCCAACATTATATAAAAGTTTTCCTTTGGAATTAAAGTGCAATACACTGTGCTGATAACATAATGGTGTGAAGTAACAAGTGATTTTCATGCCGGATTACTCATTCATGACGTCGTCATGGTATTGGAATGCAGGAATAGACGACTCATGATAATCAATGTAAATAAAGCAACTGTTCAATGCTCATTCATTCATATTAATATTCAGAGTCATATTTGCATTTCCAAGGATACAGTTTCAATATTTCCGGCAAGTGTACGGTTCAGTACATAATCAACTATTCACATGTCTCAAAAGAGGTATAGTCGAGCGATTTTTGACAGTGCAATTGATTTAATGGTGAACGTGACGTCATGGTCAAAATGTAGTTTCTCTCAAAGTATTGTAATACATTTCTTTGTAGGTTATTCCAGAAACGCGTTGTGCGCACTAAATTTAATATCTATGTTTTTTTACTATCACTGTGTCGATACATCTGCTGGTTGACTATTAGTCTCCGAGGGTATCATCCGCCCAGTAGTCGGTGCTACGGCACGGACATGGTCAATTAGATATATTTATTACTGAAATTTACAGTTCATAAATAATGTAAATATTAATCATATGGCAAAATCATGCTCATTATTTTATTCATGAGATATGAATATTCATGATGTCGTGGAACCACGTGACATTTTTTTTCAGCAACATTGGGATGAATATTATTTTCTTAGAAAAAAAACCATAGCCTAACCCCCCCCCACAAGTTATATGGTCGGTCCCTTAATCAATGATGAATAATATATTACTACAGCTGTTTTATGTGTTTTAAAAAAAATCATATTTGTTCTATATATTTATTTGATACATTTGTAATAATAATAGAAAAGATCAGATTTGAGATTTTATTGTTATGTTTCCCCTCAACGCACCTCACATAATTATTTGATCACGTGATACTTTGTTTGTTTATGAAGAAGCGGTGTAAATGGAACAGACGAATTGTATGAAAATGCCTCGGGAATAATGGTATGTTTCACATGCCCAACATCCCTACGTTGCCTCTTAAATGGCGTCGGGCATTGAAAAGTGTAAAAACGATCACAATTAATCTTCTCCATGAACCTACAGATCATAAGTCTTCCATTCTAAATAAGTATCAAGTGGAACTTTTTTCCCGGAAGTTTTAATGTGAACGAGGAGAACTTATGTGGGTATGGCGGTTTCGTCAGTTTTATCATTTTTTTTAACCATATATTAAGGTTTTTTTAGGAAATGATAGGAAAATTGTATCAAAAATTTGCTTGAACAACCCTAAGCGGTGTTTGGTGAAAAAAAAACACTCAGAAATTAAGTCCAGGTTTAATAAAAGATCAACAGAGCCTCTTTTACTTCTTCAGCCGTTCATTGCTTAGTACTATGATGACGTCCATTTTGATTCAATATGGCGGTCATATGCAAATTAGCAAAATGGGCTTGATTTTACCATATGTAAAACGAATGTCCTCCTCCTTTCGGGCATAGGTGACCTTAGCCAACTTGACTATCCTGTTTAGGCTCATTGGTTTTATTGCTTCCAAAACTTTAAAATTATTTAGCTTTTCAATCTTTCGATTTTGAGCGTACCTGATGAATATTATTCCAGAAACGCGTCGTGCGCACTAAATTAGATATCTACATTGTTTTTAATGTATCTACCTTATAAAAGGTGTCCATGGAACTGACAGGGATGAAGGAACATCAGGATGTCTGACGTTGACTGTCACTATATCTAGAGTATTGACTGGTACAATGTGTCCTAGGCGTATCATATTCTCTTTTGCCGCCAGACAAAATCGACACCCTATTAAACAGTAAAAATATACCAAGTTTTCATAATTTTTTTAATATATTTTTATGTGACTCTTTCACGGTTGATTGATTGATTGATTAATTAGTGTTCAACTCCTTCTTTAACAGTATTTCAGAAATATCATGACATGACTCTTTCGCAAATCGCCTAGATATATACATTTTTGTCTGTTAGTCATGGGAGGTTCAATTTGATGTTCCGAGTGTCATCCGCCATCACTGGCGTACTAGATTTCAGAATCCTCGGCATTTATTGTTCCTGACGCTACAAATGTTGCAAGTAGAATAAAGATTACAAAATTACCAATATTTATGATCGTATACTTCTGTACACCCATATATAATGCTAAATTGTTCATTGAAATATTTTATTTACAATGTGACGTATTTGAACTACATTTTACCCCATTTTGCTATATACCCTAAGTTTTGAAGAAATAGATGGGCAATTAGCTGACTATTTTAACTTCAAAATGGGTGTGTAGCGAGAAGATGTGTGTCTACCAGAAAAATAAAACAAAGTGATTTTAATGTTTGGCTCAAGGCCAATTGTGATATCGATATCATCAAAATGCTCAAGTTTTTGATTGACAACATATTTGCTATTTGTGGATGTGTTTTTCAACAGACAGCCGGCACACATATGGCTACAAACTGTGTTCTTCTTCACGCCAACTTGTTCCTTTATTTGTACTATGTAAACTTCATACAGGGGCTTCTCAAGTTTTACTGTCGCCACCATGATTTGGTTAATCGTTACGAAACATATGTGTCACAAATGACCACGAATATGTTCCACTTGTCGTAAGCACTTTCCAGTCCTTTCCTCATTCATGACTTATCACCGGGTTTGTACCTAGAGTAACATGACTAGTGGAGCAGGGACAGCTTACCCTTCCGGAGCACATGAATTCACCCATGGTTTCTAGTGAGGCTTGTGTTAGTCGATCTTTAGTTGTTTTGTAGATCGTTGTTTGTCCTTTTGTCCTTTTTCTTTTGCCCATTGTGTTGTCTTGTCCTTCGATATATGGGTTCTGATTACCTCCCTTTGGTATCCTCAAACTCTGTCCTTTTATATGTAACAATATACCCACCACCGCAGTATATGGAGAAAATGTATCATAGCTTGGGACCATCTTGGGCATGGTCGTATGGTAGTTGGATTTATAACTAACTGTGCAATCAGTGCCTATCACTATTAAAGACGCGAGTTCAAATCCCGCTAATGGCCAGGTGTACTCGATACATTAAGTGATAAAGTTTTTCAGTGACTTGCGGCAGGTCGATGGTTTTCTCCGGATACTCCAGTTTCCTTCACCAATAAAACTGACTGCCACGATATAAGTGAAATATTGTTGAAAGTGGGGTTAACCACCATAATCCTAACCCTGTATCACAGCTGATGCGATACTCCAGACCCTGTGCTTGTAGAATTATGATTACTACTTACATTAGCTACTTTACATGTTATCTATGTTATTTTATTACAATAAATTAAAATTTTAATAAATTAATAATTTAAAATCACAATAATATGTTACTGTATATAATACTAATACAATACCATGCTGACAAAATAATCCCAGGACTGCATTGTTGTTGTTGACAAGGTATCGTTTGATGTCTTTTGAGTAGATTAAGTTGATGACTTTAATTCAAGCATACAACAGAATGTCATTATTATTAATCATTGTGAATATCTTTAACATTTATTTATCAAACTAAAGTTTTGAGTTCGAATCCCGCTTATGGCGAGATGTACTCGATACAACAGTATGTGAGAGATTTGTCAGTGACTTGCAGCAGGTCGGTGGTTTTCTCTGGGTACTCCGGTTTCCTCCACCAATAAAACTGACCGCCACGATATAACTGAAATAATTTTGAAAGTGGCGTTAAGTACCATAACCCGTACCCTTTTTACTCAGCAAATATGTAATTGTGGCTGTTAATTAGCTTTGCATATGCATACGATCACAAAAACTATGCGCTTTAATCCCGCTTTAGGAGAAGTGTACTCGATACAAAGGTAAAACATTCATTCGGGTACTCCGGTTCACTCCACCAACATAACCGTCCACCTGGACAGTAAGAAAGGTGAAGATGAAGGTTAATACATTGTAAGGATTTGCTTACCATTCTAACATAGACGTCCTTCTTTCGCTTTGTGAACAAATGAGCGATTTATCGATTGGGTATAATCTCATTAGCACATGCACCGATGCATGTGACTCACTTTCCCATCGTAAATGTACATGTTGATGAATTATCGTCTGCTCGAATTTGGCAGCATAAATTGTGTGCGACATTGTCCGCAAACGTAAATATAAATTACCGTCTTCCAATCAAAGTATACTACCATATAAGTACTCTTAGACATATCAGAATCAAAATAAATCATGGAAGCCAGAATGTATTTTGAGTTTTAATATGGGTTGGCGGATATTAGTATTTTATCCTGAGCCATGCTAAAACTGAAAACACATTCTAGCTTCCATGATTTATTTCTTAATTACCTTGTGGTAGTTATTAGCAATTAAACTGACATTTTAGACACAAGTTGGAACAGGATCTGCTATCCTTCCGTAGCACCTGAGTTCGCCCCCGGTATTTGTGGGGTCCGTATTGCTCAATCGATAGTTTTCTGCATGCTGTTCTGTGGATCATTGGTTGTTCCTTTTCTATTGGACATTGTGTTTTCTGTCCTTCTTCAATTTGCGGCTTCTGATTATCCCTTTGTTATCTTCAAACTTTTATTAAAGTAAAGGAACAGCCCTTTTATTGTGGCTCTACATTTGACAGTGACAGTAAAGAATTGTTCGCTGTACATTGTGCTAGTTATTTTACTATTATGCACACGATGTTTAGTTCGTCTTTACCTCCAATTGTTTGTGGGAGGGTGCATGTCTTATTTACGTTATTTGTGTTTGTTTGCGTGTGGTGGTGTACAGCACATATCGTGTTGTGTTTTTATACCCCCGCTCCACCAGGGGGGGGGGGGGGGGGGGTGCGGTAAACTGTTTTACCTCTGTCCATCCTTCTATCCATCCCAGATATTTTTCGGCACATTTTTCTCAGCAACTATTGATGGCAGAAATCTGATATTTGGTCACAAGTTTTATATAGGTATGCCATATTGTGGGAAGCGTTTTTCGCCCTGTCAGATTCCTACTTCCTGTTTACCAACTTAGTTGGTTTTTATACACATTGAACATAGATGCGGGGGTATCACAAGTGAGCATTAGCTCACAGTTCATCTTGTTGTTTTGTTTTTCTTTGTCTTGTGTGCCCTATGTTGCCAGTTTCTCTGGATTGTCCTTTTTTGAGTGCCCCTTCGGTATTCTTTAATGGTTACTTACGTTGATTAGGTCGAGAGTGTTGCCTTGATGTACTGGGAATGTTTATCTTTTCTTTCAGTTCTAAATCAAGCTGCATTTTATGAAACCTGCAATAAAAGCAAAAGGTTATTCTCGTTGATATTTGTGGAATTGTTGACAACCATTGTTTAAAATTCTAATTCATTAAAAACATCAAGCCGTAATAGACAACAATATCATAATCGGGGTTAGAGCTATGGTGTTTAATGCCACGTTCAACAATATTTCAGCTATATCGTGGCGGTCACTTTTATTGGTGGAGGAAACCGGAGAAAAACACTGACCTACCCCATGTCACTGACAAGGTTTATCACATAATGTTGTATCGAGTACACCTCACCACCAATGGGACTATAACTCACAACTTTAGTGGTGATAGGCACTCATTGCACAGATAGTTGTAAATTCAACTACCACCCGATCACGACCACGACGGATCCTCACAATCATTAATACATGCATATATATATATATATATACATATATCTTGAATACACTTGGTGTAGGAATAGAAAACTAATTATCTTTTTTTCTCTTTCAGATATGGCGGTATTATTGGCTGAACATTTTTGGGGATTCTGGATATTACTGAATCATGATAATTCATGCATAGTGATATTTAATTTGAAGACAATGCATATTAAAAAAAAACCAATCGGTTTCAAAAATCTGTGTTTAGAGAAAGTTGGTTGTAGGTTGATTAGCCGGAGAAAACCACAGATTTGCCGCAAGCCACTGACAAACTTGAGCACATAATGTTGTATCGAATACACTTCACCATGAGCGGAGTTGGAACTCAAAACTTTTCATTGTGATAGGTACTGACTGCACAGGCAGTTGTACATCCAACCACCACATAATCACGACCGCGGAAGCCCTTTCGGCAAAAAGATAATCTTGGACACGGTGATGAATAATATTTATTGCAAATTTGATGGATCCCAAGCAGACTCCGGAAACACGACAGGAGACCATCACTACATACATAATATATGTTTTGATGTGTATAAAGATCGTTGCCATGGCTAATTGTTTCTAAGTCTCCGGTGATCGAGTGTATGAGTAAAACCAATATATAAACAAATATATTGACTTATTTGATTATTTTTCGAGTATATCGGTGAGTAGTGTAGCAAAATATAATATGTCACGTGCCTGTGTATCTAATCAATCTTCTACCAGGGCAAGCAATCGTCAACAATTATGTTGGGAGAAATTTAAGCATGGGTAATACGTAATTAATCGTTGCCGATTACCGTCATGATGTTAACGGTAAAATATACACAACATGACAGTATCGCAGACACACTTCTGATTATTCATTAATACGTAATTAATCGTTACCGATTACGACACGATCTTTAAATTAAAATGTACACAACATGAAAATAACGCACACTGACTTTCGATTATTTATAACGGTGGTATTAATAATACTTATTTTGAGCAGAAGAGAACATTACCATTCGGCCATTTTGAAGTTTTTTGTCAAAGAGTTCTTGTTAAGCTTCAATTTTAAAACTTCCACTTGAATCATGTTGCTTCTTCCTTTACTTCCTCCACACTTATCAATAGTGGAGAATTTATCAGATGTGGCTGTACGACTTCTTGAGTCATTGTGCATAGAACTGACGACTGGACACGCCCACTTACTACTCAGAATTGATTTGGATAAGTCGTTGAACAATCCTGAATCATGTACACATATCTGAAATATGTAAGTAAATTAATATCTTGTAAATTTATCGAACTAGATAATAATGAAATAAAAACGTATATATCAAATTTAGTGCGCAGACATGTTTCTGGAATAACCTTCATCAGGTAAGCTCAAAATCGAAAGATTGGAAAGCCAAATAATTTAAAGTTTCGGGAGCAATAGAACCAAAGGCCCTAAACAGGACGGCCAAAATTGGCTAAAGCCACCTATGTCGGAGGGAGGAGCACCTTTGTTTCATTAATAATTACGTTATTTAGGAACTCTATTGATTTTATGTATTCAGAATACCGAACGTTCGTGGTTACGTTTGGTTCTATGGTATTTATCTCACATTCAGCAACTTGTTAGCAAATTCAGGAGAACAGGCCTTATTGCGAGATGAAATCCAAGGCAAATATAACGACCAGTCCGGTGAAAACCCGGCATTGAGTAGGTGTCTGAAAACCTTAACTTTTGGGGTGAATAATGGGGCTCGCATGCACGTCAGTGGTGTTGGGCCTTTGATCAGCAACTAGCCCGTAGGTGACACAGGCCCTTCGACCTTTTAGGAATGGTATAAATACTGATTTATATGATAATATTATCAATGCATGTATCACCAAAAGATGCCAATATCAGTATCATTCAACTGTGTCAATAACTCTCAAGAAAGATTTGAAGATAAGAAAAATGTAGATAATAGAATGCAGCAGTAAAGAGTAAGAGTCAATATTGGTTGGCTTGGAATCAGGATAATTTGGGCAACATGTCTACCCATTTACTGTTCCAACTCAGGGTGTTGGTCTAATACACAGCCGACATGATTATCATCTCGTAAAAATGTAACTGGTTCTCGCCAATGAAACAGCTAAGATAATTTTAACATTTGATGTTAAAAATAATTCCTCTCTCACTAATCCAATTGAACTGTGTATACATGTATATCAGTAATATCAAATTCAACTTATAGCAATGCCTAATTTGACATATTAAATATTAAAGGTAACCATCACAAAATAAACAGCCTAAGCGAAGAAAAAACTACGATCGAGTATAATCAGAGTATGATTGGGAATATAATAGGCGCTTATCTTACCATTATTGCAACTGACTTCCTGTTAGCACCAATATTTTGTCCAAAACAAGTAGTACTAAACATTCCATTCTTGTCGTCCTGGTCCGGTATCGTAAATATTGATCTTGTTAATTCGTATTTCAGCAAAGAAGTTCTCTCTAATGCCATTAATGAGGTCAGGGTTCTTGACTGTCCAGTATAGCAAAATGTCTGACTGTGGTAAATTAAGCCACGTGGTCTTGTTAATATGGTTATTTTTGTGTTCATGGTGTGCTTGAATAAACAATGTTGTGTAATATTCGTTGAATCAGCGTACATACAATTCTGTCCAAAATAGAAACATAGCATATAGTATATATATATTGTGGAATCGTGTGACTAGCATTGTGTGCTCGAACCCCGTTCGTGGCAAGGTGTACTCGATACAATATTATGTGATAAAGTTTGTCAGTGACTTGCGACAGGTTGGTGGTTTTCTCCGGATACTCCTGTTTCCTCCACCAATAAAACTGACCGCCACGATATAACTGAAATATTGTAGAAAGTGGCGTTTAACACCATAACTCTATAAACCCTAACCATGGATTTGTGTGCTGTTATTATTTAATTGATAACTGATCCACGTTTGAACATTGTAAAAAATCTGTATTACAAAAATGTTAATGAAAACAACATAGATAAATTCAAGGGTGCAAGACGCATTTCTATAATAACCTTCATCAGGTTTATTTAGTCATAAAATTGGAAAGCCAAATAATTAAAAAGTCTTTGGGAGAAAGAAAGCAAAATGGCCTACTAAGTATATACAAAATCTGCAAAGGTCACCTGATGGATGAGAACCTTAGGTGTAATATTCGTTAAATTAATCAGGAACAGTAAATTACAATAATACATATTTCTACTAAAACATGCTAAAGCAGAAAAAACTGACTACTTGGTCAGTAATAGTCCACCAACAGAGGTATTGACCATATTCATATAGTGACAATCAAAGATTTTACAAATACCTATGTTTTTATTACAAGAAAAACATATTTCTGAGGAAATTAAGAATCTACATGTACTTAGAATATATACTTACTACTGCAAACTTGATAGCAGATTCAAACACAGCAGACGATTTCTCTGACGCCATTTCCGTCAGGTATGAGTTAACGAATGATTGTTCATTTACATGTTTGGTAATTATGAAAGGATTTCCAGCCATTACATTAATAAATATATTTCCCATCTCTTCTTTATGTGCTAAACGTAAAAAATACGAAAACGTTACATCTAAAAATAATTAAATAAAATGAAGGCATGTAGTTAAATGGACATTACTAGCTTTAACTATTTGAAGTCTTTCAATCAGTTCTGTGGTACCTAGGTTAATAACGGCTAACCAATCTGCAACCCACAATAAAATACAACTATTTGCAGAATGCACAGCAACATTAATGCGGATCATATACTCAAAAAGAAAAGAAAAGAAAGCAAAATAGTGTGAGACAGGTTTGTTTGTTTACATACATTACTGGTGGAACTAGAAGTTCTGTACATGAACATTCTATAGTATATACTTTCCTAAGGATGACGTTTTGGTAATAAACGTACAAATCCATATTAAGACTCTACAGAAAGCAGTCTTGTGAAATAAAACTTACAGTAATGCACGATATTTTTCATGCAGTTAAGTTGTACAAAAGCAAAGAAATGAATTCCAGCTCCGGGTGTCACTAGAGGAACAGGAAATGCTCACCTTTTTGGAGCACATGAGTTCACTTCCGGTTTCTAGTGTTGCTCAATCTTTACTTTTTCTTTGTAGTGCTTTGTAGATAATTGATTTTCCTTTTGGCCATTGTATTGTCAATCCTACTTCGATTGAAGACTTCCGATTACCTCTTTGATATCCCCAACCTACTATCAAAATACAATTTTAACTAGTTCCATGTAAAGGATGTAGAAGGGATATTTTAATTTTCTAATTATCGGAAGAAGCATTAGCGAGATGGTGGTGAAAAGGACATGAAAAAGGTGGCCAGGTAAAACAGTAACTTTCATAACCATCAAATCAAATCAGCGACAACATATAGATTAGCATGCCTTATATAGCTCTTAAGACATAACATACCAACAGACAGACAGATGTAGAATATATCAGCTTCGGAATCACCAACTGTGGCCATGTACCATGATTTAGAACCTGGAATTGTCAGGGTGGATCCTTTTGTTTGCGGAAAGAATAAATTATTATGCAATATCCACAACCCAGATGACCAATGGCTGTCTGTTCCTATTATTCCCTTTAAAGGAAATGTTTTATATTTTCAACGCTGCAACGCATACATAGTGATATTAATAACATATGGTTGATCATAAAGAAATACCAATTTCTCAAATGGCAATGATTCTATTCCCCTTTACGTAGATTTGGTTTCGTTCCATCGTACAGGACTTTTATCGGATTTGACTATGAGTAGCACGGTGGGCTTCTTATAAGATATAGGAACTGCTTACCCCTCTAGAGCACATGGATTCACATCGGGTTTTGTGTTGTGTTCCGTGTTGCTCATCTTTACAGATTTCTGTGTTGTGCTGTACCCAATGCTTCCTGCGTCTCTGAAATTTCCATTCTTGATTGTCCCTTCTGTTTGATTTAAGGTTTATTTAAGTACGATAGTAGAAGCTTATACAATGCCTATAATTCGAATACACGGGTGTTTCGAAGTCAATATATTGGTCCTTTCGACTTTAACACAATGAGTTGTTATTGTATATTGAAAATTGTCACAAACAGAATATTTACTCACATGCATCCATTTTGAGTACGTAGGATATTTCAGATCACGTGCTATGTTTCTAGCATCAATCAAATCATTAGAATAAACTATGTACTCAGACTCAGGTTTTGTAATAGATAGAATGGCACGTGACAAGACGCTGTTGTCCTTTTCCGGATAGTGTATCTGTAAGAGAAATAGTTATTAATGTATGTACGATGTCAGAACATGCATAAAACATATAGATTCCTAACAATTGTTATGCATGGCAAGATGCAAATAAAGATGCTCAAATGATGAGCTTAAACTTTGCTTCTTCTTTTTTAAATCTGTGAACACAATTTCTGTATTAATAAATCTGATCAAGTGTAAATAAATACATACCAGTAATATCACAGACGCTCACGACAGTACACACACTTGGTACAATAAATAAATACATACCAGTAATATCACAGACGCTCACGACAGTACACACACTTGGTACAATAAATAAATACATACCAGTAATATCACAGACGCTCACGACAGTACACACACTTGGTACAATAAATACATGTTAGATATTACCAAAGGGGCAATCAAAAATGGACAATCCAGAGAAGCTGGCAACTTTGGGTGCACAAGATGACAAAAAAAAATTAATAATATGTGCTGGACACCACTATACGCAATCAAACACAAATAACATAAATAAGACATGAGCCCTCCTACAAACAACTGGAGGTAAAGATGAATCGAACATCGTTTATATGCGGAAATCGTAAGAACATCACAACACGGAACTCAGAAAGTTAAGACACATAATAGGACGATACAAAAAACCGGGCGTGAACTCAGGTGGTCACGAAGAGTAAGTAGTTCCTACTTCTTATAAATAATTATGACATTTTGACATAAATGTTGTACAGAGATATACTAAGTAAAATATATAATAAAACGGTTGAACAACACGGACCCAACCAAAAACCCTGGGGTAAGCTTGTATATGTCAGAGGGAGACTGACCAGGGGCGGATCCAGGATTTCAAGTTAGGGGGAGGGGGGTGGCGCACTTAAAGAAATTGCGCCGAGCGGAGGAAGGCGCGAAAATGTTTGGGGTATTTCGTGTGAAAAATCACGATTTTACGTCAAAATATCATATTTTTTCTAATTGCGGGGGGAGGCGCGAAAATTTTTGGGGTATTTCGTGCGAAAAATCACGATTTTACGCAAAAAAATCTTATTTTTTCCCAATTTAGGGGGGGCGCGAGCCGGGTGCGTCCCCCCCCCCCCCCCTGGATCCGCCCCTGCTGACCTTAGTTGTCATTTAATTCCGTCGTTAAGGAAGTGCAAAGTTCAAATATAAATATATCCAAATACTATGTGGATGTCGAAGCAACTGTGTGGATTATACCTAGCTAATAATCCACTAGCATGGACTTCGATCTACTGATAGTATTAATAGATTCTATAGACGTAGACATCAAAGTTAGTGTGCACGATGTGTTTCTGGGATAACCTTCACCTTCATCAAGATCGACAAATTGGAAAGCCAAATAGTTTAAATAAGGGTAATAACAAAATTACCGAACTCCGAACAATCTTACAAAGGGAAAGTCAAAACTCATAAGTATATAAACAGACCAAATCAGTCAACAACCGGAAAACGGTGAAAACCGTATTATTAGAAGCAATAAACCCAAAGGGCCTTTGGCTGAGGGAGGAGATCCTTATTTTTTTTTATCAATAATTACATTGATTAGAAACTAAATTTCAGTAATAAATATATCTAATAAACCATATCAGTGCCGGTGAACTGAAGCGTTCTTGTTAATTTGTCATCTATTGCCACATACCTCTGCTGTCTGGGATGAGCTGCTTGAACTGTCGACGTAGAAGTGAGTAAATGGTGTCGTCTTCTGTTGATATAATATCCACCATGTTACACTGTTCCCTTTAGGATCAGAACACAAACATAAACACAAACTGAAGCTAAGTAGATGAACGACTATCTGTAACCAAATCATCACTGTCAAATAATAGGCTGTAAATAAACAGATATATACATACATTTAGATTGGGTGCTTTTATCAAGACTTTCCCCCGACTTGATTATGAATAACACGACATGTGTTTTATAAGAAAAATGAACGTCTTACACTTTGCGAGCACCCTACGCTTTTTAAGGAGTTCGGGTTGCTCATATTTTTAGTTGTCTGTGTGGGTTTGTTTTTGCTTCTTTATGTTTCTTGTTCCTAATGTTGCCTGTGTCGATGGATCATGTCAATTCTTGATCGTCGATCACTTCGGTTTTCTCTAATGTTTACCTCATGTTGCTTACAGAGGCGATGCAAAAATAACATAATGAACTGGAGTATGAATAAGTATAGAAAAATATACGAAAGAACAACTCGAACTAGCGTAGAGTGGTAGAATTATGTAACATTGTAGATAGGGAACAAAAACAATGATTAGTGGCAATATATATATGCAAAACTCAGATCGACGTCTAGCCTCTAATCGACGCCCAATAATCAAATCCATGTCACATACATCTGTATCTCAAATCTATGTCAACCGTTTTTCAAATTCTCAAATCCGCGTCCAATTATCCAATAATGAATATATGGTCGTTTCTCACTTTCTCAAATCAACGTCCAATTATGTCACTGGTGTATGCCCTAACCAATAAATCGGTCATAGATCCAAGAATTTGGAAAGACGTCGATTTGAGAGTACCCTTAAACCGGAGCGTGATTTGAGATAATGACGTCAGTGGATGCCGATTTGAGTCCGGGTGCTGATCTTAGTATAAAACAATGATTAGTAGCAATGTATATATTCAATGATGTACAAAGGGACGAAACACTAACGTTAGTCAGTAGAAATAATTGTTGCAGTACAATAAACTAGTGAATATCTAATTAAGTGCACGTCACACGTTTATGTTATTTAGACAATACAGGTATGGTGTCTTTTTATATGAGATTTATTTAGATGAGGCTAACAAACAGGGGTATTGCGAGGCTCTGCCGAGCAGTCCCCCTGTTTCGTGCCGAATACAAATAAATCTCATATAAAAAGACATCCTACATATATTGTCTTTATACTGCAATACTATATTTTTTTCTCACTGTTTTCTATATAAAAAAAATTATCAAAATTCGTATTCCGTCATGAGCCCCATTTAAAAAATGTTTTATACAGGACATTGTCCAGTATATAGCAAAAGTTCCAAAAAGTGGCGTGGCCTAAATGCTTTATACAGGACATTGTCCAGTATAAAGCAAAAGTTTATACGACTCCCTTTATCAATGCTGTAAAGTTACCAATTGCAGTATAATAATATTTATCAGGTACGTTCAAAGTCAAAAGATTTAAAATCAAAACAATTTACAAGTGATTTGGAGCAATAAAACCAATGGGCCTAAATAGGATAGTCAAAATCGACTAGGGTGACCTATACCTGATACCTGAGGGAGGAGTACCTTACATTTAGTTATTGACCTATACCTGATACCTGAGGGAGGAGTACCTTACATTTAGTTATTGACCTATACCTGATACCTGAGGGAGGAGTATCTTACATTTAGTTATTGACTTATGCCTGATACCTGAGGGAGGAGTACCTTACATTTAGTTATTGACCTATACCTGATACCTGAGGGAGGAGTACCTTACATTTAGTTATTGACCTATACCTGATACCTGAGGGAGGAGTACCTTACATTTAGTTATTGACCTATACCTGATACCTGAGGGAGGAGTACCTTACATTTAGTTATTGACCTATACCTGATACCTGAGGGAGGAGTACCTTACATTTAGTTATTGACCTATACCTGATACCTGAGGGAGGAGTACCTTACATTTAGTTATTGACCTATACCTGATACCTGAGGGAGGAGTACCTTACATTTAGTTATTGACCTATACCTGATACCTGAGGGAGGAGTACCTTACATTTAGTTATTGACCTATACCTGATACCTGAGGGAGGAGTACCTTACATTTAGTTATTGACCTATACCTGATACCTGAGGGAGGAGTACCTTACATTTAGTTATTGACCTATACCTGATACCTGAGGGAGGAGTACCTTACATTTAGTTATTGACCTATACCTGATACCTGAGGGAGGAGTACCTTACATTTAGTTGTTGACCTATACCTGATACCTGAGGGAGGAGTAGCTTACATTTAGTTGTTGACCTATACCTGATACCTGAGGGAGGAGTACCTTACATTTAGTTATTGCCCTATACCTGATACCTGAGGGAGGAGTACCTTACATTTAGTTATTGACCTATACCTGATACCTGAGGGAGGAGTACCTTACATTTAGTTATTGACCTATACCTGATACCTGAGGGAGGAGTACCTTACATTTAGTTATTGACCTATACCTGATACCTGAGGGAGGAGTACCTTACATTTAGTTATTGACCTATACCTGATACCTGAGGCAGGAGTACCTTACATTTAGTTATTGACCTATACCTGATACCCGAGGGAGGAGTACCTTACATTTAGTTATTGACCTATACCTGATACCTGAGGGAGGAGTACCTTACATTTAGTTATTGACCTATACCTGATACCTGAGGGAGGAGTACCTTACATTTAGTTATTGACCTATACCTGATACCTGAGGAAGGAGTACCTTACATTTAGTTATTGACCTATACCTGATACCTGAGGGAGGAGTACCTTACATTTAGTTATTGACCTATACCTGATACCTGAGGGAGGAGTACCTTACATTTAGTTATTGACCTATACCTGATACCTGAGGGAGGAGTACCTTACATTTAGTTATTGACCTATACCTGATACCTGAGGGAGGAGTACCTTACATTTAGTTATTGACCTATACCTGATACCATGAGGGAGGAGTACCTTACATTTAGTTATTGACCTATACCTGATACCTGAGGGAGGAGTACCTTACTTTTAGTTATTGACCTATACCTGATACCTGAGGGAGGAGTATCTTACATTTAGTTATTATTACATTATGTTGGAACAGTAAATCTATAATAAATAAATATATCTAATAAACTATGTCAGTGCTCAGGGGCGGATTCAGGGGGGGGGCGCACCCGTCGCCCCCCCCCCCCCCCCCCCCCCCCCACCTCCTAAGATTGGAAAAAAATCAGATTTTTTGGCGTAAAATCGTGATTTTTCACACGAAATACCCCAATAATTTTCGCGCCTCCTTCCGCTCGGCGCAATGTTTTTGAGTGCGCCCCCCCCCCCTCTAACTTTAAATCCTGGATCCGCCCCTGGTGCTGAAACACCGGCTGACAACTGAGCGGACGAGACCTATAAACTGATGTTAAGGATACTCATTAGCGATCTATGTTCAAGCATTTTTCTTTCTGAGGGGTGTAAATCGTCTATATTTAAATACCTTGTATAAATAATACATTGTAAGTGCTTACTGTCAATATTTCAATGTGTGAAACACCTTTGTAAGGACAGTACTTTGCATTAATAAAGAAAACTTGTTATATCCTTTCAGATATATTTATTATTGGAATTTACAGTTCATATATATAATGTAATTATTATTATAACACAGATTCGTCTCCATCAAGCATATGCTACCTTAGGCGACGATTGGCTATCGATCCTGTTGATGCCATTTGATTTTCTTGCTCCAAAAGGTTTTTTAGATTGTCTGGGTTTCCAATCGTTTGACTTTCAGAGAACATTATACCAGATAACGGTTATTCCAGAAATGCGTCGTGCGTACTGAATTTAATTTCTACGTTTTAGTTAGGGACCGACCATTTAACTTGAAGGGGGAGGGGGTTAAGGTTTTTTGTTTCGTTCACAATTTTTTTTCGGACAACACAAGAGTTAGAATATTTATTTTTTTTGTCGCGCAAAGCGCGAATTTTTTTTCCAGAATTTAACATTAAGTTATATGACAAAAACTCTGAATCAGATTTTTTTTTTTCTTCCACCAAAATCAGAATATTTTTTCAGCAACATTGGGAATCAGAATATTTTTTTAGTTAAACAACCTTATTAATAAAAAAAACTGCTGAGATGTGGGTCACTGTAATAGGGCGGCTGTATCGAGAAACAGATACGGTGTTGAAAAAACTGTTGATACTCATAAAATATTGATAAATGCTATAAAATTTTATGTTTGTCTTCAAGAAATATGATAGACAAAACCATGTGTGAAGTTTTATGACGAAATATCTCCGATTTCTATGTAAATTTACGAGTTGAAGTGGGGAATTGATTTGAGTTTGGACGGCGACTTTCTCACAGGTAATTTTGGTGGTTAGTAAAAGTGGTAACCCGGGCCCGGGTCCGGTTCCAAAAACCCGGGCCCAAATTCGTATTTTCTTTATTACATCTTTATTAAGGCATTAATTTTAATAACATTTGTATTATTTAAAAAAATATATGTCGATTGGTGATATATTTTGTGTATTAAAGAGCACAGAAAGAATATGGTAAAAAAAAGTTTAACGACATATCGAAAACAAATGTGTATTAAAATAACGTGTATTAACAACTTCTCGAAGACTAATGTGTATAAGTAAGGGTAATAACAAAATTACCGAACTCCGAACAATCTTACAAAGGAAAAGTCAAAACTCATAGGTATATAAACAGACAAAATCAGTCAACAACCGGAAAACTGTGAAAACCGTAATCGTATTAGCGACTTCTCGAAAACTAATGTGTAGTAGCGACTTCTCGAAAACTAATGTATAGTACCGACTTCTCGAAAACTAATGTGTAGTACCGACTTCTCGAAAACTAATGTATAGTACCGACTTCTCGAAAACTAATGTATAGTACCGACTTCTCGAAAACTAATGTGTAGTACCGACTTCTCGAAAACTAATGTATAGTACCGACTTCTCGAAAACTAATGTATAGTACCGACTTCTCGAAAACTAATGTATAGTACCGACTTCTCGAAAACTAATGTGTAGTACCGACTTCTCGAAAACTAATGTATAGTACCGACTTCTCGAAAACTAATGTATAGTACCGACTTCTCGAAAACTAATGTGTAGTACCGACTTCTCGAAAACTAATGTATAGTACCGACTTCTCGAAAACTAATGTATAGTACCGACTTCTCGAAAACTAATGTGTAGTACCGACTTCTCGAAAACTAATGTATAGTACCGACTTCTCGAAAACTAATGTATAGTACCGACTTCTCGAAAACTAATGTATAGTACCGACTTCTTGAAAACTAATGTATAGTACCGACTTCTCGAAAACTAATGTATAGTACCGACTTCTCGAAAACTAATGTATAGTACCGACTTCTCGAAAACTAATGTATAGTACCGACTTCTCGAAAACTAATGTATAGCAACGACCTCTTGAAAACTAATAGGTATTACTTACTTCTCGAAAACTAATGTGTAGTCGAAATATAAATGTATAAAGTAATAAAATGGGAAAAAAGTGCAAAATCCAATAGAAAAATGGTAAAAACATTGAAAATCGATTCCCCTAAGAAGATGAATGAAATAGTCAGCAATACTAAATTATCTATTTTAAAATGCAAATTTCCCTTTTAATAAAACATTGGCAATGTGCTTTAAAAATATATCAAACAAAATATTATGCGTAACACATGGTAATAACATGAATAAGGACATACATATATTGTAAATGAAAAAAACAAAGCAAAAAAACAACAAATACATAAACAAAGCAAAAAAAATAATGCAAATAAAAATAAAAATAAATAAAATAAAATAAAAAATATTCAAATATAAAAAAAATAAAATAAAAAAAAAACAAAACGGAAAAAAAAAATCTCCCCCCCCCCCCCCCCCCCCAAAATAAAAAATAAAATAAAAAAAAAACAAAACAAAACAAAAAAAATATTCAAATAAAAATAAAGCATAAAAAATGAAAGACAACTTTTTGATGCAATTTAAATATTAAACAATCTGGTACAATTACATTTTGAACATTATTTTTTTCAAATTTAAATTTTGCAATTAACGTAGAATGTAAAGTAAAATAAGAGAGAACAAAATGGGAAAAGAATAGACATGCACTCTTAAGAGAGAAAATAAATGGAAGAACAACTGATGATAATAATAAACATGCACTCTAAGAGACAAAAGTATGATATTTTGTTATTACTTACATGTTATAATCAGACAATGAAGTATATTTCAAATATATATTAAGTATGCATTTGCTACAATCGTAGCATTACAGAGCCTTCCCACGCTTATGTGTAATACGGAAATTTATAAACTATTGAAGTATAGAACAATCGTGGTTACAGGTACGGAAATAATGAATGATGAAGTGGATAAAAACGATTGAACTATGAATATAAAAAGAATATATATCCGTCCTCAATAATATATTATTTTAATTGATATTGAGATAAGTTCTCAATTATATATTATTTTTATTCGATATTAAAGGTAAGATATTGATTTATAGATTATTGTTTTGATCCCTTCAAAATTATTTTTTAATAGATTTTAATAAGTTTTCCAATATTATGACTTTGAGAGTACCTGATGACGGTTATGCTATAACTGGGTCGTGCGCATTAAGTTAGATATCTACGTTTTCCTTATTGCGCATAAGAACAATAACATATGCTTAAGTTCTGATTGAATTAAGATATGATTTCTGATCTTTTTAACACTTATAAAAACAAGTATGGTGACAATTGTAGTGTGAGAAGTGAGAACAAGTTACTCTTTGATGAAATGATGATAATATAAGTTATAAGCTCCCTAGTGACCATCTATCGTTATTTAGACGGTCTATAGGTCGTCAAATGAATGCAACTTCGTACAATGGCTATTTTGTACCAGTACAACACGTGGACTTTTACTGTGCTATCTAATTGGAACAACAGTCCACACATTGGGTATACGAGACACAGGACGGAGACAAACAAAACAAAATACAACACAGAAAACTAAAAAGATGAGCAAACCGATCCAGACCAAACAATACGGATGTGAACCGAGGTGCTCGTGAAGGATAAATACATTATATCAAAAAACCAAATTAGTAGAAAATAAACGTTAGAGAATACCGAAGGGACAATCAAAAATGGACAATCTAGAGAAACTAGCAACATCGGGTACACAAGACAAGACGAAGACAAGCAAAATAAAACCACAACACAATATGTGATGGATACCACTAAGACATGAGCCCTCCTACAAACAACTGGAAGTAAAGACGAACTCAACATCGTTTTTATGCGACAATCGTATCGACATTTTGTAACAGAACAACAAGTTGAACTTTTACAGTGCTATCTTATTGGAATAAAAGTCAACTGACATTGAGTACATCTATATCTAATTTGTATTTCATGTGCAGAAGATTAAGATAACTTTACCAACAGACATGGACAACGTTCTACGCGTGGTCATTTCTTGCTGTTATGTTTCTTCATTATATGCCATGCCAGTTTCCATAGAAACAGAATCATACGAAGAAGGTAAGCAAGGACACGATATGGATAAACTAATCTTAGATTCTTAATACAGAATACTTACTAACATATCGTAAGTCCAATTATTACTTAATCAACTGAAAACAAGTAGAAGTCAAGTAAAATCGTCTTTGATTAAATGCAACAAATTATTGTTAAAATTATTGTCAATAGGTCTTCCATTGGACAATATGGAGTACCATGTGGCTACTTATTATAAATAAATCTACCCAATGAACATTGATGATTATATATTAAAAAAATCATGAATACACTTGTTATGATCGAATTTTACTTTGAATAATTTAATTTTGATTGGCTTCCTAAATTTATTGTACGTTCGGAAGCAATTTTCTTTGATTTTATTTTGTTATATAATTCAACATGTAATAAGTGCATCACAATATGAATAATAAAGCGAAAACAAAATATCGCACTTTCGGAACAATTCAAAGACCCATTCGAAACATCGCAAAAGCATGAGCAAAATCGATACCCCTAGCACACAAATGCATGGCCACTCACTTTCCTGGCTTGTTCAGGCACTTCATTAAAATATGGCTGGGTTAGTGTAGTGTTATGGCCCCAAACCTCCCCTCTTAGTGAAATGATGTGCCCATGCAAGTATTTTTCTCATGGCATTGTGAGTAAAATGATAGTATTCTCTCCAAACATAGTAACCAACATAGCGGAAAATAAAATTAAAAACGAAAACAGTGTAAAATACCTTCCTTAGATAAATAGAGAATAAAAATCCGGATTTCAAGATAGAATCAAGGAAGGAAACACAGCCGCATTGAATCAAGGGAGGGAACACAAAGCTAAATTTTAGCAAAACCTATGGTGCGAATAATTGCTAATATAAATGTTATAAGCGGCCTCTGTAATAAACGTATAACTTTGATTTTATTTCATCAATGATTTTAGTATTCATTGCTATTTTCCTACTTCCTTTGTACCAGACTACAGTCAAATGGGCGGCTCAATTGAAACCTTAATAGCTGGTTTTCGTAGACAACAGATGTTCATGTCTACCACACTTCTTAATACCAGTCTAAGGCTAGGAGTGCCACAGAGACTAGCCGCTGCCCAGAGAGAGGAGGCAGAGGAAAGAAGGGCAAGAGGTATGTATGAAATTCCACTATGCTACATGTAATAGAATCAATATTATCAAACGACCCAAAAGGAAAATACCAGGATAAAGATAAGAATTAAAGATATAAGATAAAATATATGAAAATAATATATAAAGATAAAAGATGAAGGTAAGAGATAAAGAAAAAGATAAAGAAATAAAAAGATAAAGATAAAATATAAGAGGATATAAAGATTAAAGATAAAGAAAGATTAATATAACAGGATGTAAAGATTAAAGATAAAGAAAGATTAATATAACAGGATGTAAAGATTAAAGATAAAGGTAAAAGATAAATATAAAGCTACAGAAAGATAAAGATAAAATATATCAGGATGTAAAGATTAAAGATAAAGGTAAAAGATAAAATATAAAAATAAAGAAAGATAAAGATAAAGTATACCAGGATGCAAAGATTAAAGATAAAGATAAAATATATCAGGATGTAATGATTAAAGATAAAGGTAAAAGATAAATATAAAAATAAAGAAAGATAAAGATAAAGTATACCAGGATACAAAGATTAAAGATAAAGATAAAATATATCAGGATGTAATGATTAAAGATAAAGGTAAAAGATAAATATAAAAATAAAGAAAGATAAAGATAAAGTATACCAGGATACAAAGATTAAAGATAAAGATAAAATATATCAGGATGTAATGATTAAAGATAAAGGTAAAAGATAAATATAAAAATAAAGAAAGATAAAGATAAAGTATACCAAGATACAAAGATTAAAGATAAAGATAAAATATATCAGGATGTAATGATTAAAGATAAAGGTAAAAGATAAATATAAAAATAAAGAAAGATAAAGATAAAGTATATCAGGATACAAAGATTAAAGATAAAGATAAAATATATCAGGATGTAAAGATTAAAGATAAAGGTAAAAGATAAATATAAAAATAAAGAAAGATAAAGATAAAGTATACCAGGATACAAAGATTAAAGATAAAGATAAAATATACCAGGATACAAGGATTAAAGATAAAGATAAAAGATAAAAAATAACGATAAAATATACCAGCATATAAAGATAAAATATAAATATAAAGTCAAAAGATACAAGGATATAAATATAAAAGACACAAATGAATATTTTTTTTTAATCTAATGTAATTATTATTAAAACTAAGATTCCCTGACATTGTATTGTGTTGTGCAGAAATAAAAGAAAGAATTAATTCATTAATATTGTTTATCCTATTTTTTTTTCAAGCCTTCCGTAGAAAGAATGAAGCTATGACTCCATTCATTGCTACAAGTTCTCAACTAAATCTTGGGTATATTGGTCGAGGATATGACATTTATAATGGGAATCCATTGAGTGACGATGGCGTTGTTGATCAAGGATTCAGGCTTCCGGTCATAGATCTGCCTTTCTCTTTCCGGTTTTCGAGTGATGGTGAATATAGAATTCCCGATAATGTTGATGTCATATCTGAAACAAGGTAAACGAGGAAGTATAGTAGAGTCAAATATTTCTAATGAAAAATATGGCCAAATATGGAAACGGATGTGAAGTATTACAAGACGGATGTATTGAAACATAAAACAAATAACCAAAAAAGTACATTTGTCATCACAAGTAAATAAACGTTTGAGAAAATGGAAGGGGCAATTAAGAATGGACAATCCAGAGAAACTGCTAACATTGGGTACACAAGACATAAGACAAAGACAAACCAAACAAAAAACACAAAAAAATCCCCAGAAAACTAAACCAATGAGCAACATAGACCCCACTAAAAACAAGAGATGAACCCAGGCGCCCGCGAAAAGCAATCAGTTCCTGTCTCTTGTATGACACCCCAGATAATGCAAAAATTCGAAGGCATGAGAATCATTATTTTATAAGTATACAAAATGGAAAAATGGATAATGATGTACCACAGTGCAAATCAACAACCAGCAAAAATAACGATTTAAAAAATCATAGATATAATAATGGTATGCCATTAAATGTTTCATACTTAAAAAAGTCATAACATTATCTTTCATGTAGTTTTTTAATACCAAATATCACGTACGTATAAGTCACCAAACGATTTGACAGACGTCACTAATTCACAAATTTCAATATTATAGTCACAAATTCATACGGCACATGACACTATATATGACATACTTCTTTATATTACAGCACTGTATGTAACAACAATAATTCTTATATAAATAGTGGAGCAACAATGCCTAAACAGTGAAACTAGAATTGTAACTGAGGTCATAAAGGGTAACGCCGAATATCACCAAAAAAAACACATGTCGTAAAGTTAGAATATACATTTGAAGCTCGTTTCTAAAACAACACTTTTCCAACGTCGACTATACCACAGAAATATTAATTCATGTACATAGAATCATGTTGAAAATTAAATAGATTTAAAAAGGTAAGGAATATCAAAAAGACACATGTCGTTAATGTTAGAAAATACAATTGAAGCTCGTTTCAAAAACCACACTGTTCTATAATTCGATTTTACAACAGAAATATTCATAAAGTTCAAACGTCGAAACGTGCTGAAAATTCAGAAACTATCAAACCAATGCAGATTTTATTTCATATTAAACTTTTATCAGATAGATATTTTCAAGAAAATTTCAAGACTTTGAAAAAACACCCCCTCCTGAGACATAATACATAATGAGTAAAACTAATAATTGTGTTTTATTTGCCTGTTTTTCTTATATAGCGCATCATTTAGCTCTTCCTACTTTCAAATCAAAACAGAATCGGACTATAAGACTATGTTACAGGTGGATGCTGCGGTATGTTGCTTACTATCATTATAATAGACCATTTCCGGTTTCCGACTCGATTCTAAAATTATACGCCTTTTCCACGTTTTTGTAAGAGTTGCTTCCCTTTAAGACAATCTTCCACCAAGATACCATTTATATTTCTCATACTCTGTATAAAATTTGAATGTTGTAACGACTTGTGATTTGTTTATTTCCTATAATATTAACCTCAGTAATTATACAAGGTTCAAATATCTATAGATTTTAAGAAAAATTATATTCAAATTAGTTGTCCTTTCCGTTGCTCTTGCATGGAGCAGGAACCATTTTGTCTTCCGTAAGGGAAATAACTCAAATAAAAAAAATGTCAAAACCGTATAATTTTAGAATCAAGTCGGACATTGGCAGATGGTCTATTGTATTAAGTAGATTATTTAGAGTTGATACTGCAGCTTTTTGTACTGTAATTTCATGTAAATGTCTAAATTGGGTGGTGAAATGATGCTTAGCATTTTATTATATCAAGTACCAATATTTCTTTAAGCAATATATATGAAAACTCTCACTGTCAAGCGCATTCTGTATCGACAGAACTAAAGAGAACCACTCAACTGCAGAGTTGGGGTCGCTTCACACTCATTTTGGAATATGAGTTATGCTCATTATTGAATACCCTTCGTTGACTATGAACTGTAGAACAGCAATAAAACTGTTGTTCCTTTTCTTTAATATTTGTCTAAGGGTAAATTGGATAATATATTATGTTCATGTACATACATATTCTTTCTTACTGCATGAAATTGATTAGGTGTTTTTACAAATAAACAATTCGGACTTGTTTAATATATTATGTATAGGTACTTTACCCTCCGAAGCGTTTATTAAGTGTACTTTCGTATTGTTCACAGATAAATGGCTACGCATCAGGTTTTGGATTTGATGGGAGCTTTAGTGCAAGTACATCATACAAGAACTCAAAACAGGAAATTCAGAAAGGCGAGACAACAACTATGAATACTGTTGGAAGAGCTGTTGTGTACAGAGCACGACTATCAGAGACAGCAAAAGTTTCAAAGGTAAAAATAATATAATTAAGATAATTAAGGAGAAACCGCATAGGTGGTGTCATGGTTACCGTGCTCGCATCAAGTTCGGTAGATCTTGGGTTCGAGCCCTGATCGTGTCAAACCAAAGAATATAAAATTGGTATGTGTTGCTTCTTCCCTAAGCACACATCATTAAGGAGAAAGAGCATTAGCTGGTTGGCTCGGAATCACGATAATGTGTCCGAGTGGATCGACATGTCTACCCGAGGACGCCGGTTGTGTAGTGAGCTACCCAGGGGCGGATCCCGGATTTCAAGTTAGGGGGGCGCACTTAAAAAAATTGCGCCGAGCCGAGGGAGGTGCAAAATTTTTTGGGGTATTTCGTGTGAAAAATCACGATTTTACGCAAAAAAATCATATTCTTTCCAATTGCGGAGGGAGGCGCGAAATTTTGGGGGTATTTCGTGTGAAAAATCACGATTTTATGCAAAAAAATCATATTTTTTCCAATTTTAGGGGGACCCGCGCCGGGTGCCCCCCCTGGATCCGCCCCTGCTGCCACTATGCAAATACAACTCGGCGTATTGGTCTATTAAAAAGCGGCTATCATTATCATCTCATCGCATGTAACTTGTTCTCGCCGTAATATAACTGAACATCATTTACCGCTAAACAACAATAGTGCACTCACTCATTGAAAGAAACACAGAAGAAAGTGTATAAATTATGTAATTGCTCTAGCCTTGCGGGATCAATAATAGTTTTCAATTGAATATTTAAATTCTTTATAGCACTGAAAATGGTAAATATTTTCAACTTAGACTTTAGTATAATTTTATTATTCAAAGTGCATTTCGTTTAATCATGTTTTCCTCATGTTATCTTTTAAAATATAAGGTTAGCGACTACTTTGAGAGTGCAATTAAGTCATTACCGACTGATCACTGTGAGGATGATCATGTACAGAATTTATACATACGGGTAATTGAGGAGTTCGGAACTCACTTCACAACAGACGTCGTTATGGGCGCTAAAGCTATACAGGAAGTGAAATTCAAAAACTCAGATTTAGATAGATTATCCTCTGTAGGAATCAGTGCTTCGGTACGTATATTTTAAATGTTGTTAAATTCATTCATAATATAGAGGTTAATGTTTCGGGTCTGAATATAAGACCAGGAGTATTGTAGGTTTTGGTTAGGTTTATGGTGCTTAACGCCACTTTCAACTCTATTTCAGTTAATTCGTGGCGGTCAGTTTTATTGGTGGAGAAAACTGGAGAAACATGTCGCAAGTCACTGATAAACTTTATCACATAATGTTTTATCGAGTACACCTCGCCATGAACTGGGTTCGAACTCACAACAGGCACTGATTGCACATGTAATCAGGAACATTGTAAGACAACATGCAATTGTATTAGTACATACGGATAACAATATGAAAAAAAATGTTTTTCTTAGAATTAACAGATAACATACATTTGTCATGCAGCTTGAGCTTCAGTTGCATCTTGATGATGTACAGTTTTTTTGTGATGTCCTATTATGTGTCTTTACGTTCCGAATTCCGTGTTGTGATATCCGTTACAATTTTCGCATAAAAACGATGTTCGGTTCATCTTTACCTCAAGTTGTTTGTAGGAGGGCTCATGTCTTATTAACGTTATTTGTGTTTGTTTGTGTATAGTGGTGTCCAACACATATTGTGTTACGTCTTTGTTATGTTTGCCTTCGTCTTGTATATCCTATGTTGCCACTTTCTCTGGTTTGTCCATTTGTGATGGCGGTTTTCTCTAACGTTTATTTCATTGGTACGCTACAAGATATTTATTGATTGTATCCCCACGTATTTGCACTGGTTTCTGAATCAAATTAAGATGATTTTAGCATGTTTTTTGTATTCAATCAAATGTTTGAGCTTGAAATAAAGGATACCACAGATACAGATAGGTCTGATTCATACCTTGACCTACACCTCGAAATCGACAGTGAGGAGCGGTTAAGAACGAAACTTTACGACAAAAAAGACGATTTCAATCTTTCCATTGTGAACTTTCCATTTATATGTAGCAACATTCCAGCAGCACCTGCATATGGAGTATATATCTCTCATACGCTACTATATCCCAGAGCTTGTGATTCCTATAAGGATTCCCTTGATTGAGGGTTGCTGCTAACAGGGAAGCTGCTGAACCAAGGGTTCCTTTTGGTAAAGTTGAAGTCATCACTTCGAAAATTTTACGGTCGCCACCATGACTTGGTTGACCGCTATGGAATATCTGTGTCACAAATGACCACGGATATGTTCCACTTATCATAAACACTTCCCGGTTCTTTCCTCATTCACGACTTATTACCGGGTGTGTAACTAGATTAACACGACGGGTGCCACTAGTGGAGCAGGAACTGCTTATCAGTTCGGAGCACCTGAGTTCACCCCCGGGTTTTAGTGGGGTTCGTGTTACTCGATCTTTTGTTTTATAAGTATGTTTTGTAGATCGTTGTTCGTCCTTTTGTACTTTTTCTTTTGGGCATTGTATTGTCTGTTTTACTTCGATATACAGTTTCTGATTACCTCCCTTTGGTATCTTCAAACTCTTCTTTGAAGAATCCAAAGTGATAATCAGAAACTGAGAGGATGGACAATACAAGGACCAATAGAAAAAGGACAAAATGGGGTTGTAGAAAAGTTTGAAGTTACAAAAGGGGTAATCAGAAGCCGTAAAGCAAAGGAGACAATACAATTATCTATGAAAGACTAGGAAGCAAACTTAAGCTTGAGCAACACGAATCCCACTGAAAACCGGGGGTGAACTCAGCATGATCAAGTACTCCACTAGTGAGACCCATCGTGTTACTGTTAAAGGACACGTACATCATCTGATATGGAAATCAAGCTTGACACCAGTATACTAAATAAATAGGTGCCTCGGAAGAGAGCAAAGTATGAAATTTATTTAAATACGATGAAATTCGGTTCTACATCTTATCTTTTACGCTATGAAATACTTGTAGGCTGCAGCTAAACTTTCTTATAGTGGTCTGGCATCGGGTGGATTAGATGTGAAAGTTGGGTTCGATAGCAGCACAGATCAGCGAAAAAGGATCGAAAATACACAGAAAGAAGAAAAAGAGTACTATATCGGAGGAAAACCTCCAACAGGAAAGTCAGAGAAAGGCTCGACCAAAACTTTGAGAGAATGGGCTCGGTCAGCAGCAGAAAACCCGGCACCAATACAATATAAGCTGTCTTCTATTGATTCACTTCTACGTCCAAATTCATTTAAGGATCTTAGCTACGGTAATATGATAACGAAAATGTTAAGATACCAACTAAAGGGACAGCATTTACAATCTCAGTTTGGTTTTATTCAAACGTAACCACACTGGGTATCCCGATCCGTCGTCCACGGAGGGGTCCGTCACCCACGGAGCAATCGTCAGTAAACAACTGTTGAGGTAGGTATGTTAAGTCTGATTTTATGAATATTTGGAGGGTGAATCCTGTATTATCAAGTTAGCTGTAGAAATGTACGATGTATAAGCTTCACGTTGGTGCAAAAGCTAACTTCAAATTGATAGACAATTACTGAAAATATTAATCCTTGAACTTGAAAATTTACTGAAAAGTAACGAGTTTTAGTTTTCAGAGTTGATTTTATAAAAATCATAGTCATTTTTTTTGCAATCAATTTCAACATCAATGTATCCCACATCATACATATTAAGGCCAGTACATTACTCTTTCTCATCTCTGTAAACTTGGCGATTTTTAAAGGATGGGTAGAAAAAAATAGGATCCGTAATACACGGAGGTAATTTTCGAAATAATACGTGACATACGGAGCAATGGTCCGGTAAACACGGAGCAAAATTATTTGATTATTGTAGAAATAGTTGAGTTTCCGCATTTTTTGTATTTTTTTATATTTAAAAATCACCTTTGTTGGCGTTTGCAATTATCTATAACAATGTAAGATGTTTCCCAAGAGATAAATATACGATACATATACATTGTCGGAAAATACCAAATCTTACTTGTACGAGCCTTAAAAACAGGTAGAAATGTGAGGCTCACCGAGCATTTTTCGACTGTTTTGCGGCGAATACAAATGAATTTGATATTTTTCGACAATGTGCATGTACTGTTTTTATCGTGCAATCATAAAACAATTTAATTTTAGCGTCATTTCCCCTCTTCATAAGTCTCACTTTTGGAGAGAAAGCTGGAAACGGTTGTGCATTCTTTAATGATTATATGACGTCATAACAGGTGCGGATTCAACCCCCCTCATATTAGAAGAATAAATTAAAAGAACAAAAAGCAAAAACAAAATAAATAAACAAAAAAGGTCCTACGCTGGAGGGTGTCCTCTAACATAAAATCCTGAATCCGCGCCTGCATAATAAGACATGTGAGCAGTGAACCAGAGTACAATGTAAAACACTGGCTTTGAATGACCCGACCAGGGCCCCAGCAAACGAATATCGTATAGTATACAAATATCACTACTGAGTATTACATGTAGTATACAAAATGAGCTAGTTGCAGAATAAAAATGATTATCCAGTTTTTAACAATGCTCACACATTTTGTGGTTTTCAAATACCGTGATACACTCACAAGAATTTTCAACAAAAGACGACTTTTTTCCGACCCCCGTCCAGTAAATGTTTTGTGCAACATAAATGCTTTGTCTATAAAGACCATAGTTTTCCAAAGAAAAGCCAATTGCTTGTGTGTTCTCTGTACACAAAAATGTGTGTCACGACTTAAGTTCTGGGGTATGACCTACAATAGACCTTAACCGACCACTCATTCATTTATAAAAACTGGTCAACATGTTCAAGTATTATACCGGTAATATGGCTATTATCATAGATCAATATGGGCCAATATTTATGATTTATCATAATATGTGTGACGGATGCATGGACAGACGCATGGACGTTCATACTGACCGACGCATGAGCGGACGAACGGATGAAATTACATGTGTAACTCTATATTACCCAATCACACTCGAGTGACATGAAAACAAGAATTGTATTTTAGCTATGTGCTCCGTGGTTTACTGATCATTTGCAAGAACACGCTCCGTGTTGAACAGGATCATGCTCTGTGTATTACGGACCCTATTTTTTTCTACCCATCCTTTAAAAATCGCCAAGTTTACAGAGATGAGAAAGAGTAATGTACTGGCCTTAATATGTATGATGTGAGATACATTGATGTTGAAATTGATTGCAAAAAAATAGGGAAAATGACTATCATTTTGATAAAATCAACTCTTGAAAACTAAAACTCGTTACTTTTCAGTCAATTTTCAAGTTCAAGGATTGATATTTTCATTAATTGTCTATCAATTTGAAGTTAGCTTGCACCCACATGAAGCTTACACAACGTACATTTCTACAACTAACTTGATAATACAGGATTCACCCTCCAAATATTCATAAAATCAGACTTAAAATACATACCTCAACAGTTGTTTACTGCCGATTGCTCCGTGGATGACGGACCCCTCCGTGGACGACGGATCGGGATACCCGGTGTGGTAACGGAACTGCGATTTTATTATCGTTATCATACAAACCAGCTATTAAATGCAGTGATTGCAGTTTTTGCACCGTTAGTCATTTACCAATCGGCAACATTACAAGATTTTATTATTTAGTCATTCCCTCATGATACCTATTCATATGATATCGTTTTATATATGGGATATGTTGTATGGAAACCAATTATCATCATTAAAATAGTTCAGGTAATGTTCACCTTGTGTGAAATAATCTAGTTCATTTTGTAATAAATTAAAAAGAAAAATAATACAGATGTAATAATAAAAAACTAAAAATAGGCAAAAACAAAACAAAATCAACAAAAAAAACAAACAAACAAAAACAAGAATAAACAAACAAACAAACACAAAAACATCAGACCAGTTCCAATATCCAATAGGAAAATCGTAGACGCTGATTCAAAACCATTTTCCGAAACACACACATACATGACCCCTCACTCTCATGTCTAGGTACAGGTACATCAATTAAATATTGTGGGGTTAATGTTAAATATACTCCACTTCTTACTAAGTTCTTAGTGCAATACATTAATGCAGTTATATAAATGTTTTCTACTGCGTCCGATTATCCAAATTTTTCCAGTCGTAGACCCTCACATAATTATAACTGGGTAAGCAAAGTTTTCTTTAAAGATAGGTGAGTCATAATCTTGAACTTTATATATAATATATGTGTACCTCGTGACGTACAAAATGTCATACGAATAATACTAGACTGCCAACAGAGAGCCGAAATTAGATGGTACACAAGGTCATCGCGACGCGAGCCAATGGACAACTTAAACCAAAATCGCATTGTAACTACAGACTATTTTGTTTTTGAACCAGGCTATTAAATCTACAATAGCCCCCGAATACGGAGATATTGAAGTATCATGTCAGCTGGAATGATACTGAAACTATCGGCTGCTAATCGTAAAAAAAAAGAAGACACACATCATATAATTATAGTATGTACTAATTTTTTTCGCAGGACTGTACGAAAGACGGGATTGTCTCCGAAAAGCTCTATTTAGATATTGTAGCAATATGTTATCATCATATGTATGTTCCCAACAGACGGATACAAGAAGTCGACGAAAAAGATCTGTTGATGAAATAAATTACAACCAAAAAGTGAAGTATGCAATCTTAGTTTTTTGCTTTGTTCTATTATGTGTCTTTACGTTCTGAGTTCCGTGTTGTGATGTCCGTTACGATATCCCTATATAAACGATGTTCGGTTCTTCTTTACCTTCAGTTGTTTGTAGGAGGCTTCATCTCTTATTTACGTTATTTGTGCTTGTTTGCGCATAGTGGTGTCCAACACATATACGTGTATTGGGTTGTGTTTTTATTTTGTTTTTGTCCGTCGTCTGTACCCCTCGGTATTATACATATATTGGATTGTGTTTTTATTTTGTTTTTGTCCGTCGTCTGTACCCCTCGGTATTCTCTAACGTTTACTTGAGACTTTAATTATATTGACAATATTGATTAGAAAAAAATATATATCAAATAGCAAACTTTGATATAATTGTGTTCTCCTCGATCATGTATAGGTGATGTTAGCTGAGTTTTGGCTATCCTGTTTCGGTTTTCTTGCGTCAAAGGCTTCTAAATTATGTAGTTTTCCCATCTGTTGACTCTGAGCGTAAATGATGAAGGTTATTTAAAAAAAAAATGCATTGTGTACATTAAATTTGATACCTACGTTTATATTTGTTTTCATCTATATAATGACCCCCATGAACTGTTGAAATCTCAGACACACAGTATGTGTCTACGGTGTCTAAAACATTGATATTTGAAGTGGGTATTAGGTCAACAACCTACTTTAGTGTTGTTATATGCTTGTGGTTAGAAGTGAACGACCTTATCCACTCGACCATCCACTCCAGGTCCTTAGAATGTTTTGCCACTTGACATTCCACTACAGTTCCTTAAGATGTTAAGAGATAGTATATAAATCACAATGTAGATAGATAAGATAACGTAAGTAAAATGTAAGTGAGTTAAATATGAAAAATCATTGATTCAAATCAGCGGTAAATCGTACAAGCACCATAACGTCATTTTCCAATGTTATCACAATCAATGTTTAGAAATATAATCGGATAATATATGAATGACGTTCAAGATTGTAGGTTTGTCACACGGTATTAAAAGTGTATTTATTAACACATTTACTCTGTTTATTTGGATCTGTTTCAGATGTTAACCGCTTCAATGGTGTAATTGTTAGCATGCTAACCACGATTGCAATAGATCGTGGATTCGGGCTCCAGTCGGGTCAAACCAAAGACTATAAAATAATGGTTTGCTCGGATTCAGAATAATGTGTCCGCAGTGGAGCGAGCGAAATTTCTTTCTACCAGTGAACTGTTGTTTCAGTGAGCTAGCACTATAAAAATCCAATGTAGCATGTTGGTCAAGTACAAAGCGGAAATGTAACTTGTTCCCGCCATGACATAGCTGAAAAATAGCTCAATTGTGTTTTAACAATAATCACTCGCTCACTATTTCAGATTTGGTGACTTTGTCAAGATTAGACACTCTGACAAATATTTAGTTCTTGCAAATAACTATGGATTAATATCTGGATCGCCTATCAAGCCATTAACAACAGGTAATCTATATTTCATAATTAGTCTGTAACACAGTTTTCGACAAGCATTTTATTTTCAAGTAATTTGCATATGTTTTGGTTATACATGTTGTATATCAAGGTTCAAATACTATTTTTTAATAAATTTTACATTTAAGAGCTTATTATTTATAATTAATTGTTGGAAAAAAATGCAAACAATATAAAATTGCATTTTCATATTTAATGATATTTAAAGCCAAAAAAACAAACAGATCACAAATCAAAGTTGGTTTATGGTGTTTACCGCCACTTTCAACAATATTTAAGTTATATCGTGCGGTGAGTGCTATTGGTAGAGAAAACCAAGAGTACACGGAGAAAACTACCCACATGGCGCAAGTCACTGACAAATTTTGTCACATATTGTTGTATCGAGTAACACTCGCCCATGCGGGGTTTGAACTCACAACGTTAATGATGATAATCACTGATTGCATTGGTAGTTATAAATCCAACTACCAGAAGATGACGACGGCCCGTATCACAAATATATACTGTCAAGTTAATGTATTGTTTTTTTAACATGCATGAAATAAATTAACATCGAATCTTTTTAAGTGACTTCTAAATTAGAAAAAAAAATGCTTTCTTGAACATTTTAGCCACACAAATAGAAAACTACAATGGTTTGTTTCAACTTATACCATTGGAAGACGAGAACAGAAAACTGGGGTCCGAAATTCACTATGGAGAACCTTTTCAGCTTCAAACCATTGAGGTATGAAATATTATAATGATATAGAAATATGAACTCACGGACCTTCTGACAAATATTATTACATTAAGTTGTATAGAGTAGGGATTCGAACTTGGTTAATGGCCGTGCATTACATTTCATAGGAAGCAATCTCATTTCTTTGTAGGAAATGCACAATTTTCATCAGTTTTTACCAAAATACATGTATATCGTTAAATTCTGCAGGTGAAAATAGTTTGTTTTTGCATCTTTCAGGTCAATTTATTTTTCCTTTTTTTTTTAGAAAAAAACATAGTCCCCTCCTAAAAGTTAAATAGTTGTTGCCTTTAGTCATGAGAAGTACTCATTGTATAGGTTTACCTTAATCCAATCACTATAAGATTACTGCCATGCATGACAGTCTTCAGTATGAAGTGACAATTAGGCTATATATTATATACTGCCATGCATGACAGTCTTCAGTATGAAGTGACAATTAGGTTATATATTATATACTGCCATGCATGACAGTCTTCAGTATGAAGTGACAATTAGGTTATATATTATATACTGTCATGCATGACAGTCTTCAGTATGAAGTGACAATTAGGTTATATATTATATACTGCCATGCATGACAGTCTTCAGTATGAAGTGACAATTAGGTTATATATTATAATGTAGCAATATCGTGCAGTTTTTGTTATTATTTGTTTATATCAGAATTGCCTTTGAAAATCCAATTATTAGGAGGATGAGAATTTGGAACACATTGACCAATATAGCCTCGCCACACTTTTGCGTGTGTTCGAAGCCAGAATCTGGATATCTAAAGCCATATCTCGAGGTCTCTTTTGTATTCAATGATTGGGGCGAAATGATTGTTCCTGTTGTTGATACTTGTGGAATTGTTGACCATCACTGTTTAATCTTTCTGTTTATACCTATAATAAATGTAAATGTATAACTTATGTCATTACTTGACAGGGCTCACAATTGTTTGTTGGTAACGTCTTAATGAAGAACACTGACCGCCCATCAAGAGCAAGAATAATGGATTTATTAGATGACAAAGATGTGAAAATGTAGGTACTTAGATGTGTGCTAATCATAAGAATATACCAACAACCTCCTTGCAAATAATAATTAAGAAAACAACAAAGCACACCCCCCTCCTCCTAAAAAACAACAAATCAAAAAAAACAACAAAACAAAACAAAACAAAACCAAACAAAACCAATAAATATACAAAACCATCAACAACAACAAAAGAACACAAAAACAAACAAAACAAAAAAAGATACAAAAATAAGCTATTAAAATAAATAAATAATAATAGTAATATAAATAAATAAATTAGTAAGTTAAAATTAAAAGACAATAAAAGGGCAAAACATTAACACAACAGTTAAACAAAAACATCCAAACGATTTAAATGGCATTAATAAACAAGGACAGAAATCTCTTAAATAACATTTAAAAAGTCTGATGTTCGGTTACTTATAGAAGCACTTCATGTAACTATGAAATATACCACATTCACCTCGTCATATAGAAACAGATCAAACCAACCTATTCAAGCATGCACGGTAACATATAGACGGTAGGTGTAATATTTTAAAGGGAATATTAATCTAATTGTAGCAGTTTATATAATAGCTCATCACGGTTTAAAATGTATAACTTTTGGCTATGTAAGCAGCAGTCACATTCTGGTCCTTTGTGGTCTTGTTTTGGCACAGACAAGACGATAGTTTTTACTGATTGTTGGTTAAGATTGACCGAACATGCATAATCATAATAAAAAATGTCGAAGTACAACTTTTACAGAAATGTTTAACAATTTATCTTCTTGTAAGTACAATTAAATATTCAGTTCATTCCACCATGAAATCTAAATGTTTCAACCATTTAAGGAAATCTATATTTTTCATACGGCGGTAATATTGAATGAAACATTAAATAGTGTTGATCCTAAATATAGACAAAAAGAACGTTTCAGCCATTTAAGGAAATGTATCTTTTTAATACGACAGTCATATTGAATCTAGCATTAAATAGGGTTAAGCCTAAATATAGACACAAAGGACAAAACACAGACGTATATTATTTACAAAACAGTAACAGTGATAATGGACATAGAACTATTGCTAAATCTGAATATCGTTGATACCTCTAGGACAAAAAATACCCAGACTGACCAATATAGTGATTTCTCTATCTTCTTAAAGAAAGACGAACGTAAGTATATTACAAATTGTGAGTGAGTGAGTGATTGTTGTTTAACGCCAACTCAGCAATTTCCAGCTATGTCATGGCGAGAACAAGTTGATTGTCAATGAGATGAGGTCCGTGTTGTACTAGTCCAACAAGATTAGTTGGATTTTCATAGCGCTAGTTCTTTCTCCTTAATGCTGTGTGCTTAGCGCAGAAGCAATAGATATCAATTTTATAGTCTTTGGTTTGACCCGATCGGGGCTTGAACCCACGATCTAATGCACACTAACCATTACACCACCGATGCATACTGTACCATAGTTGTGTACAATTGATATATAAACTTTAGATCTAATATATAATTTAAAAGACACTTACCCTATAATATTGATGGTGGACAACGTTGAAGTTGCGCAGTTTTAGAGTCTCATGTGGCAAGCATGTATAAAGACTTACCAAGTACAACACACGTTAGGAAGTATTCCTTAAGGGGATTTGAAATTCTTTCATATTTTAGCTTCTGTGTATTTTAATATCTATTATTTGGAAAATAATGATTGTCCTTATTAAACTCCACACATATTTTCATAAAATAATTTCAAAACAACAATCGACAAATCTATGGAAAGGGTATATGTATTCAGTACAATATTGGGTACACGTAACTCTCTTCCATTCTATAAGGGTCATACACTTTAAAATAATATTGTATTGATTATATTGATTGATTGACTGATTGGTATTTAGCTTCAACTTTAGAAGTTTTTCAGCGATATCATGGCATGCATACTATTTTAAGACTTTAATATTGTGTTTATTCTGCAGACAAATGTCATTAATACATAGATGGTAATATGTCATATTAAATACGGAAACTATATAATTATTCCTTGGGTGGCCTTTATTAGGTCAATGACGAAAATGATATATTGTATATTATTGTGTACTCTTAAAATGTTTGGTATTTAAGTTTTATTGTTTGACGTCGCAGAATCTGCATGTGATATCCTGAATTAATACTCAATTATTTAGGGAAGAAATCATTTGATCTTTGCACACGATAATATCAATTATCAAGCGACAAGCGTGATATGAAAACTTATCGTTGATTTTCATGTGTTTCTATTGGCTGTTATCATGACGTCACTGACGTCGTCTTGAAAAATCTGAGATCACACTCAACCACAGATGCGATATTTCTGTGAAATCCATGCTCACAACAATAATCAATGGCAGTATTGATATCTTTGGTATTTATTTTACAAAACTGGGTAAGAAGAAGTGGTTGTATTATCATAAAGCTTTACTTACAAATATCATGTATGTATTATATAGTTCTTGCTGTGACCTTGACATTAAAGTAATGAAATAAAATTGTATTACATTTTACAGTTTGTACTTACATGATCAGTTTATATATACGTTGCTATGTATCCAAACCGATGTCATACATGATCAGTATCCATGGTGATGGTGGCAGCGTCAGTGTAATGCTATTCACAAGTTGTGACTGTTCTGGAACTTTTGGCTTCCATTGTCAAACCGAATGGTTTCATCAATTTGTGGTGGGGGCAGACATTAGGAATATAAAATCTGTGCATCTAATGGTATGTAAATATAAATAGATAAATGCATACATTTAATGGTATATATTTACATCTAGTGGTATATATTTACATCAAATGGTATATATTTACATCTAATGGTATATATCTACATTAAAGGGGTATATATTTACATCTAGTAGTATATATTTACATTTAATGGTATATATTTACATTTAGTGGTATATATTTACATTTAATGGTATATATTTACATCTAGTGGTATATATTTACATATAATGGTATATATTTACATCAAATGATATATATTTACATCTAATGGTATATATTTACATCAAATGGTATATATTTACATCAAATGGTATATATTTACATCTAATGGTATATATTTACATCTAGTGGTATATATTTACATATAATGGTATATATTTACATCAAATGGTATATATTTACATTTAATGGTATATATTTACATTTAGTGGTATATATTTACATATAATGGTATATATTTACATCTAGTGGTATATATTTACATCTAATGATATATATTTACATCTAGTGGTATATATTTACATCTAATGGTATATATTAACATCTAGTGGTATATATTTACATCTAGTGGTATATATTTACATCTAGTGGTATATATTTACATCTAGTGGTATATATTTACATCTAATGGTATATATTTACATCTAATGGTATATATTTACATCTTATGGTATATATTTACATCTAATGGTATATATTTACATCTAGTGGTATATATTTACATCTAGTGGTATATATTTACATTTAATGGTATATATTTACATCTAGTGGTATATATTTACATCTAATGGTATATATTTACATCTAATGGTATATATTTACATCTAGTGGTATATATTTACATCTTATGGTATATATTTACATCTAATGGTATATATTTACATCTAATGGTATATATTTACATCTAGTGGTATATATTTACATCTTGTGGTATATATTTACATCTAATGGTATATATTTACATCTTATGGTATATATTTACATCTAATGGTATATATTTACATCTTATGGTATATATTTACATCTAATGGTATATATTTACATCTAGTGGTATATATTTACATCTAATGGTATATATTTACATCTAGTGGTATATATTTACATTTAATGGTATATATTTACATCTAGTGGTATATATTTACATCAAATGGTATATATTTACATCTAATGGTATATATCTACATTAAAGGGGTATATATTTACATCTAGTGGTATATATTTACATTTAATGGTATATATTTACATCTAGTGGTATATATTTACATATAATGGTATATATTTACATTAAATGATATATATTTACATCTAATGGTATATATTTACATCAAATGGTATATATTTACATCAAATGGTATATATTTACATCTAATGGTATATATTTACATCTAGTGGTATATATTTACATATAATGGTATATATTTACATCAAATGGTATATATTTACATTTAATGGTATATATTTACATTTAGTGGTATATATTTACATATAATGGTATATATTTACATCTAGTGGTATATATTTACATCTAATGATATATATTTACATCTAGTGGTATATATTTACATCTAATGGTATATATTAACATCTAGTGGTATATATTTACATCTAGTGGTATATATTTACATCTAATGGTATCTAGTGGTATATATTTACATCTAGTGGTATATATTTACATCTAGTGGTATATATTTACATCTAATGGTATATATTTACATCTAATGGTATATATTTACATCTTATGGTATATATTTACATCTAATGGTATATATTTACATCTAGTGGTATATATTTACATCTAGTGGTATATATTTACATTTAATGGTATATATTTACATCTAGTGATATATATTTACATCTAATGGTATATATTTACATCAAATGGTATATATTTACATCTAATGGTATATATTTACATCTAGTGGTATATATTTACATCTTATGGTATATATTTACATCTAATGGTATATATTTACATCTAATGGTATATATTTACATCTAGTGGTATATATTTACATCTTGTGGTATATATTTACATCTTATGGTATATATTTACATCTAATGGTATATAATTACATCTTATGGTATATATTTACATCTAATGGTATATATTTACATCTAGTGGTATATATTTACATCTAATGGTATATATTTACATCTAGTGGTATATATTTACATCTAATGGTATATATTTACATCTAGTGGTATAAATTTACATCTAGTGGTATATATTTACATCTTATGGTATATATTTACATTTAATGGTATATATTTACATCTAATGGTATATATTTACATCTAGTGGTATATATTTACATCTTGTGGTATATATTTACATCTAATGGTATATATTTACATCTAATGGTATATATTTACATCTTATGGTATATATTTACATCTAATGGTATATATTTACATCTTATGGTATATATTTACATATAATGGTATATATTTACATCAAATGGTATATATTTACATTTAATGGTATATATTTACATTTAGTGGTATATATTTACATCTAGTGGTATATATTTACATCTAATGGTATATATTTACATCTAGTGGTATATATTTACATCTAGTGGTATATATTTACATCTAGTGGTATATATTTACATTTAATGGTATATATTTACATCTAGTGGTATATATTTACATCTAATGGTATATATTTACATCAAATGGTATATATTTACATCTAATGGTATATATTTACATCTAGTGGTATATATTTACATCTAGTGGTATATATTTACATCTTATGGTATATATTTACATCTAATGGTATATATTTACATCTAATGGTATATGTTTACATCTAGTGGTATATATTTACATCTTATGGTATATATTTACATCTAATGGTATATATTTACATCTTATGGTATATATTTACATCTTATGGTATATATATATATATATATCTAAATGCAAATTTATGAGTAAAAAAACAAACAATAAAAGAGAAGCAAACAAAACAAACAAACAAAAACAAAACATATCATATTATTGCGCACAACACCTTTCTGTTTAATGGTGCTCGGTGTATTACATTGATCCATCTTATTTCCATATAACAAAAGTGGAGAATCTTACCCGTTGGGGAACATTTTATCCCATGAAAATGTGAAACCAGAGGTCCTTTTCACAATAAGTAAATGCAAATCCTACTCTTATTAAAGGAAATAACTGTTCGCTGAAAAAACGTATATGAAATCAACAACAAAGGTGAAAATAACAATGTGTTGTCTTGCAGGGGATGTATGGGTACACAACAGCCGCAATTTCAAAGCTGAAAATAATGACGATGTCAAACGGCAGGAAGACACGCATAGTTGATAAGGATGTAAAATGTGAGAAGAGAGAATGCATGGTACATGTAGGAGACACAGCGGAATCAAAGGCAATCAGTAAGTCTACTACTTTCTTTGAATTTGCATAATACGAAAGTACACTATACATGTATAATGTAGGACGATATTGTCCAAAAACAGGACGTTTCGTATGCAAAAACACCAACAGTAAAAAGGCACAGTTACACAAAACACTTACATTGACCAATACAATCAAACAACCAAGGATAGCTTGATATTATTTTTTTCACTTTATTGATGTTTTTTATCGTTTATTACTGCTCACATGACTTTAAAGAATAACCAATCAGCAAATTATGAAGGGTCAAACCTGTATTAAGATGTCACCTTTGGGACAAAAGACAAATGTGACATTTTATTACAGGTAGCTGTTTAATAGAGATGATTGTATGGGCGGGCATGTTTGACTGTATGCAATATTACAATACGCATATTGTCCAAATTACAAAGGTATACACTCACGACTTTATTTTGCAGATATTAATATTTATCCCGTACAGTTTGCATTCCACAGTAAGGATGCATATATGACGGAGGGTAAACCTGTACATAACCAGGACCTAGGTTACATACGTGTATTGTCCTCCATGAAAAAACAAGCGTTTTGGGGACAGCCTTCTACACAGATGCTTGAGTGTGGACGTAATGGAAAGGTCAGCATAAAGGATCAAAGACCGTCACAGCATGAGTCTGTTTCATCAGGTAATTGTCATTACTATAGAGTATAACAAAATTAAATGAAATAAAAAAACAAGTAAATACTATACTGCCAGAACAAGTAAATACTATACTGCCAAAACAAGTAAATATTATACTGCCAGAACAGTTCCAAAATCTAATCGAAATATCGTAGAAACATTAATACAAAGCGATATCCTTAACACACATATACAAGACCGCATACTTTTCTAGTTTGATACACAACATTATATCATGTAAATTTAAGTATGATATAAACATACACAGCCAATTAAATGTTTAAATAATGAACACCTTCAATTTCATATCTATCATATCATCTTGAATTTCACAGCACATTTTTGAAATCATAATCATTTTTGTTTTCCAAATCTTCGCAACAGAAATCCCTATATATGTGTGGTTTTATTATGTTATTATAAACTGTTTTAGGGGGAATATAGACTTTTCATATCATATTAACAAACATGAAAATGAAAACTTACAATGATATACGAGTATTTGTAGAGAACGTTGGTATTCCAGTTATATCGTGGCGGTCAGTTTTATTGTCGCACGTCACGGACAAACTTTATCACATAATGTTGTATGGAGTACACCTGGCCATCAGCGGAATTCGAACTTACAACTTTAGTGGTGATAGGAACTGATTGCACAGGTAGTTGTTAATCCAACTACCGTACTACCACGACCACGACGGTCCCTGGTAGAGAACAGAGGATATCAACATCAGAGGACAGTATATGAACCGCACACAAAAATATGCACAGTACAAAAATACATAAGGTAAAATAAAGCAAGCGAATAACAAACAACTTTGACAACAATATCTTCAGTAAAAAATGCATATATATACAATACTTGTGCACTGTCGAAGCATATAGGTAATATGTTTATGAGGCTTAGAAACGGGGGAAAGGGCGAGGGTTCGCCTCGCCTTTTCCCGCATTTCGTGCCGAATACACATATTTACCTATATGCTTCGATAGTGCACATGTATTGTATTTATCCTGCAATTTTAAATCGTAAACGTTTACTGGACGATGATAAAAGTATTTGAAATAATTTTGTGTATGTATTTGAAAACATTATCCCCCGATGTGGGCGGAGCTTACATTTGTATGCTCTATTTATAACTGACCAATATCAAAAAAAATATTGGGCAGGCTATATTGGTCGGTAAATGCTGTCATTGCAGGATAAATCATGATAATATGACAAACAAAATTTACTACACCTTCAGAACAGTTCTAAAATCAAACCAATACCCCAAACACACATATACATGACCGCTGACTGTACTTGTGGTACAGACCACTGACGATACTTGTGGTACAGGCACTGTAATAAAAAGTGGTGGGGTTAACATAGTCATTTCAACATGCGAGTTAAAATACTGGTCATCGTATATAACTGGTTGAGCAGCTTTGTTGTAAAGAATGCGGAAAGCTATTGTTGATCTTAATACCACAGTTTTCTGAGTTAAACGGTTAAATACTCGAATGGAAAACCGTGGTATAAATGATTTGTAACATGAAAACATGCAATATCACATCTAGGTAGTTGTTATTGCACGGTTCTATATGTGTAATAAAACCACAGCCCAGATTTAAAGTGTGTAATATCTTGTATCTGTATGTATTATTACATAGTTCTTAGTTGTTGCTTACATTTTGGTATATAAACCATAAAAATATAAAAAGAAAAAAATATCATGTTACAATTATTATTTGTACCAACTTCGAACCACAATCTAATTGAATCACTGTATACCCTTTCAGCATGTGATGGGTTGATTTATCCCAACAATGGTGACTTATCTCAATTGCATCAACTCAACGACAGAATAGTGATTTCTTTCAATGTACCAGTCTTGATCAAATATATCGAGGTTGAAAATACAAATTTAAACACCAATATTTCGCTGGAATACATATCAGTTGATGATACCTATTTTAAACGGATGTCAAGCAGCGAAATAAATAGGTCTAACTTCAGTGCCAATTCAATTAACCTATCTATTACACAACACATTTACTTCTCAGCTATTATGCTCCAAAGCACCCCGAATAATGATCACAGAAATGTCAGCGAAATCTTGAAAATCATATCAATTGGTGGATGCCCTGTCGCATTCATAGAAACCAATAATAATGAAACAACCCAATTGGAATGGTCCATCAAAGTCATTGCGAATGAAATTAAGGCATATCCATATCTCCAGGTTGTTCCAAAGAGTAGTGAAATTGACTTTAAAAAGATCTTTCGTGATAATGTAGACAATTCCGTCACGCTACCGATTTCATTACTTATAGCAGTACCATCTGACAAGAGAGATTGTCAATTTGAGGTTTCATTTGTGCACAATTATTTGATAAATTTTCCTGACACTGCACAAATGAAGTTTGATAATCTAAAACTCGCAAAAAACCAGGATGATAAATCGACGTTGAATGTCAGCGTTGACGTCTCAGCAATTAACAAAGATGAATTGGAACCTGGGATTCTGCATCTCAACAGCACTTTACAAACGGCCATATCGATATATCCATGCAATACACAGACAACTCAACACTCACAACAAACCGGCAATTCATCAACAACCAATGAAGCTATATTCAACACGACGTCCGTTGTTATAATTGTATGTCTGTCAAGTGTTATCTTGACTCTACTTTTGTTGATTGGTTATTGGTTATTCCAACGACAGCCATTTAAAACAACAAAAACAGGTAAGTTTTGAAAATAATTTTATCGCAAATGAGCATGTGTTATTGAATACTTGTAAATACCGCGAATGATTCAATCTTTATATTGGCAATATATCATTTAAAACGTAAAGATCGGACTTTTTTTTTTTGGCTTCATGTACAATTATTTTTGTGTATTGTTGTAAATGTGACATGTAGGATTTCAGGTTTTGCAGATGGCGGATCCTTCCAGCTGAACCCCTTAGAATGATAATTTTACGTAGAATAGTTACCAATAAAATTTGACGATAAAAACAGATTGCATAAGAATAAAAACTTGTGTTGATAAAAGTTGAGAATGTCCATGTCGCATGTCGAGTAATCAACCCATCCGGTAAAACGATTAGCACCAGCGCAAAAACAAAACCAATTCAAACCAAATCAAATCCAAAAACAGCATTCTTCTGGGCATATGAAAACATACTAGATTCAGCGGAAGAGATAACATCTCATGACACCAATATAAGTTCAATACTTGAAAAAGTTAAGAACTATATCATTTAAAAGTAATAACCATAATATCGGTATAACATTTAACAGAATTATCAGAAATTATAGTAATTAATCAAACTATTTAGCAATAAATTGGAAAACAGAAAGAAAAAATACCACACTGTCGGAACAGTTCCAACATTTAAACAAAAAGTCGATGAAACAGAGGCAAAATCGGATTTCTCTGACGTTTATAAACATGCCATTCAGACAAAGCAGAACGATGCAATTTCAATGTCATATTTAATTATTAAAATCCACCTGTGATGTAAATCTATTGTCAAAACTCTCCATTATTTTTAAGGAATGGAGAGTTATGAACAGGTGGATTTTAATAAGGCATTTAAAACAAATATTAGAATATTAAACAAGTTCATGCGGTAGCACAATAATAATACATTTATTAATGGGTGGATTTTAAGTTGGAGAATGTCCTCCTATCTCTCCATTCCTTTAAAACAATGGGCCTCGGCTCCATTATTTTTAATTCTAATATGACGTCTCTAATACGGCACACATGATAATACTCAACAACTCTATGTTTAGCGCAAGTGCAGTACACAATAAATCTGGCTGTTCCGATGTGACTCCCGCTGTGAAATTACCGTGACGACCGAGTGTAAACAAACAAAACACCGCATATAACGTATTTTTAAAGTCCTTAAAATAAAAATTTCCCCTCAGTTATAAATAAATATTCTGTAACTAAGTATTTTTTTATCATTTGTTTTGAAAATTTACATTTGGGGGTCCCCAGTACGCACACATACATTCCATTGGCATTGATATGATGTCGGCCATGAATAACAAAATGCACTATGCCACTAACCTTGTTCTCCTACGTATACATTGATAACTGGACGGTGATGTAATTAAGTTACTGATATTTTCCAATTTGATGGCATTTTGAATTTTGCTACTCAAACAAGTAAAATGCTCACAAAATCGTAAAATAAATCAGTAACCAGCTTGTGTCAATCAGCGTCCCTTGTAAACAACGTCACAGGATGACGATATATTACAAAAGTCCAAGTCGATAGATGGTTGTCTTAAGTATTTATTCCGGAATTTTTTTTTATGTCAACAATACAAGCTTTTTTTTCCAATGGCATTTATTTTTTTATTTCATATCTAACAATAATTGTCGATTATTAACAACTGTTCAAGTGTTCGATATTATGTTTGACAACTCCACTCCGCCATCTTGTTAGCGCACGAAATGATGAATTAATGAACTCCGACTTTTTTTTAAATATTTTTACGCAGGAATTGTTCAATCGAATCTATGTTGGAAAATACACAATAAATATGTTTTTCATGTTAACATCCATATCTGTTTTAAAATATCTCGTTCAAATACAAATAATTCAAAATCAATTCAAAATTTCCGAAGGAGGTAAATGGAACAGCCACCAAATGCCGTGTGTATACAGTTCACGAATGGTTAAAAATTACCGTATTTGTCCTATTAGAATCGAAATAATTCATGGCAGGCATAGAGTTGTGCAAATTTGCACATGGGCTGGGCCTTTATTAAAATTCGAATATAAAGGCCCAGCCCATGTGTAAATTTGCACAACTCTATGCCTGCCATGAATTATTTCTTAATTAGTGGAGAGTTACTCGGACATTCTCCTATGCATAAAATAAAATTATATGGAAATGGACCAGAATTTATTTAACATTGTCATCCTAAAATAATTGTTTAATTGTCAGTATTATTACGTGTTATATTCTCTTATGTAAAGTGTTGTTCTCATTCTATTGGCATTGTAGATGGAACATCTGAATCATGCACAGAAAACAGAGATTTCGGAATGTTCGACTTCAGTGGAAAACATAGCAGTTCATGTAACATTGTGGACAATGAAGAGGCCGCTTGTAGCAATGTAGTTGTCAACAAAAGTTACGTCGACCAATGACAATATGACACGATTATCTGTCGACCAATGACAATATGACACGATTATCTATCATCATTAATATTATCATATCAAAAATAATATTAAATTTAATGTGAAGTTATAAAAGAGTAGATATATAATGAGTATTAATTTTGATGTTGATTTGGATAAAATTGTAAATATTAATTATAATGAGAGAATTTTGCAAATAAAAAAAAAATCAAGATATGGTCAAAAAGGAATCTTACTGTCATTGGAAATATTACTGTTGTGAAAACTCTGATTTTACCTGTCTTAAATCACCTAATCATTACATTGCCTAATCCTACTCAAGACATCTTAAAGAAGGTGAGCGAGCTTATTTTTACCTTTATATGGAGTTCACCTGTGCACAGAGTTATAAAGGAATTGTTACAAAAAGACTTCTGTGAAGGAGGATTAAAAATGATTAATCTAAATTTATTTATTTTAGCCCTAAAAACAACCTGGGTAAGAAAGCTATTTCGAACTGAATGTAAATGGGATAATATCTTATTTTCGACAATAAATCAAGAAAAATTATTCAATTTTGGTAATGGTTATATTTCTTACATAAAAGAAAATGTTGTAAAAAATAAATTTTGGAAAAATGTGTTCCATGCTTGGTACACCTTTATTGATAAAGAAGAAAACTTTACATGGGAATATTTTTCGTCTTCTCCACTGTGGATGAACAAACTATAAAAATAGAAAACAAACCAGTATTCTATGAAGACTGGTTCAGAAAAGGTATTTGTTTTGTTAATGATATTATATCAGAAGATGGAAAATTTCTCTCCATTGATCAATTAGAGGCAAAATTTAACATTTCCAAAAATATTATGAAATTTAATAGTATAATTTCAGCTGTTAAACATGCTGGAAAACAGAACGTGTATAATAGTTATAAGCTACTTACTCCATTTATTCCTTCGTTTGATAAGACCATTTTGAAGAGTACAAGGGGAACTAAAGATATGTATTTGTTACTAATAAGGAATAGCATAGTGTCAAATGGTCAGAAAAAGTGGGAGGAAATTTTAGCCTTAGGTTTAGATGAAATGAAATGGAGAGAAATATTCAAACTACCTTTTATAGTCACAGAAAATACCAATCTACAATGGTTACAGTACAGAATTAACCAACGTATCCTAGGAACAAATAAATTTCTGTATAAAATTAAAGTAAAAGACAATGCCTTTTGTACTTTTTGTCAGGAAGATGAGGAAACTATTGAACATTTATTTTGGAACTGTGAGATTGTACAAGCTTTTATTGATGAAATTGATTCTTGGTTATTGTTGGTGTTAGTATTCCATTTACTATGCAGTTTTTTTAAATTTTTGGTGATATTTCAAAATCGTCTCGAGGAGATGTTATTAACCTCATTTTACTACAAATAAAGCAGTATATTTTTAACTGTAAATATTTTCAAAAAAATTTATCATTGATCACAAATGCAGAGGAAAATACAGTCACTATATAACATCGAGAAATCTATTGCTGTTAAAAATTAAAAAAAAATGATTTTTTCAACCAGATATGGAATGCTTTCACTTTACTGTTTAATTAGATATAAAGATTTATACAAATATTCATTCTGTATATAACATGATAGAAAAGAAATAACCTTTTGTTTTTATGAATGCTAAAATTACCTATTCATCAAAGCAAATTCAAAAACTTTTTCTTTCTCTTTAACAATTATGTTTATGCCTTAAAAAACTCAATAAATTAAACTTTTTCCATTTTTTTATTTTTACTTCTATAACTACTTAAAACCCTATTTTTTGATTATCTGTATATTTGTTAATTTGGTTTATTATGATTGTGGAATCACATTATTTGGTATTTTCTGTCATGTTATTCAAATAGAAATAGTATGCCATTTTGTATGTAAATTACTAACAAATACTGCCATCTTTATATATATGTGCTTTACTAATGTTAACGAGGCCGGGATAAGGTACCGGTACTTCATGTATTCAACTAACAAATGTACAGATGTCAATAAAAAAAAAGATATGGTCCACTTGTCTTAAACGCTTTCCGATCCTTTCCTCATTCATGACTTATTACAGGGTTTGTAACTAGAGGAGCACTACTGATGCCACTAGTAGAACAGAAACTACACACCCGTCCGGAGCACATGAGTTCAAACCCGGTTTTTAGTGGGATTCGTGTTACTCGATCTTTAGTGTTTAGCTCACCTGGCCAAAGGCCATGTGAGCTTTTGCCATCACTTGCCATCCGTCGTACGTCGTAAACTTTTTCAAAAATCTTCTCCTCTGAAACTACTAGACCAATTGAAACAAAACTTGGTCTGAATCATCACTAGGATGTCTAGTTTCAAAATTGTGTCTGGTGAAGCCGTGCACAAACCAACATGGCCACTGTTACTAAAAATAGAACATATGGTAAATTGCAGGTTTTTGGATAATAACTCAAAAACCGTTAATAATATCAGAAATCTGACGTGAGGTAAAAATGATCAGCACAGCAAGATCTACCTAAATCCCATTTCCCATTTTGGAGTTATTTACCTTTTTTCATCAAATTTTCACAATTTTAATACTTTTCGTCCTTTATTTCAAAAACTGTAAGAGATAGATGTTAAGTTGAAATTGCAAAAATGTGCAGCATGTCAAGATCTACCTACACTACAATTTTTAAGTAAATCCCTTTACCCATTTTGGAGTTATTGCCCTTTTTAGCTCACCTGTGTGAGCTATTGCCATCACTTGGCATCCGTCGTCCGTCTGTAAACTTTTTCAAAAATCTTCTCCTCCGAAACCACTGGACTAATTTAAACCAAACTTTGCCTGAATCATCCTTAGGGGGTTCCCTTTAATATTTATGTCCGATAAATACGCCCTCCATCCAAGATGGCCACCGTTACTAAAAATAGAAATTTCTTCAAATGGCCAAAACTGCTTTATTTTATGCCAGAATGTGCCCAAATTTGAACTTATATTGTTTTTTAACATACATTACGGAATTTTTTATGAACTTTGAACTTTTGCCGATTTTGACCGATTATGCAAATTAGGCATAAATAAGCAAAAAATCATTTAAAAATCTTCTTGTTAGAAACCGCTTAGCCAATTTCAAGCAAACTTTGTCTGAATGATCCTTAGGTGGTCCCCTTTCAAAATTGTGTCCGTCAGCGCCGTCCTGTATCCAAGATGGCCACCGTTACTAAAAATAGAAATTTCTACAAATGGCCAAAACTGCTCTATTTTAAGCCATAATGTGCCCAAATTTGAACTGCATAAGCATAATGATGAGCTTTTTAACATTAATTACACCTTGTATAAGAATGCTGGATTCTGATTGGTTAATAGCCGTGATATATTTTACAAATTCAGGCCTTGCGTTGTGAATTTGCAGAATTTTAACTTCATGTAGGTGTATTTGCATAAGATTCAACTTTTTTTCATGGTACTTGCAAAATCGTATTTGCCGTTTTTACCCTTCACCGAGACGCTTGTAACAAAATTTGTAAAACGTTATCAGTTGTGCGTTTTATGTAACATCATTCGGTAGAATTAAACAGATACATCATGTTAGGTCCTGAACACGACAAACAAAAGGTATTATTTATTTAGCCAGTGTTCTAAATAATATTCGGTGTAATTAATCAGATACATCATGTTTGGGAGGGGTATTTGCGAAAAATACCATTCTTGAGACTAAATTTCCCTCTCCATTCGGCTCGGGAAATTTTTCGTCTCTCTACTGGTATTTTTTCGCAAATACCCCTCCCAAACATGATATAACTGTATAATATTACCGAATTTTTATGAACTATAAACTTTTGCCGATTTTAACCGATTATGCAAATTAGAAAAAGGGGGGATGAAATTTAAAAAAAATCTTATCCTCTGAAACTACTGAGCCAATCTCAACCAAACTTTGCTGAAGTGATTCTTGGGTGGTCCCCTTCCAAAATTGTGTCCGGCATTTCAGACCTCCGGCCAAGATGGCCACCACAGCCGAACTTAATTTAACATAGGGCCCTATGGGAAATTCCCATCAAAATCTTGTCTGAAACTATTTGCTCAATAAGAACTAAATTTTGATGAAATAGTCATTGGATGGTTCTCTTCCAAAAATGTGTCCGGCAGTACGGCCTTCAACAAACATGGCCCACACAGCTGAACTTTGCTTAACATAGGACCCTATGGGAAATTCACATAAAAATCTTCTCCTCAGAAACCACTGGGCCAATTGCAACCAAACTTTGGTGAAATGATCCTTGGATGGCCCCTTCCAAAATTGTGTCCGGTGATACCGACTTCCAACCAAGATGGCTGCCAAGCTAAAAATAGAAAAAAGGGGGGAAGAAATTAAAAACAAATCTTCTCCTCTGAAACTACTGAGCCAATCTCAACCAAACTTTGCTGAAATGATCTTTGGGTGGTCCCCTTCCAAAAGTGTGTACGACATTTCAGACCTCCGACCAAGATGGCCGCCACAGCCAAACTTAATTTAACATAGGACTCTATGGGAAATTCCCATAACAATCTTCTTGTCTGAAACCATTTGCTCAATAAGAACTAAATGTTGATTAAATAGTCATTGGATGGTTCTCTTCCAAGAATATGTCCGGCGGTACGGCCCTTCGACCAAGATGGCCCCCACAGCCGAACTTAGCTTAACATAGGACCCTATGTGAAATTCACATAAAAATCTTCTCCTCAGAAACCACTGGGCCAATTACAACCAAACCTTGGTGGAATGGTCCTTGGATGGCCCCCTTCCAAACTTATGTCTGGTGATCCCGACTTCCAACCAAGATGGCCGCCAAGCTAAAAATAGAAAAACCGGGGGATGAAATTAAAAAAAAATCTTCTCCTCTGAAACTACTGAGCCAATCTCAACCAAACTTTGCTGAAATGATCCTTGGGTGGTCCCCTTCCAAAATTGTGTCCGGCATTTCAGACTTCCAACCAAGATGGCCACTACAGCCGAACTTAATTTAACATAGGACACTATGGGAATTTCCCATAAAAATCTTTTTGCCTGAAACCATTTGCTCAATAAGAACTAAATTTTGATGAAATAGTCATTGGATGGTTCTCTTCCAAAAATGTGTCCGGCGGTTCGACCCTTCGACCAAGATGGTCCCCACAGCCGAACTTAGCTTAACATGGGATCCTATGGGAAATTCACATAAAAATCTTCTTGTCTGGAACCAAACTTTGATAAAATAGTCATTGGATGGTCCTCTTCCAAAATTGTGTCTGTTGGTCCCACCCTCTGACCAAGATGGCTGCACAGCTGACCTTAGTTTAACATAGGACCCTATGAGAAATTCACATAAAAAACATCTTGTCTGGAACCAGTAGTTCAATTAGAACCAAACTTTGATGGAATAGTCATTGGATGGTCCTCTTTCAAAATTGTGTCCGGCAATCGCGCTCTCCCATCAAGATGGCCACCACAGTGCAGTTGCGTTGTTATTGAAAGCAGCTTTGATCCAGGTGAGCGATTACAGGCTCCTGGGAGCCTCTGGTCTGTGCAATGTTTTATAGATCGTTGTTTGTCCGTTTGTCCTTTTTCTTTTGGCCATTGTGTTGTCTGTCCTTTCTCGATTTACAGATTGTGATTACCCCTTTGGTACCTTCAAACTTTTCTTATTCAGAAATTTTGGAAATGAGACCTCAAACTATTTTGATTATTATGAAATAAAAGACTAATTAGAGAAAACAAATGAAGCACACCCCGATAGACAAAACACCACTATTAAAAAAAAACCGGAGAGCTAGGACACCATCACATAATTATTGAAAACACCAAATTGTCTAGGCATGTAATCATGCTTGTCTGCTTGTTATCCCCTCGCCAACGAAGTTGCGAAGGGATATAGTAACGCTACTGTCCTTCCTTCCGTCCGTCCGTCCTTCTGTAACATCCTTGTGAACACTCTAGAATCAATATCCTTCAATGGATTTTGACCAAACTTGGTACATACTTAGTCCTTAAGAGCATCTGGAACCCTATTGATTTTCAAGGTCAAAGGTCAAAGTCACCGGGTCAAATATTTGGGCGAGGGGATACGCCACGCTTTGCGTTGCCCTTGTTAGTTTCGTGTTGATGACTGTGTCTGAGCAAAATGTCATTTATCAGAATGAACGAGTATGGATGTAAATGAAGATGATATACTCTCTAAAAATACATTTGGACACAAATCAAAATATTTCACATTCACAGTAGGGCCTTCAGATAGAAAATTAGTCCAGACCTTTAATTCCAAATTCCTCTATGTAGATGTGGTTTGGTCACTGAACAATTCTTGATCCGGTGATTGCATGCATCTCTTCTAACAAAATTAGTTTGAAGTAAAGGATACTACTGACACTCATAAAGTATGTTTCCTACCTTGATCTCTAACTTGAAATTGACAACGGATGAAAATTATTTAAAAAAAAACCACACCTAAAAGTCAACAACTCCCACTCACCAGGAGCAATATTCCAGCAGCACCTTCGTGTGGGGCTTACATTTCACAACTCGTACATTATTCGAATGCTGGTGCATATAGACTACAGTACACTGATTTGTTAAGCAGAGATGGGTTAGGGTCATGTTGTTTAACGCCACTTTCAACAATATTTCAGTTATATCGTGGCGGTCAGTTTTATTGGTGGAAGAAATCGGAGTACCCGGAGAAAACCACCGACCTGCCGTACTTCACTGACAAACTTCATCACATAATGTTGTATCGCGTACACCTCGTCATGAGCGGGATTCGGACTCACAACTTTATTGGTAATAGGAACAGATTGCATTGGTAGTTGTTAATCAAACTACCATACGATCACGACCACCATGGCCCCGTATATCATGGCTCTTATATTGTTGTCCTTTTTCTTTTGTGCATTGTATTGTCTGTTCTTCTTCTTGTGTGCATTGTATTGTCTGTTCTTCTTCTTTTGTGCATTGTATTGTCTGTTCTTCTTCTTTTGTGCATTGTATTGTCTGTTCTTCTTCTTTTGTGCATTGTATTGTCTGTTCTTCTTCTTTTGTGCATTGTATTGTCTGTTCTTCCTCTTTTGTGAATTGTATTGTCTGTTCTTCTTTTGTGCATTGTATTGTTTGTTCTTCTTTTGTGCATTGTATTGTCTGTTCTTCTTCTTTTGTGCATTGTATTGTCTGTTCTTCTTTTGTGCATTGTATTGTCTGTTCTTCTTCTTTTGTGCATTGTATTGTCTGTTCTTCTTCTTTTGTGCATTGCATTGTCTGTTCTTCTTCTTTTGTGCATTGTATTGTCTGTTCTTCTTCTTTTGTGCATTGTATTGTCTGTTCTTCTTCTTTTGTGTATTGTATTGTCTGTTCTTCTTCTTTTGTAAATTGTATTGTCTGTTCTTCTTCTTTTGTGCATTGTATTGTCTGTTCTTCTTCTTTTGTGTATTGTATTGTCTGTTCTTCTTCTTTTGTGAATTGTATTGTCTGTTCTTCTTCTTTTGTGCATTGTATTGTTTGTTCTTCTTCTTTTGTGCATTGTATTGTCTGTTCTTCTTCTTTTGTGCATTGTATTGTCTGTTCTTCTTCTTTTGTGCATTGTATTGTCTGTTCTTCTTCTTTTGTGCATTGTATTGTCTGTTCTTCTTCTTTTGTGCATTGCATTGTCTGTTCTTCTTCTTTTGTGCATTGTATTGTCTGTTCTTCTTCTTTTGTGCATTGTATTGTCTGTTCTTCTTCTTTTGTGCATTGCATTGTCTGTTCTTCTTCTTTTGTGCATTGTATTGTCTGTTCTTCTTCTTTTGTGCATTGTATTGTCTGTTCTTCTTCTTTTGTGCATTGTATTGTCTGTTCTTCTTCTTTTGTGCATTGTATTGTCTGTTCTTCTTCTTTTGTGCATTGTATTGTCTGTTCTTCTTTTGTGCATTGTATTGTCTGTTCTTCTTCTTTTGTGCATTGTATTGTCTGTTCTTCGATTTACAGTTTTTGATTTTATCTTCTGACTTTTTTGCATATTAGGCAAAAATACGAATTTCCTGGAAAATTATTGTGTACCATTTCCATTAGATATGAATATCACATAATAGAAGCTTGAGATGTATCTTGTAGAAAAGCAAAAAAATGTATTTAATAAAGAATGATAGGGGTGATTTGGTGGAACTGCTTGTATATCACAAAGAAAACCACTCTATATTACACAGGTATTTAATGTTGTTTTTTGTTTTTTTTACCATACATGTATTTGATATTCTAGTTTAGTTTTCCTTATTAAAATCAAGGACGTAGGAGCCGGGTGTTGCAATTACTCCCCCAATTTAAAAAGTGTAGGGGAAGGTGGCAATGTCCCCCATTTTTGGCAAAAATTTAAGATAAAGTTGAATTCGTAGCATGGAAGTTCACAAATATTTACCAGTTAACCATATGGTATAAGGATATAGTTTGAATGAATGAGCTTTTATTTTTCGCTTGTATTGTCTGTTCTTCTTTTGTGCATTGTGTTGTCTGTTCTTCTTCTTTTGTGCATTGTATTGTCTGTTCTTCTTCTTTTGTGTATTGTATTGTCTGTTCTTCTTTTGTGCATTGTATTGTCTGTTCTTCTTCTTTTGTGCATTGTATTGTCTGTTTTTCTTCTTTTGTGCATTGTATTGTCTGTTCTTCTTTTGTGCATTGTATTGTCTGTTCTTCTTTTGTGCATTGTATTGTCTGTTGTTCTTCTTTTGTGCATTGTATTGTCTGTTCTTCTTCTTTTGTGTATTGTATTGTCTGTTCTTCTTCTTTTGTGCATTGTGTTGTCTGTTCTTCTTCTTTTGTGGATTGTATTGTCTGTTCTTCTTCTTTTGTGCATTGTATTGTCTGTTCTTCTTTTGTGCATTGTATTGTCTGTTCTTCTTTTGTGCATTGTATTGTCTGTTCTTCTTTTGTGCATTGTATTGTCTGTTCTTCTTCTTTTGTGCATTGTATTGTCTGTTCTTCTTCTTTTGTGCATTGTATTGTCTGTTCTTCTTCTTTTGTGCATTGTATTGTCTGTTCTTCTTCGATTTACAGTTTTTGATTTTATCTTCCGAATTATTTGCATATTAGGCAAAAATACGAATTTCTTCGAAAACTTTTGTGTACCACTTCCTTGAGATATGAATATCACATAATATATGCTTGAGATGTATCTTGTAGAAAAGCAAAAAAAATGTATTTAATAAAGAATGATAGGGGTGATGTGGTGGAACTGCTTGTATATCACAAAGAAAACCACTCTATATTACACAGGTATTTGATGTTGTTGGTTTTTTTTATCATACATGTATTTGATATTCTAGTTTTCTTTATTAAAAGCAGGGAGGTAGGAGCCGGGTGTTGCAATTACTCCCCCAATTTAAAAAGTGTAGGGGAAGGTGGCAATGTCCCCCATTTTTTGGCAAAAATTTAAGATAAAGATGAATTCGTAGCATGGAAGTTCACAAATATTTTCCAGTTAACCATATGGTATAAGGATATAGTTTGAATGAATGAGCTTTTATTTTTCGCTTGCCCGGTCCAGTCTCACCCCGTGCTTTCAGGTCTTTTTCTAAAACGTTAAATATAAAACCTGCTAAAGATCATGCTGTACGTGCATCAACCACCACTTGATCAAATCACCAATCATTAAAATGTAATTCTGGATTATATTATCGAGTCTTTGTTTTTGTGTAAGGTCTTATTGTTCGAAAAACTTTGAGTCAGACTACCTGTATCACTATCACTTGTGCAAATACAAAACATATATCGTTTATCATCAACAATAGTATCTAACCAGCAGCTATATATGGCAAGTAGTAAAAATAATCGGATTCATCAACATTATATCTGACTATCTAATTGTTGCATCAACACAATACTAGTTATCTCCCTTAGGCCATAAATCTAAAAAAAAAATAAACGTAATGAACCTTCGCTTTGCAAAGCTTGCAATAGACAGCAATTAAGGTTCGATTCTTATCAATGTAACTTATGTAAGATCATATTAACATGAAATACTTCAGCAGTAACTTGGGCTTTTGAAACTAGAACGTAAGAAGCAACTTGAATAAAAAAAAGTGAAACATATTTTCTTGTCTAATAAAGAGATAAATAGATAAGATACACATTATGTAACTTACGACATCTTTTCCATTATATACATTATACTACATAACAAGATAAAAACATGTATAAGTTACATAATTTTTACATATATATTCAATTGCAACAAAGAGGTAGACAGACAATGAAATCAAACCAAGTCGAGTTGACCTTTCAAAGTGCTGTGTTAAGCATTGGTTTCATAATATTAAAATGGATTAATTTGTTGAGACATCAACAGATTGGTAAGCTTACGTTGAATTTACTTGAAGTCATTTGATGTTGATTAAACATAAATAGGAGAGAGAGAGAGAGAAAGAAATAACATAAGCAGAACTGTGTTATAATTAAACGGACACGTGAGCTAGTATTCATTGAAACGCCCTGTTGTCTGTATGTAAAATCGAATATGAGTAAATATAGCACAATTACTTCAAAATTAACATGTCTGTCACCGAATAATAAGTCATTTATGTTAACATCTACATTAATACTATTTAAATTTTCAAATAACTGATTACAGTAGATTCTAAAATGTTTACAATGTAGAAAATAATGTTCAACATCTTCACATGGTTCACCACATGTACATAATTGATTACCAATCATGTTAGCTCTGACAAGATCATATGTAAGTGCATTCCACTTATTTCGTAGTCGTGTATGTAATACATTTAGTTATGTATTCCGAAGAAATAATATAGAGGGGACTTAATTGTCATCGCGCCGATGGGTTAGGGTCATGTTGTTTAACGCCACTTTCAACAATATTTCAGTTATATCGTGGCGGTCAGTTTTATTGATGGAAGAAATCGGAGTACCCGGAGAAAACCACCGACCTGCCGTAAGTCACTGACAAACTTTATCACATAATGTTGTATCGCGTACACCTCGTCATGAGCGGGATTCGGACTCACAACTTTATTGGTAATAGGAACAGATTGCATTGGTAGTTGTTAATCAAACTACCATACGATCACGACCACCATGGCCCCGTATATCATGGCTCTTATATTGTTGTCCTTTTTCTTTTGTGCATTGTATTGTCTGTTTTTCTTCTTGTGTGCATTGTATTGTCTGTTCTTCTTCTTTTGTGCATTGTATTGTCTGTTCTTCTTCTTTTGTGCACTGTATTGTCTGTTCTTCTTCTTTTGTGCATTGTATTGTCTGTTCTTCTTCTTTTGTGCATTGTATTGTCTGTTCTTCTTCTTTTGTGCATTGCATTGTCTGTTTTTCTTCTTGTGTGCATTGTATTGTCTGTTTTTCTTCTTGTGTGCATTGTATTGTCTGTTCTTCTTCTTTTGTGCATTGTATTGTCTGTTCTTCTTCTTTTGTGCATTGTATTGTCTGTTCTTCTTCTTTTGTGCATTGTATTGTCTGTTTTTCTTCTTGTGTGCATTGTATTGTCTGTTCTTCTTCTTTTGTGCATTGTATTGTCTGTTCTTCTTCTTTTGTGCATTGCATTGTCTGTTCTTCTTCTTTTGTGCATTGTATTGTCTGTTCTTCTTCTTTTGTGCATTGTATTGTCTGTTCTTCTTCTTTTGTGCATTGTATTGTCTGTTCTTCTTTTGTGCATTGTATTGTCTGTTCTTCTTCTTTTGTGCATTGTATTGTCTGTTCTTCGATTTACAGTTTTTGATTTTATCTTCTGACTTTTTTGCATATTAGGCAAAAATACGAATTTCCTGGAAAACTATTGTGTACCATTTCCATTAGATATGAATATCACATAATAGAAGCTTGAGATGTATCTTGTAGAAAAGCAAAAAAATGTATTTAATAAAGAATGATAGGGGTGATTTGGTGGAACTGCTTGTATATCACAAAGAAAACCACTCTATATTACACAGGTATTTAATGTTGTTTTTTGTTTTTTTTACCATACATGTATTTGATATTCTAGTTTAGTTTTCCTTATTAAAATCAAGGACGTAGGAGCCGGGTGTTGCAATTACTCCCCCAATTTAAAAAGTGTAGGGGAAGGTGGCAATGTCCCCCATTTTTGGCAAAAATTTAAGATAAAGTTGAATTCGTAGCATGGAAGTTCACAAATATTTACCAGTTAACCATATGGTATAAGGATATAGTTTGAATGAATGAGCTTTTATTTTTCGCTTGCCCGGTCCAGTCTCACCCCCTGCTTTCAGGTCTTTTTCTAAAACGTTAAATATAAAACCTGCTAAAGATCATGCTGTACGTGCATCAACCACCACTTGATCAAATCACCAATCATTAAAATGTAATTCTGGATTATATTATCGAGTCTTTGTTTTTGTGTAAGGTCTTATTGTTCGAAAAACTTTGAGTCAGACTACCTGTATCACTATCTCTTGTGCAAATACAAAACATATATCGTTTATCATCAACAATAGTATCTAACCAGCAGCAATGGCAAGTAGTAAAAATAATCGGATTCATCAACATTATATCTGACTATCTAATTGTTGCATCAACACAATACTAGTTATCTCCCTTAGGCCATAAATCTAAAAAAAAAAATAAACGTAATGAACCTTCGCTTTGCAAAGCTTGCAATAGACAGCAATTAAGGTTCGATTCTTATCAATGTAACTTATGTAAGATCATATTAACATGAAATACTTCAGCAGTAACTTGGGCTTTTGAAACTAGAACGTAAGAAGCAACTTGAATAAAAAAAAGTTAAACATATTTTCTTGTCTAATAAAGAGATAAATAGATAAGATACACATTATGTAACTTACGACATCTTTTCCATTATATACATTATACTACATAACAAGATAAAAACATGTATAAGTTACATAATTTTTACAAATATATTCAATTGCAACAAAGAGGTAGACAGACAATGAAATCAAACCAAGTCGAGTTGACCTTTCAAAGTGCTGTGTTAAGCATTGGTTTCATAATATTAAAATGGATTAATTTGTTGAGACATCAACAGATTGGTAAGCTACGTTGAATTTATTTGAAGTCATTTGATGTTGATTAAACATAATTAGGAGAGAGAGAGAAAGAAATAACATAAACAGAACTGTGTTATAATTAAGCGGACACGTGAACTAGTATTCATTGAAACGCCCTGTTGTCTAAAATTGAATATGAGTAAATATAGCACAATTACTTCAAAATTAACATGTCTGTCACCGAATAATAAGTCATTTATGTTAACATCTACATTAATACTATTTAAATTTTCAAATAACTGATTACAGTAGATTCTAAAATGCTTACAATGTAGAAAATAATGTTCAACATCTTCACATGGTTCACCACATGTACATAATTGATTACCAATCATGTTAGCTCTGACAAGATCATATGTAAGTGCATTGCACTTATTTCGTAGTCGTGTATGTAATACATTTAGTTATGTATTCCGAAGAAATAATATAGAGGGGACTTAATTGTCATCGCGCCGATGGGTTAGGGTCATGTTGTTTAACGCCACTTTCAACAATATTTCAGTTATATCGTGGCGGTCAGTTTTATTGGTGGAAGAAATCGGAATACCCGGAGAAAACGACCGACCTGCCGTAAGTCACTGACAAACTTTATCACATAATGTTGTATCGCGTACACCTCGTCATGAGCGGGATTCGGACTCACAACTTTATTGGTAATAGGAACAGATTGCATTGGTAGTTGTTAATCAAATTACAATACGATCACGACCACCATGGCCCCGTATATCATGGCTCTTATATTGTTGTCCTTTTTCTTTTGTGCATTGTATTGTCTGTTCTTCTTCTTTTGTGCATTGTATTGTCTGTTCTTCTTCTTTTGTGCATTGTATTGTCTGTTCTTCTTCTTTTGTGCATTGTATTGTCTGTTCTTCTTTTGTGCATTGTATTGTCTGTTCTTCTTCTTTTGTGCATTGTATTGTCTGTTCTTCGATTTACAGTTTTTGATTTTATCTTCTAACTTTTTTGCATATTAGGCAAAAATACGAATTTCCTGGAAAACTATTGTGTACCATTTCCATTAGATATGAATATCACATAATAGAAGCTTGAGATGTATCTTGTAGAAAAGCAAAAAAATGTATTTAATAAAGAATGATAGGGGTGATTTGGTGGAACTGCTTGTATATCACAAAGAAAACCACTCTATATTACACAGGTATTTAATGTTGTTTTTTGTTTTTTTTACCATACATGTATTTGATATTCTAGTTTAGTTTTCCTTATTAAAATCAAGGACGTAGGAGCCGGGTGTTGCAATTACTCCCCCAATTTAAAAAGTGTAGGGGAAGGTGGCAATGTCCCCCATTTTTGGCAAAAATTTAAGATAAAGTTGAATTCGTAGCATGGAAGTTCACAAATATTTACCAGTTAACCATATGGTATAAGGATATAGTTTGAATGAATGAGCTTTTATTTTTCGCTTGCCCGGTCCAGTCTCACCCCCTGCTTTCAGGTCTTTTTCTAAAACGTTAAATATAAAACCTGCTAAAGATCATGCTGTACGTGCATCAACCACCACTTGATCAAATCACCAATCATTAAAATGTAATTCTGGATTATATTATCGAGTCTTTGTTTTTGTGTAAGGTCTTATTGTTCGAAAAACTTTGAGTCAGACTACCTGTATCACTATCTCTTGTGCAAATACAAAACATATATCGTTTATCATCAACAATAGTATCTAACCAGCAGCAATGGCAAGTAGTAAAAATAATCGGATTCATCAACATTATATCTGACTATCTAATTGTTGCATCAACACAATACTAGTTATCTCCCTTAGGCCATAAATCTAAAAAAAAAAATAAACGTAATGAACCTTCGCTTTGCAAAGCTTGCAATAGACAGCAATTAAGGTTCGATTCTTATCAATGTAACTTATGTAAGATCATATTAACATGAAATACTTCAGCAGTAACTTGGGCTTTTGAAACTAGAACGTAAGAAGCAACTTGAATAAAAAAAAGTTAAACATATTTTCTTGTCTAATAAAGAGATAAATAGATAAGATACACATTATGTAACTTACGACATCTTTTCCATTATATACATTATACTACATAACAAGATAAAAACATGTATAAGTTACATAATTTTTACAAATATATTCAATTGCAACAAAGAGGTAGACAGACAATGAAATCAAACCAAGTCGAGTTGACCTTTCAAAGTGCTGTGTTAAGCATTGGTTTCATAATATTAAAATGGATTAATTTGTTGAGACATCAACAGATTGGTAAGCTACGTTGAATTTATTTGAAGTCATTTGATGTTGATTAAACATAATTAGGAGAGAGAGAGAAAGAAATAACATAAACAGAACTGTGTTATAATTAAGCGGACACGTGAACTAGTATTCATTGAAACGCCCTGTTGTCTAAAATTGAATATGAGTAAATATAGCACAATTACTTCAAAATTAACATGTCTGTCACCGAATAATAAGTCATTTATGTTAACATCTACATTAATACTATTTAAATTTTCAAATAACTGATTACAGTAGATTCTAAAATGCTTACAATGTAGAAAATAATGTTCAACATCTTCACATGGATCACCACATGTACATAATTGATTACCAATCATGTTAGCTCTGACAAGATCATATGTAAGTGCATTGCACTTATTTCGTAGTCGTGTATGTAATACATTTAGTTATGTATTCCGAAGAAATAATATAGAGGGGACTTAATTGTCATCGCGCCGATGGGTTAGGGTCATGTTGTTTAACGCCACTTTCAACAATATTTCAGTTATATCGTGGCGGTCAGTTTTATTGGTGGAAGAAATCGGAATACCCGGAGAAAACGACCGACCTGCCGTAAGTCACTGACAAACTTTATCACATAATGTTGTATCGCGTACACCTCGTCATGAGCGGGATTCGGACTCACAACTTTATTGGTAATAGGAACAGATTGCATTGGTAGTTGTTAATCAAATTACAATACGATCACGACCACCATGGCCCCGTATATCATGGCTCTTATATTGTTGTCCTTTTTCTTTTGTGCATTGTATTGTCTGTTCTTCTTCTTTTGTGCATTGTATTGTCTGTTCTTCTTCTTTTGTGCATTGTATTGTCTGTTCTTCTTCTTTTGTGCATTGTATTGTCTGTTCTTCTTCTTTTGTGCATTGTATTGTCTGTTCTTCTTCTTTTGTGCATTGTATTGTCTGTTCTTCTTCTTTTGTGCATTGTGTTGTCTGTTCTTCTTCTTTTGTGCATTGTATTGTCTGTTCTTCTTCTTTTGTGAATTGTATTGTCTGTTCTTCTTCTTTTGTGCATTGTATTGTTTGTTCTTCTTCTTTTGTGCATTGTATTGTCTGTTCTTCTTCTTTTGTGCATTGTATTGTCTGTTCTTCTTCTTTTGTGTATTGTATTGTCTGTTCTTCTTCTTTTGTGCATTGTATTGTCTGTTCTTCTTCTTTTGTGCATTGTATTGTCTGTTCTTCTTCTTTTGTGCATTGTATTGTCTGTTCTTCTTCTTTTGTGCATTGTATTGTCTGTTCTTCTTTTGTGCATTGTATTGTCTGTTCTTCTTCTTTTGTGCATTGTATTGTCTGTTCTTCTTCTTTTGTGCATTGTATTGTCTGTTCTTCTTCTTTTGTGCATTGTATTGTCTGTTCTTCTTCTTTTGTGCATTGTATTGTCTGTTCTTCTTCTTTTGTGCATTGTATTGTCTGTTCTTCTTCTTTTGTGCATTGTATTGTCTGTTCTTCTTTTGTGCATTGTATTGTCTGTTCTTCTTCTTTTGTGCATTGTATTGTCTGTTCTTCTTCTTTTGTGCATTGTATTGTCTGTTTTTCTTCTTTTGTGCATTGTATTGTCTGTTCTTCTTCTTTTGTGCATTGTATTGTCTGTTCTTCGATTTACAGTTTTTGATTTTATCTTCTGACTTTTTTGCATATTAGGCAAAAATACGAATTTCTTGGAAAACTATTGTGTACCATTTCCATGAGATATGAATATCACATAATATAAGCTTGAGATGTATCTTGTAGAAAAGCAAAAAAAATGTATTTAATAAAGAATGATAGGGGTGATTTGGTGGAACTGCTTGTACATCACAAAGAAAACCACTCTATATTACACAGTTATTTAATGTTGTTTTTTGTTTTTTTTATCATACATGTATTTGATATTCTAGTTTAGTTTTCCTTATTAAAATCAAGGACGTAGGAGCCGGGTGTTGCAATTACTCCCCCACTTTAAAAAGTGTAGGGGAAGGTGGCAATGTCCCCCATTTTTGGCAAAAATTTAAGGTAAAGTTGAAATCGTAGCATGGAAGTTCACAAATATTTACCAGTTAACCATATGGTATAAGGATATAGTTTGAATGAATGAGCTTTTATTTTTCGCTTGCCCGGTCCAGTCTCACCCCCTGCTTTCAGGTCTTTTTCTAAAACGTTAAATATAAAACCTGCTAAAGATCATGCTGTACGTGCATCAACCACCACTTGATCAAATCACCAATCATTAAAATGTAATTCTGGATTATATTATCGAGTCTTTGTTTTTGTGTAAGGTCTTATTGTTCGAAAAACTTTGAGTCAGACTACCTGTATCACTATCTCTTGTGCAAATACAAAACATATATCGTTTATCATCAACAATAGTATCTAACCAGCAGCAATGGCAAGTAGTAAAAATAATCGGATTCATCAACATTATATCTGACTATCTAATTGTTGCATCAACACAATACTAGTTATCTCCCTTAGGCCATAAATCTAAAAAAAAAATAAACGTAATGAACCTTCGCTTTGCAAAGCTTGCAATAGACAGCAATTAAGGTTCGATTCTTATCAATGTAACTTATGTAAGATCATATTAACATGAAATACTTCAGCAGTAACTTGGGCTTTTGAAACTAGAACGTAAGAAGCAACTTGAATAAAAAAAAGTTAAACATATTTTCTTGTCTAATAAAGAGATAAATAGATAAGATACACATTATGTAACTTACGACATCTTTTCCATTATATACATTATACTACATAACAAGATAAAAACATGTATAAGTTACATAATTTTTACAAATATATTCAATTGCAACAAAGAGGTAGACAGACAATGAAATCAAACCAAGTCGAGTTGACCTTTCAAAGTGCTGTGTTAAGCATTGGTTTCATAATATTAAAATGGATTAATTTGTTGAGACATCAACAGATTGGTAAGAAGCTACGTTGAATTTATTTGAAGTCATTAGATGTTGATTAAACATAAATAGGAGAGAGAGAGAAAGAAATAACATAAACATAACTGTGTTATAATTAAGCGGACACGTGAACTAGTATTCATTGAAACGCCCTGTTGTCTAAAATTGAATATGAGTAAATATAGCACAATTACTTCAAAATTAACATGTCTGTCACCGAATAATAAGTCATTTATGTTAACATCTACATTAATACTATTTAAATTTTCAAATAACTGATTACATTAGATTCTAAAATGCTTACAATGTAGAAAATAATGTTCAACATCTTCACATGGATCACCACATGTACATAATTGATTACCAATCATGTTAGCTCTGACAAGATCATATGTAAGTGCATTGCACTTATTTCGTAGTCGTGTATGTAATACATTTAGTTATGTATTCCGAAGAAATAATATAGAGGGGACTTAATTGTCATCGCGCCGATGGGTTAGGGTCATGTTGTTTAACGCCACTTTCAACAATATTTCAGTTATATCGTGGCGGTCAGTTTTATTGGTGGAAGAAATCGGAGTACCCGGAGAAAACCACCGACCGGCCGTAAGTCACTGACAAACTTTATCACATAATGTTGTATCGCGTACACCTCGTCATGAGCGGGATTCGGACTCACAACTTTATTGGTAATAGGAACAGATTGCATTGGTAGTTGTTAATCAAACTACAATACGATCACGACCACCATGGCCCCGTATATCATGGCTCTTATATTGTTGTCCTTTTTCTTTTGTGCATTGTATTGTCTGTTCTTCTTCTTTTGTGCATTGTATTGTCTGTTCTTCTTCTTTTGTGCATTGTATTGTTTGTTCTTCTTCTTTTGTGCATTGTATTGTCTGTTCTTCTTCTTTTGTGAATTGTATTGTCTGTTCTTCTTCTTTTGTGCATTGTATTGTTTGTTCTTCTTCTTTTGTGCATTGTATTGTCTGTTCTTCTTCTTTTGTGCATTGTATTGTCTGTTCTTCTTCTTTTGTGCATTGTATTGTCTGTTCTTCTTCTTTTGTGCATTGTATTGTCTGTTCTTCTTCTTTTGTGCATTGTATTGTCTGTTCTTCTTCTTTTGTGCATTGTATTGTCTGTTCTTCTTCTTTTGTGTATTGTATTGTCTGTTCTTCTTCTTTTGTGCATTGTATTGTCTGTTCTTCTTCTTTTGTGCATTGTATTGTTTGTTCTTTTTCTTTTGTGCATTGTATTGTCTGTTCTTCTTCTTTTGTGCATTGTATTGTCTGTTCTTCTTCTTTTGTGCATTGTATTGTCTGTTCTTCTTCTTTTGTGCATTGTATTGTCTGTTCTTCTTCTTTTGTGCATTGTATTGTCTGTTCGTCTTCTTTTGTGCATTGTATTGTCTGTTCTTCTTCTTTTGTGCATTGTATTGTCTGTTCTTCTTTTGTGCATTGTATTGTCTGTTCTTCTTCTTTTGTGCATTGTATTGTCTGTTCTTCTTCTTTTGTGCATTGTATTGTCTGTTCTTCTTCTTTTGTGCATTGTATTGTCTGTTCTTCTTCTTTGTGCATTGCATTGTCTGTTCTTCGATTTACAGTTTTTGATTTTATCTTCTGACTTTTTTGCATATTAGGCAAAAATACGAATTTCTTGGAAAACTATTGTGTACCATTTCCATGAGATATGAATATCACAAAATATAAGCTTGAGATGTATCTTGTAGAAAAGCAAAAAAATGTATTTAATAAAGAATGATAGGGGTGATTTGGTGGAACTGCTTGTATATCACAAAGAAAACCACTCTATATTACACAGGTATTTAATGTTGTTTTTTTTTTTTTTTTATCATACATGTATTTGATATTCTAGTTTAGTTTTCCTTATTAAAATCAAGGACGTAGGAGCCGGGTGTTGCAATTACTCCACCACTTTAAAAAGTGTAGGGGAAGGTGGCAATGTCCCCCATTTTTGGCAAAAATTTAAGATAAAGTTGAATTCGTAGCATGGAAGTTCACAAATATTTACCAGTTAACCATATGGTATAAGGATATAGTTTGAATGAATGAGCTTTTATTTTTCGCTTGTATTGTCTGTTCTTCTTCTGTTGTGCATTGTGTTGTCTGTTCTTCTTTTGTTGTGCATTGTATTGTCTGTTCTTCTTCTTTTGTGCATTGTATTGTCTGTTCTTCTTCTTTTGTGCATTGTATTGCCTGTTCTTCTTCTTTTGTGCATTGTATTGTCTGGTCTTCTTTTGTGCATTGTATTGTCTGTTCTTCTTTTGTGCATTGTATTGTCTGTTCTTCTTCTTTTGTGCATTGTATTGTCTGTTCTTCTTCTTTTGTGCATTGTATTGTCTGTTCTTCTTCTTTTGTGCATTGTATTGTCTGTTCTTCTTCTTTTGTGCATTGTATTGTCTGTTCTTCTTCGATTTACAGTTTTTGATTTTATCTTCCGAATTATTTGCATATTAGGCAAAAATACGAATTTCTTCGAAAACTTTTGTGTACCACTTCCTTGAGATATGAATATCACATAATATATGCTTGAGATGTATCTTGTAGAATTGCAAAAAAAATGTATTTAATAAAGAATGATAGGGGTGATGTGGTGGAACTGCTTGTATATCACAAAGAAAACCACTCTATATTACACAGGTATTTGATGTTGTTTTTTTTTTTTATCATACATGTATTTGTTATTCTTGTTTTCTTTATTAAAAGCAGGGAGGTAGGAGCCAGGTGTTGCAATTACTCCCCCAATTTAAAAAGTGTAGGGGAAGGTGGCAATGTCCCCCATATTTTGGCAAAAATTTAAGATAAAGATGAATTCGTAGCATGGAAGTTCACAAATATTTTCCAGTTAACCATATGGTATAAGGATATAGTTTGAATGAATGAGCTTTTATTTTTCGCTTGTATTGTCTGTTCTTCTTCTTTTGTGCATTGTGTTGTCTGTTCTTCTTTTGTTGTGCATTGTATTGTCTGTTCTTCTTCTTTTGTGCATTCTATTGTCTGTTCTTCTTCTTTTGTGCATTGTATTGCCTGTTCTTCTTCTTTTGTGCATTGTATTGTCTGTTCTTCTTTTGTGCATTGTATTGTCTGTTCTTCTTTTGTGCATTGTATTGTCTGTTCTTCTTCTTTTGTGCATTGTATTGTCTGTTGTTCTTCTTTTGTGCATTTTATTGTCTGTTCTTCTTCTTTTGTGCATTGTATTGTCTGTTCTTCTTCTTTTGTGCATTGTATTGTCTGTTCTTCTTCGATTTACAGTTTTTGATTTTATCTTCCGAATTATTTGCATATTAGGCAAAAATACGAATTTCTTCGAAAACTTTTGTGTACCACTTCCTTGAGATATGAATATCACATAATATATGCTTGAGATGTATCTTGTAGAAAAGCAAAAAAAATGTATTTAATAAAGAATGATAGGGGTGATGTGGTGGAACTGCTTGTATATCACAAAGAAAACCACTCTATATTACACAGGTATTTGATGTTGTTTTTTTTTTATCATACATGTATTTGTTATTCTAGTTTTCTTTATTAAAAGCAAGGAGGTAGGAGCCGGGTGTTGCAATTACTCCCCCAATTTAAAAAGTGTAGGGGAAGGTGGCAATGTCCCCCATTTTTTGGCAAAAATTTAAGATAAAGATGAATTCGTAGCATGGAAGTTCACAAATATTTTCCAGTTAACCATTTGGTATGAGGATATAGTTTGAATGAATGAGCTTTTATTTTTCGCTTGCCCGGTCCAGTCTCACCCCCTGCTTTCAGGTCTTTTTCTAAAACGTTAAATATAAAACCTGCTAAAGATCATGCTGTACGTGCATCAACCACCACTTGATCAAATCATCAATCATTAAAATGTAATTCTGGATTATATTATCGAGTCTTTGTTTTTGTGTAAGGTCTTATTGTTCGAAAAACTTTGAGTCAGACTACCTGTATCACTATCTCTTGTGCAAATACAAAACATATATCGTTTATCATCAACAATAGTATCTAACCAGCAGCAATGGCAAGTAGTAAAAATAATCGGATTCATCAACATTATATCTGACTATCTAATTGTTGCATCAACACAATACTAGTTATCTCCCTTAGGCCATAAATCTAAAAAAAAAATAAACGTAATGAACCTTCGCTTTGCAAAGCTTGCAATAGACAGCAATTAAGGTTCGATTCTTATCAATGTAACTTATGTAAGATCATATTAACATGAAATACTTCAGCAGTAACTTGGGCTTTTGAAACTAGAACGTAAGAAGCAACTTGAATAAAAAAAAGTTAAACATATTTTCTTGTCTAATAAAGAGATAAATACATAAAATACACATTATGTAACTTACGACATCTTTTCCATTATATACATTATACTACATAACAAGATAAAAACATGTATAAGTTACATAATTTTTACAAATATATTCAATTGCAACAAAGAGGTAGACAGACAATGAAATCAAACCAAGTCGAGTTGACCTTTCAAAGTGCTGTGTTAAGCATTGGTTTCATAATATTAAAATGGATTAATTTGTTGAGACATCAACAGATTGGTAAGAAGCTACGTTGAATTTATTTGAAGTCATTAGATGTTGATTAAACATAAATAGGAGAGAGAGAGAAAGAAATAACATAAACATAACTGTGTTATAATTAAGCGGACACGTGAACTAGTATTCATTGAAACGCCCTGTTGTCTAAAATTGAATATGAGTAAATATAGCACAATTACTTCAATATTAACATGTCTGTCACCGAATAATAAGTCATTTATGTTAACATCTACATTAATACTATTTAAATTTTCAAATAACTGATTACAGTAGATTCTAAAATGTTTACAATGTAGAAAATAATGTTCAACATCTTCACATGGATCAACACATGTACATAATTGATTACCAATCATGTTAGCTCTGACAAGATCATATGTAAGTGCATTGCACTTATTTCGTAGTCGTGTATGTAATACATTTAGTTATGTATTCCGAAGAAATAATATAGAGGGGACTTAGTTGTCATCGCGCCGATGGGTTAGGGTCATGTTGTTTAACGCCACTTTCAACAATATTTCAGTTATATCGTGGCGGTCAGTTTTATTGATGGAAGAAATCGGAGTACCCGGAGAAAACCACCGACCTGCCGTAAGTCACTGACAAACTTTATCACATAATGTTGTATCGCGTACACCTCGTCATGAGCGGGATTCGGACTCACAACTTTATTGGTAATAGGAACAGATTGCATTGGTAGTTGTTAATCAAACTACCATACGATCACGACCACGATGGCCCCGTATATCATGGCTCTTATATTGTTGTCCTTTTTCTTTTGTGCATTGTATTGTCTGTTCTTCTTCTTTTGTGCATTGTATTGTCTGTTCTTCTTCTTTTGTGCATTGTATTGTCTGTTCTTCTTCTTTTGTGCATTGTATTGTCTGTTCTTCTTCTTTTGTGCATTGTATTGTCTATTCTTCTTCTTGTGTGCATTGTATTGTCTGTTCTTCTTCTTTTGTGCATTGTATTGTCTGTTCTTCTTCTTTTGTGCATTGTATTGTCTGTTCTTCCTCTTTTGTGCATTGCATTGTCTGTTCTTCTTCTTGTGTGCATTGTATTGTCTGTTCTTCTTCTTTTGTGCATTGTATTGTCTGTTCTTCTTCTTTTGTGCATTGCATTGTCTGTTCTTCTTTTTTGTGCATTGTATTGTCTGTTCTTCTTCTTTTGTGCATTGTATTGTCTGTTCTTCTTCTTGTGTGCATTGTATTGTCTGTTCTTCTTCTTTTGTGCATTGCATTGTCTGTTCTTCTTCTTTGTGCATTGTATTGTCTGTTCTTTTTTTGTGCATTCTATTGTCTGTTCTTCTTCTTTTGTGCATTGTATTGTCTGTTCTTCTTCTTTTGTGCATTGTATTGTCTGTTCTTCTTCTTTTGTGCATTGTATTGTCTGTTCTTCTTCTTTTGTGCATTGTATTGTCTGTTCTTCGATTTACAGTTTCTGATTTTATCTTCTGACTTTTTTGCATATTAGGCAAAAATACGAATTTCTTGGAAAACTATTGTGTACCATTTCCATGAGATATGAATATCACATAATATAAGCTTGAGATGTATCTTGTAGAAAAGCAAAAAAATGTATTTAATAAAGAATGATAGGGGTGATTTGGTGGAACTGCTTGTATATCACAAAGAAAACCACTCTATATTACACAGGTATTTAATGTTTTTTTTTGTTTTTTTTATCATACATGTATTTGATATTCTAGTTTAGTTTTCCTTATTAAAATCAAGGACGTAGGAGCCGGGTGTTGCAATTACTCCCCCACTTTAAAAAGTGTAGGGGAAGGTGGCAATGTCCCCCATTGTTGGCAAAAATTTAAGATAAAGTTGAATTCGTAGCATGGAAGTTCACAAATATTTACCAGTTAACCATATGGTATAAGGATATAGTTTGAATGAATGAGCTTTTATTTTTCGCTTGCCCGGTCCAGTCTCACCCCCTGCTTTCAGGTCTTTTTCTAAAACGTTAAATATAAAACCTGCTAAAGATCATGCTGTACGTGCATCAACCACCACTTGATCAAGTCATCAATCATTAAAATGTAATTCTGGATTATATTATCGAGTCTTTGTTTTTGTGTAAGGTCTTATTGTTCGAAAAACTTTGAGTCAGACTACCTGTATCACTATCTCTTGTGCAAATACAAAACATATATCGTTTATCATCAACAATAGTATCTAACCAGCAGCAATGGCAAGTAGTAAAAATAATCGGATTCATCAACATTATATCTGACTATCTAATTGTTGCATCAACACAATACTAGTTATCTCCCTTAGGCCATTAATCTAAAAAAAAAATAAACGTAATGAACCTTCGCTTTGCAAAGCTTGCAATAGACGGCAATTAAGGTTCGATTCTTATCAATGTAACTTATGTAAGATCATATTAACATGAAATACTTCAGCAGTAACTTGGGCTTTTGAAACTAGAACGTAAGAAGCAACTTGAATAAAAAAAAGTTAAACATATTTTCTTGTCTAATAAAGAGATAAATAGATAAGATACACATTATGTAACTTACGACATCTTTTCCATTATATACATTATACTACATAACAAGATAAAAACATGTATAAGTTACATAATTTTTACAAATATATTCAATTGCAACAAAGAGGTAGACAGACAATGAAATCAAACCAAGTCGAGTTGACCTTTCAAAGTGCTGTGTTAAGCATTGGTTTCATAATATTAAAATGGATTAATTTGTTGAGACATCAACAGATTGGTAAGCTACGTTGAATTTATTTGAAGTCATTTGATGTTGATTAAACATAAATAGGAGAGAGAGAGAAAGAAATAACATAAACAGAACTGTGTTATAATTAAGCGGACACGTGAACCAGTATTCATTGAAACGCCCTGTTGTCTAAAATTGAATATGAGTAAATATAGCACAATTACTTCAAAATTAACATATCTGTCACGGAATAATAAGTCATTTATGTTAACATCTACATTAATACTATTTAAATTTTCAATTAACTGATTACAGTAGATTCTAAAATGCTTACAATGTAGAAAATAATGTTCAACATCTTCACATGGATCAACACATGTACATAATTGATTACCTATCATGTTAGCTCTGACAAGATCATATGTAAGTGCATTGCACTTATTTCGTAGTCGTGTATGTAATACATTTAGTTATGTATTCCGAAGAAATAATATAGAGGGGACTTAATTGTCATCGCGCCGATGGGTTAGGGTCATGTTGTTTAACGCCACTTTCAACAATATTTCAGTTATATCGTGGCGGTCAGTTTTATTGGTGGAAGAAATCGGAGTACCCGGAGAAAACCACCGACCTGCCGTAAGTCACTGACAAACTTTATCTCATAATGTTGTATCGCGTACACCTCGTCATGAGCGGGATTCGGACTCACAACTTTATTGGTAATAGGAACAGATTGCATTGGTAGTTGTTAATCAAACTACAATGCGATCACGACCTCCATGGCCCCGTATATCATGGCTCTTATATTGTTGTCCTTTTTCTTTTGTACATTGTATTGTCTGTTCTTCTTCTTTTGTGCATTGTATTGTCTGTTCTTCTTCTTTTGTGCATTGTATTGTCTGTTCTTCTTCTTTTGTGCATTGTATTGTCTGTTCTTCTTCTTTTGTGCATTGTATTGTCTGTTCTTCTTCTTTTGTGCATTGTATTGTTTGTTCTTCTTCTTTTGTGCATTGTATTGTCTGTTCTTCTTCTTTTGTGCATTGTATTGTCTGTTCTTCTTCTTTTGTACATTGTATTGTCTGTTCTTCTTCTTTTGTGCATTGTATTGTCTGTTCTTCTTCTTTTGTGCATTGTATTGTCTGTTCTTCTTCTTTTGTGCATTGTATTGTCTGTTCTTCTTCTTTTGTGCATTGTATTGTCTGTTCTTCTTCTTTTGTGCATTGTATTGTCTGTTCTTCGATTTACAGTTTTTGATTTTATCTTCTGACTTTTTTGCATATTAGGCAAAAATACGAATTTCTTGGAAAACTATTGTGTACCATTTCCATGAGATATGAATATCACATAATATAAGCTTGAGATGTATCTTGTAGAAAAGCAAAAAAAATGTATTTAATAAAGAATGATAGGGGTGATTTGGTGGAACTGCTTGTATATCACAAAGAAAACCACTCTATATTACACAGGTATTTAATGTTGTTTTTTGTTTTTTTTATCATACATGTATTTGATATTCTAGTTTAGTTTTCCTTATTAAAATCAAGGACGTAGGAGCCGGGTGTTGCAATTACTCCCCCACTTTAAAAAGTGTAGGGGAAGGTTGCAATGTCCCCCATTGTTGGCAAAAATTTAAGATAAAGTTGAATTCGTAGCATGGAAGTTCACAAATATTTACCAGTTAACCATATGGTATAAGGATATAGTTTGAATGAATGAGCTTTTATTTTTCGCTTGCCCGGTCCAGTCTCACCCCCTGCTTTCAGGTCTTTTTCTAAAACGTTAAATATAAAACCTGCTAAAGATCATGCTGTACGTGCATCAACCACCACTTGATCAAATCACCAATCATTAAAATGTAATTCTGGATTATATTATCGAGTCTTTGTTTTTGTGTAAGGTCTTATTGTTCGAAAAACTTTGAGTCAGACTACCTGTATCACTATCTCTTGTGCAAATACAAAACATATATCGTTTATCATCAACAATAGTATCTAACCAGCAGCATTGGCAAGTAGTAAAAATAATCGGATTCATCAACATTATATCTGACTATCTAATTGTTGCATCAACACAATACTAGTTATCTCCCTTAGGCCATTAATCTAAAAAAAAAATAAACGTAATGAACCTTCGCTTTGCAAAGCTTGCAATAGACGGCAATTAAGGTTCGATTCTTATCAATGTAACTTATGTAAGATCATATTAACATGAAATACTTCAGCAGTAACTTGGGCTTTTGAAACTAGAACGTAAGAAGCAACTTGAATAAAAAAAAGTTAAACATATTTTCTTGTCTAATAAAGAGATAAATAGATAAGATACACATTATGTAACTTACGACATCTTTTCAATTATATACATTATACTACATAACAAGATAAAAACATGTATAAGTTACATAATTTTTACAAATATATTCAATTGCAACAAAGAGGTAGACAGACAATGAAATCAAACCAAGTCGAGTTGACCTTTCAAAGTGCTGTGCTAAGCATTGGTTTCATAATATTAAAATGGATTAATTTGTTGAGACATCAACAGATTGGTAAGAAGCTACGTTGAATTTATTTGAAGTCATTAGATGTTGATTAAACATAAATAGGAGAGAGAGAGAAAGAAATAACATAAACATAACTGTGTTATAATTAAGCGGACACGTGAACTAGTATTCATTGAAACGCCCTGTTGTCTAAAATTGAATATGAGTAAATATAGCACAATTACTTCAAAATTAACATGTCTGTCACCGAATAATAAGTCATTTATGTTAACATCTACATTAATACTATTTAAATTTTCAAATAACTGATTACAGTAGATTCTAAAATGCTTACAATGTAGAAAATAATGTTCAACATCTTCACATGGATCAACACATGTACATAATTGATTACCAATCATGTTAGCTCTGACAAGATCATATGTAAGTGCATTGCACTTATTTCGTAGTCGTGTATGTAATACATTTAGTTATGTATTCCGAAGAAATAATATAGAGGGGACTTAATTGTCATCGCGCCGATGGGTTAGGGTCATGTTGTTTAACGCCACTTTCAACAATATTTCAGTTATATCGTGGCGGTCAGTTTTATTGGTGGAAGAAATCGGAGTACCCGGAGAAAACCACCGACCTGCCGTAAGTCACTGACAAACTTTATCACATAATGTTGTATCGCGTACACCTCGTCATGAGCGGGATTCGGACTCACAACTTTATTGGTAATAGGAACAGATTGCATTGGTAGTTGTTAATCAAACTACAATACGATCACGACCACCATGGCCCCGTATATCATAGCTCTTATATTGTTGTCCTTTTTCTTTTGTGCATTGTATTGTCTGTTCTTCTTCTTTTGTGCATTGTATTGTCTGTTCTTCTTCTTTTGTGCATTGTATTGTTTGTTCTTCTTCTTTTGTGCATTGTATTGTCTGTTCTTCTTCTTTTGTGAATTGTATTGTCTGTTCTTCTTCTTTTGTGCATTGTATTGTTTGTTCTTCTTCTTTTGTGCATTGTATTGTCTGTTCTTCTTCTTTTGTGCATTGTATTGTCTGTTCTTCTTCTTTTGTGCATTGTATTATCTGTTCTTCTTCTTTTGTGCATTGCATTGTCTGTTCTTCTTCTTTTGTGCATTGTATTGTCTGTTCGTCTTCTTTTGTGCATTGTATTGTCTGTTCTTCTTCTTTTGTGCATTGTATTGTCTGTTCTTCTTTTGTGCATTGTATTGTCTGTTCTTCTTCTTTTGTGCATTGTATTGTCTGTTCTTCTTCTTTTGTGCATTGTATTGTCTGTTCTTCTTCTTTTGTGCATTGTATTGTCTGTTCTTCTTCTTTGTGCATTGTATTGTCTGTTCTTCGATTTACAGTTTTTGATTTTATCTTCTGACTTTTTTGCATATTAGGCAAAAATACGAATTTCTTGGAAAACTATTGTGTACCATTTCCATGAGATATGAATATCACAAAATATAAGCTTGAGATGTATCTTGTAGAAAAGCAAAAAAATGTATTTAATAAAGAATGATAGGGGTGATTTGGTGGAACTGCTTGTATATCACAAAGAAATAAAGGTAATAACAAAATTACCGAACTCCGAACAATCTTACAAAGGGAAAGTCAAAACTCATAATTATATAAACAGACAAAATCAGTCAACAACCGGAAAACTGTGAAAACCACTCTATATTACACAGGTATTTAATGTTGTTTTTTGTTTTTTTTTATCATACATGTATTTGATATTCTAGTTTAGTTTTCCTTATTAAAATCAAGGACGTAGGAGCCGGGTGTTGCAATTACTCCACCACTTTAAAAAGTGTAGGGGAAGGTGGCAATGTCCCCCATTTTTGGCAAAAATTTAAGATAAAGTTGAATTCGTAGCATGGAAGTTCACAAATATTTACCAGTTAACCATATGGTATAAGGATATAGTTTGAATGAATGAGCTTTTATTTTTCGCTTGTATTGTCTGTTCTTCTTCTTTTGTGCATTGTGTTGTCTGTTCTTCTTTTGTTGTGCATTGTATTGTCTGTTCTTCTTCTTTTGTGCATTGTATTGTCTGTTCTTCTTCTTTTGTGCATTGTATTGCCTGTTCTTCTTCTTTTGTGCATTGTATTGTCTGTTCTTCTTTTGTGCATTGTATTGTCTGTTCTTCTTTTGTGCATTGTATTGTCTGTTCTTCTTCTTTTGTGCATTGTATTGTCTGTTCTTCTTTTGTGCATTGTATTGTCTGTTCTTCTTCTTTTGTGCATTGTATTGTCTGTTCTTCTTCTTTTGTGCATTGTATTGTCTGTTCTTCGATTTACAGTTTCTGATTTTATCTTCTGACTTTTTTGCATATTAGGCAAAAATACGAATTTCTTGGAAAACTATTGTGTACCATTTCCATGAGATATGAATATCACATAATATAAGCTTGAGATGTATCTTGTAGAAAAGCAAAAAAATGTATTTAATAAAGAATGATAGGGGTGATGTGGTCGAACTGCTTGTATATCACAAAGAAAACCACTCTATATTACACAGGTATTTGATGTTGTTTTTTTTTTTATCATACATGTATTTGTTATTCTAGTTTTCTTTATTAAAAGCAGGGAGGTAGGAGCCGGGTGTTGCAATTACTCCCCCAATTTAAAAAGTGTAGGGGAAGGTGGCAATGTCCCCCATTTTTTGGCAAAAATTTAAGATAAAGATGAATTCGTAGCATGGAAGTTCACAAATATTTTCCAGTTAACCATTTGGTATAAGGATATAGTTTGAATGAATGAGCTTTTATTTTTCGCTTGCCCGGTCCAGTCTCACCCCCTGCTTTCAGGTCTTTTTCTAAAACGTTAAATATAAAACCTGCTAAAGATCATGCTGTACGTGCATCAACCACCACTTGATCAAATCATCAATCATTAAAATGTAATTCTGGATTATATTATCGAGTCTTTGTTTTTGTGTAAGGTCTTATTGTTCGAAAAACTTTGAGTCAGACTACCTGTATCACTATCTCTTGTGCAAATACAAAACATATATCGTTTATCATCAACAATAGTATCTAACCAGCAGCAATGGCAAGTAGTAAAAATAATCGGATTCATCAACATTATATCTGACTATCTAATTGTTGCATCAACACAATACTAGTTATCTCCCTTAGGCCATAAATCTAAAAAAAAAATAAACGTAATGAACCTTCGCTTTGCAAAGCTTGCAATAGACAGCAATTAAGGTTCGATTCTTATCAATGTAACTTATGTAAGATCATATTAACATGAAATACTTCAGCAGTAACTTGGGCTTTTGAAACTAGAACGTAAGAAGCAACTTGAATAAAAAAAAGTTAAACATATTTTCTTGTCTAATAAAGAGATAAATACATAAAATACACATTATGTAACTTACGACATCTTTTCCATTATATACATTATACTACATAACAAGATAAAAACATGTATAAGTTACATAATTTTTACAAATATATTCAATTGCAACAAAGAGTTAGACAGACAATGAAATCAAACCAAGTCGAGTTGACCTTTCAAAGTGCTGTGTTAAGCATTGGTTTCATAATATTAAAATGGATTAATTTGTTGAGACATCAACAGATTGGTAAGCTACGTTGAATTTATTTGAAGTCATTTGATGTTGATTAAACATAAATAGGAGAGAGAGAGAAAGAAATAACATAAACAGAACTGTGTTATAATTAAGCGGACACGTGAACTAGTATTCATTGAAACGCCCTGTTGTCTAAAATTGAATATGAGTAAATATAGCACAATTACTTCAATATTAACATGTCTGTCACCGAATAATAAGTCATTTATGTTAACATCTACATTAATACTATTTAAATTTTCAAATAACTGATTACAGTAGATTCTAAAATGTTTACAATGTAGAAAATAATGTTCAACATCTTCACATGGATCACCACATGTACATAATTGATTACCAATCATGTTAGCTCTGACAAGATCATATGTAAGTGCATTGCACTTATTTCGTAGTCGTGTATGTAATACATTTAGTTATGTATTCCGAAGAAATAATATAGAGGGGACTTAGTTGTCATCGCGCCGATGGGTTAGGGTCATGTTGTTTAACGCCACTTTCAACAATATTTCAGTTATATCGTGGCGGTCAGTTTTATTGATGGAAGAAATCGGAGTACCCGGAGAAAACCACCGACCTGCCGTAAGTCACTGACAAACTTTATCACATAATGTTGTATCGCGTACACCTCGTCATGAGCGGGATTCGGACTCACAACTTTATTGGTAATAGGAACAGATTGCATTGGTAGTTGTTAATCAAACTACCATACGATCACGACCACGATGGCCCCGTATATCATGGCTCTTATATTGTTGTCCTTTTTCTTTTGTGCATTGTATTGTCTGTTCTTCTTCTTTTGTGCATTGTATTGTCTGTTCTTCTTCTTTTGTGCATTGTATTGTCTGTTCTTCTTCTTTTGTGCATTGTATTGTCTGTTCTTCTTCTTTTGTGCATTGTATTGTCTGTTCTTCTTCTTTTGTGCATTGTATTGTCTGTTCTTCTTCTTTTGTGCATTGTATTGTCTGTTCTTCTTCTTTTGTGCATTGCATTGTTTGTTCTTCTTCTTGTGTGCATTGTATTGTCTGTTCTTCTTCTTTTGTGCATTGTATTGTCTGTTCTTCTTCTTTTGTGCATTGTATTGTCTGTTCTTCTTTTTTGTGCATTGTATTTTCTGTTCTTCTTCTTTTGTGCATTGTATTGTCTGTTCTTCTTCTTTTGTGCATTGTATTGTCTGTTCTTCTTCTTTTGTGCATTGCATTGTCTGTTCTTCTTCTTTTGTGCATTGTATTGTCTGTTCTTTTTTTGTGCATTGTATTGTCTGTTCTTCTTCTTTTGTGCATTGTATTGTCTGTTCTTCTTCTTTTGTGCATTGTATTGTCTGTTCTTCTTCTTTTGTGCATTGTATTGTCTGTTCTTCTTCTTTTGTGCATTGTATTGTCTGTTCTTCGATTTACAGTTTCTGATTTTATCTTCTGACTTTTTTGCATATTAGGCAAAAATACGAATTTCTTGGAAAACTATTGTGTACCATTTCCATGAGATATGAATATCACATAATATAAGCTTGAGATGTATCTTGTAGAAAAGCAAAAAAAATGTATTTAATAAAGAATGATAGGGGTGATTTGGTGGAACTGCTTGTATATCACAAAGAAAACCACTCTATATTACACAGGTATTTAATGTTGTTTTTTGTTTTTTTTATCATACATGTATTTGATATTCTAGTTTAGTTTTCCTTATTAAAATCAAGGACGTAGGAGCCGGGTGTTGCAATTACTCCCCCACTTTAAAAAGTGTAGGGGAAGGTTGCAATGTCCCCCATTTTTGGCAAAAATTTAAGATAAAGTTGAATTCGTAGCATGGAAGTTCACAAATATTTACCAGTTAACCATATGGTATAAGGATATAGTTTGAATGAATGAGCTTTTATTTTTCGCTTGCCCGGTCCAGTCTCACCCCCTACTTTCAGGTCTTTTTCTAAAACGTTAAATATAAAACCTGCTAAAGATCATGCTGTACGTGCATCAACCACCACTTGATCAAATCACCAATCATTAAAATGTAATTCTGGATTATATTATCGAGTCTTTGTTTTTGTGTAAGGTCTTATTGTTCGAAAAACTTTGAGTCAGACTACCTGTATCACTATCTCTTGTGCAAATACAAAACATATATCGTTTATCATCAACAATAGTATCTAACCAGCAGCAATGGCAAGTAGTAAAAATAATCGGATTCATCAACATTATATCTGACTATCTAATTGTTGCATCAACACAATACTAGTTATCTCCCTTAGGCCATAAATCTAAAAAAAAAATAAACGTAATGAACCTTCGCTTTGCAAAGCTTGCAATAGACAGCAATCAAGGTTCGATTCTTATCAATGTAACTTATGTAAGATCATATTAACATGAAATACTTCAGCAGTAACTTGGGCTTTTGAAACTAGAACGTAAGAAGCAACTTGAATAAAAAAAAGTTAAACATATTTTCTTGTCTAATAAAGAGATAAATAGATAAGATACACATTATGTAACTTACGACATCTTTTCCATTATATACATTATACTACATAACAAGATAAAAACATGTATAAGTTACATAATTTTTACAAATATATTCAATTGCAACAAAGAGGTAGACAGACAATGAAATCAAACCAAGTCGAGTTGACCTTTCAAAGTGCTGTGTTAAGCATTGGTTTCATAATATTAAAATGGATTAATTTGTTGAGACATCAACAGATTGGTAAGAAGCTACGTTGAATTTATTTGAAGTCATTATATGTTGATTAAACATAAATAGGAGAGAGAGAGAAAGAAATAACATAAACATAACTGTGTTATAATTAAGCGGACACGTGAACCAGTATTCATTGAAACGCCCTGTTGTCTAAAATTGAATATGAGTAAATATAGCACAATTACTTCAAAATTAACATGTCTGTCACCGAATAATAAGTCATTTATGTTAACATCTACATTAATACTATTTAAATTTTCAAATAACTGATTACAGTAGATTCTAAAATGCTTACAATGTAGAAAATAATGTTCAACATCTTCACATGGATCACCACATGTACATAATTGATTACCAATCATGTTAGCTCTGACAAGATCATATGTAAGTGCATTGCACTTATTTCGTAGTCGTGTATGTAATACATTTAGTTATGTATTCCGAAGAAATAATATAGAGGGGACTTAATTGTCATCGCGCCGATGGGTTAGGGTCATGTTGTTTAACGCCACTTTCAACAATATTTCAGTTATATCGTGGCGGTCAGTTTTATTGGTAGAAGAAATCGGAGTACCCGGAGAAAACCACCGACCTGCCGTAAGTCACTGACAAACTTTATCACATAATGTTGTATCGCGTACACCTCGTCATGAGCGGGATTCGGACTCACAACTTTATTGGTAATAGGAACAGATTGCATTGGTAGTTGTTAATCAAACTACAATACGATCACGACCACCATGGCCCCGTATATCATAGCTCTTATATTGTTGTCCTTTTTCTTTTGTGCATTGTATTGTCTGTTCTTCTTCTTTTGTGCATTGTATTGTCTGTTCTTCTTCTTTTGTGCATTGTATTGTCTGTTCTTCTTCTTTTGTGCATTGTATTGTCTGTTCTTCTTCTTTTGTGCATTGTATTGTCTGTTCTTCTTCTTTTGTGCATTGTATTGTTTGTTCTTCTTCTTTTGTGCATTGTATTGTCTGTTCTTTTTCTTTTGTGCATTGTATTGTCTGTTCTTCTTCTTTTGTGCATTGTATTGTCTGTTCTTCTTCTTTTGTGCATTGTATTGTCTGTTCTTCTTCTTTTGTGCATTGTATTGTCTGTTCTTCTTCTTTTGTGCATTGTATTGTCTGTTCTTCTTCTTTTGTGCATTGTATTGTCTGTTCTTCTTCTTTTGTGCATTGTATTGTCTGTTCTTCTTCTTTTGTGCATTGTATTGTCTGTTCTTCGATTTACAGTTTTTGATTTTATCTTCTGACTTTTTTGCATATTAGGCAAAAATACGAATTTCTTGGAAAACTATTGTGTACCATTTCCATGAGATATGAATATCACATAATATAAGCTTGAGATGTATCTTGTAGAAAAGCAAAAAAAATGTATTTAATAAAGAATGATAGGGGTGATTTGGTGGAACTGCTTGTATATCACAAAGAAAACCACTCTATATTACACAGGTATTTAATGTTGTTTTTTGTTTTTTTTATCATACATGTATTTGATATTCTAGTTTAGTTTTCCTTATTAAAATCAAGGACGTAGGAGCCGGGTGTTGCAATTACTCCCCCACTTTAAAAAGTGTAGGGGAAGGTTGCAATGTCCCCCATTTTTGGCAAAAATTTAAGATAAAGTTGAATTCGTAGCATGGAAGTTCACAAATATTTACCAGTTAACCATATGGTATAAGGATATAGTTTGAATGAATGAGCTTTTATTTTTCGCTTGCCCGGTCCAGTCTCACCCCCTGCTTTCAGGTCTTTTTCTAAAACGTTAAATATAAAACCTGCTAAAGATCATGCTGTACGTGCATCAACCACCACTTGATCAAATCACCAATCATTAAAATGTAATTCTGGATTATATTATCGAGTCTTTGTTTTTGTGTAAGGTCTTATTGTTCGAAAAACTTTGAGTCAGACTACCTGTATCACTATCTCTTGTGCAAATACAAAACATATATCGTTTATCATCAACAATAGTATCTAACCAGCAGCAATGGCAAGTAGTAAAAATAATCGGATTCATCAACATTATATCTGACTATCTAATTGTTGCATCAACACAATACTAGTTATCTCCCTTAGGCCATAAATCTAAAAAAAAAATAAACGTAATGAACCTTCGCTTTGCAAAGCTTGCAATAGACAGCAATCAAGGTTCGATTCTTATCAATGTAACTTATGTAAGATCATATTAACATGAAATACTTCAGCAGTAACTTGGGCTTTTGAAACTAGAACGTAAGAAGCAACTTGAATAAAAAAAAGTTAAACATATTTTCTTGTCTAATAAAGAGATAAATAGATAAGATACACATTATGTAACTTACGACATCTTTTCCATTATATACATTATACTACATAACAAGATAAAAACATGTATAAGTTACATAATTTTTACAAATATATTCAATTGCAACAAAGAGGTAGACAGACAATGAAATCAAACCAAGTCGAGTTGACCTTTCAAAGTGCTGTGTTAAGCATTGGTTTCATAATATTAAAATGGATTAATTTGTTGAGACATCAACAGATTGGTAAGAAGCTACGTTGAATTTATTTGAAGTCATTATATGTTGATTAAACATAAATAGGAGAGAGAGAGAAAGAAATAACATAAACATAACTGTGTTATAATTAAGCGGACACGTGAACCAGTATTCATTGAAACGCCCTGTTGTCTAAAATTGAATATGAGTAAATATAGCACAATTACTTCAAAATTAACATGTCTGTCACCGAATAATAAGTCATTTATGTTAACATCTACATTAATACTATTTAAATTTTCAAATAACTGATTACAGTAGATTCTAAAATGCTTACAATGTAGAAAATAATGTTCAACATCTTCACATGGATCACCACATGTACATAATTGATTACCAATCATGTTAGCTCTGACAAGATCATATGTAAGTGCATTGCACTTATTTCGTAGTCGTGTATGTAATACATTTAGTTATGTATTCCGAAGAAATAATATAGAGGGGACTTAATTGTCATCGCGCCGATGGGTTAGGGTCATGTTGTTTAACGCCACTTTCAACAATATTTCAGTTATATCGTGGCGGTCAGTTTTATTGGTAGAAGAAATCGGAGTACCCGGAGAAAACCACCGACCTGCCGTAAGTCACTGACAAACTTTATCACATAATGTTGTATCGCGTACACCTCGTCATGAGCGGGATTCGGACTCACAACTTTATTGGTAATAGGAACAGATTGCATTGGTAGTTGTTAATCAAACTACAATACGATCACGACCACCATGGCCCCGTATATCATAGCTCTTATATTGTTGTCCTTTTTCTTTTGTGCATTGTATTGTCTGTTCTTCTTCTTTTGTGCATTGTATTGTCTGTTCTTCTTCTTTTGTGCATTGTATTGTCTGTTCTTCTTCTTTTGTGCATTGTATTGTTTGTTCTTCTTCTTTTGTGCATTGTATTGTCTGTTCTTCTTCTTTTGTGAATTGTATTGTCTGTTCTTCTTCTTTTGTGCATTGTATTGTTTGTTCTTCTTCTTTTGTGCATTGTATTGTTTGTTCTTCTTCTTTTGTGCATTGTATTGTCTGTTCTTCTTCTTTTGTGCATTGTATTATCTGTTCTTCTTCTTTTGTGCATTGTATTGTCTGTTCTTCTTCTTTTGTGCATTGTATTGTCTGTTCTTCTTCTTTTGTGCATTGTATTGTCTGTTCTTCTTCTTTTGTGCATTGTATTGTCTGTTCTTCTTCTTTTGTGCATTGTATTGTCTGTTCTTCTTCTTTTGTGCATTGTATTGTCTGTTCTTCGATTTACAGTTTTTGATTTTATCTTCTGACTTTTTTGCATATTAGGCAAAAATACGAATTTCTTGGAAAACTATTGTGTACCATTTCCATGAGATATGAATATCACATAATATAAGCTTGAGATGTATCTTGTAGAAAAGCAAAAAAAATGTATTTAATAAAGAATGATAGGGGTGATTTGGTGGAACTGCTTGTATATCACAAAGAAAACCACTCTATATTACACAGGTATTTAATGTTGTTTTTTGTTTTTTTTATCATACATGTATTTGATATTCTAGTTTAGTTTTCCTTATTAAAATCAAGGACGTAGGAGCCGGGTGTTGCAATTACTCCCCCACTTTAAAAAGTGTAGGGGAAGGTGGCAATGTCCCCCATTTTTGGCAAAAATTTAAGATAAAGTTGAATTCGTAGCATGGAAGTTCACAAATATTTACCAGTTAACCATATGGTATAAGGATATAGTTTGAATGAATGAGCTTTTATTTTTCGCTTGCCCTGTCCAGTCTCACCCCCTGCTTTCAGGTCTTTTTCTAAAACGTTAAATATAAAACCTGCTAAAGATCATGCTGTACGTGCATCAACCACCACTTGATCAAATCACCAATCATTAAAATGTAATTCTGGATTATATTATCGAGTCTTTGTTTTTGTGTAAGGTCTTATTGTTCGAAAAACTTTGAGTCAGACTACCTGTATCACTATCTCTTGTGCAAATACAAAACATATATCGTTTATCATCAACAATAGTATCTAACCAGCAGCAATGGCAAGTAGTAAAAATAATCGGATTCATCAACATTATATCTGACTATCTAATTGTTGCATCAACACAATACTAGTTATCTCCCTTAGGCCATAAATCTAAAAAAAAAAATAAACGTAATGAACCTTCGCTTTGCAAAGCTTGCAATAGACAGCAATTAAGGTTCGATTCTTATCAATGTAACTTATGTAAGATCATATTAACATGAAATACTTCAGCAGTAACTTGGGCTTTTGAAACTAGAACGTAAGAAGCAACTTGAATAAAAAAAAGTTAAACATATTTTCTTGTCTAATAAAGAGATAAATAGATAAGATACACATTATGTAACTTACGACATCTTTTCCATTATATACATTATACTACATAACAAGATAAAAACATGTATAAGTTACATAATTTTTACATATATATTCAATTGCAACAAAGAGGTAGACAGACAATGAAATCAAACCAAGTCGAGTTGACCTTTCAAAGTGCTGTGTTAAGCATTGGTTTCATAATATTAAAATGGATTAATTTGTTGAGACATCAACAGATTGGTAAGCTTACGTTGAATTTACTTGAAGTCATTTGATGTTGATTAAACATAAATAGGAGAGAGAGAGAGAGAAAGAAATAACATAAGCAGAACTGTGTTATAATTAAACGGACACGTGAGCTAGTATTCATTGAAACGCCCTGTTGTCTGTATGTAAAATCGAATATGAGTAAATATAGCACATTTACTTCAAAATTAACATGTCTGTCACCGAATAATAAGTCATTTATGTTAACATCTACATTAATACTATTTAAATTTTCAAATAACTGATTACAGTAGATTCTAAAATGTTTACAATGTAGAAAATAATGTTCAACATCTTCACATGGATCACCACATGTACATAATTGATTACCAATCATGTTAGCTCTGACAAGATCATATGTAAGTGCATTGCACTTATTTCGTAGTCGTGTATGTAATACATTTAGTTATGTATTCCGAAGAAATAATATAGAGGGGACTTAATTGTCATCGCGCCGATGGGCTAGGGTCATGTTGTTTAACGCCACTTTCAACAATATTTCAGTTATATCGTGGCGGTCAGTTTTATTGGTGGAAGAAATCGGAGTACCCGGAGAAAACCACCGACCTGCCGTAAGTCACTGACAAACTTTATCACATAATGTTGTATCGCGTACACCTCGTCATGAGCGGGATTCGGACTCACAACTTTATTGGTAATAGGAACAGATTGCATTGGTAGTTGTTAATCAAACTACCATACGATCACGACCACCATGGCCCCGTATATCATAGCTCTTATATTGTTGTCCTTTTTCTTTTGTGCATTGTATTGTCTGTTTTTCTTCTTTTGTGCATTGTATTGTCTGTTCTTCTTCTTTTGTGCATTGTATTGTCTGTTCTTCTTCTTTTGTGCATTGCATTGTCTGTTCTTCTTCTTTTGTGCACTGTATTGTCTGTTCTTCTTCTTTTGTGCATTGTATTGTCTGTTCTTCTTCTTTTGTGCATTGTATTGTCTGTTCTTCTTCTTTTGTGCATTGTATTGTCTGTTTTTCTTCTTATGTGCATTGTATTGTCTGTTTTTCTTCTTGTGTGCATTGTATTGTCTGTTCTTCTTTTTTTGTGCATTGTATTGTCTGTTCTTCTTCTTTTGTGCATTGTATTGTCTGTTCTTGTTCTTTTGTGCATTGTATTGTCTGTTTTTCTTCTTGTGTGCATTGTATTGTCTGTTCTTCTTCTTTTGTGCATTGTATTGTCTGTTCTTCTTCTTTTGTGCATTGCATTGTCTGTTCTTCTTCTTTTGTGCATTGTATTGTCTGTTCTTCTTCTTTTGTGCATTGTATTGTCTGTTCTTCTTCTTTTGTGCATTGTATTGTCTGTTCTTCTTTTGTGCATTGTATTTTCTGTTCTTCTTCTTTTGTGCATTGTATTGTCTGTTCTTCGATTTACAGTTTTTGATTTTATCTTCTGACTTTTTTGCATATTAGGCAAAAATACGAATTTCTTGGAAAACTATTGTGTACCATTTCCATTAGATATGAATATCACATAATAGAAGCTTGAGATGTATCTTGTAGAAAAGCAAAAAAATGTATTTAATAAAGAATGATAGGGGTGATTTGGTGGAACTGCTTGTATATCACAAAGAAAACCACTCTATATTACACAGGTATTTAATGTTGTTTTTTGTTTTTTTTACCTTATATGTATTTGATATTCTAGTTTAGTTTTCCTTATTAAAATCAAGGACGTAGGAGCCGGGTGTTGCAATTACTCCCCCAATTTAAAAAGTGTAGGGGAAGGTGGCAATGTCCCCCATTTTTGGCAAAAATTTAAGATAAAGTTGAATTCGTAGCATGGAAGTTCACAAATATTTACCAGTTAACCATATGGTATAAGGATATAGTTTGAATGAATGAGCTTTTATTTTTCGCTTGCCCGGTCCAGTCTCACCCCCTGCTTTCAGGTCTTTTTCTAAAACGTTAAATATAAAACCTGCTAAAGATCATGCTGTACGTGCATCAACCACCACTTGATCAAATCACCAATCATTAAAATGTAATTCTGGATTATATTATCGAGTCTTTGTTTTTGTGTAAGGTCTTATTGTTCGAAAAACTTTGAGTCAGACTACCTGTATCACTATCTCTTGTGCAAATACAAAACATATATCGTTTATCATCAACAATAGTATCTAACCAGCAGCAATGGCAAGTAGTAAAAATAATCGGATTCATCAACATTATATCTGACTATCTAATTGTTGCATCAACACAATACTAGTTATCTCCCTTAGGCCATAAATCTAAAAAAAAAATAAACGTAATGAACCTTCGCTTTGCAAAGCTTGCAATAGACAGCAATTAAGGTTCGATTCTTATCAATGTAACTTATGTAAGATCATATTAACATGAAATACTTCAGCAGTAACTTGGGCTTTTGAAACTAGAACGTAAGAAGCAACTTGAATAAAAAAAAGTTAAACATATTTTCTTATCTAATAAAGAGATAAATAGATACGATACACATTATGTAACTTACGACATCTTTTCCATTATATACATTATACTACATAACAAGATAAAAACATGTATAAGTTACATAATTTTTACAAATATATTCAATTGCAACAAAGAGGTCGACAGACAATGAAATCAAACCAAGTCGAGTTGACCTTTCAAAGTGCTGTGTTAAGCATTGGTTTCATAATATTAAAATGGATTAATTTGTTGAGACATCAACAGATTGGTAAGAAGCTACGTTGAATTTATTTGAAGTCATTAGATGTTGATTAAACATAAATAGGAGAGAGAGAGAAAGAAATAACATAAACATAACTGTGTTATAATTAAGCGGACACGTGAACTAGTATTCATTGAAACGCCCTGTTGTCTAAAATTGAATATGAGTAAATATAGCACAATTACTTCAAAATTAACATGTCTGTCACCGAATAATAAGTCATTTATGTTAACATCTACATTAATACTATTTAAATTTTCAAATAACTGATTACAGTAGATTCTAAAATGCTTACAATGTAGAAAATAATGTTCAACATCTTCAAATGGTTCACCACATGTACATAATTGATTACCAATCATGTTAGCTCTGACAAGATCATATGTAAGTGCATTGCACTTATTTCGTAGTCGTGTATGTAATACATTTAGTTATGTATTCCGAAGAAATAATATAGAGGGGACTTAGTTGTCATCGCGCCGATGGGTTAGGGTCATGTTGTTTAACGCCACTTTCAACAATATTTCAGTTATATCGTGGCGGTCAGTTTTATTGGTGGAAGAAATCGGAGTACCCGGAGAAAACCACCGACCTGCCGTAAGTCACTGACAAACTTTATCACATAATGTTGTATCGCGTACACCTCGTCATGAGCGGGATTCGGACTCACAACTTTATTGGTAATAGGAACAGATTGCATTGGTAGTTGTTAATCAAACTACAATACGATCACGACCACCATGGCCCCGTATATCATAGCTCTTATATTGTTGTCCTTTTTCTTTTGTGCATTGTATTGTCTGTTCTTCTTCTTTTGTGCATTGTATTGTCTGTTCTTCTTCTTTTGTGCATTGTATTGTTTGTTCTTCTTCTTTTGTGCATTGTATTGTCTGTTCTTCTTCTTTTGTGAATTGTATTGTCTGTTCTTCTTCTTTTGTGCATTGTATTGTTTGTTCTTCTTCTTTTGTGCATTGTATTGTCTGTTCTTCTTCTTTTGTGCATTGTATTGTCTGTTCTTCTTCTTTTGTGCATTGTATTGTCTGTTCTTCTTCTTTTGTGCATTGTATTGTCTGTTCTTCTTCTTTTGTGCATTGTATTGTCTGTTCTTCTTCTTTTGTGCATTGTATTGTCTGTTCTTCTTCTTTTGTGCATTGCATTGTCTGTTCTTCTTTTGTGCATTGTATTGTCTGTTCTTCTTCTTTTGTGCATTGTATTGTCTGTTCTTCTTCTTTTGTGCATTGTATTGTCTGTTCTTCTTCTTTTGTGCATTGTATTGTCTGTTCTTCTTCTTTTGTGCATTGTATTGTCTGTTCTTCTTCTTTTGTGCATTGTATTGTCTGTTCTTCTTCTTTTGTGCATTGTATTGTCTGTTCTTCTTCTTTTGTGCATTGTATTGTTTGTTCTTTTTCTTTTGTGCATTGTATTGTCTGTTCTTCTTCTTTTGTGCATTGTATTGTCTGTTCTTCTTCTTTTGTGCATTGTATTGTCTGTTCTTCTTCTTTTGTGCATTGTATTGTCTGTTCTTCTTCTTTTGTGCATTGCATTGTCTGTTCTTCTTCTTTTGTGCATTGTATTGTCTGTTCGTCTTCTTTTGTGCATTGTATTGTCTGTTCTTCTTCTTTTGTGCATTGTATTGTCTGTTCTTCTTTTGTGCATTGTATTGTCTGTTCTTCTTCTTTTGTGCATTGTATTGTCTGTTCTTCTTCTTTTGTGCATTGCATTGTCTGTTCTTCTTCTTTTGTGCATTGTATTGTCTGTTCTTCTTCTTTTGTGCATTGTATTGTCTGTTCTTCTTCTTTTGTGCATTGCATTGTCTGTTCTTCTTTTTTGTGCATTGTATTGTCTGTTCTTCTTCTTTTGTGCATTGTATTGTCTGTTCTTCTTCTTGTGTGCATTGTATTGTCTGTTCTTCTTCTTTTGTGCATTGCATTATCTGTTCTTCTTCTTTTGTGCATTGTATTGTCTGTTCTTCTTCTTTTTTGCATTGTATTGTCTGTTCTTCTTCTTTTGTGCATTGTATTGTCTGTTCTTCTTTTGTGCATTGTATTGTCTGTTCTTCTTCTTTTGTGCATTGTATTGTCTGTTCTTCTTCTTTTGTGCATTGTATTGTCTGTTCTTCTTCTTTTGTGCATTGTATTGTCTGTTCTTCGATTTACAGTTTCTGATTTTATCTTCTGACTTTTTTGCATATTAGGCAAAAATACGAATTTCTTGGAAAACTATTGTGTACCATTTCCATGAGATATGAATATCACATAATATAAGCTTGAGATGTATCTTGTAGAAAAGCAAAAAAATGTATTTAATAAAGAATGATAGGGGTGATTTGGTGGAACTGATTGTATATCACAAAGAAAACCACTCTATATTACACAGGTATTTAATGTTGTTTTTTGTTTTTTTTTATCATACATGTATTTGATATTCTAGTTTAGTTTTCCTTATTAAAATCAAGGACGTAGGAGCCGGGTGTTGCAATTACTCCACCACTTTAAAAAGTGTAGGGGAAGGTGGCAATGTCCCCCATTTTTGGCAAAAATTTAAGATAAAGTTGAATTCGTAGCATGGAAGTTCACAAATAGTTACCAGTTAACCATATGGTATTAGGATATAGTTTGAATGAATGAGCTTTTATTTTTCGCTTGCCCGGTCCAGTCTCACCCCCTGCTTTCAGGTCTTTTTCTAAAACGTTAAATATAAAACCTGCTAAAGATCATGCTGTACGTGCATCAACCACCACTTGATCAAATCATCAATCATTAAAATGTAATTCTGGATTATATTATCGAGTCTTTGTTTTTGTGTAAGGTCTTATTGTTCGAAAAACTTTGAGTCAGTCTACCTGTATCACTATCTCTTGTGCAAATACAAAACATATATCGTTTATCATCAACAATAGTATCTAACCAGCAGCAATGGCAAGTAGTAAAAATAATCGGATTCATCAACATTATATCTGACTATCTAATTGTTGCATCAACACAATACTAGTTATCTCCCTTAGGCCATAAATCTAAAAATAAAATAAACGTAATGAACCTTCGCTTTGCAAAGCTTGCAATAGACGGCAATTAAGGTTCGATTCTTATCAATGTAACTTATGTAAGATCATATTAACATGAAATACTTCAGCAGTAACTTGGGCTTTTGAAACTAGAACGTAAGAAGCAACTTGAATAAAAAAAAGTTAAACATATTTTCTTGTCTAATAAAGAGATAAATAGATAAGATACACATTATGTAACTTACGACATCTTTTCCATTATATACATTATACTACATAACAAGATAAAAACATGTATAAGTTACATAATTTTTACATATATATTCAATTGCAACAAAGAGGTCGACAGACAATGAAATCAAACCAAGTCGAGTTGACCTTGCAAAGTGCTGTGTTAAGCATTGGTTTCATTATATTAAAATGGATTAATTTGTTGAGACATCAACAGATTGGTAAGCTACGTTGAATTTATTTGAAGTCATTTGATGTTGATTAAACATAAATAGGAGAGAGAGAGAAAGAAATAACATAAACAGAACTGTGTTATAATTAAGCGGACACGTGAACTAGTATTCATTGAAACGCCCTGTTGTCTAAAATTGAATATGAGTAAATATAGCACAATTACTTCAATATTAACATGTCTGTCACCGAATAATAAGTCATTTATGTTAACATCTACATTAATACTATTTAAATTTTCAAATAACTGATTACAGTAGATTCTAACATGCTTACAATGTAGAAAATAATGTTCAACATCTTCACATGGTTCACCACATGTACATAATTGATTACCAATCATGTTAGCTCTGACAAGATCATATGTAAGTACATTGCACTTATTTCGTAGTCGTGTATGTAATACATTTAGTTATGTATTCCGAAGAAATAATATAGAGGGGACTTAATTGTCATCGCGCCGATGGGTTAGGGTCATGTTGGTTAACGCCACTTTCAACAATATGTCAGTTATAACGTGGCGGTCAGTTTTATTGGTGGAAGAAATTGGAGTACCGGGAGAAAACCACCGTCCTGCCGTAAGTCACTGACAAACTTTACCACATAATGTTGTATCGCGTACACCTCGTCATGAGCGGGATTCGGACTCACAACTTTAGTGGTAATAGGAACAGATTGCATTGGTAGTTGTTAATCAAACTACCATACGGTCACGATCACGACCACGATGGCCCCGTATATCATGGCTCTGATATTGTAATTTTCAAAAAATGCTTGAAATTCTTAAAAATTGGTGATTGTCGTAAACTAGGGTCTAAATTGTTCTAGAGTTTTAAAGTAGCTGGATAAAAGGATTGTTGACAAAGGCTTAGCCTGGTTTGTTGGGGAGCGTAGATATCTCAACTTCTTAGATTATAGGGGTTTGTTTCTGATATAAGAGTGAGTAGCAGATCTGTTAAATAATCAAGGGACTGTCTCCATTTATATTGTAAAGTAATAATATTTTTCTGATCTCGTCTAGTTTTTAATGATTCCCAACCAGATGATCTTAATCAAGCTTCTGTACTCGCATAACCAGTTGTGGCCTATTTACTATCCTAGCAGCTTCTAGGAAAATGATATATATATATTGTTGTGTAAATAAACTCTTCAAATGTCGTATATTAGACATCAAGACTTCTGTCAGATATGACGATATGAATTGGTTATGAAATTAAAAATATCAGAAACGCCAAGAAGATTTCTTATTACTTATAGATAATTGAATCTGGTTAAAAATCAGAAGATACTTTTATAGCAAATAGAAAATTAAAAATATAAATATAAAAAGTTGCTACATTAAGATCGTGTGCATATTATGGGGAAAATATATGCTATTTCCGTTGAACTTTGCATGAACTTGTGACCCTTAATCTGCTTTAAAGGGAAATAACTCCTATGAAAACGTGTAAAAAGGTATAATTTTAGAATCAAGCAGAGAATATACAAATGACCCGTTTCTGTGTGTTACGTGATGTAATCTTGAGGGAGAGCACTTACATAGGCTATGCCTCATGTGCAATCCCATTGGATATTGTATTTATGCATTTATTCAATAAAATATTTGAATTGAAATTGTTAATCTTGTAATAGTTTTAATATGCTATGATATGTCACAAGGGCGTTTTGTGTTTCTATAGCTGGTTGGATAATAGCTATAGATAAAAATCACCATTGTGACCTATAATGACATATTAAAACGATTATTTATTTTTAGTTATGTCGCTTTAAATTTTCTTTGTAAAATCATCTGATCTAGTATTCATATTAGACCCTTTGGTATTTCTGTTCCCAAAACTTTTTATTTATTTGGCGTTCAAATATTTTAACTGATGAAGATTATTCCATAAACGCGTCGTGCGCACTAAATTAGATATCTTCCTTTGTATTGTTCGTTTAGTCGAGGTATAAGGTTATCGTGTTTAACGCCATTTTCAACAATATTTCAGCTATATCGTGGCGGTCAGTTTTATTGGTGTCGTTTAGTTGATATTCATCGCATTGTTGACCATCATTGTTTAAACCTTGTATTTTTATTCTGATATCTGTGATTATGAGGTACATAAATTGTTGGCTTATATTTACATTAGGATGCGAGCTAAACTTAGATATATCTATGGTTCAAATTTGCAGTTCCTAAATAATGTAATTTATAAAACCTATGCTGAATTTCTCTACGGCATAATAGGTAAGCATATTCAATTTTGGTGATTCAATTTAGTCACTTTGGTTTGGGTGTTCCGAAAGACTTGGTTTGCGTGTTCCGAGAGACTTTTGAATGATATGGCTTTTCAATCTTTTGACTGAACGTATCAGAGGAAGTTTATTCTAGAAACCCGTCTTGCGCACTAAATTAACTAAACTACGTTTTTTTTATTTTATTTTTCCGTCAAAGCTACAATCTTTGTCATTATAATATTTATCCTTTTTTTTTCGGAACTTAAAGCTGATCATGTAATAAACAATAATAGATATCAAAGTTAATGCCTACGACTGCTTTTTTTTAAATAACTTTCCACAGGTACGCTCAAACGCTCAATGCCAAAAGATAGGAAAGCCAAATGATATCAATGTATTTGGGATCATAAAAACCAAAGGACAACATGATAGCCAAAATCGGCTAAGGTCATCTATGCCTGAAGGAGGACTGCCTTAGGTTTAATAATAATTTAATAATCTAGCTACTGTATATTTCGACAATAGATATATCTAATAAACCATGTCATTCCGGAAGCACTGACTATTGGGAGGATGATATTGTCGGGGACTAATTGCTCACCAGCAGAAATCTCGACCTAGTGATAGTAATGAAAACATAAATATCAAATGTGTTGCGCACGACTCATTTCTTGAATAACGTCATCCGGTAAAATTTATATATTAACATGTTCAAAGTATTGATGATATAATCCGCCCAGTGGTCAGTGCTTCGACACAGACATTGTTTATTAGATATAATTTTATAGAAATTTACAGTTCCTTAATCGTGTAATTACTATTAAAACTAAGATTCTCCTCCCTCAGGCATATGTGACCTTAGCGGATTTTATATATCCTGTTACGCTCTTTGCTTTGTTTTATTTGTTTGTTTGTTTTTTGTTTTTTGCTTCCAAAGATTGTTTTAAAGATATTTGGCTTCCAGAAACTTTGAAATCTACGTTTTTATTATTGATAACCTAAATGTCCTTGATTGTCAACTCTTTTAAATCTGTGGAGTTGGTATTCTACTTCACCATATTATGCTTCAGAATGGTATTGGCTAATCTGTTAAAGGTTGATTTAAATGAAGACAATATTTATACCGACTTGTGACATGAAATGTCGATTTCTGAGTAAATGAAAAGAAACGATTTCCATGTTTCATTAGGTGCGGAGTGTAATTGTGACAGTAGTACACTAAAGAAGACAACATGTAATGTCCATCTTCAGAACCATGAATAGTTAGACTATGACAGATTAAATATTTGTCATTAAGAATATATGTAGACTGGAATATTGACGATTTCTAGTGCATTTTTTCAGATAGCTGTAGTATGAAAAGTTTTAAATAACCAAATGGGTAGTCAGAAACAGTAAATCGAAGGATAGACAATGCAATGGCTGCACGAAACAGGACAAAAGGAAAACAATACTCGCAAAAACATTACACAGAAAACTAAATATTGATCAACAACAACACCACTAAAAACCGGAAGTGATCACGGTGATACGAAAGGATAGGCTCCTCCTACTACACGAGTGGTATGTATATGTCTTGTTACTCTTTACTAATTAATGACGTCTTGCCGTGTTTGTAACAAGAATAATACGACATATGCTACTAGAGAAGCATGAGCTGCATACCCTTCCGGAGCACTTGAGTTTATCGACGATTTTAGTGAGTTCATGTTGCTAGAGCTTTAGTTTCCTGTTTAGTGTTTTGCAGATCGCTGTTTGCCCTTTTCTCTATCTATTGACCATTCTATTGTCTGTCCTTCGATTAACAGCTTTTTCTGGTTACCCATTTGTTATCTTCATTTGAAATCTTGTTTTTCTCCAATACCGGTAACATAGACAACATCGAATTTTCTTTTAATGGCAAAAGTATCCCTTTATCTACTAGCCATAAGCATCTGGGAGTTATGCTCTCCCAAAATGCAAAATGGAATGAACATTTAGAAAATATGATAACAAATATAACCAAACATTTAGGTATATTACGGAAATTAAAATTCAGTCTAAATAGATCCAACTTAGAAAAAATGTATTTAGTCTACATTCGCCCCCTTTTTGAATACGCTTGTGAAGTCTGGGATAATTGTGGAATTGGCTATTCAGACAAATTAGAAAAACTTCAATTAGACGCTGCCAGAATTGTAACAGGTTTACCCATTTTTACAATCGGAGTATTTATATGCTGAGACAGGTTGGGAAACACTATCAGAGCGGAGATACCGCAGAAAACTCCAATTATTTTTTAATATAAAATGTGGAATGGCACCTGAATACTTGCGTCATCTAGTTCCCCCAACTATTCAGAGTACTACTATATACCCTTTGCGAAATGGTGATAATTTAATAGTTCCTTTCTGTAGACTCTCTATAACCAATTCGTCATTTATTCCTTCCACAGTTAAAGAATGGAATAAACTTGACATTGCAATCAGAAAATTAGATTCATTATCCAAATTCAAAAACGCTATTCGTCTTAACAGCCAATCAAATAAGATCTCAGTTCCCAAACTTTATTACTATGGCCCTAGAAAGTTAAACGTGATCCTAGCACAAATTAGATGTACAGCTTCTTTCCTCAACCATGATCTACATAAGGTTCATATTTTATCTAGCCCAGCGTGTAGCTGCGGTGCCCCCCAAGAAGATGCGAACCACTTCTTTTTTGTTTGTACCAAATATTCTGAAATAAGAAATGAACTGTTTCTCAGAATAAGCGATTTGTCTCAATCGATCAATACTTCACTTCTCACTTCAGAAAGTGAAACCTTAAGCTATGCAGATAATTGCTTTATTTTTTATTCAGTTTTCCGATTCATAAAAAGGTCGTTTAATGTACTAACCAAACATCATCCAGCATCCATACACACACACACACACACATACTTTTTCTTCATTTCTTTTTACTCGTTTACTATTTTCAGCTATATTATATGATAAAATTGTATTTTTCTTGTTTTCTTGTACATTCTCAATATAATGTAATAATAATTGTATATATAGGAGAAGACTCCATAAGTTGTTAAAACTTGTGTCTGATCCTCTTTGTATCATTGATCAAATAAAATAATTATAAACTAAAATTATCTTCAAACTTTCCTCTCTTGCAATTACACACAACTAAAACTTTCTATTAGAATGAATAAACATCTCACTAAAATCACATTATACAAAAACAAGGAACGTACTTTGAATTTACCAAATATTTCATATTTTCAACAGCTCTTAAGTATGCCTGCTTCCACATATGCCATGTTATTCTGTCAATTGTCAATTAATTGCTTGTTACACGATATAGAACTTCAACATCACAGATAGATATTTCAGCACAAATTCTGCATAGCAAATCCAGTATGGTTGTTAGATATACTTTTAGCAATGACATATGTTCTTGTCCACATTCGTCCATTCACTATATTAAGGAGTCAATTCTCATACCAACAAATTATGTGTCATTATTTGATTTGATTATGTAGATAAGACATTGATGTACCTTGTCACGCGTGGTATCGGCATTTAACACGAATCGTCTATATTTGTCTGTAGATCCCAGTCAGGTGAGAACATATTTCACGGTCGTTGCATTCAATCAGCATATTTTACTATTATTCGCACATTTTCTGATTGTCATAGAATGGTAGAGAGAATTATGGTTTTACATGATAAATTAATTAGGTTATATGCGCTGGTCATTACACTATTGCATGTACATAAAGAACATCTATACCATGCATGTTATACCGGTCAAACTTTTTCTCAAGTCTTAAGGTATTACTGTCACTTTAGCTTAGCCAGGGATATGGAAACGGAATATCATTTGCTAAACTTATAACAGAGGACTTATTTCTCCCAAAGACTTAAATTAGTTGATTTTCAAATATTTTAGCCTTGAGTGTATCTGATAAATGTTTTTTCTGAAACGCGTCATGCGCACTAAATTTGATTTCTACGTTTGTTTAAGAAATAATTCATGGCAGCCGTAGATTTCTGTTCATTTAACCATGGGTTGGGCATTTATATTCGATTATTTTTTTCAGAGCGCTAGCGAGGGATAAAATACGAATATAAATGCTCAAATGCACAAATCTACGGCTGCCATGAATTATTTCTTTTCTAATATGACAAATACGGCAATGTTTATGACCCTAAGGGACCTTAGAATCCGAGACACAACGGCTGTTCCGTTTAGCCCCCTTCACACATGATGACGGAATCAGCGCAATTTGAGCACATATATTGAATCAAACTCCTATTGTATGAGTAATAATATATTCAAATATTTATTTCAATTACTTTAATGACACAAAACTTGCATACATGTCAAATTAGTTGTTTACGTCGTCAAAATTTCACGTGGGAGGTGGCCGGAACATCCGTCGGGGAAAACCCCAGATGAGTGCGTTTTCATCGCATATTTGTATATACATGTAAACAAAGTAATATAATGTGTAGTTATTGTGTATGATCTCACGGAAACGGCCTTGTAGGTTTTTATTCATTACAGAAACTTTTTAAATTATGTTTTTTTGTTTCCAATCGATAATTTGAGTGCGCATGTACTAAAGGTAGATATATACCGACATATACTGGTTGACGATATATAGGCCGTCATATTTGGAATTACGATACTCTGTGTCACCGATTGCAGACATTTGTTGAAACGATGGGAAATGAAAACTACTTACAGCGTTGCTTCACACTAAAGTGCATTATTCTTTGTAAAGCTTAAATTCAACAATGACATATCCTTCATTTGAACCATTTTGGATGTACGGCATTTATTCGCGTGTCATAGAATTTGCTACATTTGGTGGGATATCCTCTGATTTTTCTTAATGTCAATCGTTGGATAAAAGAAACACGAAATATTGATAGACGATGAAAAACAACACTGTTTTCATGTTTTACTGAACTATGGCTAAACATGATCAGAACGTTCTTATTGGAAATGCCTGGGTACTATCCTTTTATGTAATCACGATATTGGTCACTAAAGGTAATGCTATTCTTTGTCCAAGCTAACGTTACAAAAGCGAAGTTATTAACAAAGCTTCATTTGTGACACATTAAAACTCATTAAATCATTGCTAAGGATATCATTAAGCAATTAGTTGACTCATGAAGGCAGGCTTTCTTTGCTAAATATGTAGACAATCTGTTTCAAGAACTAGTAGTTTCAAAAAGCAATTAAATCTGTACATATATTTTCTATTCCAAATTATATCACTATTTCATATCCTTTTTCTTTTGTGTGTATGTCTCATTTATCAATCATGAATGTTTGTATTGTTAATGATGCCTCATGTGGGCCCTATGATTAGGCAATAACATATATTCTATTCTATTCTATCCAATATTTGATCCCAACAAACTGATGACCTAGTTCTACAGGTCTCCATTGAACACCATAAATTTCATAAAATGTCTATGACTATTTGATATTAAATCTGCTATGAGTGTCAATTATGATGTAACTGTTCCAAGAGTAATGGTCTGTAGCTAACATATTCTACCCTCTTAGCTAGTTGTCATTAAGAACAATGTTATTCTACTGTCCATGTTTATGTTGTTATTCATTTTTGTAATAGCGTTTAGTTTCTTTGGATGGGAGCGAATATGTGCAGGTTTTATGTTAATATCTGTTTATATATTTATTGCTGCTTAAATTTGCTACAGGACTATAATCCTTTAATTGTTTAACCCCTCCCCCAACATTTGGGCCCATGTCCCCAGCCATGATCTGGATTCAAATCGGCAAATGACTTTGTCTTTTTTGGTGTTCAGTGATTTGAGGTGAGAGATACTAGTAGGTTCTGCGTTTTGTTGATATTGGTGGAATCATTGATCACCACTGTGCAAACTTTCTTTTCATATTACTGCTTGATATATCTTAATGCATACGACGGCCTAGGGCCTGTGCAACATATCAGTATTTTCTGGATAGAGGAATTACTGTTAATGAGCCATCTGCTTATACCGGAGTTCATGACAATTGGACTGAAGCTTTACGGCCACCTGTATGTATTCTAGCAGATCACTGCGTACTTTGTGCCTCATATATATAACTCATGAGCTGTTTTCATTGTCAAAATATGTTTAAACCTCGTTTACCTCGCTTACAATATATGGAGCAGGAACAGCTTACCCCTCTGCACCACCCGAGTACACCCCAGGTTTTTATTTGGTTTCGTGTTGCTCTATATATAGTTATCTGTTTAATGTTTTGTAGATCATTGTTTGTTCTTTAGTCTTTTTTTCTCTTGCCCATTGCATTGTGCGTCCTTCTGTGATTTACGGCATCTGATTACCCTTTTGGTATCTTAGATTTACGGCTTCTGATTACCCTTTTGGTATCTTAGATTTACGGCTTCTGTTTATTCTTTTGGTATCTTAGATTTACGGCTTCTGATTACCCTTTTGGTATCTTAGATTTACGGCTTCTGATTACACTTTTGGTATCTTAGATTTACGGCTTCTGATTACCCTTTTTGAATCTTAGATTTACGGCTTCTGATTACCCTTTTGGTATCTTAGATTTACGGCTTCTGATTACACTTTTGGTATCTTAGATTTACGGCTTCTGATTACCCTTTTTGAATCTTAGATTTACGGCTTCTGATTACCCTTTTGGTATCTTAGATTTACGGCTTCTGATTACCCTTTTGGTATCTTCACACTTTTCTTACTGGAACCACGCCACATGTGAAGAGGAACTGCCAACTAACTCATCCTGAGAACCTAACTTCATCACTGCCAACTAACTCATCCTGAGAACCTAACTTCATTACTACTTTATTGTTAGTTCACATTGATTATTGTTTTTGTCTTTGCTTCTAAATGTTATTTATTGATCACGTGTTTGTCTTTCTGTATGGACTTACGATCGTTTGGTCACGTCTTGATGCCAAACGAGATGTATTCGATAAATTTAGAATATAGCAAATAACATTGTATATAAGGGTAATAACAAAATTACCGAACTCCGAACAATCTTACAAAGGGAAAGTCAAAACTCATAATTATATAAACGGACAAAATCAGTCAACAACCGGAAAACTGTGAAAACATAACATAAATACACAAATAATTTCATTAATCTCACCCACATTATGAGATACCACATTACACCTTACAAATAATCTCAAATTTTTCATCGGATACTGTGGTATAATTATTAATATTAAATATATAACTCGAGTAGATATAGAAAAGATCTATAACATATGACTAAATGAAAGAGTAGAAAATGAAACATTGATTCGATCAGGTTATTTGTTTTGAAAAATACAGGAATACAATAGGTGATGTTGTATTTTTTGTTCTCGCATTTATAATATCAGTGATCTAATTATAGTAGAGTCTACAATTAAGTACTTTAATCTCGAATTTATAATATTAACATATTCTGATTATAGAAGAGATCTAAATTAAGTGCTTATTTATTTTGTACCTGAAAAGCAAGTTCAATATTTCGGAAGTTGCACAAACAAGACAATTGAGTGAATGAGTGAGTGAGTGAGTGAGTGAACGTTGCTTAACGTCAACACAGCCATTTTTCAGCAATATTATGGCGATAACAAGTTAATTTCACTGATTTGATGATGATGTTCGCATTGTACTAGACCAACACGTTTAGTTGGATTTTTATTGTGCTAGCTCACTGAAACAACAGTCCGCGAGTAAACATATCGATCCACTCGGACACATCCTGATTCCGAGCCAACCAGTTTTTACTCTTTCTCCTTAATGCTGCGTGCTTAGCGAAGAAGCAACAAATACCAATTTTATAATCTTTGGTTTGACGGGATCGCGACTCGAATCCACGATCTACCGCACTCGAGGCGAGCACGCTAACCATTACACCACCGATTAGATTTCACATGACAATTGAAAAAGTAAAATCTATTTAAAGGTTTCATAAATTAGTGTTTGGTCCTAGAAGACACTATTGACCCATACATACTACTAAGCTTATTTTGATATCGTGAATGAAGAATAATTTAATGCTAGCTGACATTTCTACGGAGTATGACATTTGATTGTATTTCTTCTTTTATCTTGATTTATTGCAATTAACACGATATACTTATCAAATATTATACAATTATGTTGAATTTAATATAAGGATATATCGTTCCAAGGTATATAATATTTACCGAGGCCGAAGTCGAGGTAAACATCAAATATCTTGGATCAATAGATCCTTATATTAATCGAAACGAAAGTCAGTAATTGTTTTATTATATGAAACTGTTATTTATGTTCTCTGGGTCATGTTTTATAAATTGGCATTAAACACTACATGTGTTTTTTTTTGTAAATTTTAATGGTAAATAAAATCGCCTATTTGTTTCGAAGTACATGAAGTCAAACCTGTATTAAAAGACCACTCAAGGGAGAGAACAAAATGTAACTCATCTAATGTACTCATAGGAAATACATTGTAATTATTTTGCCCACGAACCCAATATTTCTTTTCATTTTCTGAAATGACTTTTCTTCAAGTACTTATCCAGTAAAATAATAAAAAAAATCATTATTCCTTCTATACCTTTTGACCACTTTAGAATACATTTTTTACCATGTATTGTAAATGAAAAATCAAGAGAGAACGTTATCCCGCCAAAAATGTTGAATATTCAAGTCCTTATATATATATCTCATGAGTGAGCACATGTTATATATATTCATTTGTCCATAATTTTAAAATAGTATATTTATCCTTGAAAAAAATATGGAATTTAGGAAAATAGGATTATATTTAATTTCAGAAGTAAACCCTCTTTAGTCGGGTTCGACTAATTTATTTTAAAATTATTTAAAAATCTGACTTACATTCTACATGGTTATTGGTTCGATTGTCCATATCACGGTCGTACACATTCCATATCGCTATTCTAAATTGTTCATTTAAATAGTTTCTTGGGAAATACTGCAGTAAGTTTTGTAATTCAGGATAGCGTCTGCACAACAATCTGGTCAGGTTTTGTTGAAGAAATTACTGGAAGCTGTTTCTGACCAGCAGTGAAGGCAAAAAGGATATTGCCATCAACTATTTAATGAGATCTTTTAGATATTTATTTCTGTCATAATGTCGGGCTAACCCTTCTTGTTGTACCTTTCTCCATACACTTTGGCAAAAATGAAAGAAACAGCGCAGTGATGTTAAGGTTGTCCTGTTTTTTTTCAACATAAATTTATGACAATTGATGACAATGTCATATTTTCATGACGCAGGCGTCTGTTTTTTGAATAGCATTGTTGTACTACTTTGATAAATCTATACTCTGTTGTACTGAATTTTAAATGATTAAATGTTCGTTATGATAGAATAGTAAATACGAAATAATGTCATTTATAAATTTATAGAAACAAACCTAACAATTTCCAAGCATCTTCATTTTTGGTTATCTGTCAATCTGTTTGCAAGAGGCGGGGCTTATGATACTTTTCCGGAAGTCGCGATCATTTCGCGCTTGCATAAATTTGACAACACCTACAAGTATGCATGACAAAAGTACACAGAAGTTTTACATTATTAATGATAAATGTGGTGAGTATTTTTTTTAATAGAAATTGACCTTCTATTTTATACCAAGATCCTACATGTATAAATGCACCAACGTTACGTTTTAAATCATAATTGAAATAACTCTTGCGCCATAATCACGGCTATTCTACTTCATGTATCAATGCATGCGTTACCCATTTTTTTCAATGAGTAACAGATCGACAGTAAGAAAAATATTTTTCAATGGCGCAAATTTAGTGTCTGGGAGCAAGTCTCTGTGACCCGGTTGGGAACACGTGGTAGTAATACATTACAATAAACAATTGTCATAGACAATATTTATTTGCACAAACGCATTTACAACTAGAATTGCCATTGCAAAGCAATAGCGGACATCACCCCACCCGATTATTTTGGTACCTCGGTTTCCATGGTAAAGCCATTTTGAATTTTATCAACGCGCTAAAAGCTTCCACACACTACGGTGAATATTCCTACGATGTTTCATGAAGTTTGATGAAAGATATCAATTTTTTTTTAAATCCCCTCTTTTTTTATTTCCATGGCAACTGCGGCAAAGTTTGTCCTACCAATTCCGATTGCTTTGACTTATCTCGTTCCACTTGATGTGGATGTGACAGGAAACAGTACTGTAAAACGTTGTGAAGTTTGGAGTAAATTTAACATTTTTTGCACCTTGGTTGCCATGCCAATGGCCGCCATCTTGAATTTGTTCAACCCCCAAAAGCTGCCACACACTACGGTGGATATTCCTACAAAGTTTGATGAAGTTTGATGAAAGGAATCCAAAATGTTTTTAAATCCCCCATTTTGTGTTTCCATGGCAACTGCGGCAAAGTTTGTCCAACCGATTCCGATTTTTTTGGCTTATCTCGTTCCACTAGATGTGGATGTTGTTCCTATCAAGTTTCATCAATTTCTGTTCGGCGAGTAACCTGCTATGATCATTTTTGTGTTTTTATTTTTTTTAGCATTTTGGCCGTTTCCATGGCAACGGCAGCCATTTTGAAAAAATCAACCCTTAAAAGCACAACTTCACATGGCATATGATATTCCTACAAGGTTTCATAAAGTTTGATCAAGGCATCTCCGAGAAATCGAGCGGACAAAAATGTGCGAAAGAAGAATAATAAGAATAAGAATAATAATAATAGTGAAAAAGAAACGTAGAATAGCAATACATGACCCGACAACAGTCGGAGTGATGTAATAAATGACTATGGCGAACATTGACAATATACAATTATGGCCTTCTTAGGAGGTGGACATCCAGAAATGTCAACTTGTCTACCGACTAAGATGGCCATAATCGTTTTATTAACCGAACACGGACACAAAGTGATACCTTTATGACAACAGTCTAAAATTGTTGATCACGTTACCAAATCCTCAAAAAACATATTATAGTTGATTTGCTTTGCGAGAATAGATTTCTCAGAGCAATCTCACATTAAAGGTGAAGTATATATTTATCAGATAGTATTACCTTTATCAGAGTATGTCTGTAAGTACATGATTTTCCAAGTTCCTCTGAGCTAGCGCAAACCGACCTGCAGTTGCCATATTTTCTACACAAACAGACGATTTCCGTTTGCGGTTATCGCCACATAGCGGGAAAAAATTGGGGTTGTCGAGGGTGACAATATCATTATTTACCTCGCACGGTGAATTTTTGGGGTTGTCGAAGGAAACGTCGCAATTGTCAAAGTCATGTGACCGCTGATCGGACCAATCCTAGATACATATATGTAGAGAGATTTAATAATACACAATAACAAATGATTATGGCACTGAGTTAGGCCATGGGAGTGACAGTGGTTTATACATGTATATAAGTACAATATACATGTTCATGGTAAAAAAGAATTAAACAGTTTTTCTTTTTAACAAGCATTCATCTATACATGTGTCTTTAATACAGCATATTAATCAGTATTCAACAATGTAGACAGAAATCCTCTTGATAAGGAACGTGAATTCCAATTTGAGTAAATTCACTGGTGGTAAACTGATCGTGGTAACTGCAGTTACGACGATCACCACATGGCGGAGATAGAAATAGGTAAGATCGTTTTCTGCTAATTTCTCCATTCTAACGTGTTGTTGACAAGAATTACTCAGCCGCAAGGTACATTTTTTATATTTCCATGATCAGAATTAAGCTTACAATCAATAATTGATGGTTGAAAGGTGGCATTTAGATAATGGCCGTGAAGGAAAAAAGAAGCAGGGGATTATGAAAAGAAAGTTAAAACAGTAATGGTCAACAACACCATCTGATGTTGGAAATGCAGGTATGGCTTGGGACAGGATAAATGGATAGGGTCAGAAAAATGACCACTCCAAACAATTGATGCTTGTTGTTGTGAATATGACATCCTCCATACACAAGGAACTTGTTTATGTTCCATCATATGGAAAATTTAACATAATCTAATTAAGAAATAAATCATGGAAGCCAGAATGTGCTTTGAGTTTTAACATGGGTTGGCGGATATTAGTAGACTAATATCCGCCAACCCATGTTAAAACTCAAAGCACATTCTGGCTTCCATGAATTATTTCGATTCTGATATGTCTAAGAGAAAGTAAGAGTACACATACGGTAGTATATTTTGATTGGATGACGGTTATTTATATTTACGCTTACGGAATATGTCGCACACAATTCATGCTGCCAAATTCGAGCAGACGATAATTCATCAACGTGTACATTTACGACGGGAAAGTCGGTCACATGCAACAGTGCATGTGCTAATGAGGCTATACCCAATTGATAAATCGCTCGTTTGTTCACAAAGCGAAAGAAGGACGTTATGTTAGAATTAAGATTAGGTGTTTGTTCGATTTATTTTTTGTGATATATACTAAACCTTAGTATACAAAAAAGTATCCAACAAACATCTCATTGCAATTACACTATTGTATCAGAAATATGTCAACAGTTGAAAATTATCCAATTTATTCATTTAAAAACACACTTTCTCTGTTAAAATATTTTTGGATTTTCATCAAACTTTTGTCACTAATAAGAATATTTTCTGTAGTTTTTAATGGAAATAATACAATAAATTGTTTACAAATCATTGTTTTCAAGTATTAATACAAAACATAGCTATATATTGCCATCACTTAGCATCCATCTTCGTCCATAAACAATTAAAACTTTTGGGTGATTCTCAACATTACATGTACATGTTTTTCATTTGATTCAGAATTTCAACATGGCTGCTACCACCAATTTTTTCTGATGCTGAAATTTCAAAATCTTCTCTGAAACCACACGCGGGATAAACTGTGCAGAACATGTTATTTTGCAGGAATATGTCATATTTGACTCTCTTAAACAGTTTTGTTTTTGTCCATCGAAAATCTAATATCTGGTTTTAAGATGATAGAAAATTGGTGGCATCAAAATGGTGTATGAATTGAATACACACTCATTTTTTTTGCTTTGTTTTATTCTTTTTGTGGATCTGAAATCCAAGTTAGCAGACAACACATGCTTTGGGGGCCTCAGTTTTACTCATGTTTATCCAATTTAATATGGATTCTTAAAATAATCGAGACAAATGAGTTGCTTTATTTTCTTATTTTTCTATAGTTAGGTTGTTAGTGAATGGTGAATATTTATACACATTGGGACATAACCACTCGAACATTGTATACAATACAAAAGACACACAAAAAATGTTAATTTTTGTAAGTATACAGTGTCCTCAATTCTAGAAAATGAGGTGCATTATAAAGGATGTTAATTGGATTTAAAGGACTTTTTAGCTTATCAATAATGGTAAAGTTTTAAAATTTTGTTTTACTGTATCAAAATGGTGTTTATATATCTATTTGAAAATGAATAATTTAGAAGAAATGATACTCCTAATCAATATTATTAATACGCAACCTTCCCTCTCTTTGTATCTTTCTATGATGCCCTGCTTCAATTTGTAATTTGCCTACACAAATTATGAATTTACTAAATATTTTTTGCTTTCCAAATTTGAATGTGAAAGATAGTAATTTATTTTACCAAGATCTATCTGGATACATTTTAATAATAGGAAAATATTCAAATGAAAGAATAGGTACAATTTGGGTTGCATTTCAGTTTTAAATTTTTATCAAACAATGTAAAATAGAAATCCATATTTTATGCAGGATATGCTATTATGAAGGACAAGTCCAAAATACCAAATGCATTAATCATTGCAAATAAAATCTGACAAGACAAGGTAATGAAGACAAACTAAGATATTCATATATAAAAGGTGGCACATCTTGGTCATCTTGTAACTATGGTATTAGTGGGAAATTCAGACAACATTGATTGAAAACCAACTCTTTGTTGGTCCTCCCACAGGCGCTTGTGATATGAAATCACCCCCCCCCCCTTTTTAGTTTTCTGTTTACATATTTATTTTCAATAACATTTCTTTATTGTTTACTGTCTTTTCACTTTATTAAACATGTCATATATCGATATAATCGAATGGTAATACCATAAGGGTAATAACAAAATTACCGATCTCCGAACAATCTTACAAAGGGAAAGTCTTCTATATGGACTGCTTCTTTATCGGTTTGTTCATGTTTTTTGGTCTTGGTCCTGACTTCACCCTTTCTCTGGAATTTGGAATACGGTAACGTTGTGAAAGGGCTGAATTCAAGCGACAAGATCGATCGAATGAGTTGTGAAAAATAGACACCATACTCCAAATTTATATTGGCAAAATTGAAGTCGTCTCTTTTGCCATAAAGTCTGGTAGAAAGTTGACCATTAGTGTCATATTTGAATATCAAGAAATGACGAAGAGAAAGCTGTTTCTGTTGTTTCCTTTATTTCAAGTTCTTTATGGTATATTGCAGATTTCTCGATAATTGACGAACGAAAGATTACGAACGTAGCTCAACGTAAGCATACGAAACAAACAATATGATCGTTTATTGCGTGAATATCCACAGAATATACTTTACCATTTATTGCGCGAATATCCACAGAATATAGTTATGCTTCGCTGCTTTTTGAAAATATGCTGTTTTTTTGTACCTTGTCTAAATTCAATCGTTGTATATAACGACCAATTCAAATACAAATGTATGCTATTGTTTTCTGGACTAGAATAAAACATAAATACACTCTGTAAACGAATACAAATAAATGAAGTTCAACACATTTAGTTGATACATGTATGTTGTTTCTGCGGCATGCACAGCTAAGGCGACTCGACAATTAAGATAAACATTAGTGAGGCATACGATGCAGCTAGGTCAGCGTCTGTGTTATTTATGGGTATAAACCCAAAACAATTGATGAAACTATGAAACATTTGTTTCGGTAATGTTGGGTTTGTAACTAGATTAACACGACGGGTGTCACTAGTGGAGCAGGAACTGCTTACCCTTCCGGAGCACCTGAGTTCTCCTCCGGTTTTAGTGGGGTTCGTGGTACTCGATCTTTAGTTTTATATGTATGTTTTGTAGATCGGTTTTTGTACTTTTGGCTATTGTGTTGTCTGTTCTTCTTCGATATACGGATTCTGATTACCCCCTTTGATATCTTCAAACTCTTCTTGATTCGGCCAACTTGAATGCAATGACTATATAAAGTAAGATTAATGAGGAATGATATGAACTACTTGCTCTTCTGAATCGTCTTTCAACGGTTCTTCCGACTGAATCGAAACTCTTGCTTTTGTGTTTGGGATTTGTTGTGCTTGCATGTGTTTTTGTCTAGTTTTTTTTCGGTCTTGTTTTGTATTTTGTTTTATCTGTTTTTGTTTGGTGGGTGTTGCGGTGCCTGACCGGTTTGTGTCGTCTCACTCTTGACTGTTTTGGTTTTCATACTTTTTTTTCTCTAAACAGTTAGTTATTAATTCGTATATGCCATTTTACCACAACATTATAGGATTTTAAGCTGCAATTCATTTGAATAAGTTCTAAAGATTCATACAAAGCTGAGACCATATTAGTTTTGAACTTCTAGATAGGTACATTGTTGACTCGAGGGTTCATTTCCTATGTTCATTGAGGTAATACATATGTGTTTCTCTGCTGGACATGGGGTGACATTTCCTTTTTCTAGAAAGCGAACAAATGAAGTGATCTCATCTTTATTGACATATATTATCGGTATATATAGTAGTCAGCGCATGGCTTTGCCAGACTACTACTTAATTTCACCTCGGATGTCTATGGTTATTTCCTAAAAAATATTTTGATGCTGAATTTTCAAGAAAAACCTATTTTTGCAAGCAAAATGCAAGGAAAAAATATTCTGATGCAAGATTTTCACCCTTAAAAATAGCATTTATTTGACTGCAGGGTAAAAACCATAGTCTCCCTTTCAAATTGAAAGATCGGTCCCTTACTCGTTTTCACTATTATATTTTTTACCTGGGTATGGATACAATGGTATTTTCTGTGGCCACTGTCAAATTGCTGTTGGGGTTCATTGGACGGAATTTGTATCTCATGTGAAGTTCCGTCAATTGCACACACAACATTAGCCATATCAGAACAATACCCTTTCCTTTGCCACCAGACTGGAATGGTTGGTCACTGAATTTTACGATTACACACTTTCTATAAGTCTACCCATGTTGATTTTGAAAACCTGTCAACAGTTGAAACACTGACACCAAAGCATAAATAAATAAATAAATAAATAAATAAATAAATAAATAAATAAATAAATAAATAAATAAATAAATAAATAAATAAAAATAAATAGATAAATAAATAAATAAATAAATAAATAAATAAATAAATATTGCACGGTCCGTGTTATTTATCTGAGTGAATCTCATGATCATCGATGAGCTAAACCAATTGACGAAAGTGGTCCGTTGCTGAACGTGAGCAGTATAAAACGATGAGTAAAACAAAGTGGAAATATTTTAAGATAACATTACTATCATTTGAAATATACATATGTATAATATGTATAAAAGTGTAGAAAAGTAGATGAATGGATTTGAAACTGAGGATCCCTAAAATTGACATCACATTTTCATAAATTATATAAAATTTCTACTTTTGCGCCCAAATTAAACTTTTAGCTTCTATCAGTTCCATTCTCTTAAATCAAAGGAAACTAAACATCCGATACCTTGAAAATGCGTTCTGTCATGTGCATATGTTATTGTTTGCATGATTGGCAGACACTATTCATCATATTGTTTTCTAGCTTCTGAACTGTCGATCGAGAAAATAATAAAATGTTCTAAACAGGTAGCATATAGCCAGTCAATGGGGTTTGCAATTAATATTTCGCGTGGACAATAGCGACCCCACACCCCAACGTGTGGAAAATAGAAATATCCTTCTGTGGTTTAAATGCGTACTAACTGCATTACATGTACACTGTATGATTCTGTTTGATAAAGGCCTTTAACTAGAACAGGAAAAAAATGTACACTTGAATGAACTAGTATTGTAATAAAAGATCGTGATCGTGATATAGAAGCATTAAAGAATTTCAAGGTATATTTTAAATGAGTCACCATTTGATATCAATTCGGTTGTATTTTATTTTGACGATTTAATTACGGAAGACGAACCACACAACCATATTTATTTTTAATAATTGCAACTCAGCTGGGTTTTTTTCATAACCTATATTAACACAGTATAGGAACTTGTGCGCCTGAAATCTCATATTGACGTGCTCATCTGTAAACTGCATTACGGTTTCGGTGAAATTCGACATCTCATGCTTTCACGACAGGTAAGTTTTTCTCGGTTTTCATTAAATTCTAATAACCCGTACGTCCAAAAACTTGACAGAATGCGTATGATTGATTGGTGCAAGGACTGTATCTTTGTTTTTTTAATGTATTAGCCCTATAGCGTCATATTTATCATTTTAACATGTTCTTTTGAACAGGGATAAAATAAGATTGTCCCGTTTGACCCTTTATCCTTGAACAATATTCCCGATACTTGTGATGGTAATGTCAATAGATATCAACACAGTATGTGCAAAATTACAGATATGAATACCTCAGCATTGCCAAATAAATAGACATTTTAAAATATATTCAATGTAAGCTGTTTGACGTCGTCCATTTTGACAACTGTAAGTCTGTGTAGAGTGTCGTCTGAAGACTGTTTGACGTGCCAAAAGGTACTGTTTAGAAGTATTTGGTGCTTTATTCATACTTTTATGATGCACTAATGAAGGCAATGAACAATATAAGAAATTCTTTTAAGATCGTCGAATATAAGTAACGTTACCTGGCATCGAATTATATATTAAATGCTCAGTAAATTGCAAAGGAAATCAAATAGATGGATCATGTTGGCTTTGGGTAATCTTGTTAAAAAGCAGAAATCCAAACTTTAAGGCATTAACAATGACATAGATTATTATCAGTTTCAGGTGTCGCCCACATAACTGCTAATTTTCATTTACTGCAAATACCAAGTATATCACATTCAAGGCAGGCATTACTTCCTTGTGCCGTAGTATACGTGATGAATCTAAGAATTCCGCCTAAACCGGCGATAAAGGCAATCTTGAAATTAAAACTGGTTCGAGCGTATGCTCCATGTTAAAGCCTTGCTTTAAGCTTAAAGTAAAGTCGTTTCTTTTCATTAATTTGATTAAAGTTCATTTCCTTACCTCAATTTATCTCATTTAGTTTCCACCTAATGCAGCTGTCATGAGTAGAACATTTTGAATTTCGGGAAAGGGGTTAGCCTGGGAGATCTATAGAGATCAAATTATCTTTTTAACTCGGTCGCCACTATTTTTTTCGCCAAAGCCTAGGACATTTAACCGTTTTCATATAATTTATAATATGAGCACGGATTGAGGAAAGGAGTAGGTATGATAAGGGCAGAAATTGGCCTAAAAAATAGACAAATTATAAATGAAACGTATAGCTTTCGTTGTTTCTTAATTTTATAAGACCTTTACCCCAACTACTATTTTGGTAACAATTTTCCATATTTGCACGTGCGATGACGTCACACTAGTCAATGAAAAGTCTATCATTTCGTGAAAATATATGAAATCTAACAAGAAATGTGTATTTAATGTCAATTTTCAGTATAACCACAAGCAGGTACCAACGGCATATTTTAGTAGGATGTTTAATATACATAAACACATATCTCATTTAATTTTTGTGTTGGTACCCGAGTGTGGAGAGTATGAAATCTGCAATCAAAAAATAATTTTAAGGTAGATTTCTCGTCAGCGGCCATTTTTATTGACCGTTTTCATCCGTAATAGACAGAAATAGAAATCGACCTTTTAATCTCATCCAAAATAAAGTTGGTTATCGTAGTTGTTTTGCTACGGGAGTAAAACTCGAACAATTTTTATGAAACAGTTTTGACGTTAAATAAATTTTGGAGGTGATTTACTGCCGACCTGATTGTGCATTGAGTCCGACGTGTTTTTTGTTCTAACCCTCAGTGGAATTTCATGTGTTACTATACTAAAGTATACTTTAATATTATCCCCACAATTCACAAAAAGTACTGAAAACAAAACAAGCAACCAAATAGAAAATGAGTACGTCAGATTATCTTAGAAATTAATTCATTGGACCTGTAAACACGTCATCGGAACTTTCTATTTTTAGCAGTCCCTCTATTCTTATTATTTTATTTTTCTTTAAAGTAATATGAAACGAGTTTTTGGTGAAATAAACATCTTCAAAAATATTCTTGATATGTTTACATTCACTAAAAACTAAACCATTCGTGCATGTTTGAGGACGCAAATCGCGATCATCTGTGATTAAGAACAGAAAATCATTCCATCTCGTACGTGTTTTGTCAAGACAATGACGGCTAATTAACCTTCGGATGCACCGTTCCGATGATTGACGATCATGAAATTTCATCACCAACGTAAACAGGCGAGCACATGTATCATTCTGGTTTTGAAAGAAGTTACATTTCTTGCATTTCTTGCCTTGCAAAGAAATTATTTCATGTATGTTTTACCTTAAAGATTATCAACTGCAATGAATTTCATTCTGATTTAATCAGTTTATTCGAAAAACTGGACAAAAACATTGAAATCGGTAATAATGAATGACACGGGGCTCCATTTGGGGAAATCGAAACAGAACCAAGAAATCTCAGAATCTAAAATTCTCGTCGGAACTAACGTATCGCATGTACAAACTGTGTAAATTATTATTAGTATGTACATTTCAAAACCATTACGATGAAAACATTTGGAGTTGTCGGAGAAGAAAATAAAAAATCAACAAGAAAAAAATGCCAAAAATACGACTTACTTTGTCCATAATATGTCACCGTTATTTTGACACCTACCATTTCATAACTTGGTTCGTTTATTTCTTGGTTTGTTTTGAGGACAACCAATTCATTGGGGGGAGAGGGGAGTTCTGGCAGTTTTTGTAAATAAAATAAATAATCTGGCCACCCAAAGTTGGAAACAAATTCTGGTCTTAGCTTCATAGAAAATAAAAAAAAAGTCTGGCCTGCACTGAGTAAACAATGTTATAACCTGTCCTGCCCTATGTGTCGAATGAATTTTCTGTCAAATATTCTAACCTGACTAATTTTGCCAGGCCCCCTCAGAATCAAATTATTTGCCTATATATTATTATGAGATCAAGAATGTGTGCTTTCTTTCACATTCTTGTCTCTTAGGCCAAATAAATTGTAAATAGATTTGAAACAAAGTAGTATTCATTTTTAATATAAAAAAAACTTAATGTTTTAACATAATTACAAGTTGCGTATGCAGTGTCCCCTTACTGGGCCCAGCGAAATTTGCTGAATTATACCAAGGACGTATATAAGATTTTATATACGTCCTTGATTATACACAAAAGACATTTACGGCGGTTTAGATCATAGATGGTGATATATATTTATTTTCCAGGTAAAGAGATCCTTGTTTAACGTTTCGCTTAGGGAAAATTATTTTTAATCGTGGATTGAATGGAAAATAATGGAATGTAAATCCAAACGAAAATGATGTTGCCTGTCAAGACTATAACGGAGCATGCGCACAATCTTTACTGAATGAGTTCAAATCTGAGGTCAATAGCATATGATTTGCATTATTGTCCGGGTAGCAAGAATTATCGAAGACAGAATAAAATGACGTTTTTTTCCTGAATTATACATCGTAGCTCTCAAAAAGTGAATGGTTTACGTTCTTTATATATTTAATCTTTACATATATCAGAAATTTTTAGAAAACTGAAAATAATGATTTTGGCATTTCATATTACTTTAACAAATATATTTTATTTAGCTCTTTCGCAAAGTGAATTGCCGATGAATAATTGTATTAACGTAAATTTGATTTATATATAGCTTAATATTAACGTTGCGGTGGCATAATGGTTTAGCACACATGACTGCCGACAACAACATCGTGAGATCAATATTTTATTCTTACTTATTTCAATAAAGTATGGAAAAACAAACAATATATTTGATAATTCATAATTCATCTAATACAGTACATATAACGATATAACATGCATGTTTTAACATAGTACACGGATGTCAGGTTTGATTTACATATTCGGTGTTTTGTTTATAATGGTCCTTTTGTTATCCTTACTAAGAATGTCATTGATATAGTTTATCGTTTATGAGTCAGTGCTAAATGTGTAGTATTATTTGGAATTTTAGTGGTATGATTTTACTTTAATGGGCCATGACCGATAATACAGTATTACCAAGAATTCTATTTATATAATCTATCATGTTTTACTTTTCTCAACATAAAAAGTTTGAAGATACAGTAAATATAAATTACCGTCTTCCAATCAAAGTATACTACCGTATTTGTACTCTTAGACATATCAGAATCGAAATAAATCATGGAAGCCAGAATGTGTTTTGAGTTTTAACATGGATTGGCGGATAATAGTAAATTTTATCCCTCGCTTCTGGCTCGGGATAAAATACTATTCTCTGATGTTCTCGTGGCAAGTAGAATTTTGATTGGCTAAAAAGGTACTTTTAAAACTTCAGGGAAGCCGTGCGGTGACAGAAAATCAATAATCGCTCTCACCTATGTGCTGTCCATTTACATTGTGCACAGCAGACGACACACATTTCACAAGATGGCAGAAAATCAATAATCGCTCTCTGTGATCTTTGTCCAAAGATACACGTATTTATGTTTTTCCTATAATAAGGACATACTTATTAATGTTGGAACATTCAGATGAAAATGTTATCAGTCTGTAGATGTTATATATCCCGTCTTAAAGGGCAGTGGTTTTGTTAAAAGGTTCGACCTTTTAACAAAACCACTGCCCTTTAAAACGGGATATATAACATCTGGAGACTAATATATCCGCCAATCCATGTTAAAACTTCCAACACATTCTGGCTTCCATGATTTATTTCTTAATTATTCAACATGGATTATATCCTCTCCTGCCGCTGTTGCGCTGCTTTACCATGTTATGCAGTTGACTTGGTTCCTTTGACATTCTAATTACTTAGAATAATTTCCTCTCATGATTTAAAAAATAAAAAGATCAACATTTAGTTATAAAAAGATTTAAAAAAAGCAATTTACAGAGCTCAGCATTGACGAGTTTCTGCGGTTGCTAGGGATAATATTTGGTTACTAGGGACATGGTAAAGTTTAAGGAATTCTTATAATATATACTGGTTAGTAAATGATAAGATGTCTCTAGATCTGCTAAGGTGCTGTTGTAGAATTTTTTTTTTCTTGATTAAATAAAAGGTCCATGAGATCTACAGGAAAATACTGTGCATAGGGAAACCTGTTGCTATGGACGGGGCATAGCTATAAATGCAAATATCAAAACGTATTTTTGAAATATGAAATGACATTTGTAGTGTGTATAACTTGACAAAAATGTACCGCTTAATCAAATATCAAGTCAAAAAATCGTAGATGTCAAAATTCAACCATTAATTGCAATAATATAGGCTAATTTAATGTTTACAAAACCGTTGCTAGGGTGACAAAACTACACAACAAATACTATATGCTACCATAGAGAATTGGAATATTATTTGTACAGTGTACATACACAGAATATAAAATTTTGTCGAAAAGACTATGCAAGATATGTAAAATAAAACCACCATATTTGAATTTCCAATGATTAATTGGACCCTCCTCCATTTACGTTGCTAAGCAGCAAAGGACAAAGTGAAATCATAAAAAAATTTTTTTTTCTTACCTTTCAATGATTTTGTTTAATATAATATCTATATAAACAGTTTCTGAGATTGGGCCAAAATCTACCCTTATCATGCTCACTCCTTTAAGGCTTCTATAGTTATAGAATAAAATTATGTGTATTCATTTTCACAAATATTAAGATTATCATATTTATTTGAAAAATCAACCCCTCCCCCCGAAAAAAAATCAATGATAGTTTCCGTATCCAAAGAATTATGTCTTGGTAGTTTACGAAATGCCAGTGTTGTCTACATTATGGTAAACTGGGGGTTGATATTTACTGCCGATATTAAATTTCTCTTCATTTTTCCAATTTAAATCGATGTAATTAGTCATGCGCCTCATATAAAGAGAAATTATTTCCCATGTAGTTAAAAAAAGAACTATTAAAAGTCAAAGTAACCATGTATACAACGACTTTTTTTTACTGCAAGATCTATCCTACTGTTTCCACAGAATGGAACCAAAACAATTTTTAGCTCACCTTTCTTTGAATTAAAGCAAACGCAATCTTTCTCTAGGTGTGAAACCACTAATTAATTTCTTTAAGGTTTTCTACTAAATTTGTGTTTTTTCGACCTGGCCTGGCCATTTTATTTTAACTTTAACCTTTCCAAGACCATATATTTTCTGAAACGTACATGATTCCTCTACGTTCTGTTAACATATCAGGGCATGTTTAAAGCCTTGCAGTGAAATGTCCTGCTCCGGAAAAGACCTACTCTAAAAATAGCTCGGTCATCCCCAACAAATTCAGTATTTTTAGGTCAACTTTGGGCTCAAAATAATCCCTATATATTTAACTTCAATTATCATTTTTAATTATTCCACTCAATTCAATGCTTTTCACAATACTACAAAGTGAAAGGAATTTTTTTCTTGAAAAGGGACTACTTTCGTATATGTTCTAAGCTCTCATTGGTGAATTAGTTGTTTGAAACCTCTATTACTCATTATAATGCAATGTTGTTTGCAACGTCGATTTTGATTGGATGACGTCTAAATTTTCATGGCATCAATTCAGGGCTGATGTCATCGGAGAAACAACGCAAGCGCAGACGTAAACTGAAAGATTTAAAACTTTTCATTTAACTGCGTTTTCTTCTGAATACATTATAATGGAGATAACAGTATTATTTGTGAAGCCTTGCCAGCATCAGTTTTGATTTGATGGTCGCAAATACCCGATTACTTGTTCCGCTTACGCGTCGCTAATAAACTCAATTTACGGTTATCAAATCTACAATTAATGCCGGCAAATCTTCAAATACAATACTGTTATCTCATAAGTGTTACTAATTCCATTATCAACCCTTACACGCTCTTTTACGAGAGAAACTAGTGGGTTAATTTATACTAGCAATAAAGTTTGGTATAGTTGATACAGAACAGCACTTTGACACTGTATATGATAAACATAATATGACATGGCTCTTAAATGTGTCTGCATTGTGTTTCTCAATGGGGTGGCTGAATATGTCTTTGAATAAATCGAATTTTTCATTGCAATAATAACATAGGTACCCGCTCTCCATTTTGCTACAAAAGACAAAATATGCCATTAAAAAACAATCTTATATGCATATGGCATCATCACCTAGTACACTGTTTTCTGTTTTGTTTGAAATGCAAGAGTAATAAAGCATAAATGTTAGTTGATTGTTGATAAATACAAATTTAGCACGTCAACCAGATTACAGACCGTTTTCAAACGCGACGCTAAGCCGACTAACACAGCTACAGCAAACAGCCGACAGCACACTAATTTTTTCAATCCAATTTTTTAGTAGGAAAAATTATGTTTTCTTTATCGCTTCTTTGTAAAGGAATGCTTCTCACATCCAAAACTATCCTTGCAGATAGTCTAAATTGGAAGCCATCTAGGCATAAAGAAATGGAATTTTTACCTTTTCTGGTGGCAACAACAAACGTGTGATACTCCATTCTAAATTTGTTGCGTTATTTTATCCAAAGAAACTTTAGCGTCCGTTAGAGTATTGAATCATGTACATTCTGTAACGTTTTTACACATATACATCGTATCTGTCGATAATAAATTCCGAGAAGCTTACCTGCTTTGGACAGTCGATTTCCACCGAAACCGTAATGCAGTTTACAGAAGAGCACGTCAATAAGAAATTTCAGGCGCACAGGTTCCTATACTGTGAATAAAATAAAAAAATATATATCACACTGTCGGAACAGTTCCAGCATTCAATAGAAAATTCCTAGAAATATGTAAATTCGATATCCCTAACACACATATAAATGACCCCTCCTGGCTTAATTCAGGTACTTCAATAAAAAGTGACGGGGTCAAACTTGTATACAGTAGATTCTTGGGCATTTCTCTTATTTAATAAAAACCGAAAATCGCACGATTTTTGCACGACGATCGGGCAATGGTCGGGCGATCGTCGCCGAAAAGGTTTAAATAAGCCTAAAAGGGGCCATTGTTTTACCATGGGACAGACAAGTTTTGGAAAAATGGAATCAATTATTTTTCTTTACATATGAAATCAGAAATGTTCCATTTAATATCCAGTTTTACATAAGTGTTATACTGCTTGATTTTCCTTAGATTATTTTTTTTCTCCCAAATCTGACAAATTATTTATTTGTGCAAAAAATTTATATCAGAAATATTAAAAAAATATATAAATAAATTTGAAAAGCACCCCTCCTTGAAGTATATCTATAACTAGCGTTTGAGGAAAATATGTATTTTGTATGCAGACTGTAATGTCACTGTGAAACCATTATTTGGCCAGTGATATTAATTTTCTACTGTTTTAAACACCAAAATGGAAAAAAATATCTCTAATCACTTACACTCAATGAACAATTGAAGACAAATGTTCCAATAAGGTCTCCCCGAAAAGATCTTTACGTAAATTAACATTGTTTCGTTATGTTAAGGGAAGATACGTTCGTTCGTCAGTTATCGAGAAATCGCTATTAATGGAATTCAGTTAGCAAAGTTCGTACATGTATTATTAATTGGCAGAACATCATCAATATACCTGGGAGTGAGATTAAAGGCTTAAGCCTCTCTACTTTTATTTGTCTTTGCATTTGTTTTTTCATAAACTCAGACTCATAGGAGTATAGAAACAGTTGGAGAGGAGAGGGGCATGGTTTGTTCCCATAGGGATGCCTAGCTATGATTTGTTGAAAAATGTCCCATTCGAACTCGACAAATATATGTTATCGATAAGGAACTCCAACATTTTGATGACTTCATTTTATGTGTAGCACTTCTTACCTTTCGTTTCGTGCTTGACAAAATAAGTTAATTCGTGACCCAATACTATAAACTTGTAACATTGTCACCATTTTTAAAGTAAAATGCGTTGTGAATAATTTACTTTAAAGAGGAAATGGAAGTGTAAAAGGTAAGAAAGTCAAATATTTGGCTAGATGAAATTGTCGAGAATTAAAATTATCCTCTTCTTTCAGTATCCACTTTTGATTGATTGAGTGAGTGAGTTATTGTTGTTTAATGCCAATTCAGCATTTTTCAGCTATATTATGGCGTGAACAAGTAATTATCAATGAGATGATGATGAGGTCCGCTTTGTTCTAGACCAACACGCTGAGTTGGATTTTTATAGTGCTAGCTCACTGAAACAACAGTCCGCGGGTAGAAATGTCACTCCATTCGGACATATTATTCTATCGAAATATTCAGTGATGACATGAATGACTTGTGATTTGCCAAAATGTCTTCTTTGTCAAAATTAGTATTTTGTAAGATTTACCAGATTTCTTGGAAATACCAAGTTCTTCACATTGCTCGTTTGGCGTTAAACAACAATCACTCACTTCATTGCTCTTTCTTATTTACCAAACCTTATTTCTTGTGGTTTTTGAATATTTTTATGATGCTTACCTATTTGAAATTAAAGGAAAACTCCAGTCAGTTGAACAATTGTTATAATTCAATACATTATAACTTTTTAGTCGTAAATAACTAAGTATTAAACAAAAAACACCTTTATTAGCATTAATATACCCAATTAGAAATATGAATATTTGGAATTTCCTGTCGTAGTGTAAGCGGCCATGACACCTCGTCATGTGACGTCACGGGGACGGATCATATTAGTTGAATAAATAATATGTATCTGACTCTTCCCAACATCGTGCCCGTTTGGTTATGTTTTAATATCAGATCAACTGCAATACAATGTTTATTATTGTATATGTTCTAATTTTTCTCTTAATATTCCCATTCCATGTTACATTTTCATAAAACAAAGAAGTTTATTGGTATTGAAGGGGGGGGGGGGGGTGTTGTATTTATAATTTCATGTTTTACGTGATTGACCGTAGGTTAAATAACTGTCAGTTCTAACTCGTTTTATGCGTACACAAGTTTTTTTCTTTTTTGTCCCAAATGCTGTCGTACTTTCCCGTGTTTTTCGCGGCCACTGGTCGATGTGTTGACAAGGGTAGTCCTGATCGGTAATTACACAAAAAAATTCTTCTCACACTTTCCTTTTTCGTTAGTGCAATAAAATGCTTAACATGAAGTCATTATGATTTTGTAAATATCAAAAGATAAATATACGACGTTATTTTACGATTTACATAATTTTTAATGATAAAATTGCAACTGATCAATGCTGATATAATATACGATACCGCTATTGTGACGTCACGGCTCTTTCGGATAGCTTTAACTGCGGGTATAATCCGAAAATGGATTATGCCTTTTGTCTCCTCACATTAAAGAGTTCTGAAAAATTGTGATCCCCATTATTTGGTGCTACAGGCAACTTCAATCACCAAATTCTACCCTACGGTCTACTATTTTTAACATTCATTAACACAAATGTCTTTTATTTACTGTCATTTAAATTTTCACGCTAACTTGTTAAGACCATGGCGTTTTCCTTTAAGCATGTGTGTAAGCTCAACTGGCAAAAATGACCAAGTGAAGTATTATCATTTAGTGTCCGACGTCTGTTATCCATAACTATTCATATTAATATTTAATTTTTTTCTTAGAAACTGCAAAATCAAATGCTTTAACTGTTTTACGTTATCAAGTTTTGGGACTATTTTGTAGCACGTGCATATATAGTACATGCTTATACAAAACGCACAGTGATCAACGCTTACCTCGCCATGACCAAACCCAAAGAGTCATGTAAAGTATTATCATCACATTGCGTCTAGCGTGGTCTGTAAATCTTTAACATTTACATTGGAGTGATGTAGGAGAGGTGTGTAGTCAGTGCCGTCTTAGCGCACGGGCCCCCTGAGCAGGGGCCCACGAGCATAGGGGTCCCATGCTTATCTATGTATGTTTTGTACTGTATGTTTTTAATAATGTTTAACACTGACTTTGTTGGAAATACCAATACAATATATATACATATGTTCAATTTTATATACATTTACAGTTTTAATAATATGAGTGGCTGTGTAGATATTGGCCCCAGTGCACTGTTTCGCCCGGGGGTCCGTGATGCTGTTAAGACGGCCCTGCTTCTATTGCTATTATCCAAAAGGTAGTAGAGAGGGTAATGCTACGGTAACGTTGTTGTTTAGATATTTTAGCAGATAAACAATACAAATTAATTTGTGAAGAAGGAAGCTTTTAAAGCACATCTATAAAATATGTATTTAAGGAAAATAGTTACTACGCTGATTATTAAATGAAAATGAAAACGATGATTGTATTATATGACGTTTACTGTGGCGTAACTTATCCGGAATATTCACACGTCCGCAATCGATATTACAAAAACCTTACGTCCTTTAAGTGTTTTAAAATAATCGTATTTTGACATTTGTTTATTAAATTTTTAAAAATGCAATAGAACAACGGCATCCCGAAGATTGATCTTGAAAAAATTTTAACAGTCAACAGACTTCACCAATAAATACGATATTTTCATATGGCAAAGTATACAGGTATTGAACGTAGCAAGAAAAATCCCATAGAAATCGGAAAAAGGGGGATTTCTTGCATATTTGGCCTTTCAATCTATTCGCACATTTAATTAAGTGAAATTCTACACTTTGGCACGCATTTTTCTTGAAGAATAGGATATCCCCAATCCGCCGGTTCCTTCATTACTTGTATTGAACATCGTTATGCCGTTGTTCTGTTCGGTTTTAGTGGTTACGATGCTACTTTCTCTTTAATGTGATCACGTGACGTCTGTTATTGATTCCTAATATTATTGTTTTTCATTTTGAGTAGATCACACATAATTGTATTGGTTTATTGCTTAAATGAGTAAAATTAATGCATTTTCGCGTGTATTGAACCAAAAAGTAAAAACACGTTTTGTTTATGGATTTTCAATTGATGGACAACCTTAACATGACTGCGAGCCTCGAATACTTGACTGTGGAAATTCCGTTTCTACGGCTGTTATCATACCCAACTCGAAATCGACTAGCGTTGGTTATTCTTTGGTACCTTCTTTTTATATGAGCAAACACTTGCCTATAATGATCAATAGTCCTATTTTGCATCAAGACAAAAACAGTAGTCAGTGTTTCAATACTGACATGATTTATGAGAAATCTACGTTTGTATTACTATCACTGGGTCTATGCCTCTTCTGGAGGAATAATAGTCCCCAGGGTATCATCCATCCAGTAGTCAGTGTTTCAGTACTGACATGTTTTAGAAATCTACGTTTTTCTTTCTCTCACTGTGTCGATACCTTTGCTGGTTGGCTATTAATACCCGAAGGTATCATCCGCCCAGTAGTCAGTGCATTGGAATTGACATGGTTTACTAGATAATTATCTTTGAAGTTTGCATTTTCAAGATAATGTTTTTAATTAAAACCAAGGTAAATCTGCCTCAGTCATATATAACCGTATTATATTTTGATTATCCTGTGGAGGACCTTTGATTTACTTGTTATATTTAATTTGTTGTCTATGAGCGTACCTGGACCTGTAGAATGTTATTCCAGAGACGCATCGTGCGTACTAAATTAAATATCTACGAATTCATTACATCTGAACAGAATTCCTTGCAATTCCGAAGGAGTCCATAGAGAAGCAGATAAAATAGGAGCAATCATAATAGTTTGTATAATTTTTTGGCCCCCATTGCGAAGAAAAAAAACAACACATCAGCGAGATAGATAACACAGTGTTTGTAAAGATCTGAAGGGATGATTTTTTTCTGTTATTTAACTGATTTCAGCTATTTGTTCTGTGAAAAAAAATCCGAAAGTTGCAGGACACAGTCAGAACTTGCCAAACCTAACCTTTTTGAAAAGGGGTGTAGATGGTTTCAGAGTTATTTTTCATTGATTTTCAGTTATTTTATTTTCTTTCCAGAATAATCCCTTGATCTGTATCATATAATCATGGAATCGTTTTTTTTTAATTTCATGTCACCGTTCTACTATAGACAGAAGATCATGCCCATCCCAACACACTTTGAACTTCATTCATTTTCACCAATGACCGTTTTATTTTCCAAAAATTAGTGATATCAGTTTTGCATTTCTGTAATGAAGCTACTTAAGAGCTTGTCTATGAGAAAACCATGCAAAATTTAAAATTTCGTCAGGTAGCAAGGTCCTAAAATCAGTTTGATATCATATGTGCCCTGAAGGGTAACATGTAATGACTCCATAAATACCATCAAAAGTGCAAATGGGTCGTTCTAATTTTTTTTTTAGATTATATATATATATAAAAGAATATCGTACAGAAAAAATTATAAGCGATGCATTTTCATATAGTGAAAATGTATAAAGATAAGTCAAAAATTCAAGGATAATTTTTTTTGTCAATGTGTGACGAAAAAATATTTTTGACATTTACGTCACCGAATATGGTACTGCTTTGACAACTGTTTTACCTATTTTGTTCCTGTGTTTAAATACTGTTACAGTGACAGCCGGAACCTTTGAACCGTAATGAGAGCGGGAGGTTTGGCGCCTTAAAATCTTATTTAACCCACCATTTCTTTAGAAATGCCTGTACCAAGTCAGGGTCATTGCGGTTTTCACAGTTTTCTGGTTGTTGACTGATTTTGTCTGTTTGTATAATTATGAGTTTTTACTTTCCCTTTGTAAGATTGTTCGGAGTTCGGTAATTTTGTTATTACCCTTATTATACAAAATATATTCTACTTATCTAATTATTTTTTTACAACTTTGTATGGCTTAGCACCACTGAAAACATTAAATTGAGATATGTACGTCTGGCCTTAGCAAAATATTTATTTGTTTGTATTTTTGATGGTGTTTAACGCCACGTTCAACAATATTTCAGTTATATCGTGGCGGTCAGTTTTATTGGTGGGAGAAACCAGAGTACCCGGAGAAAACCACCAACTTGTCGCAAGTAACTGACAAACATTATCACATAATGTTACACACCTCGCCCTGATCGAGATTCGAACTCACAACATCAGTGGTGATAGGTACTGATTGCATAGGTAGTTGTAAATCCAACTACCATACGATCATGACCACGACGACCCTGTAAAATATTTATATTCAATGTTTATTTAACATTATCATGCAGATAAAGCATTTGTATGACAGTTGATATTATATATATTAACTTTGATCTGTAATTAATAGATTAACATTTTCTGAAAATATTTAGGCTTCTCCTTTAGGGAGATAATTATATATTCAACGTTTATCCTTGTGCCAACATTTGTCCTGTGGACATTAGTGAATAAATGTAGTACATAGTGATCTCTACTCAACTGGACTACTAGAACGGTTTGTAAATATTATTCTCATGTTTCACTAGTAATTAAATATATATCTAATATACATATTAAGTAGGGTGAGCAAGAGATCGTAAGTCAGGAGTCACAAAAAAGTAAATCAGTCCCCAGGGTATCATCCACCTAGTAGTCAGTGTTTCAGTACTGACATCTACATGTTTACTACTGTCATATGGTCTATACCTCTTCTGGTGGACTAATAGTCACCAGGGTATCATCCACCTAGTAGTCAGTGTTTCAGTACTGACATGCTTTATTAGATATCTACATGTTTATTACTGTCAAAGGGTCTATACCTCTTCTGGTGGACTAATAGTCCCCAGGGTATCATCCACCTAGTAGTCAGTGTTTCAGCACTGACATCTACATGTTTATTACTGCCATAGGGTCTATACCTCTTCTGGTGGACTAATAGTCCCCAGGGTATCATCCATCCAGTAGTCAGTGCTTCAGTACTGACATGATTTATTATATATCTACGTGTTTATTACTGTCAAAGGGTCTATACCTCTTCTGGTGGACTAATAGTCCCCAGGGTATCATCCACCTAGTAGTCAGTGTTTCAGTACTGACATCTACATGTTTATTACTGTCATAGGGTCTATACCTCTTCTGGTGGACTAATAGTCCCCAGGGTATCATCCACGTAGTAGTCAGTGCTTCGGTACTGACATGCTGTATTAGAAATCTACTTTATTCTTACTATCACTGGGTCTATATACCTCTTCTGGTGGTCTAATAGTCCCCATGGTATCTTCCGCCGAATAGTCAGTGTTTCAGTACTGACATGTTTTATTTGAAATCTACTTTTTTTAAATATCACTGGGTCGATACCTCTTCTGGTGGACTAATAACCCCCAGGGTATCATCGCCCAGTAGTCAGTGTTTCAGTACTGACATGGTTTATTAGATTTCTACGTTTGTATTACTATCACTGGGTCGATACCTCTGCTACTCAACTATTAGCCCAGGCGAATATCATCCATCCAGTAATCAGTGCTTCAGTACTGACATGCTTTATTAGATTTCTACGTTTGTATTACTATCACTGGGTCGATACCTCTTCTGGTGGACTAATAGTCCCCAGTGTATCATCTATCCAGTAGTCAGTGCTTCAGTACTGACATAATGTATTAGAAATCTACGTTTTCATTACTATCACTGGGTCGATAACTCTGCTACTGGACTATTAGCCCCAGAGAATATCATCCATCCAGTAGTCAGTGTTTCAGTACTGACATGATTTATTAGATATCTACGTGTTTATTACTATTACTGGGTCTATACCTCTTCTGGTGGACTAATAGTCCCCGAGGGTATCATCCGCCCAGTAGTCAGTGCATTGGAATTGACATGGTTTACTGGATAATTATCTTTGAAGTTTGCATTTTCTAGATAATGTTTTTAATTAAAACCAAGGTAAATCTGCCACAGTCATATATAACCGTATTATATTTTGACTATCCTGTGGAGGACCTTTGATTTACTTGTTATATTTAATTTGTTGACTATGTGCGTGCCTGGACCTGTAGAATGTTATTCCAGAGACGCGTCGTGCGTACTAAATTAAATATCTACGAATTCATTACCTCTGAACAGAATTCCTTACAATTTCGTAGGAGTCCATTAAAAAGCAGATAAAATAAGAACAATCATAATAGGTTGTATAAATTTTTGGCCCCCGTTGCGAAGGAAAAAAACAACACAATAAGGGGAGGTTTGATATTCACGTGTTTATGAAAGTTAAAATTTCCACATTCTCTCTCTCTCTCTCTTTCTCTCTCGCTCTCGCTCTCTCTCTCTCTCTCTCTCGCTCTCTCTCTCTCTCTCTCAGATGGAATTTGTAAAAAAATTTTTTTTTTTTTTTTTTTTACATATTTTCGACATTGTCGTCGACAAATAATGTTTTCTTATTATCTGGTTAGCATATGCAGTCTTGAAAACTGTCATTCAACAATACTTTTCTGTTGTAGCCCTCTCAAGTTGACCTGTCAATATGGAAGACCCGAGAGATATCGATATACGACCTGGATTATTTCATTTAACACCGACGCATCAACATAATCTCAATCCCACGTACGTCGAAAATAAGACAGCAGATTTGAGGGCCGCGAGAGATCGGGAGCATCCTATTGTACATATTGTTTTAGAATTACAACTTAATTTTCTCAGTAAAAGTTTGTTAACTGACATGCAAGATGTCTCACCAAGACTTCTAGATACTCTTCATTCTCATCCAAAACATCTGAATGCTCTTGATGATCTGGAAGTGATATACAGAAATATGAATGAAAACCAAAAAGCCGATGATATAGCACAGAGAATCAACATTATCTTAGTTAGTATAGATGCACAAGATCTCAAAGAGAAAGCGGTCTGTTTGTTAGAACAAGCTTATCTTCGTTTATTTACAAATCATAGTGAATATGATTCTCTACAGAAGACCTACTATTCTATGCCGTCGTCTGATAGACTTCAAGTAGTCCGTACACATACACAAAATGATGGAAAATCGTTACCGTATGAAGCTAAATATCATGCAACAATAGAAAGTTGTCAAATGACGGTTGATCTTTTTAAAAAGGGAATAGAAATGTTGAAAGACATTTCCTGTCCAGATAATGAGATTACAATGTGGACATTTTACATGGCTATGGCTATAAATAGATTGTCGTATAGATTCATACGTATACACAAAGAAGATTTGGATTCTGTAGCTGGGGAAATGTTCCATCTCGCAAATCAAGCAATACACTTATTCTTGAGTGTTATTCACGACTTAGAATCTCAATGCAATATCTATGTGTTTTACAGGGCACGATCATATGCATACATTGGGCACATCCTATGTAGTAACAGATATAATATTCCAGAAGAAGATTCTCTTTTAAGAAATATTAATTACCAGAGGTTGAAAGATATTTTTGATGATCCCTTATTAGCATTTCGTCGTGCCAATGAATTACTTCAAGACGATGAAATGGTACTTAACCGTTATGGAAAGAGTTTATATCGTATGTCATTAAAGGAGAAAGACCAAGAAGAAAAACGCAAATTTCTCGCACAATCGGACCAAATTCTCTCAGATTCGATTAATAAACACACAAGAATGCGCTTACTTGCATATCCCATCAGAATGAATGTGTATTACGACATGTCATCATTAAGGAATATGACAACTGAACAAACACAAACATTGCTAATTAAAGCAAGGAAAGACGGGTTGCGATCTTTGACAGAAAACTTCACCTCTAAGGATGTCTGTAAACTTGCTAGTATCTGTCAACGTCTTTCCAAATTTCCAAGGTTTTATTTGCATGGTCCTGAATGCGTATTAAGACCAGAATATCTCCACGAAGCAGTACAATACCTCAGCGAGCGTTTATATGTAAAAGGCCAAACGTATTTTTTAGCATATACATTTGGTATATGTCTGTATGACTTAGGAAATTTCCGGATTGCAGTTGAATGGATTAAAAGAGCATGCTTTCTGTCAAAACATGATCTATCAGTAGTTGCTATCCGAAATGTAATTATTTATATATTCAAGAAGTACGAAGATACCGTTTTATACGGAGGTGACGCGAAAGCAAAACATGTGTTCGAAGAGCTACTGTATGCATTCACGGAAATCGTACAGAAGGTCGATAACATAGATATTGTTAGAAATATAATTTCGGAACACGTTTATAGCCTCCATGTTAAACACATGTGGTCATTTATGCGTTTCTTAAGAAACATGTCCTTGACAGAGGACCATGTGCGTATTGCTGAAATGCTGAAAAATATACTTGTTGAAAAGAATCCCCTTGACTTGTCCGTTCGAATTCTACATGAATGTAGATATGAACCTACGGAAATTGTGGAGGTATTCCGAACACAGGAATTTGATTCTCTACAAGTAAAACAGGAAATAGATAAACTTAACATTTGGGACAACAGCAAGCTATTCGAGTTTGACTTTGTCGTCGTTCAAAGTAAATATGATGCTGGTTGGGTTGATTGTTTTGTTCTCCACCAACTTAGAGAACAAATGGATGATAAAGACGTTTCTCTCAAAGGTAGCATATTTTGTTATTGTTTGTTTGTTTTGTGTTTTTTCATAGCTCTAAATAAATAAGTAAAATATATATCACACAGTCGGAACAGTTACAAAATCAACTCTCACATATATATGAATGCTAGACTTGACGCGGACTCGGGACAGGATCAGATAGATAATTTAAAATGCATTTATATGATTAATCTCTTTATAGCAGCTTAAGCTTGTATTACATACATTAAATTAAGACGACGGGTGACCCCAGCGGAACAGGAACTGCTTACCCTTCCTAAGTTCACCACCAGTTTTAGGTGGGTTCGTGTTACTTGATCTTTAGTTTTATGTGTATGTTTTGTAGATCGTTGTTTGTCCTTTTGTACTTTTTCTTTTGGTCATTGTGTTTTCTGTTCTTCTTCGATTTACTGATACTAATTAAACCTTTGGTATTTTCAAACTCTTCTTCGATGAGCCGATGGGTGGGTCAGATTAATAATTTAAAATGCATTTGTATGGGTTAATAATCTCTTTACAACAGCTTAAGCGTGTATTTCATGCATGTAAGAGGGTCGTCGTGGTTGTATGATAGTTGGATTTCCAACTACCTGTGCAATCAGTGTCTATCACTCCGTTCCTCGGGAGGTGTACTCGATGCAACAATATGTGATAAAGTTTATCATTGGCTTGCGATAAGTCAGTGGTTTTTCTGGGTATTCCGGTTTCCTTCACCAAGAAAACTGACCGCCATGATATAACTGAAATATTGTTGAAATTGTCATTAAACACTATAAACCAAACCATACATATGTGACTTTCTCTTAGCGATTATGGCACTTTAAATATTTAATCGATTCTTTTGTATTTTCAGAATGGAACGGAGAGATTGATGATGATTCGAGTACTGCTATGGCTATTAGCATATTAAAGGCTATCTACGGAAGTAGAAAGATTTTACTGGTAGTTACAGAGCACTTTCTAACAAGAGATTGGCCTTTGTTGAAGATAGTTATAGACAATACGATAAAACACAGACCAGAGTCTATTGTATTGATTTTACTTGGGAAATGTCCCATTCCGAAGGAAATACAGCATCTACCTGTTTTTGATTTAACGATGAGGAGTAGAATACCGTTTGAAATACAAAAACTTAAATGTACCTTAGCTCCAACAAACATGTGTACAATGAATACACAATGCACTTTACCGTGATTATATAGGATTTGTCTAAGATATTCCCACGTCAACCTCGACCAAAAAAAACAAAAACAAAAACAAACAAAACAAAAACAAACAAAAAACAAAAAACAAACAAAACCAAAAAAAAAAACAATAAAAAAAAATACAAATATACAAAAAAACTACAAAAATATCAAAAATAACAAAAAAAAAAGCAGCAAAAAAAATCTGTCAGTTTTTAGGGGAAATAAAACCAAAAAGCTTAATTAACGCATGTCTAGGAACAAACAACACAGCTGTTTCATCGAGATACATTACTTCCCTTTCTTTCCGACCGGTGTGAATACAAGATTAAGGTTTGATCATACAAGGCAAAACTGGTAATACAACAGCTTTGGTAGTCATACGATGCTACACACGTTTGAGTTTTACGGGAGGTTTTGGTTGAATATTCCCATATCTAAATATTGTACACTTATGATTCCTTTATTCTGTTTTATGTCAAGAATATGTAACTATGATCAATTTCTTGTGATCATCATAGCAGGGGGAAAATGGTGGAATAAATCGGGGTACACGGGGAAAACCACTGGCACGTCGCAAGTCACTCACAAACTGTATCACTTAATATTGTATCGAGTACATCTCACCATGAACGAGGTTCGAACTCACAACTTTAGTGGTGATAGGCACTAATTGCAGAGTTTTTTTGTAAATTCAACTACAATACGATCACAACCACGACGGCCCCTTGGGGAGATGAACCTGTCATGAGGGGTTTATTTACTTATTATTACTTATATAAATGTTGCATTGCACATACAATTAATTAATTTGTTTGCAAAATTTATGAATATTTTCGTTTGTTGTGAATTTCATAAACAAGGAGAATACTCTTCATGTGGATATGATATATATACCTTGTGTTAATAATTATTCTGTCAAAATAATCATGTTACAAGAAGTTTGTTCAAAAGTATTTTTATAGATAAATGTTTATCTTGATTCATTGCACATGTAATAAACAATTGCAATATTAATAAATAATTTGTTTTGTTTGCACCGATTACATATTCCGCTTAAAACTTGTTTTGCATTATTGATTGTGAATCTATTACCAATAGAACCGACTCTGTGGTGTAATAATTAGCGTATGTGCGTCGAGTGTGGTTCGAATCTCAGTCGTATCAAACGGAAGACTATACAATTGGTATTAACTGCTTCTTCGCTAAGCATGGAGCATTAATGAGTAAGAACAATGACTGGCTGGTTTGCTCGGAAGTTGAAACATTTGTTCTAGTGGAGCGACATATCTCTGCGAACTGTTGTTTCAGTGAGCTAACACTACAAAAATCCAAATGAGCGAGTTGGTTTATAACAAAGTGGAGATCATCATCTTTTCATCGAGTATATCTTGTTCTCGGTGGTTTTCTCCGGGTCCTCCGGTTTTCTCCACCAATAAAACTGACCGCCACGATATAGCTGAAATATTAATGAAAGTGGTGTTAAACACCATCAAGCAAACAAACAAACGTTTTCGTAAGACGTGTCAGGATATATATAAAGATTGTCTTAGTGAATGATTGATACCCTATTCCTTCATCAAACAGTCTACAAATGTAAAGTAAAACGATTTATATACATATATATATTTATTCTAATAATCAAAAATACAATGGTATAGACAAATACATAAATTCCATATACAAAAACAAAATTTACAAAAAATAAGACGGACGAGATTTGTAATACACATTTACAAAGCGGACAAGAAAAAAGGCATAGATAAATAAATAAATATTACACAGGATAGTCTAACCTTTGATTCACTATTCTAATAAATTGGCACAAATTATTCATATCAGACAAATTATTACTATTCTCAAGTGAACTGAATTATAATGAGTTTGGTCTATTTATAAATCTTTGCCTAATAAGTAGTTTGCATTTATCGTCTAAAAACCATATTGATAGCATTCTCCGATTAATTTCCATTATTATACTATGGGTCATTCCCGTTATGCAATACACATGCATACGACATTGGTAACCTTAGCCGATTTGAGTTATACTGAATAGAACCATTTCGTCCTGCTCCCAAAGCATTTTAATTATTTCGTCTTACCAATCTTTTGACATATGCTTGGTGGTGGTCCTTCCGGAGGCACGTTGGGTCCACTGAATTAGATATCTACATTTTAGTTGGTTTGGTTGGTTTATGGTGTCTAACGCCACTTTCAACAATTTTTCTAGATGTTAATTAATATATGATATATACGAACTGACAATTAATTTGAAAATGTTTGGTCCATAAAAATTGTTGATTTGAAAACTGGATTTTTAAGAATTTTTTTCTGAAGATTCATAGAAGCCAAACGGACTATAACAATATAAATATAATGTTTTAAGCTGTACACATCTATGATTCTGTTGAACAAGTTCCATCTGGTCGAGTTACTGGTGTTGCATCTTTAATACACGAACGTTTTCTTTTAAGGTGTATCTGGTCAAAATGGTTGAGTTTGAAACCAAATTTGGTTGTAAAACCACCCACATGGAAGTTGTCTTCTAGATCAAAGACGCATTCTATAACTATGAGTTTATCTCGAACTTTAGACGGCCTTAGCGTCAATTGAACTAATGCAACACTTGTATTAAAAATCATGACGTTTATTTGTTTAGATAATATAAATTTTGATTTTCCATTTAGGTAATCGGGGTTATTCAATCTATATTCTGCATATATGTTGGTTGATATAGCGTCTAGTTCTTTCTGTGTGTCCATTCTGTTAGTGGTCACAATGAAGGAATGCTCTTTTCTTTTCTTAATAGCATAATCAGGTATTAAACTTTTGTTTGATTTTACACTTTCAAATTGATCTATGGCATCTTGTAACTTTATGTTGTCTATAGTTGTATACTGCCATACATGTTTATTCATAAAAGCTTGGTCAACATTTCGCTTTACTCTTGAATATATATGTCGTGTCCTATAGTCAAGGTCTCCTGTAATATATTAAACACATATTTATTGCGAGTTCATTAAATTTCTTTTCACATGACTATCTATTCTTTGCATCTCTCAGGTATTTTGTTTTCAGAAAGAAATACAGCCTTCCTCTGACAGTTAAACATGCAGTCCCTAATTATTTTATGGGGTGGCATATTAAAATAAAATAAAAGTAATCAAGCAAGACAATGTCGTAACGACAGCATGCCTCGCCCCCACACATCTTACACTGAGTGCGGTAGATCGTGGGTTCGACCCTTGATCGGATCAAATAAAAGACTATCAAATTGGTATTTGTTGCTTCTCCGCTAAGCACGCAGCAATAAGGAGAAAGAGCAAACACTGGATGGCTCTGAATCAGGATAATGCGTCCGAGTTGGGCGACATGTTGATCCAAGGACTGTTGTTTCAGTGAGCTAAGACTATAAATATCCACACAAGCGTATTGGTCTAGTACAAAGAGGACCTCATCATCATCTTATTGATATATAGCTGAAATATTGCTGAGTTGGCGTCAATCAACAATCACTCGCTCACTCATTGTTTATTACACTTATGCTGACTGAGCTTTGCACAATGGAATAATTGGTTTGGTATATGGTGTTTAACGCCACTTTCAACAATATTTCAGTTATATCGTGGCAGTTAGTTATATTGGTAGAGGAAACCACCGATCTGTCACAAGTCACTGACAAACTTGATCATATAATGTTGTATCGAGCACACCTCCCCTCTGCATGATAAGCATTGATTGCATAGATAATTTATAATCCAACTACCATACGATCACGACCACGACGGCCCCTCAATCAAATATTTGAACATACATCTACTTAATTTTGTGATAAGTATGAAAACTACATTGGTCATTTATTTTTTGCAGACTTACCATTAGAGAAAGACAATGACGTATTTCTGTTGTCTTTGCTTACATCGTCAGTTGTTGTGTTTTCATACTCCTTGACTGGATGCCTACAATATTACTATTATGTAGCAGCAAATTGATAATATAGTCTACGGAATTGCATAGAAATACATTAAGCTAATGGAAAACATTGTCACACATAGATGGTTACCTTAGAGTTGTTAATGAAGTATGCTATTTTATGCTGCAATCATTACATTTGCTTTACAATAAAGGGAAGGGATAGAGGGTTATGGTGTTTAACGCCACTTTCAACAATATTTCATGTATATCATGGCGGTCAGTCTTATTGGCAGAGGAAACCGGTGTACCTCGAGAAAACAACCGACCTGCCAAATGTCACTGACAAACTTTATCACATAATGTTGTATCGAGTACATCTCGCCATGAACGGGGATCAAATTCAACTTCAGTGATGATAGGCCCAGTTTGCACAGGTAGTTGTAAATGGAACTACTATACGATCACGACCACGACGGCCCCTAATACGAAATATGATATTTTATCCTGCAATCATTATATTTGTTGTACAATTAAGTTATTTCTACTTCTACTTATGCCAAATATTAACTGCCTCCGACAAGTTGAAGATCATGTTAGAGTTTCCACATGACAATTGAAAGAGCTTAAAAATATTGACATGTTTTATAAATTAGTATTTGATATAGGAGACAGCAGTTTTAAATGTTTGATAGAGGAGACAGCAGGTTTGAATGTTTGATAGAGGAGACAGCAGCCTTGAATGTTTGATAGAGGAGATAGCAGCCCTGAATGTTTGATAGAGGAGACAGCAGCCTTGAATGTTTGATAGAGGAGACAGCAGCCTTGAATGTTTGATAGAGGAGACAGCAGACTTGAATGTTTGATAGAGGAGACAGCAGCTTTGAATGTTTGATAGAGGAGACAGCAGCCTTGAATGTTTGATAGAGGAGACAGCAGCCTTGAATGTTTGATAGAGACAGCAGCCTTGAATCTTTGATAGAGGAGACAGCAGCCTGGAATGTTTGATAGAGGAGACAGCAGGCTTGAATGTTTGATAGAGGAGAAATCAGCCCTGAATGTTTGATAGAGGAGACAGCCGCCTTGAATGTTTGATAGAGGAGACAGCAGGCTTGAATGTTTGATAGAGGAGACAGCAGGCTTGAATGTTTGATAGAAGAGACAGCAGCCTTGAATGTTTGATAGAGGAGACAGCAGCCTTGAATGTTTGATAGAGGAGACAGCAGCCCTGAATGTATGATAGAGGAGACAGCAGCCTTGAATCTTTGATAGAGGAGACAGCAGCCTTGAATATGTGATAGAGGAGACAGCAGCCCTGAATGTTTGATAGAGGAGAAAGCAGCCCTGAATGCTTGATAGAGGAGACAGTAGCCTTGAATGTTTGATAGAGGAGACAGCAGCCCTGAATGTTTGATAGAGGAGAAAGCAGCCCTGAATGTTTGATAGAGGAGACAGTAGCCTTGAATGTTTGATAGAGGAGACAGCAGCCTTGAATGTTTGATAGAGGAGAAAGCAGCCCTGAATGTTTGATAGAGGAGACATAAGACTTGAATGTTGATAGAGGAGACAGCAGCCTTGAATGTTTGATAGAGGAGACAGCAGGCTTGAATGTTTGATAGAGGAGACAGCAGCCTTGAATGTTTGATAGAGGAGACAGCAGCCTTGAATGTTTGTTAGAGGAGACAGCAGCTTTGAATGTTTGATAGAGGAGCCAGTAGCCTTGAATGTTTGATAGAGGAGACAGCAGCCTTGAATGTTTGATAGAGGAGACAGCAGCCTTGAATGTTTGATAGAGGAGAAAGCAGCCCTGAATGTTTGATAGAGGAGACAGTAGCCTGGAATGTTTGATAGAGGAGACAACAGGCATGAATGTTTGATAGAGGGACAACAGCCTTGAATGTTTGATAAAGGAGACAACAGACTTGAATGTTTGATAGAGGGGACAACGGACTTGAATGTTTGATAGAGGAGACAACAGACTTGAATGTTTGATAGAGGAGACAGCAACCTTGAATGTTTGATAGAGGAGACAACAGACTTGATTGTTTGATAGAGGAGACAGCAGGCATGAATGTTTGATAGAGGAGACAACAGACATGAATGTTTGATAGAGGAGACAGCAGCCTTGAATGTTTGATAGAGGAGACAGCAGGCTTGAATGTTTGATAGAGGAGACAACGGACTTGAATGTTTGATAGAGGAGACAACGGACTTGAATGTTTGATAGAGGAGACAACAGACTTGAATGTTTGATAGAGGAGACAGCAACCTTGAATGTTTGATAGAGGAGACAACAGACTTGAATGTTTGATAGAGGAGACAGCAGGCATGAATGTTTGATAGAGGAGACAATAGACATGAATGTTTGATAGAGGAGACAGCAGCCATGAATGTTTGATAGAGGAGACAACAGGCTTGAATGTTTGATAGAGGAGACAGCAGCCTTGAATGTTTCACCCGGGCGGGCTGTGGTAGCATGTTTCAGTCAGATATCGTGGGAGCGAAAACGATTCTTTGTCTTGCAATGAGTGATAATGAAAGACAATTAATGCATGTTCGTGATTGTCTAAATTGTGGTTTAACCTTTTTTTTAGTAATAGCTACATTTTCGTTTGCTATTTTAAACATCATGAAGTCGAACATGATTACGTTTGTCTTCAGGATTGTGCCAGTTCAAGCGTTGTAACATGTCACCAATACTAGATTAATTTAGCTGTATGCTGGTGACGAACCTTGTGGCCTTGTGTTGGACAAAGCACTCGCATTTCTACCTGTTTCTACAGCTCGCAAAAATAAATTACTGACAATGTCACTCTGTGATAGCAAACGGAAAATTACCAATAAATTCAAATTGTGATATACTGTCTCCTATAATTATTAATTAGATTTTGCTTCTTCATTCTCTACCTTGAGACATATAACGTAAATATACTATTGAATATTATAAGTAATACCATTGTGACGTCATGGATTTGTGAAGAAAAGTGAAAATTGATTTTACGTCATACTTCCGGTCTACATAGTCTTTCCATTCATCAGATCCAAAATCTTTAAATCTAAAATAATATATCGATAAATTATTATGCAGAACCAATTAATTGGTTAAATTCAAAGCTATTTGTTATTGAAATGTGCAATTCCGAAATAATGCAGTTATTATTAAATCTAATGTCCTCCTCCCTCATAGCCCAGCAGATTTAGTCAATATTCAGACAAAATCGATTAGTTTGTGGTACAAGCATAAAAGTTGGCATGGGTACTCCTCTTAGGATGCTTGTTTAAACAAACCTGTTAGCCACCTGTTTTCTTCAAAATGGCGACTATTTTCAAGATGGCTGCCAATCGCAGTTGAAAAAATGTTTTCTGAGTATAAAAGTTAACTTAGATGTTCCATCTAAATGTCAAATAAAACATTTCCTTTAACAAAGAAACCAAATACATAAATGTATATAAAATTTAAACTTTTTTAAGTTCCCACTATCATTTACCGGAGAAATAAAGTGAGTGTCGGAGCACAACCAGGGCCCACTGGTGACACCACTGCTGTGAAACTCAACATAGGGTTCAGTTCATTTTAGCATTGCTTAGTGTCCTAAATGCTATCTAACAAGCCCTATATACACTTACATGTAGTCTTGTTAAATGCAGGACCAGTTAGATAGCCACACCTGAATTTACATGATGTGGCAGTGTGGGAAAGCCGAGCCCAGGATAATGGGGCATTATAAAAACTTTTTAGATCGTTTGGTTTTCTAACTTTTCGACTTTGAGCGTACCTGATGAAGATTATTCCAGAAACGTATCTACGTTTTTATTAGTATTTCAGAATAAATAAGTTTTTTTCAGGTATGACATTGATAAGTGTTTGCTGTCTTTGTCAATTTCAAAATAATGTCACAATGACGTTCTGCATAAATTCGCATTGATTGTTTAGTATAACATTGTAAGCGTAGAATCGTGTCGTCACAAACAAAGAGAAGCTCAATACACGAAACAGGTTATGGCCATCCCTTCAATGGCTCTAGCATTTTATATTAGTTAATGTTGCCTTTTTGAACTATTCGTTCTTTTCCGTTTAATTGGGCCTTTGCCTTTGTTTTACGATTTACTTGTATTGTTTTTTGTCTTTCCGCAATGTGATTTTTGTGCAGTTCTTTAATCTAATATCTACTTTTATCCAACATTATATAAAAGTTTTAATTTGGAATTACTCATTCATGACGTCGTCATGGTATTGGAAAGCAGGAATAGACGACTCATGATAATCAATGTAAATAAAGCAACTGTTCAATGCTCATTCATACATATTAATATTCGGAGTCATATTTGCATTTCCAAGGATACAGTTTCAATATTTCCGGCAAGTGTACGGTTCAGTACATAATCAACTATTCACATGTCTCAAAAGAGGTATAGTCGTACGATTTTTGACAGTGCAATTGATTTAATGGTGAACGTGACGTCATGGTCAAAATGTAGTTTCTCTCAAAGTATTGTAATACATTTCTTTGTAGGTTATTCCAGAAACGCGTTGTGCGCACTAAATTTAATATCTATGTTTTTTTACTATCACTGTGTCGATACATCTGCTGGTTGACTAATAGTCTCCGAGGGTATCATCCGCCCGGTAGTCGGTGCTATGGCACGGACATGGTTAATTAGATATATTTATTACTGAAATTTACAGTTCATAAATAATGTAAATATTAATCATATGGCAAAAACATGCTCATTATTTTATTCATGAGATATGAATATTCATGACGTCGTAGAAGCAACATTGGGATGAATATTATTTTTTTAGGAAAGAAAAAGCCTAGCACCCCCTCCCCCCCCCCTCCCCCCACACACACACAAGTTATATGGTGGGTCCCTTAATCAATCATGAATAATATATTACTACTGCTGTTTTATGTGTTTTAAAAAAAAACATATTTGTTCTATATATTTATTTGATACATTTGTAATAATAATAGAAAAGAACGGACTTGAGATTTTATTGTTTTGTTTCCCCTAAACACACCTCACATAATTATTTGATCACATGATACTTTGTTTATGAAGAAGTGGTGCAAATGGAACAGACGAATTGTATGAAAATGCCTCGGGAATAATGGTACGTTTCACACGCCCAACATAAGTCTTCCATTCTAAACAAGTATCAAGTGGAACTTTTTTACCGGAAGTTTTAATGTGAACGAGGAGAACTTATGTGGGTATGGCGGTTTCGTCAGTTTTATCATTTTTTTTAACCATATACAGTAGAGTTCGTTTATAACGAAGTCCAGGGGACTCTCGATCTTAGTTCGTTATAGGCATCGTTCGTTATAAGAGAAACAATGTAGAATTACCTCCCCTTTTGAAAATCGTACAGTAAAAATCTGTTCTAGCTATCGGTAGTTCGAGCCACCGAGGTCGCGTAATTTTAGACAGAAAAAAATATGGTTCTGACCCGGGCAGTTTCATTACGCTATGATAACTGATGCACAGTAAAGTGGGCCTTTATCGTAAAACAAAATTTAATCCTTTAGACAGTTCTCAAAGACTACGGCTTCCGAAAACCTCTTTGGTATCTTCAAATGTTCCTTAGAAACATTTTTTCAACTTTGTTCATGATCTATTTTATAAACAGGAAATATGAGGTCGGGTATTAACGCTTGGATCGATATCGGTATAATGAATGATAATTCGGATATATATTTTTAATTTGAACAAATAATTGTTTCTTTTTGGTATTATATACACATAAAAACTCAGGTTAATCAAAATTTCAGAACGACTACATTTCTTTTGTTTTTGGTATTTAGATAAACCTTGAGACCACGCAGTTTGTTGTTTAATTAAAGAGTCTATCATGAAAGAAAAAATAAACAATAGCAAATGAATTAATCTTACACATGACTTTGTTTTTAATTTCTTTAGCTTGTGCATCCATTCATTAAAATTTAGATTACGTTTTATTAATTTTTGCCATATGTAAAACGAATGTCCTCCTCCTTTCGGGCATAGGTGATCTTAGCCAACTTGACTATCCAGTTTAGGCTCATTGGTTTTATTGCTTCAAAAACTTTAAAATTATTTAGCTTTTCAATCTTTTGATTTTGAGCGTAGCTGATGCATATTATTCCAGAAACGCGTCGTGCGCACTAAATTAGATATCTACATTGTTTTTAATATATCTACCTTATAAAAGGTGTCCATGGAACTGACAGGGATGAAGGAACATCAGGATGTCTGACGTTGACTGTCACTATATCTAGAGTATTGACTGGTACAATGTGTCCTAGGCGTATCATATTCTCTTTTGCCGCCAGACAAAATCGACACCCTATTAAACAGTAAAAATATACCAAGTTTTCATAATTGTTTTAATATATTTTTATGTGACTCTTTCACGGTTGATTGATTGATTGATTAATTAGTGTTCAACTCCTTCTTTAACAGTATTTCAGAAATATCATGACATGACTCTTTCGCAAATCGCCTAGATATATACATTTTTGTCTGTTAGTCATGGGAGGTTCAATTTGATGTTCCGAGTGTCATTCGCCATCACTGGTGTACTAGATTTCAGAATCCTCGGCATTTATTGTTCCTGACGCTACAAATGTTGCAAGTAGAATAAAGATTACAAAATTACCAATATCTATGATCGTATACTTCTGTACACCCATATATAATGCTAAATTGTTCATTGAAATATTTTATGTACAATGTGACGTATTTGAACTACATTTTACCCCATTTTGCTATATACCCTAAGTTTTGAAGAAATAGATGGGCAATTAGCTGACTATTTTAACTTCAAAATGGGTGTGTAGCGAGAAGATGTGTGTCTACCAGAAAAATAAAACAAAGTGATTTTAATGTTTGGCTCAAGGCCAATTGTGATATCGATATCATCAAAATGCTCAAGTTTTTGATTGACAACATATTTGCTATTTGTGGATGTGTTTTTCAACAGACAGCCGGCACACATATGGCTACAAACTGTGTTCTTCTTCACGCCAACTTGTTCCTTTATTTGTACTATGCAAACTCATACAAGGGCTTCTCAAGTTTTACTATCGCCACCATGATTTGGTTAATCGTTACGAAACATATGTGTCACAAATGACCACGAATATGTTCCACTTGTCGTAAGCACTTTCCAGTCCTTTCCTCATTCATGACTTATCACCGGGTTTGTACCTAGAGTAACATGACTAGTGGAGCAGGGACAGCTTACCCTTCCGGAGCACATGAGTTCACCCATGGTTTCTAGTGAGGCTCGTGTTAGTCGATCTTTAGTTGTTTTGTAGATCGTTGTTTGTCCTTTTGTCCTTTTTCTTTTGCCCATTGTGTTGTCTTGTCCTTCAATATATGGGTTCTGATTACCTCCCTTTGGTATCCTCAAACTCTGTCCTTTTATATGTAACAATATACCCACCACCGCAGTATATGGAGAAAATGTATCATAGCTTGGGACCATCTTGGGCATGGTCGTATGGTAGTTGGATTTATAACTAACTGTGCAATCAGTGCATATTACTATTAAAGACGCGAGTTCAAATCCCGCTCATGGCCAGGTGTCCTCGATACATTAAGTGATAAAGTTTTTCAGTGACTTGCGGCAGGTCAATGGTTTTCTCCGGATACTCCAGTTTCCTTCACCAATAAAACTGACTGCCACGATTTAAGTGAAATATTGTTGAAAGTGGGGTTAACCACCATAATCCTAACCCTGTATCACAGCTGATGCGATACTCCAGACCCTGTGCTTGTAGAATTATGATTACTACTTACATTAGCTACTTTACATGTTATCTATGTTATTTTATTACAATAAATTAAAATTTTAATAAATTAATAATTTAAAATCACAATAATATGTTACTGTATATAATACTAATACAATACCATGCTGACAAAATAATCCCAGGACTGCATTGTTGTTGTTGACAAGGTATCGTTTGATGTCTTTTGAGTAGATTAAGTTGATGACTTTAATTCAAGCATACAACAGAATGTCATTATTATTAATCATTGTGAATATCTGTAACATTTATTTATCAAACTAAAGTTTTGAGTTCGAATCCCGCTCATGGCGAGATGTACTCGATACAACAGTATGTGAGAGATTTGTCAGTGACTTGCAGCAGGTCGGTGGTTTTCTCTGGGTACTCCGGTTTCCTCCACCAATAAAACTGACCGCCACGATATAACTGAAATAATTTTGAAAGTGGCGTTAAGTACCATAACCCGTACCCTTTTTACTCAGCAAATATGTAATTGTGGCTGTTAATTAGCTTTGCATATGCATACGATCACAAAAACTATGCGCTTTAATCCCGCTTTAGGAGAAGTGTACTCGATACAAAGGTAAAACATTCATTCGGGTACTCCGGTTCACTCCACCAACATAACCGTCCACCTGGACAGTAAGAAAGGTGAAGATGAAGGTTAATACATTGTAAGGATTTGCTTACCATTCTAACATAGACGTCCTTCTTTCGCTTTGTGAACAAACGAGCGATTTATCGATTGGGTATAATCTCATTAGCACATGCACCGATGCATGTGACTCACTTTCCCATCGTAAGTGTACATGTTGATCAATTATCGTCTGCTCGAATTTGGCAGCATAAATTGTGTGCGACATTGTCCGCAAACGTAAATATAAATTACCGTCTTCCAATCAAGGTATACTACCATATAAGTACTCTTAGACATATCAGAATCAAAATAAATCATGGAAGCCAGAATGTATTTTGAGTTTTAACATGGGTTGGCGGATATTAGTATTTTATCCTGAGCCATGCTAAAACTGAAAACACATTCTAGCTTCCATGATTTATTTCTTAATTACCTTGTGGTAGTTATTAGCAATTAAACTGAAATTTTAGACACAAGTTGGAACAGGATCTGCTATCCTTCCGTAGCACCTGAGTTCGCCCCTGGTATTTGTGGGGTCCGTATTGCTCAATCGATAGTTTTGTGCATGCTGTTCTGTGGATCATTGGTTGTTCCTTTTCTATTGGACATTGTGTTTTCTGTCCTTCTTCAATTTGCGGCTTCTGATTATCCCTTTGTTATCTTCAAACTTTTATTAAAGTAAAGGAACAGCCCTTTTATTGTGGCTCTACATTTGACAGTGACAGTAAAGAATTGTTCGCTGTACATTGGGCTAGTTATTTTACTATTATGCACACGATGTTTAGTTCGTCTTTACCTCCAATTGTTTGTGGGAGGGTGCATGTCTTATTTACGTTATTTGTGTTTGTTTGCGTGTGGTGGTGTACAGCACATATCGTGTTGTGTTATTATACCCCCGCTCCACCAGTGGGAGGGGGGGGGGGGTGCGGTAAACTGTTTTACCTCTGTCCATCCTTCTATCCGTCCCAGATCTTTTTCGTCGCATTTTTCTCAGCAACTATTGATGGCAGAAATCTGATATTTGGTCACAAGTTTTATATAGGTATGCCATATTGTGGGAAGCGTTTTTCGACCCGTCAGATTCCTACTTCCTGTTTGCCGACTTAGTTGGTTTTTATACACATTGAACATAGATGCGGGGGTATCACAGGTGAGCATTAGCTCACAGTTCATCTTGTTGTTTTGTTTTTCTTTGTCTTGTGTGCCCTATGTTGCCAGTTTCTCTGGATTGTCCTTTTTTGAGTGCCCCTTCGGTATTCTTTAATGGTTACTTACGTTGATTAGGTCGAGAGTGTTGCCTTGATGTACTGGGAATGTTTATCTTTTCTTTCAGTTCTAAATCAAGCTGCATTTTATGAAACCTGCAATAAAAGCAAAAGGTTATTCTCGTTGATATTGGTGGAATTGTTGACAACCATTGTTTAAAATTCTAATTCATTAAAAACATCAAGCCGTAATAGACAACAATATCATAATCGGGGTTAGAGCTATGGTGTTTAATGCCACGTTCAACAATATTTCAGTTATATCGTGGCGGTCACTTTTATTGGTGGAGGAAACCGGAGAAAAACACTGACCTACCCCATGTCACTGACAAGGTTTATCACATAATGTTGTATCGAGTACACCTCACCACCAATGGGACTATAACTCACAACTTTGGTGGTGATAGGCACTCATTGCACAGATAGTTGTAAATTCAACTACCACCCGATCACGACCACGACGGATCCTCACAATCATTAATACATGCATATATATATATATATATACATATATCTTGAATACACTTGGTGTAGGAATAGAAAACTAATTATCTTTTTTTCTCTTTCAGATATGGCGGTATTATTGGCTGCACATTTTTGGGGATTCTGGATATTACTGAATCATGATAACTCATGCATAGTGATATTCAATTTGAAGACAATGCATATTAAAAAAAAACCAATCGGTTTCAAAAATCTGTGTTTAGAGAAAGTTGGTTGTAGGTTGATTAGCCGGAGAAAACCACAGATTTGCCGCAAGCCACAGACAAATTTGAGCACATAATGTTGTATCGAATACACTTCACCATGAGCGGAGTTGGAACTCAAAACTTTTCGTTGTGATAGGTACTGACTGCACAGGCAGTTGTACATCCAACCATCACATAATCACGACCGCAGAAGCCCTTTCGGCAAAAAGATAATCTTGGACACGGTGATGAATAATATTTATTGCGAATTTGATGGATCCCAAGCAGACTCCGGAAACACCACAGGAGACCATCACTATATACATAATATATGTTTTGATGTGTATAAAGATCGTTGCCATGGCTAATTGTTTCTAAGTCTCCGGTGATCGAGTGTATGAGTAAAACCAATATATAAACAAATATATTGACTTATTTGATTATTTTTCGAGTATATCGGTGAGTAGTGTAGCAAAATATAGTATGGCACGTGCCTGTGTATCTAATCAATCTTCTACCAGGGCAAACAATCGTCAACAATTATGTTGGGAGAAATTTAAGCATGGGTAATACGTAATTAATCGTTGCCGATTACCGTCACGATGTTAACGGTAAAATATACACAACATGACAGTATCGCAGACACCCTTCTGATTATTCATTAATACGTAATTAATCGTTACCGATTACGACACGATCTTTAAATTAAAATGTACACAACATGAAAATAACGCACACTGACTTTCGATTATTTATAACGGTGGTATTAATAATATTTATTTTGAGCAGAAGAGAACATTACCATTCGGCCATTTTGAAGTTTTTTGTCAAAGAGTTCTTGTTAAGCTTCAATTTTAAAACTTCCACTTGAATCATATTGCTTCTTCCTTTACTTCCTCCACACTTATCAATGGTGGAGAATTTATCAGATGTGGCTGTACGACTTCTTGAGTCATTGTGCATAGAACTGACGACTGGACACGCCCACTTACTACTCAGAATTGATTTGGATAAGTCGTTGAACAATCCTGAATCATGTACACATATCTGAAATATGTAAGTAAATTAATATCTTGTAAATTTATCGAACTAGATAATAATGAAATAAAAACGTATATATCAAATTTAGTGCGCAGACGTGTTTCTGGAATAACCTTCATCAGGTAAGCTCAAAATCGAAAGATTGGAAAGCCAAATAATTTAAAGTTTCGGGAGCAATAGAACCAAAGGCCCTAAACAGGACGGCCAAAATTGGCTAAAGCCACCTATGTCGGAGGGAGGAGCACCTTTGTTTCATTAATAATTACGTTATTTAGGAACTCTATTAATTTTATGTATTCAGAATACCGAACGTTCGTGGTTAGCGTTTGGTTCTATGGTATTTATCTCACATTCAGCAACTTGTTAGCAAATTCAGGAGAACAGGTCTTATTGTGAGATGAAATCCAAGGCAAATATAACGACCAGTCCGGTGAAAACCCGGCATTGAGTAGGTGTCTGAAAACCTTAACTATTGGGGTGAATAATGGGGCTCGCATGCACGTCAGTGGTGTTGGGCCTTTGATCAACAACTAGCCTGTAAGTGACACAGGCCCTTCGACCTTTTAGGAATGGAATAAATACTGATTTATATGATAATATTATCAATGCATGTATCACCAAAAGATGCCAATATCAGTATCATTCAACTGTGTCAATAACTCTCAAGAAAGATTTGAAGATAAGAAAAATGTAGATAATAGAATGCAGCAGTAAAGAGTAAGAGTCAATATTGGTTGGCTTGGAATCAGGATAATTTGGGCAACATGTCTACCCATTTACTGTTCCAACTCAGGGTGTTGGTCTAATAGACAGCTGACATGATTATCATCTCGTAAAAATGTAACTGGTTCTCACCAATGAAACAGCTAAGATAATTTTAACATTTGATGTTAAAAATAATTCCTCTCTCACTAATCCAATTGAACTGTGTATACATGTATATCAGTAATATCAAATTCAACTTATAGTAATGCCTAATTTGACATATTAAATATTAAAGGTAACCATCACAAAATAAACAGCCTAAGCGAAGAAAAAACTACGATCGAGTATAATCAGAGTATGATTGGGAATATAATAGGCGCTTATCTTACCATTATTGCAACTGACTTCCTGTTAACACCAATATTTTGTCCAAAACAAGTAGTACTAAACATTCCATTCTTGTCGTCCTGGTCCGGTATCGTAAATATTGATCTTGTTAATTCGTATTTCAGCAAAGAAGTTCTCTCTAATGCCATTAATGAGGTCAGGGTTCTTGACTGTCCAGCATAGCAAAATGGCTGACTGTGGTAAATTAAGCCACGTGGTCTTGTTAATATGGTTATTTTTGTGTTCATGGTGTGCTTGAATAAACAATGTTGTGTAATATTCGTTGAATCAGCGTACATACAATTCTGTCCAAAATAGAAACATAGCATATAGTATATATATATTGTGGAATCGTGTGACTAGCATTGTGTGCTCGAACCCCGTTCGTGGCGAGGTGTACTCGATACAATATTATGTGATAAAGTTTGTCAGTGACTTGCGACAGGTTGGTGGTTTTCTCCGGATACTCCTGTTTCCTCCACCAATAAAACTGACCGCCACGATATAACTGAAATATTGTAGAAAGTGGCGTTTAACACCATAACTCTATAAACCCTAACCATGGATTTGTGTGCTGTTATTATTTAATTGATAACTGATCCACGTTTGAACATTGTAAAAAATCTGTATTACAAAAATGTTAATGAAAACAACATAGATAAATTCTAGGGTGCAAGACACGTTTCTATAATAACCTTCATCAGATTTATTTAGTCATAAAATTGGAAAGCCAAATAATTAAAAAGTCTTTGGGAGAAAGAAAGCAAAATGGCCTACTAAGTATATACAAAATCTGCAAAGGTCACCTGATGGATGAGAACCTTAGGTGTAATATTCGTTAAATTAATCAGGAACAGTAAATTACAATAATACATATTTCTACTAAAACATGCTAAAGCAGAACAAACTGACTACTTGGTCAGTAATAGTCCACCAACAGAGGTATCAACCATATTCATATAGTGACAATCAAAGATTTTACAAATACCTATGTTTTTATTACAAGAAAAACATATTTCTGAGGAAATTAAGAATCTACATGTACTTAGAATATATACTTACTACTGCAAACTTGATAGCAGATTCAAACACAGCAGACGATTTCTCTGACGCCATTTCCGTCAGGTATGAGTTAACGAATGATTGTTCATTTACATGTTTGGTAATTATGAAAGGATTTCCAGCCATTACATTAATAAATATATTTCCCATCTCTTCTTTATGTGCTAAACGTAAAAAATACGAAAACGTTACATCTAAAAATAATTAAATAAAATGAAGGCATGTAGTTAAATGGACATTTACTAGATTTAACTATTTGAAGTCTTTCAATCAGTTCTGTGGTACCTAGGTTAATAACGGCTAACCAATCCGCAACCCACAATAAAATACAACTATTTGCAGAATGCACAGCAACATTAATGCGGATCATATACTCAAAAAGAAAAGAAAAGAAAGCAAAATAGTGTGAGACAGGTTTGTTTGTTTACATACGTGTACTGGTTGAACCAGAAGTTCTGTACATGAACATTCTATAGTATATACTTTCCTAAGGATGACGTTTTTGTAATAAACGTACAAATCCATATTATGAGTAGCTCGGTGGGCTTCTTATAAGATATAGGAACTGCTTACCCCTCTAGAGCATATGGATTCACATCGGGTTTTGTGGTGTGTTCCGTGTCGCTCATCTTTACAGATTTCTGTGTTGTGCTGTACCCAATGCTTCCTGCGTCTCTGAAATTTCCATTCTTGATTGTCCCTTCAGTTTGATTTAAGGTTTATTTAAGTACGATAGTAGAAGCTTATACAATGCCTATAATTCGAATACACGGGTGTCTCGAAGTCAATATATTGGTCCTTTCGACTTTAACACAATGAGTTGTTATTGTATATTGAAAATTGTCACAAACAGAATATTTACTCACATGCATCCATTTTGATACGTAGGATATTTCAGATCACGTGCTATGTTTCTAGCATCAATCAAATCATTAGAATAAACTATGTACTCAGACTCAGGTTTTGTAATAGATAGAATGGCACGTGACAAGACGCTGTTGTCCTTTTCCGGATAGTGTATCTGTAAGAGAAATAGTTATTAATGTATGTACGATGTCAGAACATGCATAAAACATATATATTCCTAACAATTGTTATGCATGGCAAGATGCAAATAAAGATGCTCAAATGATGAGCTTAAACTTTGCTTCTTCTTTTTTAAATCTGTGAACACAATTTCTGTATTAATAAATCTGATCAAGTGTAAATAAATACATACCAGTAATATCACAGACGCTCACGACAGTACACACACTTGGTACAATAAATAAATACATACCAGTAATATCACAGACGCTCACGACAGTACACACACTTGGTACAATAAATAAATACATACCAGTAATATCACAGACGCTCACGACAGTACACACACTTGGTACAATAAATAAATAATATCACAGACGCTCACGACAGTACACACACTTGGTACAATAAATAAATACATACCAATAATATCACAGACGCTCACGACAGTACACACACTTGGTACAATAAATACATGTTAGATATTACCAAAGGGGCAATCAAAAATGGACAATCCAGAGAAGCTGGCAACTTTGGGTGCACAAGATGACAAAAAAAAATTAATAATATGTGCTGGACACCACTATACGCAATCAAACACAAATAACGTAAATAAGACATGAGCCCTCCTACAAACAACTGGAGGTAAAGATGAATCGAACATCGTTTATATGCGGAAATCGTAAGAACATCACAACACGGATCTCAGAACGTTAAGACACATAATAGGACGATACAAAAAACCGGGCGTGAACTCAGGTGGTCACGAAGAGTAAGTAGTTCCTACTTCTTATAAATAATTATGACATTTTGACATAAATGTTGTACAGAGATATACTAAGTAAAATATATAATAAAACGGTTGAACAACACGGACCAAACCAAAAACCCTAGGGTAAGCTTGTATATGTCAGAGGGAGACTGACCAGGGGCGGATCCAGGATTTCAAGTTAGGGGGGGGGGCGCACTTAAAAAAATTACGCCGAGCGGAGGAAGGCGCGAAAATGTTTGGGGTATTTCGTGTGAAAAATCACGATTTTACGTCAAAATATCATATTTTTTCTAATTGCGGGGGGAGGCGCGAAAATTTTTGGGGTATTTCGTGCGAAAAATCACGATTTTACGCAAAACAATCATATTTTTTCCAATTTTGGATCGCCCCTGCTGACCTTAGTTGTCATTTAATTCCGTCGTTAAGGAAGTGCAAAGTTCAAATATAAATATATCCGAATACTATGTGGATGTCGAAGCAACTGTGTGGATTATACCTAGCTAATAATCCACTAGCATGGACTTCGATCCACTGATAGTATTCATAGATTCTATAGACGTAGACATCAAAGTTAGTGTGCACGATGTGTTTCTGGGATAACCTTCACCTTCATCAAGATCGACAAATTGGAAAGCCAAATAGTTTAAATAAGGGTAATAACAAAATTACCGAACTCCGAACAATCTTACAAAGGGAAAGTCAAAACTCATAAGTATATAAACAGACCAAATCAGTCAACAACCGGAAAACGGTGAAAACCGTATTATTAGAAGCAATAAACCCAAGGGGCCTTTGGCTGAGGGAGGAGACCCTTATTTTCTTTTATCAACAATTACATTGATTAGAAACTAAATTTCAGTAATAAATATATCTAATAAACCATATCAGTGCCGGTGAACTGAAGCGTTCTTGTTAATTTGTCATCTATTGCCACATACCTCTGCTGTCTGGAATGAGCTGCTTGAACTGTCGACGTAGAAGTGAGTAAATGGTGTCATCTTCTGTTGATATAATATCCACCATATTACACTGTTCCCTTTAGGATCAGAACACAAACATAAACACAAACTGAAGCTAAGTAGATGAACGACTATCTGTAACCAAATCATCACTGTCAAATAATAGGCTGTAAATAAACAGATATATATATACATTTAGATTGGGTGCTTTTATCAAGACTTTCCCCCGACTTGATTATGAATAACACGACATGTGTTTTAAAAGAAAAATGAACGTCTTACACTTTGCGAGCACCCTACGCTTTTTAAGGAGTTCGGGTTGCTCATATTTTTAGTTGTCTGTGTGGGTTTGTTTTTGCTTCTTTATGTTTCTTGTTCTTAATGTTGCCTGTGTCGATGGATCATGTAAATTCTTGATCGTCGATCGCTTTGGTTTTCTTTAATGTTTACCTCATGTTGCTTACAGAGGCAATGCAAAAATAACATAATGAACTGGAATATGAATAAGTATAGAAAAATATACTAAACAACAACTCGAACTAGCGTAGAGTGGTAGAATTATGCAACATTGTAGATAGAGAACAAAAACAATGATTAGTGGCAATATATATATGCAAAACTCAGATTGACGTCTAGCCTCTAATCGACGCCCAATAATCAAATCCATGTCACATACATCTGTATCTCAAATCTATGTCAACCGTTTTTCAAATTCTCAAATCCGCGTCCAATTATCCAATAATGAATATATGGTCGTTTCTCACTTTCTCAAATCAACGTCCAATTATGTCACTGGTGTATGCCCTAACCAATAAATCGGTCATAGATCCAAGAATTTGGAAAGACGTCGATTTGAGAGTACCCTTAAACCGGAGCGTGATTGGAGATAATGACGTCAGTGGATGCCGATTTGAGTCCGGGTGCTGATCTTAGTATAAAACAATGATTAGTAGCAATGTATATATTCAATGATGTACAAAGGGAAGAAACACTAACGTTAGTCAGTAGAAATAATTGTTGCAGTATAATAAACTAGTGAATATCTAATTAAGTGCACGTCACACGTTTATGTTATTTAGACAATACAGGTATGGTGTCTTTTTATACGAGATTTATTTAGATGAGGCTAACAAACAGGGGTACTGCGAGGCTCTGCCGAGCAGTCACCCTGTTTCGTGCCGATTACAAATAAATCTCATATAAAAAGACATCCTACATATATTGTCTTTATACTGCAATACTATATTTTTTTCTCACTGTTTTCTATATAAAAAAAATAATTCAAATTCGTATTCCCCGTCATGAGCACCATTTAAAAAAATGCTTTATACAGGACATTGTCCAGTATAAAGCAAAAGTTTATACGACCCCCTTTATCAATGCTGTAAAGTTACCAATTGCAGTATAATAATATTTATCAGGTACGTTCAAAGTCAAAAGATTTAAAATCAAAACAATTTACAAGTGATTTGGAGCAATAAAACCAATGGGCCTAAATAGGATAGTCAAAATCTACTAGGGTGACCTATACCTGATATCTGAGGGAGGAGTACCTTACATTTAGTTATTGACCTATACCTGATACCTGAGGGAGGAGTACCTTACATTTAGTTATTGACCTATACCTGATACCTGAGGGAGGAGTACCTTACATTTAGTTATTGACCTATACCTGATACCTGAGGGAGGAGTACCTTACATTTAGTTATTGACCTATACCTGATACCTGAGGGAGGAGTACCTTACATTTAGTTATTGGCCTATACCTGATACCTGAGGGAGGAGTACCTTACATTTAGTTATTGACCTATACCTGATACCTGAGGGAGGAGTACCTTACATTTAGTTATTGACCTATACCTGATACCTGAGGGAGGAGTACCTTACATTTAGTTATTGACCTATACCTGATACCTGAGGGAGGAGTACCTTACATTTAGTTATTGACCTATACCTGATACCTGAGGGAGGAGTACCTTACATTTAGTTATTGACCTATACCTGATACCTGAGGGAGGAGTACCTTACATTTAGTTATTGACCTATACCTGATACCTGAGGGAGGAGTACCTTACATTTTGTTATTGACCTATACCTGATACCTGGGGGAGGAGTACCTTACATTTAGTTATTGACCTATACCTGATACCTGAGGGAGGAGTACCTTACATTTAGTTATTGACCTATACCTGATACCTGAGGGAGGAGTACCTTACATTTAGTTATTGACCTATACCTGATACCTGAGGGAGGAGTACCTTACATTTAGTTATTGACCTATACCTGATACCTGAGGGAGGAGTACCTTACATTTAGTTATTGACCTATACCTGATACCTGAGGGAGGAGTACCTTACATTTAGTTATTGACCTATACCTGATACCTGAGGGAGGAGTACCTTACATTTTGTTATTGACCTATACCTGATACCTGAGGGAGGAGTACCTTACATTTAGTTATTGACCTATACCTGATACCTGAGGGAGGAGTACCTTACATTTAGTTATTGACCTATACCTGATACCTGAGGGAGGAGTACCTTACATTTAGTTATTGACCTATACCTGATACCTGAGGGAGGAGTACCTTACATTTAGTTATTGACCTATACCTGATACCTGAGGGAGGAGTACCTTACATTTAGTTATTGACCTATACCTGATACCTGAGGGAGGAGTACCTTACATTTAGTTATTGACCTATACCTGATACCTGAGGGAGGAGTACCTTACATTTAGTTATTGACCTATACCTGATACCTGAGGGAGGAGTACCTTACATTTAGTTATTGACCTATACCTGATACCTGAGGGAGGAGTACCTTACATTTTGTTATTGACCTATACCTGATACCTGAGGGAGGAGTACCTTACATTTAGTTATTGACCTATACCTGATACCTGAGGGAGGAGTACCTTACATTTAGTTATTGACCTATGCCTGATACCTGAGGGAGGAGTACCTTACATTTAGTTATTGACCTATACCTGATACCTGAGGGAGGAGTACCTTACATTTAGTTATTGACCTATACCTGATACCTGAGGGAGGAGTACCTTACATTTAGTTATTGACCTATACCTGATACCTGAGGGAGGAGTACCTTACATTTAGTTATTGACCTATACCTGATACCTGAGGGAGGAGTACCTTACATTTTGTTATTGACCTATACCTGATACCTGAGGGAGGAGTACCTTACATTTAGTTATTGACCTATACCTGATACCTGAGGGAGGAGTACCTTACATTTAGTTATTGACCTATACCTGATACCTGAGGGAGGAGTACCTTACATTTAGTTATTGACCTATACCTGATACCTGAGGGAGGAGTACCTTACATTTAGTTATTGACCTATACCTGATACCTGAGGGAGGAGTACCTTACATTTAGTTATTGACCTATACCTGATACCTGAGGGAGGAGTACCTTACATTTAGTTGTTGACCTATACCTGATACCTGAGGGAGGAGTACCTTACATTTATTTATTGACCTATACCTGATACCTGAGGGAGGAGTACCTTACATTTTGTTATTGCCCTATACCTGATACCTGAGGGAGGAGTACCTTACATTTAGTTATTGACCTATACCTGATACCTGAGGGAGGAGTACCTTACATTTAGTTATTGACCTATACCTGATACCTGAGGGAGGAGTACCTTACATTTAGTTATTGACCTATACCTGATACCTGAGGGAGGAGTACCTTACATTTTGTTATTGACCTATACCTGATACCTGGGGGAGGAGTACCTTACATTTAGTTATTGACCTATACCTGATACCTGAGGGAGGAGTACCTTACATTTAGTTATTGACCTATACCTGATACCTGAGGGAGGAGTACCTTACATTTAGTTATTGACCTATACCTGATACCTGAGGGAGGAGTACCTTACATTTAGTTATTGACCTATACCTGATACCTGAGGGAGGAGTACCTTACATTTAGTTATTGACCTATACCTGATACCTGAGGGAGGAGTACCTTACATTTAGTTATTGACCTATACCTGATACCTGAGGGAGGAGTACCTTACATTTTGTTATTGACCTATACCTGATACCTGAGGGAGGAGTACCTTACATTTAGTTATTGACCTATACCTGATACCTGAGGGAGGAGTACCTTACATTTAGTTATTGACCTATACCTGATACCTGAGGGAGGAGTACCTTACATTTAGTTATTGACCTATACCTGATACCTGAGGGAGGAGTACCTTACATTTAGTTATTGACCTATACCTGATACCTGAGGGAGGAGTACCTTACATTTAGTTATTGACCTATACCTGATACCTGAGGGAGGAGTACCTTACATTTAGTTATTGACCTATACCTGATACCTGAGGGAGGAGTACCTTACATTTAGTTATTGACCTATACCTGATACCTGAGGGAGGAGTACCTTACATTTTGTTATTGACCTATACCTGATACCTGAGGGAGGAGTACCTTACATTTAGTTATTGACCTATACCTGATACCTGAGGGAGGAGTACCTTACATTTAGTTATTGACCTATACCTGATACCTGAGGGAGGAGTACCTTACATTTAGTTATTGACCTATACCTGATACCTGAGGGAGGAGTACCTTACATTTAGTTATTGACCTATACCTGATACCTGAGGGAGGAGTACCTTACATTTAGTTATTGACCTATACCTGATACCTGAGGGAGGAGTACCTTACATTTAGTTATTGACCTATACCTGATACCTGAGGGAGGAGTACCTTACATTTTGTTATTGACCTATACCTGATACCTGAGGGAGGAGTACCTTACATTTAGTTATTGACCTATACCTGATACCTGAGGGAGGAGTACCTTACATTTAGTTATTGACCTATACCTGATACCTGAGGGAGGAGTACCTTACATTTAGTTATTGACCTATACCTGATACCTGAGGGAGGAGTACCTTACATTTAGTTATTGACCTATACCTGATACCTGAGGGAGGAGTACCTTACATTTAGTTATTGACCTATACCTGATACCTGAGGGAGGAGTACCTTACATTTAGTTGTTGACCTATACCTGATACCTGAGGGAGGAGTACCTTACATTTAGTTATTGACCTATACCTGATACCTGAGGGAGGAGTACCTTACATTTAGTTATTGACCTATACCTGATACCTGAGGGAGGAGTACCTTACATTTAGTTATTGACCTATACCTGATACCTGAGGGAGGAGTACCTTACATTTAGTTATTGACCTATACCTGATACCTGAGGGAGGAGTACCTTACATTTAGTTATTGACCTATACCTGATACCTGAGGGAGGAGTACCTTACATTTAGTTATTATTACATTATGTTGGAACTGTAAATCTATAATAAATAAATATATCTAATAAACTATGTCAGTGCTCAGGGGCGGATTAAGGGGGGGCGCACCCGTCGCGCCCCCCCCCCCCCTAAGATTGGAAAAAAATCAGATTTTTTGGCGTAAAATCGTGATTTTTCACACGAAATACCCCAATAATTTTCGCGCCTCCTTCCGCTCGGCGCAATGTTTTTGAGTGCGCCCCCCCCCTCTAACTTTAAATCCTGGATCCGCCCCTGGTGCTGAAACACCGGCTGACAACTGAGCGGACGAGACCTATAAACTGATGTTAAGGATACTCATTAGCGATCTATGTTCAAGCATTTTTCTTTCTGAGGGGTGTAAATCGTCTATATTTAAATACCTTGTATAAATAATACATTGTAAGTGCTTACTGTCAATATTTCAATGTGTGAAACACCTTTGTAAGGACAGTACTTTGCATTAATAAAGAAAACTTGTTATATCCTTTCAGATATATTTATTATTGGAATTTACAGTTCATATATATAATGTAATTATTATTATAACACAGATTCGTCTCCATCAAGCATATGCTACCTTAGGCGATGATTGGCTATCGATCCTGTTGATGCCATTTGATTTTCTTGCTCCAAAAGGTTTTTTAGATTGTCTGGGTTTCCAATCGTTTGACTTTCAGAGAACATTATACCAGATAACGGTTATTCCAGAAATGCGTCGTGCGTACTGAATTTAATTTCTACGTTTTAGTTAGGGACCGACCATTTAACTTGAAGGGGGAGGGGGGTTAAGGTTTTTTGTTTCGTTCAGAATTTTTTTTCGGACAACACAAGAGTTAGAATATTTTTTTTCCAGAATTTAACATTAAGTTATATGACAAAAACTCTGTATCAGATTATTTTTTTTTTCTTCCACCAAAATCAGAATATTTGTTCAGCAACATTGGGAATCAGAATATTTTTTTAGAAAAAAACCATAACCCCTCCCCCCCCCCTTCAAGTTAAATGGTCGTTCCCTTACAATTAAATATTGTTATACTAAACTATCTGTGAAGTTTAATTCTATAAATAGGAATAGCACATTGACGTGAGACAAAAGATTTACATGAATTCGAAATTGTACGAATTAATGTGATTAAGTTTGGTTTTCCCACGATAGTGTTTTTTACCCCACCTAAAATATTGAAATCCACGAAATAACTAAAATGGTTTTTTTTAAATGGCATTAGTCACATATATACATTTGTACATATATAATATATCTACACATATAAATCACAAAATATAACACAATCGCTTACGGAAGTACTTGCAGGGGCGGATCCAGGGGGGGGGGGGGGAGCGCACCCGGCGCGCGCCCCCCCTAAAATTGGAAAAAATATGATTTTTTGGCGTAAAATCGTGAGTTTTCACACGAAATACCCCAAACATTTTCGCGCCTCCCTCCGCTCGGCGCAATTTTTTTAATTGCGCCTCCCCCTAACTTGAAATCCTGGATCCGCCCCTGACTTGTGCTTATTTAGTTAAACAACCTTATTAATAAAAAAAAACTGCTGAGATGTGGGTCACTGTAATAGGGCGGCTGTATCGAGAAACAGATACGGTGTTGATAAAACTGTTGATACTCATAAAATATTGATAAATGCTATAAAATTTTATGTTCTCAATTATATATTATTTTTATTCGATATTAAAGGTAAGATATTGATTTATAGATTATTGTTTTGATCCCTTCAAAATTATTTTTTAATAGATTTTAATAAGTTTTCCAATATTATGACTTTGAGAGTACCTGATGACGGTTATGCTATAACTGGGTCGTGCGCATTAAGTTAGATATCTACGTTTTCCTTATTGCGCATAAGAACAATAACATATGCTTAAGTTCTGATTGAATTAAGATATGATTTCTGATCTTTTTAACACTTATAAAAACAAGTATGGTGACAATTGTAGTGTGAGAAGTGAGAACAAGTTACTCTTTGATGAAATGATGATAATATAAGTTATAAGCTCCCTAGTGACCATCTATCGTTATTTAGACGGTCTATAGGTCGTCAAATGAATGCAACTTCGTACAATGGCTATTTTGTACCAGTACAACACGTGGACTTTTACTGTGCTATCTAATTGGAACAACAGTCCACACATTGGGTATACGAGACACAGGACGGAGACAAACAAAACAAAATACAACACAGAAAACTAAAAAGATGAGCAAACCGATCCAGACCAAACAATACGGATGTGAACCGAGGTGCTCGTGAAGGATAAATACATTATATCAAAAAACCAAATTAGTAGAAAATAAACGTTAGAGAATACCGAAGGGACAATCAAAAATGGACAATCTAGAGAAACTAACAACATCGGGTACACAAGACAAGACGAAGACAAGCAAAATAAAACCACAACACAATATGTGTTGGATACCACTAAGACATGAGCCCTCCTACAAACAACTGGAAGTAAAGACGAACTCAACATCGTTTTTATGCGACAATCGTATCGACATTTTGTAACAGAACAACAAGTTGAACTTTTACAGTGCTATCTTATTGGAATAAAAGTCAACTGACATTGAATACATCCATATCTAATTTGTATTTCATGTGCAGAAGATTAAGATAACTTTACCAACAGACATGGACAACGTTCTACGCGTGGTCATTTCTTGCTGTTATGTTTCTTCATTATATGCCATGCCAGTTTCCATAGAAACAGAATCATACGAAGAAGGTAAGCAAGGTCACGATATGGATAAACTAATCTTAGATTCTTAATACAGAATACTTACTAACATATCGTAAGTCCAATTATTACTTAATCAACTGAAAACAAGTAGAAGTCAAGTAAAATCGTCTTTGATTAAATGCAACAAATTATTGTTAAAATTATTGTCAATAGGTCTTCCATTGGACAATATGGAGTACCATGTGGCTACTTATTATAAATAAATCTACCCAAATGAACATTGATGATTATATATTAAAAAAAACATGAATACACTTGTTATGATCGAATTTTACTTTGAATAATTTAATTTTGATTGGCTTCCTAAATTTATTGTACGTTCGGAAGCAATTTTCTTTGATTTTATTTTGTTATATAATTCAACATGTAATAAGTGCATCACAATATGAATAATAAAGCGAAAACAAAATATCGCACTTTCGGAACAATTCCAAGACCCATTCGAAACATCGCAAAAGCATGAGCAAAATCGATACCCCTAGCACACAAATGCATGGCCACTCACTTTCCTGGCTTGTTCAGGCACTTCATTAAAATATGGCTGGGTTAGTGTAGTGTTATGGCCCCAAACCTCCCCTCTTAGTGAAATGATGTGCCCATGCAAGTATTTTTCTCATGGCATTGTGAGTAAAATGATAGTATTCTCTCCAGACATAGTAACCAACATAGCGGAAAATAAAATTAAAAACGAAAACAGTGTAAAATACCTTCCTTAGATAAATAGAGAATAAAAATCCGGATTTCAAGATAGAATCAAGGAAGGAAACACAGCCGCATTGAATCAAGGGAGGGAACACAAAGCTAAATTTTAGCAAAACCTATGGTGCGAATAATTGCTAATATAAATGTTATAAGCGGCCTCTGTAATAAACGTATAACTTTGATTTTATTTCATCAATGATTTTAGTATTCATTGCTATTTTCCTACTTCCTTTGTACCAGACTACAGTCAAATGGGCGGCTCAATTGAAACCTTAATAGCTGGTTTTCGTAGACAACAGATGTTCATGTCTACCACACTTCTTAATACCAGTCTAAGGCTAGGAGTGCCACAGAGACTAGCCGCTGCCCAGAGAGAGGAGGCAGAGGAAAGAAGGGCAAGAGGTATGTATGAAATTCCACTATGCTACATGTAATAGAATCAATATTATCAAACGACCCAAAAGGAAAATACCAGGATAAAGATAAAAATTAAAGATATAAGATAAAATATATGAAAATAATATATAAAGATAAAAGATGAAGGTAAGAGATAAAGATAAAATATAAGAGGATATAAAGATTAAAGATAAAGAAAGATTAATATAACAGGATGTAAAGATTAAAGATAAAGAAAGATTAATATAACAGGATGTAAAGATTAAAGATAAAGGTAAAAGATAAATATAAAGCTGCAGAAAGATAAAGATAAAATATATCAGGATGTAAAGATTAAAGATAAAGGTAAAAGATAAAATATAAAAATAAAGAAAGATAAAGATAAAGTATACCAGGATGCAAAGATTAAAGATAAAGATAAAATATATCAGGATGTAAAGATTAAAGATAAAGGTAAACGATAAATATAAAAATAAAGAAAGATAAAGATAAAGTATACCAGGATGCAAAGATTAAAGATAAAGATAAAATATATCAGGATGTAAAGATTAAAGATAAAGGTAAACGATAAATATAAAAATAAAGAAAGATAAAGATAAAGTATACCAGGATGCAAAGATTAAAGATAAAGATAAAAGATAAAAAATAACGATAAAATATACCAGCATATAAAGATAAAATATAAATATAAAGTCAAAAGATACAAGGATATAAATATAAAAGACACAAATGAATATTTTTTTTTAATCTAATGTAATTATTATTAAAACTAAGATTCCCTGACATTGTATTGTGTTGTGCAGAAATAAAAGAAAGAATTAATTCATTAATATTGTTTATCCTATTTTTTTTTCAAGCCTTCCGTAGAAAGAATGAAGCTATGACTCCATTCATTGCTACAAGTTCTCAACTAAATCTTGGGTATATTGGTCGAGGATATGACATTTATAATGGGAATCCATTGAGTGACGATGGCGTTGTTGATCAAGGATTCAGGCTTCCGGTCATAGATCTGCCTTTCTCTTTCCGGTTTTCGAGTGATGGTGAATATAGAATTCCCGATAATGTTGATGTCATATCTGAAACAAGGTAAACGAGGAAGTATAGTAGAGTCAAATATTTCTAATGAAAAATATGGCCAAATATGGAAACGGATGTGAAGTATTACAAGACGGATGTATTGAAACATAAAACAAATAACCAAAAAAGTACATTTGTCATCACAAGTAAATAAACGTTTGAGAAAATGGAAGGGGCAATTAAGAATGGACAATCCAGAGAAACTGCTAACATTGGGTACACAAGACATAAGACAAAGACAAACCAAACAAAAAACACCAAAAAAAACCCAGAAAACTAAACCAATGAGCAACATAGACCCCACTAAAAACAAGAGATGAACCCAGGCGCCCGCGAAAAGCAATCAGTTCCTGTCTCTTGTATGACACCCCAGATAATGCAAAAATTCGAAGGCATGAGAATCATTATTTTATAAGTATACAAAATGGAAAAATGGATAATGATGTACCACAGTGCAAATCAACAACCAGCAAAAATAACGATTTGAAAAATCATAGATATAATAATGGTATGCCATTAAATGTTTCATACTTAAAAAAGTCATAACATTATCTTTCATGTAGTTTTTTAATACCAAATATCACGTACGTATAAGTCACCAAACGATTTGACAGACGTCACTAATTCACAAATTTCAATATTATAGTCACAAATTCATACGGCACATGACACTATATATGACATACTTCTTTATATTACAGCACTGTATGTAACAACAATAATTCTTATATAAATAGTGGAGCAACAATGCCTAAACAGTGAAACTAGAATTGTAACTGAGGTCATAAAGGGTAACGCCGAATATCACCAAAAAAAACACATGTCGTAAAGTTAGAATATACATTTGAAGCTCGTTTCTAAAACAACACTTCTCCAACGTCGACTATACCACAGAAATATTAATTCATGTACATAGAATCATGTTGAAAATTAAATAGATTTAAAAAGGTAAGGAATATCAAAAAGACACATGTCGTTAATGTTAGAAAATACAATTGAAGCTCGTTTCAAAAACCACACTGTTCTATAATTCGATTTTACAACAGAAATATTCATAAAGTTCAAACGTCAAAACGTGCTAAAAATTCAGAAACTATCAAACCAGCGCAGATTTTATTTCATATTAAACTTTTGTCAGATAGATATTTTCAAGAAAATTTCAAGACTTTGAAAAAACACCCCCTCCTGAGACATAATACATAATGAGTAAAACTAATAATTGTGTTTTATTTGCCTGTTTTTCTTATATAGCGCATCATTTAGCTCTTCCTACTTTCAAATCAAAACAGAATCGGACTATAAGACTATGTTACAGGTGGATGCTGCGGTATGTTGCTTACTATCATTATAATAGACCATTTTCGGTTTCCGACTCGATTCTAAAATTATACGCCTTTTCCACGTTTTTGTAAGAGTTGCTTCCTTTTAAGACAATCTTCCACCAAGTTACCATTTATATTTCTCATACTCTGTATAAAATTTGAATGTTGTAACGACTTGTGATTTGTTTATTTCCTATAATATTAACCTCAGTAATTATACAAGGTTCAAATATCTATAGATTTTAAGAAAAATTATATTCAAATTATTTGTCCTTTCCGTTGCTCTTGCATGGAGCAGGAACCATTTTGTCTTCCGTAAGGGAAATAACTCAAATAAAAAAAATGTCAAAACCGTATAATTTTAGAATCAAGTCGGACATTGGCAGATGGTCTATTGTATTAAGTAGATTATTTAGAGTTGATACTGCAGCTTTTTGTACTGTAATTTCATGTGAATGTCTAAATTGGGTGGTGAAATGATGCTTAGCATTTTATTATATCAAGTACCAATATTTCTTTAAGCAATATATATGAAAACTCTCACTGTCAAGCGCATTCTGTATCGACAGAACTAAAGAGAACCACTCAACTGCAGAGTTGGGGTCGCTTCACACTCATTTTGGAATATGAGTTATGCTCATTATTGAATACCCTTCGTTGACTATGAACTGTAGAACAGCAATAAAACTGTTGTTCCTTTTCTTTAATATTTGTCTAAGGGTAAATTGGATAATATATTATGTTCATGTACATACATATTCTTTCTTACTGCATGAAATTGATCAGGTGTTTTTACAAATAAACAATTCGGACTTGTTTAATATATTATGTATAGGTACTTTACCCTCCGAAGCGTTTATTAAGTGTACTTTCGTATTGTTCACAGATAAATGGCTACGCATCAGGTTTTGGATTTGATGGGAGCTTTAGCGCAAGTACATCATACAAGAACTCAAAACAGGAAATTCAGAAAGGCGAGACAACAACTATGAATACTGTTGGAAGAGCTGTTGTGTACAGAGCACGACTATCAGAGACAGCAAAAGTTTCAAAGGTAAAAATAATATAATTAAGATAATTAAGGAGAAACTGCATAGGTGGTGTCATGGTTACCGTGCTCGCATCAAGTTCGGTAGATCTTGGGTTCGAGCCCTGATCGTGTCAAACCAAAGAATATAAAATTGGTATGTGTTGCTTCTTCCCTAAGCACACATCATTAAGGAGAAAGAGCATTAGCTGGTTGGCTCGGAATCACGATAATGTGTCCGAGTGGATCGACATGTCTACCCGAGGACGCCGGTTGTGTAGTGAGCTACCCAGGGGCGGATCCCGGATTTCAAGTTAGGGGGGCGCACTTAAATAAATTGCGCCGAGCCGAGGGAGGTGCAAAATTTTTTGGGGTATTTCGTGTGAAAAATCACGATTTTACGCCAAAAAATCATATTCTTTCCAATTGCGGAGGGAGGCGCGAAATTTTGGGGGTATTTCGTGTGAAAAATCACGATTTTATGCAAAAAAATCTTATTTTTTCCAATTTTAGGGGGACCCGCGCCGGGTGCCCCCCCTGGATCCGCCCCTGCTGCCACTATGCAAATACAACTCGGCGTATTGGTCTATTAAAAAGCGGCTATCATTATCATCTCATCGCATGTAACTTGTTCTCGCCGTAATATAACTGAACATCATTTACCGCTAAACAACAATAGTGCACTCACTCTTTTGTGCATTGTATTGTCTGTTCTTCTTCTTTTGTGCATTGTATTGTCTGTTCTTCTTCTTTTGTGCATTGTATTGTTTGTTCTTTTTCTTTTGTGCATTGTATTGTCTGTTCTTCTTCTTTTGTGCATTGTATTGTCTGTTCTTCTTCTTTTGTGCATTGTATTGTCTGTTCTTCTTCTTTTGTGCATTGTATTGTCTGTTCTTCTTCTTTTGTGCATTGTATTGTCTGTTCTTCTTCTTTTGTGCATTGCATTGTCTGTTCTTCTTCTTTTGTGCATTGCATTGTCTTTTCTTCTTCTTTTGTGCATTGTATTGTCTGTTCTTCTTCTTTTGTGCATTGTATTGTCTGTTCTTCTTCTTTTGTGCATTGTATTGTCTGTTCATCTTTTGTGCATTGTATTGTCTGTTCTTCTTCTTTTGTGCATTGTATTGTCTGTTCTTCTTCTTTTGTGCATTGTATTGTCTGTTCTTCTTCTTTTGTGCATTGTATTGTCTATTCTTCTTCTTTTGTGCATTGCATTGTCTGTTCTTCTTCTTTTGTGCATTGTATTGTTTGTTCTTCTTCTTTTGTGCATTGTATTGTCTGTTCTTCTTCTTTTGTGCATTGTATTGTCTGTTCTTCTTCTTTTGTGCATTGTATTGTCTGTTCTTCTTCTTTTGTGCATTGCATTGTTTGTTCTTCTTCTTTTGTGCATTGTATTGTCTGTTCTTCTTCTTTTGTGCATTGTATTGTCTGTTCTTCTTCTTTTGTGCATTGTATTGTCTGTTCTTCTTCTTTTGTGCATTGTATTGTCTGTTCTTCTTTTGTGCATTGTATTGTCTGTTCTTCTTCTTTTGTGCATTGCATTGTCTGTTCTTCTTCTTTTGTGCATTGTATTGTCTGTTCTTCTTCTTTTGTGCATTGCATTGTCTGTTCTTCTTCTTTTGTGCATTGTATTGTCTGTTCTTCGATTTACAGTTTTTGATTTTATCTTCTGACTTTTTTGCATATTAGGCAAAAATACGAATTTCTTGGAAAACTATTGTGTACCATTTCCATGAGATATGAATATCACATAATATAAGTTTGAGATGTATCTTGTAGAAAAGCAAAAAAAATGTATTTAATAAAGAATGATAGGGGTGATTTGGTGGAACTGCTTGTATATCACAAAGAAAACCACTCTATATTACACAGGTATTTAATGTTGTTTTTTGTTTTTTTTATCATACATGTATTTGATATTCTAGTTTAGTTTTCCTTATTAAAATCAAGGACGTAGGAGCCGGGTGTTGCAATTACTCCCCCACTTTAAAAAGTGTAGGGGAAGGTGGCAATGTCCCCCATTTTTGGCAAAAATTTAAGATAAAGTTGAATTCGTAGCATGGAAGTTCACAAATATTTACCAGTTAACCATATGGTATAAGGATATAGTTTGAATGAATGAGCTTTTATTTTTCGCTTGCCCGGTCCAGTCTCACCCCCTGCTTTCAGGTCTTTTTCTAAAACGTTAAATATAAAACCTGCTAAAGATCATGCTGTACGTGCATCAACCACCACTTGATCAAATCACCAATTATTAAAATGTAATTCTGGATTATATTATCGAGTCTTTGTTTTTGTGTAAGGTCTTATTGTTCGAAAAACTTTGAGTCAGACTACCTGTTTCACTATCTCTTGTGCAAATACAAAACATATATCGTTTATCATCAACAATAGTATCTAACCAGCAGCAATGGCAAGTAGTAAAAATAATCGGATTCATCAACATTATATCTGACTATCTAATTGTTGCATCAACACAATACTAGTTATCTCCCTTAGGCCATAAATCTAAAAAAAAAATAAACGTAATGAACCTTCGCTTTGCTAAGCTTGCAATAGACAGCAATTAAGGTTCAATTCTTATCAATGAAACTTATGTAAGATCATATTAACATGAAATACTTCAGCAGTAACTTGGGCTTTTGAAACTAGAACGTAAGAAGCAACTTGAATAAAAAAAGTTAAACATATTTTCTTGTCTAATAAAGAGATAAATAGATAAGATACACATTATGTAACTTACGACATCTTTTCCATTATATACATTATACTACATAACAAGATAAAAACATGTATAAGTTACATAATTTTTACAAATATATTCAATTGCAACAAAGAGGTAGACAGACAATGAAATCAAACCAAGTCGAGTTGACCTTTCAAAGTGCTGTGTTAAGCATTGGTTTCATAATATTAAAATGGATTAATTTGTTGAGACATCAACAGATTGGTAAGCTACGTTGAATTTATTTGAAGTCATTTGATGTTGATTAAACATAAATAGGAGAGAGAGAGAAAGAAATAACATAAACAGAACTGTGTTATAATTAAGCGGACACGTGAGCTAGTATTCATTGAAACGCCCTGTTGTCTAAATTGAATATGAGTAAATATAGCACAATTACTTCAAAATTAACATGTCTGTCACCGAATAATAAGTCATTTATGTTAACATCTACATTAATACTATTTAAATTTTCAAATAACTGATTACAGTAGATTCTAAAATGCTTACAATGTAGAAAATAATGTTCAACATCTTCACATGGTTCACCACATGTACATAATTGATTACCAATCATGTTAGCTCTGACAAGATCATATGTAAGTGCATTGCACTTATTTCGTAGTCGTGTATGTAATACATTTAGTTATGTATTCCGAAGAAATAATATAGAGGGGACTTAATTGTCATCGCGCCGATGGGTTAGGGTCATGTTGTTTAACGCCACTTTCAACAATATTTCAGTTATATCGTGGCGGTCAGTTTTATTGGTGGAAGAAATCGGAGTACCCGGAGAAAACCACCGACCTGCCGTAAGTCACTGACAAACTTTATCACATAATGTTGTATCGCGTACACCTCGTCATGAGCGGGATTCGGACTCACAACTTTATTGGTAATAGGAACAGATTGCATTGGTAGTTGTTAATCAAACTACCATACGATCACGACCACCATGGCCCCGTATATCATGGCTCTTATATTGTTGTCCTTTTTCTTTTGTGCATTGTATTGTCTGTTCTTCTTCTTTTGTGCATTGTATTGTCTATTCTTCTTCTTTTGTGCATTGTATTGTCTGTTCTTCTTTTGTGCATTGTATTGTCTGTTCTTCTTCTTTTGTGCATTGTATTGTCTGTTCTTCTTCTGTTGTGCATTGTATTGTCTGTTCTTCTTCTTTTGTGCATTGTATTGTCTGTTTTTCTTCTTGTCTGCATTGTATTGTCTGTTCTTCTTCTTTTGTGCATTGCATTGTCTGTTCTTCTTCTTTTGTGCATTGTATTGTCTGTTCTTCTTCTTTTGTGCATTGTATTGTCTGTTCTTCTTCTTTTGTGCATTGCATTGTCTGCTCTTCTTCTTTTGTGCATTGTATTGTCCGTTCTTCTTTTGTGCATTGTATTGTCTGTTCTTCTTCTTTTGTGCATTGTATTGTCTGTTCTTCTTCTTTTGTGCATTGCATTGTCTGTTCTTCTTCTTTTGTGCATTGTATTGTCTGTTCTTCTTCTTTTGTGCATTGTATTGTATGTTCTTCGATTTACGGTTTTTGATTTTATCTTCTGACTTTTTTGCATATTATGCAAAAATACGAATTTCTTGGAAAACTATTGTGTACCATTTCCATGAGATATGAATATCTCATAATATAAGCTTGAGATGTATCTTGTAGAAAAGCCAAAAAATGTATTTAATAAAGAATGATAGGGGTGATTTGGTGGAACTGCTTGTATATCACAAAGAAAACCACTCTATATTACACAGGTATTTAATGTTGTTTTTTGTTTTTTTTATCATACATGTATTTGATATTCTAGTTTAGTTTTCCTTAATAAAATCAAGGACGTAGGAGCCGGGTGTTGCAATTACTCCCCCACTTTAAAAAGTGTAGGGGAAGGTGGCAATGTCCCCCATTTTTGGCAAAAATTTAAGATAAAGTTGAATTCGTAGCATGGAAGTTCACAAATATTTACCAGTTAACCATATGGTATTAGGATATAGTTTGAATGAATGAGCTTTTATTTTTCGCTTGCCCGGTCCAGTCTCACCCCCTGCTTTCAGGTCTTTTTCTAAAACGTTAAATATAAAACCTGCTAAAGATCATGCTGTACGTGCATCAACCACCACTTCATCAAATCACCAATCATTAAAATGTAATTCTGGATTATATTATCGAGTCTTTGTTTTTGTGTAAGGTCTTATTGTTCGAAAAACTTTGAGTCAGACTACCTGTATCACTATCTCTTGTGCAAATACAAAACATATATCGTTTATCATCAACAATAGTATCTAACCAACAGCAATGGCAAGTAGTAAAAATAATCGGATTCATCAACATTATATCTGACTATCTAATTGTTGCATCAACACAATACTAGTTATCTCCCTTAGGCCATAAATCTAAAAAAAAAATAAACGTAATGAACCTTCGCTTTGCAAAGCTTGCAATAGACAGCAATTAAGGTTCGATTCTTATCAATGTAACTTATGTAAGATCATATTAACATGAAATACTTCAGCAGTAACTTGGGCTTTTGAAACTAGAACGTAAGAAGCAACTTGAATAAAAAAAAGTTAAACATATTTTCTTGTCTAATAAAGAGATAAATAGATAAGATACACATTATGTAACTTACGACATCTTTTCCATTATATACATTATACTACATAGCAAGATAAAAACATGTATAAGTTACATAATTTTTACAAATATATTCAATTGCAACAAAGAGGTAGACAGACAATGAAATCAAACCAAGTCGAGTTGACCTTTCAAAGTGCTGTGTTAAGCATTGGTTTCATAATATTAAAATGGATTAATTTGTTGAGACATCAACAGATTGGTAAGCTACGTTGAATTTATTTGAAGTCATTTGATGTTAATTAAACATAAATAGGAGAGAGAGAGAAAGAAATAACATAAACAGAACTGTGTTATAATTAAGCGGACACGTGAACTAGTATTCATTGAAACGCCCTGTTGTCTAAAATTGAATATGAGTAAATATAGCACAATTACTTCAATATTAACATGTCTGTCACCGAATAATAAGTCATTTATGTTAACATCTACATTAATACTATTTAAATTTCCAAATAACTGATTACAGTAGATTCTAAAATGTTTACAATGTAGAAAATAATGTTCAACATCTTCACATGGTTCACCACATGTACATAATTGATTACCAATCATGTTAGCTCTGACAAGATCATATGTAAGTGCATTGCACTTATTTCGTAGTCGTGTATGTAATACATTTAGTTATGTATTCCGAAGAAATAATATAGAGGGGACTTAATTGTCATCGCGCCGATGGGTTAGGGTCATGTTGTTTAACGCCACTTTCAACAATATTTCAGTTATATCGTGGCGGTCAGTTTTATTGGTGGAAGAAATCGGAGTACCCGGAGAAAACCACCGACCTGCCGAAAGTCACTGACAAACTTTATCACATAATGTTGTATCGCGTACACCTCGTCATGAGCAGGATTCGGACTCACAACTTTATTGGTAATAGGAACAGAATGCATTGGTAGTTGTTAATCAAACTACCATTCGATCACGACCACCATGGCCCCGTATATCATGGCTCTTATATTGTTGTCCTTTTTCTTTTGTGCATTGTATTGTCTGTTCTTCTTCTTTTGTGCATTGTATTGTCTATTCTTCTTCTTTTGTGCATTGTATTGTCTGTTCTTCTTTTGTGCATTGTATTGTCTGTTCTTCTTCTTTTGTGCATTGTATTGTCTGTTCTTCTTCTGTTGTGCATTGTATTGTCTGTTCTTCTTCTTTTGTGCATTGTATTGTCTGTTTTTCTTCTTGTCTGCATTGTATTGTCTGTTCTTCTTCTTTTGTGCATTGCATTGTCTGTTCTTCTTCTTTTGTGCATTGTATTGTCTGTTCTTCTTCTTTTGTGCATTGTATTGTCTGTTCTTCTTCTTTTGTGCATTGCATTGTCTGCTCTTCTTCTTTTGTGCATTGTATTGTCCGTTCTTCTTTTGTGCATTGTATTGTCTGTTCTTCTTCTTTTGTGCATTGTATTGTCTGTTCTTCTTCTTTTGTGCATTGCATTGTCTGTTCTTCTTCTTTTGTGCATTGTATTGTCTGTTCTTCTTCTTTTGTGCATTGTATTGTATGTTCTTCGATTTACGGTTTTTGATTTTATCTTCTGACTTTTTTGCATATTATGCAAAAATACGAATTTCTTGGAAAACTATTGTGTACCATTTCCATGAGATATGAATATCTCATAATATAAGCTTGAGATGTATCTTGTAGAAAAGCCAAAAAATGTATTTAATAAAGAATGATAGGGGTGATTTGGTGGAACTGCTTGTATATCACAAAGAAAACCACTCTATATTACACAGGTATTTAATGTTGTTTTTTGTTTTTTTTATCATACATGTATTTGATATTCTAGTTTAGTTTTCCTTAATAAAATCAAGGACGTAGGAGCCGGGTGTTGCAATTACTCCCCCACTTTAAAAAGTGTAGGGGAAGGTGGCAATGTCCCCCATTTTTGGCAAAAATTTAAGATAAAGTTGAATTCGTAGCATGGAAGTTCACAAATATTTACCAGTTAACCATATGGTATTAGGATATAGTTTGAATGAATGAGCTTTTATTTTTCGCTTGCCCGGTCCAGTCTCACCCCCTGCTTTCAGGTCTTTTTCTAAAACGTTAAATATAAAACCTGCTAAAGATCATGCTGTACGTGCATCAACCACCACTTCATCAAATCACCAATCATTAAAATGTAATTCTGGATTATATTATCGAGTCTTTGTTTTTGTGTAAGGTCTTATTGTTCGAAAAACTTTGAGTCAGACTACCTGTATCACTATCTCTTGTGCAAATACAAAACATATATCGTTTATCATCAACAATAGTATCTAACCAACAGCAATGGCAAGTAGTAAAAATAATCGGATTCATCAACATTATATCTGACTATCTAATTGTTGCATCAACACAATACTAGTTATCTCCCTTAGGCCATAAATCTAAAAAAAAAATAAACGTAATGAACCTTCGCTTTGCAAAGCTTGCAATAGACAGCAATTAAGGTTCGATTCTTATCAATGTAACTTATGTAAGATCATATTAACATGAAATACTTCAGCAGTAACTTGGGCTTTTGAAACTAGAACGTAAGAAGCAACTTGAATAAAAAAAAGTTAAACATATTTTCTTGTCTAATAAAGAGATAAATAGATAAGATACACATTATGTAACTTACGACATCTTTTCCATTATATACATTATACTACATAGCAAGATAAAAACATGTATAAGTTACATAATTTTTACAAATATATTCAATTGCAACAAAGAGGTAGACAGACAATGAAATCAAACCAAGTCGAGTTGACCTTTCAAAGTGCTGTGTTAAGCATTGGTTTCATAATATTAAAATGGATTAATTTGTTGAGACATCAACAGATTGGTAAGCTACGTTGAATTTATTTGAAGTCATTTGATGTTAATTAAACATAAATAGGAGAGAGAGAGAAAGAAATAACATAAACAGAACTGTGTTATAATTAAGCGGACACGTGAACTAGTATTCATTGAAACGCCCTGTTGTCTAAAATTGAATATGAGTAAATATAGCACAATTACTTCAATATTAACATGTCTGTCACCGAATAATAAGTCATTTATGTTAACATCTACATTAATACTATTTAAATTTCCAAATAACTGATTACAGTAGATTCTAAAATGTTTACAATGTAGAAAATAATGTTCAACATCTTCACATGGTTCACCACATGTACATAATTGATTACCAATCATGTTAGCTCTGACAAGATCATATGTAAGTGCATTGCACTTATTTCGTAGTCGTGTATGTAATACATTTAGTTATGTATTCCGAAGAAATAATATAGAGGGGACTTAATTGTCATCGCGCCGATGGGTTAGGGTCATGTTGTTTAACGCCACTTTCAACAATATTTCAGTTATATCGTGGCGGTCAGTTTTATTGGTGGAAGAAATCGGAGTACCCGGAGAAAACCACCGACCTGCCGAAAGTCACTGACAAACTTTATCACATAATGTTGTATCGCGTACACCTCGTCATGAGCAGGATTCGGACTCACAACTTTATTGGTAATAGGAACAGAATGCATTGGTAGTTGTTAATCAAACTACCATTCGATCACGACCACGATGGCCCCGTATATCATGGCTCTTATATTGTTGTCCTTCTTCTTTTGTGCATTGTATTGTCTGTTCTTCTTCTTTTGTGCATTGTATTGTCTGTTCTTCTTCTTTTGTGCATTGTATTGTCTGTTCTTCTTCTTTTGTGCATTGTATTGTCTGTTCTTCTTCTTTTGTGCATTGTATTGTCTGTTCTTCTTCTTTTGTGCATTGCATTGTCTGTTCTTCTTTTGTGCATTGTATTGTCTGTTCTTCTTTTGTGCATTGTATTGTCTGTTCGTCTTCTATTGTGCATTGTATTGTCTGTTCTTCTTCTTTTGTGCATTGTATTGTCTGTTCTTCTTCTTTTGTGCATTGCATTGTCTGTTTTTCTTCTTGTGTGCATTGTATTGTCTGTTCTTCTTCTTTTGTGCATTGCATTGTCTGTTCTTCTTTTTTGTGCATTGTATTGTCTGTTCTTCTTCTTTTGTGCATTGTATTGTGTGTTCTTCTTCTTGTGTGCATTGTATTGTCTGTTCTTCTTCTTTTGTGCATTGCATTGTCTGTTCTTCTTCTTTTGTGCATTGTATTGTCTGTTCTTCTTCTTTTGTGCATTGTATTGTTTGTTCTTCTTCTTTTGTGCATTGTATTGTTTGTTCTTCTTCTTTTGTGCATTGTTTTGTATGTTCTTCGATTTACAGTTTTTGATTTTATCTTCTGACTTTTTTGCATATTATGCAAAAATACGAATTTCTTGGAAAACTATTGTGTACCATTTCCATGAGATATGAATATCACATAATATAAGTTTGAGATGTATCTTGTAGAAAAGCAAAAAAAATGTATTTAATAAAGAATGATAGGGGTGATTTGGTGGAACTGCTTGTATATCACAAAGAAAACCACTCTATATTACACAGGTATTTAATGTTGTTTTTTGTTTTTTTTATCATACATGTATTTGATATTCTAGTTTAGTTTTCCTTATTAAAATCAAGGACGTAGGAGCCGGGTGTTGCAATTACTCCCCCACTTTAAAAAGTGTAGGGGAAGGTGGCAATGTCCCCCATTTTTGGCAAAAATTTAAGATAAAGTTGAATTCGTAGCATGGAAGTTCACAAATATTTACCAGTTAACCATATGGTATAAGGATATAGTTTGAATGAATGAGCTTTTATTTTTCGCTTGCCCGGTCCAGTCTCACCCCCTGCTTTCAGGTCTTTTTCTAAAACGTTAAATATAAAACCTGCTAAAGATCATGCTGTACGTGCATCAACCACCACTTGATCAAATCACCAATTATTAAAATGTAATTCTGGATTATATTATCGAGTCTTTGTTTTTGTGTAAGGTCTTATTGTTCGAAAAACTTTGAGTCAGACTACCTGTTTCACTATCTCTTGTGCAAATACAAAACATATATCGTTTATCATCAACAATAGTATCTAACCAGCAGCAATGGCAAGTAGTAAAAATAATCGGATTCATCAACATTATATCTGACTATCTAATTGTTGCATCAACACAATACTAGTTATCTCCCTTAGGCCATAAATCTAAAAAAAAAATAAACGTAATGAACCTTCGCTTTGCTAAGCTTGCAATAGACAGCAATTAAGGTTCAATTCTTATCAATGAAACTTATGTAAGATCATATTAACATGAAATACTTCAGCAGTAACTTGGGCTTTTGAAACTAGAACGTAAGAAGCAACTTGAATAAAAAAAGTTAAACATATTTTCTTGTCTAATAAAGAGATAAATAGATAAGATACACATTATGTAACTTACGACATCTTTTCCATTATATACATTATACTACATAACAAGATAAAAACATGTATAAGTTACATAATTTTTACAAATATATTCAATTGCAACAAAGAGGTAGACAGACAATGAAATCAAACCAAGTCGAGTTGACCTTTCAAAGTGCTGTGTTAAGCATTGGTTTCATAATATTAAAATGGATTAATTTGTTGAGACATCAACAGATTGGTAAGCTACGTTGAATTTATTTGAAGTCATTTGATGTTGATTAAACATAAATAGGAGAGAGAGAGAAAGAAATAACATAAACAGAACTGTGTTATAATTAAGCGGACACGTGAGCTAGTATTCATTGAAACGCCCTGTTGTCTAAATTGAATATGAGTAAATATAGCACAATTACTTCAAAATTAACATGTCTGTCACCGAATAATAAGTCATTTATGTTAACATCTACATTAATACTATTTAAATTTTCAAATAACTGATTACAGTAGATTCTAAAATGCTTACAATGTAGAAAATAATGTTCAACATCTTCACATGGTTCACCACATGTACATAATTGATTACCAATCATGTTAGCTCTGACAAGATCATATGTAAGTGCATTGCACTTATTTCGTAGTCGTGTATGTAATACATTTAGTTATGTATTCCGAAGAAATAATATAGAGGGGACTTAATTGTCATCGCGCCGATGGGTTAGGGTCATGTTGTTTAACGCCTCTTTCAACAATATTTCAGTTATATCGTGGCGGTCAGTTTTATTGGTGGAAGAAATCGGAGTACCCGGAGAAAACCACCGACCTGCCCTACGTCACTGACAAACTTTATCACATAATGTTGTATCGCGTACACCTCGTCATGAGCGGGATTCGGACTCACAACTTTATTGGTAATAGGAACAGATTACATTGGTAGTTGTTAATCAAACTACCATACGATCACGACCACCATGGCCCCGTATATCATGGCTCTTATATTGTTGTCCTTTTTCTTTTGTGCATTGTATTGTCTGTTCTTCTTCTTTTGTGCATTGTATTGTCTGTTCTTCTTCTTTTGTGCATTGTATTGTCTGTTCTTCTTCTTTTGTGCATTGTATTGTCTGTTCTTCTTTTTTGTGCATTGTATTGTCTGTTCTTCTTCTTTTGTGCATTGTATTGTCTGTTCTTCTTCTTTTGTGCATTGTATTGTCTGTTTTTCTTCTTGTGTGCATTGTATTGTCTGTTCTTCTTCTTTTGTGCATTGTATTGTCTGTTCTTCTTCTTTTGTGCATTGCATTGTCTGTTCTTCTTCTTTTGTGCATTGTATTGTCTGTTCTTCTTTTGTGCATTGCATTGTCTGTTCTTCTTCTTGTGTGCATTGTATTGTCTGTTCTTCTTCTTTTGTGCATTGTATTGTCTGTTCTTCTTCTTTTGTGCATTGTATTGTCTGTTCTTCTTCTTTTGTGCATTGTATTGTCTGTTCTTCTTCTTTTGTGCATTGTATTGTCTGTTCTTCTTCTTTTGTGCATTGTATTGTCTGTTCTTCGATTTACAGTTTTTGATTTTATCTTCTGACTTTTTTGCATATTAGGCAAAAATACGAATTTCTTGGAAAACTATTGTGTACCATTTCCATGAGATATGAATATCACATAATATAAGCTTGAGATGTATCTTGTAGAAAAGCAAAAAAATGTATTTAGTAAAGAATGATAGGGGTGATTTGGTGGAACTGCTTGTATATCACAAAGAAAACCACTCTATATTACACAGGTATTTAATGTTGTTTTTTGTTTTTTTTATCATACATGTATTTGATATTCTAGTTTAGTTTTCCTTATTAAAATCAAGGACGTAGGAGCCGGGTGTTGCAATTACTCCCCCACTTTAAAAAGTGTAGGGGAAGGTGGCAATGTCCCCCATTTTTGGCAAAAATTTAAGATAAAGTTGAATTCGTAGCATGGAAGTTCACAAATATTTACCAGTTAACCATATGGTATTAGGATATAGTTTGAATGAATGAGCTTTTATTTTTCGCTTGCCCGGTCCAGTCTCACCCCCTGCTTTCAGGTCTTTTTCTAAAACGTTAAATATAAAACCTGCTAAAGATCATGCTGTACGTGCATCAACCACCACTTCATCAAATCACCAATCATTAAAATGTAATTCTGGATTATATTATCGAGTCTTTGTTTTTGTGTAAGGTCTTATTGTTCGAAAAACTTTGAGTCAGACTACCTGTATCACTATCTCTTGTGCAAATACAAAACATATATCGTTTATTATCAACAATAGTATCTAACCAGCAGCAATGGCAGGTAGTAAAAATAATCGGATTCATCAACATTATATCTGACTATCTAATTGTTGCATCAACACAATACTAGTTATCTCCCTTAGGCCATAAATCTAAAAAAAAAAATAAACGTAATGAACCTTCGCTTTGCAAAGCTTGCAATAGACAGCAATTAAGGTTCGATTCTTATCAATGTAACTTATGTAAGATCATATTAACATGAAATACTTCAGCAGTAACTTGGGCTTTTGAAACTAGAACGTAAGAAGCAACTTGAATAAAAAAAAGTTAAACATATTTTCTTGTCTAATAAAGAGATAAATAGATAAGATACACATTATGTAACTTACGACATCTTTTCCATTATATACATTATACTACATAACAAGATAAAAACATGTATAAGTTAGATAATTTTTACAAATATATTCAATGCAACAAAGAGGTAGACAGACAATGAAATCAAACCAAGTCGAGTTGACCTTTCAAAGTGCTGTGTTAAGCATTGGTTTCATAATATTAAAATGGATTAATTTGTTGAGACATCAACAGATTGGTAAGCTACGTTGAATTTATTTGAAGTCATTTGATGTTGATTAAACATAAATAGGAGAGAGAGAAAGAAATAACATAAACAGAACTGTGTTATAATTAAGCGGACACGTGAACTAGTATTCATTGAAACGCCCTGTTGTCTAAAATTGAAAATGAGTAAATATAGCACAATTACTTCAAAATTAACATGTCTGTCACCGAATAATAAGTCATTTATGTTAACATCTACATTAATACTATTTAAATTTTCAAATAACTGATTACAGTAGATTCTAAAATGCTTACAATGTAGAAAATAATGTTCAACATCTTCACATGGTTCACCACATGTACATAATTGATTACCAATCATGTTAGCTCTGACAAGATCATATGTAAGTGCATTGCACTTATTTCGTAGTCGTGTATGTAATACATTTAGTTATGTATTCCGAAGAAATAATATAGAGGGGACTTAATTGTCATCGCGCCGATGGGTTAGGGTCATGTTGTTTAACGCCACTTTCAACAATATTTCAGTTATATCGTGGCGGTCAGTTTTATTGGTGGAAGAAATCGGAGTACCCGGAGAAAACCACCGACCTGCCGTAAGTCACTGACAAACTTTATCACATAATGTTGTATCGCGTACACCTCGTCATGAGCGGAATTCGGACTCACAACTTTATTGGTAATAGGAACAGATTGCATTGGTAGTTGTTAATCAAACTACCATACGATCACGACCACCATGGCCCCGTATATCATGGCTCTTATATTGTTGTCCTTTTTCTTTTGTGCATTGTATTGTCTGTTCTTCTTCTTTTGTGCATTGTATTGTCTATTCTTCTTCTTTTGTGCATTGTATTGTCTGTTCTTCTTTTGTGCATTGTATTGTCTGTTCTTCTTCTTTTGTGCATTGTATTGTCTGTTCTTCTTCTGTTGTGCATTGTATTGTCTGTTCTTCTTCTTTTGTGCATTGTATTGTCTGTTTTTCTTCTTGTCTGCATTGTATTGTCTGTTCTTCTTCTTTTGTGCATTGCATTGTCTGTTCTTCTTCTTTTGTGCATTGTATTGTCTGTTCTTCTTCTTTTGTGCATTGTATTGTCTGTTCTTCTTCTTTTGTGCATTGCATTGTCTGCTCTTCTTCTTTTGTGCATTGTATTGTCCGTTCTTCTTTTGTGCATTGTATTGTCTGTTCTTCTTCTTTTGTGCATTGTATTGTCTGTTCTTCTTCTTTTGTGCATTGTATTGTCTGTTCTTCTTCTTTTGTGCATTGTATTGTCTGTTCTTCTTCTTTTGTGCATTGTATTGTCTGTTCTTCTTCTTTTGTGCATTGTATTGTTTGTTCTTCTTCTTTTGTGCATTGTATTGTCTGTTCTTCTTCTTTTGTGCATTGTATTGTCTGTTCTTCGATTTACGGTTTTTGATTTTATCTTCTGACTTTTTTGCATATTATGCAAAAATACGAATTTCTTGGAAAACTATTGTGTACCATTTCCATGAGATATGAATATCTCATAATATAAGCTTGAGATGTATCTTGTAGAAAAGCCAAAAAATGTATTTAATAAAGAATGATAGGGGTGATTTGGTGGAACTGCTTGTATATCACAAAGAAAACCACTCTATATTACACAGGTATTTAATGTTGTTTTTTGTTTTTTTTATCATACATGTATTTGATATTCTAGTTTAGTTTTCCTTAATAAAATCAAGGACGTAGGAGCCGGGTGTTGCAATTACTCCCCCACTTTAAAAAGTGTAGGGGAAGGTGGCAATGTCCCCCATTTTTGGCAAAAATTTAAGATAAAGTTGAATTCGTAGCATGGAAGTTCACAAATATTTACCAGTTAACCATATGGTATTAGGATATAGTTTGAATGAATGAGCTTTTATTTTTCGCTTGCCCGGTCCAGTCTCACCCCCTGCTTTCAGGTCTTTTTCTAAAACGTTAAATATAAAACCTGCTAAAGATCATGCTGTACGTGCATCAACCACCACTTCATCAAATCACCAATCATTAAAATGTAATTCTGGATTATATTATCGAGTCTTTGTTTTTGTGTAAGGTCTTATTGTTCGAAAAACTTTGAGTCAGACTACCTGTATCACTATCTCTTGTGCAAATACAAAACATATATCGTTTATCATCAACAATAGTATCTAACCAACAGCAATGGCAAGTAGTAAAAATAATCGGATTCATCAACATTATATCTGACTATCTAATTGTTGCATCAACACAATACTAGTTATCTCCCTTAGGCCATAAATCTAAAAAAAAAATAAACGTAATGAACCTTCGCTTTGCAAAGCTTGCAATAGACAGCAATTAAGGTTCGATTCTTATCAATGTAACTTATGTAAGATCATATTAACATGAAATACTTCAGCAGTAACTTGGGCTTTTGAAACTAGAACGTAAGAAGCAACTTGAATAAAAAAAAGTTAAACATATTTTCTTGTCTAATAAAGAGATAAATAGATAAGATACACATTATGTAACTTACGACATCTTTTCCATTATATACATTATACTACATAGCAAGATAAAAACATGTATAAGTTACATAATTTTTACAAATATATTCAATTGCAACAAAGAGGTAGACAGACAATGAAATCAAACCAAGTCGAGTTGACCTTGCAAAGTGCTGTGCTAAGCATTGGTTTCATTATATTAAAATGGATTAATTTGTTGAGACATCAACAGATTGGTAAGCTAGGTTGAATTTATTTGAAGTCATTTGATGTTGATTAAACATAAATAGGAGAGAGAGAGAAAGAAATAACATAAGCAGAACTGTGTTATAATTAAACGGACAGTGAGCTAGTATTCATTGAAACGCCCTGTTGTCTGTATGTAAAATCGAATATGAGTAAATATAGCACAATTACTTCAAAATTAACATGTCTGTCACCGAATAATAAGTCATTTATGTTAACATCTACATTAATACTATTTAAATTTTCAAATAACTGATTACAGTAGATTCTAAAATGCTTACAATGTAGAAAATAATGTTCAACATCTTCACATGGTTCACCACATGTACATAATTGATTACCAATCATGTTAGCTCTGACAAGATCATATGTAAGTGCATTGCACTTATTTCGTAGTCGTGTATGTAATACATTTAGTTATGTATTCCGAAGAAATAATATAGAGGGGACTTAATTGTCATCGCGCCGATGGGTTAGGGTCATGTTGGTTAACGCCACTTTCAACAATATGTCAGTTATAACGTGGCGGTCAGTTTTATTGGTGGAAGAAATCGGAGTACCCGGAGAAAACCACCGACCTGCCGTATGTCACTGACAAACTTTACCACATAATGTTGTATCGCGTACACCTCGTCATGAGCGGGATTCGGACTCACAACTTTAGTGGTAATAGGCACAGATTGCATTGGTAGTTGTTAATCAAACTACCATACGGTCACGATCACGACCACGATGGCCCCGTATATCATGGCTCTGATATTGTAATTTTCAAAAAATGCTTGAAATTCTTAAAAATTGGTGATTGTCGTAAACTAGGGTCTAAATCGTTCCAGAGTTTTAAAGTAGCTGGATAAAAGGATTGTTGACAAAGGCTTAGCCTGGTTTGTGGGGGAGCGTAGATATCTCAACTTCTTAGATTATAGGGGTTTGTTTCTGATATAAGAGTGAGTAGCAGATCTGTTAAATAATCAAGGGACTGTCTCCATTTATATTGTAAAGTAATAATATTTTTCTGATCTCGTCTAGTTTTTAATGATTCCCAACCAGATGATCTTAATCAAGCTTCTGTACTCGCATAACCAGTTGTGGCCTATTTACTATCCTAGCAGCTTCTAGGAAAATGATATATATATATTGTTGTGTAAATAAACTCTTCAAATGTCGTATATTAGACATCAAGACTTCTGTCAGATATGACGATATGAATTGGTTATGAAATTAAAAATATCAGAAACGCCAAGAAGATTTCTTATTACTTATAGATAATTGAATCTGGTTAAAAATCAGAAGATACTTTTATAGCAAATAGAAAATTAAAAATATAAATATAAAAAGTTGCTACATTAAGATCGTGTGCATATTATGGGGAAAATATATGCTATTTCCGTTGAACTTTGCATGAACTTGTGACCCTTAATCTGCATTAAAGGGAAATAACTCCTATAAAAACGTGTAAAAAGGTATAATTTTAGAATCAAGCAGAGAATATACAAATGACCCGTTTCTGTGTGTTACGTGATGTAATCTTGAGGGAGAGCACTTACATAGGCTATGCCTCATGTGCAATCCAATTGGATATTGTATTTATGCATTTATTCAATAAAATATTTGAATTGAAATTGTTAATCTTGTAATAGTTTTAATATGCTATGATATGTCACAAGGCCGTTTTGTGTTTCTATAGCTGGTTGGATAATAGCTATAGATAAAAATCACCATTGTGACCTATAATGACATATTAAAACGATTATTTATTTTTAGTTATGTCGCTTTAAATATTCTTTGTAAAATCATCTGATCTAGTATTCATATGTGGTATTGAACAAAAAGAGATGCCTTCAAACGTTAATTGAACAGTTAATATTAATTTTGGTATAAACGAGCAATACAATGCATGACATTAGTGTTTTAATCTATATTGTCTATTGTCGTTAGAGATCAAATTGTCAAGGGGTATCCCACTACCCGGTTCAACCCACAAAAGTTATGTTGATGTACCAAGCTTGTATTTGGATTTCCACAGTCATATTATGTGGTCTATTTTGTGCTAGGTGATTTGAGATAATATATAGTTGTTCTGCTTTTACCTCTGCTAGTGGAATATTTGTCCAAGACGGGATAATCCTCCCAGTAGTCAATATTTCGACACATGGTTTATTAGAAATAATATATATTTTTAATTTACAGTTCCTAAAATAATGCAATTATCATCAACACTAAGGTTGTCCTCCCTCAGGCATATGTGACGTTAGCCGAACTTAGATATTCTGATTAGACCCTTTGGTATTTCTGTTCCCAAAACTTTTTATTTATTTCCATAAACGCGTCATGCGCACTAAATTAGATATCTTCCTTTGTATTGTTCGTTTAGTCGAGGTATAAGGTTATCGTGTTTAACGCCATTTTCAACAATATTTCAGCTATATCGTGACGGTCAGTTTTATTGGTGTCGTTTAGTTGATATTCATCGCATTGTTGACCATCATTGTTTAAACCTTGTATTTTTATTCTGATATCCGTGATTATGAGGTACATAAATTGTTGGTTTATATTTACATTAGGATGCGAGTTAAACTTAGATATATCTATGGTTCAAATTTGCAGTTCCTAAATAATGTAATTTATAAAACCTATACTGAATTTCTCTACGGCATAATAGGTAAGCATATTCAATTTTGGTGATTCAATTTAGTCACTTTGGTTTGGGTGTTCCGAAAGACTTGGTTTGCGTGTTCCGAGAGACTTTTGAATGATATGGCTTTTCAATCTTTTGACTGAACGTAACAGAGGAAGTTTATTCTAGAAACCCGTCTTGCGCACTAAATTAACTAAACTACGTTTTTTTTATTTTATTTTTCCGTCAAAGCTACAATCTTTGTCATTATAATATTTATCCTTTTTTTTCGGAACTTAAAGCTGATCATGTAATAAACAATAATAGATATCAAACTTAATGCCTACGACTGTTTTTTTTTAAATAACTTTCCACAGGTACGCTCAAACGCTCAATGCCAAAAGATAGGAAAGCCAAATGATATCAATGTATTTGGGATCATAAAAACCAAAGGACAACATGATAGCCAAAATCGGCTAAGGTCATCTATACCTGAAGGAGGACTGCCTTAGGTTTAATAATAATTTAATAATTTAGCAACTGTATATTTCGACAATAGATATATCTAATAAACCATGTCATTCCGGAAGCACTGACTATTGGGAGGATGATATCGTCGGGGACTAATTGCTCACCAGCAGAAGTCTCGACCTAGTGATAGTAATGAAAACATAAATATCAAATGTGTTGCGCACGACACATTTCTTGAATAACGTCATCAGGTAAAATTTATATATTAACATGTTCAAAGTATTGATGATATAATCCGCCCAGTGGTCAGTGCTTCGACACAGACATTGTTTATTAGATATAATTTTATAGAAATTTACAGTTCCTTAATCGTGTAATTACTATTAAAACTAAGATTCTCCTCCCTCAGGCATATGTGACCTTAGCGGATTTTATATATCCTGTTACGCTCTTTGCTTTGTTTTATTTGTTTGTTTGTTGTTTTTTTTTTGCTTCCAAAGATTGTTTTAAAGATATTTGGCTTCCAGAAACTTTGAAATCTACGTTTTTATTATTGATAACCTAAATGTCCTTGATTGTCAACTCTTTTAAATCTGTGGAGTTGGTATTCTACTTCACCATATTATGCTTCAGAATGGTATTGGCTAATCTGTTAAAGGTTGATTTAAATGAAGACAATATTTATACCGACTTGTGACATGAAATGTCGATTTCTGAGTAAATGAAAAGAAACGATTTCCATGTTTCATTAGGTGCGGAGTGTAATTGTGACAGTAGTACACTAAAGAAGACAACATGTAATGTCCATCTTCAGAACCATGAATAGTTAGACTATGACAGATTAAATATTTGTCATTAAGAATATATGTAGACTGGAATATTGACGATTTCTAGTGCATTTTTTCAGATAGCTGTAGTATGAAAAGTTTTAAATAACCAAATGGGTAGTCAGAAACAGTAAATCGAAGGATAGACAATGCAATGGCTGCACGAAACAGGACAAAAGGAAAACAATACTCGCAAAAACATTACACAGAAAACTAAATATTGATCAACAACAACACCACTAAAAACCGGAAGTGATCTCGGTGATACGAAAGGATAGGCTCCTCCTACTACACGAGTGGTATGTATATGTCTTGTTACTCTTTACTAATTAATGACGTCTTGCCGTGTTTGTAACAAGAATAATACGACATATGCTACTAGAGAAGCATGAGCTGCATACCCTTCCGAAGCACTTGAGTTTATCGACGATTTTAGTGAGTTCATGTTGCTAGAGCTTTAGTTTCCTGTTTAGTGTTTTGCAGATCGCCGTTTGCCCTTTTCTCTATCTATTGACCATTCTATTGTTTGTCCTTCGATTAACAGCTTTTTTTCTGGTTACCCATTTGTTATCTTCATTTGAAATCTTGTTTTTCTCCAATACCGGTAACATAGACAGCATCGAATTTTCTTTTAATGGCAAAAGTATCCCTTTATCTACTAGCCATAAGCATCTGGGAGTTATGCTCTCCCAAAATGCAAAATGGAATGAACATTTAGAAAATATGATAACAAATATAACCAAACATTTAGGTATATTACGGAAATTAAAATTCAGTCTAAATAGATTCAACTTAGAAAAAATGTATTTAGTCTACATTCGCCCCCTTTTTGAATACGCTTGTGAAGTCTGGGATAATTGTGGAATTGGCTATTCAGACAAATTAGAAAAACTTCAATTACACGCTGCCAGAATTGTAACAGGTTTACCCATTTTTACAATCGGAGTATGTATATGCTGAGACAGGTTGGGAAACACTATCAGAGCGGAGATACCGCAGAAAACTCCAATTATTTTTTAATATAAAATGTGGAATGGCACCTGAATACTTGCGTCATCTAGTTCCCCCAACTATTCAGAGTACTACTATATACCCTTTGCGAAATGGTGATAATTTAATAGTTCCTTTATGTAGAGTCTCTATAACAAATTCGTCATTTATTCCTTCCACAGTTAAAGAATGGAATAAACTTGACATTGCAATCAGAAAATTAGATTCATTATCCAAATTCAAAAACGCTATTCGTCTTAACAGCCAATCAAATAAGATCTCAGTTCCCAAACTTTATTACTATGGCCCTAGAAAGTTAAACGTGATCCTAGCACAAATTAGATGTACAGCTTCTTTCCTCAACCATGATCTACATAAGGTTCATATTTTATCTAGCCCAGCGTGTAGCTGCGGTGCCCCCCAAGAAGATGCGAACCACTTCTTTTTTGTTTGTACCAAATATTCTGAAATAAGAAATGAACTGTTTCTCAGAATAAGCGATTTGTCTCAATCGATCAATACTTCACTTCTCACTTCAGGAAGTGAAACCTTAAGCTATGCAGATAATTGCTTTATTTTTTATTCAGTTTTCCGATTCATAAAAAGGTCGTTTAATGTACTAACCAAACATCATCCAGCATCCATACGCACACACACACACATACTTTTTCTTCATTTCTTTTTACTCGTTTACTATTTTCAGCTATATTATATGATAAAATTGTATTTTTCTTGTTTTCTTGTACATTCTCAATATAATGTAACAATAATTGTATATATAGGAGAAGACTCCATAAGTTGTTAAAACTTGTGTCTGATCCTCTTTGTATCATTGATCAAATAAAATAATTATAGACTAAAATTATCTTCAAACTTTCCTCTCTTGCAATTACACACAACTAAAACTTTCTATTAGAATGAATAAACATCTCACTAAAATCACATTATACAAAAACAAGGAACGTACTTTGAATTTACCAAATATTTCATATTTTCAACAGCTCTTAAGTATGCCTGCTTCCGCATATGCCATGTTATTCTGTCAAATGTCAATTAATTGCTTGTTACACGATGTAGAACTTCAACATCACAGATAGATATTTCAGCACAAATTCTGCATAGCAAATCCAGTATGGTTGTTAGATATACTTTTAGCAATGACATATGTTCTTGTCCACATTCGTCCATTCACTATATTAAGGAGTCAATTCTCATACCAACAAATTATGTGTCATTATTTGATTTGATTATGTAGATAAGACATTGATGTACCTCGTCACGCGTGGTATCGGCATTTAACACGAATCGTCTATATTTGTCTGTAGATCCCAGTCAGGTGAGAACATATTTCACGGTCGTTGCATTCAATCAGCATATTTTACTATTATTCGCACATTTTCTGATTGTCATAGAATGGTAGAGAGAATTATGGTTTTACATGATAAATTAATTAGGTTATATGCGCTGGTCATTACACTATTGCATGTACATAAAGAACATCTATACCATGCATGTTATACCGGTCAAACTTTTTCTCAAGTCTTAAGGTATTACTGTCACTTTAGCTTAGCCAGGGATATGGAAACGGAATATCATTTGCTAAACTTATAACAGAGGACTTATTTCTCCCAAAGACTTAAATTAGTTGATTTTCAAATATTTTAGCCTTGAGTGTATCTGATAAATGTTTTTTTCTGAAACGCGTCATGCGCACTAAATTTGATTTCTACGTTTGTTTAAGAAATAATTCATGGCAGCCGTAGATTTCTGTTCATTTAACCATGGGTTGGGCATTTATATTCGATTATTTTTTTCAGAGCGCTAGCGAGGGATAAAATACGAATATTAATGCTCAACCCATGGTTAAATGTACACAAATCTACGGCTGCCATGAATTATTTCTTTTCTAATATGACAAATACGGCAATGTTTATGACCCTAAGGGACCTTAGAATCCGAGACACAACGGCTGTTCCGTTTAGCCCCCTTCACACATGATGACGGAATCAGCGCAATTTGAGCACATATATTGAATCAAACTCCTATTGTGTGAGTAATAATATATTCAAATATTTATTTCAATTACTTTAATGACACAAAACTTGCATGCATGTCAAATTAGTTGTTTACGTCGTCAAAATTTCACGTGGGAGGTGGCCGGAACATCCGTCGGGGAAAACCCCAGATGAGTGCGTTTTCATCGCATATTTGTATATACATGTAAACAAAGCAATATAATGTGTAGTTATTGTGTATGATCTCACGGAAACGGCCTTGTAGGTTTTTATTCATTACAGAAACTTTTTAAATTATGTTTTTTTGTTTCCAATCGATAATTTGAGTGCGCGTGTACTAAAGGTAGATATATACCGACATATACTGGTTGACGATATATAGGCCGTCATATTTGGAATTACGATACTCTGTGTCACCGATTGCAGACATTTGTTGAAACGATGGGAAATGAAAACTACTTACAGCGTTGCTTCACACTAAAGTGCATTATTCTTTGTAAAGCTTAAATTCAACAATGACATATCCTTCATTTGAACCATTTTGGATGTACGGCATTTATTCGCGTGTCATAGATTTTGCTACATTTGGTGGGATATCCTCTGATTTTTTCTTAATGTCAATCGTTGGATAAAAGAAACACGAAATATTGATAGACGATGAAAAACAACACTGTTTTCATGCTTTACTGAACTATGGCTAAACATGATCAGAACGTTCTTATTGGAAATGCCTGGGTACTATCCTTTTATGTAATCACGATATTGGTCACTAAAGGTAATGCTATTCTTTGTCCAAGCTAACGTTACAAAAGCGAAGTTATTAACAAAGCTTCATTTGTGACACATTAAAACTCATTAAATCATTGCTAAGGATATCATTAAGCAATTAGTTGACTCATGAAGGCAGGCTTTCTTTGCTAAAAATGTAAACAATCTGTTTCAAGAACTAGTAGTTTCAAAAAGCAATTAAATCTGTACATATATTTTCTATTCCAAATTATATCACTATTTCATATCCTTTTTCTTTTGTGTGTATGTCTCATTTATCAATCATGAATGTTTGTATTGTTAATGATGCCTCATGTGGGCCCTATGATTAGGCAATAACATATATTCTATTCTATTCTATCCAATATTTGATCCCAACAAACTGATGATCTAGTTCTACAGGTCTCCATTGAACACCATACATTTCATGAAATGTCTATGACTATTTGATATTAAATCTGCTATGAGTGTCAATTATGATGTAATTGTTCCAAGAGTAATGGTCTGTAGCTAACATATTATACCCTCTTATCTAGTTGTCATTAAGAACAATGTTATTCTACTGTCCATGTTTATGTTGTTATTCATTTTTGTAATAGCGTTTAGTTTCTTTGGATGGGAGCGAATATGTGCAGGTTTTTGTTAATATCTGTTTATATATTTATTGCTGCTTAAATTTGCTACAGGACTATAATCCTTTAATTGTTTAACCCCTCCCCCAACATTTGGGCCCATGTCCCCAGCCATGATCTGGATTCAAATCGGCAAATGACTTTGTCTTTTTTGGTGTTCAGTGATTTGAGGTGACAGATACTAGTAGGTTCTGCGTTTTGTTGATATTGGTGGAATCATTGATCACCACTGTGCAAACTTTCTTTTCATATTACTGCTTGATATATCTTAATGCATACGACGGCCTAGGGCCTGTGCAACATATCTGTATTTTCTGGATAGAGGAATTACTGTTAATGAGCCATCTGCTTATACCGGAGTTCATGACAATTGGACTGAAGCTTTACGGCCACCTGTATGTATTCTAGCAGATCACTGCGTACTTTGTGCCTCATATATATAACTCATGAGTTGTTTTCATTGTCAAAATATGTTTAAACCTCGTTTACCTCGCTTACAATATATGGAGCAGGAACAGCTTACCCCTCTGCACCACCCGAGTACACCCCAGGTTTTTATTTGGTTTCGTGTTGCTCTACATATAGTTATCTGTTTAATGTTTTGTAGATCATTGTTTGTTCTTTAGTCTTTTTTTCTCTTGCCCATTGCACTGTGCGTCCTTCTGTGATTTACGGCTTCTGATTACCCTTTTGGTATCTTAGATTTACGGCTTCTGATTACCCTTTTGGTATCTTAGATTTACGGCTTCTGATTACCCTTTTGGTATCTTAGATTTACGGCTTCTGATTACCCTTTTGGTATCTTAGATTTACGGCTTCTGATTACCCTTTTGGTATCTTAGATTTACGGCTTCTGATTACCCTTTTGGTATCTTAGATTTACGGCTTCTGATTACCCTTTTGGTATCTTAGATTTACGGCTTCTGATTACCCTTTTGTTATCTTAGATTTACGGCTTCTGATTACCCCTTTGTTATCTTCACACTTTTCTTACTGGAACCACGCCACATGTGAAGAGGAACTGCCAATTAACTCATCCTGAGAACCTAACTTCATCACTACTTTTTGTTAGTTCACATTGATTATTGTTGTTGTCTTTGCTTCTAAATGTTATTTATTGGTCACGTGTTTGTCTTTCTGTATGGACTTACGATCGTTTGGTCACGTCTTGATGTCAAACGAGATGTATTCGATAAATTTAGAACATAACAAATAACATTGTATAACGTAAATACACACATAATTTCATTAATCTCACCCACATTATGAGGTACCAAATTACACCTTACAAATAATCTCAATTTTTCATCGGATACTGTGGTATAATTATTAATATTAAATATGTAACTCGAGTAGATATAGAAAAGATCTATAAAATATGACTAAATGAAAGAGTAGAAAATGAAACATTGATTCGATCAGGTTATTTGTTTTGAAAAATACAGTAATACAATAGGTGATGTTGTATTTTTTGTTCTCGAATTTATAATATCAGTGATCTAATTATAGTAGAGTCTACAATTAAGTACTTTAATCTCGAATTTATAATATTAACATATTCTGATTATAGAAGAGATCTAAATTAAGTGCTTATATATTTTGTACCTGAAAAGATCGCCAAATGGGGCAATAAAGAATGGATCATCTAGAGATACATGCATTATAGGGCAGAAGACACAGAACAAAGTCAAGCAAAACAAAAGAAAACAAAATATATGAAAAGAAAAGGAACACGGATCTCATAATATAAACACCCCGGGTGAACCTAGGTGCTCGCAAAGGGTAATAATAGTGTGTTTGCGCATTTCATTTAGTACTTCCTAAATCAATTGTTGGATCTGTTAGCTACATCTACACACTAATAACGTTCTCGTGTGCATTAATTCTAAAGAAAAGCTTGTGTGTTGATTTTTGTCATGAAAATCAATGTTTTGAACAACAATAATTCATACATAAGAACACAGAAAGTGACATTTTAAAAATGCTGGTACAGTAGTAGTTTTGATCAAATCCTTCCAATTTGAATTTTAATGGACACGAACTGTACTCTCTCCATTGACAGCTTTGCTGTTTGGAACTGGTATCATACAAACAATAGCGGATTTGTCAGTTTCCGACTTGATTCTAAAATTATACGTTTTTTCCACATGTTTGTAGTAGTTGTTTCCCTTTGAGGCGGACAAAAGTGTCAATTTCATGCAATATGCAACCAAAATACCATTTATGTTGCTCATACTCTGTATAAAATTTAAATGTTGTAACAACTTGTGAATTTTTTATTTGCTATAAAGTTAACTTCTATAATTCTACAAGGTTCAATTATCTATAAATTTTAAGAAAATTATACTCAAATTCTTAATCCTTTCTGTTGCTCTTACATTGAACTGGAACCAGTTTGTCTTCTGTAAGGGAAATAACTCAAAAAATAAAATGTTAAATGTGTATAATTTTAGAATCAAGTCGGGAATTGGCAAATGGTCTATTCTGTAAGAGAACAAAAAGATGTATTATCCCAATCAGTATCTGATCAATGATACTATTTTTTTTAATGACACAGACAGGTCCATTTCATATTAGACTATTGGTGTATCACATTACGAGGTTCGCTTTTTAATGGGAGTTCTATTGCTCGATCTTTACTTTTCTGAGTAGTACTTGATATATCTTTGTTTATCCTTTGTCTATTGGCTATTGCATTGTCTGTCCGTCGATTAACAAAGAAGCATGCCCTAAAATGAGCATGAGACGGCCCCTAGCATTTACTTCTGCCGATAAACACTACATCTGTGCATCTTTCTCGTTTTGATGTTACTTGGTGTATATCATTTAATATGACGTGGATACTCTGCTAAATAGTTCTTTGTTTACATTTTTGAATTGTTTTGAAAAACAACCTTGACACACTTGATAAGAAATCCACACAACATAATATAAATCATCCGTGGGAACGGCTCATGCTTTAGACCGGTATGTATACATTTACAGATGCATTGAAAGTTAATTTAATTTTGCATTAATTGAGAGTGGGCTTTACTTGTTAAGTAATTGGATATTAACATTAACATAATTTTGCGCGCAAGAACCACTCTTTAGAATATTATTATATCTATATCCAGAAAATTATAGATGATTATTTTGTTTACTTATATGTTTTGTGGAAGGGTTAAGCGCGATACCTTTAAATAATTTATCAAAGGGAATAAAGCGTCCTTGTTTTATCACGCGAGGATGACTTTTATCAGGTATAAAACGTAAACCATGTAATGTTTTAATTCAACAATGAATCACAATTATGGATTATGGATAAACAAAGCAAAATTTAATTACAAAAACAGAATATATATAGATGACATGATGTGTTTATTAGTAGAACAAATATTTATTGGAATATCTTTGTCCCGCGGATATTATTCACCCAGTTGTCTGAGTTTCGGTACTAAAATTGTTTAATAGTATATTTGTATATAGAAATATTTATATTTGTAATTGACAGTTCTACATAATGTTATTTATTTAAAACTAAGGTATATCTCCCTCGTGGATAGTTACCCTTAAATGTTATAGCTATCCTGTTTAGACCCTTTGCATTATTTGCACTTTTAAATTCGCAATTTTTTTTACTATGAAGAAAAGCGTCGTGCATAATAAATTATTTGGCTTTCCAGTCTTCTGAATTTGAGCGTACCTAATGAAGATTATTCCAGAAAAGCGTTATTTGTACTATCTATGTTTTATTTATTAATAACACTACTTTGAACCATATTTTAATTATATCATGGGGATTGATTTTATTATTTTTACTGAAAACTCGTAATTGACTGACATATTTTAGTTTTGATCTGTACTGATTCAATGTGCAAATATAAATCTACAACGATTTTCGCATTAGAGAAATGTTCCTATCGTTCCTTCAGTGCATAGATGTTGTGCTTGATATAAAACAGGTAAAGCTGAATCACCGTAACACCTACCAGTACCTTACTCTTTGTTTTGTGAAATTTTGTGTTTTCTGACCTCTTATTTTTCTTATCTATTTTATTTTTGTAACAAGAGTATCATTCCGGAGCACATGAGTTCGCCGCTGGTTTTTTTTTCACTTCTCTTAACTGGGGTTCCTGTTGTTCATGTTGTAAAAATTACATGTCTTCACATTTTCAGTTCCTTGTTGTGATGTCCGCTACGATACCCGCGGAACAGCGATGTTTGATTCGTCTTGATTTCCATTTGTTTTTTAGTGGGTTCATGTTTTATTTAGGATATTTGTATTTATTTACGCATACTGTTGCCCAACGAAGATATTCGTGGCGTTTAAGAGTAACACGATGGGCGTCACATGTACAGAAGGAACCGATTGTCTTTCCGGGCATCTGAATTCATCCCATTTCTTAGTGGGGTTCGTGTTGTTCGATCTTTAGTTTTTTGTTTACTGTTTTGTACAACAACACTATGTGTATCATGATTTGTCATTGTTCTTTTTGACATTGTATTGTCTGTCCTTCTTTGACATTATATTGTCTGTCCTTCTTTGACATTGTATTGTCTGTCCTTCTTTGATATTGTATTGTCTGTCCTTCTTTGATATTGTATTGTCTGTCCTTCTTTGATATTGTATTGTCTGTCCTTCTTTCACATTGTATTGTCTGTCCTTCTTTGATATTGTATTGTCTGTCCTTCTTTGACATTGTATTGTCTGTCCTTCTTTGACATTGTATTGTCTGTCCTTCTTTGACATTGTATTGTCTGTCCTTCTTTGACATTGTATTGTCTGTCCTTCTTTGACATTGTATTGTCTGTCCTTCTTTGATATTGTATTGTCTGTCCTTCTTTGACATTGTATTGTCTGTCCTTCTTTGACATTGTATTGTCTGTCCTTCTTTGACATTGTATTGTCTGTCCTTCTTTGACATTGTATTGTCTGTCCTTCTTTGACATTGTATTGTCTGTCCTTCTTTGACATTGTATTGTCTGTCCTTCTTTGACATTGTATTGTCTGTCCTTCTTTGATATTGTATTGTCTGTCCTTCTTTGATATTGTATTGTCTGTCCTTCTTTGACATTGTATTGTCTGTCCTTCTTTGATATTGTATTGTCTGTCCTTCTTTGACATTGTATTGTCTGTCCTTCTTTGATATTGTATTGTCTGTCCTTCTTTGACATTGTATTGTCTGTCCTTCTTTGACATTGTATTGTCTGTCCTTCTTTGACATTGTATTGTCTGTCCTTCTTCGACATTGTATTGTCTGTCCTTCTTTGACATTGTATTGTCTGTCCTTTTTTGACATTGTATTGTCTGTCCTTCTTTGACATTGTATTGTCTGTCCTTCTTTGATATTGTATTGTCTGTCCTTTTTTGACATTGTATTGTCTGTCCTTCTTTGACTTACGGCTTCGGATTACTCTATTGGTATGTTCAAACTTTTCTTAACTTTGCAGTCATGCTGGAATATATAAACCACTTTGATACTCTGTGTTTTGCTGAATATATAAACCACTTTGATACTCTGTGTTTTGCTGGAATATATAAACCACTTTGATACTCGGTGTTTTGCTGGAATATATAACCCACTTTGATACTCTGTGTTTTGCTGGAATATATAACCCACTTTGATACTCTGTGTTTTGCTGGAATTTATAACCCACTTTGATACTCTGTGTTTTGCTGGAATTTATAACCCACTTTGATACTCTGTGTTTTGCTGGAATATATAACCCACTTTGATACTCTATGTTTTGCTGGAATATATAACCCACTTTGATACTCTGTGTTTTGCCGGAATATATAACCCACTTTGATACTCTGTGTTTTGCTGGAATATATAACCCACTTTGATACTCTGTGTTTTGCTGGAATATATAACCCACTTTGATACTCTGTGTTTTGCTGGAATATATAACCCACTTTGACACTCTATGTTTTGCTGGAATTTATAACCCACTTTGACACTATGTTTTGCTGGAATTTATAACCCACTTTGATACTCTGTGTTTTGCTGGAATATATAAACCACTTTGATACTCTGTGTTTTGCTGGAATATATAACCCACTTTGATACTCTGTGTCTTGCTGGAATTTATAACCCACTTTGACACTCTATGTTTTGCTGGAATTTATAACCCACTTTGATACTCTGTGTTTTGCTGGAATATATAAACCACTTTGATACTCTGTGTTTTGCTGGAATATATAAACCACTTTGATACTCTGTGTTTTGCTGGAATGTATAACCCACTTTGATACTCTGTGTTTTGCTGGAATATATAACCCACTTTGATACTCTGTGTTCGTTTTGTTATTCATATAGAATATAAGGGTAATAACAAAATTACTCCGAACAATCTTACAAAGGGAAAGTCAAAACTCATAATTATATAAAATAAACGAGTCGGAAACAAGATGATCATTTAGATACTTGTGTGTTTACTGTCTATTCCTATTTGACTGTTTGATTTTAACCATATCCTAATATATTTAATACATTTACGCTTGCCTGTTTGTTCAGTATGTTATCCTCTTTTTTCTTGCTGTTGGTGAAGATACTTTACCAACCTTTTATTACAAGTCGCGTTTGTTTCTCAAAACACATATGCCAATAATATGAGACAGAGGCACACAGCGTCTTTCATTGAGACACTCCTAAATTCACTCGAATAAATTGATACATTCAGTACCTAGATATACACACGAACAATGCTGTGAAAGAAGTAGATATTTCGTCTTCCCATTTCTTCATTATTACATCGGTGATGAAACGACTAGCATGATCGCATCGAGTGCGAGTGATCCTAGGTTCGCGCCACTGTCGCGTCTAACCAAACACTATATAATTGATATTGGCTGATTATCCGCTAAGCAAACATAATTAAGGAGTAATGGCTCAGAATGAGATGACATGTCCGAGTGGAGAGCGACATGTGTACCCGCGGACTGTTATTTCAGTGAGCTAGTACTATAAAAATGCAGCTAAGCGTGATGGTCTAGTACAAAGCGGACATCGCCATCATCTCATTGAAATGTAACTTGACATAATATAGCTGACAAATTGCTCAATTGGCATTAAACAATAATCTTCTTCCTACATGTCTAACAACTTTTACCCCACGGGATTTAGGGTAGGTATTCCAACCCATAAACCTTGTTTGTGATAGGAGCGTACAGTATGGGCAGATATGTCGCACACATAGTATTGGCCCGTGAGTCCTAAGCAACATTCCTCCCTCAGGCAACCACCGGTAGTGTAATTGTTAGAGTGCTCCTCTCGAGTGCAGTAGGTCGTGGGTTCAAACCCCGGTCGAGTCAAATCAAAGACTATAAAATTGGTATTTGTTGCTTCTCCACTAAGCACGCAACATTAGGGAGAAAGGGCAACAACTGGTTAGCTCGGAATCAGGATAAATTATCCGGGTGGAGGAACAGGTCTACCAGCGGACTAGTACTATCTTGATTCAGTTAAGCGTATTGGTCTAGTTGGTCAACGATTTTGAATTGTTCTTGTCGGAATATAGCTGCAAAATTGATCATTTGGCGTTAAGCAACAATCATTCACTCACTAATTCCTCTCACAGACATACGTGACCTTAGTAGATTTTTGCTATCCCGTTTAAGGTGGTACCATACACTTCAGGTAAAATTTGATCTGCTCGTTTAATTTTCTTATTTTTTTGGCAGTGTGCTTGAATATATCCACTGTAATAAATATAAAAAAATTAACAAATTCCAACCAACAGACTCAGAGCTATAAATTCACTAGCCACATAGCAGCTTTTCTCTCTGTGGGTATGATCACCGAGATGCTTGAAATCTGCATACAAACATCATATGATCAAAACGCTCAACTGATTTTAAAGAGTTATCTCCCTGTAGTGTATGGTACCCCTTTAAGTTGTTTGGATTTCGTTCTTCAAAGACTTGTTTTCTCTTTCAAATCTTTCGACTCTGAGTGTACGTAATGGAGGTTATACACGAATCACGTGGTGTACACTTAGATATCTACGTTTTTATTTACATTGCTTTTACGGAATGTGAACGGCGATGAAGATTTTGGACTTCAGTTTCAGATAGATCGTGATGTTGATTTTCCGGAAATCACTGTCAAGTGATTCTTGGTAGATCCTGTTCCATTTAAACACACGTCGTGTTTTACATTACATTTTGGGGCCGATATATTACATAATTTTAAAATGCAGAACGATAGAGTATGTAAATGTTGAAGATATGTATCAGTAACAAGGTTCGTCGATGATCAATAATGTTTTAACTAAAAAAAATTGGACAAAGTGAGACACTGCTAATTTTGTCACAGACAAATTGGACAACACGAATCAAAAGGTACTCTGGAATATGAAAAGAAAACTGGACACTTGTCTAACACGATTAGTCATAATGGGTAGACATCATTTTTAGAAACAATGAAAAGAACATTTAAAATTTAGTTAACCCTAGCTAGTATTATCCTATATAAAATTAATCTTGCATGTGTCATTTAGCCTTTCTATATGGTTAGGTGGTAAAGTTAAACTATTGATTTGACCTTCAAATGTTTTAGCTTTGAGAGTACCTTATGAAGGTTATTCCAGAAACGCGTCGTGCACACCAAATGTGATATCTATACTTTTTATTCCATATTTTGTTATTATAGCGGACACCTGCAATATCTATATAAATACTTTCAATAAGTTCAGAATGAGTTCTTAAGTTTAACAAACTAGACTACATAAACCAGATCTAAATGGCTGCCATTTACAAAACATCACTTTCCTCAATTTTAAATAAACTGACAAATATGGCCCCTTCAAGAGACAATATAGTGACATATTGTTATAGAATACTGTGAAATCATTGAAAAGCGTGGGGTTCTAACGAAATACAATTTTCCCGTTGACGGTTGCCTGTAGTGTTTGAAACCACAAATTCAAGAACCCAGGAATCACTGCATTTTGTAGAAACCACGAAAATTGGTAGCAACGAATAAAATTCCTTGCACAGTACAATTTCCCCAGTGAAACAATGCAATAAACCTTGTAATGAAGTTATAATATAATAAAACAACAAAATAACAAATCAATCGTTTCATTCTTCGACTACAGCAGTATCATAAAAACAAAATAACCCGGAAATAATTCACCCTGATGGACAAATTGTTACAGTTTTGTATTAATAAAACTGTCCTCAAAATATCAATATGTGAATATGTATTTTTGATATACAAGTATTTTTGAGCAATTGTTATGGTATGGAATTTAAACCGCCTTACAATTCTCATAAAACGTCTGACATATCTTTGACAACGCCATTGTTTCTTTTTCCTATATTGCGGTAAGATGATCCTCGAATTGTTCTACTTATTTCGTCGTCATTTTGGGCCGACGACGATAACAACGATTCATCTGCCAAGTCAGCTTCATCTCGCTTGCCAATGTTTCGAAAAGCCATTCTATCATCTCTCTCAAACGTTGGATCTCTTTTTCCTATATTTCGGAAAGACATTCTATCGTTTCTCTCAAACGTTGGATCTCTTTTTCCTATATTTCGGAAAGACATTCTATCGTTTCTCTCAAACGTTGGATCTCTTTTTCCTATATTTCGGAAAGACATTCGAGTATCTCTATCAAAAAATTGATCTTTTTTCCCGATATTTCGAAATGCCATTCTGTCGTCACGTTCAAACAAAGGATCTCTTTTCCCTATATTTCGAAAAGCCGTTCTGCTATCTCTTTCATATAAGGGATCTCTTTTACCGATATTTCGAAATGCCATTCTACTATCTCGTTCAAAATTTGGATCTCTCTTCCCAGTGTTTCTGAAGGCCATTCTGTCATCTCGTTCAAATTGTAACGAATCTCTTTTTCCTATATTTCGAAATGCCATTCTATTGTCCCTTTCAAATAATGGATCCCTTTTTCCAATATTTCGAAATGCCAACCTTTTCCCGATATTTCGAAATGCCATCCTTTTCCCGATATTTCGGAAAGCCAGTCTATCATCACGCTCGAATGCATCTGCTGCTCTTTTCCCAACGTTTCGATAATAAGATCTTGGGAATCTAATATCTCTTTTACTTAGTTTTTGTCCCTCTTCAACCTCAGTAGCATCACGTTTGCCTATATTTCGGAAAAATGCACTATTTCGTTTACCGATATTCCTAAAACTATATAATCCACCTCTTTTACCTACGTTTCGAAAGCTGTACGCACGTTTCCCGATGTTTCGAAGAGATATTGGATCTTTAAGACCCTGCCGTTGTAGCATCCAAAGAGCCAGATAAGACCTGAAGCAACTTAGATTATCATGAAATCCATAGCATATCGACCGTTTGTGCTTTGAGTGGTCTGACTCGTCTGAAAGTGTACTTCCGTGTGTGGTGTCATCTCCCATTCTTTCGGAAGACGATTCATTCGGAATGTTTACTTGAAATGAATCATCATTGTTTCTGAAATAATTTGGCCTTTCTTTATCCAAATCTTTCTGGATTAGAAAGTCATTTACTTCATTGTACAATTTGCTTATTAACTGGTCGTTTAAATGTAAATTCTTTTTCCATGTTTCCAAATCCGACGGATCTAAAAATAAAAAACAAACAAAATAGGAATGTACTAAATAAACAATCGATACATAAGTGTACATATCAAGTATATTGAGTGCTTTATGTCATCTACAACAATATTGAAGTTATATCGTGATGTATCGTGGAGAAATCTGGAATACCACCAAACAAGCAAAAACAATAAAAAAAAAAACAAGACAAAGCCAAAAAAAAAAAGGAGAGAAAAAAATATAGATAACAAAAAACATAAACTAAAAAATGAAGGAAAAAACAAACAAAAAAAAGAAAAGAAAAAAATACAGAAAAAACAAAAAAAAGACTCTTTTTTAAGAAATATATCTCGTCGCAAACTGTACGTCATGGAGATAGTTACTGATGACATACACAATGATAAATCTTACTGTCTACAATTACGGGTACATGATATATCTCGATAGAACAAAGCTAGAAAATATTTACTTCCAATATACGTTAGTGAATGTTAATGAACAATTGTAGACTGAAATCCTACCTGGAATTAATATAGACAAAGTATGAATGACCGACAAGAAACCAATAAGCAGAATATGTAGTTTTAATTATCATGGGTAATTTAATAAACTATGCATAGTCTAGTGTCTATACAATATAAGGCCCATTCAACGAGAAACAACAGTTTAACATACAGTAATTAAACAAATACTTATGGTTTTAACAACTACAAAATATAAGTAATCATATACATATTTGAAACAAACCTGAAAACAATATCAACGGAGAATGATTTTAGATTTCAATATATATTGTAAATAAGGGTAATAACAAAATTACCGAACTCCGAACAACCCCACAAAGTGAAAGTCAAAACTCATAATTATATAAACAGACAAAATCAGTCAACAACCGGAAAACTGTGAAAACCGCAATGACCCTGACTTGGTACAGGCATTTCTAAAGAAATGGTGGGTTGAATTAGATTCTAAAGCGCCAAACCTCCCGCTCTCACCACGGCTCAAAGGCTCCGGCCATCACTACAGCAGTATCTAAATACAGGAATAAAACAGGTAAAATAGTTGTCAAAGCAGTACCATATTCGGTGACGCAAAGTACTGTTTTATCTGACGTCTTTCAAAAATTCTCTAATGTACACAAGATTATCTTGCGAAAGCATGAGTTGAATTATCTGCCCTTCGGGGGGGTTGCTGAATTATCTCCCCTGATTCATTTTCAATTAACTAGACCTAATGCACTTTTAATTGTAAAGTTAAATGTCAGATTTATTTTGATGTCATTTTTCATTTAGAAAAATGTGGATTTTGCAATCATATCAAATTGAAATTGTTATTCTTTGCCATGAATACTGATCAAAAATTGAATACCGGGGGACAACCATCCATCAACCGCCGTCATATTTCAATGATATTAAATATATCAAAGTCAACATAAGAACAATATTCTGCTCTTTAGCTGTACAGACTCTTTATGTGATTGTAGTGTAACATGTATTGTAAATAGTAATTGTTATCGACTTCAAGCTTATTAAGTATTCTTTTTGTATTAATAGCCATTTCTAGATTGCAATCTTGGCTCAAAATAAAAACCATAGGTTTTTTTTGTCGTCTTAAACACTATTTATTGCCTCGTTTTGGTGAAATTGAGAAGCGGTAACTTGATGCCTAGGAACACTTCCTACATCCGTTAAGGAGTGGGGGTGTAAATGAGTACAATATGTCTCCAAGGTATTCCACGTATTAATTCCAAACACCAACTTAAAATAATAAAAACGTAGATATTAAATTTAGTTTCTGGAATAACCTTTATTAGGTACACTCAAAGCCAAAATATTTGACAGATGAATAATTTTAAAATCTTTGGGAGCAAGAAAACCAAAAGGACCTAAGCAGAGTAGCCAAAATCGGTCAATGGTCGTCTATGCCTGAGGGAGGAGTACCTTAATTTTAATAATTAAATAACGTACGTAACGCTTAGCTCCATCATGAAATAAGAGGTTCGGAAATGACAACTGCTTGATTGTTATTCAATAAAAAGGTAGGATCGGGACGGATGGTCCTACGAATTGATATTAGGTACCCACAAGTATGGTCAGAAAACGTTGCCTTGCATTCTCCTAGCAAGATTGTCCACATTCAGCAATCTTTACTAATTACTAACCAGTACTATAATGCGAACGGATTTTCGATTAAAAATCAAAAAATAGGTCCACAATGAATTACAGCCTAATCACAACAACATGATGAAAATGAAGTAAATAGGAGTGTTCCGGAAGTGTACATATGTTTGACTACATTAATGACGATGACAAGTATATTCCCTGAAGCCGGTAAAGACGAACACATAATAGACCAGACCGAAATAATTTTTTGAGTAAGAGGGTGAGTCGGGTGCAACAAGTAAAAGTACAAACACAAAGGTAAGACGAATAGAAGTGGAAAAGCTAAGACAATACCATAAATGGCGGCAGCGAGACCAGTTGTTCAGGAAAAAATACCTTGCCTCATTTACAGAAATTTACAAGTTTATGCATACAAGTCTTCTGCATCTAGTTGTTATGATGTATATATCAATCAATTCATGATGATAATAATATAATATATGTTTCAATATCATCAGAGTATGTTTCATATAACATTGAATAAACACACAAATAAGACTCTTCTGACAATGTGGCATATTAATAAACACACAAACAAGACTCTTCTGACAATGTGGCATATTAATAAACACACAAACTAGACTCTTCTGACAATGTGGCATATTAATAAACACACAAACAAGACTCTTCTGACAATGTGGCATATTAATAAACACACAAACTAGACTCTTCTGACAATGTGGCATATTAATAAACACACAAACAAGACTCTTCTGACAATGTGGCATATTAATAAACACACAAACAAGACTCTTCTGGCAATGTGGATTATTAATAAACACACAAACAAGACTCTTCTGGCAATGTGGCATATTTTTTCTTGTCTATCATTTTATTACAGAAATAAACAGTTTGTTCCTTTAAGCATCAGACATTGACATATTTAAAATAAAAATATTAAAAGGAGTATTCGAAAATGTAATCAACTACAACAATACGAACAAACCAACATTTCTAAGCACTACTAAGTTGTGTGCCACTTTCAGATAAATTTGACAATTTGAATTTTGTTTATCCTACAGCATTGAATTCGCCAGAATGTTAAGAATAACGCATATCTGTCAACAGAAATGAGTTACTAAAAATCAATTGTAGCGGATATTTACAGGACAGGAAAATATATCCTGTTCATAAATCTTGGTCTTTTGTTCCAAACTGTTGTGCTTGCGCTTTATGTTCTTGCTGTATTTATATCTATGTTGTGTTTAGTAAAAAATAAATTGATATTATTTCTAGCATTGCGTGCGTCTGGTGTTGATTCAAAATTCAATGTATATTTTTGAAAATAATTCAATTCATCAAGTTATGATGTTCCTTATATCACCAATTTATTTTAAAATACCATTTCCCATTTTTTTCTTTTATTACTATGCTGTGCAGTATTAGCGTCATTTTTATTACATGAAGGAAGCTATTTTCCTATTTGTTTTAGCCGCAGGAAACACTGATTAAGAAAGAGTTTGAAGATACCAAAGGGGTAACCAGAAACCTTAGTTCGAAGGACAGGCAATGTAATGGCCAACAGAAAAGGGACAAATAATTATCTGTAATCACTACAAAGGAAACTGAAGATCGAGCAACACAAACTCAACTAAAAACCAGGATTCCTGCTCCACTAGTAATACTCGTCGTGTTACTGTTACACGACACAAGCATCATCTGATATATAGTTTATATAGAAAATGCAAAAGAATAAAGACTAATGACACTCTTAGAACGTATTTAGAAAATATTGATCTATATCAACACATAAATATTTCTCAATTCTGGAACTGTTCCGAATGGCATAATATATTATGTTTTTCGTTTTATTCAATTTTTTTATAGTAATTTTGTACTTTATCTTTTGGCCATTGTGTTGTCTGTTCTTCTTCGATATACGGATTCTGATTACCCCTTTGATATCTTCAAACTCTTTTTAATCAGTGTTTCCTGCGGCTAAAACAAATAGGAAAATAGTTTCCTTCATTTACGTATTACTAATTAATGTAAATTGTTGAATGAGTTGGTTGTAGATTTGCTTAAAAATATATCAATCGTAAATTATATAAATTATTTTCCATACAGAACCTCACCATATCTGGTGAAAGAATAATTGCACGTTTTACGACTTATCACGCCATCTATATCCGTCCTGTAACCTCAAATGTTTAAAGTGAACTGGTTAAGAGTTTAATGTGCTATTTTATTTTATCTGATACAAGATAACCCTGATTCAGACTTAAACACAGAAACCCTTCCATATTTATTGCTATTTAAGTAGAATCTGCTATATTCATGTTGTGCGTGGAACTTTGTTTTAGCTCGTTAAAGTTTCTTTGTGTTGACGGCCTTTGATGGAAAGTCTTACATTACACATGTTTAGCAGAACATAAAATCACAATACATGATATCGATACAAGTACACATGAAAGAACATACAAACCAATTAAAGTAAAGGAACAGCTCTTTTGTAAATTATGTTTCTATAGTTACTCAAGTACACGAGGGTCTTCAATTATAAACATAAGAAACGTTTGAAGAAATTAAAGGAGCAATCACAAATCAAAGTACAAACAATATAATGTTCAAAAGAAATGGGACAAAAGGATAAATAATAACAGACAGAAAACTACACAGAAAACTAAAGATCGAGCAACATGAAGTAAAAAAACCCAACAACAACAAATATTAGAGGTGAACTCAGGTCTTAAAGTGAGTATGAAACTGCCTTTAGCTAACATATTTTCTTTATTATTGGTTAATATATGCACAAGTACGGGCATGGTAAAATAAAGTTTAAACAGTGATAGCCAACAAGTCCACCAATATCAACAAAAACGAACAATTATCTCTCATTTCAAATCATTGAACACAAAAAGACCACGGGATATGCAGATAGAAATACAAGTCCTGGTGTGGGCAGGTACAAATGCTTTGATGGCAACTGGAATATAGAAATATTGTCCCAAATGTAGAACACTATCAAAAAGATTTCTAGGAGCTTGAAGATACCAAAAGGGGTAATCAGAAACCTTAAATTGAAGGACAGACAATACAATAGCAAAAACCAAAAGGACAAACAACGATCTACAAAACATTTCACATAAAACTAAAGATCGAGCAACACGAACCCCACTAAAAACCGGGGTGAAATCATGTGCTCCGGAAGGGTTGGCAACTCCTGCTCCACGTGTGGCACTAATCGGTTGAAGTAATAATACACTATAACTTATCAATATGACCGACATTTCACCTCGAATTAACCACCACACAATATTAATATATCATATCCATATCACTAAATGAATACGAGACAATATGATCAATTTGATTCCTTGTGAACGAGATAATCCTTCCCACGTTGAAATATCAAGGTTATGTGCTGCTCGAAACAGACGACAACACAACATTCCTCCTTAGATAAATGCACATTTATCAAATAAAATCCTTTTTTGGTATAGGTGAAAAGGGAGATAAATCAATCTCTGTGATTTATAGTAATATTATTTCCCTTTAATTTGGCGTTGAGGACTGTACAGATAAATGTAGTAGTTTTGATTCTGTGCGGAGTATTTCAAACATTTAAGTTTGGCCTCATTAAACTAGTTTAACCCCTCAACATTTTATTATTATTATTATTAATGTACCACCAGACCAGTACAGTGAACGGTCATGTATACATGTGTCAGAGGTATCGATTGTTTCTCTGTTTCTATGATATCTTTTATTATTATTATTATTATTAATGTACATGTACCAGACCAGTACAGTGAACGGTCATGTATACATGTGTCAGAGGTATCGATTGTTTCTCTGTTTCTATGATATCTTTTATTATTATTATTATTATTAATGTACATGTACCAGACCAGTACAGTGAACGGTCATGTATACATGTGTCAGAGGTATTGATTGTTTCTCTGTTTCTATGATATCTTTTATTATTATTATTATTATTAATGTACATGTACCAGACCAGTACAGTGAACGGTCATGTATACATGTGTCAGAGGTATCGATTGTTTCTCTGTTTCTATGATATCTTTTATTATTATTATTATTAATGTACATGTACCAGACCAGTACAGTGAACGGTCATGTATACATGTGTCAGAGGTATCGATTGTTTCTCTGTTTCTATATCTTTTATTATTATTATTATCAATGTACATGTACCAGACCAGTACAGTGAACGGTCATGTATACATGTGTCAGAGGTATTGATTGTTTCTCTGTTTCTATGATATCTTTTATTATTATTATTATTAATGTACATGTACCAGACCAGTACAGTGAACGGTCATGTATACATGTGTCAGAGGTATCCATTGTTTCTCTGTTTCTATGATATCTTTTATTATTATTATTATTAATGTACATGTACCAGACCAGTACAGTGAACGGTCATGTATACATGTGTCAGAGGTATTGATTGTTTCTCTGTTTCTATATCTTTTATTATTATTATTATTAATGTACATGTACCAGACCAGTACAGTGAACGGTCATGTATACATGTGTCAGAGGTATCCATTGTTTCTCTGTTACTATGATATCTTTTATTATTATTATTATTAATGTACATGTACCAGACCAGTACAGTGAACGATCTTGTATACATGTGTCAGAGGTATCGATTATTTCTCTGTTTCTGGGATATCTTTTATTATTATTATTATTAATGTACATGTACCAGACCAGTACAGTGAACGGTCATGTATACAAGTGTCAGAGGTATCGATTGTTTCTCTGTTTCTATGATATCTTTTATTATTATTATTATTATTAATGTACATGTACCAGACCAGTACAGTGAACGGTCATGTATACAAGTGTCAGAGGTATCGATTGTTTCTCTGTTTCTATGATATCTTTTATTATTATTATTATTAATGTACATGTACCAGACCAGTACAGTGAACGGTCATGTATACATGTGTCAGAGGTATCGATTGTTTCTCTGTTTCTATGATATCTTTTATTATTATTATTATTAATGTACATGTACCAGACCAGTACAGTGAACGGTCATGTATACATGTGTCAGAGGTATTGATTGTTTCTCTGTTTCTATGATATCTTTTATTATTATTATTATTATTAATGTACATGTACCAGACCAGTACAGTGAACGGTCATGTATACATGTGTCAGAGGTATTGATTGTTTCTCTGTTTCTATATCTTTTATTATTATTATTATTAATGTACATGTACCAGACCAGTACAGTGAACGGTCATGTATACATGTGTCAGAGGTATCGATTGTTTCTCTGTTTCTATATCTTTTATTATTATTATTATTAATGTACATGTACCAGACCAGTACAGTGAACGGTCATGTATACATGTGTCAGAGGTATCGATTGCTTCTCTGTTTCTATGATATCTTTTATTATTATTATTATTAATGTACATGTACCAGACCAGTACAGTGAACGATCTTGTATACATGTGTCAGAGGTATCGAGTGTTTCTCTGTTTCTATGATATCTTTTATTATTATTATTATTATTAATGTACATGTACCAGACCAGTACAGTGAACGGTCATGTATACATGTGCCATAAGTATCGATTGTTTCTCTGTTTCTATGATATCTTTTATTATTATCATTATTAATGTACATGTACCAGACAAGTACAGTGAACGATCTTGTATACATGTGTCAGAGGTATCGATTGTTTCTCTGTTTCTATGATATCTTTTATTATTATTATTATTAATGTACATGTACCAGACCAGTACAGTGAACGGTCATGTATACATGTGTCAGAGGTATCGATTGTTTCTTTGTTTCTATGATATCTTTTATTATTATTATTATTAATGTACATGTACCAGACCAGTACATTGAACGGTCATGTATACATGTGTCAGAGGTATCGATTGTTTCTCTGTTTCTATATCTTTTATTATTATTATTATTAATGTACATGTACCAGACCAGTACAGTGAACGGTCATGTATACAAGTGTCAGAGGTATCGATTGTTTCTCTGTTTCTATGATATCTTTTATTATTATTATTATTAATGTACATGTACCAGACCAGTACAGTGAACGGTCATGTATACATGTGTCAGAGGTATCGATTTTTTCTCTGTTTCTATGATATCTTTTATTATTATTATTATTAATGTACATGTACCAGACCAGTACAGTGAACGGTCATGTATACATGTGTCAGAGGTATCGATTGTTTCTCTGTTTCTATATCTTTTATTATTATTATTATTAATGTACATGTACCAGACCAGTACAGTGAACGGTCATGTATACATGTGTCAGAGGTATCGATTGTTTCTCTGTTTCTATGATATCTTTTATTATTATTATTATTAATGTACATGTACCAGACCAGTACAGTGAACGGTCATGTATACATGTGTCAGAGGTATCGATTGTTTCTCTGTTTCTATGATATCTTTTATTATTATTATTATTAATGTACATGTACCAGACCAGTACAGTGAACGGTCATATATACATGTGCCAGAGATATCGATTGTTTCTCTGTTTCTATGATATCTTTTTTTATTATTATTATTATTATTATTAATGTACATGTACCAGACCAGTACAGTGAACGATCTTGTATACATGTGTCAGAGATATCGATTGTTTCTCTGTTTCTATGATATCTTTTATTATTATTATTATTAATGTACATGTACCAGACCAGTACAGTGAACGGTCATGTATACATGTGTCAGAGGTATTGATTGTTTCTCTGTTTCTATATCTTTTATTATTATTATTATTAATGTACATGTACCAGACCAGTACAGTGAACGGTCATGTATACATGTGTCAGAGGTATCCATTGTTTCTCTGTTACTATGATATCTTTTATTATTATTATTATTAATGTACATGTACCAGACCAGTACAGTGAACGATCTTGTATACATGTGTCAGAGGTATCGATTATTTCTCTGTTTCTGGGATATCTTTTATTATTATTATTATTAATGTACATGTACCAGACCAGTACAGTGAACGGTCATGTATACAAGTGTCAGAGGTATCGATTGTTTCTCTGTTTCTATGATATCTTTTATTATTATTATTATTATTAATGAACATGTACCAGACCAGTACAGTGAACGGTCATGTATACAAGTGTCAGAGGTATCGATTGTTTCTCTGTTTCTATGATATCTTTTATTATTATTATTATTAATGTACATGTACCAGACCAGTACAGTGAACGGTCATGTATACATGTGTCAGAGGTATCGATTGTTTCTCTGTTTCTATGATATCTTTTATTATTATTATTATTATTAATGTACATGTACCAGACCAGTACAGTGAACGGTCATGTATACATGTGTCAGAGGTATTGATTGTTTCTCTGTTTCTATGATATCTTTTATTATTATTATTATTATTAATGTACATGTACCAGACCAGTACAGTGAACGGTCATGTATACATGTGTCAGAGGTATTGATTGTTTCTCTGTTTCTATATCTTTTATTATTATTATTATTAATGTACATGTACCAGACCAGTACAGTGAACGGTCATGTATACATGTGTCAGAGGTATCGATTGTTTCTCTGTTTCTATATCTTTTATTATTATTATTATTAATGTACATGTACCAGACCAGTACAGTGAACGGTCATGTATACATGTGTCAGAGGTATCGATTGCTTCTCTGTTTCTATGATATCTTTTATTATTATTATTATTAATGTACATGTACCAGACCAGTACAGTGAACGATCTTGTATACATGTGTCAGAGGTATCGAGTGTTTCTCTGTTTCTATGATATCTTTTATTATTATTATTATTATTAATGTACATGTACCAGACCAGTACAGTGAACGGTCATGTATACATGTGCCATAAGTATCGATTGTTTCTCTGTTTCTATGATATCTTTTATTATTATCATTATTAATGTACATGTACCAGACAAGTACAGTGAACGATCTTGTATACATGTGTCAGAGGTATCGATTGTTTCTCTGTTTCTATGATATCTTTTATTATTATTATTATTAATGTACATGTACCAGACCAGTACAGTGAACGGTCATGTATACATGTGTCAGAGGTATCGATTGTTTCTTTGTTTCTATGATATCTTTTATTATTATTATTATTAATGTACATGTACCAGACCAGTACATTGAACGGTCATGTCTACATGTGTCAGAGGTATCGATTGTTTCTCTGTTTCTATATCTTTTATTATTATTATTATTAATGTACATGTACCAGACCAGTACAGTGAACGGTCATGTATACAAGTGTCAGAGGTATCGATTGTTTCTCTGTTTCTATGATATCTTTTATTATTATTATTATTAATGTACATGTACCAGACCAGTACAGTGAACGGTCATGTATACATGTGTCAGAGGTATCGATTGTTTCTCTGTTTCTATGATATCTTTTATTATTATTATTATTAATGTACATGTACCAGACCAGTACAGTGAACGGTCATGTATACATGTGTCAGAGGTATCGATTGTTTCTCTGTTTCTATATCTTTTATTATTATTATTATTAATGTACATGTACCAGACCAGTACAGTGAACGGTCATGTATACATGTGTCAGAGGTATCGATTGTTTCTCTGTTTCTATGATATCTTTTATTATTATTATTATTAATGTACATGTACCAGACCAGTACAGTGAACGGTCATGTATACATGTGTCAGAGGTATCGATTGTTTCTCTGTTTCTATGATATCTTTTATTATTATTATTATTAATGTACATGTACCAGACCAGTACAGTGAACGGTCATGTATACATGTGCCAGAGATATCGATTGTTTCTCTGTTTCTATGATATCTTTTTTTATTATTATTATTATTATTATTAATGTACATGTACCAGACCAGTACAGTGAACGATCTTGTATACATGTGTCAGAGATATCGATTGTTTCTCTGTTTCTATGATATCTTTTATTATTATTATTATTAATGTACATGTACCAGACCAGTACAGTGAACGGTCATGTATACATGTGTCAGAGGTATCGATTGTTTCTCTGTTTCTATGATATCTTTTATTATTATTATTATTAATGTACATGTACCAGACCAGTACAGTGAACGGTCATATATACATGTGTCAGAGATATCGATTGTTTCTCTGTTTCTATGATATCTTTTATTATTATTATTATTATTAATTTACATGTACCAGACCAGTACAGTGAACGGTCATGTATACATGTGTCAGAGGTATCGATTGTTTCTCTGTTTCTATGATATCTTTTATTATTATTATTATTATTAATGTACATGTATCAGACCAGTACAGTGAACGGTCTTGTATACATGTGTCAGAGATATCGATTGTTTCTCTGTTTCTATGATATTTTTTATTATTATTATTATTAATGTACATGTACCAGACCAGTACAGTGAACGGTCATGTATACATGTGTCTGAGGTATCGATTGTTTCTCTGTTTCTATGATATATTTTATTATTATTATTATTATTATTAATGTACATGTACCAGACCAGTACAGTGAACGATCATGTATACATGTGTCAGAGGTATCGATTGTTTCTCTGTTTCTATGATATCTTTTATTATTATTATTATTAATGTACATGTACCAGACCAGTACAGTGAACGGTCGTGTATACATGTGCCAGGAGTATCGATTGTTTCTCTGTTTCTATGATATCTTTTATTATTATTATTATTATTATTATTAATGTACATGTACCAGACCAGTACAGTGAACGATCTTGTATACATGTGTCAGAGATATCGATTGTTTCTCTGTTTCTATGATATCTTTTATTATTATTATTATTAATGTACATGTACCATACCAGTACAGTGAACGGTCATGTATACATGTGTCAGAGGTATCGATTGTTTCTCTGTTTCTATGATATATTTTATTATTATTGTTATTATTATTAATGTACATGTACCAGACCAGTACAGTGAACGGTCATGTATACATGTGTCAGAGGTATCGATTGTTTCTCTGTTTCTATGATATCTTTTATTATTATTATTATTAATGTACATGTACCAGACCAGTACAGTGAACGGTCATGTATACATGTGTCAGAGATATCGATTGTTTCTCTGTTTCTATGATATCTTTTATTATTATTATTATTATTAATGTACATGTACCAGACCAGTACAGTGAACGGTCATGTATACATGTGTCAGAGGTATCGATTGTTTCTCTATTTCTATGATATCTTTTATTATTATTATTATTATTAATGTACATGTACCAGACCAGTACAGTGAACGATCTTGTATACATGTGTCTGAGATATCGATTGTTTCTCTGTTTCTATGATATCTTTTATTATTATTATTATTAATGTACATGTACCAGACCAGTACAGTGAACGGTCATGTATACATGTGTCAGAGGTATCGATTATTTCTCTGTTTCTATGATATCTTTTATTATTATTATTATTAATGTACATGTACCAGACCAGTACAGTGAACGGTCATGTATACATGTGTCAGAGGTATCCATTGTTTCTCTGTTTCTATGATATATTTTATTATTATTATTATTAATGTACATGTACCAGACCAGTACAGTGAGTGGTCATGTATACATGTGTCAGAGGTATCCATTGTTTCTCTGTTTCAATGATATCTTTTATAATTATTATTATTAATGTACATGTACCAGACCAGTACAGTGAACGATCTTGTATACATGTGTCAGAGATATCGATTGTTTCTCTGTTTCTATGATATCTTTTATTATTATTATTATTATTAATGTACATGTACCAGACCAGTACAGTGAACGGTCATGTATACATGTGTCAGAGATATCCCTTGTTTCTATGATGTCTTTTATTATTATTATTAATAATGTACATGTACCAGACCAGTACAGTGAACGGTCATGTATACATGTGTCAGAGGTATCCATTGTTTCTCTGTTTCTATGATATCTTTTATTATTATTATTATTAATGTACATGTACCAGACCAGTACAGTGAGCGGTCATGTATATATGTGTCAGAGGTATTGATTGTTTCTCTGTTTCTATGATATCTTTTATTATTATTATTAATGTACATGTACCAGACCAGTACAGTGAACGATTATGTATACATGTGTCAGAGGTATCCATTGTTTCTATGATATCTTTTATTATTATTATTATTAATGTACATGTACCAGACCAGTACAGTGAACGGTCATGTATACATGTGTGAGAGGTATCCATTGTTTCTCTGTTTCTATGGTATCTTTTATTATTATTATTATTAATGTACATGTACCAGACCAGTACAGTGAACGATCTTGTATACATGTGTCAGAGATATCGATTGTTTCTCTGTTTCTATGATATCTTTTATTATTATTATTATTAATGTACATATACCAGACCAGTACAGTGAACGATCTTGTATACATATGTCAGAGGTATCGATTGTTTCTCTGTTTCTATGATATATTTTATTATTATTATTATTATTAATGTACATGTACCAGACCAGTACAGTGAGTGGTCATGTATACATGTGTCAGAGGTATACATTGTTTCTCTGATATCTTTTATTATTATTATTATTAATGTACATGTACCAGACCAGTACAGTGAACTATCTTCTATACATGTGTCAGAGGTATCGATTGTTTCTCTGTTTCTATGATATCTTTTATTATTATTATTATTAATGTACATGTACCAGACCAGTACAGTGAACGGTCATGTATACATGTGTCAGATGTATCGATTGTTTCTCTGTTTCTATGATATCTTTTATTATTATTATTATTATTAATGTACATGTACCAGACCAGTACAGTGAGTGGTCATGTATACATGTGTCAGAGGTATCGATTGTTTCTCTGTTTCTATGATATCTTTTATTATTATTATTATTAATGTACATGTACCAGACCAGTACAGTGAACGGTCATATATACATGTGTCAGAGATATCGATTGTTTCTCTGTTTCTATGATATCTTTTATTATTATTATTATTATTAATTTACATGTACCAGACCAGTACAGTGAACGGTCATGTATACATGTGTCAGAGGTATCGATTGTTTCTCTGTTTCTATGATATCTTTTATTATTATTATTATTATTAATGTACATGTATCAGACCAGTACAGTGAACGATCTTGTATACATGTGTCAGAGATATCGATTGTTTCTCTGTTTCTATGATATCTTTTATTATTATTATTATTATTAATGTACATGTACCAGACCAGTACAGTGAACAGTCATGTATACATGTGTCGGAGGTATCGATTGTTTCTCTGTTTCTATGATATATTTTATTATTATTATTATTATTATTAATGTACATGTCCCAGACCAGTACAGTGAACGATCATGTATACATGTGTCAGAGGTATCGATTGTTTCTCTGTTTCTATGATATCTTTTATTATTATTATTATTAATGTACATGTACCAGACCAGTACAGTGAACGGTCATGTATACATGTGCCAGGAGTATCGATTGTTTCTCTGTTTCTATGATATCTTTTATTATTATTATTATTATTATTATTAATGTACATGTACCAGACCATTACAGCGAACGATCTTGTATACATGTGTCAGAGGTATCGATTGTTTCTCTGTTTCTATGATATATTTTATTATTATTGTTATTATTATTAATGTACATGTACCAGACCAGTACAGTGAACGGTCATGTATACATGTGTCAGAGGTATCGATTGTTTCTCTGTTTCTATGATATCTTTTATTATTATTATTATTAATGTACATGTACCAGACCAGTACAGTGAACGGTCATGTATACATGTTTCAGAGATATCGATTGTTTCTCTGTTTCTATGATATCTTTTATTATTATTATTATTATTAATGTACATGTACCAGACCAGTACAGTGAACGGTCATGTATACATGTGTCAGAGGTATCGATTGTTTCTCTATTTCTATGATATCTTTTATTATTATTATTATTATTAATGTACATGTACCAGACCAGTACAGTAAACGATCTTGTATACATGTGTCTGAGATATCGATTGTTTCTCTGTTTCTATGATATCTTTTATTATTATTATTATTAATGTACATGTACCAGACCAGTACAGTGAACGGTCATGTATACATGTGTCAGAGGTATCGATTATTTCTCTGTTTCTATGATATCTTTTATTATTATTATTATTAATGTACATGTACCAGACCAGTACAGTGAACGGTCATGTATACATGTGTCAGAGGTATCGATTGTTTCTCTGTTTCTATGATATCTTTTATTATTATTATTATTAATGTACATGTACCAGACCAGTACAGTGAACGGTCATGTATACATGTTTCAGAGATATCGATTGTTTCTCTGTTTCTATGATATCTTTTATTATTATTATTATTATTAATGTACATGTACCAGACCAGTACAGTGAACGGTCATGTATACATGTGTCAGAGGTATCGATTGTTTCTCTATTTCTATGATATCTTTTATTATTATTATTATTATTAATGTACATGTACCAGACCAGTACAGTGAACGATCTTGTATACATGTGTCTGAGATATCGATTGTTTCTCTGTTTCTATGATATCTTTTATTATTATTATTATTAATGTACATGTACCAGACCAGTACAGTGAACGGTCATGTATACATGTGTCAGAGGTATCGATTATTTCTCTGTTTCTATGATATCTTTTATTATTATTATTATTAATGTACATGTACCAGACCAGTACAGTGAACGGTCATGTATACATGTGTCAGAGGTATCCATTGTTTCTCTGTTTCTATGATATATTTTATTATTATTATTATTAATGTACATGTACCAGACCAGTACAGTGAACGTCATGTATACATGTGTCAGAGGTATCGATTGTTTCTCTGTTTCTATGATATCTTTTATTATTATTATTATTAATGTACATGTACCAGACCAGTACAGTGAACGGTCATGTATACATGTGTCAGAGGTATCGATTATTTCTCTGTTTCTATGATATCTTTTATTATTATTATTATTAATGTACATGTACCAGACCAGTACAGTGAGTGGTCATGTATACATGTGTCAGAGGTATCCATTGTTTCTCTGTTTCAATGATATCTTTTATAATTATTATTATTAATGTACATGTACCAGACCAGTACAGTGAACGATCTTGTATACATGTGTCAGAGATATCGATTGTTTCTCTGTTTCTATGATATCTTTTATTATTATTATTATTATTAATGTACATGTACCAGACCAGTACAGTGAACGGTCATGTATACATGTGTCAGAGATATGCCTTGTTTCTATGATGTCTTTTATTATTATTATTAATAATGTACATGTACCAGACCAGTACAGTGAACGGTCATGTATACATGTGTCAGAGGTATCCATTGTTTCTCTGTTTCTGTGATATCTTTTATTATTATTATTATTAATGTACATGTACCAGACCAGTACAGTGAGCGGTCATGTATATATGTGTCAGAGGTATTGATTGTTTCTCTGTTTCTATGATATCTTTTATTATTATTATTAATGTACATGTACCAGACCAGTACAGTGAACGATTATGTATACATGTGTCAGAGGTATCCATTGTTTCTATGATATCTTTTATTATTATTATTATTAATGTACATGTACCAGACCAGTACAGTGAACGGTCATGTATACATGTGTGAGAGGTATCCATTGTTTCTCTGTTTCTATGGTATCTTTTATTATTATTATTATTAATGTACATGTACCAGACCAGTACAGTGAACGATCTTGTATACATGTGTCAGAGATATCGATTGTTTCTCTGTTTCTATGATATCTTTTATTATTATTATTATTATTAATGTACATATACCAGACCAGTACAGTGAACGATCTTGTATACATATGTCAGAGGTATCGATTGTTTCTCTGTTTCTATGATATATTTTATTATTATTATTATTATTAATGTACATGTACCAGACCAGTACAGTGAGTGGTCATGTATACATGTGTCAGAGGTATACATTGTTTCTCTGATATCTTTTATTATTATTATTATTAATGTACATGTACCAGACCAGTACAGTGAACTATCTTCTATACATGTGTCAGAGGTATCGATTGTTTCTCTGTTTCTATGATATCTTTTATTATTATTATTATTAATGTACATGTACCAGACCAGTACAGTGAACGGTCATGTATACATGTGTCAGATGTATCGATTGTTTCTCTGTTTCTATGATATCTTTTATTATTATTATTATTATTAATGTACATGTACCAGACCAGTACAGTGAGTGGTCATGTATACATGTGTCAGAGGTATCGATTGTTTCTCTGTTTCTATGATATCTTTTATTATTATTATTATTAATGTACATGTACCAGACCAGTACAGTGATCGGTCATATATACATGTGTCAGAGATATCGATTGTTTCTCTGTTTCTATGATATCTTTTATTATTATTATTATTATTAATTTACATGTACCAGACCAGTACAGTGAACGGTCATGTATACATGTGTCAGAGGTATCGATTGTTTCTCTGTTTCTATGATATCTTTTATTATTATTATTATTATTAATGTACATGTACCAGACCAGTACAGTGAACGATCATGTATACATGTGTCAGAGGTATCGATTGTTTCTCTGTTTCTATGATATCTTTTATTATTATTATTATTAATGTACATGTACCAGACCAGTACAGTGAACGGTCATGTATACATGTGCCAGGAGTATCGATTGTTTCTCTGTTTCTATGATATCTTTTATTATTATTATTATTATTATTATTAATGTACATGTACCAGACCATTACAGCGAACGATCTTGTATACATGTGTCAGAGGTATCGATTGTTTCTCTGTTTCTATGATATATTTTATTATTATTGTTATTATTATTAATGTACATGTACCAGACCAGTACAGTGAACGGTCATGTATACATGTGTCAGAGGTATCGATTGTTTCTCTGTTTCTATGATATCTTTTATTATTATTATTATTAATGTACATGTACCAGACCAGTACAGTGAACGGTCATGTATACATGTTTCAGAGATATCGATTGTTTCTCTGTTTCTATGATATCTTTTATTATTATTATTATTATTAATGTACATGTACCAGACCAGTACAGTGAACGGTCATGTATACATGTGTCAGAGGTATCGATTGTTTCTCTATTTCTATGATATCTTTTATTATTATTATTATTATTAATGTACATGTACCAGACCAGTACAGTAAACGATCTTGTATACATGTGTCTGAGATATCGATTGTTTCTCTGTTTCTATGATATCTTTTATTATTATTATTATTAATGTACATGTACCAGACCAGTACAGTGAACGGTCATGTATACATGTGTCAGAGGTATCGATTATTTCTCTGTTTCTATGATATCTTTTATTATTATTATTATTAATGTACATGTACCAGACCAGTACAGTGAACGGTCATGTATACATGTGTCAGAGGTATCCATTGTTTCTCTGTTTCTATGATATATTTTATTATTATTATTATTAATGTACATGTACCAGACCAGTACAGTGAACGTCATGTATACATGTGTCAGAGGTATCGATTGTTTCTCTGTTTCTATGATAGCTTTTATTATTATTATTATTAATGTACATGTACCAGACCAGTACAGTGAACGGTCATGTATACATGTGTCAGAGGTATCGATTATTTCTCTGTTTCTATGATATCTTTTATTATTATTATTATTAATGTACATGTACCAGACCAGTACAGTGAACGGTCATGTATACATGTGTCAGAGGTATCCATTGTTTCTCTGTTTCTATGATATCTTTTATTATTATTATTATTAATGTACATGTACCAGACCAGTACAGTGAGTGGTCATGTATACATGTGTCTGAGGTATCCATTGTTTCTCTGTTTCAATGATATCTTTTATAATTATTATTATTAATGTACATGTACCAGACCAGTACAGTGAACGATCTTGTATACATGTGTCAGAGATATCGATTGTTTCTCTGTTTCTATGATATCTTTTATTATTATTATTATTATTAATGTACATGTACCAGACCAGTACAGTGAACGGTCATGTATACATGTGTCAGAGATATTCCTTGTTTCTATGATGTCTTTTATTATTATTATTAATAATGTACATGTACCAGACCAGTACAGTGAACGGTCATGTATACATGTGTCAGAGGTATTGATTGTTTCTCTGTTTCTATGATATCTTTTATTATTATTATTAATGTACATGTACCAGACCAGTACAGTGAACGATTATGTATACATGTGTCAGAGGTATCCATTGTTTCTATGATATCTTTTATTATTATTATTATAAATGTACATGTACCAGACCAGTACAGTGAACGGTCATGTATACATGTGTGAGATGTATCCATTGTTTCTCTGTTTCTATGGTATCTTTTATTATTATTATTATTAATGTACATGTACCAGACCAGTACAGTGAACGATCTTGTATACATGTGTCAGAGATATCGATTGTTTCTCTGTTTCTATGATATCTTTTATTATTATTATTATTAATGTACATATACCAGACCAGTACAGTGAACGATCTTGTATACATATGTCAGAGGTATCGATTGTTTCTCTGTTTCTATGATATATTTTATTATTATTATTATTATTAATGTACATGTACCAGACCAGTACAGTGAGTGGTCATGTATACATGTGTCAGAGGTATACATTGTTTCTCTGATATCATTTATTATTATTATTATTAATGTACATGTACCAGACCAGTACAGTGAACGGTCATGTATACATGTGTCAGAGGTATCGATTATTTCTCTGTTTCTATGATATCTTTTATTATTATTATTATTAATGTACATGTACCAGACCAGTACAGTGAACGGTCATGTATACATGTGTCAGAGATATCCATTGTTTCTCTGTTTCTATGTTATATTTTATTATTATTATTATTAATGTACATGTACCAGACCAGTACAGTGAACGTCATGTATACATGTGTCAGAGGTATCGATTGTTTCTCTGTTTCTATGATATCTTTTATTATTATTATTATTAATGTACATGTACCAGACCAGTACAGTGAACGGTCATGTATACATGTGTCAGAGGTATCGATTATTTCTCTGTTTCTATGATATCTTTTATTATTATTATTATTAATGTACATGTACCAGACCAGTACAGTGAACGGTCATGTATACATGTGTCAGAGGTATCCATTGTTTCTCTGTTTCTATGATATCTTTTATTATTATTATTATTAATGTACATGTACCAGACCAGTACAGTGAGTGGTCATGTATACATGTGTCTGAGGTATCCATTGTTTCTCTGTTTCAATGATATCTTTTATAATTATTATTATTAATGTACATGTACCAGACCAGTACAGTGAACGATCTTGTATACATGTGTCAGAGATATCGATTGTTTCTCTGTTTCTATGATATCTTTTATTATTATTATTATTATTAATGTACATGTACCATACCAGTACAGTGAACGGTCATGTATACATGTGTCAGAGATATCCCTTGTTTCTATGATGTCTTTTATTATTATTATTAATAATGCACATGTACCAGACCAGTACAGTGAACGGTCATGTATACATGTGTCAGAGGTATCCATTGTTTCTCTGTTTCTATGATATCTTTTATTATTATTATTATTAATGTACATGTACCAGACCAGTACAGTGAGCGGTCATGTATATATGTGTCAGAGGTATTGATTGTTTCTCTGTTTCTATGATATCTTTTATTATTATTATTAATGTACATGTACCAGACCAGTACAGTGAACGATTATGTATACATGTGTCAGAGGTATCCATTGTTTCTATGATATCTTTTATTATTATTATTATAAATGTGCATGTACCAGACCAGTACAGTGAACGGTCATGTATACATGTGTGAGAGGTATCCATTGTTTCTCTGTTTCTATGGTATCTTTTATTATTATTATTATTAATGTACATGTACCAGACCAGTACAGTGAACGATCTTGTATACATGTGTCAGAGATATCGATTGTTTCTCTGTTTCTATGATATCTTTTATTATTATTATTATTAATGTACATATACCAGACCAGTACAGTGAACGATCTTGTATACATATGTCAGAGGTATCGATTGTTTCTCTGTTTCTATGATATATTTTATTATTATTATTATTATTAATGTACATGTACCAGACCAGTACAGTGAGTGGTCATGTATACATGTGTCAGAGGTATACATTGTTTCTCTGATATCATTTATTATTATTATTATTAATGTACATGTACCAGACCAGTACAGTGAACTATCTTCTATACATGTGTCAGAGGTATCGATTGTTTCTCTGTTTCTATGATATCTTTTATTATTATTATTATTAATGTACATGTACCAGACCAGTACAGTGAACGGTCATGTATACATGTGTCAGATGTATCGATTGTTTCTCTGTTTCTATGATATCTTTTATTATTATTATTATTATTAATGTACATGTACCAGACCAGTACACTGAGTGGTCATGTATACATGTGTCAGAGGTATCCATTGTTTCTCTGTTTCTATGATATCTTTTATTATTATTATTATTAATGTACATGTACCAGACCAGTACAGTGAGCGGTCATGTATACATGTGTCAGAGGTATCGATTGTTTCTCTGTTTCTATGATATCTTTTATTATTATTATTAATGTACATGTACCAGACCAGTACAGTGAACGGTCATGTATACATGTGTCAGAGGTATCGATTGTTTCTCTGTTTCTATGATATCTTTTATTATTATTATTATTAATGTACATGTACCAGACCAGTACAGTGAACGGTCATGTATACATGTGTCAGAGGTATCGATTATTTCTCTGTTTCTATGATATCTTTTATTATTATTATTATTAATGTACATGTACCAGACCAGTACAGTGAACAGTCATGTATACATGTGTCAGAGGTATCCATTGTTTCTCTGTTTCTATGATATATTTTATTATTATTATTATTATTAATGTACATGTACCAGACCAGTACAGTGAACGGTCATGTATACATGTGTCAGAGGTATCGATTGTTTCTCTGTTTCTATGATATCTTTTATTATTATTATTATTAATGTACATGTACCAGACCAGTACAGTGAACGGTCATGTATACATGTGTCAGAGGTATCGATTATTTCTCTGTTTCTATGATATCTTTTATTATTATTATTATTAATGTACATGTACCAGACCAGTACAGTGAACGGTCATGTATACATGTGTCAGAGATATCGAATGTTTCTCTGTTTCTATGATATCTTTTATTATTATTATTAATGTACATGTACCAGACCAGTACAGTGAACGGTCATGTATACATGTGTCAGAGATATTAATTGTTTCTCTGTTTCTATGATATCTTTTATTATTATTATTATTAATGTACATGTACCAGACCAGTACAGTGAACGATTATGTATACATGTGTCAGAGGTATCCATTGTTTCTCTGCTTCTATGATATCTTTTATTATTATTATTATTATTAATGTACATGTACCAGACCAGTACAGTGAACGGTCATGTATACATGTGTCAGAGGTATCGATTGGTTCTCTGTTTCTATGATATCTTTTATTATTATTATTATTATTGTACATGTACCAGACCAGTACAGTGAACGATTATGTATACATGTATAAGAGGTATCCATTGTGTCTCTGTTTCTATGATATCTTTTATTATTATTATTATTATTAATATACATGTACCAGACCAGTACAGTGAACGGTGATGTATACATGTGTCAGAGGTATCGATTGGTTCTCTGTTTCTATGATATCTTTTATTATTATTATTATTAATGTACATGTACCAGACCAGTACAGTAAACGGTCATGTATACATGCGTCAGAGGTATTGATTGTTTCTCTGTTTCTATGATATTTTTTATTATTATTATTGTTAATGTACATGTACCAGACCAGTACAGTGAACGGTCATGGATACATGTGTCAGAGGTATCGATTGTTTCTCTGTTTCTATGATATATTTTATTATTATTATTATTATTAATGTACATGTACCAGACCAGTACAGTGAACGGTCATGTATACATGTGTCAGAAGTATCGATTGTTTCTCTGTTTCTATGATATCTTTTATTATTATTATTATTAATGTACATGTACCAGACCAGTACAGTGAACGATATTGTATACATGTGTCAGAGATATCGATTGTTTCTCTGTTACTATAATATCTTTTATTATTATTATTGTTAATGTACATGTACCAGACCAGTACAGTGAACGATCTTGTATACATGTGTCAGAGATATCGATTGTTTCTCTGTTTCTATGATATCTTTTATTATTATTATTATTAATGTACATGTACCAGACCAGCACAGTGAACGGTCATGTATACATGTGTCAGAGGTATCGATTGTTTCTCTGTTTCTATGATATATTTTATTATTATTATTATTATTAATGTACATGTACCAGACCAGTACAGTGAACGGTCATGTATACATGTGTCAGAGGTATCGATTATTTCTCTGTTTCTGTGATATATTTTATTATTATTATTATTAATGTACATGTACCAGACCAGTACAGTGAACTGTCATGTATGCATGTGTCAGAGGTATCCATTGTTTCTCTGTTTCTATGATATCTTTTATTATTATTATTATTAATGTACATGTACCAGACCAGCACAGTGAACGGTCATGTATACATGTGTCAGAGGTATTGATTGTTTCTCTGTTTCTATGATATGTTTTATTATTATTATTATTATTAATGTACATGTACCAGACCAGTACAGTGAACGATCTTGTATACATGTGTCAGAGATATCTTTTATTTCTCTGTTTCTATGATATCTTTTATTATTATTATTATTATTAATGTACATGTACCAGACCAGTACAGTGAACGGTCATGTATACATGTGTCAGAGGTATCGATTTTTCTCTGTTTCTATGATATCTTTTATTATTATTATTAATGTACATGTACCAAACCAGTACAGTGAACAATTATGTATACATATGTCAGAGGTATCCATTGTTTCTATGATATCTTTTATTATTATTATTATTAATGTACATGTACCAGACCAGTACAGTGAACGGTCATGTATACATGTGTCAGAGGTATCCATTGTTTCTCTGTTTCTATGATATCTTTTATTATTATTATTATTATTAATGTACATGTACCAGACCAGTACAGTGAACGATTATGTATACATGTGTCAGAGGTATCCATTGTTTCTATGATATCTTTTATTATTATTATTATTAATGTACATGTACCAGACCAGTACAGTGAACGGTCATGTATACATGTGTCAGAGGTATCCATTGTTTCTCTGTTTCTATGATATCTTTTATTATTATTATTATTAATGTACATGTACCAGACCAGTACAGTGAACGGTCATGTATACATGTGTCAGAGGTATTGATTGTTTCTCTGTTTCTATGATATCTTTTATTCTTATTATTATTAATGTACATGTACCAGACCAGTTCAGTGAACGGTCATGTATACATGTGTCAGAGGTATCGATTGTTTCTCTGTTTCTATGATATCTTTTATTATTATTATTAATGTACATGTACCAGACCAGTACAGTGAACGATTATGTATACATGTGTCACAGGTATCCATTGTTTCTATGATATCTTTTATTATTATTATTATTAATGTACATGTACCAGACCAGTACAGTGAACGGTCATGTATACATGTGTCAGAGGTATCCATTGTTTCTCTGTTTCTATGATATCTTTTATTATTATTATTATTAATGTACATGTACCAGACCAGTACAGTGAACGATCTTGTATACATGTGTCAGAGGTATCGATTGTTTCTCTGTTTCTATGATATCTTTTATTATTATTATTATTAATGTACATGTACCAGACCAGTACAGTGAACGGTCATGTATATATGTGTCAGAGGTATCCATTGTTTCTCTGTTTCTATGATATCTTTTATTGTTATTATTATTAATGTACATGTACAAGACCAGTACAGTGAACGGTCATGTATACATGTGTCAGAGGTATTGATTGTTTCTCTGTTTCTATGATATCTTTTATTATTATTATTATTAATGTACATGTACCAGACCAGTACAGTGAACTGTCATGTATACATGTGTCAGAGGTATCGATTGTTTCTCTGTTTCTATGATATCTTTTATTATTATTATTATTACTGTACATGTACCAGACCAGTAGAGTGAACGGTCATGTATACATGTGTCAGAGGTATCGATTGTTTCTCTGTTTCTATGATATCTTTTATTATTATTATTATTAATGTACATGTACCAGACCAGTACAGTGAACGGTCATGTATACATGTGTCAGAGGTATTGATTGTTTCTCTGTTTCTATGATATCTTTTATTATTATTATTATTAATGTACATATACCAGACCAGTACAGTGAACGGTCATGTATACATGTGTCAGACGTATCTATTTTTTCTCTGTTGTGTCTATGTTATCTTTTATTATTATTATTATTAATGTACATGTACCAGACCAGTACAGTGAACGGTCATGTATACATGTGTCAGAGGTATCGATTGTTTCTCTATTTCTATGATATTTTTTGTATTATTATTATTAATGTACATGTACCAGACCAGTACAGTGAACGGTCATGTATACATGTGTCAGAGGTATTGATTGTTTCTCTGTTTCTATGATATGTTTTATTATTATTATTATTAATGTACATGTACCAGACCAGTACAGTGAACGGTCATGTATACATGTGTCAGATGTATCGATTGTTTCTCTGTTTCTATGATATCTTTTATTATTATTATTATTAATGTACATGTACCAGACCAGTACAGTGAACGGTCATGTATACATGTGTCAGAGGTATTGATTGTTTCTCTGTTTCTATGATATCTTTTATTATTATTATTATTATTAATGTACATGTACCAGACCAGTACAGTGAACGGTCATGTATACATGTGTCAGAGATATCGATTGTTTCTCTGTTATTATAATATCTTTTATTATTATTATTGTTAATGTACATGTACCAGACCAGTACAGTGAACGATCTTGTATACATGTGTCAGAGATATCGATTGTTTCTCTGTTTCTATGATATCTTTTATAATTATTATTGTTAATGTACATGTACCAGACCAGTACAGTGAACGGTCATGTATACATGTGTCAGAGGTATCGACTGTTTCTCTGTTTCTATGATATATTTTATTATTATTATTATTATTATTAATGTACATGTACCAGACCAGTACAGTGAACGGTCATGTATACATGTGTCAGAGGTATCGATTTTTTCTCTCTTTCTATGATATATTTTATTATTATTATTATTATTAATGTACATGTACCAGACCAGTACAGTGAACGATCTTGTATACATGTGTCAGAGGTATCGATTGTTTCTCTGTTTCTATATCTTTTATTATTATTATTATTAATGTACATGTACCAGACCAGTACAGTGAACGGTCATGTATACATGTGTCAGAGGTATCGATTATTTCTCTGTTTCTGTGATATCTTTTATTATTATTATTATTAATGTACATGTACCAGACCAGTACAGTGAACGGTCATGTATACATGTGTCAGAGGTATCCATTGTTTCTCTGTTTCTATGATATCTTTTATTATTATTATTATTAATGTACATGTACCAGACCAGTACAGTGAACGGTCATGTATACATGTGTCAGAGGTATTGATTGTTTCTCTGTTTCTATGATATGTTTTATTATTATTATTATTAATGTACATGTACCAGACCAGCACAGTGAACGTCATGTATACATGTGTCAGAGGTATTGATTGTTTCTCTGTTTCTATGATATGTTTTATTATTATTATTATTAATGTACATGTACCAGACCAGTACAGTGAACGGTCATGTATACATGTGTCAGAGATATCTTTTGTTTCACTGTTTCTATGATATCTTTTATTATTATTATTATTATTAATGTACATGTACCAGACCAGTACAGTGAACGGTCATGTATACATGTTTCAGAGGTATACATTGTTTCTCTGTTTCTATGATATCTTTTATAATTATTATTATTAATGTACATGTACCAGACAAGAACAGTGAACGATCTTGTATACATGTGTCAGAGATATCGATTGTTTCTCTGTTTCTATGATATCTTTTATTATTATTATTATTATTAATGTACATGTACCAGACCAGTACAGTGAACGGTCATGTATACATGTGTCAGAGGTATCGATTTTTCTCTGTTTCTATGATATCTTTTATTATTATTATTAATGTACATGTACCAAACCAGTACAGTGAACAATTATGTATACATATGTCAGAGGTATCCATTGTTTCTATGATATCTTTTATTATTATTATTATTAATGTACATGTACCAGACCAGTACAGTGAACAGTCATGTATACATGTGTCAGAGGTATCCATTGTTTCTCTGTTTCTATGATATCTTTTATTATTATTATCATTATTAATGTACATGTACCAGGCCAGTACAGTGAACGGTCATGTATACATGTGTCAGAGGTATCGATTTTTCTCTGTTTCTATGATATCTTTTATTATCATTATTATTAATGTACATGTACCAGACCAGTACAGTGAACGATTATGTATACATGTGTCAGAGGTATCCATTGTTTCTATGATATCTTTTATTATTATTATTATTAATGTACATGTACCAGACCAGTACAGTGAACGGTCATGTATACATGTGTCAGAGGTATCCATTGTTTCTCTGTTTCTATGATATCTTTTATTATTATTATTATTAATGTACATGTACCAGACCAGTACAGTGAACGGTCATGTATACATGTGTCAGAGGTATTGATTGTTTCTCTGTTTCTATGATATCTTTTATTCTTATTATTATTAATGTACATGTACCAGACCAGTACAGTGAACGGTCATGTATACATGTGTCAGAGTTATCGATTGTTTCTCTGTTTCTATGATATCTTTCATTATTATTATTAATGTACATGTACCAGACCAGTACAGTGAACGATTATGTATACATGTGTCAGAGGTATCCATTGTTTCTATGATATCTTTTATTATTATTATTATTAATGTACATGTACCAGACCAGTACAGTGAACGGTCATGTATACATGTATCAGAGGTATCCATTGTTTCTCTGTTTCTATGATATCTTTTATTATTATTATTATTAATGTACATGTACCAGACCAGTACAGTGAACGATCTTGTATACATGTGTCAGAGGTATCGATTGTTTCTCTGTTTCTATGATATCTTTTATTATTATTATTATTAATGTACATGTACCAGACCAGTACAGTGAACGGTCATGTATATATGTGTCAGAGGTATCCATTGTTTCTCTGTTTCTATGATATCTTTTATTATTATTATTATTATTAATGTACATGTACCAGGCCAGTACAGTGAACGGTCATGTATACATGTGTCAGAGGTATCGATTTTTTCCCTGTTTCTATGATATCTTTTATTATTATTATTAATGTACATGTACCAGACCAGTACAGTGAACGATTATGTATACATGTGTCAGAGGTATCCATTGTTTCTATGATATCTTTTATTATTATTATTATTAATGTACATGTACCAGACCAGTACAGTGAACGATCATGTATACATGTGTCAGAGGTATCCATTGTTTCTCTGTTTCTATGATATCTTTTATTATTATTATTATTAATGTACATGTACCAGACCAGTACAGTGAACGGTCATGTATACATGTGTCAGAGGTATTGATTGTTTCTCTGTTTCTATGATATCTTTTATTCTTATTATTATTAATGTACATGTACCAGACCAGTACAGTGAACGGTCATGTATACATGTGTCAGAGGTATCGATTGTTTCTCTGTTTCTATGATATCTTTTATTATTATTATTAATGTACATGTACCAGACCAGTACAGTGAACGATTATGTATACATGTGTCAGAGGTATCCATTGTTTCTATGATATCTTTTATTATTATTATTATTAATGTACATGTACCAGACCAGTACAGTGAACGATCTTGTATAAATGTGTCAGAGGTATCCATTGTTTCTCTGTTTCTATGATATCTTTTATTATTATTATTATTAATGTACATGTACCAGACCAGTACAGTGAACGGTCATGTATACATGTGTCAGAGGTATCGATTGTTTCTCTGTTTCTATGATATCTTTTATTATTATTATTATTAATGTACATGTACCAGACCAGTACAGTGAGTGGTCATGTACACATGTGTCAGAGGTATCGATTGTTTCTCTGTTTCTATGATATCTTTTATTATTATTATTATTAATGTACATGTACCAGACCAGTACAGTGAACGGTCATGTATACATGTGTCAGAGGTATCCATTGTTTCTATGATATCTTTTATTATTATTATTATTATTAATGTACATGTACCAGACCAGTACAGTGAACGATCATGTATACATGTGTCAGAGGTATCCATTGTTTCTCTGTTTCTATGATATCTTTTATTATTATTATTATTAATGTACATGTACCAGACCAGTACAGTGAACGGTCATGTATATATGTGTCAGAGGTATCCATTGTTTCTCTGTTTCTATGATATCTTTTATTGTTATTATTATTAATGTACATGTACAAGACCAGTACAGTGAACGGTCATGTATACATGTGTCAGAGGTATTGATTGTTTCTCTGTTTCTATGATATCTTTTATTATTATTATTATTAATGTACATGTACCAGACCAGTACAGTGAACTGTCATGTATACATGTGTCAGAGGTATCGATTGTTTCTCTGTTTCTATGATATCTTTTATTATTATTATTATTACTGTACATGTACCAGACCAGTAGAGTGAACGGTCATGTATACATGTGTCAGAGGTATCGATTGTTTCTCTGTTTCTATGATATCTTTTATTATTATTATTATTAATGTACATGTACCAGACCAGTACAGTGAACGGTCATGTATACATGTGTCAGAGGTATTGATTGTTTCTCTGTTTCTATGATATCTTTTATTATTATTATTATTAATGTACATATACCAGACCAGTACAGTGAACGGTCATGTATACATGTGTCAGACGTATCTATTTTTTCTCTGTTGTGTCTATGTTATCTTTTATTATTATTATTATTAATGTACATGTACCAGACCAGTACAGTGAACGGTCATGTATACATGTGTCAGAGGTATCGATTGTTTCTCTATTTCTATGATATTTTTTGTATTATTATTATTAATGTACATGTACCAGACCAGTACAGTGAACGGTCATGTATACATGTGTCAGAGGTATTGATTGTTTCTCTGTTTCTATGATATGTTTTATTATTATTATTATTAATGTACATGTACCAGACCAGTACAGTGAACGGTCATGTATACATGTGTCAGATGTATCGATTGTTTCTCTGTTTCTATGATATCTTTTATTATTATTATTATTAATGTACATGTACCAGACCAGTACAGTGAACGGTCATGTATACATGTGTCAGAGGTATTGATTGTTTCTCTGTTTCTATGATATCTTTTATTATTATTATTATTATTAATGTACATGTACCAGACCAGTACAGTGAACGGTCATCTATACATGTGTCAGAGATATCGATTGTTTCTCTGTTATTATAATATCTTTTATTATTATTATTGTTAATGTACATGTACCAGACCAGTACAGTGAACGATCTTGTATACATGTGTCAGAGATATCGATTGTTTCTCTGTTTCTATGATATCTTTTATAATTATTATTGTTAATGTACATGTACCAGACCAGTACAGTGAACGGTCATGTATACATGTGTCAGAGGTATCGACTGTTTCTCTGTTTCTATGATATATTTTATTATTATTATTATTATTATTAATGTACATGTACCAGACCAGTACAGTGAACGGTCATGTATACATGTGTCAGAGGTATCAATTTTTTCTCTCTTTCTATGATATATTTTATTATTATTATTATTATTAATGTACATGTACCAGACCAGTACAGTGAACGATCTTGTATACATGTGTCAGAGGTATCGATTGTTTCTCTGTTTCTATATCTTTTATTATTATTATTATTAATGTACATGTACCAGACCAGTACAGTGAACGGTCATGTATACATGTGTCAGAGGTATCGATTATTTCTCTGTTTCTGTGATATCTTTTATTATTATTATTATTAATGTACATGTACCAGACCAGTACAGTGAACGGTCATGTATACATGTGTCAGAGGTATCCATTGTTTCTCTGTTTCTATGATATCTTTTATTATTATTATTATTAATGTACATGTACCAGACCAGTACAGTGAACGGTCATGTATACATGTGTCAGAGGTATTGATTGTTTCTCTGTTTCTATGATATGTTTTATTATTATTATTATTAATGTACATGTACCAGACCAGCACAGTGAACGTCATGTATACATGTGTCAGAGGTATTGATTGTTTCTCTGTTTCTATGATATGTTTTATTATTATTATTATTAATGTACATGTACCAGACCAGTACAGTGAACGGTCATGTATACATGTGTCAGAGATATCTTTTGTTTCACTGTTTCTATGATATCTTTTATTATTATTATTATTATTAATGTACATGTACCAGACCAGTACAGTGAACGGTCATGTATACATGTTTCAGAGGTATACATTGTTTCTCTGTTTCTATGATATCTTTTATAATTATTATTATTAATGTACATGTACCAGACAAGAACAGTGAACGATCTTGTATACATGTGTCAGAGATATCTTTTGTTTCTCTGTTTCTATGATATCTTTTATTATTATTATTATTATTAATGTACATGTACCAGACCAGTACAGTGAACGGTCATGTATACATGTGTCAGAGGTATCGATTTTTCTCTGTTTCTATGATATCTTTTATTATTATTATTAATGTACATGTACCAAACCAGTACAGTGAACAATTATGTATACATATGTCAGAGGTATCCATTGTTTCTATGATATCTTTTATTATTATTATTATTAATGTACATGTACCAGACCAGTACAGTGAACAGTCATGTATACATGTGTCAGAGGTATCCATTGTTTCTCTGTTTCTATGATATCTTTTATTATTATTATCATTATTAATGTACATGTACCAGGCCAGTACAGTGAACGGTCATGTATACATGTGTCAGAGGTATCGATTTTTCTCTGTTTCTATGATATCTTTTATTATCATTATTATTAATGTACATGTACCAGACCAGTACAGTGAACGATTATGTATACATGTGTCAGAGGTATCCATTGTTTCTATGATATCTTTTATTATTATTATTATTAATGTACATGTACCAGACCAGTACAGTGAACGGTCATGTATACATGTGTCAGAGGTATCCATTGTTTCTCTGTTTCTATGATATCTTTTATTATTATTATTATTAATGTACATGTACCAGACCAGTACAGTGAACGGTCATGTATACATGTGTCAGAGGTATTGATTGTTTCTCTGTTTCTATGATATCTTTTATTCTTATTATTATTAATGTACATGTACCAGACCAGTACAGTGAACGGTCATGTATACATGTGTCAGAGTTATCGATTGTTTCTCTGTTTCTATGATATCTTTCATTATTATTATTAATGTACATGTACCAGACCAGTACAGTGAACGATTATGTATACATGTGTCAGAGGTATCCATTGTTTCTATGATATCTTTTATTATTATTATTATTAATGTACATGTACCAGACCAGTACAGTGAACGGTCATGTATACATGTATCAGAGGTATCCATTGTTTCTCTGTTTCTATGATATCTTTTATTATTATTATTATTAATGTACATGTACCAGACCAGTACAGTGAACGATCTTGTATACATGTGTCAGAGGTATCGATTGTTTCTCTGTTTCTATGATATCTTTTATTATTATTATTATTAATGTACATGTACCAGACCAGTACAGTGAACGGTCATGTATATATGTGTCAGAGGTATCCATTGTTTCTCTGTTTCTATGATATCTTTTATTATTATTATTATTATTAATGTACATGTACCAGGCCAGTACAGTGAACGGTCATGTATACATGTGTCAGAGGTATCGATTTTTTCCCTGTTTCTATGATATCTTTTATTATTATTATTAATGTACATGTACCAGACCAGTACAGTGAACGATTATGTATACATGTGTCAGAGGTATCCATTGTTTCTATGATATCTTTTATTATTATTATTATTAATGTACATGTACCAGACCAGTACAGTGAACGATCATGTATACATGTGTCAGAGGTATCCATTGTTTCTCTGTTTCTATGATATCTTTTATTATTATTATTATTAATGTACATGTACCAGACCAGTACAGTGAACGGTCATGTATACATGTGTCAGAGGTATTGATTGTTTCTCTGTTTCTATGATATCTTTTATTCTTATTATTATTAATGTACATGTACCAGACCAGTACAGTGAACGGTCATGTATACATGTGTCAGAGGTATCGATTGTTTCTCTGTTTCTATGATATCTTTTATTATTATTATTAATGTACATGTACCAGACCAGTACAGTGAACGATTATGTATACATGTGTCAGAGGTATCCATTGTTTCTATGATATCTTTTATTATTATTATTATTAATGTACATGTACCAGACCAGTACAGTGAACGATCTTGTATAAATGTGTCAGAGGTATCCATTGTTTCTCTGTTTCTATGATATCTTTTATTATTATTATTATTAATGTACATGTACCAGACCAGTACAGTGAACGGTCATGTATACATGTGTCAGAGGTATCGATTGTTTCTCTGTTTCTATGATATCTTTTATTATTATTATTATTAATGTACATGTACCAGACCAGTACAGTGAGTGGTCATGTACACATGTGTCAGAGGTATCGATTGTTTCTCTGTTTCTATGATATCTTTTATTATTATTATTATTAATGTACATGTACCAGACCAGTACAGTGAACGGTCATGTATACATGTGTCAGAGGTATCCATTGTTTCTATGATATCTTTTATTATTATTATTATTATTAATGTACATGTACCAGACCAGTACAGTGAACGATCATGTATACATGTGTCAGAGGTATCCATTGTTTCTCTGTTTCTATGATATCTTTTATTATTATTATTATTAATGTACATGTACCAGACCAGTACAGTGAACGGTCATGTATACATGTGTCAGAGGTATTGATTGTTTCTCTGTTTCTATGATATCTTTTATTCGTATTATTATTAATGTACATGTACCAGACCAGTACAGTGAACGGTCATGTATACATGTGTCAGAGGTATCGATTGTTTCTCTGTTTCTATGATATCTTTTATTATTATTATTAATGTACATGTACCAGACCAGTACAGTGAACGATTATGTATACATGTGTCAGAGGTATCCATTGTTTCTATGATATCTTTTATTATTATTATTATTATTAATGTACATGTACCAGACCAGTACAGTGAACGGTCATGTATACATGTGTCAGAGGTATTGATTGTTTCTCTGTTTCAATGATATCTTTTATTATTATTATTATTAATGTACATGTACCAGACCAGTACAGTGAGTGGTCATGTATACATGTGTCAGAGGTATCGATTTTTTCTCTGTTATATCTATGTTATCTTTTATTATTATTATTATTAATGTACATGTACCAGACCAGTACAGTGAACGGTCATGTATACATGTGTCAGAGGTATCGATTGTTTCTCTATTTCTATGATATTTTTTTTTATTATTATTATTAATGTACATGTACCAGACCAGTACAGTGAGTGGTCATGTATATATGTGTCAGAGGTATCGATTGGTTCTCTGTTTCTATGATATCTTTTATTATTATTATTATTATTGTACATGTACCAGACCAGTACAGTGAACGGTCATGTATACATGTGTCAGAGGTATTGATTGTTTCTCTGTTTCTATGATATGTTTTATTATTATTATTATTAATGTACATGTACCAGACCAGTACAGTGAACGGTCATGTATACATGTGTCAGATGTATCGATTGTTTCTCTGTTTCTATGATATCTTTTATTATTATTATTATTAATGTACATGTACCAGACCAGTACAGTGAACGGTCATGTATACATGTGTCAGAGGTATCGATTGTTTCTCTGTTTCTATGATATCTTTTATTATTATTATTATTATTAATGTACATGTACCAGACCAGTACAGTGAACGGTCATGTATACATGTGTCAGAGGTATCCATTGTTTCTCTGTTTCTATGATATCTTTTATAATTATTATTATTAATGTACATGTACCAGACAAGTACAGTGAACGATCTTGTATACATGTGTCAGAGATATCTTTTGTTTCTCTGTTTCTATGATATCTTTTATTATTATTATTATTATTAATGTACATGTACCAGACCAGTACAGTGAACGGTCATGTATACATGTGTCAGAGGTATCGATTTTTCTCTGTTTCTATGATATCTTTTATTATTATTATTAATGTACATGTACCAAACCAGTACAGGAAACAATTATGTATACATATGTCAGAGGTATCCATTATTTCTATGATATCTTTTATTATTATTATTATTAATGTACATGTACCAGACCAGTACAGTGAACAGTCATGTATACATGTGTCAGAGGTATCCATTGTTTCTCTGTTTCTATGATATCTTTTATTATTATTATTATTATTAATGTACATGTACCAGGCCAGTACAGTGAACGGTCATGTATACATGTGTCAGAGGTATCGATTTTCCTCTGTTTCTATGATATCTTTTATTATTATTATTATTAATGTACATGTACCAGACCAGTACAGTGAACGATTATGCATACATGTGTCAGAGGTATCCATTGTTTCTATGATATCTTTTATTATTATTATTATTAATGTACATGTACCAGACCAGTACAGTGAACGGTCATGTATACATGTGTCTGAGATATCCATTGTTTCTCTGTTTCTATGATATCTTTTATTATTATTATTATTAATGTACATGTACCAGACCAGTACAGTGAACGGTCATGTATACATGTGTCAGAGGTATTGATTGTTTCTCTGTTTCTATGATATCTTTTATTATTATTATTAATGTACATGTACCAGACCAGTACAGTGAAGGATTATGTATACATGTGTCAGAGGTATCCATTGTTTCTATGATATCTTTTATTATTATTATTATTAATGTACATGTACCAGACCAGTACAGTGAACGGTCATGTATACATGTATCAGAGGTATCGATTGTTTCTCTGTTTCTATGATATCTTTTATTATTATTATTATTAATGTACATGTACCAGACCAGTACAGTGAACGATCTTGTATACATGTGTCAGAGGTATCGATTGTTTCTCTGTTGTGTCTATGTTATCTTTTATTATTATTATTATTAATGTACATGTACCAGACCAGTACAGTGAACGGTCATGTATACATGTGTCAGAGGTATCGATTGTTTCTCTGTTTCTATGATATCTTTTATTATTATTATTATTAATGTACATGTACCAGACCAGTACAGTGAGCGGTCATGTATACATGTGTCAGAGGTATCGATTGTTTCTCTCTTTCTATGATATCTTTTATTATTATTATTATTATTAATGTACATGTACCAGACCAGTACAGTGAACGGTCAGGTATACATGTGTCAGAGGTATCGATTGGTTCTCTGTTTCTATGATATCTTTTATTATTATTATTATTAATGTACATGTACCAGACCAGTACAGTGAACGGTCATGTATACATGTGTCAGAGTTATCGATTGTTTCTCTGTTTCTATGATATCTTTTATTTTTTTATTATTATTAATGTACATGTACCAGACCAGTACAGTTAACGGTCATGTATACATGGGACAGAGGTATCGATTGTCTATCTGTTTCTATGATATCTTTTATTATTATTATTATTAATGTACATGTACCAGACCAGTACAGTGAATGGTCATGTATACATGTGTCAGAGGTATTGATTGTTTCTCTGTTTCTATGATATCTTTTATTATTATTATTATTAATGTACATGTACCAGACCAGTACAGTGAACGTTCATGTATACATGTGTCAGAGGTATCGATTGTTTCTCTGTTTCTATGATATCTTTTATTATTATTATTATTAATGTACATGTACCAGACCAGTACAGTGAACGGTCATGTATACATGTGTCAGAGGTATCGATTTTTTCTCTGTTTCTATGATATATTTTATTATTATTATTATTATTAATGTACATGTACCAGACCAATACAGTGAACGGTCATGTATACATGTGTCAGAGATATTGATTGTTTCACTGTTTCTATGATATCTTTTATTATTATTATTATTAATGTACATGTACCAGACCAGTCCAGTGAACGGTCATGTATACAAGTGTCAGAGGTATCGATTGTTTCTCTGTTTCTATGATATCTTTTATTATTATTATTATTAATGTACATGTACCAGACCAGTACAGTGAACGGTCATGTATACATGTGTCAGAGGTATCGATTGTTTCTCTGTTTCTATGATATCTTTTATTATTATTATTATTAATGTACATGTACCAGACCAGTACAGTGAACGGTCATGTATACATGTGTCAGAGGTATCGATTGTTTCTCTGTTTCTATGATATATTTTATTATTATTATTATTATTAATGTACATGTACCAGACCAGTACAGTGAACGGTCATGTATACATGTGTCAGAGATATTGATTGTTTCACTGTTTCTATGATATCTTTTATTATTATTATTATTAATGTACATGTACCAGACCAGTACAGTGAACGGTCATGTATACATGTGTCAGAGATATTGATTGTTTCTCTGTTTCTATGATATCTTTAATTATTATTATTATTAATGTACATGTACCAGACCAGTACAGTGAACGGTCATGTATACATGTGTCAGAGTTATCGATTTTTTATCTGTTTCTATGATATATTTTATTATTATTATTATTATTAATGTACATGTACCAGACCAGTACAGTGAACGGTCATGTATACATGTGTCAGAGGTATCGATTGTTTCTCTGTTTCTATGATATCTTTTATTATTATTATTATTATTATTAATGTACATGTACCAGACCAGTACAGTGAACGGTCATGTATACATGTGTCAGAGGTATTGATTGTTTCTCTGTTTCTATGATATCTTTTATTATTATTATTATTATTAATGTACATGTACCAGACCAGTACAGTGAACGGTCATGTATACATGTGTCAGAGGTATCGATTGTTTCTCTGTTTCTATATCTTTTATTATTATTATTATTAATGTACATGTACCAGACCAGTACAGTGAACGGTCATGTATACATGTGTCAGAGGTATCCATTGTTTCTCTGTTTCTATGATATCTTTTATTATTATTATTATTATTAATGTACATGTACCAGACCAGTACAGTGAGTGGTCATGTATACATGTGTCAGAGGTATCCATTGTTTCTGTTTCTATGATATCTTTTATTATTATTATTATTAATGTACATGTACCAGACCAGTACAGTGAACGGTCATGTATACATGTGTCAGAGGTATCGATTGTTTCTCTGTTTCTATGATATCTTTTATCATTATTATTATTAATGTACATGTACCAGACCAGTACAGTGAACGGTCATGTATACATGGGTCAGTGGTATCGATTGTTTCTCTGTTTCTATGATATCTTTTATTATTATTATTATTAATGTACATGTACCAGACCAGTACAGTGAACGGTCATGTATACATGTGTCAGAGGTATTGATTGTTTCTCTGTTTCTATGATATCTTTTATTATTATTATTATTAATGTACATGTACCAGACCAGTACAGTGAGTGGTCATGTATACATGTGTCAGAGGTATCGATTGTTTCTCTGTTGTTTCTATGTTATCTTTTATTATTATTATTATCAATGTACATGTACCAGACCAGTACAGTGAACGGTCATGTATACATGTGTCAGAGGTATCGATTGTTTCTCTGTTTCTATGATATCTTATATTATTATTATTATTAATGTACATGTACCAGACCAGTACAGTGAACGGTCATGTATACATGTGTCAGAGGTATCGATTTTTCTCTGTTTCTATGATATCTTTTATTATTATTATTATTATTAATGTACATGTACCAGACCAGTACAGTGAACGGTCATGTATACATGTGTCAGAGGTATCGATTGGTTCTCTGTTTCTATGATATCTTTTATTATTATTATTATTAATGTACATGTACCAGACCAGTACAATGAACGGTCATGTATACATGTGTCAGAGTTATCGATTGTTTCTCTGTTTCTATGATATCTTTTATTTTTTATTATTATTAATGTACATGTACCAGACCAGTACAGTGAACGTCATGTATACATTTGTCAGAGGTATCGATTGTTTCTCCGTTTCTATGATGTCTTTTATTATTATTATTATTAATGTACATGTACCAGACCAGTAGAGTGAACGGTCATGTATACATGTGTCAGAGGTATTGATTGTTTCTCTGTTTCTATGATATCTTTTATTATTATTATTATTAATGTACATGTACCAGACCAGTACAGTGAACGGTCATGTATACATGTGTCAGAGGTATCGATTATTTCTCTGTTTCTATGATATCTTTTATTATTATTATTATTAATGTACATGTACCAGACCAGTACAGTGAACGGTCATGTATACATGTGTCAGAGATATCGATTGTTTCTCTGTTTCTATGATATCTTTTATTATTATTATTAATGTACATGTACCAGACCAGTACAGTGAACGGTCATGTATACATGTGTCAGAGATATTGATTTTTTCTCTGTTTCTATGATATCTTTTATTATTATTATTATTAATGTGCATGTACCAGACCAGTACAGTGAACGGTCATGTATACATGTGTCAGAGGTATCTATTGTTTCTCTGTTTCTATGATATATTTTATTATTATTATTATTATTAATGTACATGTACCAGACCAGTACAGTGAACGGTCATGTATACATGTGTCAGAGGTATCGATTGTTTCTCTGTTTCTATGATATCTTTTATTATTATTATTATTATTAATGTACATGTACCAGACCAGTACAGTGAGTGGTCATGTATACATGTGTCAGAGGTATCCATTGTTTCTGTTTCTATGATATCTTTTATTATTATTATTATTAATGTACATGTACCAGACCAGTGCAGTGAACGGTCATGTATACATGTGTCAGAGGTATCGATTGTTTCTCTATTTCTATGATATCTTTCATTATTATTATTATTAATGTACATGTACCAGACCAGTACAGTGAACGGTCATGTATACATGTGTCAGAGGTATCGATTGGTTCTCTGTTTCTATATCTTTTATTATTATTATTATTAATGTACATGTACCAGACCAGTACAGTGAACGGTCATGTATACATGTGTCAGAGGTATCGATTGTTTCTCTATTTCTATGATATCTTTTATTATTATTATTATTAATGTACATGTACCAGACCAGTACAGTGAACGGTCATGTATACATGTGTCAGAGGTATCGATTGTTTCTCTGTTTCTATGATATCTTTTATTATTATTATTATTAATGTACCACCAGACCAGTACAGTGAACGTTCATGTATACATGTGTCAGAGGTATCGATTGTTTCTCTGTTTCTATGATATCTTTTATTATTATTATTATTATTAATGTACATGTACCAGACCACTACAGTGAACGGTCATGTATACATGTGTCAGAGGTATCGATTGTTTCTCTGTTTCTATGATATCTTTTATTATTATTATTATTAATGTACATGTACCAGACCAGTACAGTGAACTAGCATGTATACATGGGTCAGAGGTATCGATTGTTTCTCTGTTTCTATAATATCTTTTATTATTATTATTATTAATGTACATGTACCAGACCAGTACAGTGAACGGTCATGTATACATGTGTCAGAGGTATTGATTGTTTCTCTGTTTCTATGATATCTTTTATTATTATCATTATTAATGTACATGTACCAGACCAGTACAGTGAACGGTCATGTATACATGTGTCAGAGGTATCGATTGTTTCTCTGTTTCTATGATATCTTTAATTATTATTATTATTAATGTACATGTACCAGACCAGTACAGTGAACGGTCATGTATACATGTGTCAGAGATATCGATTGTTTCTCTGTTGTTTCTATGTTATCTTTTATTATTATTATTATTAATGTACATGTACCAGACCAGTACAGTGAACGGTCATGTATACATGTGTCAGAGGTATCGATTGTTTCTCTGTTTCTATGATATCTTTTATTATTATTATTATTAATGTACATGTACCAGACCAGTACAGTGAACGGTCATGTATACATGTGTCAGAGGTACTGATTGTTTCTCTGTTTCTATGATATCTTTTATTATTATTATTATTAATGTACATGTACCAGACCAGTACAGTGAGTATTCATGTATACATGTGTCAGAGGTATCGATTGTTTCTCTGTTGTTTCTATGTTATCTTTTATTATTATTATTATTAATGTACATGTACCAGACCAGTACAGTGAACGGTCATGTATACATGTGTCAGAGGTATCGATTGTTTCTCTGTTTCTATGATATCTTTTATTATTATTATTATTATTAATGTACATGTACCAGACCAGTAGAGTGAACGGTCATGTATACATGTGTCAGATGTATCAATTGGTTCTCTGTTTCTATGATATCTTTTATTATTATTATTATTAATGTACATGTACCAGAACAGTACAGTGAACGGTCATGTATACATGTGTCAGAGTTATCGATTGCTTCTCTGTTTCTATGATATCTTTTATTTTTTATTATTATTAATGTACATGTACCAGACCAGTACACTGAACGGTCATGTATACATGTGTCAGAGGTATCGATTGTTTCTCTGTTTATATGATATCTTTTATTATTATTATTATTAATGTACATGTACCAGACCAGTACAGTGAACTAGCATGTATACATGGGTCAGAGGTATCGATTGTTTCTCTGTTTCTATAATATCTTTTATTATTATTATTATTAATGTACATGTACCAGACCAGTACAGTGAACGGTCATGTATACATGTGTCAGAGGTATTGATTGTTTCTCTGTTTCTATGATATCTTTTATTATTATCATTATTAATGTACATGTACCAGACCAGTACAGTGAACGGTCATGTATACATGTGTCAGAGGTATCGATTGTTTCTCTGTTTCTATGATATCTTTAATTATTATTATTATTAATGTACATGTACCAGACCAGTACAGTGAACGGTCATGTATACATATGTCAGAGTTATCGATTTTTTATCTGTTTCTATGATATATTTTATTATTATTATTATTATTAATGTACATGTACCAGACCAGTACAGTGAACGGTCATGTATACATGTGTCAGAGGTATCGATTGTTTCTCTGTTTCTATGATATCTTTTATTATTATTATTATTATTATTAATGTACATGTACCAGACCAGTACAGTGAACGGTCATGTATACATGTGTCAGAGGTATTGATTGTTTCTCTGTTTCTATGATATCTTTTATTATTATTATTATTATTAATGTACATGTACCAGACCAGTAGAGTGAACTGTCATGTATACATGTGTCAGAGGTATCGATTGTTTCTCTGTTTCTATATCTTTTATTATTATTATTATTAATGTACATGTACCAGACCAGTACAGTGAACGGTCATGTATACATGTGTCAGAGGTATCCATTGTTTCTCTGTTTCTATGATATCTTTTATTATTATTATTATTATTAATGTACATGTACCAGACCAGTACAGTGAGTGGTCATGTATACATGTGTCAGAGGTATCCATTGTTTCTGTTTCTATGATATCTTTTATTATTATTATTATTAATGTACATGTACCAGACCAGTACAGTGAACGGTCATGTATACATGTGTCAGAGGTATCGATTGTTTCTCTGTTTCTATGATATCTTTTATTATTATTATTATTAATGTACATGTACCAGACCAGTACAGTGAACGGTCATGTATACATGGGTCAGTGGTATCGATTGTTTCTCTGTTTCTATGATATCATTTATTATTATTATTATTAATGTACATGTACCAGACCAGTACAGTGAACGGTCATGTATACATGTGTCAGAGGTATTGATTGTTTCTCTGTTTCTATGATATCTTTTATTATTATTATTATTAATGTACATGTACCAGACCAGTACAGTGAGTGGTCATGTATACATGTGTCAGAGGTATCGATTGTTTCTCTGTTGTTTCTATGTTATCTTTTATTATTATTATTATCAATGTACATGTACCAGACCAGTACAGTGAACGGTCATGTATACATGTGTCAGAGGTATCGATTGTTTCTCTGTTTCTATGATATCTTATATTATTATTATTATTAATGTACATGTACCAGACCAGTACAGTGAACGGTCATGTATACATGTGTCAGAGGTATCGATTTTTCTCTGTTTCTATGATATCTTTTATTATTATTATTATTATTAATGTACATGTACCAGACCAGTACAGTGAACGGTCATGTATACATGTGTCAGAGGTATCGATTGGTTCTCTGTTTCTATGATATCTTTTATTATTATTATTATTAATGTACATGTACCAGACCAGTACAATGAACGGTCATGTATACATGTGTCAGAGTTATCGATTGTTTCTCTGTTTCTATGATATCTTTTATTTTTTATTATTATTAATGTACATGTACCAGACCAGTACAGTGAACGTCATGTATACATTTGTCAGAGGTATCGATTGTTTCTCCGTTTCTATGATATCTTTTATTATTATTATTGTTAATGTACATGTACCAGACCAGTAGAGTGAACGGTCATGTATACATGTGTCAGAGGTATTGATTGTTTCTCTGTTTCTATGATATCTTTTATTATTATTATTATTAATGTACATGTACCAGACCAGTACAGTGAACGGTCATGTATACATGTGTCAGAGATATTGATTTTTTCTCTGTTTCTATGATATATTTTATTATTATTATTATTTTATGTACATGTACCAGACCAGTACAGTGAACGGTCATGTATACATGTGTCAGAGGTATCTATTGTTTCTCTGTTTCTATGATATATTTTATTATTATTATTATTAATGTACATGTACCAGACCAGTACAGTGAACGGTCATGTATACATGTGTCAGAGGTATCGATTGTTTCTCTGTTTCTATGATATCTTTTATTATTATTTTTATTAATGTACATGTACCAGACCAGTACAGTGAACGGTCATGTATACATGTGTCAGAGGTATCCACTGTTTCTCTGTTTCTATGATATCTTTTATTATTATTATTATTATTAATGTACATGTACCAGACCAGTACAGTGAGTGGTCATGTATACATGTGTCAGAGGTATCCATTGTTTCTGTTTCTATGATATCTTTTATTATTATTATTATTAATGTACATGTACCAGACCAGTGCAGTGAACGGTCATGTATACATGTGTCAGAGGTATCGATTGTTTCTCTATTTCTATGATATCTTTCATTATTATTATTAATGTACATGTACCAGACCAGTACAGTGAACGGTCATGTATACATGTGTCAGAGGTATCGATTGGTTCTCTGTTTCTATATCTTTTATTATTATTATTATTAATGTACATGTACCAGACCAGTACAGTGAACGGTCATGTATACATGTGTCAGAGGTATCGATTGTTTCTCTATTTCTATGATATCTTTTATTATTATTATTATTAATGTACATGTACCAGAACAGTACAGTGAACGGTCATGTATACATGTGTCAGAGTTATCGATTGCTTCTCTGTTTCTATGATATCTTTTATTTTTTATTATTATTAATGTACATGTACCAGACCAGTACAGTGAACGGTCATGTATACATGTGTCAGAGGTATCGATTGTTTCTCTGTTTATATGATATCTTTTATTATTATTATTATTAATGTACATGTACCAGACCAGTACAGTGAACGAGCATTTAAACATGGGTCAGAGGTATCGATTGTTTCTCTGTTTCTATAATATCTTTTATTATTATTATTATTAATGTACCACCAGACCAGTACAGTGAACGTTCATGTATACATGTGTCAGAGGTATCGATTGTTTCTCTGTTTCTATGATATCTTTTATTATTATTATTATTATTAATGTACATGTACCAGACCACTACAGTGAACGGTCATGTATACATGTGTCAGAGGTATCGATTGTTTCTCTATTTCTATGATATCTTTCATTATTATTATTATTAATGTACATGTACCAGACCAGTACAGTGAACGGTCATGTATACATGTGTCAGAGGTATCGATTGGTTCTCTGTTTCTATATCTTTTATTATTATTATTATTATTAATGTACATGTACCAGACCAGTACAGTGAACGGTCATGTATACATGTGTCAGAGGTATCGATTGTTTCTCTGTTTCTATGATATCTTTTATTATTATTATTATTAATGTACATGTACCAGACCAGTACAGTGAACGGTCATGTATACATGTGTCAGAGGTATCTATTGTTTCTCTGTTTCTATGATATCTTTTATTATTATTATTATTAATGTACATGTACCAGACCAGTACAGTGAACGGTCATGTATACATGTGTCAGAGGTATTGATTGTTTCTCTGTTTCTATGATATCTTTTATTATTATTATTATTAATGTACATGTACCAGACCAGTACAGTGAACGGTCATGTATACATGTGTCAGAGATATCGATTGTTTCTCTGTTGTTTCTATGTTATCTTTTATTATTATTATTATTAATGTACATGTACCAGACCAGTACAGTGAACGGTCATGTATACATGTGTCAGAGGTATCGATTGTTTCTCTGTTTCTATGATATCTTTTATTATTATTATTATTAATGTACATGTACCAGACCAGTACAGTGAACGGTCATGTATACATGTGTCAGAGGTATTGATTGTTTCTCTGTTTCTATGATATCGTTTATTATTATTATTATTAATGTACATGTACCAGACCAGTACAGTGAGTATTCATGTATACATGTGTCAGAGGTATCGATTGTTTCTCTGTTGTTTCTATGTTATCTTTTATTATTATTATTATTAATGTACATGTACCAGACCAGTACAGTGAACGGTCATGTATACATGTGTCAGAGGTATCGATTGTTTCTCTGTTTCTATGATATCTTTTATTATTATTATTATTATTAATGTACATGTACCAGACCAGTAGAGTGAACGGTCATGTATACATGTGTCAGATGTATCAATTGGTTCTCTGTTTCTATGATATCTTTTATTATTATTATTATTAATGTACATGTACCAGAACAGTACAGTGAACGGTCATGTATACATGTGTCAGAGTTATCGATTGCTTCTCTGTTTCTATGATATCTTTTATTTTTTATTATTATTAATGTACATGTACCAGACCAGTACAGTGAACGGTCATGTATACATGTGTCAGAGGTATCGATTGTTTCTCTGTTTATATGATATCTTTTATTATTATTATTATTAATGTACATGTACCAGACCAGTACAGTGAACGAGCATGTATACATGGGTCAGAGGTATCGATTGTTTCTCTGTTTCTATAATATCTTTTATTATTATTATTATTAATGTACATGTACCAGACCAGTACAGTGAACAGTCATGTATACATGTGTCAGAGGTATTGATTGTTTCTCTGTTTCTATGATATCTTTTATTATTATCATTATTAATGTACATGTACCAGACCAGTACAGTGAACGGTCATGTATACATGTGTCAGAGGTATCGATTGTTTCTCTGTTTCTATGATATATTTTATTATTATTATTATTATTATTAATGTACATGTACCAGACCAGTACAGTGAACGGTCATGTATACATATGTCAGAGATATCGATTATTTCTCTGTTTCTATGATATCTTTTAATATTATTATTATTATTAATGTACATGTACCAGACCAGTACAGTGAACGGTCATGTATACATGTGTCAGAGATATCGATTGTTTCTCTGTTTCTATGATATCTTTTATTATTATTATTAATGTACATGTACCAGACCAGTACAGTGAACGGTCATGTATACATGTGTCAGAGATATTGATTGTTTCTCTGTTTCTATGATATCTTTTATTATTATTATTATTAATGTACATGTACCAGACCAGTACAGTGAACGGTCATGTATACATGTGTGAGAGGTATCGATTGTTTCTCTGTTTCAATGATATCTTTTATTATTATTATTATTATTAATGTACATGTACCAGACCAGTACAGTGAACGGTCATGTATACATGTGTCAGAGGTATCGATTGTTTCTCTGTTTCTATGATATCTTTTATTATTATTATTATTAATGTACATGTACCAGACCAGTACAGCTAACGGTCATGTATACATGTGTCAGATGTATCCATTGTTTCTCTGTTTCTATGATATCTTTTATTATTATTATTATTATTAATGTACATGTACCAGACCAGTACAGTGAGTGGTCATGTATACATGTGTCAGAGGTATCTATTGTTTCTCTGTTTCTATGATATCTTTTATAATTATTATTATTAATGTACATGTACCAGACCAGTACAGTGAACGAGCATGTATACATGGGTCAGAGGTATCGATTGTTTCTCTGTTTCTATAATATCTTTTATTATTATTATTATTAATGTACATGTACCAGACCAGTACAGTGAACAGTCATGTATACATGTGTCAGAGGTATTGATTGTTTCTCTGTTTCTATGATATCTTTTATTATTATCATTATTAATGTACATGTACCAGACCAGTACAGTGAACGGTCATGTATACATGTGTCAGAGGTATCGATTGTTTCTCTGTTTCTATGATATATTTTATTATTATTATTATTATTATTAATGTACATGTACCAGACCAGTACAGTGAACGGTCATGTATACATATGTCAGAGATATCGATTATTTCTCTGTTTCTATGATATCTTTTAATATTATTATTATTATTAATGTACATGTACCAGACCAGTACAGTGAACGGTCATGTATACATGTGTCAGAGATATCGATTGTTTCTCTGTTTCTATGATATCTTTTATTATTATTATTAATGTACATGTACCAGACCAGTACAGTGAACGGTCATGTATACATGTGTCAGAGATATTGATTGTTTCTCTGTTTCTATGATATCTTTTATTATTATTATTATTAATGTACATGTACCAGACCAGTACAGTGAACGGTCATGTATACATGTGTGAGAGGTATCGATTGTTTCTCTGTTTCAATGATATCTTTTATTATTATTATTATTATTAATGTACATGTACCAGACCAGTACAGTGAACGGTCATGTATACATGTGTCAGAGGTATCGATTGTTTCTCTGTTTCTATGATATCTTTTATTATTATTATTATTAATGTACATGTACCAGACCAGTACAGCTAACGGTCATGTATACATGTGTCAGATGTATCCATTGTTTCTCTGTTTCTATGATATCTTTTATTATTATTATTATTATTAATGTACATGTACCAGACCAGTACAGTGAGTGGTCATGTATACATGTGTCAGAGGTATCTATTGTTTCTCTGTTTCTATGATATCTTTTATAATTATTATTATTAATGTACATGTACCAGACCAGTACAGTGAACGGTCATGTATACATGTGTCAGAGTTATCGATTTACCTCTGTTTCTATGATATCTTTTATTATTATTATTAATGTACATGTACCAGACCAGTACAGTGAACGGTCGTGTATACATGTGTCAGAGGTATCGATTGTTTCTCTGTTTCTATGATATCTTTTATTATTATTATTATTAATGTACATGTACCAGACCAGTACAGTGAACGATCTAGTATACATGTGTCAGAGGTATCGATTGTTTCTCTGTTTCTATGATATCTTTTATTATTATTATTATTATTAATGTACATGTACCAGACCAGTACAGTGAACGGTCATGTATACATGTGTCAGAGGTATCGATTGTTTCTCTGTTTCTATGATATCTTTTATTATTATTATTATTAATGTACATGTACCAGACCAGTACAGTGAGTGGTCATGTATACATGTGTCAGAGGTATCCATTGTTTCTCTGTTTCTATGATATCTTTTATTATTATTATTATTAATGTACATGTACCAGACCAGTACAGTGAACGGTCATGTATACATGTGTCAGAGGTATCCATTGTTTCTCTGTTTCTATGATATCTTTTATTATTATTATTATTAATGTACATGTACCAGACCAGTACAGTGAACGGTCATGTATACATGTGTCAGAGGTATCCATTGTTTCTCTGTTTCTATGATATCTTTTATTATTATTATTATTATTAATGTACATGTACCAGACCAGTACAGTGAGTGGTCATGTATACATGTGTCAGAGGTATCCATTGTTTCTGTTTCTATGATATCTTTTATTATTATTATTATTAATGTACATGTACCAGACCAGTACAGTGAACGATCTTGTATACATGTGTCAGAGATATCGCTTGTTTCTCTGTTTCTATGATATCTTTTATTATTATTATTATTATTAATGTACATGTACCAGACCAGTACAGTGAACGGTCATGTATACATGTGTCAGAGGTATCGATTTTTCTATGTTTCTATGATATCTTTTATTATTATTATTAATGTACATGTACCAGACCAGTACAGTGAACGATCATGTATACATGTGTCAGAGGTATCCATTGTTTCTCTGTTTCTATGATATCTTTTATTATTATTATTATTAATGTACATGTACCAGACCAGTACAGTGAACGGTCATGTATACATGTGTCAGAGGTATTCATTGTTTCTCTGTTTCTATGATATCTTTTATTATTATTATTATTAATGTACATGTACCACACCAGTACAGTGAACGATCTTGTATACATGTGTCAGAGATATCGATTGTTCTCTATTTCTATGATATCTTTTATTATTATTATTATTATTAATGTACATATACCAGACCAGTACAGTGAACGGTCATGTATACATGTGTCAGAGGTATCGATTGTTTCTCTGTTTCTATGATATCTTTTATTATTATTATTATTAATGTACATGTACCAGACCAGTACAATGAACGGTCATGTATACATGTGTCAGAGGTATCGATTGTTTCTCTGTTTCTATGATATCTTTTATTATTATTATTATTAATGTACATGTACCAGACCAGTACAGTGAACGGTCATGTATACATGTGTCAGAGGTATCGATTGTTTCTCTGTTTCTATGATATCTTTCATTATTATTATTATTATTATTAATGTACATGTACCAGACCAGTACAGTGAACGGTCATTTATACATGTGTCAGAGGTATCGATTGTTTCTCTGTTTCTATGATATCTTTTATTATTATTATTATTATTAATGTACATGTACCAGACCAGTACAGTGAACGGTCATGTGTACATGTGTCAGAGGTATCGATTGTTTCTCTGTTTCTATGATATCTTTTATTATTATTATTATTATAATTATTATTAATGTACATGTACCAGACCAGTACAGTGAACGGTCATGTATACATGTGTCAGAGGTATCGATTGTTTCTCTGTTTCTATGATATCTTTCATTATTATTATTATTATTATTAATGTACATGTACCAGACCAGTACAGTGAACGGTCATGTATACATGTGTCAGAGGTATCGATTGTTTCTCTGTTTCTATGATATCTTTCATTATTATTATTATTATTATTAATGTACATGTACCAGACCAGTACAGTGAACGGTCATTTATACATGTGTCAGAGGTATCGATTGTTTCTCTGTTTCTATGATATCTTTTATTATTATTATTATTATTAATGTACATGTACCAGACCAGTACAGTGAACGGTCATGTGTACATGTGTCAGAGGTATCGATTGTTTCTCTGTTTCTATGATATCTTTTATTATTATTATTATTAATGTACATGTACCAGACCAGTACAATGAACGGTCATGTATACATGTGTCAGAGGTATCCATTGTTTCTCTGTTTCTATGATATCTTTTATTATTATTATTATTAATGTACATGTACCAGACCAGTACAGTGAACGATCTTGTATACATGTGTCAGAGGTATCGATTGTTTCTCTGTTTCTATGATATATTTTATTATTATTATTATTAATGTACATGTACCAGACCAGTACAGTGAACGGTCATGTATACATGTGTCAGAGGTATCGATTGTTTCTCTATTTCTATGATATCTTTTATTATTATTATTATTAATGTGCATATACCAGACCAGTAGAGTGAACGGTCATGTATACATGTGTCAGAGGTATCGATTGTTTCTCTGTTTCTATGATATATTTTATTATTATTATTATTAATGTACATGTACCAGACCAGTACAGTGAACGGTCATGTATACATGTGTCAGAGGTATCAATTGTTTCTGTTTCTATGATATCTTTTATTATCATTATTATTAATGTACATGTACCAGACCAGTACAGTGAACGGTCATGTATACATGTGTCAGAGGTATCGATTGTTTCTCTGTTTTTATGATAGCTTTTATTATTATTATTATTAATGTACATGTACCAGACCAGTACAGTGAACGGTCATGTATACAAGTGTCAGATGTATCGATTGTTTCTCTTTTTCTATGATATCTTTTATTATTATTATTATTAATGTACATGTACCAGACCAGTACAGTGAACGGTCATGTATCCATGTGTCAGAGGTATCGATTGTTTCTCTGTTTCTGATATCTTTTATTATTATTATTATCAATGTACATGTACCAGACCAGTACAGTGAGCGGTCATGTATACATGTGTCAGAGATATCGATTGTTTCTCTGTTTCTATGATATCTTTTATTATTATTATTATTAATGTACATGTACCAGACCAGTACAGTGAACGGTCATGTATCCATGTGTCAGAGGTATCGATTGTTTCTCTGTTTCTGATGTCTTTTATTATTATTATTATCAATGTACATGTACCAGACCAGTACAGTGAGCGGTCATGTATACATGTGTCAGAGATATCGATTGTTTCTCTGTTTCTATGATATCTTTTATTATTATTATTATCAATGTAGATGTACCAGACCAGTACAGTGAACGGTCATGTATACATGTGTCAGAAGTATTGATTGTTTCTCTGTTTTTATGATATCTTTTATTATTATTATTATTAATGTACATGTACCAGACCAGTACAGTGAACAGTCATGTATACATGTGTCAGAGATATCGATTGTTTCTCTGTTTCTATGATATGTTTTATTATTATTATTATCAATGTACATGTACCAGACCAGTACAGTGAGCAGTCATGTATACATGTGTCAGAGATATCGATTGTTTCTCTGTTTCTATGATATCTTTTATTATTATTATTATTAATGTACATGTACCAGACCAGTACAGTGAACGGTCATGTATCCATGTGTCAGAGGTATCGATTGTTTCTCTGTTTCTGATGTCTTTTATTATTATTATTATTAATGTACATGTACCAGACCAGTACAGTGAACGGTCATGTATACATGTGTCAGAGATATCGATTGTTTCTCTGTTTCTATGATATGTTATATTATTATTATTATCAATGTACATGTACCAGACCAGTACAGTGAACGGTCATGTATACATGTGTCAGAGATATCGATTGTTTCTCTGTTTCTATGATATCTTTTATTATTATTATTATCAATGTAGATGTACCAGACCAGTACAGTGAACGGTCATGTATACATGTGTCAGAGGTATTGATTGTTTCTCTGTTTTTATGATATCTTTTATTATTATTATTATTAATGTACATGTACCAGACCAGTACAGTGAACGGTCATGTATACATGTGTCAGAGGTATCGATTGTTTCTGTTTCTATGATATCTTTTATTATTATTATTATAAATGTACATGTACCAGACCATTACAGTGAACGGTCATGTATACATGTGTCAGAGATATTGATTGTTTCTCTGTTTCTATGATATCTTTTATTATTATTATTATTAATGTACATGTACCAGACCAGTACAGTGAACGGTCATGTATACATGTGTCAGAGGTATCGATTGTTTCTCTGTTTCTATGATATCTTTTATTACTATTATTATTAATGTACATGTACCAGACCAGTACAGTGAACGGTCATGTATACATGTGTCAGAGGTATTGATTGTTTCTCTGTTTCTATGATATCTTTTATTATTATTATTATTAATGTACATGTACCAGACCAGTACAGTGAACGATCATGTATACAAGTGTCAGAGGTATCGATTGTTTCTCTGTTTCTATGATATCTTTTATTATTATTATTATTAATGTACATGTACCAGACCAGTACAGTAAACGGTCATGTATACATGTATCAGAGGTATCCATTGTTTCTCTGTTTCTATGATATCTTTTATTATTATTATTATTAATGTACATGTACCAGACCAGTACAGTGAACGGTCATGTATACAAGTGTCAGAGGTATCCATTGTTTCTCTGTTTCTATGATATCTTTTATTATCATTATTATTAATGTACATGTACCAGACCAGTACAGTGAACGGTCATGTATACATGTGTCAGAGGTATCCATTTTTTCTCTGTTTCTATGATATCTTTTATTATTATTATTATTAATGTACATGTACCAGACCAGTACAGTGAACGATCTTGTATACATGTGTCAGAGGTATTGATTGTTTCTCTGTTTCTATGATATCTTTTATTATTATTATTATTAATGTACATGTACCAGACCAGTACAGTGAACGGTCATGTATACATGTGTCAGAGATATCGTTTGTTTCTCTGTTTCTATGATATGTTTTATTATTATTATTATCAATGTACATGTACCAGACCAGTACAGTGAACGGTCATGTATACATGTGTCAGAGATATCGATTGTTTCTCTGTTTCTATGATATCTTTTATTATTATTATTATCAATGTACATGTACCAGACCAGTACAGTGAACGGTCATGTATACATGTGTCAGAGGTATTGATTGTTTCTCTGTTTTTATGATATCTTTTATTATTATTATTATTAATGTACATGTACCAGACCAGTACAGTGAACGGTCATGTATACATGTTTCAGAGGTATCGATTGTTTCTGTTTCTATGATATCTTTTATCATTATTATTATAAATGTACATGTACCAGACCAGTACAGTGAACGGTCATGCATACATGTGTCAGAGGTATCCATTGTTTCTCTGTTTCTATGATATCTTTTATTATTATTATTATTATTAATTTACATGTACCAGACCAGTACAGTGAACGGTCATGTATACATGTGTCAGAGATATCGATTGTTTCTCTTTTTCTATGATATATTTTATTATTATTATTATCAATGTACATGTACCAGACCAGTAGAGTGAACGGTCATGTATACATGTGTCAGAGATATCGAATGTTTCTCTGTTTCTATGATATCTTTTATTATTATTATTATTAATGTACATGTACCAGACCAGTACAGTGAACGGTCATGTATACATGTGTCAGAGATATCGATTGTTTCTCTGTTTCTATGATATCTTTTATTATTATTATTATTAATGTACATGTACCAGACCAGTACAGTGAACGGTCATGTATACATGTGTCAGAGGTATCCATTGTTTCTCTGTTTCTATGATATCTTTTATTATTATTATTATTAATGTACATGTACCAGACCAGTACAGTGAACGGTCATGTATACATGTGTCAGAGGTATCAATTGTTTCTGTTTCTATGATATCTTTTATTAGTATTATTATTAATGTACATGTACCAGACCAGTACAGTGAACGGTCATGTATACATGTGTCAGAGATATCGATTGTTTCTCTGTTTCTATGATATCTTTTATTATTATTATTATTAATGTACATGTACCAGACCAGTACAGTGAACGGTCATGTATACATGTGTCAGAGGTATCGATTGTTTCTCTGTTTCTATGATATCTTTTATTATTATTATTATTAATGTACATGTACCAGACCAGTACAGTGAACAGTCATGTATACATGTGTCAGAGATATCGATTGTTTCTCTGTTTCTATGATATGTTTTATTATTATTATTATCAATGTACATGTACCAGATCAGTACAGTGAGCGGTCATGTATACATGTGTCAGAGATATCGATTGTTTCTCTGTTTCTATGATATCTTTTATTATTATTATTATTATTAATGTACAGGTACCAGACCAGTACAGTGAACGGTCATGTATCCATGTGTCAGAGGTATCGATTGTTTCTCTGTTTCTGATGTCTTTTATTATTATTATTATTAATGTACATGTACCAGACCAGTACAGTGAACGGTCATCTATACATGTGTCAGAGATATCGATTGTTTCTCTGTTTCTATGATATGTTTTATTATTATTATTATCAATGTACATGTACCAGACCAGTACAGTGAACGGTCATGTATACATGTGTCAGAGATATCGATTGTTTCTCTGTTTCTATGATATCTTTTATTATTATTATTATCAATGTACATGTACCAGACCAGTACAGTGAACGGTCATGTATACATGTGTCAGAGGTATTGATTGTTTCTCTGTTTTTATGATATGTTTTATTATTATTATTATTAATGTACATGTACCAGACCAGTACAGTGAACAGTCATGTATACATGTGTCAGAGGTATCGATTGTTTCTGTTTCTATGATATCTTTTATTATTATTATTATAAATGTACATGTACCAGACCAGTACAGTGAACGGTCATGTATACATGTGTCAGAGGTATCGATTGTTTCTCTGTTTCTATGATATCTTTTATTATTATTATTATTAATGTACATGTACCAGACCAGTACAGTGAGCGGTCATGTATACATGTGTCAGAGGTATCGATTGTTTCTCTGTTTCTATGATATCTTTTATTATTATTATTATTAATGTACATGTACCAGACCAGTACAGTGAACGGTCATGTATACATGTGTCAGAGATATCGGTTGTTTCTCTGTTTCTATGATATCTTTTATTATTATTATTATTAATGTACAGGTACCAGACCAGTACAGTGAACGGTCATGTATACATGTGTCAGAGGTATCGATTGTTTCTCTGTTTCTATGATATCTTTTATTATTATTATTATTATTATTAATGTACATGTACCAGACCAGTACAGTGAACGGTCATGTATACATGTGTCAGAGATATCGATTGTTTCTCTGTTTCTATGATATATTTTATTATTATTATTATTATCAATGTACATGTACCAGACCAGTACAGTGAACGGTCATGTATACATGTGTCAGAGATATCGAATGTTTCTCTGTTTCTATGATATCTTTTATTATTATTATTATTAATGTACATGTACCAGACCAGTACAGTGAACGGTCATGTATACATGTGTCAGAGGTATCGATTGTTTCCCTGTTTCTATGATATCTTTTATTATTATTATTATTAATGTACATGTACCAGACCAGTACAGTGAACGGTCATGTATACATGTGTCAGAGATATCGATTGTTTCTCTGTTTCTATGATATCTTTTATTATTATTATTATCAATGTACATGTACCAGACCAGTACAGTGAACGGTCATGTATACATGTGTCAGAGGTATTGATTGTTTCTCTGTTTTTATGATATCTTTTATTATTATTATTATTAATGTACATGTACCAGACCAGTACAGTGAACGGTCATGTATACATGTTTCAGAGGTATCGATTGTTTCTGTTTCTATGATATCTTTTATCATTATTATTATAAATGTACATGTACCAGACCAGTACAGTGAACGGTCATGCATACATGTGTCAGAGGTATCCATTGTTTCTCTGTTTCTATGATATCTTTTATTATTATTATTATTATTAATTTACATGTACCAGACTAGTACAGTGAACGGTCATGTATACATGTGTCAGAGATATCGATTGTTTCTCTTTTTCTATGATATATTTTATTATTATTATTATCAATGTACATGTACCAGACCAGTAGAGTGAACGGTCATGTATACATGTGTCAGAGATATCGAATGTTTCTCTGTTTCTATGATATCTTTTATTATTATTATTATTAATGTACATGTACCAGACCAGTACAGTGAACGGTCATGTATACATGTGTCAGAGATATCGATTGTTTCTCTGTTTCTATGATATCTTTTATTATTATTATTATTAATGAACATGTACCAGACCAGTACAGTGAACGGTCATGTATACATGTGTCAGAGGTATCCATTGTTTCTCTGTTTCTATGATATCTTTTATTATTATTATTATTAATGTACATGTACCAGACCAGTACAGTGAACGGTCATGTATACATGTGTCAGAGGTATCAATTGTTTCTGTTTCTATGATATCTTTTATTAGTATTATTATTAATGTACATGTACCAGACCAGTACAGTGAACGGTCATGTATACATGTGTCAGAGATATCGATTGTTTCTCTGTTTCTATGATATCTTTTATTATTATTATTATTAATGTACATGTACCAGACCAGTACAGTGAACGGTCATGTATACATGTGTCAGAGGTATCGATTGTTTCTCTGTTTCTATGATATCTTTTATTATTATTATTATTAATGTACATGTACCAGACCAGTACAGTGAACAGTCATGTATACATGTGTCAGAGATATCGATTGTTTCTCTGTTTCTATGATATGTTTTATTATTATTATTATCAATGTACATGTGCCAGACCAGTACAGTGAGCGGTCATGTATACATGTGTCAGAGATATCGATTGTTTCTCTGTTTCTATGATATCTTTTATTATTATTATTATTATTAATGTACAAGTACCAGACCAGTACAGTGAACGGTCATGTATCCATGTGTCAGAGGTATCGATTGTTTCTCTGTTTCTGATGTCTTTTATTATTATTATTATTAATGTACATGTACCAGACCAGTACAGTGAACGGTCATCTATACATGTGTCAGAGATATCGATTGTTTCTCTGTTTCTATGATATGTTTTATTATTATTATTATCAATGTACATGTACCAGACCAGTACAGTGAACGGTCATGTATACATGTGTCAGAGATATCGATTGTTTCTCTGTTTCTATGATATCTTTTATTATTATTATTATCAATGTACATGTACCAGACCAGTACAGTGAACGGTCATGTATACATGTGTCAGAGGTATTGATTGTTTCTCTGTTTTTATGATATGTTTTATTATTATTATTATTAATGTACATGTACCAGACCAGTACAGTGAACAGTCATGTATACATGTGTCAGAGGTATCGATTGTTTCTGTTTCTATGATATCTTTTATTATTATTATTATAAATGTACATGTACCAGACCAGTACAGTGAACGGTCATGTATACATGTGTCAGAGGTATCGATTGTTTCTCTGTTTCTATGATATCTTTTATTATTATTATTATTAATGTACATGTACCAGACCAGTACAGTGAGCGGTCATGTATACATGTGTCAGAGGTATCGATTGTTTCTCTGTTTCTATGATATCTTTTATTATTATTATTATTAATGTACATGTACCAGACCAGTACAGTGAACGGTCATGTATACATGTGTCAGAGATATCGGTTGTTTCTCTGTTTCTATGATATCTTTTATTATTATTATTATTAATGTACAGGTACCAGACCAGTACAGTGAACGGTCATGTATACATGTGTCAGAGGTATCGATTGTTTCTCTGTTTCTATGATATCTTTTATTATTATTATTATTATTATTAATGTACATGTACCAGACCAGTACAGTGAACGGTCATGTATACATGTGTCAGAGATATCGATTGTTTCTCTGTTTCTATGATATATTTTATTATTATTATTATTATCAATGTACATGTACCAGACCAGTACAGTGAACGGTCATGTATACATGTGTCAGAGATATCGAATGTTTCTCTGTTTCTATGATATCTTTTATTATTATTATTATTAATGTACATGTACCAGACCAGTACTGTGAACGGTCATGTATACATGTGTCAGAGGTATCGATTGTTTCCCTGTTTCTATGATATCTTTTATTATTATTATTATTAATGTACATGTACCAGACCAGTACAGTGAACGGTCATGTATACATGTGTCAGAGGTATCCATTGTTTCTCTGTTTCTATGATATCTTTTATTATTATTATTATTAATGTACATGTACCAGACCAGTACAGTGAACGGTCATGTATACATGTGTCAGAGGTATCAATTGTTTCTGTTTCTATGATATCTTTTATTAGTATTATTATTAATGTACATGTACCAGACCAGTACAGTGAACGGTCATGTATACATGTGTCAGAGGTATCGATTGTTTCTCTGTTTCTATGATATGTTTTATTATTATTATTATTAATGTACATGTACCAGACCAGTACAGTGAACGGTCATGTATACATGTGTCAGAGGTATCGATTGTTTCTCTGTTTCTATGATATCTTTTATTATTATTATTATTAATGTACATGTACCAGACCAGTACAGTGAACGATCATGTATACATGTGTCAGGTATCGATTGTTTCTCTGTTTCTATGATATCTTTTATTATTATTATTAATGTACATGTACCAGACCAGTACAGTGAACGGTCATGTATACATGTGTCAGAGATATCGATTGTTTCTCTGTTTCTATGATATCTTTTATTATTATTATTAATGTACATGTACCAGACCAGTACAGTGAACGGTCATGTATACATGTGTCAGAGGTATCGATTGCTTCTCTGTTTCTATGATATCTTTTATTATTATTATTATTAATGTACATGTACCAGACCAGTACAGTGAGCGGTCATGTATACATGTGTCAGAGATATCGATTGTTTCTCTGTTTCAATATCTTTTATTATTATTATTATTATTAGTGTACATGTAACAGATCAGTACAGTGAACGGTCATGTATACATGTGTCAGAGGTATCGATTGTTTCTGTTTCTATGATATCTTTTATTATTATTATTATTAATGTACATGTACCAGACCAGTACAGTGAACGGTTATGCATACATGTGTCAGAGGTATCGATTGCTTCTCTGTTTCTATGATATCTTTTATTATTATTATTATTAATGTACATGTACCAGACCAGTACAGTGAACGGTCATGTGTACATGTGTCAGAGGTATCGATTGTTTCTGTTTCTATGATATCTTTTATTATTATTATTATTAATGTACATGTACCAGATCAGTACAGTGAACTGTCATGTATACATGTGTCAGAGGTATCGATTGTTTCTCTGTTTCTATGATTTCTTTTATTATTATTATTATTATTAATGTACATGTAACAGACCAGTACAGTGAACGGTCATGTATACATGTGTCAGAGGTATCGATTGTTTCTCTGTTTCTATGATATCTTTTATTATTATTATTATTATTAATGTACATCTACCAGACCATTAGAGTGAACGGTCATGTATACATGTATCAGAGATATCGATTGTTTCTCTGTTTATATGATATCTTTTATTATTATTATTATTAATGTACATGTACCAGACCAGTACAGTGAGTGGTCATGTATACATGTGTCAGAGGTATTGATTGTTTCTATGATATCTTTCATTATTATTATTATTAATGTACATGTACCAGACCAGTACAGTGAACGGTCATGTATACATGTGTCAGAGGTATCGATTGTTTCTCTGTTTCTATGATATCTTTTTTTATTATTATTATTAATGTACATGTACTAGACCAGTACAGTGAACGGTCATGTATACATGTGTCAGAGGTATCGATTGTTTCTCTGTTTCTATGATATCTTTTATTATTATTATTATTAATGTACATGTACCAGACCAGTACAGTGAACGATCATGTATACATGTGTCAGAGGTATCGATTGTTTCTCTGTTTCTATGATATCTTTTATTATTATTATTATTATTAATTTACATGTACCAGACCAGTACAGTGAACGATCTTGTATACACGTGTCAGAGGTATTGATTGTTTCTCTGTTTCTATGATATCTTTTATTAATATTATTATTATTAATGTACATGTACCAGACCAGTACAGTGAACTGTCATGTATACATGTGTCAGAGGTATCGATTGTTTCTCTGTTTCTATAATATCTTTTATTATTATTATTATTATTAATGTACATGTACCAGACCAGTACAGTGAACGGTCATGTATACATGTGTCAGAGGTATCGATTGTTTCTCTGTTTCTATGATATCTTTTATTATTATTATTATTAATGTACATGTACCAGACCAGTACAGTGAACGGTCATGTATACATGTGTCAGAGGTATCCATTGTTTCTCTGTTTCTATGATATCTTTTATTATTATTATTATTATTAATGTACATGTACCAGACCATTACAGTGAACGGTCATGTATACATGTATCAGAGATATCGATTGTTTCTCTGTTTCTATGATATCTTTTATTATTATTATTATTAATGTACATGTACCAGACCAGTACAGTGAGTGGTCATGTATACATGTGTCAGAGGTATTGATTGTTTCTATGATATCTTTTATTATTATTATTATTAATGTACATGTACCAGACCAGTACAGTGAACGGTCATGTATACATGTGTCAGAGGTATCGATTGTTTCCCTGTTTCTATGATATCTTTTATTATTATTATTATTAATGTACATGTACCAGACCAGTACAGTGAACGGTCATGTATACATGTGTCAGAGGTATCCATTGTTTCTCTGTTTCTATGATATCTTTTATTATTATTATTATTAATGTACATGTACCAGACCAGTACAGTGAACGGTCATGTATACATGTGTCAGAGGTATCAATTGTTTCTGTTTCTATGATATCTTTTATTAGTATTATTATTAATGTACATGTACCAGACCAGTACAGTGAACGGTCATGTATACATGTGTCAGAGATATCGATTGTTTCTCTGTTTCTATGATATGTTTTATTATTATTATTATTAATGTACATGTACCAGACCAGTACAGTGAACGGTCATGTATACATGTGTCAGAGGTATCGATTGTTTCTCTGTTTCTATGATATCTTTTATTATTATTATTATTAATGTACATGTACCAGACCAGTACAGTGAACGATCATGTATACATGTGTCAGGTATCGATTGTTTCTCTGTTTCTATGATATCTTTTATTATTATTATTAATGTACATGTACCAGACCAGTACAGTGAACGGTCATGTATACATGTGTCAGAGATATCGATTGTTTCTCTGTTTCTATGATATCTTTTATTATTATTATTAATGTACATGTACCAGACCAGTACAGTGAACGGTCATGTATACATGTGTCAGAGGTATCGATTGCTTCTCTGTTTCTATGATATCTTTTATTATTATTATTATTAATGTACATGTACCAGACCAGTACAGTGAGCGGTCATGTATACATGTGTCAGAGATATCGATTGTTTCTCTGTTTCAATATCTTTTATTATTATTATTATTATTAGTGTACATGTAACAGACCAGTACAGTGAACGGTCATGTATACATGTGTCAGAGGTATCGATTGTTTCTGTTTCTATGATATCTTTTATTATTATTATTATTAATGTACATGTACCAGACCAGTACAGTGAACGGTTATGCATACATGTGTCAGAGGTATCGATTGCTTCTCTGTTTCTATGATATCTTTTATTATTATTATTATTAATGTACATGTACCAGACCAGTACAGTGAACGGTCATGTGTACATGTGTCAGAGGTATCGATTGTTTCTCTGTTTCTATGATATTTTTTATTATTATTATTATTAATGTACATGTACCAGACCAGTACAGTGAACGGTCATGTATACATGTGTCAGAGGTATCGATTGTTTCTGTTTCTATGATATCTTTTATTATTATTATTATTAATGTACATGTACCAGATCAGTACAGTGAACTGTCATGTATACATGTGTCAGAGGTATCGATTGTTTCTCTGTTTCTATGATTTCTTTTATTATTATTATTATTATTAATGTACATGTAACAGACCAGTACAGTGAACGGTCATGTATACATGTGTCAGAGGTATCGATTGTTTCTCTGTTTCTATGATATCTTTTATTATTATTATTATTATTAATGTACATCTACCAGACCATTAGAGTGAACGGTCATGTATACATGTATCAGAGATATCGATTGTTTCTCTGTTTATATGATATCTTTTATTATTATTATTATTAATGTACATGTACCAGACCAGTACAGTGAGTGGTCATGTATACATGTGTCAGAGGTATTGATTGTTTCTATGATATCTTTCATTATTATTATTATTAATGTACATGTACCAGACCAGTACAGTGAACGGTCATGTATACATGTGTCAGAGGTATCGATTGTTTCTCTGTTTCTATGATATCTTTTTTTATTATTATTATTAATGTACATGTACTAGACCAGTACAGTGAACGGTCATGTATACATGTGTCAGAGGTATCGATTGTTTCTCTGTTTCTATGATATCTTTTTTTATTATTATTATTAATGTACATGTACCAGACCAGTACAGTGAACGATCATGTATACATGTGTCAGAGGTATCCATTGTTTCTCTGTTTCTATGATATCTTTTATTATTATTATTATTAATGTACATGTACCAGACCAGTACAGTGAACGATCATGTATACATGTGTCAGAGGTATCGATTGTTTCTCTGTTTCTATGATATCTTTTATTATTATTATTATTATTAATTTACATGTACCAGACCAGTACAGTGAACGATCTTGTATACACGTGTCAGAGGTATTGATTGTTTCTCTGTTTCTATGATATCTTTTATTAATATTATTATTATTAATGTACATGTACCAGACCAGTACAGTGAACTGTCATGTATACATGTGTCAGAGGTATCGATTGTTTCTCTGTTTCTATAATATCTTTTATTATTATTATTATTATTAATGTACATGTACCAGACCAGTACAGTGAACGGTCATGTATACATGTGTCAGAGGTATCCATTGTTTCTCTGTTTCTATGATATCTTTTATTATTATTATTATTAATGTACATGTACCAGACCAGTACAGTGAACGGTCATGTATACATGTGTCAGAGATATCGATTGTTTCTCTGTTTCTATGATATCTTTTATTATTAATGTACATGTACCAGACCAGTACAGTGAACGATCTTGTATACATGTGTCAGAAATATCGATTGTTTCTCTGTTTCTATGATATCTTTTATTATTATTATTATTAATGTACATGTACCAGACCAGTACAGTGAACGGTCATGTATACATGTGTCAGAGGTATCGATTGTTTCTCTGTTTCTATGATATCTTTTATTATTATTATTATTAATGTACATGTACCAGACCAGTACAGTGAACGATCATGTATACATGTGTCAGAGGTATTGATTGTTTCTCTGTTTCTATGATATCTTTTATTATTATTATTATTAATGTACATGTACCAGACCAGTACAGTGAACGATCATGTATACATGTGTCAGAGGTATCCATTGTTTCTCTGTTTCTATGATATCTTTTATTATTATTATTATTAATGTACATGTACCAGACCAGTACAGTGAGTGGTCATGTATACATGTGTCAGAGGTATCGATTGTTTCTCTGTTTCTATGATATCGTTTATTATTATTATTATTATTAATGTACATGTACCAGACCAGTACAGTGAACGATCTTGTATACATGTGTCAGAGGTATCGATTGTTTCTCTGTTTCTATGATATCTTTTATTATTATTATTATTATTAATGTACATGTACCAAATCAGTACAGTGAACGGTCATGTATACATGTGTCAGAGGTATCGATTGTTTCTCTGTTTCTATGATATCTTTTATTATTATTATTATTATTAATGTACATGTACCAGACCAGTACAGTGAACGTTCATGTATACATGTGTCAGATATATCGATTGTTTCTCTGTTTCTATGATATCTTTTATTATTATTATTATTAATGTACATGTACCAGACCAGTACAGTGAACGATCTTGTATAAATGTGTCAGAGGTATCGATTGTTTCTCTGTTACTATGATATCTTTTATTATTATTATTATTAATGTACATGTACCAGACCAGTACAGTGAACAGTCATGTATACATGTGTCAGAGGTATCGATTGTTTCTCTGTTTCTATGATATCTTTTATTATTATTATTATTATTAATGTACATGTACCAGACCAGTACAGTGAACGATCTTGTATACATGTGTCAGAGATATCGATTGTTTCTCTGTTTCTATGATATCTTTTATTATTATTATTATTAATGTACATGTACCAGACCAGTACAGTGAACGATCTTGTATACATGTGTCAGAGATATCGATTGTTTCTCTGTTTCTATGATATCTTTTATTATTATTATTATTAATGTACATGTACCAGACCAGTACAGTGAACGGTCATGTATACATGTGTCAGAGGTTTCGATTGTTTCTCTGTTTCTATATCTTTTATTATTATTATTATTAATGTACATGTACCAGACCAGTACAGTGAACGGTCATGTATACATGTGTCAGAGGTATCGATTGTTTCTCTGTTTCTATGATATCTTTTATTATTATTATTATTAATGTACATGTACCAGACCAGTACAGTGAACGGTCATGTATACATGTGTCAGAGGTATCCATTGTTTCTCTGTTTCTATGATATCTTTTATTATTATTATTATTATTAATGTACATGTACCAGACCATTACAGTGAACGGTCATGTATACATGTATCAGAGATATCGATTGTTTCTCTGTTTCTATGATATCTTTTATTATAATTATTATTAATGTACATGTACCAGACCAGTACAGTGAGTGGTCATGTATACATGTGTCAGAGGTATTGATTGTTTCTATGATATCTTTTATTATTATTATTATTAATGTACATGTACCAGACCAGTACAGTGAACGGTCATGTATACATGTGTCAGAGGTATCGATTGTTTCTCTGTTTCTATGATATCTTTTTTTATTATTATTATTAATGTACATGTACTAGACCAGTACAGTGAACGGTCATGTATACATGTGTCACAGGTATCGATTGTTTCTCTGTTTCTATGATATCTTTTTTTATTATTATTATTAATGTACATGTACCAGACCAGTACAGTGAACGATCATGTATACATGTGTCAGAGGTATTGATTGTTTCTCTGTTTCTATGATATCTTTTATTATTATTATTATTAATGTACATGTACCAGACCAGTACAGTGAACGATCATGTATACATGTGTCAGAGGTATCCATTGTTTCTCTGTTTCTATGATATCTTTTATTATTATTATTATTAATGTACATGTACCAGACCAGTACAGTGAGTGGTCATGTACACATGTGTCAGAGGTATCGATTGTTTCTCTGTTTCTATGATATCTTTTTTTATTATTATTATTAATTTACATGTACCAGACCAGTACAGTGAACGATCTTGTATACATGTGTCAGAGGTATTGATTGTTTCTCTGTTTCTATGATATCTTTTATTAATATTATTATTATTAATGTACATGTACCAGACCAGTACAGTGAACTGTCATGTATACATGTGTCAGAGGTATCGATTGTTTCTCTGTTTCTATGATATCTTTTATTATTATTATTATTATTAATGTACATGTACCAGACCAGTACAGTGAACGGTCATGTATACATGTGTCAGAGGTATCCATTGTTTCTCTGTTTCTATGATATCTTTTATTATTATTATTATTAATGTACATGTACCAGACCAGTACAGTGAACGATCTTGTATACATGTGTCAGAGATATCGATTGTTTCTCTGTTTCTATGATATCTTTTATTATTATTATTATTAATGTACATGTACCAGACCAGTACAGTGAACGGTCATGTATACATGTGTCAGAGGTTTCGATTGTTTCTCTGTTTCTATATCTTTTATTATTATTATTATTAATGTACATGTACCAGACCAGTACAGTGAACGGTCATGTATACATGTGTCAGAGGTATCGATTGTTTCTCTGTTTCTATGATATCTTTTATTATTATTATTATTAATGTACATGTACCAGACCAGTACAGTGAACGGTCATGTATACATGTGTCAGAGGTATCGATTGTTTCTCTGTTTCTATGATATCTTTTATTATTATTATTATTAATGTACATGTACCAGACCAGTACAGTGAACGGTCATGTATACATGTGTCAGAGGTATCCATTGTTTCTCTGTTTCTATGATATCTTTTATTATTATTATTATTATTAATGTACATGTACCAGACCAGTACAGTGAACGATCTTGTATACATGTGTCAGAGATATCGATTGTTTCTCTGTTTCTATGATATCTTTTATTATTATTATTATTATTAATGTACATGTAACAGACCAGTACAGTGAACGGTCATGTATACATGTGTCAGAGGTATCGATTGTTTCTCTGTTTCTATGATATCTTTTATTATTATTATTATTATTAATGTACATACACCAGACCATTACAGTGAACGGTCATGTATACATGTATCAGAGATATCGATTGTTTCTCTGTTTCTATGATATCTTTTATTATTATTATTATTAATGTACATGTACCAGACCAGTACAGTGAGTGGTCATGTATACATGTGTCAGAGGTATTGATTGTTTCTATGATATCTTTTATTATTATTATTATTAATGTACATGTACCAGACCAGTACAGTGAACGGTCATGTATACATGTGTCAGAGGTATCGATTGTTTCTCTGTTTCTATGATATCTTTTTTTATTATTATTATTAATGTACATGTACCAGACCAGTACAGTGAACGGTCATGTATACATGTGTCAGAGGTATCGATTGTTTGTCTGTTTCTATGATATCTTTTTTTATTATTATTATTAATGTACATGTACCAGACCAGTACAGTGAACGATCATGTATACATGTGTCAGAGGTATTGATTGTTTCTCTGTTTCTATGATATCTTTTATTATTATTATTATTAATGTACATGTACCAGACCAGTACAGTGAACGGTCATGTATACATGTGTCAGAGGTATCGATTGTTTCTCTGTTTCTATGATATCTTTTATTATTATTATTATTAATGTACATGTACCAGACCAGTACAGTGAGTGGTCATGTACACATGTGTCAGAGGTATCGATTGTTTCTCTGTTTCTATGATATCTTTTATTATTATTATTATTATTAATTTACATGTACCAGACCAGTACAGTGAACGATCTTGTATACACGTGTCAGAGGTATTGATTGTTTCTCTGTTTCTATGATATCTTTTATTAATATTATTATTATTAATGTAGATGTACCAGACCAGTACAGTGAACGGTCATGTATACATGTGTCAGAGGTATCCATTGTTTCTCTGTTTCTATGATATCTTTTATTATTATTATTATTAATGTACATGTACCAGACCAGTACAGTGAACGGTCATGTATACATGTGTCAGAGATATCGATTGTTTCTCTGTTTCTATGATATCTTTTATTATTAATGTACATATACCAGACCAGTACAGTGAACGATCTTGTACACATGTGTCAGAAATATCGATTGTTTCTCTGTTTCTATGATATCTTTTATTATTATTATTATTAATGTACATGTACCAGACCAGTACAGTGAACGGTCATGTATACATGTGTCAGAGGTATCGATTGTTTCTCTGTTTCTATGATATCTTTTATTATTATTATTATTAATGTACATGTACCAGACCAGTACAGTGAACGATCATGTATACATGTGTCAGAGGTATTGATTGTTTCTCTGTTTCTATGATATCTTTTATTATTATTATTATTAATGTACATGTACCAGACCAGTACAGTGAACGATCATGTATACATGTGTCAGAGGTATCCATTGTTTCTCTGTTTCTATGATATCTTTTATTATTATTATTATTATTAATGTACATGTACCAGACCAGTACAGTGAGTGGTCATGTATACATGTGTCAGAGGTATCGATTGTTTCTCTGTTTCTATGATATCTTTTATTATTATTATTATTATTAATGTACATGTACCAGACCAGTACAGTGAACGATCTTGTATACATGTGTCAGAGGTATCGATTGTTTCTCTGTTTCTATGATATCTTTTATTATTATTATTATTATTAATGTACATGTACCAAATCAGTACAGTGAACGGTCATGTATACATGTGTCAGAGGTATCGATTGTTTCTCTGTTTCCATGATATCTTTTATTATTATTATTATTATTAATGTACATGTACCAGACCAGTACAGTGAACGGTCATGTATACATGTGTCAGATATATCGATTGTTTCTCTGTTTCTATGATATCTTTTATTATTATTATTATTAATGTACATGTACCAGACCATTACAGTGAACGATCTTGTATAAATGTGTCAGGAATATCGATTGTTTCTCTGTTTCTATGATATCTTTTATTATTATTATTATTAATGTACATGTACCAGACCAGTACAGTGAACGGTCATGTATACATGTGTCAGAGGTATCGATTGTTTCTCTGTTTCTATGATATCTTTTATTATTATTATTATTATTAATGTACATGTACCAGACCAGTACAGTGAACGATCTTGTATACATGTGTCAGAGATATCGATTGTTTCTCTGTTTCTATGATATCTTTTATTATTATTATTATTAATGTACATGTACCAGACCAGTACATTGAACGATCTTGTATACATGTGTCAGAGATATCGATTGTTTCTCTGTTTCTATGATATCTTTTATTATTATTATTATTAATGTACATGTACCAGACCAGTACAGTGAACGGTCATGTATACATGTGTCAGAGGTTTCGATTGTTTCTCTGTTTCTATATCTTTTATTATTATTATTATTAATGTACATGTACCAGACCAGTACAGTGAACGGTCATGTATACATGTGTCAGAGGTATCGCTTGTTTCTCTGTTTCTATGATATCTTTTATTATTATTATTATTAATGTACATGTACCAGACCAGTACAGTGAACGGTCATGTATACATGTGTCAGAGGTATCCATTGTTTCTCTGTTTCTATGATATCTTTTATTATTATTATTATTAATGTACATGTACCAGACCAGTACAGTGAGTGGTCATGTACACATGTGTCAGAGGTATCGATTGTTTCTCTGTTTCTATGATATCTTTTATTATTATTATTATTATTAATTTACATGTACCAGACCAGTACAGTGAACGATCTTGTATACACGTGTCAGAGGTATTGATTGTTTCTCTGTTTCTATGATATCTTTTATTAATATTATTATTATTAATGTAGATGTACCAGACCAGTACAGTGAACGGTCATGTATACATGTGTCAGAGGTATCCATTGTTTCTCTGTTTCTATGATATCTTTTATTATTATTATTATTAATGTACATGTACCAGACCAGTACAGTGAACGGTCATGTATACATGTGTCAGAGGTATCGATTGTTTCTCTGTTTCTATGATATCTTTTATTATTATTATTATTAATGTACATGTACCAGACCAGTACAGTGAGTGGTCATGTACACATGTGTCAGAGGTATCGATTGTTTCTCTGTTTCTATGATATCTTTTATTATTATTATTATTATTAATTTACATGTACCAGACCAGTACAGTGAACGATCTTGTATACACGTGTCAGAGGTATTGATTGTTTCTCTGTTTCTATGATATCTTTTATTAATATTATTATTATTAATGTAGATGTACCAGACCAGTACAGTGAACGGTCATGTATACATGTGTCAGAGGTATCCATTGTTTCTCTGTTTCTATGATATCTTTTATTATTATTATTATTAATGTACATGTACCAGACCAGTACAGTGAACGGTCATGTATACATGTGTCAGAGATATCGATTGTTTCTCTGTTTCTATGATATCTTTTATTATTAATGTACATATACCAGACCAGTACAGTGAACGATCTTGTACACATGTGTCAGAAATATCGATTGTTTCTCTGTTTCTATGATATCTTTTATTATTATTATTATTAATGTACATGTACCAGACCAGTACAGTGAACGGTCATGTATACATGTGTCAGAGGTATCGATTGTTTCTCTGTTTCTATGATATCTTTTATTATTATTATTATTAATGTACATGTACCAGACCAGTACAGTGAACGATCATGTATACATGTGTCAGAGGTATTGATTGTTTCTCTGTTTCTATGATATCTTTTATTATTATTATTATTAATGTACATGTACCAGACCAGTACAGTGAACGATCATGTATACATGTGTCAGAGGTATCCATTGTTTCTCTGTTTCTATGATATCTTTTATTATTATTATTATTATTAATGTACATGTACCAGACCAGTACAGTGAGTGGTCATGTATACATGTGTCAGAGGTATCGATTGTTTCTCTGTTTCTATGATATCTTTTATTATTATTATTATTATTAATGTACATGTACCAGACCAGTACAGTGAACGATCTTGTATACATGTGTCAGAGGTATCGATTGTTTCTCTGTTTCTATGATATCTTTTATTATTATTATTATTATTAATGTACATGTACCAAATCAGTACAGTGAACGGTCATGTATACATGTGTCAGAGGTATCGATTGTTTCTCTGTTTCCATGATATCTTTTATTATTATTATTATTATTAATGTACATGTACCAGACCAGTACAGTGAACGGTCATGTATACATGTGTCAGATATATCGATTGTTTCTCTGTTTCTATGATATCTTTTATTATTATTATTATTAATGTACATGTACCAGACCATTACAGTGAACGATCTTGTATAAATGTGTCAGAAATATCGATTGTTTCTCTGTTTCTATGATATCTTTTATTATTATTATTATTAATGTACATGTACCAGACCAGTACAGTGAACGGTCATGTATACATGTGTCAGAGGTATCGATTGTTTCTCTGTTTCTATGATATCTTTTATTATTATTATTATTATTAATGTACATGTACCAGACCAGTACAGTGAACGATCTTGTATACATGTGTCAGAGATATCGATTGTTTCTCTGTTTCTATGATATCTTTTATTATTATTATTATTAATGTACATGTACCAGACCAGTACAGTGAACGGTCATGTATACATGTGTCAGAGGTTTCGATTGTTTCTCTGTTTCTATATCTTTTATTATTATTATTATTAATGTACATGTACCAGACCAGTACAGTGAACGGTCATGTATACATGTGTCAGAGGTATCGCTTGTTTCTCTGTTTCTATGATATCTTTTATTATTATTATTATTAATGTACATGTACCAGACCAGTACAGTGAACGGTCATGTATACATGTGTCAGAGGTATCCATTGTTTCTCTGTTTCTATGATATCTTTTATTATTATTTTTATTATTAATGTACATGTACCAGACCAGTACAGTGAACGATCTTATATACATGTGTCAGAGATATCGATTGTTTCTCTGTTTCTATGATATCTTTTATTATTATTATTATTAATGTACATGTACCAGACCAGTACAGTGAACGGTCATGTATACATGTGTCAGAGGTATCGATTGTTTCTCTGTTTCTATGATATCTTTTATTATTATTATTATTATTAATGTACATGTACCAGACCAGTACAGTGAACGGTCATGTATACATGTGTCAGAGGTATCGATTGTTTCTCTGTTTCTATGATATCTTTTATTATTATTATTATTATTAATGTACATGTACCAGACCAGTACAGTGAACGGTCATGTATACATGTGTCAGAGGTATCCATTGTTTCTCTGTTTCTATGATATCTTTTATTATTATTATTATTAATGTACATGTACCAGACCAGTACAGTGAACGGTCATGTATACATGTGTCAGAGGTATCCATTGTTTCTCTGTTTCTATGATATTTTGCTTAGATTTTCGAACTTTTCAGACATTGCGCTATTTTTTGTTTTTCGTTTCATTTCATGTAAAGATATGATTCAGTATTACACATCATGTCAAACATTACGTTGACTGTGGTGCCACTAGTAAAACATGAATTGCTTACCCTTCCGGAGCACCTGAGCTCACCCTCGGCTTTTAGTGAGGTTCGTATTGCTTGATTTTTAGTTTTCTGTGTAGTGTTTTCCAGATTAGTTCTTTGTCCTTTTTTATCTTCGACTTGCGTTTTCATTGCATTATAAACCACGATCTATAAAACATTACACAGAAAGCGAAAGATCGAACAACACGAAACCCGCCAACAACCGAGGGGAACTCAGGTGTTCCGAACAGATTGATTCTTTGGAGCACCTAACTTGGTGTTACTTTACTTTTCTGATGTGCCATGGTTATTTTACTTCCTGGTTAGCGATTCGACAGAACCGTAACTCCAATTCAGTTGTATCTGTTTACTTGACATTAAAGATTGAATTGGCGCTCTTAAAATACTTTTGTAGAAACTTAAATGTTTATTGTTCACCTCGTAAGTCGAGAGATCGAGAAAGTTAGATAATTTCGTTTATAAAGATGGGTTTTACATATTAATAGGAATAGAGAATGAAAAATATATCCTTTAAATGTGAATGTTTACAGCTTAAGAGTGCTATATCCTGGTTAACACTGGAATAAAGCGTAAAGCCTGCTAATAGACATAGAATGAGAAATAAAATGTGTTAAGTTGCCTTATAATGTTATTACATAGTTAAACTGTTGGATTCCGTGATCAAAAGTACATGCCTATTAATTACTATTTTGGAAATTTCAAAAATCCCAAAACCTTGGAATTCCTAATGAAATATGCATAACCTTAACTTCCGTTACATTATGATACCGATATAATTATATCGTATTCATTTCATGTAATTATCAAAATTTTAAATTCATTAATTATTTGCTATTAATTAATAAACTGAAGGGGCGTAGCACGTACGTGTTGCATTACTGATTATGTTTGCTAAAAGTTCTCCTTTTGTTGTTTAAAATAAAAATAAGAATTAAAATAAATTATTTGTATAAATATTTCACTCATATCATATTTTCTGATAATATTGTTTTTGCATAACTGTCATGTATTGCTGAGAGAATCTCTTAGGAATTTATATTTCTATAATTATATTTCGTTATCTGTGTGATCGAAAGACCTTTTCCGTAACGGTAGAACCCATTTAGGTTTGAAAAGGAATTAAAATTCAGTTCCTAAATTTAATAACAGATAATACTAATATGTTTATTTCAAAAGTTAGTCTCAATTGAAATCAAATTTGTCTTTTTTTTTACAAATAATGTCAGATCTAACAATCTCATTAAATCGATATAGGAAATAAATATGATAATTTATTAACCTAATTTCGTTAAAATAATATGCATATCAAGGTTTATGGTGTTTAACGCCACTTTAGACACTATTTCATTTATATCGTGGCGGATAAAATGCATATCAAATAAAAATAAAAATGTAGATATAATATTTAATACGCACAACGTATTTATTAGATAACCTTTTGAATCAACTTGTACGTGTAATTCAACGCTCAAAATAAAATATAATAATGGAAAGCTAAAGAAAAATAGAAGTTTTTGGGAGGGGCAAGAAAACCATAAACAAAAAAACTGGATAGCCCCGAGGGGATACAAACCGTAGTATCAATAATAATTATATGATTTAGGAAGACTAAATTTCAGAAATCAAAAATCCCATATCTTTTTTTTTATATTTCCTGTATATTTATGATAAGGCTGAAGCTTTATAATCCCATTTAGATAATTCTATATAATATAAATATTTTGTTTTACTTGCTGTCACAAAATACATGCTATAAAAGTGTTATATGATATAAAGTGAATTGCTAACATTATTGCGTACTATTTTATCTTAGATATCATCACTTAATGTTAGCCAATGCAAGTTCAACTGACCATGTTAATGTGCGAAGGACTACGCCTGACATGTTAATACATACATTTATTTCATATAAAGAGGCATTGTGTTGATCTCACTTAATATCCTCGTATGACAATAAGTCGGTCAGTCATTGGATAATGTTTGATTATTTTTTTCATGTTTGAAAAGTAAACATTTTTTACTTTTTAATTATGTTCCTCATCTATTCTTGCTCACATGTGTAAAGTTCCATGGAAAAAAGATCAATAATAATGACACACTGACCCATATTTGTTTACTACCCTTTTTCCAAATTGCGTTCTATTACGTCACATAAGGCCGGTCAAAGGTCAATAAAGTACATGATTTTGTCATAGGCCAACCAAACTTAAAAAGTAAACCAGATTAAGAAAGTACAGTATTTTAGCTTTTTCAGTGTAATTGTTTTGTCTGAAAAATTTCAAAAGATGTTTTTTTTAATAGTATGAAATTGAAGTATTAAAAATTAATTATTTGATGCAAATATTAAACTTGCTTACCCATATAATAAAGTATTTAATCCAGTGAATTTGGTGTTTTTGCTTTTGTCAATACAATCTATTAGACTGACTACATCCTGCAATATTTTTGTAAAACAATTAATGACTGATTTTGATTTATTTTAATCACATTTATTATCACAGAGTGATAACAATACAGTTTCATGTTTTGTTGATGCTATTTGTAACAATGACAGGTTTTTTTAACCCAGATAATATCATTTTTTTGTCTGGTTTAATTGAATTCTCTGTTTAATTTATGCTATAAATTTTGATTATTGCTGTTAAATTAATTCTTTTTCTATCTTCTCTGTGAATTTCATTTCATTACCCCAAGAAGTAAGGGGTATATTTGTTATTAAAGCAGCAGTGGAAATGCAAAATAATATGCCATTTTGTGACTAATGGAGAGCACTTGTATGTATTTTCCCGGTAAAATCTGCCATTTTCTAGAAAATGGTGGAATCTGAATGATCAATCATCGTATTTTCAAAGTATTTTAAAATACAATTTGCTTGGCCTACATTCCAGAAACGGTCATGAACTGTGATGACGATTATGTCAACAAACAACCGGAAAGATAAAAATGCTTGAGGAATACCATCGATTGAAACATATTTAACAAGCATCAGGAAAAAAAAACATTAGTAAAAAAGATCTTTTTTACTTGCATGGAATTTATTCAATTCAAACTTTGTGTCTATGTACGCTATGACTATACGGAATGACGTCATTGGTCTCGTGCTGCGCCAGAATTTTGTAAATCAAAACAAGTGACCAACTTTATTGCATGACCGAGCAGATGTCACGACACGATACATTATTTTCTTTTATAAGAAGAGTATGAATATGCCAAAGGGGTAATCAGAATTCGTAAATTGAATAAGAACAGACAACAAAATGACCAACTAAAGATCGGGTAACACGAACACCACTAACAACTGGGGGCGAACTCAGGTGCTAAGGAGCTATGTACACATAATCGGAATCTGCTAATGTCACACGAATATACTCTGTTGCTTTAGAATGTCTAATCTGCGACAATACTTGTGGATATCGTTTCCTACTTCAAAACTGGTTATAACCTTTATGCTTTGGCTTATCAGTGAAATAAGATGAACGGCATAGGAGGTGTAATTTTTTTTGTAATTATTTATTTTAAAAATATTATAGAAATGAGGTACAATACATACACTATAGATGAAAAATAAAAGGATAGTGCTTAGGTGGTAAATGGTTAAGTGCATTGACTTCTCATCAGCAGATTAACAACATTGATGTAGGTTAATAAACTTATATCCACCTTAAGTGTTAAGGTTATAAGACACCTACAAAAGACTGGGAGTTTCCATTGGTCAGTTTATTTATATGTGCTCCTAGTGAAGCTATATTATATTAGTAGAATAATATCACCATAGCTTGATGCTCCTAGTGAAGCTATATTATATTAGTAGAATAATATCACCATAGCTTGATGCTCCTAGTGAAGCTATAGTATATTAGTAGAATAATATCACCATAGCTTGATGCTCCCAGTGAAGCTATATTATATTAGTAGAATAATATCACCATAGCTTGATGCTCCTAGTAAAGTTTATATTATATTAGTAGAATAATATCACCATAGCTTGATGCTCCTAGTGAAGCTATATTATATTAGTAGAATAATATCACCATAGCTTGATGCTCCTAGTGAAGCTATATTATATTAGTAGAATAATATCACCATAGCTTGATGGTCCTAGTGAAGCTATATTATATTAGTAGAATAATATCACCATAGCTTGATGCTCCTAGTGAAGCTATAGTATATTAGTAGAATAATATCACCATAGCTTGATGCTCTCAGTGAAGCTATATTATATTAGTAGAATAATATCACCATAGCTTGATGCTCCCAGTGAAGCTATATTATATTAGTAGAATAATATCACCATAGCTTGGTGCTCCTAGTGAAGCTATATTATATTAGTAGAATAATATCACCATAGCTTGATGCTCCTAGTGAAGCTATAGTATATTAGTAGAATAATATCACCATAGCTTGATGCTCCCAGTGAAGCTATATTATATTAGTAGAATAATATCACCATAGCTTGATGCTCCTAGTGAAGCTATATTATATTAGTAGAATAATATCACCATAGCTTGATGCTCCTGGTGAAGTTTATATTATATTAGTAGAATAATATCACCATAGCTTGATGCTCCTAGTGAAGCTATAGTATATTAGTAGAATAATATCACCATAGCTTGATGCTCCCAGTCAAGCTATATTATATTAGTAGAATAATATCACCATAGCTTGATGCTCCCAGTGAAGCTATATTATATTAGTAGAATAATATCACCATAGCTTGATGCTCCTAGTGAAGCTATATTATATTAGTAGAATAATATCACCATAGCTTGATGCTCCTAGTGAAGCTATATTATATTAGTAGAATAATATGACCATAGCTTGATGCTCCTAGTGAAGTTTATATTATATTAGTAGAATAATATCACCATAGCTTGATGCTCCTAGTGAAGCTATATTATATTAGTAGAATAATATCACCATAGCTTGATGCTCCTAGTGAAGCTATATTATATTAGTAGAATAATATCACCATAGCTTGATGCTCCTAGTGAAGCTATATTATATTAGTAGAATAATATCACCATAGCTTGATGCTCCTAGTGAAGCTATATTATATTAGTAGAATAATATCACCATAGCTTGAACACGACGGGTACAACTAGTAGTACAGGAAGTATTTACTCTTCCGGTGTATACAAGTTCACCCCTGGTGTTTACCAAAACATAGGGTCAATCAACAATGGACAATCCAGAGAAACTGAGAAACTCAGAATGTAAAGACACATAATATCATAACACAAAAAACTAAAAAAGATGAGTAACCATAAAACCGGGGGGTGAACTCAGGTGCTCCGGAAGGGTAAGAAGTTCCTCGTATATACAGTCAAGTCCGGTGAATGTTTTGGCAACGAAGAGAAAACATCTACGTAAATAGTAATAGATCCATTGTCATTTGAGATATGGGTATTTCATAACGGTCAATCAGATTGTCATGACTGAGATATGGGTATTTCATAACGGTCAATCAGATTGTCATGACTGAGATATGGGTATTTCATAACGGTCAATCAGATTGTCATGACTGAGATATGGGTATTTCATAACGGTCAATCAGATTGTCATGACTGAGATATGGGTATTTCATAACGGTCAATCAGATTGTCATGACTGAGATATGGGTATTTCATAACGGTCAATCAGATTGTCATGACTGAGATATGGGTATTTCATAACGGTCAATCAGATTGTCATGACTGAGATATGGGTATTTCATAACGGTCAATCAGATTGTCATGACTGAGATATGGGTATTTCATAACGGTCAATCAGATTGTCATGACTGAGATATGGGTATTTCATAACGGTCAATCAGATTGTCATGACTGAGATATGGGTATTTCATAACGGTCAATCAGATTGTCATGACTGAGATATGGGTATTTCATAACGGTCAATCAGATTGTCATGACTGAGATATGGGTATTTCATAACGGTCAATCAGATTGTGATGACTGAGATATGGGTATTTCATAACGGTCAATCAGATTGTCATGACTGAGATATGGGTATTTCATAACGGTCAATCAGATTGTGATGACTGAGATATTGGTATTTCATAACGGTCAATCAGATTGTCATGACTGAGATATGGGTATTTCATAACGGTCAATCAGATTGTCATGACGACCGTAGGATTGTTGTAACGATGATTTCAACCTAAGAGCAACGTAGCCTTGATTGAGTAGTTTTTGCGTCAAAATGACGATTAACACCGATAACACAACGATACCAGACTTTTATTGTAGCCACCCTAATCCTCCCCTCCCCCCGTTATTGTTATGTGACTTTGTGGTAGGGAAGTCAGACGAAGGCATTACTAAATAGGAATAAAATGATGAAGAAAAATAACAATTCCAAAATCTTATTGAAAAATCGTATAGAGACACAATTGATACCCTTAACACATACACCATTGCTCACTTTTCTGACTTTGTATAAGAACTTCAATAAGAAAAAATGGAAGGGAAACATTAGTTTTATGTGCTACAAACCTCCCCTCTTAGTGAAATGGTGCCATCAATAATAGAAATAAAAGTTGATATAAACTGCCATCGGCACATTTAGTCTTGAGGATGTTTTTTTGAATATCTAAATATATACGGAACATAGATTGATATTGTCTTTTCACCTTAGTAGAATGGAAAACACTACAATGTAGTTAATAAATAATTTGATATGCAGATGTAGAAATTATTTACCAAGTAATAGTGATACATGCCATTTAAATCATAGCACGTGATTGATAAAGGAACGTTATAATTAATGACCTCTAAACTACATCAGACGTAACGACATTCAAAATATGACGTTTTAAAGGAACGTTATAATTAATGACCTCTAAACTACATCAGACGTAACGACATTCAAAATATGACGTTTCCGATTGTCTTTTATTTAGCAGACAAGCTGTATGAATTTCCATATTTTAATTGAAGCACATTGATTCAATGATTGGAGATACAAGTTAACATGAAATTTATAGCGTTATTGGCATCCTATACATTAAAAGCTTCTTTTAAATACATAATGATTCTATTTTATTTTCTTGTCTTGTTTATAAATGGTTGTTTGGAAACATATATAATTCTAATGTCACATTTAATTTCCATAAACATTTTTAGAAATAACTTTCGCATCTTTTTTATGTAAGATGGACTCGTATACTTTTATAAAATAGGAAATGTCCATAAAGTAAAATATTTACTAATAGTTGAGGGATTCAATAGGGGTAATTTAATAATAATAAAAAAAAATTGTGTTCCTGGAATATGAAAAAGATAGTTCTATAAACATATCTTGTCGTAAAATCAATAGAAAGATGATTGGATTCTGACGGTTTATTGGTATTTAACGCCACTTTAATAATATGTTTAGCTATATTGTGGAAATCAGGCTTTACATGTATTGGTGGCAGAAACGGGAGTACTAAGAGAAAACAACTGAAAAATGCGATCACCAAAGTTTGCATAGAGTAGACCTAGCGACGAATCATTTATATTGTTGATAGTGATACCAGTGGTATTTGAAAATCTACAAAGGACTCTACGTTGAAAATAAACGACTAAGATAAGAATTTTGAATTAGTCTCATTACATTGTTGAAATAAAATTGTATATGTGCCCAAATTCTGAGAAAATGCTCGTTATACGGTAATGTCTGATGTTTTCCCAACGATATGCAATTAACATATCAATGACTGCTAAAGATTATTAAAAAGGGAAAGAGGACCTACGTCTTTTTAATAGGTTCACTACAGAAAGAGGGCGACATTGCATCTATTGATACGTGATGTAATAAAAACGTAAATATCAAATTTAGTGCGCACGACGCGTTTCTGGAATAACCTTCATCAGGTACGCTCAAAGTCGAAAGATTGGGAAGCAATAATAAAAAAATTAACGATATGTCTATTTGAATTTGAATATATACTTGACATCACTCTTCTTTTAAATATTATCAAAGTATATATATACTTATTCCCGATATGGACATAATTGGAATTTCCGGCTCTCGAAATTGACTTTGGACCTCCGTTGTTTAAATAAATACGAAATTATATTAAAGAAATATTAGAAAAAAGGGCAAAATAATATCGAAGGGAAAACTAAATTCTAAGATATAAGTAACACTAAGCAAAATTAAAAATAATAAAAGATCAAAATATCGGACAACATGAAGCTTAAATAAAAATAAAACCGATTCGAACGTGTGTAATATTTTGCTGTTTCGTTTATTACAAGAAAAGTTTGTGGGGTATCAAAGGGTAATACACTACGATATCGCTAAAAGAATACTGTTAAAGATGGCGTTAAACACCAATGAATCAATCAACCAAAGGGTAATCAGAAGCCGTAGACAGACAACACAATGACCAAAAGAAAAAACAATTAGTGGTCGACAATGCACTACACAAGCAGCTCAATATTTCTGCAACAGGAAGTCCACTAATACTCGGGATCAATTCAGATGTTTTGGAAGAGAATAAAGCAATTTCTACTCCACTGGTGGCATCCATTGTATTATTCTAGTTAATAATCTGGTAACAAGTCATGAATGAGGAAAGAATGAATGGCAGGACTGCGATTACAACCGTCGTGAATTCCTCATCTCTAAAATTTGCTCCAAGCATTTTAAACATAGAAATCTGGTAATAATTGTAAATTAGATCAATTTTACTATTGGAAACAAAAACACCTAAAGATATAACAACATGGTTTTGATTCAAATCTATTTTACTTTTTAAATGTCTACAAATAAAGACACATTCTATAATGAATAACATCGCATACAAATTGTGATATTTTTTATACAAATTGTGATAATTTTTATACAAATTGTGATATTTTTTTATACAAATTGTGATATTTTTTTATACAAATTGTGATATTTTTTATACAAATTGTGATAATTTTTATACAAATTGTGATAATTTTTATACAAATTGTGATATTTTTTATACAAATTGTGATAATTTTTATACAAATTGTAATATTTTTTATACAAATTGTGATATTTTTTATGCAAATTGTGATATTTTTTATACAAATTGTGATATTTTTTAGGTTGTCATTTTACTCACCTGTGGAAAAAACTTGCAATAACTGCATCATTTTACTAGGAGGGAAATTTGGTCAATAAAACTAGTTTAGTCTCGCCACTTTATCGAACTTCCTAGTGACCGGATCATTTCACTACGAGGGACGGTTGGGCCAATAAAGCTAGCTTAGTCCCACTACTTTATCGAACATGTACCACACTGGGAAAGGGATCGGTCATGTAAATATGTGTTAGGGGTATCGATCATGTAATTATGTGTTAGTGGTATCGATTTTAACTCTGTTACTACGATTTTTCTATTAGATTTTGGAAAATTTCCCGACAGTGTGGTATATTTAGTTTTTCATTGTATTTCTGACCTCTGTACTACGTGCTTAAGTTTTGATGTAAATAAGCATGAAAAGATCTCATAATGAATTCTTGAATGGCATGTGTACATATGGTAACTTTGAGTCAGTCCTGTGTTTCTTTTCTTCACTGTTAATCAAGTCAATAATTGCTAATTATTAAATCGTTATCATTAGTTACAAAACTCAAGCAACACACACTTGAATTCATGATTATGAATTGAAATTGTGCATGATAGGTGTATGAACTTTTAAATCAAGCTACGATTTGTTTTTCAGCAGAAGACATGTACCCTGTGTCACGGTTTTATTTTCTTCCATAGCATTTTGTTTAGAAACCAACCCTCAACTTAACCATGAAATAGATATATATAATCGATTGTCCCACACGCATCGTAAGCGTCACGTTATCGCTTTTAGTGAGTGATTGCTGTTTAACGTCAACTCAGCATTTTTTCAGCTATATTATGGCGAGAACAAGTTAATTTTCAATGAGATGATGATGAGGTGCGCTTTGCTCTAGACCAACACGCTGAGTTGGATTTGTATAGTGCTAGCTCACTGAAACAACAGCCCGCAGGTAGACATGTCGCTCCACTCGGACACATTATTATGATTCCGAGCCAACCAGTCTTTGCTCTTACTCCATAATGCTACGTGCTTAGCGGAGAAGTAACAAATACCAATTGTATAGTCTTTGGTTTGACCCGACCGGGACTCGAACTCATGATCTACTGCACTCGAGGCGAGCACGCTAACCATTGCACCACCGATGAGGTATGTCGTTTTGAGAGCGTGTTTTATTTTTTATTTAATTCATATTTTTTGTTAGAACTGTATTTAAATTTCTTATTATCTCTGATGAATATTTATTTATACCCAATTCGTTTAAATCGTACATCACTATTGGATAGTGACCAAATTGTACTGTACGGTTGCATATATATATATTTGTTCATGTAAACATTATCGTACAAAGAGTACACTAAATTTGATTGGCTGTAGAAATTTTTTTTTCATTTCAAAACATTTTTGATGCACATTTTCAAGTTTTATTTATTAGAAAACACATTTTTGAATATGTAACATATAGGACTCTGTAATATTCCTAAAAAATAACGTCATTATTTCCTTAACCTTTCACTTCAATAATAAATTTTGCGATATACGTTTTTACCATAGTCATGGGTCAAAAGTATTCTAGCACTAAAATATGTTCCTATAAGTTTCATATTAAAACATGCTTAAAAAGAAAAGCCATTTTTACTCGATTTTCATAATATTTTCAGCATTTAAAATCAGGGGAAAAAAATTCTTTTCAATGTTTCTGTGATATTATTCCATCTGTGATTAAATCATAAATGCTTATAAATAAACGTTTCAAAATAATATATGAAAATGTTAGAATAATTTCTTCATAATTTTGCTTTTAAAGATTGAAATTCCAAGAAAATTGGATAAGAAATGACTTCAATATTTTATAATTTATTCGTTGAAAATAATTTTGAAATATCAAGGGAAAATATATTTTTAAGTGCAAAAAGCCTGCTTAACCACGACTATTCAGTTGTGTTTTTTCGTAGGGAAATATTTTAATGCAGAAAGATTTCTGACCCATGACAATGGTGTTGCGTTTTGTGTTTGTTTTGAGTCAGTATTTCGATCGTCCGTTTACAAGAACGTATACTATATGTATTCATCCTATCGTCTTCAAAGGTGCCGAAAATGCGATAAGTTGAAATTATATAAAATCATAATATGAACTAATTGGGCGATCACGTTTATCTTCACTCTGGGCTAATTAAGATACGTAATTATCACGTCGATGTCAATAAAACGTGTTCAATTAAAAATTTTATACCGACAGGTCTAATTAAGGTATTATTTTACCACACCTTGGAATATTGATTATCGATTTCAATTAATAATTGAGAACGTCACACAAATAACACTCGTCTATCGATAAATGTAGATTAATTCTTTTGATATTTGCAAACATTCATTATGTTTTGGATTTTTTTTCAAATGATTTAATAATGTTTGTTTGTTCATGATTAGGAAGTGTAGTGTTAAACTGATTGGATCTACATAGAATTCTATTAAATATAAATAAAACAGGTATATAACGTGGTTTTGTATCACCTAAGATATAATGTTAAGCTATAAAATTAAAATTAGTCTAATAAATAAAACTCCACAAAAATAATGAGAGTAGGACAATTGGCAATATAGTCGTACAACATATTTAGGATATTTCATTGAAACTATTTGTTAATTCGAATATTTTTTTAAGTAAAACAAAGAATATATCGAAAATGTATTTCTATTTGCTAACTCGAAAAACGTTCGAATATCTTTAGAAGCAAAATAAAATAGATCTCGAATATTTCATTTCTATTTGATAACTAACTTGAACGACATTATAATACCTTTTAAAAGGCAAAGCAGAATTTACCATTGTACTATCTGTTGTAATATATACGGTATATTAATGTAAATCTAGGGTATGGCAATTACAGAAAATTACCCAAACGATTCCATCATAAATCCCTATTAAGCTAATATTATACTATGAGCTCGATTTTCAGCTGATGACGAGTGAGTGATTGAGTGATAGTTGTTTAACGCCAATTCAGCAAATGTTCAGCTATATCATGGCGATAACAAGTTAATTTTCAATGAGATGATGATGATGAGGTCGGCTTTGTTTTAGATCAACACGCTGAGTTGGATTTTTGTAGTGCTAGCTCACTGAAACAACAGTCCGCGGGTAGACATGTCGCTCCACACACATTTTTCTGATTCTGAGCCAACCACTCTTTGCTCTTTCTCCTTAATGGTGCGTGCTTAGAGTAGAAGCAACAGATACCAATATTATAGTCTTTGGTTTGACCGGACCGGGGCTCGAACACACGGTCTACCGCACTCAAGACGAGCACGCTAACCATTACGCTGATGTGGTTAGCTGATGACGAGGTGTGCTCGATACAATCATATGTGATAAAACTTGTCAGTAGTTTCTTAGGGGAAACCTATCAATAAAACTGACCGGTACGATATGAACTGATATATTGTTGAAAATAGCCTTAAACACCAAGAACATTAGAACATTTACCAATAATTATGACCTTTTGACCTTTGGTTTTCTTGATTCGAACAATTTTTTAAATTGTTTGATTTTCCAATCTCGATTTTGACCGTACCTGATGAAGTTTATGCTATGCGCACTAATTTAGATATCTACATTTTAACAAGGCCTTCAATTATCTTATATCATCTACACGTGTTTTCTTTCAAATAATGATGAACAGTCAGGTTGGTAGTTAGCCAATCTTTCCCGTGTTTCTATTACTATTTCTTGTGCAGTCATTACTAGATTATATATATCAATCAATCCTAGAATGATCTGATCCCGTTGTTCTGTTTAATTAGACCACTAATAGAACCAGCTAACCTCGGGTTTATCTGCTGATCATAATTATAATTTCTGACTATGCAATCTGATAATATTACGATAAACAATAAGACTTATATATGGCTTAACACACTGGCCTATATCACTGCTGAATAATGTCGAAATAAATCCCAATGACCAGACATATATCGACGGCTTTTTATTTAGGGAATGCCCCTCTCTTATGACATAAAAGAACATTTAGAGAATGCCCCTCTCTTACGACATAAAAGAACACACACTGATCATAATGAGATATACTTGTTGCTTTTATTCATATGACTTTTTCATATTTTGAATCAAGCTAAAACACTCCTTGATTGAAGTTACCCAATCAATCAATCTCGATATTTCAACATACTTGGCATGAACATCGATGCGTCAAACACCAATCAATCAATCAACTATCAACAGACTGACAAAATTGTCATATGTTCCAGAAATGCTACATATGCATATTAATTGACGTGTGTCCGATATGAACAAATATTGGTTATGTGCAACGCAAATTATCAATCAATATTGCAACAAGGGAACGCACGATTACCAAACGAATAATAAATGTTTAATTTGACGAGATGCATATAATCTAGCAAAAAGAAAAAAAAGTCATGTCAACTTTCACAACACGTGTGCGCATTTTTGTTAGTGTATTTTTATCGCCGGCCTTTTTTGTTTTCTTGTTTTGGAGAAATGTAGCTCGTTCGTGATTTTGTTTTGCTACAGGTGGTTTTTTGTTTGTTTTGTCTTGAATAAGTATAATCTTTTCTATTAAAAAAAAGACATATTCATAAATATTCTATTTACTGGGAAATTGTGTAATGAGCTATTCACCTCTCCAGTACTATTTACCAGATACGCAATATATTTTCGCGGAATTTTTAATCATTTCGATACATTCGAAACACGGCAATGGACATTCAAAATTCTAGTGATTTTTCCATATACTTTGCTAAAATCCCGAAATTAGCAGACGACAACAAACATGGCATGGCGAGCAGATTCTTTGTCTGTTCATAGTTTTATAGTCTCTTTTGTTGTTGGGTATATTAAAACACTTATTGACTGGATATTTGGGAAATAGCGAGTTTATTGCTCCCATCGACACCAGCTATTTCCCTTGGTTTCGCATCGGGGAACAATAAACGTGCTATTACCCTCATACCAGTCAACCAATCGTAACTACTCGGCCATTCTTGCTACCCTGCAAATAACCTCGTATGCATTAGGCGTATAAATCGCACTACTTTTCACATGTCAGCTACATGAAAGTTTGATAAAGTTATATTTTAAACAATTTTCTATATTTCAATTAAAGTTTTAATTAGTTTTGCATGATTAGATTTTACTTAGTATGTCTTCCATATTGGATTTTCGTGGACTATATTTTTGTGCGGCTTAACTTAACTTAGCTTCCGCAAACAAGTTAAGAAGAATTTCTACTATGTACGTACGAGGTTATTTGCAGGGTAGCGAGAATGGCCGAGTAGTTACGATTGACCAGTCAACAAGTGTATACTATTTTGAATGACGACCAATCCTAAATACTGTTTTCTAAATACTATAATTAAGCATAATCTAGAAACAGTCAAGACATGTAATATTCATTATATAGGACATTGCAGATCGTCGATATTGAAATGAATTTCAATAAAAATGAGAAAAAAAATACCACACCGTAGAATTCCATCGAAATATCATAGAAACAATCGATACCCCAACACATATAAATATGTATGATCGCTCATTCGGTCGACTTGTTACACGCACTTGAATAAAAGGTGTCAGTTAAGCCAACCATTGGACGAAAACCTCCCCTCTGAATGAAATGATGTGGTTCACATCTTTTCCACATGCCAGTAGAAAACCGGAATAAAATGGCTGCGCTGCGTTACTGTAAAGAACATCACAATCTTGATATGTATACATAATAAAAATGAAAACCAAAATTAATAATAAAAATGTCAGAACATTTCCAAATTCCAAATGAGAAATTGTAGAAACGCAAATATTAATATGTTCCTTATCATTTCATTTTATTTACAACTATTTTGTTCCAATACAAGAAAATCCTTAAAATATTTGTCATACTGCGTGAATTGCAAAGAAACCTGCCCCAAGGGGAGACAACCGATGTTTACAATGTAGTAACTATACCTATTCATTTGTTAACATTTCATCTCGTTCTAGAACTTAAAAAATGAAAGATTATGAGAATGCATTGACAAAACAGGAAATGTGTAGTATTATACACTCCTTGTTAATCATCAGTTGCTTTTACTTCATAGTTGGGGAACCCAATGGCCGCTTCCTATAAAATAGTCAAGGTATTGTTATCTCATCATTTGAAATACAAAGTATAACACAGAATTAGCCCAAGGCTTCAAAACTGGTATCAGAAGTTCATTGTATAACTATTACAATAAGAAGGATAATTATGGAAATATCCTGGAATTATGTTTGCTATATTTCCATTTAATATATTTCTGTGAGATGCTTTATAAATCAGTTTTCACAATATTATAACATATCTCAGTTTTTAATTTGTCGTGTTTACGATAGATTTGTATAAGTTCGTATCCAGAGGCCACTGACTACCTCTTTACTTCTTCTTGTTTTATCCTTTTTGGAAGTTTTTCATATCTCATATTCAAGTTTGATATGGACAAATTTGAAATTTAAGTTAAATATTCTGAATACATGTACATCTATAAAAGTGGATTCAAGAGTTTATCATTCCATAAGTCGGCATCTCAAATATAAAAGGAAATAAGAGGACATGGGATTTTTATACAGATGGGTTTTCAACCAATCACAGTTTTGTATGGATATGTCTTTGAACAACCAATACGTTTATGCACTAATTGATCATCCATATTATTAATTGCACAAATATTTAACAATTTTCATATCGCAATTCCAAAATTGAAAATGTATAATACTTAATTGAAAATAATTTTGCTTCCAATTAAATTATGTTTTCTTTTTTTGCTGAAATATTATGAACATTATAGTTTATTATTGGCTTGCAATTTGCAAAATAAGTTTTTGCTCTAGTTTTTGTGCATTTATCAACCACTGCTGCATTTTAGTCAATGAAAAGAAAGTGCAGTGTAATTTATGACAAATTATGAAAATCCATTAGCTGAGATGTGTTAAAGCATTAAATCTGAAAACTAAACATTGAATTAAGCATTTTATTAAAAGAAATTCGTTCAAATGCATATATCGATGATTTTGCGAGGATACATTTGTGTAAAAATTGGTACTATTATGAAGATGATTCTCTTCGAGTAAATGGGCATTATATAACCAATATATTTCTTCATTTGTTTATTATTTTTAACCTTTTGATGGGTATAACTGTATTTGGTTATTAGTACGTGCTACATATCGTACTCAGTGAGTTAGGTAGTTGGATTACCTAACAACTCATACAAGCCTATCACCAATACGGCGTGGGTTCGCGCCCGGCTTTGTAAATTACAAAAAAAAAAGTGCACTCGACTCGCAGCCGCAGGTGATAAAGTTTACCAGTTGCTTGCCCATGGTCGGTGGTTCTCTCCGGCTTCTTCAACCACTAAAACTGGTCGCCATGATATAGCTGAAATATTGCTGAAAGTGGCGTTAAACACCAAAAATCAATCAATCAATCAATTACATATCGTACCTTCTTACGTCCAAAAAACCAACAACATAAACACAGAAATGAATAGATGAACAACAGCGCGGACAACACCCTCTCTATGATGTGAGAGACACCAACACCGGTTTTTTGAAAATATAATTTTAAGTGTATCGGGAGAGAACCTGGCTGCAATTACCACAAAAGCCCAGACTTGGCAATTGTCATTCTAGTACACGACAATAAAAGGACAAAATATCAGAAACACAAAGCAGATATTGTATCAGGTTCTCTCCAATGTTGGTATCTTCTGCTGTCTTAATGATTCCCCCCTTTTTTTCCTACTAAAATATATTAAACCTTGTTTGCATTGTAAATATTTGTCACACTATTTACATTGACGTCATTGTAGTAATAATATACAATTATGGCCTTCATGAGAAGTTAATATTCATAATTATTAAATTGAGAAAGGGTTATTTTCCCGAGGTCCGAAGGACCAGGGAAAATAACCCTTTCGAGATTTAATAATTATGAATATTAACTTCTCATGAAGGACATAACTGTATTATTATACAGAACTAATATGAGGGAAATAACTAGTTATTGGTTCGACGTGCAAAAGCGCGCCAATTTCAAACAGTTATGTTGTGCTACGTGCAGATTCCCTCACAGTTATTTGACCTACGTGCAGTTTGCCGCGGGAATAATGAGTTATTTCTTGTTCCATGGAATACAACTTTAAAATATCTTAATTATTTCTTGCTTGGTTTCTATAGTAAAGTATAATAATAAGTGTAATGAAGGGAGTTATGTTTAAATATACACTAAAAAATTTCGAAGATAATAAAGAGTAAATCAGAAAGCGAAAACCGAAGGACAGACAATATAAAGGCCAAAAGAAAACAGATTAACAAAAATCATATTGTTGCTCACAAAACACTACGTAGAAAACTAAAAATAAAGCATAACGAATCCAACTAAAAATGGGGTTGCGCTCCGGAATGGTAAACATTTCTTGTTCCAGGAGTGGCACCCGTCGTGTTACTATTAAACAACACGAACATCATGAATGAGGATGGAACTGAGAATACTTATGTTGCCATTCTAAGTCTGAACTGAATACGTAGGATTGTAAATATCACCATTTGGATTTGATGATGCTCAGTGTTTATGCTGATCAGTCCTTCTTTCCATTCTTTGTCTAAGGTTCTCCCTCCCCCCACCCCACCCCCTCCAGGCATCGGTGACCTTAGTCGATTTTGGCTATTCTGTTTATGCCCTTTGGTCTACTTGCTCCCAAAGCCTTTTAAATTATTTGGCTTTCCAATCTTTCGACTTTGAGCGTACCTGATGATGGTTATTCCAGAAACGCGTCATGCGCACTAAGTTTGATATATACGTTTTTATTACAAAATATAACTAACACCTATTTTGTATTTCATTATAACATGTTTCTACAAAGCAAAATATTTGATGTGTGTTTTAGTTAAATTTTATTTCCGTGATGAATAATGAAATTTACTGCCGTCATGAATAATGAAATTTATTTTATGAATGTCATCATTGATATTATATAATTCGAACTAAGAATCCTTTCAAGTCATAAAACTAGCAATCGTTCGTCAATGCTTCAAATAAATCATAAATGTATCATTGCTTCAGAAATATTTCATGAATGTAACATAAAGTAAGAATGGAAGTCTAAAATAGAAGATTAATGTGATGCTGTTAATTTTCTCATTGTAATGTTCCTATTTTTTAGCAGTAGCATCACCGTCTCCCACGAACATAGCCCAGTTATACGCCATTCGAGCAGGTTATAATTATTATGATTGTGTTTACTTCCATCAATTCAGTTACATGTTGACTGATACAAACTACATGTACCTCTAAAACAAAATATTTTCTCAAATTGTATCATGGTCGTCATCATGAATATCCCTTTTGCACATTATAAATTTGATTCTAAAAGTACATTGTATACGTTTTCTGGTATCTTTGTGACTTATTTCACTTACGGCGGATATAAGAGTGGCCGTTTAATGCAAAGGCAACGGAAAGGACCAATAAATTACAGGGGCGGATCCAGAGGGGGCGCACCCGGCGCCCCCCCCCCCCCCTAAAATTGGAAAAAATATGATTTTTTTGCATAAAATCGTGATTTTTCACACGAAATACCCCTTTTTTATATTCGCGCCTCCCTCCGCAATTGGAAAAAATATGATTTTTTGGCGTAAAATCGTGATTTTTCATACGAAATACTCCAAAAATTTACGCGCCTCCCTCCGCTCGGCGCAATTTTTTTAAGTGCGCCTCTCCTAACTTGAAATCCTGGATCCGCCCCTGAGTTAACTACAATTTTCTTATGTAGAAATCTGAACCTGGTAAAAAAATAACAGCAAATAGAAAATTCACAAGTTGCTACAACTTTAAAATTTTCAATAGATTATGGGTAAAAATAAATTTTCATTGAACTTTGCATGAAAGGGGACCATATTTCCTACAATAAATAGAAATAACTTCTATAGAAATACATGTAAAAACGTATAATGTTAGAATCACGTCGGGAATGTGCAAATAGTAAATTGGTACACCATTGCAGGATTTCCGTATCTGAATTATTTAGTCATATACCTGTTGTTAACTATAGGAGTCCTTTCCTTCATATGAACCATTTGTGGTATGAAGCGACTTATAAAAGTGTATTTCACGACCACTGTTCTGCTTGGAACAGAATAAGTTTATCCTCTCAGAGCACCTGTTCTCGCTCACACGAAAGCACGTATTGTTTGATTTTGTATCCATTTTAGTTCGTTGAATACCAATTATCGTTGGGAGTGATTTCATTGGCACCGTCAAATCATGAAACTTACTGTACCACGAAAAACACCAGAAGATATGAGTAAGGACCCAATCTACTAATTCAAATATCAACGGAGTTCGAATCGCGCACAGGACGAGGTGTACTCGATACAGCATTATGTGATAAGTGTGTCAGTGACAGCGGCAGGTCAGTCGTTTTCTCCGGGTCCTCCGGTTTCCTCCACCAATAAAACTGACCGCCACGATATAACTGAAATATTGTTGAAAGTGACGTTAAACACCATAACCCTAAGCCTAAACCGGGTGAATATGGAAAAATAAAGTGCATATTTGAAGAAATAACGCTATGTTTTAACAATTAATGTGATATTTGTGATAACATACAGGGGCGGATTCAGGGGGGGGGGGGGGGGGGGGGCGCCCCCCCTAAAATTGGAAAAAAAAAATATTTTTTGGCGTAAAATCGTGATTTTTCACACGAAATACCCCAGAATTTTCGCGCCTCCCTCGGCAATTGGAAAAAATATGATTTTTTGGCGTAAAATCGTGATTTTTCACACGAAATACCCCAAAAATTTTCGCGCCTCCCTCCGCTCGCCGCAATTTTTTTAAATGCGCCCCCCCCCCCCTAATTTGAAATCCTGGATCCGCCCCTGACATATAGCGTCAATGACATGAATGTGAATCGTGGTGTGTTTTATGGTTTTAAGATTTTTCTAAATAATCTTTGAACTTGACTTTGAACTGTGCTATGTGGATGAAATCAAGAAATAAAATTGTAGACAATTCGTATACCCTTTTTGACAATATACTGATAATTACATTACATTACTAGAGTTGAAAATTTATGAGGATTTTTGCGTTTCTTTCACAAATAACGAACCCCACGCATCTTATGTAATGGAACAAAAACAGCGTAAATTTTTACAAAATTGTTTTCGTATTTGTTGAACAATGAAGAGCAATAGGGAAGATGCACATTTAATTATCTATGCAGTGCTTAAATGCACTTTTTAATTAATATAGTTTCCTTTCCTTTTATATATGAAATGCCATCGTTCCGTGATAAGGATAAACTACCAAACGAAATGATGGACTCGTTTGAAAAATCATTGTTTTCGCTTCTTCATGTTGCACCAGAATCCATTGACTTCACTTAATAGCTTGCATTTAAATTGTCTTTCTTATGTAAAACCATTCTTTAGTAATAAATGGTTCACCACGAAAGCCTTTAATCTGATGACATTTGACGGTATAGAGAACTCGATATTGATATCAAATAATTAGATAAATCTGAATTAACTTGTAAAACATGCAAAGGTTGAAAAATATCAAATTAAGCGAATTGAATATCATATCAAGTGTAGAAAATTGGATAAAAAGATGAATAATAGAGATCACAGTTTTAAATAGTTCTGACGCGTTTCTACTGCAGAGAAGGATTCAGATGTGTTAATTTGTTTTTATATTCTTATTATATGGTGAAAATTTAATATTGATGTAATAAATCATATCAATTATAATGATTTAAAACCTATACATTTCTGAAATGCAATACTACTCTTTTGACTATAAAACACGGAACACGTTAAAACAACCAACGCAAATTAAATTTCCATATTTGAATCTTGACGTGTTAGAAATAAATATTATAACAATGATATGATAGCATATTGTTTTAGTTCAATCATATTTTATTATGCCCATAAAAACTAGCTTAACTCCGCCACCTTTTATTGAAGTACCTATTTCCATATTTGACTTTTGACGTGTTTCAAGTAAATGTTATAACTATGATACGATATCGTATTGTTTTAGTTTAATCATATTTTATTTTGCTCATAAAAACTAGCTTAACTCCGCCACCTTTTACTACAACACCTGTACCAATCTAATAGTGAGAGGTCATATATATTTGTGTGTTATGGGTATCGATGTCACCTCTTTTGAGCGGTCATATATATTTGTGTGTTATGGGTATCGATGTCACCTCTTTTGAGCGGTCATATATTTTTGTGTTTTATGGGTATCGATGTCACCTCTTTTGAGCGGTCATATATTTTTGTGTTTTATGGGTATCGATGTCACCTCTTTCTACAATGTTTCTATTCGATTTTGGAAATATTCCAACGGTGTCGTAGTTTTTGTTTGTCGTTTTATTTTCATTATTACATGCATTACAAAATAATATACATCACTTTCTTCTATGGAAAAAAAAATCAAAGGCATTCAAAAACAAGCTTTTACAACTCATATTAATATCAATTGGTTTCTCCTTTTCTTTTGTTCTGTTTGATAATCGCTAGATTTGTAGTCAGCATAAATAAAAGTGTGTGCCCTCCCAGTTAAGAGTTATATATAATGTAAATAGTATATTGTGTATCTCTACACCATGTTGGTTTATGAGAATAAAGATGAGAAATTGCATATATACCGTACAATAATCGTTCCCACGTGAAATAGAAAGGCCTTAACCTGCCAGTCGTTTGACTGGTAATTCCAGAGACGAGCCGTGCGCACTAATTTAGATATCCAGGTGTGTATTCCGAAAGGTCTAGTAAATATTTGTATATTAAATTTATATATTAAATCATTCCATCTCTGTGTATGAGATGATCACGATATAACTGAAATATTGTTGAAAGTGGCGTTAAACCAAATGAGATGATATCGGACATTTTTTAACATTTCATTTAGTCCGACTATGATTTTCATGATACAAATAAAGTTTGTTCATGAATATAAGCTAAAAGTTTCAGCAAAACTTTCTATGAAAAATATACTTGGGTATTATATAAATGTATCAGTATGAAAACTCAAAAAGTTACATAAATGTTTTTTTAATAACTTACCCTCAGACTTGTCGCTTAAGTCCACACTGTCAGAATGTCCAAAAGTTAAAAATGAAATTAAAAGAGTCCAAGATATAAAGTTTTTTTCACCAAAATATGAGAAATGCATGCTTGGTCAGTCCCTTGTTGTTTCTAAAGTTATAACACCTTGCTGTCATTTTATCACAGAAAGTAGGTGGACCAGTCACGGGGTGGCAGAATTAACCAATCAGAATTAGCGTTATTGGAAATTTGTAATGGTTCAGTATTGATGTTTTAATTGGATGACAGCATGTAATTGATCTGATTCTTGGTTAGAGCTACGTTTTAACTAATATCAAGATCCCCCAAGGGATTGATACAATAATGATATCTAATGAGTATTTATGTATAGTATCAGTTTTCAAGCGTTTACACAAACATATACGTTTTTTATCAGCCTTTTGAACGTCTTTATTTAAGAATTGATACAACACTAACAATACAATCATTTGATGTTTTCCCAATATGGAATAAACTCATATTTCGCTACAACATGGATTATATGTTTAATAATATACATCCATTAAATAAGGGTAATAACAAAATTACCGAACTCCGAACAATCATACAAAGGGAAAGTCAAAACTCATAATTATATAAACAGACAAAATCAGAAAAACTATGAGTCATTACTTTATTGAATGGTAATCTGCGATTGGTAAAATAAATTAAACAACTATTATGTTGCGCTTTTTCATCCATAAAGGGTTTATTAAAGAGAGAACCACGTGTCTAATCAGACAACTATGCCTTGTAATAACTAGAATATATGTATATATTGCTATTAAATCAGCATCACGCAGGTCACATTCAATATATTCTCCCCCACTCTCCCATAAAACTATTTTAACCCCGTCACTTTTTATTACAAGTGTCTGTACCAAGACAGGAAACTGAACGGTCATGTATTTGTGTGCTAGAGGTATCGATGTTACCTCTTTCTACCATTTTAATATTAGATTTCAGAATTGTTCTGACAGCGTGTTATATCTTGTTTTTCATTTTTTGTTACCACTGGATACGATATGGATATGTTCCACTTGTCGTAAACGGTCATTTCCTCATTCATCACCGGTTTGTAACTAGATTAACGCGACGGGTGGCACTATTTGATCAGGAACTGCTTACCCTTCCGGTGCACCTGAGTTCACTCCCGGTTTTTAGTGAGGTTCGTGTTACTCGATCTTTAGTTGTATGTGTATGTTTTGTAGATCGTTGTTTGTCCTTTTGTACTTTTTCTTTTGGCCATTTTGTTGTCTGTTCTTCTTCGATATACGGATTCTGATTACCTCTTTGATATCTTCATACTCTTCTTATATTAATTATACGTCTCAAAATTCAACCCAACATTGTTAGAATTAAATGTGTAGCTGATAATGGTTTTATAGTTGATATGTTATTCTCTCAGTTGGATTTAAACCCACATAATTGGTGCACTCTTGAATAAATTCGTTAGCATAAAGACGAACTGTTAATGTCCATCGGAAGGTGGACACAGTGAATTTCACCGATGGGGCTGAAGCTGCGCATTGGTGCTGGATTGTATCAATGGTATGCATTCAAATCCCACAGAGGAAAGAACAAAAACGTAAACAAAAATGTCAGCTAAAACAAATCTTATTCTCACACAACTGGTTAGAATTTCAAGAGTATATTAATACTATATATATATTTATATATACTACATAATGATAAGATGGATAGCATCAATTGACCGTTGGGTTTTAAATTTGTTTGCTTATTTCGGAATTTTCAATGTATTTTTTAAACATTATTCTTCTCATAAAAAAAATGCATAAACAGCCGAATATTGATAACATATGCAAATATAAGGTTCAAAAGAATAAAGTTAATAACATGATTATCCATGCAAAGGAACAGTTTTTTTCCTTAATTCAAACGACTTTCTTGACGATAATTCGTCAGATCCGACATTATTTTGGTCTCTTGCTAAAAAGCGGATGGTTAATGTTAGGCGTAGTTTTACGATGCCACCCCGGTTAGATAGAAAAAGGATATTTCATGTGTCGATGATATTGATAAGTGCAAACTCTTGAATAGTTTATTTTGTTCCATATCAAACTTGGATGATAATAACTGTAATCCACCTAACTTAGAGTTGAGAACAAATTCAAAGTTAGATCTTGAAGAATTTACAATTAATGAAATTTAAGATATATTTAAGTCCCTAAGTATAAATAAAGCCTTCAGGCACGATTTGATTAATCATCATATGTCTATAAAAAAAAACAAAAAAAAACGGCCAATGCTGTTAGTATACCTTTGAAAATTATTTTTTATTGTTCCATACCAACTTCTACTTTTCCAGACCATTGAAAATTAGCTAAAGTTATGCCACTAGTCATAAGACTATATTTCTAATAGGAAACAAATTGTGTTCATTAATAATTCAGAGTCACGGATAGGGTTATTTAAAGCTGGTGTTCCTCATGGTTCAGTGTTGGGTTGGGTCCTTTACTTTTCTGATATATATCAATGATATTTCTGATCATTTATCTAGCTTGGTAAGACTATTTGCAAACCAAACTTCGTTGTTCTATTCATCAAATAACTTGCTTCAAAATTTAATTCTGATATGAACTTATTAAATACATGGGCTGAGACATGGCTGGTTAAGTTTAACCCCCCAACAACAGGATGTGTTGTCTTTAGTTGTAATAAAAACACAGACCACATAAACAGTCTTGTTAATGGTGAAATATTAAACAGGTAGAATATCATACTAGTAACTGTAAATGGTGTTATCATATTAACTATGCATGCCAAAAGGAGGCCAAACGAATACACTTTTTACGAAAACTTAAATACTTATTAAGTAAATCCCATTTGAGTAAGATTTATAAAACAGATATTTTACTTATATTAGAGTATGGTTGTGAACTGTGGGATGACTGTTGTATTCGTGATACCCAAATATTAGAATGTTTGCAACTTGAAGCAGCAAGGATTGTAACGGGTCTACCTATTTATTCTAGTGCTAAAAGTTTATATTTTGAAACTGGATGGTCAAAATTGGAAGATCGTCGAAAGTCTAGGAAACTAGATCTATTTTTATAAAATTGAAATTAATATGGCTCTCCCATATTTATCTGACTGTTTGGCAAGTACTATTGGAGAAGAAGTATCATATAATATCCGTAATAATGATGACTATCACATTCAGAGGTGTCGTCTGCAAACTATCTCAAGTCTTTCTTTCCTTTCACTATAAAGTTGTGAAATTCCTTACCTGACAGAGTAAAATCTCTACCCACTTTTTCCAAACTAAAAAAAAATCACCCTGTCCAAATTCCGGTGGATTCATTTTACAATATTGGCGTGATCGCATGGTAGTTCGATTTAAAACTACCTATGCAATCAGTGCCTATCACCACTGAAGTTGTGGGTTCGAATCCCGATCAGGGCGAGGTGTACAACATTATGTGATAAATATTGTCAGTGACTTGCGACAGGTCTGTGATTTTATCCGGGTCTTCCGGTTTCCTCCACTAATAAAACTGACCGCCACAATATAGCTGAAATATTGAAAGTGGCATTAAACACCATAAAACATATAAAACCAACCTTTTTTTCTACAACGTAAAATCGTATATTCGTTATTCCGTCTTAGTATTACTGCAATAATTATGTTTATCCTGCACTTGTTCTAATTGAGCAGTCAAATTACATAGACTTAACTTTTTTGTTATATGCTATCACTGTTCGAAATACCCTTGTCGTATGTTACATGTTGTGTTTTGGGAAACTAGTTACAAATCCAGTTCACGTCCTGTTAACAGCAAATAACAAAAGAGATAATCAAAGGATAAATGTTTTATTATTTTATTACCTATTTCAAAATATAAACGTCGATAGATAAATGTGTTTTATTCTTCAGGATACACACACTATTAATACAGTGTCTTCAAATATAAAGTGTGTGTGTATTTAGCGCAAAACTGGGAGCTGGGTGAACCTCGCCTTTACTCCAGTTTTTCAGCCTCATACACATACACTTTATATTTTAAGACGCCGCACGACTATTGTATATTTACCCTGCACTTCAGCAGTCAAATTGCATAATGTTTTTCTTAATATACGGTTATTGACCGAAATATAGCTAGTCTGGTATACCACTTGCACGTGGCAGCTTTGGGAAACTAGATAAAAATCATATGACTTCCTTTTGACAGCAAATATCAAAAAGGGCAATCAAGGGATAATTGTATTATTTAATTATTTAATTCAAATATCATAGCCCATGTATTAATGTTAATTTTGTTCTGCAGTATAACAACAATAGTAATGCAGTGTCTTAAAATATAACGTCAATGTGTATTCAGCGCAAGGCTGGAAAGGGCTGAATGAAACCAGCAATGCACATAAACTTTATATTTGAAGACACTCTACTAATATTTACTATTTATGTGTATTTCATTCGATAGAAATGCCAATTGGTCTGCGACAACCACAAATCGTGTTGACTGAGGATTATATTATGTATTATTACATAATTAATTGTCTACGTCTGGTGTTTTTTCCAGTTAGATAATAAATTTCAACAACAGTTCAATTATACCGTGGTGGTCAGTTTTATTGTTGAATAAAACCGAAGTATCCGGAGAAAACCACCAACCTGTGGCAAATTACTGTCAAACTTTATCACGTAATATACAAGGTTTTCTCCCCTCAGACATAGGTGACCTCAGTCGAATCTGGATACCCTATGTATGCCATTTGGTTGTCTTGTTCCCAAAGATATTTAAATTATTTGGTTTTCTGATATGTTTGCTTTGAGCTTACCTGATGAAGACTATTTCAAAAACGCATAGTGTACACTAAATTGGATATCTACGTTAATATTCAAACTATATTTTAGGAAATGAATGTTTGTGGTTGAAACAGACTACTAACAACTTTTTAGCTTTGTATCCTGCAATCGGCTTATTTTTAGTACTAATGATGGAGACACAAAAAACCCGTCAAAGTCACTTAATTATTGACCTAATAACGATTTCCTGGTACATTATTCATGTAGAACGAATCAGCAACAGTATTAGGGCGAACGTGATAGAGAACACTCATGAGAACAAATAGAACGACGCCTGTTTGTGCTCTTCTTAGTACAATTTTGCCTTTTTTTCGATTTCTTGACATTACAGGATTAACACAATATACGTACATAGTCGGTAAAAATAAAATTAATTTGCACCCATTCAGCAACTTGCACGAAAAGCTCACCAAAGGCTCTTTTTTTCTACCTGTATCTAAAAGTCGTACGAATAAATTTCATATTGTCCGACAATGTACGTATATTGCATAGGTAACCCATACTATGCAAGCCGTTTTGAAACTATCAGGATATTATTGATAGAGTGCAAATGCTTTGCGAAATATTTATTGTTAGTACGTGTGATTGGTTTTTTTTTCGATGATTCAACACTTACATAAGGATGAGTGTTGGTTATTGTTAAGACATGGAAGTATATATATATATATATATTCAATACTTTCAAAAAACAAAGAAAAGGTACCAAATTTATTTAGTGTTCAGGTGGGTATTAACTTATATTATCAAAATACGTGCTTAACTCCCTAACTTCATTGGTGTTCGATCCCAAACTGATAGTCAAATGTAAATACCATATAAATTAAACCAACAGTCAAGCTCAGATACGACATCACTGTCTTCTATATCTATTTCTACAATAATAATTAAAAGATACTACAGGTGTAATCAGAAGCCTTAAATCGACAGACAACTCAATCTCAACAAAACACCACACAAAAAACAACGATTTACAAACACGAACTAAATAAAACCATCAATGGTTTGGTATGCACAATGAATTCAATGAAATAGAGAGAAAGGCTTGCCATACACAATCAATTCAATGAAATAGAGAGAAAGCCTTAGTATACACAATGAATTCAATGAAATAGAGAGAAAGGCTTGGTATACACAATGAATTCAATGAAATAGAGAGAAAGGCTTGGTATACACAATGAATTCAATGAAATAGAGAGAAAGGCTTGGTATACACAATGAATTCAATGAAATAGAGAGAAAGGCTTAGTATACACAATGAATGCAATGAAATAGAGAGAACGGCTTGGTATACACAATGAATTGAATGAAATAGAGAGAAATTATCAAAGGCTTGGTATACACAATGAATTCAATGAAATAGAGAGAAAGACTTGGTATACACAATGAATTCAATGAAATAGAGAGAAAGGCTTGGTATACACAATGAATTCAATGAAATAGAGAGAAAGACTTGGTATACACAATGAATTCAATGAAATAGAGAGAAAGGCTTGGTATACACAATGAATTCAATGAAATAGAGAGAAAGGCTTGGTATACACAATGAATTCAATGAAATAGAGAGAAAGGCTTGGTATACACAATCAATTCAATGAAATAGAGGGAAATGCTTGGTTATACACAATGAATTCAATGAAATAGAGAGAAAGGCTTAGTATACACAATGAATGCAATGAAATAGAGAGAACGGCTTGGTATACACAATGAATTGAATGAAATAGAGAGAAATTATCAAAGGCTTGGTATACACAATGAATTCAATGAAATAGAGAGAAAGGCTTGGTATACACAATGAATTCAATGAAATAGAGAGAAAGGCTTAGTATACACAATGAATTCAATGAAATAGAGAGAAAGACTTGGTATACACAATGAATTCAATGAAATAGAGAGAAAGACTTGGTATACACAATGAATTCAATGAAATAGAGAGAAAGACTTGGTATACACAATGAATTCAATGAAATAGAGAGAAAGACTTGGTATACACAATGAATTCAATGAAATAGAGAGAAAGACTTGGTATACACAATGAATTCAATGAAATAGAGAAAAAGACTTGGTATACACAATGAATTCAATGAAATAGAGAGAAAGGCTTGGTATACACAATTAATTCAATGAAATAGAGAGAAAGACTTGGTATACACAATGAATTCAATGAAATAGAGAGAAAGACTTGGTATACACAATGAATTCAATGAAATAGAGAGAAAGGCTTGGTATACACAATGAATTCAATGAAATAGAGAGAAAGGCTTGGTATACACAATGAATTCAATGAAATAGAGAGAAAGGCTTGGTATACACAATGAATTCAATGAAATAGAGAGAAAGGCTTGGTATACACAATCAATTCAATGAAATAGAGGGAAATGCTTGGTTATACACAATCAATTCAATGAAATAGAGAGAAAGGCTTAGTATACACAATGAATGCAATGAAATAGAGAGAACGGCTTGGTATACACAATGAATTGAATGAAATAGAGAGAAATTATCAAAGGCTTGGTATACACAATGAATTCAATGAAATAGAGAGAAAGGCTTGGTATACACAATGAATTCAATGAAATAGAGAGAAAGGCTTGGTATACACAATGAATTCAATGAAATAGAGAGAAAGGCTTGGTATACACAATGAATTCAATGAAATAGAGAGAAAGGCTTGGTATACACAATGAATTCAATGAAATAGAGAGAAAGGCTTGGTATACACAATGAATTCAATGAAAAACAGAGAGAAAGACTTGGTATACACAATGAATTCAATGAAATAGAGAGAACAGCTTGGTATACACAATGAATTGAATGAAATAGAGAGAAATTATCAAAGGCTTGGTATACACAATGAATTCAATGAAATAGAGAGAAAGGCTTGGTATACACAATGAATTCAATGAAATAGAGAGAAAGGCTTGGTATACACAATGAATTCAATGAAATAGAGGGAAAGGCTTGGTATACACAATGAATTCAATGAAATAGAGAGAACGGCTTGGTATACACAATGAATTGAATGAAATAGAGAGAAATTATCAAAGGCTTGGTATACACAATGAATTCAATGAAATAGAGAGAAATTACTTGAGCATCTGAGTTCACCGCCGGTTTTTAGTGATGTTCTTGTTTCTCCATCTTTTATTTGCTGTGTAGTGTTTTGTAGATCGTTGTTTATCCTTTGTTTGCCCATTATATTGCCAGTTCTTCTTCGATTATCACCCTGGTATTTTCAAATCTTTCTGGTCGTGAAACATGACAGCCAATGATAGTGAATGCCCCAGAGGGATATCAGCTTATATATTATAATTTAATACGACAGTTCGGAGTTAGGGGAAGAGTTATGTCCCGTATCTAGCTCTTTGCCGTTAAGACTACATAAGGTGTACATCCGGGTCTCATTTTCGGACACTTTTTTAAGATGGCTGACGCCCTTTGCTACAAATAGCTGTCATTATCAGCAGAGAAAAAAAAATTCCCTTTTATACCTTACTGGGTAGTGGTTGCGTGTTAATTTCATATTCTATGTTATCACTGATTATTGCCTGGCTAGGTTAGGATTATTCATCAGAAGCTGAAACTGCAGATAAAGAAACTTTGCTATATTGTGCAGTATCGCCGCATCGGATGTAATGACAATGTACAAATTTAGCTACCGTAGATGACACTGAACATTTCAGGTGTAAAACTACCTGCTTTATGAAAAAAAAATTTAGCAGACTATATTTAATGAAAATAATTGACATTTTATGATTTCAGTTGTCACATTAAAAGAAACTTCTTTTTTTACGAAGGTATTTTCCCTGTATCAATGTTAGATTTACAGTAGCATAATATACAGACAAACCAATTATTATTTGTCATATTAGAAAGAATACATAAATAGCTGTGGGTATTATTTTTTTTAATATTTTCCTGCATCAATGTTCAATTCAAAGGAACATAATACAGAGTAAAACCCCCCATTTTGAATAAACGTCCAACGGCGGGAAATATAATAGTACTATTTAACCTCCTTCACAAAAGACTTTCTAACTCCGAACTCCTGTATGATAATATAATAAAATTTAGTAATTAGAAATATGATATAGGGAATACCGTTATTGTATTTGAAGTAGTGTCGACTTAAATCGACGTTTTCCGTTGGCACCATTCCAAATACAATACGGTTATTCCCATTCTTATAAAAATTCTCCCAACAATAACATTTTTTACAATTTTCAGCTATTATTAATCAATTTCATCGCGCCTTTTCACATAGCATTTCCGTAAATACAAACCTTTTCGATATGAAATCAAACGCTTTATAGAATATTCAATGATCTATTTTGTAATAATAGCTGAAATTATCAACTCTAAATTTTTATTTAGCTTAGATAACAATTTGAATTACAAATTTAATGTGTGTCACTTCAAATCAATATTTTCAACAAGGTAAAACGTGAAATTTACTCTATCGCGTATATGGGATTGACCAATGAAATTGCTTGTTACATAACCTATTGCATTAGAATTGCAGTTTACATGATGTTCGTGTCGTTTAGCAATAACACGACGGGTGTCACTAGTTGAGCAAGAACTGCTTCACGTTCCGTAACACCTGAGTTCCTCCCCCGGTTTTTTGGTGGGGTCCGTGTTGCTCATCTTTTTTGTTTGTTGTGTTGTCCTATTATGTGGCTTTACGTTCTGAGTTCAGTACTGTATTGTCCGTTGCGATTTCCGCATAAAAACGATGTTCGGTTCGTCAACCCCCAGTTAGTTGTTGGACGCACATGTCTTATTTACGTTATTTGTGTTTGTTTGCGTATAGTGGTGCTGACACATATTGTGTTGTGTCTTTGTTTTGTTTTTCCTCGTCTTGTGTACCCTATGTTGTCAGTTTCTCTGGATTGTCCTTTTTTGATTGCCCCTTCGGTATTCTCTAACGTTTATTTACCACTGTCTAGTATCTCCAATATACATAAATACTGATGCATGTAGATAATCCTTATGCAGGCGTTGAATCGTGAAAAATATAAATGATAAAACCTATGAATATGTTATATATAATGTGAAAACAACACCAGAAAAGTAGACAAAAATATGTTGAAATAAAAACGTAGATATCAAATTTAGTACACATGTCGACGCGTTTCTAGAAAAAATGTTCATCAGGTACGATCAAATCAAAATATTGGAGAGCCAAATAATTTAATGGAGTCGACATCTTTGTGAAATATTTTTGACAATCAATGTCAGTTGCAATAGTACTTCTAAAGAAAAAAATAAGTTGAAGATAACAAAGGGTTAATCAGAAGCCGTAAACAGAAAGACAGACAATACAATAGCTAAATGAAAATCGACAAACAATGATCTACAAAACACTACACAGAAACCTAAAGGTCGAGCAACAACGAACCTCACTAAAAACCGGATGCGAACTCTGGTGCTACGGAACGGGAAGCAATTCTTGATCCACTAGTTACACCGCATGTTATTGTTAAACGACACGAACATCATGTGATATTGAATTCGTGTTAGAGACCAGTACACGTAAATAAGTACAAATGACAAAAAAACATTAACCTCTTACAAAACAAATGAGAATAAAACGAACTTTTCTTTCTTCCGCGGCAATCGTGCAGGAGAGCATCGCACAGAGCTAAAAATGCGAAGGCATGTATTTGGATGATATGAACAAATCGAATCCCACTAAAAACCGGATGTGTAAGGTGCCTTTTTTCTGAAAATTTGACCCTTGAAGCTTATGACCATTTCAAAATAGGAGTCGTTGAAAGTTGCTCTATGTGTTCAGAAAGTGTAACGCTCTCCATAATAGACTAAGATATATGAAGAGTAAAATCTTGACAAACAAAATATAACACATGATTACAGAAATCAAAATACCTAATAATAAAATAGGATCTAAAATAGAGTAAATATATACAAACCGCATTTTTAACCATATTTATAAATAATGAAGGCGCATGAGTGTCTTTCCACAGTATTGGTACTTTTTCACGTTTATTCACAATGGAGAAAAAAATTATATTTGTTATCCAAGTACCCTTCACAAACCACCTATTGTTTCAATAATATTGCAAAACAATTAGTAAGAACGGACATGAGAGACTTCAACTTTACACCTGAACACAAATAAGATTAGCTAAGCAGCGCTCAGATTACTGTTCTACATTTCACAGTCACAGTAGGACGTCTTACAAGTAGTATTGCTTTTGGAATTTTGTGAATGTTTTATCTGGCGGCATGTCATACAATGATTATTGTCTTAATACAAATTGATCTTTAATCTTTTGAGTTTGATGAAAAGCTGTACAGAAGGCTCGTGAAATATTAATGATAAAGAATTTTAGGATATTTTTGCAATTGTATATTAATGTTTAAGAATGAATTGGTTACACGTTACCAAGTAACATTGCATTTGCAAGCTTCAGATCTTCAGCCGATGCCAGCAACTTTTCAAATATAATATAGCTGTTCCCATGCAATTTCATGGCTTCGTTATTGATAAGCCTAACTATGGATTATTTTCTCACGGATTTTAGGATATTTTTGCAATTGTATATTAATGTTTAAGAATGAATTGGTTACACGTTACCAAATAACATTGCATTTGCGAGCTTCAGAGTTTCAGCCGATGCCAGCAACTTTTCAAATATAATATAGCTGTTCCCATGCAATTTCATGGCTTTGTTATTGATAAGCCTAACTATGGATTATTTTCTCACAGCAATTGCACATTATTCACTTTAAATTGTATACTTTGTGTCGTACGAAATAAACGTTGTAGAAAACCGAAAGACCAAACAAGAATAAACAATCTATAGACACATTCAATAGTGACATGACAAAGAAAGGAGATGTACAAAAGAAAAAAGTCCAACACATAAAGCTAAAGCGATGAGCAATATGGATCCTCCTCCAACACAAAAAGGGAGGGGTGAAGATGGGTACTCGCGAAGTATAAAGCAGTTCATATAATAATAAGATTTCCGCCATGTTATTCACAGTTCAGTCCGGAAAAAATCTTGTCGATTATAGGGGAAAGAATACATCTGCTTTTAAGGTAAAACATCTTTTGCCTTTTAAAAAATGGGTGTTGCGTAACGATCAACCAGTTCGTGATGACGGCCGTGGAATTTTTGTAGGGATGATTTCAACCTAGGAGCAACGTAGCCTTGCTTGAGTAGCTTTTGCGTCAACAGTTGAGCTCAGCCCAGAAAATCACTCTATTGAACACAAACCCTAGAATACCATTCCCAAGCACCTCAGTTCACTCCCGGAATTTTGTTGTGGTCCGTATTGCTCATCTCCTTAGTTTTCTGTGTTTTGCTTTGCTTGTCTTTCTTCTGTGTCTTGTGCCTAATGTTGTCTGTTTCTCTTGAGTCTTTCCCGGTTTTATATATTGAGGTTCGTGTTGTCCATTTTGTCCCATTCTAAGTCTTTACGTTCTTAGTTTCGTGTTGTGATGTCCGCTATGATTTCCGCATTTAAACGATATTCGGTTCGTCTTTTTACCCCTAGTTTGTAGAAGTGCTCATTTCTTGTTTGCGTTATTGGTGTTTGTTTCTGTATAGTGGTGTCCAACACACTGTATGTGTAACATGACGGTTGTCTTATATGAAGCAGGAACTACTTCCATGAAATGAAATGAAATGATCGGCCCATTACTATCACCATCATTTATTTCTATAACTGAATACAAGTCATGTGACAAATACTACTCTTTAAGCAATATTTAAAACTGACCCCTTCTTATCCCTTTTCTCTATTATAAGGGTCTATTATATTGTGGCCATGCGATAAATAAAAAAAAATCGCGTGTCTCTGCCATGCAGTAATAATACTGTCTAAATATTTCACAATATTGATTTATATACCACCTCTCACCTAAATAATGAATTAAAAAAACACGAAGTATAATTTCACAGTATTGGATTGTTTACCACCTATCACCATAAATTATTAATGAAAACACTAAGCATTATTTTACAGTTTGAATTTTTAGTATAGTTTCAGAGTGTTAATTTCATTTAATCTTTTGCAGGGGCGTAGCTACGTTAGGCACGTGCCTATGCATACATTTGACAATTTTGTTTTATAAATAAACGTTCCTCGTTCCTACTGGAATACATATGCAGATATGTTCCATGATTTTATGAATGAGGTTGAGCGTTAGAAATTGAGGTGGGCTCTTGTAGATGATAAGCCAGAAAGACTACTCGAGACTCTACATGCAAACCATAACTTATTCCCGGCTATATACATAATCATCAGTATCTTACTGACAATGCCGGTATCATCGGACACAATCGAGAGATCTTTCAGTACAATGAGACGCGATGAACGGCTGTCCAACTTATCGCTTAAGTATATACACAGATAAGTGCAAGTCGACTTAGATATGATTATTGATGCCTTTGTTAGCAGAAGGAATCGGTGCCTGGACTTTTCATATACATACAAGTAAAAAACAATGAATAATTCATGATGAATAAAAGTTAAGAAAGTAACCTCTATCTTAACATGTATTTTGTTACCCCTTTCGGCATTCGAAGGGTATCAAGTAACGTGACCATACGTCCGTCCGCGAAAGATCTGTCTCGGTAATCAAGGATGTTAAAGTTCTAGTTAGTCCGCAGTGGTAATGTCAAAGAGGGACAAACTAATCTGAATTTCATGTTGTTAAAAACACCTCCAAAATGATCAAAAACGTCACCCTTTCTGTTGTATAATCCATGAGCTTTAGGGGGGCTTTGCCCCTTGATCCCCCTACCAGGGCTCTGCCCTGGAACTACTGAAGTGCATTGTGTCATTAAAAGGCTACTAAACTATACAACATTCAGGCTTGTCAGTGACTGGCTGGAGGTCGGTGGTTTTCTCCGGGTATACCTGTTTCCTCTACCAATAAAACTGGTCACCACGATATAGATGCGCTGAAATAGTGTTGAAAGTGGCGCAAAACACCATAACCCTATAACATTCAGTTCGTTTTAAACATTTCCAATCATCTAACTTCTTTCTATTGCCTGTCTTTCTTCGATATACGCCTTCTGATTGCCACTTCGGGATCTGCAATTTTTTTTATAGATGTTCAAACTATTGACTTTATTTATTTATGTTTTTTAACGATTAGTAATTAAGAAGATATAATACAATGTCTGAAATAAAAAAAACACAGAAATGTTTCATGAAGAAATTTTATATTTAATGATTATTTAAATTTTATTTTTATTAAATTGTATCAATCAACAATGTATAATTAATTCCTTGAACTAAAGCACAATCTTTGTATATTACCTTGCTTAAGCATTGAAACCTGTCTAAGCCGAACCCTTAATAAACCGAAATCCTTTATAAACCGAACTTAAAATAAAGTCTCAGTAGTTTGTCCCAATGCCGTTCAGTTTAGACGGGTTTCAATGTATAATTATTTAAATAAATTAAAAAATTTGATATCTATGTTTTTATTGCTATCACTGGGTCGATACCTCTGCTGGTGGACTATTAGTCCCAGAATGTATCATCCGACTGGTAGTCAGTTCTTCGACACTGACATGGTTTAATAAATATATATTTTATCGAAATTTACAGTTTCTAAATCATGTAAATATTACTAAAACTAAGGTTCTCCTTTCTCACACATAGGTGGCCTTAGCCGATTTTGGCGATCGTGTTTAATCACTTTGATATGCATGTTCCCTTGGACTTCTAAATTATTTGGCTTTCAAATATTTTGACTTTGAGCATTGTCTGATGGGGTTATTCCAGAGGTTTGTCGTGCGCATTAAATTTGATATCTACGTTTTTATCAAGATTAAATTTTTTGACCACTTTGACCTAGTTCAATTCCCATTTTTGTAGATTTTTACAGGTAATGCAAAAACAGAAAATACTTTGTAGTGTACATACGTATTAATGAAACATGATAACAATCTATAAATATTATTGAATATTGTTGTATATTTTTAATCAATACTATTCTGACAATAAGAAATTATTGCATTTATGTATCTTTTCATATGCTGGTATAATTGTGTGATTAATCCTCTGTAGGTTTTGGGCCCGCTTATAGCGAGGTGTACTCGATACAACATAATGTGATAAAGTTTATCAGTGACTTGCGGCAGGTCGGTGGTTTTCTCTGGGTACTCAGGTTTTTCCTCCACCAATAAAACTGACCGCCACGATATAGCTAAAATACTGTTAAAAGTGGCGTTAAGCACCATACTCTAACCCAAGATGCTTTTAGTTATAGCAGTTAAAACACAAATCTGGAGTGCCGTTTGTAGATTTGTACAATAACGTTCAGGTGACTTGAATTTCAATTTTGTACATACAAATTATGTATTTAGATATGAACCCCAAATAATTTATCTAATATTTGGTAGAAGATAATTAATATCAGACAAAGCAGTTTTTGTGATTGTCAACCATCTGATGCTGTAAGATTTATCAGTAGGCAACTTAGCGAGACTAACACTAAACCCCATCTTTGCACTTTTTGAGGGTAGAACTGAGGGATGGTCTGTGTGTTTTTCTGAGAAAAAAACTATGTAGGTCCAATTTAAAAGACAAAAAATAAATTAATCTCAAAGATGCAAAAAAGATTCGACTCTAGTTTTCAACAAAAAATGTAAAAACAAAAGGGAATAATCTGATTTTTGCTCGGCATCAAGCAAATAATGGTTCCCGAGGAGGAGGACATAGCCACAAAGAACGGTTCCCGAGGAGGAGGACATAGCCACAAAGAACGGTTCCCGAGGAGGAGGACATAGCCACAAAGAACTGTTCCCGAGGAGGAGGACATAGCCACAAATAATGGTTCCCGAGGAGGAGGACATAGCCACAAAGAACGGTTCCCGAGGAGGAGGACATAGCCACAAAGAACGGTTCCCGAGGAGGAGGACATAGCCACAAATAATGGTTCCCGAGGAGGAGGACATAGCCACAAAGAACGGTTCCCGAGGAGGAGGACATAACCACAAAGAACGGTTCCCGAGGAGGAGGACATAGCCACAAAGAACGGTTCCCGAGGAGGAGGACATAGCCACAAAGAACGGTTCCCGGGGAGGAGGACATAGCCACAAAGAACGGTTCCCGAGGAGGAGGACATAGCCACAAAGAACGGTTCCCGAGGAGGAGGACATAGCCACAAAGAACGGTTCCCGAGGAGGAGGACATAGCCACAAAGAACGGTTCCCGGGGAGGAGGACATAGTCACAAATAATGGTTCCCGAGGAGGAGGACATAGCCACAAAGAACGGTTCCCGAGGAGGAGGACATAGCCACAAATAATGGTTCCCGAGGAGGAGGACATAGCCACAAAGAACGGTTCCCGAGGAGGAGGACATAGCCACAAAGAACTGTTCCCGAGGAGGAGGACATAGCCACAAATAATGGTTCCCGAGGAGGAGGACATAGCCACAAAGAACGGTTCCCGAGGAGGAGGACATAGCCACAAAGAACGGTTCCCGAGGAGGAGGACATAGCCACAAAGAACGGTTCCCGAGGAGGAGGACATAGCCACAAAGAACTGTTCCCGAGGAGGAGGACATAGCCACAAATAATGGTTCCCGAGGAGGAGGACATAGCCACAAATAATGGTTCCCGAGGAGGAGGACATAGCTACAAAGAACGGTTCCCGAGGAGGAGGACATAGCCACAAAGAACGGTTCCCGAGGAGGAGGACATAGCCACAAATAATGGTTCCCGAGGAGGAGGACATAGCCACAAAGAACGGTTCCCGAGGAGGAGGACATAGCCACAAAGAACGGTTCCCGAGGAGGAGGACATAGCCACAAATAATGGTTCCCGAGGAGGAGGACATAGCCACAAAGAACGGTTCCCGAGGAGGAGGACATAGCCACAAAGAACGGTTCCCGAGGAGGAGAACATAGCCACAAAGAACGGTTCCCGAGGAGGAGGACATAGCCACAAAGAACTGTTCCCGAGGAGGAGGACATAGCCACAAAGAACGGTTCCCGAGGAGGAGGACATAGCCACAAAGAACGGTTCCCGAGGAGGAGGACATAGCCACAAAGAACGGTTCCCGAGGAGGAGGACATAGCCACAAAGAACGGTTCCCGGGGAGGAGGACATAGCCACAAATAATGGTTCCCGAGGAGGAGGACATAGCCACAAAGAACGGTTCCCGAGGAGGAGGACATAGCCACAAAGAACGGTTCCCGAGGAGGAGGACATAGCCACAAAGAACGGTTCCCGGGGAGGAGGACATAGCCACAAATAATGGTTCCCGAGGAGGAGGACATAGCCACAAATAATGGTTCCCGAGGAGGAGGACATAGCCACAAAGAACGGTTCCCGAGGAGGAGGACATAGCCACAAATAATGGTTCCCGAGGAGGAGGACATAGCCACAAAGAACGGTTCCCGAGGAGCAGGACATAGCCACAAATAATGGTTCCCGAGGAGGAGGACATAGCCACAAATAATGGTTCCCGAGGAGGAGGACGTTAGCCACAAAGAACGGTTCCCGGGGAGGAGGACATAGCCACAAAGAACGGTTCCTTACTTTGCAGTAATGAAGCAATTCTTCAACAGATTCACCTTACCTGAGTTTTGTCAACGAGTTCCACATGTACCTTTCAACTATTGTTTTACTATCACAATAAATCTAGCTAATATTGTAAATACAGTATTGTTGAAAATAGCATTTTTGAAAAGTCTAAAGTTGTAAATTTGAGATAAAAAAAGTTTATGTATATAACATTTGAAAGTATAACAGACCACATTTGTCAAGTTAAAAAAAATGTATCACTGATTAATATCATTCGACTGCAACAGGCACTTCATTGAACTGCCACACATGTCATTGTTTCCGAACAACATTAATAAAAACACTTAGATATCAAATTAAGTGCGTACGATGCTTCTCTGGAATAATACGCAGAATGTACGCTCAACATTGAAAGACTAGAAAGGCAAATAATTTAAAGGTGTTTTGGGGGCAATAAAACCAAAAAGGCCCAAACAAGATAGCCCAAAACCACTTGCAAGAGAGACACACAGTAGATTAACAGCAGGGGCGGATCCAGGATTTCAAGTTAGGGGGGGCGCACTTAAAAAAATTGCGCCGAGCGGAGGGAGGCGCGAAAAATTTTGGGGTATTTCGTGTGAAAAATCACGATTTTACGCCAAAAAAATCATATTTTACCAATTTTAGGGGGGGGTCGCGCGAAATTTTTGGGGTATTTCATGTGAAAAATCACGATTTTACGCAAAAAAAATCATATTTTTTCCAATTTTAGGGGGGGGGGGCGCCGGGTGCGCCCCCCCCCCCCTGAATCCGCCCCTGAACAGATATTAAACATATTCTCTAATCTGATCAATTTGCAAATACCCATTCCACTAGTTCTGATCTGTTTTTGTAAACAAGTGTAACATAGACTAATATTACAAAATATCATATTTGATTATAGAATTGTAAATAAATCTTTTGTGTAGGATCAGTATCATACTTCAACATCATAATTTATCGGTACGTATATACTTATCATGATAGACAACGTGCAATATCAATAACAAATGCAGGGTGGTATTTACAAATAAAATTACATGGTGGTTCTTATACATAAAATCAATATTAATTTGTTCACATTGCAACGGGGGCCGTCGTGGTGGTGATCGTATGATAGTTGGATTTATAACTGCCTATGCAATCAGTGCCTATTACAACTAAAGTTGTGCGTTTGAACTCCATTCATGGCGAGATGTACCCGTTACAACATTTTGTGCAAGAGTTTGCCAAATCGGTGGTTTTCTCCGGGTACTCCAGTTTCCTCCATCAATAAACTGACCTCCACAATATAACTGAACTATTGTTGAAAGTGGCGTTAAACACCATAACCCTAACCCCTCAAATTACAACGTTTCTTTTTATGTTTTAATGGCTATATAGAATCTAAGCAATATTTTATTAACATAGTCAATAATATCTTTATATTTTATCTAGAGAAAAGTATATGTCTAAATCTGCAAATTTACATCAGTCGCTAGGAATGCTTACCTTATTTACTGTAAGTTCCTTTGGGGGGAATGTGTTTTACAAACGTAAGAAAATGGGTATTATTTACAGTTAAAATATCGTCTAGGTATCTGAAAATATTGTTGAATATGATAATCAGTGTGTACTTGGATAGATTGGTCGGTGTAAACTTTACACATGCATTGAGATTCATGACAGAATGAAAATAAAAAAGCAACGAGGAGCACAATCCGTTCCCATTTTAATTCCAACAAGTTGACGAAACACATTATTGCCAACATGAACATAATTATCGTCTAGCAAAATTTAATGTCATAAATCATGTGCAATTACAGTTTTTACCCCTTTGGAATCTTCAAACTCTTCTTATCTCATGTATTCACACCCCGCATATCAGTTTATGCTGTAGTGGGGTATGCAAGGTAGAATAGCTATAGCTGTCACCGGAAATAAAACAGGAAGTAACTTTATCAAATAATTCAATATAATTTGACACTTAAGCAATTGTTTACTACAATGTGTTTGTAGACCTTAGTACAAAACTTGATTAACAAGTTGTTCTATGGTAGTTAAGGCGATTGATTTATAAGAATATTAATTTTGCTGGTAAAATATTGCCTAGAGGCTGACATAAAACGAAATTTGAACTGTTGTTTTTGTACGAGATAGCGAAAATAAGCAGACGAGAAGATGTTATGTCTAGAGAGGCCAAGTAGGCAAGCCATGTTTATTAATGATGTTTGTCTCAGAAATATGTGTATTTGGAAAAGTTGTTGAGGTGATAGTCTCCTCCTGTTAAATGTGGACATAGCATTGATTTCAGACAACATCAATGTTGTAAGAGGTTTCCGCTATATAGGTGATGCTCTGCCATGGAGCAATTCTGAATTCGGTGAGTATCTACATGTAATGAGCTTAACATTGACAACGGAGAAAGATTAAAAACAAACCTATACGGCAAACGACATGACTTAACCTTTCCAATAGTCAACTTCTCGTTCATCAGTGACAATATTTCAGCAGCACTAGCGTATGGAGTTTACATTTCACAACGGTATTCTAGGACGTGTTCCCAATACAATGATTTTTCAGGACATAGCTCAGCTTGCAATTTCAGTATCAATATTACTTTACAAACAAACTAATTTAGTTTTCGTGGTTTTTCATTGTTTATTTGAGAATCTTTTTTTTTTAGAATTTGTTTCGTGATTCGTCTGTTGAAATATTAAAATACTACTTTCCAATACATTACAGAATTTTACAATATTCTCCCTTAGTGTACATAGCACTGCACCATAACATATCATAATAATCAGAGGTACAAATATGACAGCGCTACCAGTTGATTTCACAAGGAATGCATTATGTTTAGTGTCTTTATAGAAAACGTTTAACCTCTTTTTCTTGAACAATGTTTCAATATCCAGTAAGAATAGTTTGAAGATACCAAAGGGATAATCAGAAGCGGTAAATCGAAGGACAGACAGCACAATAACAACAAAAAAAGGACAAACAACGATCTACAAAACATTACACAGGAAGCTAAAGATCGAGCAACAAAAACACGATATGAACTCTTGTACTCTGGACGGGTAGGCATTCACAACAACAAGAGCCCGGTATGAACTCTTGTACTCTGGACGGGTAGGCATTCACAACAACAAGAGCCCAGTATGAACTCTTGTACTCTGGACGGGTAGGCATTCACAACAACAAGAGCCCGGTATGAACTCTTGTACTCTGGACGGGTAGGCATTCACAACAACAAGAGGCCGGTATGAACTCTTGTACTCTGGACGGGTAAGCATTCACAACAACAAGAGCCCAGTATGAACTCGTGTACTCTGAACGGGTAGGCATTCACAACAACAAGAGTCCGGTATGAACTCTTGTACTCTGGACGGGTAAGCATTCACAACAACAAGAACCCGGTATGCACTCTTGTACTCTGGACGGGTAGGCATTCCTCCGAGATCAGTCATGAATGACCAAAGGACCGTATTGTGATTACGACAAACGGAGCATATCAATGGTCATATATAACATAGAAATTCAGCAACGATAAACCACAAGTAAAGCTTTCGGAGTGATGACTTCAATTTAACCACTATAGTAAGTAGCTTCCATGTTAGCAGCAACCGTTTGTCAAGGAAATCATGATAGGAGTTATAAGCTTATAAGCTCTGTAACATTGTATCAACTGGATGATATATATTCCATATGCAAGTGCTGCTGGAATATAAAAAACGTTTAACCTCTTTGTCTTTTTCTATTGCTACATGTAACGTGCAATGCTTAAATTTCATGTATAATATAGGTATAAGACTATTCGATTAGTATATAAATAACATTCTAATATGACGTCCTTCAAACGCTTGGAGTCCAAACCCGTGGTAAAAATAATATTAATCTATGACCGATTAAATTTATGACGTCATCGACAATTTATAACGATATTTTACCAATTTTTATATATTAGAATCGAAATAATTCATGGAAGCCATATGTATATATTGTTTTTACCATGGTTAGGCGCTAACTCTCGGGGTAAAACTTCGTGACATAAAGGCCTACCCGTGGTAAAAACAATATATACATATGGCTTCCATGAATTATTTCTTAAATGTCCTGACACCTGATTCATGTAGAGACAAGGTTAAGAAAGAGCATAGCGCGGACGTGACAGAAGACATATCTTAAATGATATTAACGACACTTCTTCTTGCTCTTTTCAGTACAACGTTTCAATTGTCTTAAACATTTTAACAATGCATGATAAACACAATATACGTGCCTTGTATATTATTAGTTCATGCTTTGTTAATGCATTAATAAGTATAATTTAGTATACTCCATACATGATTTATAATACAACTAAATCTGAGTTTCAATTTAAACGCATGTCATGTGTTATTATTTCACCTATTATAGTAACACTACATTATGTATTCGTTACACCTTAAGATTAGTGTTTCGTACATCATTGTTTGTTCTTTTATCATATTTATTTGCCATTTTATTGTATGTTCTTCTGTGATTTACGGCTTCCCCATTTTGGTAACTTCAAACTTTTCTTAAAACATCACCGTTGGCTTTATACATATTTGACTTGTATTACTTGTGTTATGTACAAGGACGTCGTTAATCAGATAAATAACCCAGAGAGATATCGAAATTTAGATAGAATACTCTGACAGAAACATCGAACGTCACTTTTTCATGTCAATACTAATTAGCTAGATGGAGAGACATCTTATTTCTTTATCGTATCTTCAGTCAATAAGACAGGAGTCGTGTAAACCTTTTTAAGACAATCTTTATTTCAAAATCTATATTCTTTTCTTTTCTGCTATTTCTTACGAATCGGTCATTTTTTTCACAATTGCAATATATATTTAACAGTACTCAAACCCAAGTATTCACATTTAAATATTGCAATAAATATATTCTCAAGTCAATGTGTTTATATTTGCAATAAGGATAATGAAATCAGTGTGTTCCCGTTTGTAATAACCATAATCAAATCGATGTGTTTACATCTGCAATAAACATACTCAAATCAATGCGTCCATCAATTGTTGTGTATTTGACGATATGATTAGAATGGAAATCGTGACGTCACAATAGTTTCCTATTACGCACGAAAACTCAAGCATGGTCCGTAATATTTTTTTGCATCAAATGTATGGCTTGACCAAAGAGTTTCTGGTATAAATATATGCATCTCATTTATTAACATGTAGCTACCTAAACCAAGTAGTTGTTTCTCATGGAGTATGTTTATCTCAGCTACAGGGAAGGGGTCAGCACGTCTTTTGTTGGTACCCATTCCCAAGAATTTCAGTTCCTTCAGTTTAGCTGATAATATGTCCCTTGAGTAATTAAATTCCTTGTCAGTCATTATATTAATGTTACATTTCTCTTGCATGCACCTCACAAAGCTGCTCTGGAAAGATCTTACTGTTGTAGGTTTGTACCATAAAAAATCTTGCCAGGAGTTTATCCAGTTCCATGGACGGAATTTCGCCAGGATCCCTCAGTTCATTACTGGTTCTGAGCCATGTCGTAAAAATGTTCAGATCACTTGTTTTTCTCTTGGTGTTAAGGTTTTCCAATGAATCTACATATGCTGCAGTATAAACTTACGAACATTGACGGATAAGCATGCAATAGCATTCCGGAAGCAGTTGATAAACATGCTTCATCAGCCCGCTTGTGTCATTCTTGTGAAACTGGGTGAAATAAACATGATTCCTCTTATTATTCTAAACAAAGCTCAAAGTTTTATCACAGGGTAAAATATTAGCTATATTATCTACAAGTATATGATAATATAAGTATATTTATCCTGCCCTAGTTCTATTTCAGCTATATTATCTACAAGTATATGATAATATAAATATATTTATCCTGCCCTAGTTCTATTTCAGCATTGTATTAAACTGGATACATGCTTGCTATAGTTATAAATATTCATGTTGAGCGACGGTAAGAAATGGCTACCGCCGACTTTATAGAGGACAGCATTAAAAAGCAATTAGAACAACGCTTCTTTCTGCTCATTTCCGTTAAATATAAACTTCATTTGCCAAAGACTCGCTTTTCTACCCGTTTCTGAAACTAGTACAAAATAAATTTTATATTTACCGTTAATGTACGTATATTGTGTTTATTCTACAATGTATATGTATGTATATGTCTGTTGTATGTAATAAATTGAACAATACGTTTAAAAATATGATGTCATCAGAGGCGGACCCCCTAAAATTGGAAAAAAATAAGATTTTTTGGCGTAAAATCGTGATTTTTCACACCAAATACCCCAAAAATGTTCGCGGCTTCCTCCGCTCGACGCAATTTTTTTAAGTGCGCTCCCCCCCCCCCCCAACTTGAAATCCTGGATCCGCCCCTGGTCTTCATTGTTATCCAGCAAGATAAATTGACTTATAACGACAACATAACTATAACATTTACCTTCAACGTCGGTAATGCAATCGTGTGTGGTGAAAGAAACAATGAAAACGTACAGATGATTTACCCACGTGTAATAGAAGCGTACAGATGATTTACCCACGTGTAATAGAAGAAGGAAACAATTGTTTTCATTTCATTTAGTACTAAAATTCAATTGATTTTAAATGAAAATATTTTAAATTAAAAAAAAATATGGAACGTGTACCGATATTTTCTTATTTTGATCAAATTATAGATAACAAAAATCCCATAATGCTATAAAGATTTTACTATTTAGTTCGCTCGTGTTTTTCGTCTTTTAATTATCTATCTATAACGAGGAATACAGATATAAATGTACCCCAAAAAAACCATTAAAATAATGGAAGGTTTCTTTTTATTGCGTTCCAACATTTATAAGAAATGTGATATTTTTTTCAATAGTAAATTAATATCCTTTGTTTACTCATATACGATATTTAAGTCCTATAAAATCACAGATATAGCTTATTTTTATTTGTTTGTGAGTGTAAGAGAAACAAAACCCTGTGTCTATCACATCTATTGAAACGAAATTTTAATGCATTGTAAGGTTTGTCAGTACATTACGTTATCTGTGTAATTTGCAATTTGCTCTAAAAATACAATATTATAAGTCAACTAATGACCAACAATAACAACAATATCAACAAAATGAAGAACTACCGCTCAATCATCTCAAATCATCAGCATATGTCCATATTTGACAATTTACCGTTAATGTACGTATATTGTGTTTATTCTACAATGTATATGTATGTATATGTCTGTTGTATGTAACAAATTGAACAATGCGTTTAAAAATATGATGTCATCAGAGGCGGACCCCCTAAAATTGGAAAAAAATATGATTTTTCACACGAAATACCCCAAAAATTTTCGCGCCTCCCTCCGTTCGTCGCAATTATTTTAAGTGCGCCCCCCCCCCCTAACTTGAAATCCTGGATCCGCCCCTGGTCTTCAAGAAAGAACATTGTTATCCAGCAAGATAAATTGACTTATAACGACAACATAACTATAACATTTACCTTCAACGTCGGTAATGCAATCGTGTGTGATGAAAGAAACAATGGAAAGGTACAGATGATTTACCCACGTGTAATAGAAGCGTACAGATGATTTACCCACGTGTAATAGAAGCGTACAGATGATTTACCCACGTGTAATAGAAGCGTACAGATGATTTACCCACGTATAATAGAAGCGTACAGATGATTTACCCACGTGTAATAGAAGCGTACAGATTATTTACCCATGTGTAATAGAAGCGTACAGATGATTTACCCACGTGTAATAGAAGCGTACAGATGATTTACCCACGTGTAATAGAAGCGTACAGATGATTTACCCACGTGTAATAGAAGCGTACAGATTATTTACCCACGTGTAATAGAAGCGTACAGATGATTTACCCACGTGTAATAGAAGCGTACAGATGATTTACCCACGTGTAATAGAAGCGTACAGATTATTTACCCACGTGTAATAGAAGCGTACAGATGATTTACCCACGTGTAATAGAAGCGTACAGATGATTTACCCACGTGTAATAGAAGCGTACAGATTATTTACCCACGTGTAATAGAAGCGTACAGATGATTTACCCACGTGTAATAGAAGCGTACAGATGATTTACCCACGTGTAATAGAAGCGTACAGATGATTTACCCACGTGTAATAGAAGCGTACAGATGATTTACCCACGTGTAATAGAAGCGTACAGATGATTTACCCACGTGTAATAGAAGCGTACAGATGATTTACCCATGTGTAATAGAAGCGTACAGATGATTTACCCACGTGTAATAGAAGCGTACAGATGATTTACCCACGTGTAATAGAAGCGTACAGATGATTTACCCACGTGTAATAGAAGCGTACAGATGATTTACCCACGTGTAATAGAAGCGTACAGATGATTTACCCACGTGTAATAGAAGCGTACAGATTATTTACCCACGTGTAATAGAAGCGTACAGATGATTTACCCACGTGTAATAGAAGCGTACAGATTATTTACCCACGTGTAATAGAAGCGTACAGATGATTTACCCACGTGTAATAGAAGCGTACAGATTATTTACCCACGTGTAATAGAAGCGTACAGATTATTTACCCACGTGTAATAGAAGCGTACAGATGATTTACCCACGTGTAATAGAAGCGTACAGATTATTTACCCACGTGTAATAGAAGCGTACAGATTATTTACCCACGTGTAATAGAAGCGCACAGATTATTTACCCACGTGTAATAGAAGCGTACAGATGATTTACCCATGTGTAATAGAAGCGTACAGATTATTTACCCACGTGTAATAGAAGCGTACAGATTATTTACCCATGTGTAATAGAAGCGTACAGATTATTTACCCACGTGTAATAGAAGCGTACAGATTATTTACCCATGTGTAATAGAAGCGTACAGATTATTTACCCACGTGTAATAGAAGCGTACAGATGATTTACCCACGTGTAATAGAAGCGTACAGATTATTTACCCACGTGTAATAGAAGCGTACAGATGATTTACCCACGTGTAATAGAAGAAGCAAACAATTGTTTTCATTTCATTTAGTACTAAAATTCAATTGATTTTCAATGAAAATATTTTAAATTAAAAAAAAATATGGAACGTGTACCGATATTTTCTTATTTTGATCAAACTATAGATAACAAAAATCCCATAATGCTATAAAGATTTTACTATTTAGTTCGTTCGTGTTTTTCGTCTTTTAATTATCTATCTATAACGAGGAATACAGATATAAATGTACCCCAAAAAAACCATTAAAATAATGGAAGGTTTCTTTTTATTGCGTTCCAACATTTATAAGAAATGTGATATTTTTTTCAATAGTAAATTAATATCCTTTAAGTCCTATAAAATCACAGATATAGCTTATTTTTATTTGTTTGTTTGTGTAAGAGAAACAAAACCCTGTGTCTATCACATCTATCGAAACGAAATTTTAATGCATTGTAAGGTTTTGTCAGTATGCTCTAAAAATACAATATTATAAGTCAACTAATGACCAACCATAACAACAATATCAACAAAATGAAGAACTACCTCTCAATCATCTCAAATCATCAGCATATGTCCATATTTGACAATTCAATTGATGACTTTTCACTTAATTCAAACGCAATATCATTGGAATATGTTGAACAGGAAATGCTACTCCTTAGGTAATTGCTGGTCTAATTCCCGAGGTTTGTGAAAATTCTCCTGTTGCTGCTTCTTTTCTTTGCATTACCTGTACATGTACTTTGGTGGCGTAATGGTTAGCGTTCTCGCCTTGAGTACGGTAGATCGTGGGTTCGAGACCCGGGCAGGTAAAACCAGAAACTATAAAATTGGTATTTGTTGCTTCTCCGCTAAGCACGCGGCATTAAGGGGAAAGAGCAAAGACTAGTCGACTCGGAATCAGAATAATGTGTCCGGGTGGAGCGACATGTCTACCCGCGGACTGTTGTTTCAGTGAGCTAGCACTATAAAAATCCAACTCAGCGTGTTGGTATAGAACAAAGCGGACCTCGTCATCATCTCATTGAAAATTAAGTTGTTCTCACCATGAAATAGCTGAACAATTGATTAATTGATGTTGTACAACAATCACTCACTACTTTGGGGGGCGGGGGGGGGGGTTGTGTCCAGAATACTGTTTATTTGAAACCATCTTCCGTGCTAGAGGTACGGTGGTTACCGCCACTTTCAATAGTATTTACGTTATGTCATAGAGGTCAGTTTTATTGGTGTGCGAAATCTGAGTAATCGAAAAAAAACACCGACCTACCGTAAGTCAGCTCGCCGTGAGCGGGATTCGAAGTCACTACTTTAGTGGTGATAGGCACTGATTGCATAGATTGTTGTAAATCCAGGTACCATATGACCACGACGGCCCCGAAACGATTTTCCGACTTAGAAGTCAAGGTCAAATAAAAATGGATTATATTTGTACTTCTACCGTAGACTCCTAAGAAGGAAATGTGATTAGTAAAATCACATTATTTTATGTTCATCAGAAAAAAAGAACAACCAAATTTTCATATGATATAGAAAATATAAGCAGTATTTAATCCACATAATCATGGACGAAGTAGATTAATGGTTATACATATACTCAAAATACGAAATCCATATTGCTACTTTATTAATTAATAATATTATTATATATCTTAAGATATAAAGAGTTTTAATATGCCAGAGGGGTAATCAGAAGCCATGAATCAACGGACAACACAATGGTTAAAGCTATAATCACATAAAGTAAATATAAAGCAACACGAACCCCACTAATTAATTACATGGATTAATATTAAGGTGGTTTTACATTCATAGATGTACAATATAGATATTTAATAAACATATAATAAGGGTCGTGCTCGTACCGTTATTGGTTTTACAACCATCACCACTATAGTTGTGAATTCGAATCCAGTTCATGGCGAGGAGTGCTCGATACAACATTATGTGATAAAGTTTGTCAGTGACTTGCGACAGGTCGGTGGTTTTCTCCGGGTACTCCGGTTTCTCCCACCATTTAACTGACCGTCACGATATAACTCATATATTGTTTTTAAAGTGGTGTTAAACACCATTAGTGGTGATAGGCCATGATTGCATTGATAATTATAAATTCACCTACCATACGATCACGACGGCCCCCTTGACCGTAATGAACGACAGCATTAAACGATTGAAAATTATGTTCATGCAAAGCCAGCCCACACAGATAGAGTTTCTAGAAGTAACACGAGGCTTGCGTGTTGACAGTGAATACGATAAATGTAAACGCTGTCTTTATTATGCCAATTATTGTTGACATGAAAAAGTGGAGCTAGTTGCTTCCGTCAAAATATTATATCTAACTGTTGATATCCCCCGGGTCATTTACCTAATATACAGTGACAGAGAGTCATGTATTAATGTTATGTATTATTATCAGATATGCCTACATAAAATGTACTTATAAGCAGTTCATATTTTCAATTTAATAATAATGTTCTTTCTTTTTCATTTTTGCAGGGAACTGGAAAAATATGGCAATGTACAATAATTATGTAGCGTTTATTTTTCATTGTACCAGTATTGTTTAGCAAGATATTATTTGAATTTAATATTCAAATTGAATTATGTAATATAACTGAAATTCAACAAAAATACCATACTGTCGAAACAATTCCATAATCCAATAGATAAATCGTAGAAACGTTATGAAGCAATAATTTTTATCGCTATTCGTCATCTCATAGTCGTTGTTACGAGATCAATAAAAGAATACATCCATACTCTACGTGAGTATGTCCATTTTTCTGAGGATAAACGTATATTTTTAGTCAGTTAATGAAGGTGTTGTATGGTGATCACAAATGCGAACAATCAAAAATATTAATTCACGAGCAACTGAGTTCACCCCTTTTTTTTTTGTGGGATCCGTGTTGCTCATCTTTTTAATTGTGTGTGTTGTCCTATTATGTGTCTTTACGGTCTGAGTTTCGTGTTGTGATGTCCGTTACGATTTCCGCATAAAAACGATGTTCGGTTCGTCTTTACCTCCAGTTGTTTGTAGGAGGGTTCATGTCTTATATACGTTATTTGTGTTTTTGGTTTGTTTGCCTTCGTCATGTGTACCCTATCTTTCTAGTTTCTCTGGATTGTTCATTGTTGATTGTCCCTTCAGTATTCGCTAACGTTTATTTATATATAATCTAACCCTAACACTAACCCTAGGGTCACTGTCACCAGTGTGTTTGTTCGTCACTACAATAAAATAGCAAATGCCAACACCACAAATATGAGATTTGGAGATTAGAATTTAACTGCAACGCGTGACAAGTTGGCAAATCGCAACAACAAAAATCGTTCATCTGGTAAACATCGAATACTAAGGAGATAGAAAAGTATTTTTTGTCAGCCAAAATTCCTTTACAAGTTGAACACTAACGACAGAGGCCAATGATACGAAGCTTGATTTGCATTACAAAGAAGACTCAAGTTTGAGTGAAAGGTCATTTATTCTAACCCAAAAATAATACAATTACATGAACGAATATTACATAATATTGCATAACCATTTGAATAAATGACAATACAAAATGCAAAGGTGGGAGCTAAAAGTGTCCAATATACATGTAAGAAATTCAAAAACAAAAATATCATATGAAAAAATACATAAATGAAATAAACTTTAAATATATAGAGTTAAACAATTATAAAATAGACAATCAAACTTAATTTCTGATAACAGAATAAAGTATATCCATCCAATTGAACAGATTAAAATTATATTGAAGGGTGGTATGTGGGTGGGTTTTCCAGGATAACCAATAAAAGTCTAACAAAAATGTTCTCATAAACTTTCTGGTCAGGAATTTAATGGCCGACAGATAGCGTGGGTTAGTTCTTGCTGTAACCCAATAACCCCTGTTAACATTAACCAAGTGACCAATCAGAAGGATGCATGTACATGATCACGCATGTAACATGCATAATTTAATTAATCAATACTGTCCATTCTTGAACCAATAAAGATAATACTATTACTGATACACTAATCATGCTGGAATTTGCAGACAAAAATTGTTTTATCTTACAATAAATGTCCTTTTTGTCAGCCAAAATTCCTTAACAAGTTGAACACTAACGACAGACGCCAAAGATACGAAGCTTGATTTGCATTACAAAGAAGACTCAAGTTTGAGTGATAGGTCATTTATTCTAACCCAAAAATAATACAATTACATGAACGAATATTACATAATATTGCATAATCATTTGAATAAATGACAATACAAAATGCAAAGGTGGGAGCTAAAAGTGCCAAAAATCCATAAAAGGGATCCCCCACCCGAAGTATTCTAGGGGAAAGAGGAACCTAAAAAAAGAAAGATTGGAATAGAAGATAAGGATTATAATTACATGGGTAACAACTACCAGAGCAAGCCATGTTCACCTCTGGCAGTAATAAAAAAAAAACAAGGAAAAAAAACACATATATTTACTAATAAGTAGAGCAAGCCATGTTGACCTCTACTGTACTCTTACAAGAATCAAAAATTGTACAATCTTATATAATGCTGAAAAGCATTGGATTTCCATCTACCCATATGTTGTATCACAGATAAAGGCACTCCCCTTGTGGCTGCGGACGTAGCGGCCCCTATCCTAAGACTATGTCCTTTGTAATAGTCTGAACTCAAACCAACTGCCTGCAATAGCAGTTTTAAATGTTGATTGAAATAATATGCAGTAATGGGAATTCCCTCTTGAAACTGAAAAAGAGGACCACTACTATGACCTGCCAACTTTAAGTAATTCAAAAGAGCTGACACCGGAGAAATAACATTACTTTTGTCCATAGTTAGTAATAGTGTTTTTGACTGACCATTACAATGTTTGAAATGTCTTAGGTTAACAAGAAGGTTTTGTTGTTTAATCAGTTCCTTCTTCAAAATGAACATCATTAATTTGAATAACTTTTTGTGTGTCTTGACGGTTTTTTACCGCAATTTCACCTATTCTCAAAAAACAGTAGTAAGCTAATGACATCATAGCTTTTAAAAGAGATGCATTGTAAGGACTTCTAATAATTGCTGGGACTGCAGCCACAAGTTTGGATAAAATATCTTTAGTAATTGGTAATCTGACATCAGAAGACTGTCGCAAATTTTCGGACCCCTTTAAGATCTTTTTCACTAAAAATGAATCTGCAGGGTCTAACCAAGCATTGATTTTATGTACAAAGCTTATAGCTGAAACATAAGAAGCTATCGTAGATAATTTTGGATAAACAAATAAGAAATAAATCGTGAAATCATGATCTGAGTAGATGGAAACCCAGAAACTGAGGGAAAATGTTCCTTACAAAATGATATATATGTTTTTACCATCCTATGAATCCAATTCGTCCAGTAACCTCTTCACCAATTCTTTGATGATAATTCTTCTTTCGGAATTATAAAGTGTCCAAACAATCACTTTAAGTGGTATCGTGTGCACAGCACAAATTATCGTTTTTCCATGGTAACCAATAATGGTCTAACAAACATTTTCTCATAAACTTTCTGGTCAGGAATTTAATGGCCGACTAATAGCGTTGGTTAGTTCTTGCTGTAACACAATAACCCCTGTTAAAATTAACCAAGTGACCAATCAGAAGGATGCATGTACATGATCACGCATGTAACATGCATAATTTAATAAATCAATACTGTCCATTCTTGAACCAATAAAGATAATACTATTACTGATACACTAATCATGCTGGGAATTTGCAGATTAAAATTGTTTTATAAATGTCCTTTTTCATCACATATGGTTATGAAAACCTAGGTATAAAAATAATCTTCATTAGATACGCTCAAAATCGAAAGATTTGAAAGCCATAAAATTTAAAGTTTTGAGAGCATTAAAACCAAAAGCCTAAAAGAGATAGCCAACATCGGCTAAGATCACAGAGAGGGGAGAATGTTAGCTTCTTCTTAGTTAAGTTGAACATTTTACGGTCGCCACCATGACTTGGTTGATCGTTATGGAATATCTGTGTCACAAATGACCACGGATTATGTTCCACTTGTCGTTAACACTTCCCGGTCCTTTCCTCGTTCATGACTTATGACCGAGTTTGTAACTAGATTAACACGACGGGTGTCACTAGTGGAGTAGGAACTGCTTACCCTTCCGGAGCACCTGAGTTCACCCCCAGGGTTTTAGTGGGGTTCGTGTTACTCGATCTTTAGTTTATATGGTTGTTTTATAGCTCGTTGTTTGTCCTTTTGTACTTTTTCTTTTGGCCATTGTGTTGTCTTCGATATGCGGATTCTGATTACCTCTTTGGTATCTTCAAACGCTTCTTATTAATACTTTCAGTAATCAATATACATAATAAACCATGTCTGTGTGAAATATTATTTAACATGCGTCAAACCATACCAGCTCTAGTGGGCGATATCTTATAATGTATAATGTATATGGAAGAGACTTCATAAGAAGGAACATGTCAAATCCCGTATTTCTTTTGATCAACTAGTATAATTGTAAACTACTGGAATGAAGAACAGCAATAAAACTCCGTTTCTTTGCTTTATTTCATGTTTTAGTGTAATGTTGGATAGTCTCTTGTGTACATTAACATCCATATCCTTTCTTATTAGTCTATTCCCAAACACAGAAAATACAACTGGATATCTCGAAAATGTTCTTCAGTTTGAACCTGTCATGTAAATACGCAAACACGATTTTCATGCAAGATGATGTTTGTGTCGTTTAACAGCAACTTGGTGAGTGTCACTAATGGAGCAGGAACTCCTAACACTTCCGGAGAACCTTATTTCTCCTCAGGTTTTTAGTGAGGTACGTGTTGCTCGATCTTTAATTTTATGTGTAGTGTTAGTTAGTTGTCTTTTTTCTTTTTGCCATTGTGTTGTCTGTCCTTAGATTTATAGATTCTGATTACCTTCTTGCACGAGAAATATCGCTAAGGGATAATAAAATGAAAAACACAAAAATACCACACCGTCAGAACAATTCTAAAAATACCACACCGTCAGAATAGTTCTAAAAATACCACACCGTCAGAATAGTTCTAAAAATATCACACCGTCAGAATAGTTCTAAAAATACCACACCGTCAGAATAGTTCTAAAAATACCACACCGTCAGAATAGTTCTAAAAATACCACACAGTCAGAACAATTCTAAAAATACCACACCGTCAGAATAGTTCTAAAAATACCACACCGTCAGAACAATTCTAAAAAATACCACACCGTCAGAATAGTTCTAAAAATACCACACCGTCAGAACAATTCTAAAAATACCACACCGTCAGAACAATTCTAAAAAATATCACACCGTCAGAATAGTTCTAAAAATACCACACCGTCAGAACAGTTCTAAAAATACCACACCGTCAGAACAGTTCTAAAAATACCACACCGTCAGAACAGTTCTAAAAAATATCACACCGTCAGAACAATTCTAAAAAATACCACACCGTCAGAACAATTCTAAAAATACCACACCGTCAGAATAGTTCTAAAAATACCACACCGTCAGAACAGTTCTAAAAATACCACACCGTCAGAACAATTCTAAAAATACCACACCGTCAGAACAATTCTAGAAATACCACACCGTCAGAACAATTCTAAAAAATACCACACCGTCAGAATAGTTCTAAAAATACCACACCGTCAGAACAATTCTAAAAATACCACACCGTCAGAACAATTCTAAAAAATACCACACCGTCAGAATAGTTCTAAAAATACCACACCGTCAAAACAGTTCTAAAAATACCACACAGTCAGAACAATTCTAAAAATACCACACCGTCAGAACATTTCTAAAAATACCACACAGTCAGAACAATTCTAAAAGTACCACACCGTCAGAACAATTCTAAAAATACCACACCGTCAGAACAATTCTAAAAATACCACACCGTCAGAACAATTCTAAAAATACCACACCGTCAGAATAGTTCTAAAAATACCACACCGTCAGAACAATTCTAAAAATACCACACCGTCAGAACAATTCTAAAAAATACCACACCGTCAGAATAGTTCTAAAAATACCACACCGTCAGAACAGTTCTAAAAATACCACACCGTTAGAACAATTCTAAAAAATACCACACCGTCAGAACAGTTCTGAAAATAGCACACCGTCAGAACAGTTCTAAAAATACCACACCGTCAGAACAATTCTAAAAAATACCACACAGTCAGAACAGTTCTAAAAATACCACGCCGTCAGAACAATTCTAAAAATACCACACCGTCAGAATTGTTCTAAAAATACCACACCGTCAGAACAATTCTAAAAATACCACACCGTCAGAATAGTTCTAAAAATACCCCACCGTCAGAACAGTTCTAAAAATACCACACCGTCAGAACAGTTCTAAAAATACCATACCGTTAGAACAGTTCTAAAAAATACCACACCGTCAGAACAATTCTAAAAAATACCACACCGTCAGAATAGTTCTAAAAATACCACACCGTCAGAACAGTTCTAAGAATACCACACCGTCAGAACAGTTCTAAAAATACCACACCGTCAGAACAATTCTAAAAAATACCACACCGTCAGCATAGATCTAAAAATACCACACCGTCAGAACAGTTCTAAAAATACCACACCGTCAGAACAGTTCTAAAAATACCACACCGTCAGAACAATTCTAAAAATACCACACCATCAGAACAATTCTAAAAAATACCACACCGTCAGAATAGTTCTAAAAATACCACACCGTCAGAACAGTTCTAAAAATACCACACCGTCAGAACAATTCTAAAAAATACCACACCGTCAGAACAGTTCTAAAAATACCACACCGTCAGAACAGTTCTAAAAATACCACACCGTCAGAACAATTCTAAAAAATACCACACAGTCAGAACAGTTCTGAAAATAGCACACCGTCAGAACAGTTCTAAAAATACCACACCGTCAGAACAGTTCTAAAAATACCACACCGTTAGAACAGTTCTAAAAATACCACACAGTCAGAACAGTTCTAAAAATACCACACAGTCAGAACAGTTCTAAAAATACCACACCGTCAGAACAGTTCTAAAAATACCACACCGTCAGAACAGTTCTAAAAATACCACACCGTCAGAACAGTTCTAAAAATGCCACACAGTCAGAACAGTTCTAAGAATACCACACCGTCAGAACAGTTCTAAAAATACCACACCGTCAGAATAGTTCTAAGAATACCACACCGTCAGAACAGTTCTAAATCTAATTGAAAAATCGTAGAAACGGATAAAATATATAGATATCCCTAAGACATATAAATGACCGCTCAATAAAAAGTGGTTGGGTAAAACTTAGTTCGTGGGCCTAAATGATGCATTCATGCAGGTGCATTCCACGTGTATGTAAAATGACCACTCTCATATGTAACTGGAAGTTCAGTGTTGTAAGAATCTTGAACTTTATACATCGTATATTTATTCTTCGTGACATAAAAGTTGTCATATGTATATGTTATTTCCATAGAAAATAGCGGATGGCCTTGACCATTATTTACTTGTTAAAGGTTTAGGGTTATGGTTTTCAACGCCATTTTCAACAATATATAAGGTAAATTATCCTGGCGGTCAGTTTATCACATAATGTTATATCGAGTAAACCTCGCCATGAGCGGAATTCGAACTCGCAACATTACTGGTGATAGGCACTGATTGCATTGGTAGTTGTAAATCCAGTTATCATACGATCACGAAGGCCCTGGTGCATATAGACAAATATTTGGTGTTTGCTTGGAATAAAGTGAGCAGTACATGTAATGACCGACTTTATCTGGTAAAAGAGTACTATTAGATAGTACACAAGGCCAACTGCAGATATAATATGAAAACAATAGTCAACTTAAAAGGGATTATTGTATATAGCTATCTGTAGGGTATCGCATATATATTACATAGAGATTAATACATGACCTTTTCCATATCAGCCCGGGTATTATCCCGAGACCCCCATATCAGCCCGACACGCAGTCGAGGGTCGATATGGGTCGAGGGATGATAGCCGGGATGATATGGAAAAAGTCATGTATTAATCTTTTTATCATATACTTCCGACAAATTAAATGAAGCAAATAAACAAAATGAAATAATTAAATGAATGTACATAGAAGTTTAAGTGTGTATTCAACAGATACATTTGCAGAACACTATTCTCAAACAAGATCATCTCTACCCTCATAAATATTAATGGTAACATTTCATATGAAGGTATTTTGAAACATAGAAAATATAGATGGGATTCTTTTAGTGTCGTTCTTTATTTATCGTGAATTATGACGAGGGAATTGCCAGTGAATCGTTTTCATTCAAAATCATTTTACGTTCTCCATAATATAATCATCCATCATCTAACGTTTCTATAATTTTTATTTAATGTGGTCTTCTTGACGACACTTGTTTCCCTCTCAACTCGATTTGTTAATATTACAGACATCCTTACTGTCACACTGGTCACTTCCATATTGCATATTGGAGGCACCTCCCATTTGGTGCGGGACTGCAGATGTACATGTATGTCATTTAACTGGATCTGTGTCGTCTGCTCGTGATGTTTGTAAACCCACAAAGTAATAATGTGTGGATATATTTCTCATGACGTCAATCAATGGTGTGGCACACATGATATTGGTTGACGTATGATACCCATAATCCTTTGCGTTGAGATTGTATCAAGTTATGCCATTGAAGGGTGATATGATAATAAGCCCACACAAAACAATTATTTCAATTTGATAGTCATAGATCATCTAATAAATGGTCATTTTAAAGCCTTTAGTAATTTAACATTGATCAGTATCATAGAAGGAGAGATACATAATTGATTTGTAAATTAAAGAGTATAATACAATGATATTCTTGTATATTGATCAAATGAAAAGTAAACAATACCAAACCGTTCTAAAATCTATTAAGATAATTCGTAGAAAAAGAGGTCGATGTCCCTAACACACAGATATATATGACCGCACGCTTTCCTGGCTTGGCACAGGAACATTAATAGAAAACAAGTAACGGGGTCAATGATCTATGTTTAACATGTGAAAGTATGTAACGTGATATCTGAACTACAAACTAAACATACATTATTATTAATGATCTTCTTTAAGGTCGTATTTCATAGTTGTTATCAATAAAGTTAATGAGAGTGTTGTACATGATAACACTATATTTGGTATTGCACTGAAGCACATTTGGATATGCATTATTTCTACGCCCATTATGGCCGTTATGGAATATCTGTGTCACAAAAATTCCGGTCTTTTCCTCATTCAAGACATATCACCGGGTTTGTAACTAGATTAACACGACGGGTGCCACTAGTGGAGCAGGAATTTCAAAACTCAAATCGAATAATCTAAGGTAGAAACTAAGGTATAATCGATATCATTAACACATATGAACATGACTGTTCACTTTCGTAACTTGGTACAGGAACCGCAATGAAAAGTACAAACAAATGTAGTTTTATGGGGCCCAGTTTTATCGATCACCTGAGTTCACATCCGGTTTTTACTGGGATTCGTATTGCTCAATCTGTAGTTATCTGTGCAATGTTTTGTAGATCGTTTTTTGTCCTTTTTCTTTTGGCTATTGCATTGTCTGTCCTTCTATTTACGTCTCCTCGTTACCACTTTGGTATCTTCTTTTTTTAGATACTCGCATAGAATCACAGAATTCAAAACCGTAAATATTTTGAAGAAAATTAATTCTTTGTATTTTTCATATTCATATTTTCACTTACATGTTTACGTGTAGGAAAAAATGAATTTCATATAAATACTTATTAACGAAGCTGATGTTCAATTTTCAGCTAATTTACATTACACAAACTGTCCTGATGAAACTATATACCCTGTTAAAGCACTGGTACATTTCCGTTTCATCAGACGCCAGATCGAGGGAGAACTATCCCTCATTTAAAACATCATCAAGGAATATTACTCGATATTAGTTTTCACACTTGTAAATGCACTTAAGTTTATTAAATGGGGTCCAAAGGAGTATAATTACACAGTCATGCCAAATGAATCAGTTAAACATACAACTATGCTAGGTTTTTCAGATAATGAAATAACGACAAAGGGACGTTGGAAATCTACTTATTGTAAACGATTACATTAAAATTGAACTTGTTTCTAATAAGTTAATTTAGATATTTTCAGATAGGTTTGAAGCAATATGGTTTGTTTTGACCTCACTAGTTTCGAAGTCAAATATCTATGTACAGACCAGACATACAGGCACAATTTACTACCTAAGACTATGAGGGGAAAATATAGACCCATTGTGACATTGAATAATGTTGTAAGCATCGTACATACAGCGGCATAACTAATGTCGTAAACATGTTGAGGCCCTTTTATCATTCATTACTTATCACTGTGTTTTTAACTAGAGTAACACGACGGGAACCACTAGTTGAGCAGGAACTGACTACTCTTCCGGAGCACCTGAGTTTGTCTCCGGTTTTTAGTGGGGCTCGTGTTGCTCGATGTTTTGCTTTGCGTGTAGTGTTTTGTTGATCTTTCTTTTTGTCCTGTTGTCCTTTTTCTTTTGGTCATTGTGTTGTCTGTCCTTCTTCGATTTACGGATTTTGATTAACACTTCAAACTCTTCTTAACACTTTTGTGGAAATGATATTGGCAATAGGAAAAACACCAATTTAATCAATGAGAGATTAGAACATATATAAATATGGTCCTTTTTAAACAAAAAAGTTCCTTTCACTTTGCAATCTTTCGAAAAATAGTAAATGGAATGGCATAATTAAAATTGATTATTGACGTTCGATATATGGTTAATTTGAGCCCAAATTTGATTGGATTTAATTGTATTTTAGCACCTTTATGGAGGGTTTCATGTATGATCTATCAATACAATATTTCGGGGGATAACGGTTCTATTTTAGAGTATGGATTGGCCCATTCCCTGGCATTTCACTGCAAGATTTTAAACATGGTGTGATACAGAGGAATCGTATACGTTTCAGAAAATATATGATCTTGGAAAGGCTAAACTTCAGACAAAATGGCCAGGTAGGCTTGACAAAAGAAAAGTAGAAAATGTTAAAGAAATTAATTAGTGGTTTTACACCAATAAACCATGAAGTGTATACACTGTACTTGTATACTACATTTACATTTGCAATACTGTTCGGAATGCTTCCTGGATGTTCCTCAATTTTGTCATTTTACCACACTTATCCTGGCGATACCCGAATGATGATCACGCAACGGAAATAAACGTTAGAATATAAGGGGGAAAATGCAGAGAAACTGATAACATATGGTACAAAAGATGAATGAGAACGCAACGACGTCGCGCAAGGTGTTGCGTTACCAAACGTAACGTTAATCAATCCATTTTATATAGGATCATATGAAGGTTATTTTTGTGTGTGTTTGGGATGTCATAATTTACACTTGCATTGTAAACGTCTGTCAAATTTACCTTTCCTCGTTTCAAGAGAATATAAAAATATATTGTTTTTATTTTAAATGTGAAATTAAAAATAAACAGCCTTTTGAAAATATGTGATACATTGCTTGTTTCTGAATAAAGAATTCAAACTTCGGAAGATTTGTTTTCCAAATTTGCCACACAAAAAAAGAAAGAAAAACACATAAAGATAAAGATGACAAACGTGTATTATGCAGTTGTAAACAGCACATCATGCATAAAAAAAATAAGAAAGAAGAAACAAATTACGTTCCATATTAAATCCAGATTTGTTGATAATTTCATTTCTGAAAATAAAGTACACGTATGTAAACATTTTATTTATTTTTATTTATTTTTTTTTTATCACTCATTTAAGTTAGTAAAGGGGGGTTTTATTGGCAAATTGTTTGAAGATCGGTGAGGTATTTTTTTCTTCATTACGTCAAGACATTTTGATATTTGACGACGTTCACAGTTCAGCGTGCAATATTGGACATTTTTTGGAACAAGCATTTTCGGGTATATTTTTTTTGTTTTTAGAAGTGCATCGAAAAAAATTACAAATTTGAAATTAATGTAAAAAACGTATTTCTAAAATGTTTTCATATTTTTTCTGTTGTGTGAATTATTTTTTTATGATCGTATAATTTTTACCATATGGTTTTAGATTTTAAATTTTAATGACGTTTGACGTCAAAAATGAGACTATTGGACATTTGTATGAGACAAGCATTTTACGTTGTAATTTTTTCTTTTTACAGTCAATTCCAAAGAAATTTCAACTATACAATGTAGATCAAAAACGTATTTTGAGAATGATTTTCTTTTGTTTGTATGTGGATAATTCAACATGCTATGTCGGATTTCATTCTACCATGCGAATACATTGAATGACGTTTCTGGTTGAAAAATGTAACATTGGACATTTCTGTACAACAGACATTTTTTTATGCAGTTTTCCTATTTCTTGTGAAAATCAAAAGTCATTGTAATATTATGATATATGACAGAAAAGATGTATTTCAGTCATTTTATTTATTTGTTCATTATCAGATACTGTATTTTTCATAGGCGTGAATTTCGATACTTAACGTCAAGACGGATTAAATTCACACATTGGACAATTTTAACTGACGTCTTTAAAATGCTCTAATAAAATAAATACTTGACCATTTTTCAAATAGTTGTGCTGAATAATTTGCCATCACAAAAGGATTATTACATAATATTTTGGTTACTTACTGAAAACTTTTTGATCACTTATTTGTCATCTGTTTCCACTTTGTCACTCATAGTACATCAATTGTGACAGAATTTTACATTGTAGATTTTTTATCGGACATGGCGTAGTTGGCGTCCAAATCTAAAATGACGTCGACCCTTCTATTATGCCGTCATATAAAAGTGTTGTACAAAATTTCACGAAAATCCGACGACGGGTTCTATACTTTTGTTACACAGATATAGGAGTAAAGGTTGTAAAATGTTACGCGTGACAGGCACTTAAGATACATGACTGTTTAATATTCATAAATCTTAATTATGCTTTATCTAATTAGAAGAAAACTTTATTAAACTTAATCTGCTATATTCAACGAATATCATGATATATAAATTGTAGATATTTACAGGCAGGGGTACTCTATATTTTTATTATGATTACAAATTATTCTGAAATTCGTTAAAAACGCAACACCTTGCGCGACGTCAACGCAATACGTATTCGACACCACTATAAGCAAACAAATACAATTAACGTAGATAAGAAATGCGCCCTCCTACAAAACACTGGAGGTAAAGACGAAACGAACATCGTTTTTATGCGGAATTCGTAACGGAAGTTACGGTCTGTGATTTGTCTTCATCTTCATTAATAATTAAAGCATTGCTTATTAAAGCATATCTCCTGTATTGGTGCAATATTAGATAAAATTCGCTCCTCCATTTTTCTGACAATTTTGAGAAAAAAAAATGGGTTGATTTTCTATAATGTGATATTAATTGATAATTGTCGTTGTCTATTCATTTTGTACCTTTGAAAAACAAACATGATTTAATTGGGGACATTAAAGCTAATTTCCTCTTTACAAACTCTTTAGAATTCAAAAATAAGTTAATATCAAGGATATGATTTACAAATATTTTAATTAGTGACTTTATTTACAAACATTACATGCTATATTATAATTCTTCTAATTACCTTCTAATTAGCATTTAGCGTTATAAAAAATAATAATGTGTAATAACGGAAATTGTTATATTTCTACATTTTTATGTAATTGATCATCATCTATTACGGTATCAAAGATGTAACAAGAAAGAAAAAAAACCTTTATAAATTAATCGTTAAAGAAATGCGTTTACGTGGAAGAGATTGAAAAATGTATTTATACAGTAAATGATAGGCAAGTATTACCATGGCTAAATGCACGTACACAACACTTAAGATGTCAAAAGTATTCGGAAGCTTTCAATTTTCCCTTTATATTTCATATAAAACTACATTTTTTTTTAAATAAGTCAATTGTTGTCCTATTTTGATAAAAATAATAAGAACAAAAAATTCAAAATTTAAATAATAAAAAAATCCATCAACACAACAGGAAAATAATATAGAAATAATCTCCAAATAATTGGTAGGAACACATACTTAAATTCTTTGTCTACAAAAGTACTATAATTCAGTTGTGTTTCAGTCGAAATTTTAAGTATTCTGAAAATTTTCATTTATAAATTGTATTGAAATCATACAGAAAAACTACATTTCATTCTGCATCAAAATTGGACATTAATTGGTCTGAGGATTAATTTTTATATTTGAAAAACCGTAGTTTTATTTGAAATACATTGGGATAAATTAGAAGTTTCCGAATGCTTTTGACCACTGACTGTTGTACGTGCATTTAACATTATTATAATTTACTGTTTAAATGCGCTTTTTATGTAAAATTATTGATGGCTCGAAAATTTATTTTTGTATATTCTTGAAATGATGAGGGTTAGGATTATGGTGTTTAGCGCCACTTTCAACAGTATTTCAGTTATATCGTGGCGGTCAGTTTTATTGGTGGAGGAAACCGGGGTACACGCAGAAAATACCGACCTGTCGCAAGTCACTGACAAACTTTAACAAAAAAAGGTAAATGGCCTATGTATGAACAATTATGCAGAAAAGCACTTCAAAACAGTAATGTATAAAATTATGTTTGATCCTATATTGAAGCTTAATCCCAATTTTTATATAGTAAAAAAGGATAACGTTAGAGAGAATCCAATGAGCAATCAAGAATGTACAATCCAGAGACAAGGTCACCATTGAGCACAAGAGACAGAAGACGAAGACAAACAAGAACAATACAGAAAACTAAAAAGATGAGCAACACAGACCCTACCAAAAACTGGGATGTGTACACAGGTGTTCGTGAAAGGTAAGCAGTTATTGTTTCTAATAAACAAGTGTTGCCTGAGGGCAAGTGTGGACACAGAAATGTGCTGTCCAAAAGGCAAGTGTAGATGTCAATATTTCATATTATTAACATTAAAAAAAAATTATGGACACAGGGGTCCTGGATTTTTTAATAAAAAACTAATCCTGGATTATTATTTTTGCTTAAAGTCCGGTCCTGTGTTTTTATTTCAAATTTTCATCCAATCAGGACGCTCATTATTCTTGTCCAAGATAAAAAAAAAAAATACATCGCTAAAATTACCTGTGGGTGTTTCCCCACTTCAACTCGTAAATTTACATAGAAATCGGAGATATTTCGTCATAAAACTTCACACATGGTTTTGTCTATCATATTTCTTGAAGACAAACATAAAATTATATTGCATTTATCAATATTTTATGAGTATCAACAGTTTGTTCAACACCGTATCTGTTTCTCGATACAGCCGCCTGATTACCAATGAGACAAGTCACGTGACTACACATGCTACTCACAGTGACCCGTGACCCACTTTAGCATGTTCTACCAGTTTATTCTTAATATGTTGTTTAATAACTCGCCGTATTACACATAGTCAAGACTAGTAAACGTATTGTCGGTAATAGAGGAAAGAACGCATCTACGTAAAGGGGAAGATTGCCATTGCCATTTAAGATCGTGATGGCAACGATGGAGGTTTCATAGCGATGACTTCAGCCTAGGAGCAGCATAGCCTTGTTTGAGTAGCCTTTGTGCAATCAGCTGAGTTCTGACCAGATAAAAACCATTTGTTGTCCAAAGAGTAGTGATCATTAACCAACAGATTCCACCTTCCTAGCTAGTAGTCAATTTACTACGAATATTCATTGAGATCTCATTAACCGGTTAAACTCCGCCACATTGTTGTGCCTGTCCCACGCAAGGACCTGGATTTCCAAAGCCACATGTCGTGGTCTTCTTTGTGTTCAGTGAGTCCCGTTAAGATGAGAGATCATTGTTCGTTTTGTTGATATTTGTGGAATTGATGACCATCATTGTTTAAACTTTCTTTTCATAAATAATTGTAATATTCCTATTAATTATATATGAATCCAGATTATTTGTTTACATATTTTCTTATTCCTGGGGGTCTTCTAGTTATTGAAATTCATTCATGTGATTTACTCACGAATGTTGACACTACTGCTAGTGTTGACGAAAACAAAAACGGCAACGTGAACGGAGCGCCATAAAATCGTTAGTTAATCAAGTCAAGGCTGCAAAGAATATATCTTTTCACACCAAAATCGTGTGTTCTAAATTAGATATCTTTGTTTTTCTCACTTGGTCGATACCTCTAATGGTGGAATATTAATTCCCGAGGGTATCATCCGCCCAGAAGTAAGTGATTCGATAGTGACATGGTGGAGCAGGAACAAAAGTTCCACAAAACACTACATAGAAAATTAAAGATTGGGCAGCACGAACCCAACTAGAAAATGGAGTTGTACTCAAAATTTCTTATTCATTTATGGGCCGTCGTATGGTAGTTGGATTTACAACTACCCGTTCAATCAGTGCATATCACAATTAAAGTTGTGAGTTCGAATCACGCTCATGGCGAGATGTACTTTATACAACATTATGTGATAAAGTTTGTCAGTGTCTTGCGACAGCTCGGTGGTTTTCTCCGGGTACTCTGGTTTCCTCCACCAATAAAACTGAACGCCACGATATAACTGAAATATTGTTGAAAGTGTCGTAAAACATTATAAACCTAAACCAAACCTTGATTATTTGCATTTCTGATATTTAAAGCTGTTAAAAATGAACAAATAGAAACTGTCATACATTTTTTTAATTATATTTACAAATATGTTCCCTTGGTTACTGATCTGCGTCTATACATATAGCTATCAACTGTCGATTTCCTCCTTCCCTTTAGTTGTTCTTCATCAAACTCAACGGATTTTTTCAGTCTTTAGATTGTCTTGTAATTGATCCAATTCTAAATGTTTGCTTTTGGCGTCCATGAAATGTTCGACACGCTGTATTTCGGAATTGATTTCTGCGATATCAGCAATTGTAGAATCTACAGGAAAATCATCATAATCATTTTTTTCAGACATTTCACTGAAAATTGACATTCGTCGATCACCAGGTTTCCGTAAAGAGCCCCTTCCTCTTGGCTTGTCATCATTTTGACCTTCTGCCTGTACTATCGACAATCTGCGATATGAATTTTGTTCTGTATGTTTGAGATACAAACAATTGCCTTGTTGATTTATTGAAAGTTTTCGCTCGCCTTGTTGATTTATTGAAAGTTTTCGCTCGCCATGTTGATTTATTGAAAGTTTTCTTTGACCGTTATTTTTCTGTTCATCGTGTTCCATAGATGAACTTTGTCGTCTTTTCTGAATGTCTGAAATGTTGTTCTTTAAGATTGAATGTCTTCCAATCCCAGAATCATCCAATTCTCTAGGATATGAGCAATGGTAAGAATCCATATTCGAAATTCAAATTTAATATTCCATGTTTTCTGTTTAAACAATCTATATATAGCGGTCTTAAGCACTCTGGTAATACAGACGTAGATATCTAATTTAGTGCGCACGAAGCGTTTCTGGGGTAACCTAAATCAGGTACACTCAAAATCGAATATAGTGGAAATTGAACTTTGAGATGTATCTACTCAAAATGAAAAAAACAAAAAACAAATCAATTTTGTGACACAATGTAAAATTACATTCTCAACACGAAACTGTTCAGATACTTATTACTCAATAAAAAAGTTAGCTTACTTTCGACTCTTTAAATATAGAAAGAAACAATCGACAGTAACAATAGTTTTATTAAAAGGTTTCGTAATTAATTGATTTGTAAAAGAAATAGATATCTCGCGAATACCTTGAATTTAAAACAATACAATCATGTCGCTCATCGTTTAACAATTAAAAACCTGACAACAGAATGGTTCCCATTGACATTGTTCACTGAACAATTAACGGAATAGAAACAATACAATTAGATATGTGTTACATGTAGGTATTCTTTTGAATCAATGTTATTGTTTACATTTCAAAAAATATGTACACAAATATAAATAAAACAAAACAACAGAGGATGATTGTTTCACTTGATAATTAATCATGCTTCGTAAAGTATGATTTGTTTTTAGTTTATATTTCATTCTGTTAGTTACTTTATAGCTTATGCGAAGGGCGGTCGTGGTCGTGATCGTATGGTAGTTGGATTTACAACTACCTGTGCAACCAGTACCTATCACCACTAACGTTCTGAGTTCGAATTCGTTCATGGCGAAGTGTACTCGATACAACATTATGTGATAAAGTTTGTCAGTGACTTGCGGCAGGTCGGTGGTGTTCTCCTGGTACTCCTGTTTCCTCCATCAATAAAACTGACCACAAAGATATAACTGAAATATTGTTAAAAGTGGCGTTAAACACCATAACCCCCTTATAGCTTATATGTACAGTAGAATATATGTTCGACTTAAATTAATTGGTTTTCCAGTCTTTTGATTATGAGTGTACCTGATGAAGTTTATGCCAGAAATGTGCCGTGCGCACTCAATTAGATATCTACGTTTTAGTCTTGCTGATTGGTTTTAAAAACATAATGGTATTTTTAGTTTAAACATATTTTATTTGCCAATTAAACAGACAAAATGGATTAGACACAAGTTAAACAAACTTATGAAGTCTTCTCCAAATTACAATATGTTACAATAAAGAAGTACATAAAAGACATGCATTACTATATGTAGCACTAATAACGAATCAATGATAAATATTCACAAACAGAAAGAAAAATAAAATTAAGATGGATTCATATGATGTGCATGTTCACCCAATTCAATTCCAGTTATACAATAAGGAATCTTTTTGAACATTTAATATAATCAAAAACATATTTAAATATAATACAATTTTGTTCATAAGTTAAATTATCATTGCCACATGTCAGAAATTCAATATCTAGAGTGTAGCAAGTTGTAACTGTTTATATTACCTATCAATATAGTTCTGGCTTGGATGTATATAGGACAATCCAAAAAGAAATGTTTTAAATTTTCAAGGGCTGCACCACATCGACAAGATGGGTCAGATACGATTCCAACTCGAAATAAATCAAAATTCAAAAACGAAGCTGAATTTCTTAGCTGAGTTAAAATAATATTTAATTTTCGAGGACCACAGAAAAAATGCTTAGGGACAGATTGATTTTCAGTTTCGTCGATTTTCTTTAATTCAGATTTGAATTTTGATAAAGTATCAACGTTTCGAATATTGTTATTTAAACTATTCCACATTTTTATTGTGGAAGGGATAAAGGAATCACTAGTCGAAGACAGTCTACAGAAGGGTAAAATAATAGCATTCCCATTTCTCAACGGATACACTGACGTACGTTGTATGGTGGGGGGAATCAATGTACAAAGATAATTAGGGGTATTTTTATTAACTATATTATAAAAAAGTTGAAGTTTCCTTCTCTTCCGTCTCGCAGATAATAATTCCCAACCTGTCTCTCTATATAAAATTTGAGTTTTGGTAAAAATAGGTAAGCCTGTAACAATTCTGGCAGCTTCCAGTTGAAGTTGTTCCAGTTTTTGTGAATTTCCAATCCCACAGTTATCCCATAGTTCACATGCATATTCAAAAAGTGGTCTAATGTACACAAGATATAGTTTATCTAAATTAGTGCGACTAAGACGGTATTTCAATTTACGTAGAATGTTCAAATGTTTAGATACACTACTTTTAATATTATCAACATGGTTATTCCACTTAGCATCATTGCTAAATGTAACACCTAAGTGTTTATGAGAAGTGGTAATGGGCACTGATTTTCCATTAAAAGAGAAATCAAGATTCTCTGGAACGCTACGATTAGAGAAAATCATGATTTCTGTTTTGTCAGGATTAAATGACATAAGCCATTTTTTGGACCATATATCCATTTCATTCAAATCATGAGCAATAACATTTTTCAACTGCATTGTGTCCCGATTTGAATAACCAAACGAAGTGTCATCTGCAAATAGTCTGCTCAGTGATATAAGTTTGTCAGCAATATCATTTATATAGATAATAAATAAGAGAGGGCCAAGGACAGAGCCTTGTGGAACACCTGCAGATATTTCACAATATGCTGAAGAATTATTTTTAATAACAACTTTTTGTCGTCTGGCTTTTAAATAACTTTTAAACCAATTAATTAAATTTCCAGTTATCCCATATGCTTTCATTTTATGTAAAAGGCCTCGGTGCCAAACTTTATCAAATGCCTTAGAAAAGTCACAAAATACAAAACAATGTGCTTCCTTCTTCTCCAATGAATTTAAAATGCTATTATAAATTTCTAATAACTGATGTACTGTTGAATGCTTAGGAAGAAAACCGGATTGATATTCATATATAAGTTTATTTTGGTGGAGATAGTTATAAACATGTTTGTATATAACTCTCTCCATTATTTTCCCAATACAACTTATAAGCGATATAGGTCTGTAATTAGACGGCAATGAAGAATCCCCCTTTTTAAATACTGCAATAACATGAGCTAGTTTCCAGTTTGTCGGATATTTACTTTGGTGGAGTGATTTATTAAATATTATTTGCAAAGGCAATGCTATACTATTTGGACATAGTTTTAACATTTTATGGCTGATGACATCCGGCCCCGATGCCTTATTTGGATGAAGAATTTGTATTATGTCAGAAATTTCTTGGATACTTACATTAATATCAGTTATATTATTATTTGTTTTCAGTTCGATATCGGGGAGGGGCGCATTTGCTTCATCCAATTTGGATATAAAACTAAAGTACTTGTTTAATAAATCACATTTTTCCTCATCATCATAGGCGAACTCTTCTAAATTTTTATCATTAATTATGTTTTGAAGAGGGGGGAGATTACCAGATCCTTTATTTGACTTTAAAAGCATTTTCATAATTTTCTAATAAGTTTTATTATTTGATGCATTTTCAAGAATAATGTTATCTAAGTTGATTTCAAAATTTTCTTTTGCAATCTTTTTTAAATTATTTACCCTGTTTCTCTGTTTTTTATATTTACAAATATCTGAGTTTCTATGATATTTTAACATTACTTTACGAAGTCGGTCCCTGATACGTATTTCTTTCCGGACTTCACTGGTGAACCACGGTTTGTCATTATATCTAACAATAACTGTCTTGGTTGGAATACACTCCCTTGCCAATTCGAGAAATGTTTTGGTAAATTGATTACACATGTCATCTACATCATCAAATTGACAGAGGAGGGTTATCCAGTCAACTATTTCTAGTTTTTCAATAAATTTTTGTTTATCAACTTTATCATATAACCAGACTTCCCGTTTGAATGAAACAGAAACACTCTTTGGACATTGTAAAAAAGCCACAGAGGCATCGTGATCACTAATTTCTGATGGTATTTTTAAAACATCAGAATATATATAATTCATAGTATCACTAATAATAATAGGATCAAGTAAAGTATTACTATGCGCTGTAATTCTTGTGGGTTTACTGATAATATTTACTAAGTTAAACAACATCATAGTTTCTATTAATTTATTATTATTAGCTATAAATAAGTCGGAATTCAAATCACCCAAAATCACAATATTATCGTTTACCTGGTAACCCATCCCTATTGCATGATTTAATCGTGTCCAGTATTCATTGTCCGTCCATTCAGGTCGATAAGTGTTACACAAAAGGAAGGTTTGACCTCTAGCTCGCACTTTTACCCAGATAGTTTCGTCAGTGTCGTTTTCTAAGTCAGTTACACGTTCAACAAATATATCATCTTTAAAATAAATGAGAAGTCCACCGCCTGAGTTATTACGATCCTTTCTGATGAAGGTTTTTGAAAAGAAATCAAGTGATAAATCATCGTTATTTATATTCACATCTAAATGGGATTCTGTGACGCAAAGTATATCATATTCATCTGCGAAATTTTGGAGAAAGTGTAATTTGTTTCTAACACTTCTAATGTTTATATTGCATATGGAAATATATTTATCTACATTATTATTGGTAATGTTCACCGGTGGATTCGAATTATACGTACCAGGACCAGGATGTGTTTCTACATCACCTATAATTAGGATAAATTGTAATATATATAACAGGAAAACTATATTAATTTCCGGAATCGTACTCTGCAGAAGAAACAGAGATAAGACAAGAGCTGAACACTGTAAGTTAATTAATATAATTTGTTGATATGATTCTGCCCGAAAATTTACCAGTCCATACAGACACCTTTTCTTAGTATTAAACAGTCCAATGGCCGCCCTGTAATCCTCTATACTATTACCCATTTGGATTTAGCATTTCAGGGATAAAATCAGTACGACCATTGCTACATTTCAATATTGTTTGAACACTCACATCTATGAATCCACTTAAAACATTAGAACATATATACATATTATAACACAAGAAACAAATTAAATATATGTAAAAGTACTCACAATGGTATGAATGAGACCAAATTTGCATGTGGAGAAATTTGTTTCACAGATGTCAAATGGGATCTTTATTTACGACCCATGATTAATAGACAGAAAATAATTTTTAGTATACGTCATTTGTAAAAAAAAAAATGACAAAAATAAATATTTGAAATCAATTTGATAATTTTTTAATTCGTTGTACATAATATTTTTTGTAAATAAAACATTGCAGCAATTAGAACCGAGATGTCTGTACTCCAAAGTATATTTGTTTTTTCTATAATTATATGGTATCCCGAGTAGACTAAAATATATATTATAATATTTAGAAAAATATTGAGATAAATATCCCACACAAAGGGAAAAAAAAAAACAAACACAACAATAATTTCATATAATAAGTCACTCAACAAACAAAAATATCTTTTATCAAATGTACAATACAGGTTAAGGATTATGTGCTCCATTCATTTACAAAGTTAAAAAAAAAAAAAAAAAATCAAAAAAAATCGTATAAATTCACTGGCTTTGCTGCAGCTGAGATCAGATTTAAATTTGCATGGTACCATTATAGGCTTATGTAAGTGATTCAAGACTTTATTCTTTACATGAGAATCTTCTTAAAAAGATATTGAAAAAAAACAAAAAAAAACAACAACAAAAAACAGAAAAAAACCAACATTTTTTTTCTACAGCAAGTCGAACAAACCCTCACACTTTGTACAATCATTAGACATGCGTACTTCAATACTTTCATTACAAAAGGTTATTTATATTTTGAAGCAGTTAATCATAAGGCATGGATATTGTTTACAAAAATACTGTAACTGAGAAAGGGCATTCAAAATAAATGTAAAAAAGGCAGTAACAATAATTGATATTAATCGACCAACACAATACTATATCAATAATACAATGGGTATTATTTGAATATATAAGCACTTTAATCTTAATAAATGTTTCGGATTCCCTAATGGAACCTTGAAAAGTACAATTTTGAGAAGCTCCCTGTTGTTTTACAAACCAATGAAAATTTTCTGGGAAGATTTGATTGGACATAGCATAATATTGTAAAGGGGCATATGAAGGTATGACAACATGTTGACAATTTTAACAGAATGCAAATATGTAACATTAAAATAATTGCCATATATAATAAGTTATATGTAACTATATCATTAATGCTGAACACATCATGTATTAATATATATAAGAAAAACCTGACAATTTTCTTTACACTAACACAATATAAACCTTGCAAAAAAAAATCTACATCTATGAAAAATGTATAATTGAGTATATAAGCAGTTTATTTTTGTTTTAATTCAATAGTTAATGATAAATTTCAGTGTCACTTGTTTGTGAAGCTGTTTGCTCATGTACTGAACATTCAATGTTTTCTATGTCATCAAAGTTTGTAACTAATTGTTTTCTGCTAGTTTCAAGTTTTTTCACATATATTCGGCCATCAGAGGTCCAGTAAGTGTATATTTGACGATGGAATTTGAGTTGGGAAAGTCGTTTCACTAGTTCAGTCCTGTATTTTGTCAGATTCTCAGTAATAAAGACACCATCTTGGTCACCTTTGAGGGATTTCTTGTTGGTGTACACACTGTTTCTGGTCCTATAAGACAGAAATCTCACAATGACTTGTGATTTTCCCTTGTTTACTTTGCCTATCACATGGGATCTGCCTATGTCAGTTTTGATGATGTCTAAACCAAGCTTAGTATTGCATACTTGTAATACCAGGTCATCAGTGTCTACAGGATGAATAATTTTCCCCCTTTGATCTACTGGGACTTTAATATTGTGGAATCTAAGGCTTGTTCTCCTTGAATATTGTTCTTGGTTTTCCACTCTTATTTCTAGTTCTGAAATCTTATTAAATAGAGCATTGATTTCAGCATCTTGCTCCTTCTTTGACCGACCCTGTTCTAAGACTTTCTGCTCAAGTTTGGTGATTTTATCTGATTGTTCGGTTAATTGTTTGGAATGTCCATCTATTACTTCTTGCTGTTCGTTGATGGTTATTTGTTGACGTTTAACAGTTTCAATAAGGGGTTTAATGTTACTGTCAACACATGATTGAATACTTGACTCTATCACAGATACAATAGTTTCAGTAATTTTTTGTGTCAATACTGGCATAATCTTATCTAATACATCGGTACTAGTAAGGGCATCTATGACTTTGTCAGTTACATTTTTCCTTTGTACTGGAGGCTTAGTTGTTTTTTGATCACCCTCTCGCAAATCGCCAACAGAGTTACGGCGACGTATTTGTCTACTTTCCTGCATCTGGGTGGCAGGCAAGTCATTGGGACTGTCGGGTAATGGCCTTTTGTTTGACTTGGGTGTTTCATTTATTGCTATTGACTTAGAACCTGAATTTAAAAGTACTTCATCACTATTGTTTTGTTTCATGGAGGCGGCCATATTTGTTGTTATTGTTTATTAGTTGACACTTTCGATCTAAATACTGAAGATTAACAATCGTATTTTATATTCAATTTTCGGAGTTAGTATTGTTAAACTGCCCAGATACTTCATGGGACGTTTTAATTTAATAAATATTTATGTTATCCATCATTTTGATCCCATTTTTCGGAGGACTCGTTTACCAATCTAGCTGTATCATGCGCATGCCCATCTGGTGTCATAATGGTATACTAAGTGAGTGATATTTTAGCTATATTATAACGAGAACAAGTATAATTTAGAAGAGATCATGATGATAATAATGATAATGATGTCCATTTTGTACTAAACCAAGAAGCTTGACCAAACGCTAATAGAAAAACAAGAGGACAAGGCTTTTTTCATTAATATGATAATTAATAATGTATGATAAGAAAGCTTAATCAGTGATTGTCAGCACTATCAACAATGCTTCATGCAACATGATTTGGTTTTTAGTTCATTCTATGAGTAATTTATAGATTATACATTGTAGGTAACAGTAGAAAATGTGTACTTATTGAATGTTTTAAACACACATAATAGCATGCAAATGTAAAAATAAAGCATAGTGGTTTTAATTATAAACTAATTGAGCCTATACCAAGCCTGGAGAGTGAACTGTATAGGTGTGTGTTAGGGGTTAAGCCTGTACCAAGCCTGGAGAGTGAACGGTATTGGCGTGTTAGGAGTTGAGCCTGTAGCAAGCCTGGAGAGTGAACGGTATAGGTATGTGTTAGAGATTGAGCCTGTACCCAGCCTGGAGAGTGAACGGTATAGGTGGGTGTTAGGGGTTGAGCCTGTACCAAGCCTGGAGAGTGAACGATATAGGTGTGCTAGGAGTTGAGCCTGTAGCAAGCCTGGAGAGTGAACGGTATATGTGGGTGTTAGGGGTTGAGCCTGTACCAAGCCTGGAGAGTGAACGGTATAGGTGGATGCTAGGGGTTGAGCCTGTACCAAGCCTGGAGAGTGAACGGTATAGGTGTGTGTTAGGGGTTGAGCCTGTACCAAGCCTGGAGAATGAATGGTATAGGTGTGTGTTAGGGATTGAGCCTGTACCAAGCCTGGAGAGTGAACGGTATAGGTGTGTGTTAGGGGTTGAGCCTGTACCAAGCCTGGAGAGTGAACGGTATAGGTGTGTTAGGGATTGAGCCTGTACCAAGCCTGGAGAGTGAACGGTATAGATGTGTGTTAGGGGTTGAGCCTGTACCAAGCCTGGAGAGTGAACGGTATAGGTGTGTGTTAGGGGTTGAGCCTGTACCAAGCCTGGAGAGTGAACGGTATAGGTGTGTGTTAGGGGTTGGCCTGTACCAAGCCTGGAGAGTGAACGGTATAGGTGTGTGTTAGGGGTTGAGCCTGTACCAAGCCTGGAGAGTGAACTGTATAGGTGTGTTAGGAATTGAGCCTGTACCAAGCCTGGAGAGTGAACGGTATAGGTGTGTGTTAGGGGTTGAGCCTGTACCAAGCCTGGAGAGTGAACGTTATAGGTGTGTGTTAGGGGTTGAGCCTGTACCAAGCCTGGAGAGTGAACGGTATAGGTGTGTGTTAGGGGTTGAGCCTGTACCAAACCTGGAGAGTGAACGGTATAGGTGTGTTTTAGGGGTTGAGCCTGTACCAAGCCTGGAGAGTGAACGGTATAGGTGTGTGCTAGGGGTTGAGCTTGTACCAAGCCTGGAGAGTGAACGGTATAGGTGTGTGTTAGGGGTTGAGCCTGTACCAAGCCTGGAGAATGAACGGTATAGGTGTGTGTTAGGGATTGAGCCTGTACCAAGCCTGGAGAGTGAACGGTATAGGTGTGTGTTAGGGGTTGAGCCTGTACCAAGCCTGGAGAGTGAACGGTATAGGTGTGTGTTAGGGATTGAGCCTGTACCAAGCCTGGAGAGTGAACGGTATAGGTGTGTGTTAGGGGTTGAGCCTGTACCAAGCCTGGGGAGTGAACGGTATAGGTGTGTGTTAGGAGTTGAGCCTGTACCAAGCCTGGAGAGTGAACGGTATAGGTGTGTGTTAGGGGTTGAGCTTGTACCAAGTATGGAGAGTGAACGGTATAGGTGTGTGTTAGGGGTTGAGCCTGTACCAAGCCTGGAGAGTGAACGGTATAGGTGTGTGTTAGGGGTTGAGCCTGTACCAAGCCTGGAGAGTGAACGTTATAGATGTGTGTTAGGGGTTGAGCCTGTACCAAGCCTGGAGAGTGAACGGTATAGGTGTGTGTTAGGGGTTGAGCCTGTACCAATTCTGGAGAGTGAACGGTATAGGTGTGTGTTAGGGGTTGAGCCTGTACCAAGCCTGGAGAGTGAACGGTATAGATGTGTGTTAGGGGTTGAGCCTGTACCAAGCCTGGAGAGTGAACGCTATAGGTGTGTGTTAGGGGTTGAGCCTGTACCAAGCCTGGAGAGTGAACGTTATAGGTGTGTGTTAGGGGTTGAGCCTGTACCAAGCCTGGAGAATGAACGGTATAGGTGTGTGTTAGGGATTGAGCCTGTACCAAGCCTGGAGAGTGAACGGTATAGGTGTGTGTTAGGGGTTGAGCCTGTACCAAGCCTGGAGAGTGAACGGTATAGGTGTGTGTTAGGGATTGAGCCTGTACCAAGCCTGGAGAGTGAACGGTATAGGTGTGTGTTAGGGGTTGAGCTTGTACCAAGTATGGAGAGTGAACGGTATAGGTGTGTGTTAGGGGTTGAGCCTGTACCAAGCCTGGAGAGTGAACGGTATAGGTGTGTGTTAGGGGTTGAGCCTGTACCAAGCCTGGAGAATGAACGTTATAGATGTGTGTTAGGGGTTGAGCCTGTACCAAGCCTGGAGAGTGAACGGTATAGGTGTGTGTTAGGGGTTGAGCCTGTACCAAGCCTGGAGAGTGAACGGTATAGGTGTGTGTTAGGGGTTGAGCCTGTACCAAGCCTGGAGAGTGAACGGTATAGATGTGTGTTAGGGGTTGAGCCTGTACCAAGCCTGGAGAGTGAACGCTATAGGTGTGTGTTAGGGGTTGAGCCTGTACCAAGCCTGGAGAGTGAACGTTATAGGTGTGTGTTAGGGGTTGAGCCTGTACCAAGCCTGGAGAGTGAACAGTATAGGTGTGTGTTAGGGGTTGAGTCTGTACCAAGCCTGGAGAGTGAACGGTATAGGTGGGTGTTAGGGATTGAGCCTGTATCAAGCCTGGAGAGTGAACGGTATAGGTGTGTGTTAGGGATTGAGCCTGTACCAAGCCTGGAGAGTGAACGGTATAGGTGTGTGTTAGGGGTTGAGCCTGTACCCAGCCTGGAGAGTAAACGGTATAGGTGTGTGTTAGGGGTTGAGCCTGGAGAGTGAACGGTATAGGTGGGTGTTAGGGGTATCGATCTTGCCTTTGTTTATTCCATATTTCAATTAAATTTTGGAATTGTTTTGACGGTGTTGTATTTTTTTATTTTTTTATTTTAAAACCTGAATAAATGTTTTATTCTTACAATTTGTAGGGATCGTCGTGGTCGATTTATAACTACCTATGCACTCAGTGCCTTTCACCACGAACGTTATAAGTTCGAAAACCGCTCAGGTGAGAGGTTTACTTGATACAACATTATGTGTGAAAGTTTGTCAGTAACTCGCGTTATGTCGGTGGTTTTCTATGGGTACTCCGGTTTCCTCCACCAATAAAATTGACCGCCACGATTGGTTTTATTCATTTGATTTTGAACAAATACTTTATTGTTACACTGTGTATCATAGTGTTACAGTCATTATATGTTAAAATACTAATATGATAATTTATTGTTTTATGTGGTCTTACTTGAAAACAGTTGTGCGACTCTTAATGTGTTGTACTCTTATACATGACATCAAAGCGAGGATCGTGACATATTTTGTATGAATTGCTGATCTTTACTTTTTACAACCTCTTAAATGTAAAAACAAAATGCATTCCATACTTTTAAATATTAGTATATGCAATATGCGTAACGATAAGCATTGAATGGACCATAAAAAGATGAATGAGGAAAATCGTGCTCAATTGAACGTCATGCTTGTATAAAACATAAAATGTAAAATCACGCGAATCAATATTTTCCTATAAAATTAGATGTTTGAAAAAATTAATGTAATTTATAGATTTTGATTGTCTTTTTTTAGGTACATTTAATAAAAACGTAGGTATATAATTTAATGCGATTCACAAACTGTATAACATAACAAGAGCGTTTAGTTGACGTTGAGCACTAATAAAGGGGGTCAAATAAACTTCTGTGTTAATATGAGACAGGCAAACTGTTTGAAGGACGAAGTCCTCAAATTTCAATAATACGATGATCCGTACACGTTAGCCTCACCGGACGCAATTACGAACAATTTCGATGATATTGACCGTGGCATTTGATAATAAATTTGACCAAATTGATGAAGCTGATAGCATGTTCATATTTCAGATTAAACACCAATATTCCTTTTGAATCATAGCCCATATATATTATTCAATGCATTGTTACGGGTTTTAAACAGATTTTCATGACCCCGTTCTAGTCACTCTGTGACCTAGATCCGGACACAATTTCGAACGACATCATAATAACCTTTCTAGTGTAAATTATTTAATGACAACTGTTAAAATTGAAAGAGCATTCATTCATTTACGTTCACATATCCATTTGTATATAATACACATGACATAAAAACCTTTCCTTTATTCATACCATAAATGTGTGCCAGTTTGCATTCGGAATTCCTTGGACTCTTCAATGAATAAGGTACATCACGGATTTTGACATTTTGGGATAGATCAAGGTAAGGAAACTGTATTATAAAGGACGAAGTCCTTCTAACGGTAAGCTGTCCGATTTTTCCTTCTATATTGATAGCCAAAAATCTGCTCACCGGAAGTTTAAAAAATAGATCAATTGATAATTTAGAAACGCAAAAGAAATCTATTTCAATGAAAAATTCCCAATTCTTTGATTATTTACTCTATGCAAAACCACAGGCGCATGGGGCATGGATTTCGTTTCCTCCTCCCCCCTTTTCTCTACTACCCCCCCTTTTTTCAAAATTTTCATATAAATCATTCCTTTTTCAAAATTTTCATAATCATTCGTTTTTTCTTCATTTGACAATATCAGTAGACGTCATACATCATGAATAATACGTGTATTCTGTGTCCACAGTTTTTCGACTGATACAGTATAAGAGAGAAGGTAAGCAACTCCATTTTCATATTTCGCGCCATATCGCTCACCTCGGTTGGGAAACCCCCGTGTTTTTTACACTTTTTACCTTGTCTACATATGGCACTGTCGTATCAAACTGTTTCTAAGACACTTACCTAATTGCCTATGTTCGAATTTCAGTCGGTACGTCGATCTTTTCCAAGAAATCTCGCCAAGAATAGCGAAGCAGCTTCGTTTCTAGGTCAAACTACATCATATTAGACGGAAGTGCAAGAACGGTAACCCTGGGTTTTTTACGAATGGATTACCTGCAATGGAAAACCCAGATGCGCTCCGAATATTTTTCCCAGAATGTTTTGGCGGGAAATATAAACCGCCGAAAAAACATAACAGCAGACGGATTATTTCGTAAAAATGGCACAACGACCATTTGAATATGGAAACATTGAAATAATTTGATGGTAAATAACTGTTCAAAAAGAAATTCAAACTGAGAAATAGATATGAATGAATGGTTAGAACTGAACAACCTAAAAATACGTTTTTCGGACCATTTTTTTGTGGGACCGGAAGCAGAGTCAGCGTGCTCTATGACCTCATTAACGATTTCTGATTAAAGCAATGCTTGAAGGAAAAAATCGGTAAGTTCATGGAAAGAAAAGAACGTAACGCTGAAGGAAAAACATCTGCATGCCAAATAACAAGCTTTATTTCAGCTATGTTTTACAAACTTTTCACAAAAAAAAGTATACATATCAAATGTTATTATCTTCAAAAACGAAAAGTCTTTTCAAAAATGATTTTTTTAAAGCAAGTTAAAAAATATTCCTAAAGGAGTAAGGTCAACAAAACTTTACACATTCGAAACTATATTTTTCGTTCATAATTTTCGTGCTAAATCCAAATAACAAAAACTGTTCATTTTCAGTGGCAGAGAATGAACTTAACAAACTTGATTTCGGATAAAAATTACGATTTCTACGTAAAATTGTAGAAGGTTACCCAATTTGTCCAGTAAACGTTTTTTCTTATCGACGGCAAAATAACGTCGCGCTACTTCTATATTTTTCTATTAAAATTAAAACAAATAAACATCAACTAAAAAAAAAGCGAAGCTAAAAACAAACAAACGATATCAAAACTTGAAAAACAACAAACAAAAGAGCGAAAACAAAATACAAAAATATACCAAACCTGAAAAAATAACGATGTGTTTCCGCTTACTCAAGTGACCCTAATTAAAAATGAATCCATGACATTAATTTGTGTGTGTGTGTCATTTTTGAACAAGCATTGCAAAAAAGAATGTGTGCATTGTAGAAAATATAATTATATAATAGTTAAAAAAAAGGATTTATATGAAAATTAAAAATGTGAACTGAATTATTTTAATTATAATTTCACTAGATTATACATAAGATATTAAGAGAAATTTTCAAGACTACAACGTATACAATCAATCAATAAACAAACAGAATATGATAATCTCGTTTTAGAGCAAGATATACTTTCAAAGAAAAAATAATAAAGTACAGTCACATAAAATAAACAATAAATAAATGCAAAAAGGGAATACAAACGAAATAAATAAGCAAACAAACAAACATTGAAATAAACACCTAAAGGAAAACACCAATAACACATATATATACAAGCAAGCCAAAATAAAATAAAAATCTATAAAAACAAAAAGTGAAATTCCGAAATAAAGAACAATACATCAAAACACACCCACACCACCTCCATCCTAACCAAACCCACGGTATGTAAACACAAATAAAACACACCCACACCACCTCCATCCTAACCAATCCCACGGTATGTAAACACAAATAAAACACACCCACACCACCTCCATCCTAACCAATCCCACGGTATGTAAACACAAATAAAACACACCCACACCACCTCCATCCTAACCAAACCTACGGTATGCAAACACAAATAAGGAAGAAAAAAATGAAAAAGAAGACGCGAAACGTTCTTTTCAATGTTAATTATGTGTAACGTCAAGTGTCACCAACATCGCGCGTAACGTCACTTGCATGATCGCATCATATCACTAAGAGGGGATGTTTGGGTCCATAAAACTAATTTAACCCCGCCACTTTTATTGAAATGCTTGTACCAAGCCAGGAAAGTGACATGTCATGTATTTGTGTTAGGGATATTGATTTTGCCTCTTTCTACGATTTTTATTAGATTTTAGAAATGTTCCGAATGTGTGGTATTTTTGTGTTTTTCATTTATTATACAATTACAAATTTGTAATTCGACACTTCCCCTATTTCCAGTCTTCATTCACAAAACTCATTACCAATAACATAGTAAACAAAACCAACAAAGTACATCTTTATAAATCAAAGAAATATTCCATCTTGACACGATTGTTATTGCGTGTGTGACAGCTATGAATGTCCCTGTCTGGTGAATGGGTGCGATTCCTGAGCGGACAATTTTATTATCCCGCGATTTAGCTCCAGTAATAACTTCCCGTTAAACATACAACAAAATAAAAGAACAAAAATATTGGAGCACGGAATAACCACATCAATAATATTGGCCTTTTATTTACACACACACAATTAGAAGTTCAACATTAATAGGCATTTTAATGTTATATTACCTGTAAAACGTGACATGAAACTTTTCAGTAAAAAAAACATTTTTCCATTTGATCAGTTGAAACATTTTGCCTCTATTGCAATAGAGATTTATGTCGCCTGAGTTTCCTAATCTTTATTGGACGCATTTGCTGACCGTAAGTCAAAATGTCTGTTGCTGTCGGAAATCGTTTACGGAGGTGTACGAAACATATGAAAATGTAGCTATCTAATTAAGTATGGATGTTCTCCGCAGGAGCGGTCAGCTAATATTTCAGCGGATCTAGAACTTTCAATTAAACGAGCTATCGTTGACTAATGGACCTGCCATTGCCAATTCGACACAACGTTGCAATTGCTAATGCATGATCAGAGCAATGCCAATAAATAACATGGGCGGTCGTGGTCTTGATCGTATGGTAGTTGAATTTACAACTACATGTGCAAGCAGTGCTTATCAGCACTAACGTTGTGAGTTCCAATCCCGCTCATGGCGAGGTGTACTCGATGCAACATTATGTGATAAAGTTTGCTAGGGACTTGCGGCAGGTCGGTGGTTTTCTCCGGGTACTCAGGTTTCCTTCACTAATAAAACTGAAGCCAAGATATAGCTGAAATATTGTTGAAAGTGGCGTTAAACACCATAACCCTAACCACCTCATAGGTAACCCTATCAAATTCTGATATTCGCATCACTTTGCGTCTTAATTTTCTTTTATTGGAATATTTTGCAATCGATGTGCACTATTGAAAACTTCAATTGGTTTACTTTCCTAATCGAATCCACGCGAAAGTCCGGGAAATGCGTGTTTTTCACGGATGACCGCATCTCACCCACAAATTCTTTATTAACAGTATAGCGAGGTTGCCAGGTGTAATGGTTGAAAACAATTGATCTGCATATACAAAAATCAGAAATGTATAGTATTTTAATTAACGGTTTTAGCACTATATCACTAACTGCCTTAGACTTCAATCTCTTTCATTACCATTCCCTTTATTTAAATAGTGTCTATTCTATATCTTTCAAGCTAAGAAAATGAGAAACTGTATTTTTTTTAAACATAGACGAGATTAATACATAAACAAAGCGAACTCACGTCTAATAGGGTAATTGATTTCACAGTTTATGTGTGACTAGAATTCACAAAAAGTAATCAGTCAGGGTTCTATTAAGGTATTATGAACTTGGTATAAATAGAATATACCACATATTTTATTGTCCCTCAATATAGAAATATCATATTTATTGCACAAGGCTGTACACGTTTTCACACTAAATTTATAATTGAATCATGTGAATAATTTCTATTTGTTTTATTTATTACTCCCTACAAATGTCATTGCGTGTGGGCTTTATTTAGAATCTTCAATAGAATATAAATTTAATTGGTGTGTTGGTTTTTGTTTTTTTTTCTTCTAAATGTTGAGACACTAAATTTCTTGAATATTCTAAAACTATGTCTTATTTACGTTATTTGTGTTTGTTTACGTACAGTGGTGTGGTTTGTTTGGTTTGTCTTCGTCCTATGTCTTGTATACCCAAGTGTGTTGTGTTTGTCTTCGTCCTATGTCTTGTATACCCAAGTGTGTTTTGTTTTGTTTTGTTTGTCTTCGTCCTATGTCTTGTATACCCAAGTGTGTTTTGTTTTGTTTTGTTTGTCTTCGTCCTATGTCTTGTGTACCCAAGTGTGTTTTGTTTTGTTTTGTTTGTCTTCGTCCTATGTCTTGTATACCCAAGTGTGTTTTGTTTTGTTTTGTTTGTCTTCGTCCTATGTCTTGTATACCCAAGTGTGTTGTGTTTGTCTTCGTCCTATGTCTTGTATACCCAAGTGTGTTTTGTTTTGTTTTGTTTGTCTTCGTCCTATGTCTTGTATACCCAAGTGTGTTTTGTTTTGTTTTGTTTGTCTTCGTCCTATGTCTTGTATACCCAAGTGTGTTTTGTTTTATTTGTCTTCGTCCTATGTCTTGTATACCCAAGTGTGTTGTGTTTTGTTTTGTTTGTCTTCGTCCTATGTCTTGTATACCCAAGTGTGTTTTGTTTTGTTTTCTTTTGTTTGTCTTCGTCCTATGTCTTGTATACCCAAGTGTGTTTTGTTTTGTTTTGTTTGTCTTCGTCCTATGTCTTGTATACCCAAGTGTGTTTTGTTTTGTTTTGTTTGTCTTCGTCCTATGTCTTGTATACCCAAGTGTGTTTTGTTTTGTTTTGTTTGTCTTCGTCCTATGTCTTGTATACCCAAGTGTCTTTTGTTTTGTTTTGTTTGTCTTCGTCCTATGTCTTGTATACCCAAGTGTGTTTTGTTTTGTTTTGTTTGTCTTCGTCCTATGTCTTGTATACCCAAGTGTGTTTTGTTTTGTTTTGTTTGTCTTCGTCCTATGTCTTGTGTACCCAAGTGTGTTTTGTTTTGTTTTGTTTGTCTTCGTCCTATGTCTTGTATACCCAAGTGTGTTTTGTTTTGTTTTGTTTGTCTTCGTCCTATGTCTTGTATACCCAAGTGTCTTTTGTTTTGTTTTGTTTGTCTTCGTCCTATGTCTTGTATACCCAAGTGTGTTTTGTTTTGTTTGTCTTCGTCCTATGTCTTGTATACCCAAGTGTGTTTTGTTTTGTTTTGTTTGTCTTCGTCCTATGTCTTGTATACCCAAGTGTGTTGTGTTTTGTTTTGTTTGTCTTCGTCCTATGTCTTGTATACCCAAGTGTGTTTTGTTTTGTTTTGTTTGTCTTCGTCCTATGTCTTGTATACCCAAGTGTGTTTTGTTTTGTTTTGTTTGTCTTCGTCCTATGTCTTGTATAGCCAAGTGTGTTTTGTTTTGTTTTGTTTGTCTTCGTCCTATGTCTTGTATACCCAAGTGTGTTTTGTTTTGTTTTGTTTGTCTTCGTCCTATGTCTTGTATACCCAAGTGTGTTTTGTTTTGTTTTGTTTGTCTTCGTCCTATGTCTTGTATACCCAAGTGTGTTTTGTTTTGTTTTGTTTGTCTTCGTCCTATGTCTTGTATACCCAAGCGTGTTTTGTTTTGTTTTGTTTGTCTTCGTCCTATGTCTTGTATACCCAAGTGTGTTTTGTTTTGTTTGTCTTCGTCCTATGTCTTGTATACCCAAGTGTGTTTTGTTTTGTTTTGTTTGTCTTCGTCCTATGTCTTATGTACCCAAGTGTGTTTTGTTTTGTTTTGTTTGTCTTCGTCCTATGTCTTGTATACCCAAGTGTGTTTTGTTTTGTTTGTCTTCGTCCTATGTCTTGTATACCCAAGTGTGTTTTGTTTTGTTTGGTTTGTCTTCGTCCTATGTCTTGTATACCCAAGTGTGTTTTGTTTTGTTTTGTTTGTCTTCGTCCTATGTCTTGTATACCCAAGTGTGTTTTGTTTTGTTTTGTTTGTCTTCGTCCTATGTCTTGTATACCCAAGTGTGTTTTGTTTTGTTTTGTTTGTCTTCGTCCTATGTCTTGTATACCTAAGTGTGTTTTGTTTTGTTTTGTTTGTCTTCGTCCTATGTCTTGTATACCCAAGTGTCTTTTGTTTTGTTTTGTTTGTCTTCGTCCTATGTCTTGTATACCCAAGTGTGTTTTGTTTTGTTTTGTTTGTCTTCGTCCTATGTCTTGTATACCTAAGTGTGTTTTGTTTTGTTTTGTTTGTCTTCGTCCTATGTCTTGTATACCCAAGTGTGTTTTGTTTTGTTTTGTTTGTCTTCGTCCTATGTCTTGTATACCCAAGTGTGTTTTGTTTTGTTTTGTTTGTCTTCGTCCTATGTCTTATGTACCCAAGTGTGTTTTGTTTTGTTTTGTTTGTCTTCGTCCTATGTCTTGTATACCCAAGTGTCTTTTGTTTTGTTTTGTTTGTCTTCGTCCTATGTCTTGTATACCCAAGTGTGTTTGTTTTGTTTTGTTTGTCTTCGTCCTATGTCTTGTATACCCAAGTGTGGTTTGTTTTGTTTTGTTTGTCTTCGTCCTATGTCTTGTATACCTAAGTGTGTTTGTTTTGTTTTGTTTGTCTTCGTCCTATGTCTTGTATACCCAAGTGTGGTTTGTTTTGTTTTGTTTGTCTTCGTCCTATGTCTTGTATACCTAAGTGTGTTTGTTTTGTTTTGTTTGTCTTCGTCCTATGTCTTGTATACCCAAGTGTCTTTTGTTTTGTTTTGTTTGTCTTCGTCCTATGTCTTGTATACCCAAGTGTGTTTTGTTTTGTTTTGTTTGTCTTCGTCCTATGTCTTGTATACCTAAGTGTGTTTTGTTTTGTTTTGTTTGTCTTCGTCCTATGTCTTGTATACCCAAGTGTGTTTTGTTTTGTTTTGTTTGTCTTCGTCCTATGTCTTGTATACCCAAGTGTGTTTTGTTTTGTTTTGTTTGTCTTCGTCCTATGTCTTATGTACCCAAGTGTGTTTTGTTTTGTTTTGTTTGTCTTCGTCCTATGTCTTGTATACCCAAGTGTGTTTTGTTTTGTTTTGTTTGTCTTCGTCCTATGTCTTGTATACCCAAGTGTGTTTTGTTTTGTTTTGTTTGTCTTCGTCCTATGTCTTGTATACCCAAGTGTGTTTTGTTTTGTTTTGTTTGTCTTCGTCCTATGTCTTATGTACCCAAGTGTGTTTTGTTTTGTTTTATTTGTCTTCGTCCTATGTCTTGTATACCCAAGTGTCTTTTGTTTTGTTTTGTTTGTCTTCGTCCTATGTCTTGTATACCCAAGTGTGTTTTGTTTTGTTTTGTTTGTCTTCGTCCTATGTCTTGTATACCCAAGTGTGTTTTGTTTTGTTTTGTTTGTCTTCGTCCTATATCTTGTATACCCATGTGTGTTTTGCTTTGTTTTGTTTGTCTTCGTCCTATGTCTTGTATACCCAAGTGTGTTTTGTTTTGTTTTGTTTGTCTTCGTCCTATGTCTTGTATACCCAAGTGTGTTTTGTTTTGTTTTGTTTGTCTTCGTCCTATGTCTTGTATACCCAAGTGTGTTTTGTTTTGTTTGGTATGTCTTCGTCCTATGTCTTGTATACCCAAGTGTGTTTTGTTTTGTTTTGTTTGTCTTCGTCCTATGTCTTGTATACCCAAGTGTGTTTTGTTTTGTTTTGTTTGTCTTCGTCCTATGTCTTGTATACCCAAGTGTCTTTTGTTTTGTTTTGTTTGTCTTCGTCCTATGTCTTGTATACCAAAGTGTGTTTTGTTTTGTTTTGTTTTGTTTGTCTTCGTCCTATGTCTTGTATACCCAAGTGTGTTTTGTTTTGTTTTGTTTGTCTTCGTCCTATGTCTTGTATACCCAAGTGTGTTTTGTTTTGTTTTGTTTGTCTTCGTCCTATGTCTTGTATAGCCAAGTGTGTTTTGTTTTGTTTTGTTTGTCTTCGTCCTATGTCTTGTATACCCAAGTGTGTTTTGTTTTGTTTTGTTTGTCTTCGTCCTATGTCTTGTATACCCAAGTGTGTTTTGTTTTGTTTTGTTTGTCTTCGTCCTATGTCTTGTATACCCAAGTGTGTTTTGTTTTGTTTTGTTTGTCTTCGTCCTATGTCTTGTATACCCAAGCGTGTTTTGTTTTGTTTTGTTTGTCTTCGTCCTATGTCTTGTATACCCAAGTGTGTTTTGTTTTGTTTGTCTTCGTCCTATGTCTTGTATACCCAAGTGTGTTTTGTTTTGTTTTGTTTGTCTTCGTCCTATGTCTTATGTACCCAAGTGTGTTTTGTTTTGTTTTGTTTGTCTTCGTCCTATGTCTTGTATACCCAAGTGTGTTTTGTTTTGTTTGTCTTCGTCCTATGTCTTGTATACCCAAGTGTGTTTTGTTTTGTTTGGTTTGTCTTCGTCCTATGTCTTGTATACCCAAGTGTGTTTTGTTTTGTTTTGTTTGTCTTCGTCCTATGTCTTGTATACCCAAGTGTCTTTTGTTTTGTTTTGTTTGTCTTCGTCCTATGTCTTGTATACCCAAGTGTGTTTTGTTTTGTTTTGTTTGTCTTCGTCCTATGTCTTGTATACCTAAGTGTGTTTTGTTTTGTTTTGTTTGTCTTCGTCCTATGTCTTGTATACCCAAGTGTCTTTTGTTTTGTTTTGTTTGTCTTCGTCCTATGTCTTGTATACCCAAGTGTGTTTTGTTTTGTTTTGTTTGTCTTCGTCCTATGTCTTGTATACCTAAGTGTGTTTTGTTTTGTTTTGTTTGTCTTCGTCCTATGTCTTGTATACCCAAGTGTGTTTTGTTTTGTTTTGTTTGTCTTCGTCCTATGTCTTGTATACCCAAGTGTGTTTTGTTTTGTTTTGTTTGTCTTCGTCCTATGTCTTGTATACCCAAGTGTGGTTTGTTTTGTTTTGTTTGTCTTCGTCCTATGTCTTGTATACCCAAGTGTGTTTTGTTTTGTTTTGTTTGTCTTCGTCCTATGTCTTGTATACCCAAGTGTGTTTTGTTTTGTTTTGTTTGTCTTCGTCCTATGTCTTGTATACCCAAGTGTGGTTTGTTTTGTTTTGTTTGTCTTCGTCCTATGTCTTGTATACCCAAGTGTGTTTTGTTTTGTTTTGTTTGTCTTCGTCCTATATCTTGTATACCCATGTGTGTTTTGCTTTGTTTTGTTTGTCTTCGTCCTATGTCTTGTATACCCAAGTGTGTTTTGTTTTGTTTTGTTTGTCTTCGTCCTATGTCTTGTATACCCAAGTGTGTTTTGTTTTGTTTGGTATGTCTTCGTCCTATGTCTTGTATACCCAAGTGTGTTTTGTTTTGTTTTGTTTGTCTTCGTCCTATGTCTTGTATACCCAAGTGTGTTTTGTTTTGTTTTGTTTGTCTTCGTCCTATGTCTTGTATACCGAAGTGTCTTTTGTTTTGTTTTGTTTGTCTTCGTCCTATGTCTTGTATACCAAAGTGTGTTTTGTTTTGTTTTGTTTTGTTTGTCTTCGTCCTATGTCTTGTATACCCAAGTGTGTTTTGTTTTGTTTTGTTTGTCTTCGTCCTCTATCTTGTATACCCAAGTGTGTTTTGTTTTGTTTTGTTTGTCTTCGTCCTATGTCTTGTATACCCAAGTGTGTTTTGTTTTGTTTTGTTTGTCTTCGTCCTATGTCTTGTATACCCAAGTGTGTTTTGTTTTGTTTTGTTTGTCTTCGTCCTATGTCTTGTATCCCCAAGTGTGTTTTGTTTTGTTTTGTTTGTCTTCGCTTCGTCCTATGTCTTGTATACCCAAGTGTGTTTTGTTTTGTTTTGTTTGTCTTCGTCCTATGTCTTGTATACCCAAGTGTGTTTTGTTTTGTTTTGTTTGTCTTCGTCCTATGTCTTGTATACCCAAGTGTGTTTTGCTTTGTTTTGTTTGTCTTCGTCCTATGTCTTGCATACCCAAGCGTGTTTTGTTTTGTTTTGTTTGTCTTCGTCCTATGTCTTGTATACCCAAGTGTGTTGTGTTTTGTTTTGTTTGTCTTCGTCCTATGTCTTGTATACCCAAGTGTGTTTTGTTTTGTTTTGTTTGTCTTCGTCCTATGTCTTGTATACCTAAGTGTGTTTTGTTTTGTTTTGTTTGTCTTCGTCCTATGTCTTGTATACCCAAGTGTCTTTTGTTTTGTTTTGTTTGTCTTCGTCCTATGTCTTGTATACCCAAGTGTGTTTTGTTTTGTTTTGTTTGTCTTCGTCCTCTGTCTTGTATACCTAAGTGTGTTTTGTTTTGTTTTGTTTGTCTTCGTCCTATGTCTTGTATACCCAAGTGTGTTTTGTTTTGTTTTGTTTGTCTTCGTCCTATGTCTTGTATACCCAAGTGTGTTTTGTTTTGTTTTGTTTGTCTTCGTCCTATGTCTTGTATACCGAAGTGTCTTTTGTTTTGTTTTGTTTGTCTTCGTCCTATGTCTTGTATACCAAAGTGTGTTTTGTTTTGTTTTGTTTGTCTTCGTCCTATGTCTTGTATACCCAAGTGTGTTTTGTTTTGTTTTGTTTGTCTTCGTCCTATGTCTTGTATACCGAAGTGTCTTTTGTTTTGTTTTGTTTGTCTTCGTCCTATGTCTTGTATACCAAAGTGTGTTTTGTTTTGTTTTGTTTGTCTTCGTCCTATGTCTTGTATACCCAAGTGTGTTTTGTTTTGTTTTGTTTGTCTTCGTCCTATGTCTTGTATACCCAAGTGTGGTTTGTTTTGTTTTGTTTGTCTTCGTCTTATGTCTTGTATACCCAAGTGTGTTTTGTTTTGTTTTGTTTGTCTTCGTCCTATGTCTTGTATACCCAAGTGTGTTTTGTTTTGTTTTGTTTGTCTTCGTCCTATGTCTTGTATACCCAAGTGTGTTTTGTTTTGTTTGGTTTGTCTTCGTCCTATGTCTTGTATACCCAAGTGTGTTTTGTTTTGTTTGTCTTCGTCCTATGTCTTGTATACCCAAGTGTGTTTTGTTTTGTTTTGTTTGTCTTCGTCCTATGTCTTGTATACCCAAGTGTGGTTTGTTTTGTTTTGTTTGTCTTCGTCCTATGTCTTGTATACCCAAGTGTGTTTTGTTTTGTTTTGTTTGTCTTCGTCCTATGTCTTGTATACCCAAGTGTGTTTTGTTTTGTTTTGTTTGTCTTCGTCCTATGTCTTGTATACCCAAGTGTGTTTTGTTTTGTTTTGTTTGTCTTCGTCCTATGTCTTGTATACCCAAGTGTGTTTTGTTTTGTTTGGTATGTCTTCGTCCTATGTCTTGTATACCCAAGTGTCTTTTGTTTTGTTTTGTTTGTCTTCGTCCTATGTCTTGTATACCCAAGTGTGGTTTGTTTTGTTTTGTTTGTCTTCGTCCTATGTCTTGTATACCCAAGTGTGGTTTGTTTTGTTTTGTTTGTCTTCGTCCTATGTCTTGTATACCCAAGTGTGTTTTGTTTTGTTTTGTTTGTCTTCGTCCTATATCTTGTATACCCATGTGTGTTTTGCTTTGTTTTGTTTGTCTTCGTCCTATGTCTTGTATACCCAAGTGTGTTTTGTTTTGTTTTGTTTGTCTTCGTCCTATGTCTTGTATACCCAAGTGTGTTTTGTTTTGTTTGGTATGTCTTCGTCCTATGTCTTGTATACCCAAGTGTGTTTTGTTTTGTTTTGTTTGTCTTCGTCCTATGTCTTGTATAGCCAAGTGTGTTTTGTTTTGTTTTGTTTGTCTTCGTCCTATGTCTTGTATACCCAAGTGTGTTTTGTTTTGTTTTGTTTTTCTTCGTCCTATGTCTTGTATACCCAAGTGTGTTTTGTTTTGTTTTGTTTGTCTTCGTCCTATGTCTTGTATACCCAAGTGTCTTTTGTTTTGTTTTGTTTGTCTTCGTCCTATGTCTTATGTACCCAAGTGTGTTTTGTTTTGTTTTGTTTGTCTTCGTCCTATGTCTTGTATACCCAAGTGTGTTTTGTTTTGTTTTGTTTGTCTTCGTCCTATGTCTTGTATACCCAAGTGTCTTTTGTTTTGTTTTGTTTGTCTTCGTCCTATGTCTTGTATACCCAAGTGTGTTTTGTTTTGTTTTGTTTGTCTTCGTCCTATGTCTTGTATACCCAAGTGTGTTTTGTTTTGTTTCGTTTGTCTTCGTCCTATGTCTTGTATACCCAAGTGTGTTTTGTTTTGTTTTGTTTGTCTTCGTCCTATGTCTTGTATACTCAAGTGTGTTTTGTTTTGTTTTGTTTGTCTTCGTCCTATGTCTTGTGTACCCAAGTGTGTTTTGTTTTGTTTTGTTTGTCTTCGTCCTATATCTTGTATACCCAAGTGTGTTTTGTTTTGTTTGTCTTCGTCCTATGTCTTGTATACCCAAGTGTGTTTTGTTTTGTTTGTCTTCGTCCTATGTCTTGTATACCCAAGTGTGTTTTGTTTTGTTTGTCTTCGTCCTATGTCTTGTATACTCAAGTGTGTTTTGTTTTGTTTGTCTTCGTCCTATGTCTTGTATACCCAAGTGTGTTTTGTTTTGTTTTGTTTGTCTTCGTCCTATGTCTTGTATACCCAAGTGTGTTTTGTTTTGTTTTGTTTGTCTTCGTCCTATGTCTTGTATACCCAAGTGTGTTTTGTTTTGTTTTGTTTGTCTTCGTCCTATGTCTTGTATACCCAAGTGTGTTTTGTTTTGTTTTGTTTGTCTTCGTCCTATGTCTTGTATACCTAAGTGTGTTTTGTTTTGTTTTGTTTGTCTTCGTCCTATGTCTTGTATACCCAAGTGTCTTTTGTTTTGTTTTGTTTGTCTTCGTCCTATGTCTTGTATACCCAAGTGTGTTTTGTTTTGTTTTGTTTGTCTTCGTCCTATGTCTTGTATACCTAAGTGTGTTTTGTTTTGTTTTGTTTGTCTTCGTCCTATGTCTTGTATACCCAAGTGTGTTTTGTTTTGTTTTGTTTGTCTTCGTCCTATGTCTTGTATACCCAAGTGTGTTTTTTTTGTTTTGTTTGTCTTCGTCCTATGTCTTATGTACCCAAGTGTGTTTTGTTTTGTTTTGTTTGTCTTCGTCCTATGTCTTGTATACCCAAGTGTGTTTTGTTTTGTTTTGTTTGTCTTCGTCCTATGTCTTGTATACCCAAGTGTGTTTTGTTTTGTTTTGTTTGTCTTCGTCCTATGTCTTGTATACCCAAGTGTGGTTTGTTTTGTTTTGTTTGTCTTCGTCCTATGTCTTGTATACCCAAGTGTGGTTTGTTTTGTTTTGTTTGTCTTCGTCCTATGTCTTGTATACCTAAGTGTGGTTTGTTTTGTTTTGTTTGTCTTCGTCCTATGTCTTGTATACCCAAGTGTCTTTTGTTTTGTTTTGTTTGTCTTCGTCCTATGTCTTGTATACCCAAGTGTGTTTTGTTTTGTTTTGTTTGTCTTCGTCCTATGTCTTGTATACCTAAGTGTGGTTTGTTTTGTTTTGTTTGTCTTCGTCCTATGTCTTGTATACCCAAGTGTGGTTTGTTTTGTTTTGTTTGTCTTCGTCCTATGTCTTGTATACCCAAGTGTGTTTTGTTTTGTTTTGTTTGTCTTCGTCCTATGTCTTGTATACCCAAGTGTGTTTTGTTTTGTTTTGTTTGTCTTCGTCCTATGTCTTGTATACCCAAGTGTCTTTTGTTTTGTTTGTCTTCGTCCTATGTCTTGTATACCCAAGTGTGTTTTGTTTTGTTTGTCTTCGTCCTATGTCTTGTATACCCAAGTGTGTTTTGTTTTGTTTTGTTTGTCTTCGTCCTATGTCTTGTATACCCAAGTGTGTTTTGTTTTGTTTTGTTTGTCTTCGTCCTATGTCTTGTATACCCAAGTGTCTTTTGTTTTGTTTTGTTTGTCTTCGTCCTATGTCTTGTATACCCAAGTGTGTTTTGTTTTGTTTTGTTTGTCTTCGTCCTATGTCTTGTATACCCAAGTGTGTTTTGTTTTGTTTGTCTTCGTCCTATGTCTTGTATACCCAAGTGTGGTTTGTTTTGTTTTGTTTGTCTTCGTCCTATGTCTTGTATACCCAAGTGTGTTTTGTTTTGTTTTGTTTGTCTTCGTCCTATGTCTTGTATACCCAAGTGTGGTTTGTTTTGTTTTGTTTGTCTTCGTCCTATGTCTTGTATACCCAAGTGTGTTTTGTTTTGTTTTGTTTGTCTTCGTCCTATGTCTTGTATACCCAAGTGTGTTTTGTTTTGTTTTGTTTGTCTTCGTCCTATGTCTTGTATACCCAAGTGTGGTTTGTTTTGTTTTGTTTGTCTTCGTCCTATGTCTTGTATACCCAAGTGTGTTTTGTTTTGTTTTGTTTGTCTTCGTCCTATGTCTTGTATACCCAAGTGTGTTTTGTTTTGTTTGGTATGTCTTCGTCCTATGTCTTGTATACCCAAGTGTGTTTTGTTTTGTTTTGTTTGTCTTCGTCCTATGTCTTGTATACCTAAGTGTGTTTTGTTTTGTTTTGTTTGTCTTCGTCCTATGTCTTGTATACCCAAGTGTCTTTTGTTTTGTTTTGTTTGTCTTCGTCCTATGTCTTGTATACCCAAGTGTGTTTTGTTTTGTTTTGTTTTGTTTGTCTTCGTCCTATGTCTTGTATACCCAAGTGTGTTTTGTTTTGTTTTGTTTGTCTTCGTCCTATGTCTTGTATACCCAAGTGTGTTTTGTTTTGTTTTGTTTGTCTTCGTCCTATGTCTTGTATACCCAAGTGTGTTTTGTTTTGTTTTGTTTGTCTTCGTCCTATGTCTTGTATACCCAAGTGTGTTTTGTTTTGTTTGGTTTGTCTTCGCTTCGTCCTATGTCTTGTATACCCAAGTGTGTTTTGTTTTGTTTTGTTTGTCTTCGTACTATGTCTTGTATACCAAAGTGTGTTTTGTTTTGTTTTGTTTGTCTTCGTCCTATGTCTTGTATACCCAAGTGTGTTTTGTTTTGTTTTGTTTGTCTTCGTCCTATGTCTTGCATACCCAAGCGTGTTTTGTTTTGTTTTGTTTGTCTTCGTCCTATGTCTTGTATACCCAAGTGTGTTTTGTTTTGTTTGTCTTCGTCCTATGTCTTGTATACCCAAGTGTGTTTTGTTTTGTTTTGTTTGTCTTCGTCCTATGTCTTATGTACCCAAGTGTGTTTTGTTTTGTTTTGTTTGTCTTCGTCCTATGTCTTGTATACCCAAGTGTGTTTTGTTTTGTTTGTCTTCGTCCTATGTCTTGTATACCCAAGTGTGTTTTGTTTTGTTTGGTTTGTCTTCGTCCTATGTCTTGTATACCCAAGTGTGTTTTGTTTTGTTTTGTTTGTCTTCGTCCTATGTCTTGTATACCCAAGTGTGTTTTGTTTTGTTTTGTTTGTCTTCGTCCTATGTCTTGTATACCCAAGTGTGTTTTGTTTTGTTTTGTTTGTCTTCGTCCTATGTCTTGTATACCTAAGTGTGTTTTGTTTTGTTTTGTTTGTCTTCGTCCTATGTCTTGCATACCCAAGTGTGTTTTGTTTTGTTTTGTTTGTCTTCGTCCTATGTCTTGTATACCCAAGTGTGTTTTGTTTTGTTTTGTTTGTCTTCGTCCTATGTCTTATGTACCCAAGTGTGTTTTGTTTTGTTTTGTTTGTCTTCGTCCTATGTCTTGTATACCCAAGTGTGTTTTGTTTTGTTTTGTTTGTCTTCGTCCTATGTCTTGTATACCTAAGTGTGTTTTGTTTTGTTTTGTTTGTCTTCGTCCTATGTCTTGTATACCCAAGTGTGTTTTGTTTTGTTTTGTTTGTCTTCGTCCTATGTCTTGTATACCCAAGTGTATTTTGTTTTGTTTCGTTTGTCTTCGTCCTATGTCTTGTATACCCAAGTGTGTTTTGTTTTGTTTTGTTTGTCTTCGTCCTATGTCTTGTATACCCAAGTGTGTTTTGTTTTGTTTGGTTTGTCTTCGCTTCGTCCTATGTCTTGTATACCCAAGTGTGTTTTGTTTTGTTTTGTTTGTCTTCGTACTATGTCTTGTATACCCAAGTGTGTTTTGTTTTGTTTTGTTTGTCTTCGTCCTATGTCTTGTATACCCAAGTGTGTTTTGTTTTGTTTTGTTTGTCTTCGTCCTATGTCTTGCATACCCAAGCGTGTTTTGTTTTGTTTTGTTTGTCTTCGTCCTATGTCTTGTATACCCAAGTGTGTTTTGTTTTGTTTGTCTTCGTCCTATGTCTTGTATACCCAAGTGTGTTTTGTTTTGTTTTGTTTGTCTTCGTCCTATGTCTTATGTACCCAAGTGTGTTTTGTTTTGTTTTGTTTGTCTTCGTCCTATGTCTTGTATACCCAAGTGTGTTTTGTTTTGTTTGTCTTCGTCCTATGTCTTGTATACCCAAGTGTGTTTTGTTTTGTTTGGTTTGTCTTCGTCCTATGTCTTGTATACCCAAGTGTGTTTTGTTTTGTTTTGTTTGTCTTCGTCCTATGTCTTGTATACCCAAGTGTGTTTTGTTTTGTTTTGTTTGTCTTCGTCCTATGTCTTGTATACCCAAGTGTGTTTTGTTTTGTTTTGTTTGTCTTCGTCCTATGTCTTGTATACCTAAGTGTGTTTTGTTTTGTTTTGTTTGTCTTCGTCCTATGTCTTGCATACCCAAGTGTGTTTTGTTTTGTTTTGTTTGTCTTCGTCCTATGTCTTGTATACCCAAGTGTGTTTTGTTTTGTTTTGTTTGTCTTCGTCCTATGTCTTATGTACCCAAGTGTGTTTTGTTTTGTTTTGTTTGTCTTCGTCCTATGTCTTGTATACCCAAGTGTGTTTTGTTTTGTTTTGTTTGTCTTCGTCCTATGTCTTGTATACCTAAGTGTGTTTTGTTTTGTTTTGTTTGTCTTCGTCCTATGTCTTGTATACCCAAGTGTGTTTTGTTTTGTTTTGTTTGTCTTCGTCCTATGTCTTGTATACCCAAGTGTATTTTGTTTTGTTTTGTTTGTCTTCGTCCTATATCTTGTATATCCATGTGTGTTTTGCTTTGTTTTGTTTGTCTTCGTCCTATGTCTTGTATACCCAAGTGTGTTTTGTTTTGTTTTGTTTGTCTTCGTCCTATGTCTTGTATACCCAAGTGTGTTTTGTTTTGTTTTGTTTGTCTTCGTCCTATGTCTTGTATACCCAAGTGTGTTTTGTTTTGTTTGTCTTCGTCCTATGTCTTGTATACCTAAGTGTGTTTTGTTTTGTTTTGTTTGTCTTCGTCCTATGTCTTGCATACCCAAGTGTGTTTTGTTTTGTTTTGTTTGTCTTCGTCCTATGTCTTGTATACCCAAGTGTGTTTTGTTTTGTTTTGTTTGTCTTCGTCCTATGTCTTATGTACCCAAGTGTGTTTTGTTTTGTTTTGTTTGTCTTCGTCCTATGTCTTGTATACCCAAGTGTGTTTTGTTTTGTTTTGTTTGTCTTCGTCCTATGTCTTGTATACCTAAGTGTGTTTTGTATTGTTTTGTTTGTCTTCGTCCTATGTCTTGTATACCCAAGTGTGTTTTGTTTTGTTTTGTTTGTCTTCGTCCTATGTCTTGTATACCCAAGTGTATTTTGTTTTGTTTCGTTTGTCTTCGTCCTATGTCTTGTATACCCAAGTGTGTTTTGTTTTGTTTTGTTTGTCTTCGTCCTATGTCTTGTATACTCAAGTGTGTTTTGTTTTGTTTTGTTTGTCTTCGTCCTATTCTTGTGTACCCAAGTGTGTTTTGTTTTGTTTTGTTTGTCTTCGTCCTATATCTTGTATACCCATGTGTGTTTTGCTTTGTTTTGTTTGTCTTCGTCCTATGTCTTGTATACCCAAGTGTGTTTTGTTTTGTTTTGTTTGTCTTCGTCCTATGTCTTGTATACCCAAGTGTGTTTTGTTTTGTTTTGTTTGTCTTCGTCCTATGTCTTGTATACCCAAGTGTGTTTTGTTTTGTTTGTCTTCGTCCTATGTCTTGTATACCCAAGTGTGTTTTGTTTTGTTTTGTTTGTCTTCGTCCTATGTCTTGTATACCCAAGTGTGTTTTGTTTTGTTTGGTTTGTCTTCGTCCTATGTCTTGTATACCCAAGTGTCTTTTGTTTTGTTTGTCTTCGTCCTATGTCTTGTATACCCAAGTGTGTTTTGCTTTGTTTTGTTTGTCTTCGTCCTATGTCTTGTATACCCAAGTGTGTTTTGTTTTGTTTTGTTTGTCTTCGTCCTATGTCTTGTATACCCAAGTGTGTTTAGTTTTGTTTGTCTTCGTCCTATGTCTTGTATACCCAAGTGTGTTTTGTTTTGTTTTGTTTGTCTTCGTCCTATGTCTTGTATACCCAAGTGTGTTTTGTTTTGTTTGGTTTGTCTTCGTCCTATGTCTTGTATACCCAAGTGTGTTTTGCTTTGCTTTGTTTGTCTTCGTCCTATGTCTTGTATACCTAAGTGTGTTTTGTTTTGTTTTGTTTGTCTTCGTCCTATGTCTTGTATACCCAAGTGTGTTTTGCTTTGTTTTGTTTGTCTTCGTCCTATGTCTTGTATACCCAAGTGTGTTTTGCTTTGTTTTGTTTGTCTTCGTCCTATGTCTTGTATACCCAAGTGTGTTTTGTTTTGTTTTGTTTGTCTTCGTCCTATGTCTTGTATACCCAAGTGTGTTTTGCTTTGTTTTGTTTGTCTTCGTCCTATGTCTTATGTACCCAAGTGTGTTTTGTTTTGTTTTGTTTGTCTTCGTCCTATGTCTTGTATACCCAAGTGTGTTTTGTTTTGTTTTGTTTGTCTTCGTCCTATGTCTTGTATACCTAAGTGTGTTTTGTTTTGTTTTGTTTGTCTTCGTCCTATATCTTGTATACCCAAGTGTGTTTTGTTTTGTTTTGTTTGTCTTCGTCCTATATCTTGTATACCCAAGTGTGTTTTGTTTTGTTTTGTTTGTCTTCTTCCTATGTCTTGTATACCCAAGTGTCTTTTGTTTTGTTTTGTTTGTCTTCGTCCTATGTCTTGTATACCCAAGTGTGTTTTGTTTTGTTTTGTTTGTCTTCGTCCTATGTCTTGTATACCTAAGTGTGTTTTGTTTTGTTTTGTTTGTCTTCGTCCTATGTCTTGTATACCCAAGTGTGTTTTGTTTTGTTTTGTTTGTCTTCGTCCTATGTCTTGTATACCCAAGTGTGTTTTGTTTTGTTTTGTTTGTCTTCGTCCTATGTCTTATGTACCCAAGTGTGTTTTGTTTTGTTTTGTTTGTCTTCGTCCTATGTCTTGTATACCCAAGTGTGTTTTGTTTTGTTTTGTTTGTCTTCGTCCTATGTCTTGTATACCCAAGTGTCTTTTGTTTTGTTTTGTTTGTCTTCGTCCTATGTCTTGTATACCCAAGTGTGTTTTGTTTTGTTTTGTTTGTCTTCGTCCTATGTCTTGTATACCCAAGTGTGTTTTGTTTTGTTTCGTTTGTCTTCGTCCTATGTCTTGTATACCCAAGTGTGTTTTGTTTTGTTTTGTTTGTCTTTGTCCTATGTCTTGTATACTCAAGTGTGTTTTGTTTTGTTTTGTTTGTCTTCGTCCTATGTCTTGTGTACCCAAGTGTGTTTTGTTTTGTTTTGTTTGTCTTCGTCCTATATCTTGTATACCCAAGTGTGTTTTGTTTTGTTTGTCTTCGTCCTATGTCTTGTATACCCAAGTGTGTTTTGTTTTGTTTGTCTTCGTCCTATGTCTTGTATACCCAAGTGTGTTTTGTTTTGTTTGTCTTCGTCCTATGTCTTGTATACTCAAGTGTGTTTTGTTTTGTTTGTCTTCGTCCTATGTCTTGTATACCCAAGTGTGTTTTGTTTTGTTTTGTTTGTCTTCGTCCTATGTCTTGTATACCCAAGTGTGTTTTGTTTTGTTTTGTTTGTCTTCGTCCTATGTCTTGTATACCCAAGTGTGTTTTGTTTTGTTTTGTTTGTCTTCGTCCTATGTCTTGTATACCCAAGTGTGTTTTGTTTTGTTTTGTTTGTCTTCGTCCTATGTCTTGTATACCTAAGTGTGTTTTGTTTTGTTTTGTTTGTCTTCGTCCTATGTCTTGTATACCCAAGTGTCTTTTGTTTTGTTTTGTTTGTCTTCGTCCTATGTCTTGTATACCCAAGTGTGTTTTGTTTTGTTTTGTTTGTCTTCGTCCTATGTCTTGTATACCTAAGTGTGTTTTGTTTTGTTTTGTTTGTCTTCGTCCTATGTCTTGTATACCCAAGTGTGTTTTGTTTTGTTTTGTTTGTCTTCGTCCTATGTCTTGTATACCCAAGTGTGTTTTGTTTTGTTTTGTTTGTCTTCGTCCTATGTCTTATGTACCCAAGTGTGTTTTGTTTTGTTTTGTTTGTCTTCGTCCTATGTCTTGTATACCCAAGTGTGTTTTGTTTTGTTTTGTTTGTCTTCGTCCTATGTCTTGTATACCCAAGTGTGTTTTGTTTTGTTTTGTTTGTCTTCGTCCTATGTCTTGTATACCCAAGTGTGGTTTGTTTTGTTTTGTTTGTCTTCGTCCTATGTCTTGTATACCCAAGTGTGTTTTGTTTTGTTTTGTTTGTCTTCGTCCTATGTCTTGTATACCCAAGTGTGTTTTGTTTTGTTTGGTATGTCTTCGTCCTATGTCTTGTATACCCAAGTGTGTTTTGTTTTGTTTTGTTTGTCTTCGTCCTATGTCTTGTATACCTAAGTGTGTTTTGTTTTGTTTTGTTTGTCTTCGTCCTATGTCTTGTATACCCAAGTGTCTTTTGTTTTGTTTTGTTTGTCTTCGTCCTATGTCTTGTATACCCAAGTGTGTTTTGTTTTGTTTTGTTTTGTTTGTCTTCGTCCTATGTCTTGTATACCCAAGTGTGTTTTGTTTTGTTTTGTTTGTCTTCGTCCTATGTCTTGTATACCCAAGTGTGTTTTGTTTTGTTTTGTTTGTCTTCGTCCTATGTCTTGTATACCCAAGTGTGTTTTGTTTTGTTTTGTTTGTCTTCGTCCTATGTCTTGTATACCCAAGTGTGTTTTGTTTTGTTTGGTTTGTCTTCGCTTCGTCCTATGTCTTGTATACCCAAGTGTGTTTTGTTTTGTTTTGTTTGTCTTCGTACTATGTCTTGTATACCCAAGTGTGTTTTGTTTTGTTTTGTTTGTCTTCGTCCTATGTCTTGTATACCCAAGTGTGTTTTGTTTTGTTTTGTTTGTCTTCGTCCTATGTCTTGCATACCCAAGCGTGTTTTGTTTTGTTTTGTTTGTCTTCGTCCTATGTCTTGTATACCCAAGTGTGTTTTGTTTTGTTTGTCTTCGTCCTATGTCTTGTATACCCAAGTGTGTTTTGTTTTGTTTGTCTTCGTCCTATGTCTTGTATACCCAAGTGTGTTTTGTTTTGTTTGTCTTCGTCCTATGTCTTGTATACCCAAGTGTGTTTTGTTTTGTTTGTCTTCGTCCTATGTCTTGTATACTCAAGTGTGTTTTGTTTTGTTTGTCTTCGTCCTATGTCTTGTATACCCAAGTGTGTTTTGTTTTGTTTTGTTTGTCTTCGTCCTATGTCTTGTATACCCAAGTGTGTTTTGTTTTGTTTTGTTTGTCTTCGTCCTATGTCTTGTATACCCAAGTGTGTTTTGTTTTGTTTTGTTTGTCTTCGTCCTATGTCTTGTATACCCAAGTGTGTTTTGTTTTGTTTTGTTTGTCTTCGTCCTATGTCTTGTATACCTAAGTGTGTTTTGTTTTGTTTTGTTTGTCTTCGTCCTATGTCTTGTATACCCAAGTGTCTTTTGTTTTGTTTTGTTTGTCTTCGTCCTATGTCTTGTATACCCAAGTGTGTTTTGTTTTGTTTTGTTTGTCTTCGTCCTATGTCTTGTATACCTAAGTGTGTTTTGTTTTGTTTTGTTTGTCTTCGTCCTATGTCTTGTATACCCAAGTGTGTTTTGTTTTGTTTTGTTTGTCTTCGTCCTATGTCTTGTATACCCAAGTGTGTTTTGTTTTGTTTTGTTTGTCTTCGTCCTATGTCTTATGTACCCAAGTGTGTTTTGTTTTGTTTTGTTTGTCTTCGTCCTATGTCTTGTATACCCAAGTGTGTTTTGTTTTGTTTTGTTTGTCTTCGTCCTATGTCTTGTATACCCAAGTGTGTTTTGTTTTGTTTTGTTTGTCTTCGTCCTATGTCTTGTATACCCAAGTGTGGTTTGTTTTGTTTTGTTTGTCTTCGTCCTATGTCTTGTATACCCAAGTGTGTTTTGTTTTGTTTTGTTTGTCTTCGTCCTATGTCTTGTATACCCAAGTGTGTTTTGTTTTGTTTGGTATGTCTTCGTCCTATGTCTTGTATACCCAAGTGTGTTTTGTTTTGTTTTGTTTGTCTTCGTCCTATGTCTTGTATACCTAAGTGTGTTTTGTTTTGTTTTGTTTGTCTTCGTCCTATGTCTTGTATACCCAAGTGTCTTTTGTTTTGTTTTGTTTGTCTTCGTCCTATGTCTTGTATACCCAAGTGTGTTTTGTTTTGTTTTGTTTTGTTTGTCTTCGTCCTATGTCTTGTATACCCAAGTGTGTTTTGTTTTGTTTTGTTTGTCTTCGTCCTATGTCTTGTATACCCAAGTGTGTTTTGTTTTGTTTTGTTTGTCTTCGTCCTATGTCTTGTATACCCAAGTGTGTTTTGTTTTGTTTTGTTTGTCTTCGTCCTATGTCTTGTATACCCAAGTGTGTTTTGTTTTGTTTGGTTTGTCTTCGCTTCGTCCTATGTCTTGTATACCCAAGTGTGTTTTGTTTTGTTTTGTTTGTCTTCGTACTATGTCTTGTATACCCAAGTGTGTTTTGTTTTGTTTTGTTTGTCTTCGTCCTATGTCTTGTATACCCAAGTGTGTTTTGTTTTGTTTTGTTTGTCTTCGTCCTATGTCTTGCATACCCAAGCGTGTTTTGTTTTGTTTTGTTTGTCTTCGTCCTATGTCTTGTATACCCAAGTGTGTTTTGTTTTGTTTGTCTTCGTCCTATGTCTTGTATACCCAAGTGTGTTTTGTTTTGTTTTGTTTGTCTTCGTCCTATGTCTTATGTACCCAAGTGTGTTTTGTTTTGTTTTGTTTGTCTTCGTCCTATGTCTTGTATACCCAAGTGTGTTTTGTTTTGTTTGTCTTCGTCCTATGTCTTGTATACCCAAGTGTGTTTTGTTTTGTTTGGTTTGTCTTCGTCCTATGTCTTGTATACCCAAGTGTGTTTTGTTTTGTTTTGTTTGTCTTCGTCCTATGTCTTGTATACCCAAGTGTCTTTTGTTTTGTTTTGTTTGTCTTCGTCCTATGTCTTGTATACCCAAGTGTGTTTTGTTTTGTTTTGTTTGTCTTCGTCCTATGTCTTGTATACCTAAGTGTGTTTTGTTTTGTTTTGTTTGTCTTCGTCCTATGTCTTGCATACCCAAGTGTGTTTTGTTTTGTTTTGTTTGTCTTCGTCCTATGTCTTGTATACCCAAGTGTGTTTTGTTTTGTTTTGTTTGTCTTCGTCCTATGTCTTATGTACCCAAGTGTGTTTTGTTTTGTTTTGTTTGTCTTCGTCCTATGTCTTGTATACCCAAGTGTGTTTTGTTTTGTTTTGTTTGTTTTCGTCCTATGTCTTGTATACCTAAGTGTGTTTTGTTTTGTTTTGTTTGTCTTCGTCCTATGTCTTGTATACCCAAGTGTGTTTTGTTTTGTTTTGTTTGTCTTCGTCCTATGTCTTGTATACCCAAGTGTATTTTGTTTTGTTTCGTTTGTCTTCGTCCTATGTCTTGTATACCCAAGTGTGTTTTGTTTTGTTTTGTTTGTCTTCGTCCTATGTCTTGTATACTCAAGTGTGTTTTGTTTTGTTTTGTTTGTCTTCGTCCTATGTCTTGTGTACCCAAGTGTGTTTTGTTTTGTTTTGTTTGTCTTCGTCCTATATCTTGTATACCCATGTGTGTTTTGCTTTGTTTTGTTTGTCTTCGTCCTATGTCTTGTATACCCAAGTGTGTTTTGTTTTGTTTTGTTTGTCTTCGTCCTATGTCTTGTATACCCAAGTGTGTTTTGTTTTGTTTTGTTTGTCTTCGTCCTATGTCTTGTATACCCAAGTGTGTTTTGTTTTGTTTGTCTTCGTCCTATGTCTTGTATACCTAAGTGTGTTTTGTTTTGTTTTGTTTGTCTTCGTCCTATGTCTTGCATACCCAAGTGTGTTTTGTTTTGTTTTGTTTGTCTTCGTCCTATGTCTTGTATACCCAAGTGTGTTTTGTTTTGTTTTGTTTGTCTTCGTCCTATGTCTTATGTACCCAAGTGTGTTTTGTTTTGTTTTGTTTGTCTTCGTCCTATGTCTTGTATACCCAAGTGTGTTTTGTTTTGTTTTGTTTGTCTTCGTCCTATGTCTTGTATACCTAAGTGTGTTTTGTATTGTTTTGTTTGTCTTCGTCCTATGTCTTGTATACCCAAGTGTGTTTTGTTTTGTTTTGTTTGTCTTCGTCCTATGTCTTGTATACCCAAGTGTATTTTGTTTTGTTTCGTTTGTCTTCGTCCTATGTCTTGTATACCCAAGTGTGTTTTGTTTTGTTTTGTTTGTCTTCGTCCTATGTCTTGTATACTCAAGTGTGTTTTGTTTTGTTTTGTTTGTCTTCGTCCTATGTCTTGTGTACCCAAGTGTGTTTTGTTTTGTTTTGTTTGTCTTCGTCCTATATCTTGTATACCCATGTGTGTTTTGCTTTGTTTTGTTTGTCTTCGTCCTATGTCTTGTATACCCAAGTGTGTTTTGTTTTGTTTTGTTTGTCTTCGTCCTATGTCTTGTATACCCAAGTGTGTTTTGTTTTGTTTTGTTTGTCTTCGTCCTATGTCTTGTATACCCAAGTGTGTTTTGTTTTGTTTGTCTTCGTCCTATGTCTTGTATACCCAAGTGTGTTTTGTTTTGTTTTGTTTGTCTTCGTCCTATGTCTTGTATACCCAAGTGTGTTTTGTTTTGTTTGGTTTGTCTTCGTCCTATGTCTTGTATACCCAAGTGTGTTTTGTTTTGTTTGTCTTCGTCCTATGTCTTGTATACCCAAGTGTGTTTTGCTTTGTTTTGTTTGTCTTCGTCCTATGTCTTGTATACCCAAGTGTGTTTTGTTTTGTTTTGTTTGTCTTCGTCCTATGTCTTGTATACCCAAGTGTGTTTAGTTTTGTTTGTCTTCGTCCTATGTCTTGTATACCCAAGTGTGTTTTGTTTTGTTTTGTTTGTCTTCGTCCTATGTCTTGTATACCCAAGTGTGTTTTGTTTTGTTTGGTTTGTCTTCGTCCTATGTCTTGTATACCCAAGTGTGTTTTGCTTTGCTTTGTTTGTCTTCGTCCTATGTCTTGTATACCTAAGTGTGTTTTGTTTTGTTTTGTTTGTCTTCGTCCTATGTCTTGTATACCCAAGTGTGTTTTGCTTTGTTTTGTTTGTCTTCGTCCTATGTCTTGTATACCCAAGTGTGTTTTGCTTTGTTTTGTTTGTCTTCGTCCTATGTCTTGTATACCCAAGTGTGTTTTGTTTTGTTTTGTTTGTCTTCGTCCTATGTCTTGTATACCCAAGTGTGTTTTGCTTTGTTTTGTTTGTCTTCGTCCTATGTCTTATGTACCCAAGTGTGTTTTGTTTTGTTTTGTTTGTCTTCGTCCTATGTCTTGTATACCCAAGTGTGTTTTGTTTTGTTTTGTTTGTCTTCGTCCTATGTCTTGTATACCTAAGTGTGTTTTGTTTTGTTTTGTTTGTCTTCGTCCTATGTCTTGTATACCCAAGTGTGTTTTGTTTTGTTTTGTTTGTCTTCGTCCTATATCTTGTATACCCAAGTGTGTTTTGTTTTGTTTTGTTTGTCTTCGTCCTATGTCTTGTATACCCAAGTGTGTTTTGTTTTGTTTTGTTTGTCTTCGTCCTATGTCTTGTATACCCAAGTGTGTTTTGTTTTGTTTTGTTTGTCTTCGTCCTATGTCTTGTGTACCCAAGTATGTTTTGTTTTGTTTTGTTTGTCTTCGTCCTATATCTTGTATACCCATGTGTGTTTTGCTTTGTTTTGTTTGTCTTCGTCCTATGTCTTGTATACCCAAGTGTGTTTTGTTTTGTTTTGTTTGTCTTCGTCCTGTGTCTTGTATACCCAAGTGTGTTTTGCTTTGTTTGTCTTCGTCCTATGTCTTGTATACCCAAGTGTGTTTTGTTTTGTTTTGTTTGTCTTCGTCCTATGTCTTGTATACCCAAGTGTGTTTTGTTTTGTTTGGTTTGTCTTCGTCCTATGTCTTGTATACTCAAGTGTGTTTTGTTTTGTTTATCTTCGTCCTATGTCTTGTATACCCAAGTGTGTTTTGCTTTGTTTTGTTTGTCTTCGTCCTATGTCTTGTATACCCAAGTGTGTTTTGTTTTGTTTTGTTTGTCTTCGTCCTATGTCTTGTATACCCAAGTGTGTTTTGTTTTGTTTGTCTTCGTCCTATGTCTTGTATACCCAAGTGTGTTTTGTTTTGTTTTGTTTGTCTTCGTCCTATGTCTTGTATACCCAAGTGTGTTTTGTTTTGTTTTGTTTGTCTTCGTCCTATGTCTTGTATACCCAAGTGTGTTTTGCTTTGTTTTGTATGTCTTCGTCCTATGTCTTGTATACCTAAGTGTGTTTTGTTTTGTTTTGTTTGTCTTCGTCCTATGTCTTGTATACCCAAGTGTGTTTTGCTTTGTTTTGTTTGTCTTCGTCCTATGTCTTGTATACCCAAGTGTGTTTTGCTTTGTTTTGTTTGTCTTCGTCCTATGTCTTGTATACCCAAGTGTGTTTTGTTTTGTTTTGTTTGTCTTCGTCCTATGTCTTATGTACCCAAGTGTGTTTTGTTTTGTTTTGTTTGTCTTCGTCCTATGTCTTGTATACCCAAGTGTGTTTTGTTTTGTTTGTCTTCGTCCTATGTCTTGTATACCCAAGTGTGTTTTGTTTTGTTTGGTTTGTCTTCGTCCTATGTCTTGTATACCCAAGTGTGTTTTGTTTTGTTTTGTTTGTCTTCGTCCTATGTCTTGTATACCCAAGTGTCTTTTGTTTTGTTTTGTTTGTCTTCGTCCTATGTCTTGTATACCTAAGTGTGTTTTGTTTTGTTTTGTTTGTCTTCGTCCTATGTCTTGTATACCCAAGTGTGTTTTGTTTTGTTTTGTTTGTCTTCGTCCTATGTCTTGTATACCCAAGTGTGTTTTGTTTTGTTTTGTTTGTCTTCGTCCTATGTCTTATGGACCCAAGTGTGTTTTGTTTTGTTTTGTTTGTCTTCGTCCTATGTCTTGTATACTCAAGTGTGTTTTGTTTTGTTTTGTTTGTCTTCGTCCTATGTCTTGTGTACCCAAGTGTGTTTTGTTTTGTTTTGTTTGTCTTCGTCCTATATCTTGTATACCCATGTGTGTTTTGCTTTGTTTTGTTTGTCTTCGTCCTATGTCTTGTATACCCAAGTGTGTTTTGTTTTGTTTTGTTTGTCTTCGTCCTATGTCTTGTATACCCAAGTGTCTTTTGTTTTGTTTTGTTTGTCTTCGTCCTATGTCTTGTATACCCAAGTGTGTTTTGTTTTGTTTGTCTTCGTCCTATGTCTTGTATACCCAAGTGTGTTTTGTTTTGTTTTGTTTGTCTTCGTCCTATGTCTTGTATACCCAAGTGTGTTTTGTTTTGTTTGGTTTGTCTTCGTCCTATGTCTTGTATACCCAAGTGTGTTTTGTTTTGTTTGTCTTCGTCCTATGTCTTGTATACCCAAGTGTGTTTTGCTTTGTTTTGTTTGTCTTCGTCCTATGTCTTGTATACCCAAGTGTGTTTTGTTTTGTTTTGTTTGTCTTCGTCCTATGTCTTGTATACCCAAGTGTGTTTTGTTTTGTTTGTCTTCGTCCTATGTCTTGTATACCCAAGTGTGTTTTGTTTTGTTTTGTTTGTCTTCGTCCTATGTCTTGTATACCCAAGTGTGTTTTGTTTTGTTTGGTTTGTCTTCGTCCTATGTCTTGTATACCCAAGTGTGTTTTGCTTTGTTTTGTTTGTCTTCGTCCTATGTCTTGTATACCTAAGTGTGTTTTGTTTTGTTTTGTTTGTCTTCGTCCTATGTCTTGTATACCCAAGTGTGTTTTGCTTTGTTTTGTTTGTCTTCGTCCTATGTCTTGTATACCCAAGTGTGTTTTGCTTTGTTTTGTTTGTCTTCGTCCTATGTCTTGTATACCCAAGTGTGTTTTGTTTTGTTTTGTTTGTCTTCGTCCTATGTCTTGTATACCTAAGTGTGTTTTGTTTTGTTTTGTTTGTCTTCGTCCTATGTCTTGTATACCCAAGTGTGTTTTGTTTTGTTTTGTTTGTCTTCGTCCTATATCTTGTATACCCAAGTGTGTTTTGTTTTGTTTTGTTTGTCTTCGTCCTATGTCTTGTATACCCAAGTGTGTTTTGTTTTGTTTTGTTTGTCTTTGTCCTATGTCTTGTATACCCAAGTGTGTTTTGTTTTGTTTTGTTTGTCTTCGTCCTATGTCTTGTGTACCCAAGTGTGTTTTGTTTTGTTTTGTTTGTCTTCGTCCTATATCTTGTATACCCATGTGTGTTTTGCTTTGTTTTGTTTGTCTTCGTCCTATGTCTTGTATACCCAAGTGTGTTTTGTTTTGTTTTGTTTGTCTTCGTCCTTTGTCTTGTATACCCAAGTGTGTTTTGTTTTGTTTTGTTTGTCTTCGTCCTGTGTCTTGTATACCCAAGTGTGTTTTGTTTTGTTTGTCTTCGTCCTATGTCTTGTATACCCAAGTGTGTTTTGTTTTGTTTTGTTTGTCTTCGTCCTATGTCTTGTATACCCAAGTGTGTTTTGTTTTGTTTGGTTTGTCTTCGTCCTATGTCTTGTATACTCAAGTGTGTTTTGTTTTGTTTGTCTTCGTCCTATGTCTTGTATACCCAAGTGTGTTTTGCTTTGTTTTGTTTGTCTTCGTCCTATGTCTTGTATACCCAAGTGTGTTTTGTTTTGTTTTGTTTGTCTTCGTCCTATGTCTTGTATACCCAAGTGTGTTTTGTTTTGTTTGTCTTCGTCCTATGTCTTGTATACCCAAGTGTGTTTTGTTTTGTTTTGTTTGTCTTCGTCCTATGTCTTGTATACCCAAGTGTGTTTTGTTTTGTTTTGTTTGTCTTCGTCCTATGTCTTGTATACCCAAGTGTGTTTTGCTTTGTTTTGTTTGTCTTCGTCCTATGTCTTGTATACCTAAGTGTGTTTTGTTTTGTTTTGTTTGTCTTCGTCCTATGTCTTGTATACCCAAGTGTGTTTTGCTTTGTTTTGTTTGTCTTCGTCCTATGTCTTGTATACCCAAGTGTGTTTTGCTTTGTTTTGTTTGTCTTCGTCCTATGTCTTGTATACCCAAGTGTGTTTTGTTTTGTTTTGTTTGTCTTCGTCCTATGTCTTGTATACCCAAGTGTGTTTTGCTTTGTTTTGTTTGTCTTCGTCCTATGTCTTGTGTACCCAAGTGTGTTTTGTTTTGTTTTGTTTGTCTTCGTCCTATGTCTTGTATACCCAAGTGTGTTTTGTTTTGTTTTGTTTGTCTTCGTCCTATGTCTTGTATACCCAAGTATGTTTTGCTTTGTTTTGTTTGTCTTCGTCCTATGTCTTGTATACCCAAGTGTGGTTTGCTTTGTTTTGTTTGTCTTCGTCCTATGTCTTGTATACCCAAGTGTGTTTTGTTTTGTTTTGTTTGTCTTCGTCCTATGTCTTATGTACCCAAGTGTGTTTTGTTTTGTTTTGTTTGTCTTCGTCCTATGTCTTGTATACCCAAGTGTGTTTTGTTTTGTTTTGTTTGTCTTCGTCCTATGTCTTGTATACCCAAGTGTGTTTTGTTTTGTTTTGTTTGTCTTCGTCCTATGTCTTGTATACCCAAGTGTGTTTTGTTTTGTTTTGTTTGTCTTCGTCCTATGTCTTGTATACCCAAGTGTGTTTTGTTTTGTTTGGTTTGTCTTCGTCCTATGTCTTGTATACCCAAGTGTGTTTTGTTTTGTTTTGTTTGTCTTCGTCCTATGTCTTGTATACCCAAGTGTGTTTTGTTTTGTTTTGTTTGTCTTCGTCCTATGTCTTGTATACCCAAGTATGTTTTGTTTTGTTTTGTTTGTCTTCGTCCTATGTCTTGTATACCCAAGTGTGTTTTGTTTTGTTTTGTTTGTCTTCGTCCTATGTCTTGTATACCCAAGTGTGTTGTGTTTTGTTTTGTTTGTCTTCGTCCTATGTCTTGTATACCCAAGTGTGTTTTGTTTTGTTTTGTTTGTCTTCGTCCTATGTCTTGTATACCCATGTGTGTTTTGTTTTGTTTGGTTTGTCTTCGTCCTATGTCTTGTATACCCAAGTGTGTTTTGCTTTGTTTTGTTTGTCTTCGTCCTATGTCTTGTATACCCAAGTGTGTTTTGTTTTGTTTTGTTTGTCTTCGTCCTATGTCTTGTGTACCCAAAGTTGCCAGTTTCTCTGGATTGTCCATTTTTGATTGCCTAATCGTTGTTCTCTAACGTTTATTTACACCTTCTGTCGAAATTTTTACCAAACTAATAAAAATATATAATTTTGCATATCAGATGGAGTTATGTCAATGTCACATTTGGTGTTCTTTTCAGAAATATTGAGACGTAAATTGTCAGAACTATTATAGACTATTGTTTACACCTTCAAGAATAAAATTCCTTAAAAACTAATCAAACTATTTTTTTTTGGATCTCGTTTGGGACTATTGTCAAGGTCATATTTCTATTGACCAATCAAATGGTTGAAATATGTAATAGTATATATGTTTTCGAAATAGAAAAATCAAGAGCTTCCAATATTGTTTAAAATCCAATATGTCAACGCGAATTGATAAAAATGAACTGAGAAGAGTTTGAAGATGCCAAAGAGATAATCAGAATCAGTAACTCGAAGAAGAACAGACAACACAATGACCAAAAGAAAAAGAACAAACAACGATCTACAAAACATACACATAAAACTAAAGATTCGAGTAACACGAACCCCACTGTGAACCAAGGATGAACTTAGGTGCTCCGGAAGGATATGCAGTTCTTGCTCCACTAGTACCACCTGTCGTGGTAATCTAGTTACAAACCCGGTGATAAGTCATGAATGCAGAAAGGACCTGGAAGTGTTTACGACAAGCTAAACATATCCGTGATCATTTGTGACACAGATATCCCGTAACGGCCTATGTTGGCGACCGTAAAAAAAGTGATGACTTCAACTTAACCAAGAGATTTAGTAGCTTCCTTGTTAGCAGCAACCCTCTATCACGGAAATCATGATAGGAACCACAAGCTCTAGAATATCGTTATCAACTGATATGCAGGTGCTGCTGGAATGTTGCTACATATAAATGGAAAGTTCACAATGGGAAAATTGAAATCATCTCTTTTGTTTGTCGTAAAGTTTCGTTCTTAACCACCCCTCACTGTCAATTTGGAGGTGTAGGACAAGGTAATTTATACGTAATCTTGGGATTTTGATTGTCCAAACTGGCTCTGCATTATCTACATATTTCGTTTTGTTGTTTTACTGTGCAATACCGAAAGCGAAAAAAAAAATGAATAGATAAAAAAAGCAGACAGGTCGTGTGTATGTAGATAATGTAATTCGTTGTGGAGCATTATTATGGAGGTTTGAGCAATCTTACGAAATGACTTGATAATTTCTTTTCTTATTTGTAATAATGACAGGTTTTCTTTACCCAGATAATCTCATTTTTCTGTCTGGTTTAATTTAATTCTCTGTTCAATTTATGCTATAGATTTTTATTATTGCTGTTAAATTAATTCTTTTTCTATCTTCTCTGTGAATTTCATTTCATTACCCCAAGAAGTAAGGGGTATATTTGTTATTAAAGCAGCAGTGGAAATGCAAAATAATCTGCCATTTTGTCACTAATGGAGAGCACTTGTATGTATTTTCCCGGTAAAATCGGCTATTTTCTAGAAAATGGTGGAATCTGAATGATCAATCATCATATTTTCAAAGTATTTTAAAATACAATTTGCTTGGCCTACATTCCAGAAACGGTCAGGAACTGTGATGACGATTATGTCAACAAACCGGAAAGATAAAAATATTTGGGGAATATCATCGATGGAAACATATTTAACAAGCATAATGATCAGGAAAAAAAGACATTAGTAAAAAGGATCTTTTTTACTTGCATGGAATTTATTCAATTCAAACTTCTCTTTTTAATCTCATCTTGTAATTTTGACGTTGAAAAGAATTCCCTCTGTGTTTATGTACGCTATGAATATACAGAATGACGTCATTGGTCTCGTGCTGTGCCAGAATTGTATATCAAAACAAGTGACAGACTTTATTGCATGACCGAGCAGATGTCACGTCACGATATAACAGACTGAATGTAATAATAAGTATTTGATGTTAATAATACATAATAAAACGGAGGTCTACAAACAAGTACAAAAACAATAAAGTACATCAAAAACATTAATTATTCTCGTGTGTCCACTTTTCGTGGACCTAAGCATTATCGTGAAAATAACAATAAAATCAACAAATAAAATAAAATATGGAATTGCTTACCTTTAACACTGATATCTCATCCTTTTATCCACATATCCTCAGAAAAATACATGCGGAATTTAATACAATAATAAACGATAATAGTGAAGCCGTATAAACAAAGTTAGGGGACCGGAAGAGTCTACTTTTCGTGGGTATGTCTCAAATTGTTCTTCAAGGCCAAGGAAATCACAAAAACTGCATTGGCCTCAAAGTTGTATGACGTCATACAGTGACTAAAAATACGTACGCACGCTGACAGAAGTAAACATTGGAATTCTGACTGCAGAAACTTAATTTCTGGATGATTAAACGTAGGCAAAATTTGGTAATAGTAAAATTTGTTAAAAAATTCATAGTTGTGATGAAATTATAAGTAAATTTACCTGTTTTGGCCGCATATTGTACTGGAAATGTCAATAAACACCAGCGACGTTCCGCTTCCTAGATACAGCTAAAACTCTCGTAAATGTGACGTCACGATCGAAATCTCGAGACTTCCGGAAAATCCACGAAAAGAGAACCCCCACGAAAACTGGACCTTGCACGATAAATGTTGTCTCAATATTTTTCTCAGGCTTTGAACAATTTTGGAAAAGCAATGACATTTATAGTTAGACGACGATGCGGTCAACGCGGTGGTCAAATAACCGTTGGCTATGGCTTGCATATATGTTTATTATTATTAAGATAAATAAAACAGACCAAAGACACAAACATAATAAACGATAATATTAGAAAGAAAGTATTTATAGAACAGATCTTATTGCATTGACTGTTGGGAAATATTTAACGAGTTAAATATAAATGAAAAGTACAAATATAGAGACAACTGCAATATATTCAAATTGTTCATGAATAAGGACGATATTAAAACAATAAGAAGAAGAAGAATAAATACAAAGCAAACAGCGGGTTATGAATATTTGCATTGTTCGTGAAATATTTCACGAGATAGTACAATTGAGACCAACGAAAAATATGCAAATTGCTCGAGAAAAAGGACGATATTAAAACAATAACATAAAAATAATAATAATAAATACAAAGCAAACAGCGAGTTATGAATATTTGTATTGTTCATAGGATGATATTTGTAAGAGTATTCGTATATGTACAGTCAAATCTTCCCATGCAATCACCTCTATTAAGCAGTCACTTGTATTAAAAGGTCACATTTTATTTGCCCTGTCATAAAAACTTTCATATGAATAAGGGTAATAACAAAATTACCGAACTCCGAACAATCTTACAAAGGGAAAGTCACAACTCGTAATTATATAAACAGACAAAATCAGTCAACAACCGGAAAACTGTGAAAACCGTAATGACCCTGACTTGGTACAGGCATTTCTAAAGAAATGGTGGGTTGAATCAGATTTTAAGGCGCCAAACCTCCCGCTCTCATTACGGTACAAAGGTTCCGGCTGTCACTATAACAGTATTTAAATACAGGAACAAAATAGGTAAAATAGTTGTCAAAGCAGTACCATATTCGGTGACGTAAATGTCAAAAATATTTTTACGTCACACATTGATAAAAAAAAACATCCTTGACATTTTTCTTGACTTCTTTATCTTTATACATTTTCACTATATGAAAATGCATCGCTTATAATCGTTTCTGCAGAGACGGAATTGAACCTCTTTTGAAAGGTCACATGTATTATAAGACCACATTTTCTTTCTCCCAAAAGTGACCTCTTAACTCATGTTTGAATGTACATGTATATATCCCCATTTTGTGTGCTACAACTAGATTTGCTTTTGTAATTAGATATTAAACAAAATACATAAAGCAAATAAAATCAAAGATATATAAGCAATATTAAAATTTGTCTGTCAGCTATTAAAATAGAGTTCGAACTATCATGGTACCTTTGAGGAAATATCAAATAAATATGTTTAAGATAAATGAGCCAGAAGGTGCAGAACATCGTCGAATTTTGTAACGTCAGCTTAAATTCCAGCAAGTGTGGGTAGTGGAGATCAAGATTAACAATGACAACGACATAGATGACTATGGAACAGACGAATAGAAAGTCCCATATATTCATACCACCAGTGAATCGGGAAAAAAGCCTGTTGGTAAAACACATAGTTGACTTGGTCAAGTAAACCAAGCAAACGTATATTATTACGTTTTAGTTCAAGGTAAAACTGTAATTGCAGCAATGCTTATCAATGTGAACATTAATGTTTTTATAAAAGTTACCGTCGTATGTTTATACATGTAGTAGGATTTAAAAACGTGCTTTTGTTTATGTAAAGCACGTGTATTTGTTTATATATTGTCACGTGTGTTGTTTGTATATGGTTAAGAGGGGTTCATTCATTGGTATTAAATATGATACGATATAGGTGTATTGATTCACACACCCACCCACCCACCCTAAATATATGTATAATAATAAAATCACACACAAACACACACGTGATGAGAATTTTATGTACATTTTTTGTTTTATGTTTTTTGTAATTAACTGTTATTGAAAGCTCATTTATAGCAATGTATGTTAGATAACGTTTACTTACAGTTGCTTTTCTTTTGTAGATTGGATTTTTGTATGTACTGTATAACCTATGTTACCTGCAGCGTCCAAGACAGACATTTTGATCTTTATTGTAATAAAGTAGAGCTTTGCTGTACGCTGTTTGGCGAGCTGATCCTATAAACAGGTGTTGAGTTTTATTTTATAAATTATTTATGTTCGTCTGAGTTCACGAAGTAGAACATAATTGTTTTTAATTTGTAATACGATCATTGGATGACACGTCTTTCTTGATACTCGGAATTTATGACTAAATCGCTTTTGTTAATGTTATAGAGAGATAGAAGAATATTGACATTAAATACCCACTTAAGCTATTATTTGTAAAATACCCCATTGGAAATAAGGTGAAAAGCTTTGCATGGGTTATCTTTGGTTGACTATTATCAACATTTAATTAAGTGGCATAAAAATTCCAATCAATAATTATAATTTTATGTTTTATTTTTAGATGAATTAGAATTGTTTTTATCACTTGTTTGAACTGTTAATATATGTTTAACCTAAATATATTTTACACTTCACCTTTTACAGTTTACTTTATGCTATATTAGAATGTATGCTGCTTGAGAGACTATAGACTGGTTTAGTGATAGCTTGTTACTTAACAACTTGCGACAAACATGTCGTGCATATTCAGGATTAAATCAATTTCAACAATATATTTAAAAAAAAAAATTAAATTAAAAAAAAACACTATAAAGAAAAAGAGGAAGAATGAGACCACCGGCGCAGCGACATATGACTGCCACAGTATGGGTAATATGGTATGGATATAAAGAATACTGCGATAGTACTTTCATTCGTGGATGGCAATTTTCGTGGTTTAATGAAAATTCCTTTCTTCGTGGGCTCCTTAATTCGTGGTTTCATACTTGGCTCAAAATAATAATATGGACATTTTGCATTTCGTCGTGTATTGTATAACGTTTTTTTTTATTAACCATGAAATCCACGAAAATCGGTACTCCACGAATAACAAGACCTTCACAGTAGTATGTTGTGGTGGCTGTAATGTGCCACTCTTTTACCGGATTATCAACAATCATTTCGATAAATAGGCGGTGTTGTTTTCATTGTTGTAATCGTGGCTTACTTAAACTTAGTTATTGTCTCATCTGTATAGGTCCTTTTGTTTTATTGCTCCCAAACACTTTTAAATTATTCACCTTTCCTATCTTGCCATCTTGAGCGTATCTGATGAAGGTTATTACGTACCTGATGAAGGTTATTACGTACCTGATGAAGGTTATTACGTACCTGATGGAGGTTATTACGTACCTGATGGAGGTTATTACGTACCTGATGAAGGTTATTACGTACCTGATGGAGGTTATTACGTACCTGATGAAGGTTATTACGTACCTGATGGAGGTTATTACGTACCTGATGAAGGTTATTACGTACCTGATGGAGGTTATTACGTACCTGATGAAGGTTATTACGTACCCGATGGAGGTTATTACGTATCTGATGAAGGTTATTACGTACCCGATGGAGGTTATTACGTACCTGATGAAGGTTATTACGTACCTGATGGAGGTTATTACGTACCTGATGAAGGTTATTACGTACCTGATGAAGGTTATTACGTACCTGATGGAGGTTATTACGTACCTGATGAAGGTTATTACGTACCTGATGAAGGTTATTACGTATCTGATGGAGGTTATTACGTATCTGATGGAGGTTATTACGTATCTGATGGAGGTTATTACGTATCTGATGAAGGTTATTACGTATCTGATGAAGGTTATTACGTACCTGATGAAGGTTATTACGTACCTGATGAAGGTTATTACGTACCTGATGAAGGTTATTACGTACCTGATGAAGGTTATTACGTACCTGATGAAGGTTATTACGTATCTGATGGAGGTTATTACGTATCTGATGAAGGTTATTACGTATCTGATGAAGGTTATTACGTACCTGATGAAGGTTATTACGTATCTGATGGAGGTTATTACGTACCTGATGAAGGTTATTACGTACCTGATGAAGGTTATTACGTACCTGATGAAGGTTATTACGTATCTGATGGAGGTTATTACGTATCTGATGGAGGTTATTACGTATCTGATGGAGGTTATTACGTACCTGATGGAGGTTATTACGTATCTGATGAAGGTTATTCCAGAAACGCGTCGTGTACACTAAATTTGATATCTACGTTCTTTAATTTTCTTAATTTTGGTATTTTCTTTTCATTACACTAAATTATGTTTTTTGTCGTGTCATCATATTCTTCTGTTCCATAATCTGACATATCTTGTAAATTAGATACCAATAGTTCATGAAAAATGTGATGCATAATTTAATGAAGCTTACAACAAATCTCCGATATTTTAATATAAAGTCAACATTAAAAGGGAAACGGTAATATTTAGAAAATAATAAACAAGACCTATGGTATGTATAAAGCAAATCAGATTTGACTATCAGGAAGCTTTTTTCTGTAAGTTCTGTTTGAATATCAATTCTCATGGTTTATGAAAGGTACCATAAAACATGAAAATAAATGCCACAAAAAGTATACATTGCGTGCTGTAAATTATGTTTAGCATTGCATTTATGGTATGTTTGTATTTAAAGAACGATGAAATCTAAGGATTTTGACTTATTGTAATAAAAGTTCGATAAAAGTAAAATAACAAAAAAAAATTTGCAGTGGTGATAGAAAAAACTAATTCAGTGAAGTTATATCAAAATAAAGATTAGAGCCAAAAAACCTATTTAACCCCGCTACTTTTTATTGAAAGCATGTACCAAGCCAGGAAAATCAACGGTCATGTACATGTGTGCTAGAGATTTCTAGTTTGCCTCTTTCTAAAATTTTGAAACCATTCTGACTGTGGTATTTCTTAATTGTTCATTTTACCAAAAATCCGAACCTCCCACAGAAACTAAAATATTGCTGCAAGTGGCATTAAACACCATAACCCTAACTCCCTTCCCCCACAGAAACTTGGTGTGAGAGCAATAAACTTCTCCTGCTCTATTCATAGCGCCCATTACGGCCTCCTCATTAACAAGGTCAGTATCTGGTACAAGTAGCTGATAGCAACACAGAAATCCAATATTTGTTTAGGAGTGAACATATATGCAAGCAGTTAAGATACGGAAATATCGTAATGGTCTACTTATCTTGCTTAAATATCATAAGCATCGAGAAACAAGATAGCTATCAGATCAGGAAAATATCCATACAAAGGAAACGATATATAACATGATTCCTGGAAACACTGCAGTATAGATTTACATTAGAGTGATATAGTATGTCGTTAGAAGATCAATGTTCTGCTTTGTTACAATTTAAACAGTTGTTCTCTAGCTCTGTATTTACCACTAGTTGTATTTTTGTCCATTTAAGTATCAATTTATTTATGTCGTAATGACGGCGATAATTGACAAAGATCGATTTCAGTCTAGTTAAAGTGTCGGTTAAGTAGCTGACACCAACAATTATACAAAAGCTACCTTTATGGTTAGAGAGCGGATGTACATTGTTGTATGAAAAGGTTGGTCATAGAAAAAACATATTTTATCACCCTACATTTGCATTAAATTTAGTGCCTCTTGTTACCCGTTTATGAGGGGTAAAATTTATTTCTCCGGAACCAGTTCATATCGCACCCACTTTGCTTTGTAAATTAATCTCATTCACAGCATCATAAACGTTACAACAATTTTGTGTTTCATTGCCAGTTAATTGGTACGAGGTAAAAATAGGTCTTCAAAATGTTCATGTCTCCCCGACATTAAATATTTTTTTGTTATCAGCAGTAATGCTTGAATTCAAAATTGGATGTCAATCAAATTCGCCATTTGTTTTCAGTATAACTAAGTTGGGCAGCGTAAAATACGGAATAATACGCTATCGGTAATATAATATGAGTTTATGATGATGAAGAAAACACATCTTGATGAATTTCATGTAAAATAAACGTAAAAGTCGTAACCAGGAAATAAATAGCAGCGCGGTTTCTTTAATACATTTTGTGATTATACTCCCATTAAATTAATCGTATTGATATATTTCAACAAATGTTAAAGCCGACTTGCAATTGACTTAATAAGTGATATGAGTCGTATTATTGTGGTTGAAGTGAGTATTTGATCAAATAAACATTTGTTACGTCACAACAAATCAATGGGCTTTTAATACCACTCGGTATAATAACACTAAAAAGACATGCATATCATGAATTGCCCATATAAAACTAAAGGTGTAAAAGAGCCATCATGCTTTGTTTTATAAGATAGATAGGTAAAAGTGACACATTGTCGTGTCGTTATTATATTGTTCTCTTACATTCATTACAGTTATGGGTGTAAGATATGATTAATTGATATTAAATCTTTTAGAAGTAACGGTTATGATTTTTTTTTTATCTACAGAGTAATGGTCTTGAACCAGCAGATTCCACCTTCATAGCTAGTAGTCAGTTAACTACGAGCATTCATTTACCTTTCTATTGTACTGTCCATGTATTTGCTACAATTCATTTTTGTGATAATATATTGTCGTTTTGAGTTGAATCGAATATGTGTAGGTTTTCTATCAGTTGTTCATTTATGTATTGCCGTTGGAGATCCAATTATCAAGAGGAGGTGGTTGTCATCCCAATAACCGGCGTCACCCCGCCACGTTTTTGTTCCTGTCTTAAGCTAGGACATGGATTTCCAACGTCAAATCTCATGATCTTTTTTATATTCAGGTGAGAGGTGATTGCTCGTTTTGTTAATCATAGTGGAATTTTCAAAACACAACAAATTAAAACAAACTCTATGTTAAGGGTTAGAACAATTAGGTCTCTAGTACAAGGTCGGATTCACAAACTCAAAAATTGTGTTGATAGTCGACCTAAGTCTGTATTTAAAGACCAAGAAGCTGTTAAGTGTCTTTCTTCTCCTAATGACAAATATTTTATCATTCCTGCGGACAAGCTTCCAACAATATCGTGTTTGTATGTAAATCATATTACTTCGAATGCATAATCAAGGAATTAGGCATAAATAGCAACACCGCTAGTAATACCACATACAAACCAACTTCGTTCGACAAAGATGAAATCCTAGCTAACCACAGATCCTTCATGAGTCTGAGGATTTACCCTATTTATATTGGATACCAAAACTCCATAAGACACCATACAAAGAAAGGTACATAGCGGGATCATCAACTTGTTCGACGAAAGAATTGTCTATTCACCTGACAAAGATTCTGTCTGCAGTAAAAGAGGGACAACAGAAATATTGTGAAACTGTTTACTCGCGTAGTGGCATAAATCACATGTGGATTTTGAAAAACTCTAAAGATCTTTTGGATAACCTTAACTCAAGATCTTTCTCTCAGGTATCCGCTATTAAAGCTTTTGATTTTTCAACTCTATATACCACCCTACCGCATGATATATTTCAACAAATGTTAAAGCCGACTCGCAATTGACTTAAAAAGTGATATGTGTCGTATTATTGTGGTTGGAGTGAGTATTTGATCAAATAAACATTTGTTACGTCACAACAAATCAATGGGCTTTTAATACCACTCGGTATAATAACACTAAAAAGACATGCATATCATGAATTGCCCATATAAAACTAAAGGTGTAAGAGAGCCATCATGCTTTGTTTTATAAGGTAAATAGGTAAAAGTGACACATTGTCGTGTCGTTATTATATTGTTCTCTTACATTTATTACAGTTATGGGTGTAAAATATGATTAATTGATATTAAATCTTTTAGAAGTATCGGTTATGATTTTTTTTATCTAGAGAGTAATGGTCTTGAACCAGCAGATTCTACCTTCATAGCTAATTGTCAGTTAACTACGAGCATTCAGTGTCCTCCTATTCTACTGTCCATGTTTTTGCTACGATATTTTTGTGTGATAATATATTGTCTTTTTGAGTTCAAACGAATATGTGCAGGTTTTCTATCGTTTGTTCATATAGGTATTGCCGTTAGAGGTCCATTTATTAAGAAGAGAGGTTCTCTGTGTGCTGTCACCTTACCATGGCAACTTTAAAATTTGCTGTGAAACGTTGTGTTCCGGGAGAGCCCATACTCTAAAAATGGATCGTCATCTCTAGACATTTTATTTTAAAGGACATGCATAAATCCCGACTTTAACATATGTAAATGCAGCAAAATAACAAATTAAATCAATGCTAAAATAATCCTTGATTATTAACATTCAAAACGCAAGAAAGTAAAATAAACTCCTATGTTAAATAGGAACTACTTTCACATAATATATTCTAAGATCTGAATAGTTGAAATCGTGTTATTCTACCAACAGAGCAAATAAAATAAAAAGATTGATAAGCTCGATTTAAAAGTGTGGAAACATGTATTGATTGATTGGTTGGTGTTTAACGCCAATTTTGGCAGTATTTCAGCATTATTGTGGCGCTTCAAAAAATGTATGAGGAACGATAAATGTTTTGTTGGATAACATCAGGATTTATGCATACCTACTTGTTGTAAGAGTGGAACGAAATGGAAGACAAAAATAACAAATCGTCAGAATGGTCCCAATATCCAATCGGAAAGTCTTAGAAACAGAGGCAAAATCAATACCCCTAGCACTCGTATAAATGACCGCTCATTCTCCTGGTGTAGTACAGACAAATCAGTAAAAAGTGTCGGGGTTAAGCTATTCTCTTAGCGGTAAGAAGAAGAGTTTGAAGATACCAAAGGGGTAATGGTTGAATATTTGGCTGCATGCATTATTGCCCAACTAGAAGACCTGATGTACCACCAGACGATTTATTGAAAATATATGCATGTTCAACTGTTTCATACGGATGGTGTAATATTTAGTATTATTAAAAAAAAAGACTTTTTCTCTCAAATATTAGTCATGAAGCTGATTTCCGACTTCATACTAAATAAATTCTTACACACATTTAGGCTTCAGTTGTATTTAAATCCAATGGGGTAGAAGGAAAGAACTATGAAATATATATTTGCCACTTCTCCACTAATCATGCATCATTACGGGACAAGAAAAAAGATTGATTGCTGTCTAATGCATTAAACCTATATTATTCAGTAGAAAGCAGAAATTCTTCACATTTCATCAAATGTAATTTTTTCTCCCCATAATATATCCCCGATGTATGAAAGTTCATTAACCTAGCGTTTCGTCGATAATTTCGTTTAATATTATATTTTGTTTGACAAAATGCAAATTGCTCACTTTGGAAATAAAAGAGAAATCACAGTTAGGTGAAATTTGCTCCATCAATCTGACTAAAAAATCATAAAGTAAAATTTCAGTCAGTTAGTCAATATTTGTGGAATTATATTTTTGAATACGGATCGTTTTAGCGGTAATAGTATAGTTTAACCCCGACACGTTTTATTGATGTGCCTGTACTACCCCAGGAGAGTGAGAGGTCATTTATATGAGTGTTAGGTGTGCCAATTTACCTCTGTTTCTGCGATTTTCCGATTGGGTTTTGGAACCGTTCTGGCGATATGATATGTTTGTCTTCCATTTTGTTCCACTATTACAACAGGCAGGTATCTACAAAACCTGATTTTAACCAACAAAACATTCATCGTTTTTCATACAGGTTTCAAACGCCACGATATAGCTGAAATACAGCTAAAGTTGGGGTTAAACAGCAATCAATCAATCAATCAATCAATACACATTCAACACTTAATATCGACCATGTCATCAACAAACTATGTATATTGCAATGGACATAAATCACATTTAAATTTGTTTTTAATTTGCAAAACAAAACATACTTATCCAAAAGTATCAAGAAGAAAATGAGAAAACACCAGTAACATTTTGGAGTTCACCCCCAGTTTATTGGTGGGGTCCGTGTTGCTAATCTTTCTAGTTTTCTATGTTGTTGGTTTACTTGTCCTGTGTCTTGTGTGCCCAATGTAGTCAGTGTTTCTGGATTGTCCATTCTTCATTGCTCCTTCGGTTTTCTCTTACGTTTATTTAGATCCATTTATAAAAACAGACAAAAGACAAAAATAGAAAGGACCACAGCACACAAACACCAACCCAACTATGCACCAGAGTTGAATTTGAGTGTACGACTAGTAGCACCTGTTGTGTTACTCCTGTTTAAAATAATAATTCATGAAAGAGGTAAGAAGGACGGAATTGTGACTACGACACATGAAAGTTATACACATGGCTAACCAAGTATAGATGGCGACGATAAAGCTTTGGATGTTATGACTTCAACTTAACCAGTAGAAACCCGTGGTTCAGTAGCTTCAATCTTAGCAGAAACCCTCTATCAGAGATATCTTGATATAGGTATTTTATTGTCACTACAAAATGATGACTAACTGAACCAATAGAGACCCGTGGTTCAGTAGCTTCAATCTTAGCAGAAACCCTCTATCAGAGATATCTTGATATAGGTATTTTATTGTCAATACAAAATGATGACCCTAACTGAACCAATAGAGACCCGTGGTTCAGTAGCTTCAATCTTAGCAGAAACCCTCTATCATGGATATCTTGATATATGCATTTTATTGTCAATACAAAATGATGACCCTAACTGAACCAATAGAGACCCGTGGTTCAGTAGCTTCAATCTTAGCAGAAACCTTCTATCAGAGATATCTTGATATAGGTATTTTATTGTCACTACAAAATGATGACTAACTGAACCAATAGAGACCCGTGGTTCAGTAGCTTCAATCTTAGCAGAAACCCTCTATCAGAGATATCTTGATATAGGTATTTTATTGTCACTACAAAATGATGACTAACTGAACCAATAGAGACCCGTGGTTCAGTAGCTTCAATCTTAGCAGAAACCCTCTATCATGGATATCTTGATATATGCATTTTGTTGTCAATACAAAATGATGACCCTAACTGAACCAATAGAGACCCGTGGTTCAGTAGCTTCAATCTTAGCAGAAACCTTCTATCATGGATATTTTGACATATGCATTTTATTGTCACTTAGTAATATGTTTTTTCTTTACATAGGAGAATAGAAAGTATCCATTGAAAATGACTGCTAAAGTTGGCGTTAAACATCAATCAATCAATTGAAAATTAACATGAATATCAGTTGAAACCAATAAGACAATTTCAGAAACTAGTTCCAGCTAAATAATAGGAAATCATGATAATATATCTGAAACTTTAATTATAATGTTGATAAAAGCCTATGAACAATGACGGTCAACAATTTCATCAATATCAACAAAGCGTAAGCACACCTCTCATCTCAAGTCATTTATCATGAGGAAATCTAGGACCTGGCTTATGATATGCAAAACCATGTGGTGGCATGATCAAACCGTTCATGGGATCCAAAATTCCTCATCCTGTTTAACAAGTAACTGGATCTCCAACGACAACACACATATAAACAAACGATAAAAAAACCTGCACAGATTCGTTCTTAGTTAACTGACTCATAGCGAACCTGCACAGATTCGTTCTTAGTTAACTGACTCATAGCGAACCTGCACAGATTCGTTCTTAGTTAACTGACTCATAGCGAACCTGCACAGATTCGGTCTTAGTTAACTGACTCATAGCGAACCTGCACAGATTCGTTCTTAGTTAACTGACTCATAGCGAACCTGCACAGATTCGTTCTTAGTTAACTGACTCATAGCGAACCTGCACAGATTCGTTCTTAGTTAACTGACTCATAGCGAACCTGCACAGATTCGTTCTTAGTTAACTGACTCGTAGCGAACCTGCACAGATTCGTTCTTAGTTAACTGACTCATAGCGAACCTGCACAGATTCCTTCTTAGTTAACTGACTCATAGCGAACCTGCACAGATTCCTTCTTAGTTAACTGACTCATAGCGAACCTGCACAGATTCCTTCTTAGTTAACTGACTCATAGCGAACCTGCACAGATTCGTTCTTAGTTAACTGACTCATAGCGAACCTGCACAGATTCGTTCTTAGTTAACTGACTCATAGCGAACCTGCACAGATTCGGTCTTAGTTAACTGACTCATAGCGAACCTGCACAGATTCGTTCTTAGTTAACTGACTCATAGCGAACCTGCACAGATTCGTTCTTAGTTAACTGACTCATAGCGAACCTGCACAGATTCGTTCTTAGTTAACTGACTCATAGCGAACCTGCACAGATTCCTTCTTAGTTAACTGACTCATAGCGAACCTGCACAGATTCCTTCTTAGTTAACTGACTCATAGCGAACCTGCACAGATTCCTTCTTAGTTAACTGACTCATAGCGAACCTGCACAGATTCGATCTTAGTTAACTGACTCATAGCGAACCTGCACAGATTCGTTCTTAGTTAACTGACTCATAGCGAACCTGCACAGATTCGTTCTTAGTTAACTGACTCATAGCGAACCTGCACAGATTCGTTCTTAGTTAACTGACTCATAGCGAACCTGCACAGATTCGTTCTTAGTTAACTGACTCATAGCGAACCTGCACAGATTCGTTCTTAGTTAACTGACTCATAGCGAACCTGCACAGATTCGTTCTTAGTTAACTGACTCATAGCGAACCTGCACAGATTCGTTCTTAGTTAACTGACTCATAGCGAACCTGCACAGATTCGTTCTTAGTTAACTGACTCATAGCGAACCTGCACAGATTCGTTCTTAGTTAACTGACTCATAGCGAACCTGCACAGATTCGTTCTTAGTTAACTGACTCATAGCGAACCTGCACAGATTCGTTCTTAGTTAACTGACTCATAGCGAACCTGCACAGATTCGTTCTTAGTTAACTGACTCATAGCGAACCTGCACAGATTCGTTCTTAGTTAACTGACTCATAGCGAACCTGCACAGATTCGGTCTTAGTTAACTGACTCATAGCGAACCTGCACAGATTCGTTCTTAGTTAACTGACTCATAGCGAACCTGCACAGATTCGTTCTTAGTTAACTGACTCATAGCGAACCTGCACAGATTCGTTCTTAGTTAACTGACTCATAGCGAACCTGCACAGATTCCTTCTTAGTTAACTGACTCATAGCGAACCTGCACAGATTCCTTCTTAGTTAACTGACTCATAGCGAACCTGCACAGATTCCTTCTTAGTTAACTGACTCATAGCGAACCTGCACAGATTCGATCTTAGTTAACTGACTCATAGCGAACCTGCACAGATTCGTTCTTAGTTAACTGACTCATAGCGAACCTGCACAGATTCGTTCTTAGTTAACTGACTCATAGCGAACCTGCACAGATTCGTTCTTAGTTAACTGACTCATAGCGAACCTGCACAGATTCGTTCTTAGTTAACTGACTCATAGCGAACCTGCACAGATTCGTTCTTAGTTAACTGACTCATAGCGAACCTGCACAGATTCGTTCTTAGTTAACTGACTCATAGCGAACCTGCACAGATTCGTTCTTAGTTAACTGACTCATAGCGAACCTGCACAGATTCGTTCTTAGTTAACTGACTCATAGCGAACCTGCACAGATTCGTTCTTAGTTAACTGACTCATAGCGAACCTGCACAGATTCGTTCTTAGTTAACTGACTCATAGCGAACCTGCACAGATTCGTTCTTAGTTAACTGACTCATAGCGAACCTGCACAGATTCGTTCTTAGTTAACTGACTCATAGCGAACCTGCACAGATTCGTTCTTAGTTAACTGACTCATAGCGAACCTGCACAGATTCGTTCTTAGTTAACTGACTCATAGCGAACCTGCACAGATTCGTTCTTAGTTAACTGACTCATAGCGAACCTGCACAGATTCCTTCTTAGTTAACTGACTCATAGCGAACCTGCACAGATTCCTTCTTAGTTAACTGACTCATAGCGAACCTGCACAGATTCGTTCTTAGTTAACTGACTCATAGCGAACCTGCACAGATTCCTTCTTAGTTAACTGACTCATAGCGAACCTGCACAGATTCGTTCTTAGTTAACTGACTCATAGCGAACCTGCACAGATTCGTGCTTAGTTAACTGACTCATAGCGAACCTGCACAGATTCGTGCTTAGTTAACTGACTCATAGCGAACCTGCACAGATTCGTGCTTAGTTAACTGACTCATAGCGAACCTGCACAGATTCGTGCTTAGTTAACTGACTCATAGCGAACCTGCACAGATTCGTTCTTAGTTAACTGACTCATAGCGAACCTGCACAGATTCGTTCTTAGTTAACTGACTCATAGCGAACCTGCACAGATTCGATCTTAATTAACTGACTCATAGCGAACCTGCACAGATTCGTTCTTAGTTAACTGACTCATAGCGAACCTGCACAGATTCGTTCTTAGTTCACTGACTCATAGCGAACCTGCACAGATTCGGTCTTAGTTCACTGACTCATAGCGAACCTGCACAGATTCGTTCTTAGTTAACTGACTCATAGCGAATCTGCACAGATTCGCTCTTAGTTAACTGACTCACAGTTAAGAAGGTGTTGCTTAAAGACCATTGTCCTAGGGACATGAAAAACAAAACTTGTATTTCTAACATATATAAATCTGGCGGAGGTACAATTCTAATATTAACTCCTTTGTTCCAAATATATATTGGGTGTTTCAGAACTATCAAGCATTGATGTTACTGTATTATGCAGAACACAAATCAGAATCCCCGGTATTTCTGTTGGGTTCGTTTTGCTCAATCTTTATATTCTCTGTATAATGTTGTGTGGATCTTCCTTGTTGTATTTTGTTGTTGTTGGATTTTGTCCTTTTTCTTGTGGTCAATGTCTGTCTTTCGCCTTTTTCTTGTGGTCAATGTCTGTCTTTCGTCTATTTACGGCTTCTGATTACCCCTTTGATAACTTCAAACTTTTCTCAAATTGGTTTTTTTTTGTGGTCAAAACTCCGGGTATTTCTGTTGTGTTCGTGTTGCCCAATATGTATGTTCTTGGTGTAATGTCTTGTGGATCATTGTTTGTATTTGTTGTTGTCCTTTTCCTTGTGAGTTATTGTATTGTTATTGTATTGTTATTGTATTGTTATTGTATTGTTATTGTATTGTTATTGTATTGTTATTGTATTGTTTGTCCCTCACCTCGATTTACCACTTCCGATTACTCCTTTGAACTTGTCTCACATTCATTTTTCTTGTGGTCAACTCCCTACTATTTTATCTTTCTAATTTTATCTGTCATGCTTGATTGGCTGTACTCTATATTTATGTTAACACTTCCCGTTGTCACTTGTGTTCAGAAGAGTTCACCGTTTGAGATAAATTTGTTTAGAAGCAGGACAACCAGTATTTGTATTTTTCTCCAGTCAACAAAGCTGTCTATTCAATTTATCAATGCCGTGGTAACAAATGGGATGTCTTTTCGATGTACACAGGTGTCTACGTAGGTGTAGAGTTAGTGCGAAAACAGACAACATATAACAAGGAAGATGAATTTCCATCAACCTACTATCATCTTGTTATAACATTTCCCGTAATTATTGTTTACTTATAGCTGACATTTCTAACCCATTATATATTATTTCATATTCCACACTGGCTTGGTATTTATGGTTTGTAAATATATGATGATTGGAAACTTAATAACGAGAGTAAATCTCTATAGTATATAGATTACATTGTATAGTATTGTAATCAATGTCATTAATTAATTTCACTGCTGATCAATCACTTACTTAACAAACACGTATCAATATTGTAATTATTTCACAATTGTTTATATCCTGTATCCATAGAATTAAAGGAAGTACCTGTTGGTGCTTTATACAAAGCTCTTTCAACATTCTATGGGGTTACTAAGTATAAATCATGAATTCTAATTCCATTGCCTTTTTAGATAGTATAAAACATAATAAATTAGAAAGGTTTTTTTCCATAAAAGGCTGCAACAGGATTAGATAAATTAGTGGAATAAATTATACTGACTGATGTATTGTAGCTGAAATGAGTACATAAGGATTCTTTGACGTGTGAGTTTTTGTATGAAAAGATAGAATGGGCTAAGATGACTGTGCTAAATTAATATAATATACAGGCTCTACCCACAATGTATGATACGGCAGTGGCTTAGGTCAGGCTGATGTGTGGGTTTTTGTCAAAAGAAATATGAAAAGATAGAATGGGTTTTTAGATGACTGCGATTGAATTACAATAATATAAAGGCTCCACCCAAGATGTATGACACTGCAGTGGCTTAGGTCAGGATATATGTATTGGTGTAGGCTTAATAAGCTGTTTTACTGAAATAGAAGGGACACATTAATATTTATACTGTTTTTATCGTTTTTCACCTAATTTTAAAAATTATCTTCGTTTATTTTACATTTCAAAACAAGTCGTATTATAAATTATGAGGAAATTCTGTAGATACTAATTTTTGGTCATCAAAACTTCGACAATTACCTCTTTCTACCAATAAGGGGCCGTCGTGATCGTATGGTAGATGGATTTAAAACTACCTATGCAATTATTGCCTATCACCACTAACGTTGTGAGTTCGAATCCCGCTCAGGCGAGGTGTACTCGATACAACATTATGTGATAATGTTTATCAGTGACTTGCGGCAGGTTGGTGGTTTTCTCCGGGTAATTCGTTTTTATCCACCAATAAAACTGATCGCCACGATATAGCTGAAATATTGTTGAAAGTGGCGTTAAATACCATAAGCCTAACTCTAAATAAGAACCATGCCATTATTGTAAGATTATCGTGTTCTTCTAAATACCACACACCAATGCTAAGGTAAGATCAAAGTAATAATATGTGGGTCCTTGTATCGAAAATACTGTGGGCTAAAACTATTTGGAAATTGAGTTTTTAAATTTTCAAGTGAGCAAAGCATACCCATTTGGTATCTTCAAACTTTTCTGAACTATTGACGACAATTAAATACGAGGAAAATATATGATGAAAACTGCGTCATATGTTGGTTTATTTTATATGTTTGGCAATTGTACAAGCTACATACTGTTAGAACTAAAGACAAGAATGGCAAGCACACATGTTTTTACCTTACTTTATTCTGATATTATTTAGGAAATTTAGTTTAAATAGCCGTTTTAGACATCTTGTATACGTCCTAATTGGATTTTTAACAATCGTTGTAAATACAATATGTAATATTATTTTGTTATTCTTTTGAGTTTAACGCATAGTTAATTCGAACATTACTAAATAAATATTGTTGGATGTTTTATTATTTGAATTCATTGCATAAATTAAAAAACAAATTTAAAATAGGTTGATCAAAATATAAACATATGTATATGTTACGTGATGCATATCTAAATTCACAAAACAATAAATAGAAATATGAATAATCTACGTATGTCTCCTACACTTAATTTCAATCAATTAAGTAAATTGTTATAATTTGTGTCCAATCCAATTGTTATAATATTTAGCAATAAAATATGTTTAATCTAATCAATTAAGCTTGCCAACGTCATGAAAATGGAAAACACTTAATAATTTTCTGTGACGACTAATGTTATACAGAAAACTAAGACCGTATGAACTTTTATATAAATTACATTATTTGATAAAAAAAAAAATAAAAAAAAAAAATACCATACTTTCGGAACATTTCTAAATTCCAATGGAAAATTTGTAGAAAGAGGCAAAATCGATACCTCTAACACACAAATACATGACAGCCCACTGGCCTGGCTTGCCACGGGCACTTCAATAAAAAGTGGAGGGGCTAAACAGTGTTTGTTGGGCCCAAAACCTCACAATTAACTGATGTATATTTAAATTCGCAAAATTAATTGGAAATATAATATAAAATATGCTTAAATCTCATACACCTAACTTCAATCAATTAAGCTAGCCAACGTCATGAAAATTGAAAACACTTAAGACATTTCTGTGACGACTAATGTTATACAGAAAACTAAGACCGTATGAACTTTTATATAAATTACATTAATAAAAATAAAACGAAAAACAAAATATCCCACACTTTCGGAACATTTCTAAATTCCAATCGGAAAATTGTAGAAAGAGGCAAAATCGATACCTCTAACACGTAAAAAACTTAACTGCTCACTTTCCTTCCTAGATACAGGCACTTCAATTAAAGTCCGTTGGCTAAACTAGTTTTAAGGGCGGCCCAAACGTCCACTCTTAGTGAAATGATGCGATCATGCAAGTGATTTCTATATATGAGTTAAATGCCAACCTTTAATGATTTAAAGATACAGAAAATATTGAGCTATTATTTTCATCTTGAGATAGAATTAAATTGGTTTATGGGTAATTAAAACACATATCGAACAAACCTGTGAAAAGGTTAAAGTAAACAATATAATTGTTTTAAAGTCATTTAAATTGAATGAACAGAATTCTGTAAATGTAGTTATCTTGCAGTAAGTGCGTAGATTTATTTTTTATGTTATTTTCTTTTAATGGCGTTATATGTCAGATTTGCTTCCAAACAAGAAGTGCTATGTAATTATATATTGGTAAAACATACAATTAAAATAGACTAGCTTCTTAATACAAATGTACTTATGTACTTAGAGTGGGAAATTTGAGATAAATGCAATTATTAAATATTAGTCTCACAAAAAATACCACAATTAAAAAAATATAGAGAAATGATACGGATGACAAAACGACAATCTTACAAAAATGTCAAACTTTCCAAGACAACAGTCGTAACGAATTACCATAATACTCGTTGAAGGAGACAACAAAGGCATAAAAAGAGTAAATCGTAGTCGCATTCGCATTGTGGCTGGATTTACACGTACCAATGATGCAACCATTCCCTACCACTAATAAGGCTTGCCAGTTCATCTCTCTATCTCATGCTGGTGGAGAAGTGTACTTAATACAATATTATATGATAAAGTTTGTCAGTGACTTGCTAAAGGTCGGTTGTATTCTCTTGGTATTTCCGTTTCTGCTATCAATTAAACCTGCTGCCCACGATATAAAATGAAATATCATTAACAGTAGCGTGAATCACCTATTTACACTCCAGTCGTATGATAACATCTGTCAGGAAATGTATGCAACCGGGGGGAAAACAGCGATACACATGTCTTTGTAAGTAAAGTTTGAAGGTGTCAAAGAGGTAAAATCAAAAACCGTAAATTAAAGGACAGGCAATACATAGGAAATGGAAAAAAAGACAAACACTGATCCAAATCCAAAAAACAATACAAAGAAAAGTCAGATCAAGCAGCACGAACCTCACTAAAAACCCTGGTGCTCCAGAATCGTAAGGAGTTACCTCACTAAAAACCCTGGTGCTCCAGAATCGTAAGGAGTTACCTCACTAAAAACCCTGGTGCTCCAGAATCGTAAGTAGTTACCTCACTAAAAACCCTGGTGCTCCAGAATCGTAAGGAGTTACCTCACTGAAAACCCTGGTTCTCCAGAACCGTAAGTAGTTACCTCACTGAAAACCCTGGTTCTCCAGAATCGTAAGGAGTTACCTCACTAAAAACCCTGGTGCTCCAGAATCGTAAGGAGTTACCTCACTAAAAACCCTGGTGCTCCAGAACCGTAAGTAATTACCTCACTAAAAACCCTGGTGCTCCAGAACCGTAAGTAATTACCTCACTAAAAACCCTGGCGCTCCAGAACCGTAAGTAGTTACCTCACTAAAAACCCTGGTGCTCCAGAATCGTAAGGAGTTACCTCACTAAAAACCTTGGTGCTCCAGAATCGTAAGGAGTTACCTCACTAAAAACCTTGGTGCTCCAGAACCGTAAGTAGTTACCTCACTAAAAACCCTGGTGCTCCAGAATCGTAAGGAGTTACCTCACTAAAAACCCTGGTGCCCCAGAACCGTAAGTAGTTACCTCACTGAAAACCCTGGTTCTCCAGAACCGTAAGTAGTTACCTCACTGAAAACCCTGGTTCTCCAGAACCGTAAGTAGTTACCTCACTAAAAACCCTGGTTCTCCAGAACCGTAAGTAGTTACCTCACTGAAAACCCTGGTGCTCCAGAACCGTAAGTAGCTACCTCACTAAAAACCCTGATGCTCCAGAACCGTAAGGAGTTTCTGTCTCACTAGTAGCACCCATTGCACTACTCTTTTTTTTTGTGTGGAAGGTTCTTCGATCATTAGTATTCTGTGTAGCGTGTTTGTGGGGAAGGTTCCTCGGTCATTAGTATTCTGTGTAGCGTGTTTGTGGGGAAGGTTCCTCGATCATTAGTATTCTGTGTAGCGTTTATGTGGGGAAGGTTCCTCGGTCATTAGTATTCTGTGTAGCGTGTTTGTGGGGAAGGTTCCTCGTATTCTGTGTAGCGTGTTATCTTTTATCTTTGATTTACAGCTTTTCATTACATCTTTGGTATCTTCAAACTCTTCTAACAAGTTCGTTGAAAGGTCGTATTTGGCGACCAGTCGTGCTGACGAATGAAAAGGAGGGAATAGTGACTATAATAAACGGAACATGTCCGTGGTCATATGAGAAAGATATTCCGGCACGGTTAAACAAGTCACGATGTCGACCATAAAAAGATAAACCAAGCCAACGTTATTGTATAAATGTTTACCGTACATTTTCATTACGTATGACTGTCATACAAAACTTGTTTTCTGCTTTAAACGACCGGATGCAGAATTTTATGTTAAAGAGGGCGCACAATTTCTGCACGGGGAGTTTAATTTCCGCATCCCGTCTAGGGTTCATCCCTTATAAGTTCATTTTAATTGGGAATAAAATGAAGTAAATGATAATAAAGGACAAGACAATCGGCAGTCAACCCCTGTGTTTCCGATGGCTATGGGGGTGTGTATCCCCATCTCAATTCGCACCTACTTCCAACATTTCTGATATAGAGATATTTACACTTCGCGCTCTTATTAATTAGTCTCCTGCTCTCCAGCTTTGATGGTTTTAATATTATATAAAGAAAATATGGATGATTAACTAAAGGAGATTTATTCAAGTGAACAGGGACGAATATCAATCCGTGGACTACAGAGGGAAATAAAACAATACCAATATATACTATTTTGTGATTGTCATAATAAAAGTGAATTCTAAGATCCAATATAACCTTACATTTATTCATAAAGAACTCGTTCAAATTCCCACATAAAGTATAGACTCAATATAAACTAAAACTTTGAGCAATGTTCAAGAACTCATTTAGATTTCCACATACAATATGCATGTAGGCTAAATATAAGCTAAAGATTTGAGCAATGTAACCTTACATTTATTCATCAAGAACTCATTCAGATTCCCACATAAAAATATACGCTCAATATAAATTAAAGTAGATTTAAAATCCACCTGTGATGTAAATCTATTGTCAAAACTCTCCATTATTTTTAAGGAATGGAGAGTAATTGTTCTCTTTGTACTTTTAAGGTCCCACAAGGGGCAAACAATTTAATACGTTGTACTTTAGATACTATACACAGACTTTATTTGTTTCAAGATTAATAATTAATCAAATTAATAAAGTACAATGGGTGGATTTTAAGTTGGAGAATGTCCTCGTATCTCTCCATTCCTTAAAAACAATGGGACTCGGTCCCTTCGGGGCCTCGGCTCCATTATTTTTAAGGAATGGAGAGTTACTCGGACATTCTCCTATACATAATATCCAAATAGATTTTATTTCATAAATAATAAATAGCCAATTAAAATTAAGGTACTCCTAATCCACAAAATTTCTACTCATGTATGATAAATAATGCTTTGTTATCGTCCTAAATATAATTAAAGATAGCTCCAGTGTTTAAAAAAATAAAAAATAAATATTTTAAATTATCGATATATAAAGGTAGTATAGTTTGTTGTTAATTAATCTTTTGTATATTTATAATTAATATTTGCTTATCAGTATTGAGCATATTGTTTATTTCAAAGGTGTGTGAGATTACGGTTCGTGTTGAATCATCGTTCTCGCATGGCTCATCTTTGTATAATACTTAATACTTTCTATTATTTCGTATGAGAAAGGTAAAGGAGAGAGGTCAACGAATTAAAAAAACGTGACCTTCATTATTTTTTCTTCGAAATCAAATGATACGACACCACGCATATATATCGAATCAGTCATGTATCGTGGGTTTTTGCGAGTCAACTATAATTATAGTCGTCACTGATCAATGTAAACTATCAATTTGAAAATAATATTTAAAAATGAATAATACAAAATACGGACAGCCAAATCTGCCATCAAGTTCAAAGAAAATTAAAAATATCATTTACAAAAATCCACTGGCTATAGCACGTGATATTAGTTCCTAAACATTGGTACATTCCCCACTGATCTACATGTTGTCAAAATCTTCTACACTCTAGTACAACTGCTATCAATAACCATAGTTGAATCGAAGTCCAGCTAAAAACCTGGGGGGAAAAACAAAAACAGCACACAGCAGTAGTACTTTCTTTAGTCGTAAATAAAATAAAGAGGATAGGAGGGGGTAGATTGTGTAGGCTTCTCACGTCGTCTACTCAAATTCAATACGGTGTTTCCTGAGAAAATATGACGCTTGTAGGAAAAGATTGGAATTGGGTTATGTATTTTATATCACAAAACATGCTACAAAAAACTGACAAGGTGTCTTTACAAAGTTAATGAAAACTTGGAAAATATGTAATAAGGTAACGAGGAATCAGCAATATTTGACAGATCTTTTGATACTTCAGCTTCCGAAATAGAAACAAATGTTTTGAAAGCATTTGAAAGTGGTAGCTATGTCAGAACTTAAGTCTCGGTTTCGTCGGTTTAGTGAAGAAGGCATTGAGGCCTCAAATTACAAGTCCTGGTCTTTGCAAAAAGGCTAGAAAAACGCTTCGGAGACAAACTTTCATTTTGACGGTGGCAGACCACTGAAGCAGCTTTAGAATCTATGAAGCAGAACAAATATAATGATTTGGAAGTGTCAGATCTCCCAAAAAAAACCGCAAAAGTTGATGAGCTAGCCCGACATGTGTATTATACAGCAAACACGATCCGGATATTGACTTTGTCAGAAGCCAAGTCGTCAGTACCATTTCCTCCGATTGGTAGCTTTATAAATGAGCAATCTGTGACCATTCCGAATTTGTTGTATAATTTGATTAACTTGGTTCTGACTGAGGACCAATCAGATCGATCCATTTCAGACTTAGAGGTTGAAATGTCAGAGGTAATATGCGTGTTGTATCATTTGCACAGTAAAAAAATGTACTTAAAATTGTTTTAATTATTGTAAATATCAATAAAGATGAAAATAAATCACTCATTTCAAATCATTTCTCTCTTAAAAATGATTTGTGATCGTTTTTAACTTTTTAATGTTTACCTCCGCAAAATAGTTCTCCAAGAAGTGGGGGGGGGGGATCATTTTTAAGAGAGAGTTGATTTGAAATGAGTGATTTATTTTCATCTTTATTGATATTTACAATAATTAAAACAATTTTAAGTACATTTTTTTTTTACAGTTTCTATATTTTACAAAAATCTTGTAAAATGGGCGTTGACAGAGATGTTGTGTAGCGTAGCAGGAACGACAACTCTGGATAGAGAATGGCACTTAAAAAAGGACGATTTTTCCTTTCTATATTGATAGCCAAATATCTGTTCACCGGAAGTTTAAAAAAAATAGATCAATTGATATTTACTGAGAAACGCAAAAGAAATATATTTCAATGAAACATTCCCAATTCTTTAATTATTTACTCTATGCAAAATCGAAATAAACTTGAAATAAAATTCTAATGAAAAAATCTCTTTCTACAAAACTCTCGACGGAAGAGCGGCGTAGGTAAAATGAACGGAACAGCCATAACAAATCGGCTAGAAAATTCATTCAAAATAAAAGATAATAACGTGTACGGATCATCGTATTATTGAAATTTTAGGATTTCGTCCTTCAAACAGGTTGCCTGTCACATATTATGATAAAAAGATGGAGACTTTCGCATTCAGCATGTAAAACAAACATCTATTAATTACTTTGATTACCATTATTTCTAACAATTTATGTATATTATGTTAATTGCTTTTCTATTTTGAACAGCACTGCAGTGTACATAGCTTGTACAGAAGTTGATTGTTTCAACAGCCTTGAACTAAATAATAATAATAAATAAAGTTTTATAATTATAACACAAGCTTTTTAGATCTTTTCTTAATCGATTATCAAACAACAAAAGAAATGAATACATACACAATGTTTGTACATACACAATCAAATTATATATCAATAAAACTCACAATCAAATACACGACAAACAGTGTTTCTAGAATAATCTTTATGGACCTGTTAATAATTGTCAAAAGATTGGAAAGGCAAATAATTTGAAAGCTTTTGGGGTCGAATAAGAAACGCACAGGGTAATTAGAATCACATAAAAGCATAAGGTGGTGGAGAAAGATGATAATAGCACTATACTACGCTTAGACTCTATGAATGAATTTAGATTTGTTTGTATACTTTCCAATCTCTTGAGCAAGGGAGTGCTTTGTGAAGGTTATTCCAGAACCATGCCATGGGCACTAAATTCGATATCTACGTTCATTTTATAACAAAGTAGATGTACATGTATACTTTGTACTTACTTTCGAATTTGAATTTGAATTTTGATGTTTAACGCCACTTTCACCAATATTTCAGCTATATCATGGCGACCAGTTTTAGTGGTGGAAGAAGCCAGAGTACCCGGAGAGAACCACCGACCATGGGCAAGCAACTGGTACACTTTATCACTTAAGGCTGCGAGTCGAGTGCACCCTTTTTGTAATTTACAAAGCCTGGCACGAATCCACGCCGTATTGGTGATAGGCTGGTATGAGTTGTTAGGTAATCCAAATACCTAACTCATTGAGCCACCCGGGCCCTGTTATGTATGTTGAGACAAATATTATCGCAAATATCGCATTGAATAGATATGACGTGCTGTGATGCTATATATAGCTAGTCATGGTGTATTTCGAGACCTTCAAATCTGATGTTATTATTTTATCTGTAATGTAATACAAATGTATTGTGTTTAATCTCAAACTGACCAATATTTTTTCAGTATCAGAATCACAGGTACTTGGGGATAGGATCCCCCCTTTTTTCGTGAAAAAAAAATTCCCCGTTTTTTTCTTTCTTTTTGGTATTTTTGTGATTAACTTGTGCTATATCATCAGAGAAATCTCACTATTTCATATCATCAGAGAAATCTCACTATTTCCTCCAGTTTACTATCCAGCCCCTGCCACGATCAATATTAATATAAGATTTCTCTGATGACATACATTTGTAGCACAAGTTAATCAAAAAATACCAAAAAGAAAGAAAAAAAGGGGGAAATTTTTTTACACGAAAAAAGGGGGGATTCTATCCCCGAGTATCTGTGATCAGAATCAGTTGGTTAATACTGAAGATGCAACTTAGGGAGATCAAAGGAAATATATCAAATTACCAATTATTATAAATATATATATATATATAGGTTTATGGTGTTTAACGCCACTTTCAATATTGGTGGAGGAAACCAGAGTACACTGAGAAAACCTGTCGCAAGTCACTGACAAACTTCATCACATAATGTTGTACACCTCGCCATGAACGGGGTTTGAATTTCTAACATCAGTAGTGATGGGCACTGATTGCACAGGTAGGTGTAATCTGTAGATATGAAGACAGATGTTCAGTAAAATATACAGGACACAATCTCTAGTCATTATGCACAGTTAAGTTTATTCTTTCATTAGTTTTAATGTATTATGGTGGATAGTTTGAAGATATCAAAGGGGTAATTAGAAACAAATCGAAGGGCAGACAATGCAATTGCCAAAAAAAAGGTCAAAAGGACAAACAACGATCTACAAAACATTACACAGAAAACAAAAAATCGAGCAACGTAACCCCCAATAAAAAAAACTGAGGTTGCTCCGGAAGGGTAAGCGGTTCCTGCTCCACATGTGGCACCTGTCGTGATACTGTTATTATCAATTCAGTGATAAGTCATGAATGAGGAAAGGACCGGATTGTGGTTACAGTCAGCTAGAAGAGGAACATAGTACCCATAGGAATGATGACTGTTTATTGAAAAACACACTTCCACCAAGCATAACAAATATGTTGTCAATCAAAAACTCAACCATATTGATATCATCTTCTGAGAACTTTTTTGGAGAATCAGTGGTTTTTTACAAAATAATTTAATATACTCCAAGCCAACCAGTATTAGATCTTATTCTTTAATGCTGCATGCTTATATGATATGCAGGAAATACCAATTTTAGTCTCTGGTTTGATCCCATCAGCCTTCGAACCCATAATATACAGTACTCACGCCGATAATTGGATAATTGTGTTAATTGGAACACATGAATAGGCAACAAAATATTTGGTCTTCGATAGATGTTCAGCTTGACAGGTATCCTGTATAATTTGATGCAAAGTTAGACAACTCCTCCTCTGACTCCCATTAAACTCAAGATAATCTGTTTTATGGCAAACCAAAATATTGTACCATACCATAAGAGTTGAATGCAATTAAATAAGGTTTATTTATGGCACAAAAACTGATATCAACAGAAATTTAAACATTTGTTTTAATAATTATTAAAAATATGATATTCTTTTTAGAATCATCGGCTACTCTTCAAATAAAATCTCATAGCATCACAAATCTATTCACTTTAAGAAAAGAAACACCATAAAATGTCCTTTCTCACGATATATTTCTTCTTAAGCAATTATGAAAACGATATGTGAAAAAAAATGAGCAAATTAATTTTAAATGTGATCAATGAGACTGTCAAAATACTTTTCCGACACGATTTTTATGTCTCAATACTTTGCATTTCATATACTACACTATCTCCATGTATTTGTTTTGGGACTGTCGTGGTCGTGATCTTATTGTAGTTGTATTTACAACTACTGTGCAATCAGTGCCCATCACCACTAAATGTGCGAGTTCGAACCCCGTTCATGGCGAGGTGTACTCGATCCAACATTATGTGATAAAGTTTGTCAGTGACTTGTAATAGGTCAGTGGTTTTCTCTGGTTTCCTCCACCAATAAAACTGACCGCCACAATATAACTGAAATATTACTGAAAGTGGCATAAATATAGTATAACTAATCGTAGATTTTGAATATCAAAATAAGACCACGAGTGACCAAAGTACGCATAAGGATTAAACGAGTGGGCAGAACTTGTTCCATCCACGAGTTTAATCATTAATGCGTATTCGGTCACGAGTGGTCTTGTTTTGATATTCAAAATGTATGATTTAGTTATACTGTTTATTATATAGATTTTCAAAATTTCCTATATATTATTTTGTTTATTTGTATATTTCATTCCACACGTATAAATCTACGAGCAATGATACTAAGGGGTTCAGCTGGAAGGATCTGCCATCTTGAAAATGTAGAAATCCTACCTGTCATATTAACAACAATACACAAAAATAATTAAAATGCTTACCTTGAAAACTTATTTTAGTTAAATTTGATAAAAATTGAAGCGTGCACGAAGCCAAATAATTTCTAATCTTTAGGTTTCAAACTAGAAGTCTTCATATGACGTCAATGATGTCATGTTGGTTATGTGCCAATGTCGTCAATAAAATTTCACGGAATTTTTTCAGATTACAATCGTATGTGTATTCACCGTAACACAACAAGGGATGTAACCACCACACTTATAGTTGTGTAAAAATAGTTCCGGCGGGAAAAAACTGATATTTCACATGTGAGGTACCAGAATTTATTTCATGGATAAATCCCCATAATACACACATATTTATATAATAAAACACCATAAACCATGTATTTTTTTCTGTCTTTGAAGCATCTTTAAAAAACAACTTCCAATAAAAAACAACAGATGTTTATTGTATGATAAATATATACATGGAAATAATCAACTTTTGAGATTTAAAATATGATGATACAATGTATGTTGATGACAAAATGATTCTGATCATTTTCTCTTTTTCCCTGATGGTCTTTCATAACCTTGTTTCATGCCCCCGCCCTTTGCTGTATGAAATTTAAGATTTTGTGAAGTGTCTGTCATCCATGGAGCATCAAACTGTGTTGTATCCTGGTCAACAAGATGTGTATACTTCGTTCTTCCTGAGCGTCCAAAGTTTTTCACCTGTGAAAAGATAAAAAGAAATAATAAAATCTATAAATACCATATCTATATACAGTGAAACATGTCTATTCGGAACCTCTTTGGATCCTACTTTTGTGTTCGGAATAGACAGGTGTTCGGTTTATAAAGGTTATACAAACAAAGATTTCCTACATTGGGACTTTATCTAAGGTTCGGCTTATACAGAATTCTGGTTTATTCAGGGTTCAGTTCAGACAGGTGTCACTATATATATAAAAAATAAACATGTTTTTACAGTATATCATATTTAATTTGCTTGAGGCTTGAAAATAAACAGAAATGTAAGTGAAATAACAATCAGTTTTTCACCAAGTGAAATAAAACATTTATTTCACTGTAACATCACAGTCCCAATGTTGTCACGATTAAAATATGATTGAGTGTCTGACAATGAAAACAACAAGTTCCTTTTTAAATGAATTGCTGCTTTGATTGGTTAATCATGATTTATATCTGACATACCAAATGCAAGAGTAGTAAAACTAATATGAGATAGGCAACCTGTTTGATGGACGAAGTCCTAAAATTTCAATAATACGATGATCTGTACAAGTTATTATCTTTTATTTTGAATGAATTTTGTAGCCGATTTGCTATGGCTGTTCCGTTCATTTTACCTACTGTACGCCGCTCTTCCGTCGGGAGTTTCGTTGAAAGAGATTTTTTTATTAGAATTTTATTTCAAGTTTATTTCGATTTTACATAGAGTAAATAATTAAAGAATTGGGAATTTTTCATTGAAATATATTTCTTTTGCATTTCTAAATTATCAATTGATCTATTTTTTAAACTTCCGATGAACAGATATTTGGCTATCAATATAGAAGGAAAAATAGGACAGCCTACCGTTAAAAGGACTTGTTCCTTTATTATTGCACAGAGACTTGTACAAAATATAATAGATACCTGTGTGAAACTGAACCTATATCCTGTAATATTTCATGTCAAAAAAAAGTAATGAAGTATCCCTTTAACAATCCTTACAGAGTAAATACATTGGGTAACAAATAAAACAATGTGATCTCATAAGTAAAATACTAAGACAATGCATATGTTTTTTTGTTACTGCTAAATATATTAAGGACATAATTTTTGTTAAGACATTGGATCAGACAAACAGTTAATATTGACTGTAAATGTGACTAGATGTTGTTAGATAAAAGAAAATGAAAGCAACAAAAGAAAAGGTATGACTATTGGTATAAAAAAAAGACAGACTTCCAAAAACTGACATGATGACAAAAACTTAACCTTAGTAGCAGAAGTATAGCAATTTCATTGAAATTAGGGGGTGTCCACTTCACATGGATTCGTGAGCCACGCTCTTATTTCCTCCAACTATAAAACTGAAAACGTGACATTAAATACACCCCAATTTACTCTTAAAAAGGTGATTCTCAAAGTACTTGCATTAGAAACCTCAATAGTGGTTAGCAGCGAAGTCCACTTGTTAAAGTGGGTATAAATGCGTAACTTTTCTGGAATTGTGCAACTATTCTCTGTGCCTTACCTGCATGACTTTAGGTAGTACAGTTTTATTAAAATGATCTTCCAATGTTGGAGAAGAGAAGTCTTGTTGGAGTCTGTCATCATCCTGATCCTGAAAACATCAATATCAAATTTGTTAATAAAATCTGGTAATAGCAATAAACTTTTTTTTTAAAATACCGTCATTAGGGTTGCATAATGTGCATTTATGCATAATGCGAACACCCTCTTGGTCTTGAAAATCTGCAGTAAAATGTGATTTCCCGGTCTGAAAAAAAGAGTGAAACATATTGTTCTTGTTTATAATGCACATCCCTCCTGCAAAATAAAGAATCTACATGTATGTAAAATCTAGCGCATTATACATAGGTCATTACAGTAAAAAATAAAGTAGAAAATGTCCTACATTAATGGCTTCTGACATTTATCAAAACATGATTGCATGCAAAATTATAGCTTGCAGCAAAAATTTATTGTTTATTAAAATTTTACTGCATCATCTAAAAGTAAATTGTCGGTAACCCATAAAAGGTAAAAGGTCAAATTTGTATAGGATGATATTAGCATGTTATATATTATATGATAAAAATATGTGTTCAGTTAAACGTAAGCTATAAAAATGCCTCTATGACTATTAACATTTAGCAAAGATACAGTGCTCCCTCAGTCTATCGCCCCCCGTTTTATTGCCAAAATTCTTGTCTGTCCTGATTTCCCCCCATTAAAAATACCCCGTTATACTGCCAAACTCAGCTACTGCCATCCGCCACAGGCTTTCAGACACAAAAATCGTAAAACCAATTTAAATTCCCCCGTTAGTACCGCCCACAACTACCTTTTGACAGCTGTGTATTGATCGGTAATTATGGAATGTCAAGACTGGTCATCGGACACGGTCATTGATCTCATAGTTGAGGGTCGGAACAGGTGAGTTGTTTTGATTAGAATAATTACCTGTATTTACTTTTCTAGTGATTACTTTTAATCCTGAGTAAAAATTGTAATTTAACTAGTTGTCATAAAAATGTCGTCCTTGAAGAGAAAGCATAATTTATTTGACGACAAACAGAAAAGTGAAATTATAAGTTATGCAAAGGAAAATCCAAAATTAACACAACAATAAATTGCTGATAATTTGACAATTAAATGGGATCTTCCGATAAAAAGAAAAAAGGAATTTTATGAAAGTGACATTGAGATTCACAGATCAAATCATATGACCTTTACCTGTTGTGCACATACTTACCTGTAGATATAAATAGACAGAAATGGAATACACATTGTATGTAAATATTTATTCTAATTTATTTATTTATTAAACATGTATTATTTATACTTATGTCTTTGTACAAGTGCAAAATGTATGTCAGTCGAGTTGAAACAATTTGAGAAAGTTTATCTTTTCATTTGATCACATGACTTCCGGTTTTCAATGTCCCTCGGTTTATTGCCAAACTCGTTATACCGCCAAACTAACGACTGCACAGAAGGTGACGCTTAACGAGGGGGCACTGTATATACGAAGATAAGTGGCCGTGTACAATTTGTTGTTAAGCGAATAAAGGCAAGTCCTATGTCCTTGGCTATTCTAAGGAAAAAAGTTTCAGGAATATTCACTATATTATCTGTTATATTGTTTCAATATAATAAAGTATGTCTTAAATATTTTTCATCGATTTTCCCCTGACTCGATAATGTCCCTTCTCCTTAAGAGTCCTCACTTCTCCCTATTCTGACCAAGAGGGAGAAGTCACTTCTCCCAAACATTCAAAACTAGATTATTCCCTGTAACATGATTCACATTATCATTTTATGGTTGATATCAGCCAAGGTTAGCCCTTTAAAAGGAGTCCTTTTAGTGTTTACAGCCGTATACCAACAATTTTTTAACTAGATTTTTATTACAAAACAATTTTTTTACACCCAAAATGTTTTCCGATATCATTAATTTTTTTAACTCAATTGAGATTTTCCAGAAATAAAGATTTTTGTACATATTTGGTGTGAATTGTTTCCACAGTAAAGGTTCCGTTTGTCATAATCACAATCCGGTCCTTTCCTTATACATGACTCTTCACTGGGCTTGTAACAAGAGTAACATGAGGGCTGCCACTAGTGGAGCAGGAACTGCTTACCTTTCCACCCCTGGTTTTTAGTGGTATTCGCATTGCTCAATCTTTAGTTTTCTGTGTAGTGTTTTGTAGATCATTGTTTGTCCTTTTGGCTATTGCATTGTATGCCCTTCTTCGATTTACCGTTTCTGATTACCCTTTTGGTATCTTCAAACTTATCTTAAAACATTATATGTGATCCAGTGGTTTCTGAAATTTTTCCTATTTTTCAGCCATGGTAGCCATATTGGATGTTGGATCAGTATAAAATGAGGAATCTTTCTTTTCTCAAGATCATCAATAGATCATTCCATTATGGGTTTGGGTTTATGGTGTTTAATGCCACTTTCAACAATATTTCAGTTATATCATGACATGGTTTCAGTTGAGTTATAGAGATGTTTTTTCTCATATTACTATGTACAAGTTATTATGCCCAATAGTGCACTGTGAGAATCAGCAATATGTTTACTTGAAGATTTTACTTATCATCTCTTTGTAATTTTCTGAACTCGTAACACTCCACCCCCCCACCCCCCAACCCCTAATTAAGTCAGGTAGTCATGATAGTGATGATACAGCTGAAAAATCATTCCAAAGTGACAATAAACACCAATAAACTATCCCAGCCCACCTCTTTAGCTATAATTGAGTGAGTGACTGTTGTTTTAAGAGATGAGTCTGGTTAGAAAATAAAATAACTGACAATCAATGTAAAATAGCTGAAACTATCTACAACCCCTTTCAAAGGGGTCATTTTTGACCTGTTCTGACTGTGTCCAGCAACTTTCGGCAATTTCTCTCCAAAGGAAAATAGCTGAAATCAGTTCAATACTAAGTGTGCAATATTCCAGCTATGTCACAGCATCACTGGCTGTGTGTAACAATGTATATCTTACCAAAAAGAAAGCTCCCCTATGGTAATATTTCTGTAAGAACTTGTATTTCCCTTTAGGAGCCTTGTTAGTGACAGTTTTAGGATTCTGTTTCAAATCTTGTCTTCTGTCGTCCTCTGTCATGTTTCTCATTTTCTCTATCTCTGCCTTCTCCTTTTCTATGCTAAAATGATAGAATATTTATTTAGTATCAGACTAGTCAGCTTTCTCCTTTTCTATGCTAAAATGATAGAATATTTATTTAGTATCAGACTAGTCAGCTTTCTCCTTTTCTATGCTAAAATGATAGAATATTTATTTAGTAACAGACTAGTCAGCTTTCTCCTTTTCTATGCTAAAATGATAGAATATTTATTTAGTATCAGACTAGTCAGCTTTCTCCTTTTCTATGCTAAAATGATAGAATATTTATTTAGTAACAGACTAGTCAGCTTTCTCCTTTTCTATGCTAAAATGATAGAATATTTATTTAATAATAGACTAGTCATCTTTCTCCTTTTCTATGCTAAAATGATAGAATATTTATTTAGTAACAGAGTAGTCAGCTTTCTCCTTTTCTATGCTAAAATGATAGAATATTTATTTAGTAACAGACTAGTCAGCCTTCTCCTTTTCTATGCTAAAATGATAGAATATTTATTTAATAACAGACTAGTCATCTTTCTCCTTTTCTATGCTAAAATGATAGAATATTTATTTAGTAACAAACTAGTCAGCTTTCTCCTTTTCTATGCTAAAATGATAGAATATTTATTTAGTAACAGACTAGTCAGTCTTCTCCTTTTCTACGCTAAAATGATAGAATATTTATTTAGGAACAGACTAATCAGCTTTCTCCTTTTCTATGCTAAAATGATAGAATATTTATTTAGTAACAGACTAGTCAGCTTTCTCCTTTTCTATGCTAAAATGATAGAATATTTATTTAATAACAGACTAGTCATCTTTCTCCTTTTCTATGCTAAAATGATAGAATATTTATTTAGTAACAGAGTAGTCAGCTTTCTCCTTTTCTATGCTAAAATGATAGAATATTTATTTAGTATCAGACTAGTCAGCTTTCTCCTTTTCTATGCTAAAATGATAGAATATTTATTTAATAACAGACTAGTCATCTTTCTCCTTTTCTATGCTAAAATGATAGAATATTTATTTAATAACAGACTAGTCAGCTTTCTCCTTTTCTATGCTAAAATGATAGAATATTTATTTAGTAACAAACTAGTCAGCTTTCTCCTTTTCTATGCTAAAATGATAGAATATTTATTTAGTAACAGACTAGTCAGTCTTCTCCTTTTCTACGCTAAAATGATAGAATATTTATTTAGGAACAGACTAATCAGCTTTCTCCTTTTCTATGCTAAAATGATAGAATATTTATTTAGTAACAGACTAGTCAGCTTTCTCCTTTTCTATGCTAAAATGATAGAATATTTATTTAATAACAGACTAGTCATCTTTCTCCTTTTCTATGCTAAAATGATAGAATATTTATTTAGTAACAGAGTAGTCAGCTTTCTCCTTTTCTATGCTAAAATGATAGAATATTTATTTAGTATCAGACTAGTCAGCCTTCTCCTTTACTATGCTAAAATGATAGAATATTTATTTAGTAACAGACTAGTCAGCCTTCTCCTTTTCTATGCTAAAATGATAGAATATTTATTTAGTATCAGACTAGTCAGCTTTCTCCTTTTCTATGCTAAAATGATAGAATATTTATTTAGGAACAGACTAGTCAGCTTTCTCCTTTTCTATGCTAAAATGATAGAATATTTATTTAGTATCAGACTAGTCAGCTTTCTCCTTTTCTATGCTAAAATGATAGAATATTTATTTAGTATCAGACTAGTCAGCTTTCTCCTTTTCTATGCTAAAATGATAAAATATTTATTTAGTAACAGACTAGTCATCTTTCTCCTTTTCTATGCTAAAATGATAGAATATTTATTTAGTATCAGACTAGTCAGCTTTCTCCTTTTCTATGCTAAAATGATAGAATATTTATTTAGTAACAGACTAGTCAGCTTTCTCCTTTTCTATGCTAAAATGATAGAATATTTATTTAATAACAGACTAGTCATCTTTCTCCTTTTCTATGCTAAAATGATAGAATATTTATTTAGTAACAGAGTAGTCAGCTTTCTCCTTTTCTATGCTAAAATGATAGAATATTTATTTAGTAACAGACTAGTCAGCCTTCTCCTTTTCTATGCTAAAATGATAGAATATTTATTTAATAACAGACTAGTCATCTTTCTCCTTTTCTATGCTAAAATGATAGAATATTTATTTAGTAACAAACTAGTCAGCTTTCTCCTTTTCTATGCTAAAATGATAGAATATTTATTTAGTAACAGACTAGTCAGTCTTCTCCTTTTCTACGCTAAAATGATAGAATATTTATTTAGGAACAGACTAATCAGCTTTCTCCTTTTCTATGCTAAAATGATAGAATATTTATTTAGTAACAGACTAGTCAGCTTTCTCCTTTTCTATGCTAAAATGATAGAATATTTATTTAATAACAGACTAGTCATCTTTCTCCTTTTCTATGCTAAAATGATAGAATATTTATTTAGTAACAGACTAGTCAGCTTTCTCCTTTTCTATGCTAAAATGATAGAATATTTATTTAATAACAGACTAGTCATCTTTCTCCTTTTCTATGCTAAAATGATAGAATATTTATTTAGTATCAGACTAGTCAGCTTTCTCCTTTTCTATGCTAAAATGATAGAATATTTATCTAGTAACAGACTAGTTAGCCTTCTTTTCTATGCTAAAATGATAGAATATTTATCTAGTAACAGACTAGTTAGCCTTCTCCTTTTCTATGCTAAAATGATAGAATATTTATCTAGTAACAGACTAGTCAGCCTTCTCCTTTACTATGCTAAAATGATAGAATATTTATTTAGTAACAGACTAGTCAGCCTTCTCCTTTTCTATGCTAAAATGATAGAATATTTATTTAGTATCAGACTAGTCAGCTTTCTCCTTTTCTATGCTAAAATGATAGAATATTTATTTAGTAACAGACTAGTCAGCCTTCTCCTTTTCTATGCTAAAATGATAGAATATTTATTTAATAACAGACTAGTCATCTTTCTCCTTTTCTATGCTAAAATGATAGAATATTTATTTAGTAACAAACTAGTCAGCTTTCTCCTTTTCTATGCTAAAATGATAGAATATTTATTTAGTAACAGACTAGTCAGTCTTCTCCTTTTCTACGCTAAAATGATAGAATATTTATTTAGGAACAGACTAATCAGCTTTCTCCTTTTCTATGCTAAAATGATAGAATATTTATTTAGTAACAGACTAGTCAGCTTTCTCCTTTTCTATGCTAAAATGATAGAATATTTATTTAATAACAGACTAGTCATCTTTCTCCTTTTCTATGCTAAAATGATAGAATATTTATTTAGTAACAGAGTAGTCAGCTTTCTCCTTTTCTATGCTAAAATGATAGAATATTTATTTAGTATCAGACTAGTCAGCTTTCTCCTTTTCTATGCTAAAATGATAGAATATTTATTTAATAACAGACTAGTCATCTTTCTCCTTTTCTATGCTAAAATGATAGAATATTTATTTAATAACAGACTAGTCAGCTTTCTCCTTTTCTATGCTAAAATGATAGAATATTTATTTAGTAACAAACTAGTCAGCTTTCTCCTTTTCTATGCTAAAATGATAGAATATTTATTTAGTAACAGACTAGTCAGTCTTCTCCTTTTCTACGCTAAAATGATAGAATATTTATTTAGGAACAGACTAATCAGCTTTCTCCTTTTCTATGCTAAAATGATAGAATATTTATTTAGTAACAGACTAGTCAGCTTTCTCCTTTTCTATGCTAAAATGATAGAATATTTATTTAATAACAGACTAGTCATCTTTCTCCTTTTCTATGCTAAAATGATAGAATATTTATTTAGTAACAGAGTAGTCAGCTTTCTCCTTTTCTATGCTAAAATGATAGAATATTTATTTAGTATCAGACTAGTCAGCCTTCTCCTTTACTATGCTAAAATGATAGAATATTTATTTAGTAACAGACTAGTCAGCCTTCTCCTTTTCTATGCTAAAATGATAGAATATTTATTTAGTATCAGACTAGTCAGCTTTCTCCTTTTCTATGCTAAAATGATAGAATATTTATTTAGGAACAGACTAGTCAGCTTTCTCCTTTTCTATGCTAAAATGATAGAATATTTATTTAGTATCAGACTAGTCAGCTTTCTCCTTTTCTATGCTAAAATGATAGAATATTTATTTAGTATCAGACTAGTCAGCTTTCTCCTTTTCTATGCTAAAATGATAAAATATTTATTTAGTAACAGACTAGTCATCTTTCTCCTTTTCTATGCTAAAATGATAGAATATTTATTTAGTATCAGACTAGTCAGCTTTCTCCTTTTCTATGCTAAAATGATAGAATATTTATTTAGTAACAGACTAGTCAGCTTTCTCCTTTTCTATGCTAAAATGATAGAATATTTATTTAATAACAGACTAGTCATCTTTCTCCTTTTCTATGCTAAAATGATAGAATATTTATTTAGTAACAGAGTAGTCAGCTTTCTCCTTTTCTATGCTAAAATGATAGAATATTTATTTAGTAACAGACTAGTCAGCCTTCTCCTTTTCTATGCTAAAATGATAGAATATTTATTTAGTATCAGACTAGTCAGCTTTCTCCTTTTCTATGCTAAAATGATAGAATATTTATTTAGGAACAGACTAGTCAGCTTTCTCCTTTTCTATGTTAAAATGATAGAATATTTATTTAGTATAAGACTAGTCAGCTTTCTCCTTTTCTATGCTAAAATGATAGAATATTTATTTAGTATCAGACTAGTCAGCTTTCTCCTTTTCTATGCTAAAATGATAGAATATGTATTTAGTAACAGACTAGTCAGCTTTCTCCTTTTCTATGCTAAAATGATAAAATATTTATTTAGGAACAGAGTAGTCAGCTTTCTCCTTTTCTATGCTAAAATGATAAAATATTTATTTAGGAACAGAGTAGTCATCTTTGTCCATTTCTATGCTAAAATGATAGAATATTTATTTAGTAACAGACTAGTCAGCTTTCTCCTTTTCTATGCTAAAATGATAGAATATTTATTTAGGAACAGAGTAGTCATCTTTCTCCTTTTCTATGCTAAAATGATAGAATATTTATTTAGGAACAGAGTAGTCAGCTTTCTCCTTTTCTATGCTAAAATGATAGAATATTTATTTAGTAACAGACTAGTCAGCCTTCTCCTTTTCTATGCTAAAATGATAGAATATTTATTTAGTATCAGACTAGTCAGCTTTCTCCTTTTCTACGCTAAAATGATAGAATATTTATTTAGGAACAGACTAGTCAGCTTTCCCCTTTTCTATGCTAAAATGATAGAATATTTATTTAGTATCAGACTAGTCAGCTTTCTCCTTTTCTATGCTAAAATGATAGAATATTTATTTAGTATCAGACTAGTCAGCTTTCTCCTTTTCTATGCTAAAATGATAAAATATTTATTTAGTAACAGACTAGTCATCTTTCTCCTTTTCTATGCTAAAATGATAGAATATTTATTTAGTATCAGACTAGTCAGCTTTCTCCTTTTCTATGCTAAAATGATAGAATATTTATTTAGTAACAGACTAGTCAGCTTTCTCCTTTTCTATGCTAAAATGATAGAATATTTATTTAATAACAGACTAGTCATCTTTCTCCTTTTCTATGCTAAAATGATAGAATATTTATTTAGTAACAGAGTAGTCAGCTTTCTCCTTTTCTATGCTAAAATGATAGAATATTTATTTAGTAACAGATTAGTCAGCCTTCTCCTTTTCTATGCTAAAATGATAGAATATTTATTTAATAACAGACTAGTCATCTTTCTCCTTTTCTATGCTAAAATGATAGAATATTTATTTAGTAACAAACTAGTCAGCTTTCTCCTTTTCTATGCTAAAATGATAGAATATTTATTTAGTAACAGACTAGTCAGTCTTCTCCTTTTCTACGCTAAAATGATAGAATATTTATTTAGGAACAGACTAATCAGCTTTCTCCTTTTCTATGCTAAAATGATAGAATATTTATTTAGTAACAGACTAGTCAGCTTTCTCCTTTCTATGCTAAAATGATAGAATATTTATTTAATAACAGACTAGTCATCTTTCTCCTTTTCTATGCTAAAATGATAGAATATTTATTTAGTAACAGACTAGTCAGCTTTCTCCTTTTCTATGCTAAAATGATAGAATATTTATTTAATAACAGACTAGTCATCTTTCTCCTTTTCTATGCTAAAATGATAGAATATTTATTTAGTATCAGACTAGTCAGCTTTCTCCTTTTCTATGCTAAAATGATAGAATATTTATCTAGTAACAGACTAGTTAGCCTTCTTTTCTATGCTAAAATGATAGAATATTTATCTAGTAACAGACTAGTTAGCCTTCTCCTTTTCTATGCTAAAATGATAGAATATTTATCTAGTAACAGACTAGTCAGCCTTCTCCTTTTCTATGCTAAAATGATAGAATATTTATTTAGTAACAGACTAGTCAGCCTTCTCCTTTTCTATGCTAAAATGATAGAATATTTATTTAGTATCAGACTAGTCAGCTTTCTCCTTTTCTATGCTAAAATGATAGAATATTTATTTAGTAACAGACTAGTCAGTCTTCTCCTTTTCTACGCTAAAATGATAGAATATTTATTTAGGAACAGACTAATCAGCTTTCTCCTTTTCTATGCTAAAATGATAGAATATTTATTTAGTAACAGACTAGTCAGCTTTCTCCTTTTCTATGCTAAAATGATAGAATATTTATTTAATAACAGACTAGTCATCTTTCTCCTTTTCTATGCTAAAATGATAGAATATTTATTTAGTAACAGACTAGTCAGCTTTCTCCTTTTCTATGCTAAAATGATAGAATATTTATTTAATAACAGACAAGTCATCTTTCTCCTTTTCTATGCTAAAATGATAGAATATTTATTTAGTATCAGACTAGTCAGCTTTCTCCTTTTCTATGCTAAAATGATAGAATATTTATCTAGTAACAGATTAGTTAGCCTTCTTTTCTATGCTAAAATGATAGAATATTTATCTAGTAACAGACTAGTTAGCCTTCTCCTTTTCTATGCTAAAATGATAGAATATTTATCTAGTAACAGACTAGTCAGCCTTCTCCTTTACTATGCTAAAATGATAGAATATTTATTTAGTAACAGACTAGTCAGCCTTCTCCTTTTCTATGCTAAAATGATAGAATATTTATTTAGTATCAGACTAGTCAGCTTTCTCCTTTTCTATGCTAAAATGATAGAATATTTATTTAGGAACAGACTAGTCAGCTTTCTCCTTTTCTATGTTAAAATGATAGAATATTTATTTAGTATAAGACTAGTCAGCTTTCTCCTTTTCTATGCTAAAATGATAGAATATTTATTTAGTATCAGACTAGTCAGCTTTCTCCTTTTCTATGTTAAAATGATAGAATATTTATTTAGTAACAGACTAGTCAGCTTTCTCCTTTTCTATGCTAAAATGATAAAATATTTATTTAGGAACAGAGTAGTCAGCTTTCTCCTTTTCTATGCTAAAATGATAAAATATTTATTTAGGAACAGAGTAGTCATCTTTGTCCATTTCTATGCTAAAATGATAGAATATTTATTTAGTAACAGACTAGTCAGCTTTCTCCTTTTCTATGCTAAAATGATAGAATATTTATTTAGGAACAGAGTAGTCATCTTTCTCCTTTTCTATGCTAAAATGATAGAATATTTATTTAGGAACAGAGTAGTCAGCTTTCTCCTTTTCTATGCTAAAATGATAGAATATTTATTTAGTAACAGACTAGTCAGCTTTCTCCTTTTCTATGCTAAAATGATAGAATATTTATTTAGGAACAGAGTAGTCATCTTTCTCCTTTTCTATGCTAAAATGATAGAATATTTATTTAGGAACAGAGTAGTCAGCTTTCTCCTTTTCTATGCTAAAATGATAGAATATTTATTTAGTAACAGACTAGTCAGCTTTCTCCTTTTCTATGCTAAAATGATAGAATATTTATTTAATAACAGACTAGTCAGCTTTCTCCTTTTCTATGCTAAAATGATAAAATATTTATTTAGGAACAGGGTGGTCAGCTTTCTCCTTTTCTATGCTAAAATGATAAAATATTTATTTAGGAACAGAGTAGTCATCTTTGTCCATTTCTATGCTAAAATGATATGCAAGTTATCAGTACAAATGTAACTACCAATGATTAATTTGAGCTATCTAGGAAACACACAACTTCTCCAAGTTAAAAGATAGGGAAATTTGACTGCAATATCAATTTAAATTCACCTCAGCACCGAGGTCACAAATGATAATACCATCAAGGACTCCACCAGAAGTACATCACTCTAACAAATATTTGGAATTGCATTGAAAAAATGTAATATTTTCCAACTTACTTTTCTCGTTCTTCTTTGTCACGTTTCAGTCTGCGTAATTCCCGTACTTTCCATGCTTCATACTCTTCTTCGTCATTTTCTTCCTCTGATTCTACCTGATCACATTCTTCAGCCATACTTCTCTCTTCTTCAATCTCACGACGAGCCTCATCAGCCACCATCTGTCATTAAAAAAAATTGAACTCTTAAAAACTATAATGAGGAATAGAATTTATTTTATACTAATTCAAGTATTCATGTGTTTAGAAAATGACCATGAATATAGGTCCTTTGAATTCGTTTTTATTCGTCAAATACCAAGTTCTGTGGTTTTTCGTCGGTTCAATCAAACCACGAAATTTAGTGCACAACCTAAGGCATAAATAACAAGAGAAGTCATTTGCAAGTATCAATACCATCAATTCCAATGTCAACGAACATTTCAGTTTCTGCCGATTCACGAAAATTGACACCAACAGTAAAAAAATGAAATCACAGTAGCAAAGAAGCAATAATAAATTCAAAAACATTGTCAAAGAAGAATAATTACTTTTATCCTGCACTGGTTCTATTTGAGGAAGTAAAATTCCACTGACTGAAAATTTGTTTGTCACTGACCGAAATATAGCTTTTCTAGTACCCCTGTCATGTGTTACCTGTTGAGCTTTGGATACCTAGTTGTAAATTCAGTTCACTTCCTGTTGACAGAAAATATCAAAAGGAACAATCAAGAGATAATTGTATAATTCCAACTATAAATGTCGATGGATAAATGTGATTTTTCTGCAAAGTAAACACAACATTAATTCAATGTCTTAAAATATAAAGTTTATGTGTATTCGGCACACAACTGGGAAAAGGTACTGTGAACCTTTCCTTTATCCCAGTTTTTAAGCCTCATACACATAAACTATATCTTAAGACACTGCACCAGGGGCTGCTCTGGCAATTAAAAAGTAGGAGCCAGAAAAATCGCCAGGTGCCATTTTCAGGTGCCAGTTTTGAAAGTCAGGAGCCAGTTAAATTTTTAAAAGGAGCCAATTTTTTCGAACCAAAACAGTGGATGATTGCATGTACCTGGCATGTTCAGTTTCATGTATAAATGGTCCGGATTTGTTTGTATAAATGTTAATGTCTGTATTGTACTTCTGTTTTTCATTTCAATTTCATCATCAAAAACAAACAGATTTATATAATTTATTACAATAAATAATCAACAAGATGAACTGTGAGCTAATGCTCACCTATGATACCCCCGCTCTTCGGCAAACAGGAAGTAGGAATCTAACGGGTCAAAAAAGGCTTCCCACAATATGGGGTACCTATATGAAGCTTGTGACCAAATACCAGATCTCTGCCATCAATAGTAGCTGAGAAATATGTGACGAAAAATGTGCATATATGTTCAATGTGTATAGAAACCATCTAAGTCGGCAAACAGGAAGTAGGAATCTGACGGGTCCAAAAACGCTTCCCACAATATGGCATACCTATATGAAGCTTGTGACCAAATATCAGATTCCTGTCATCAATAGTTGCTGAGAAAAATGCGACGAAAAATGTGCATATATGTTCAATGTGTATAAAAATCAAAAAAATCGGCAAACAGGAGTAGGAATCTGATGAGTCCAAAAACGCTTCCCACGATATGGGGTACCTATATGAAGCTTGTGACCAAATATCAGATTTCTGCCATCAATAGTTGCTGAGAAAAATGCGATGAAAAATGAGCATATATGTTCAATGTGTATAAAAATCAACAAAGTCGGCAAACAGGAAGTAGGAATCTGACGGGTCCAAAAACGCTACCCACAATATGGTATACCTATATGATGCTTGTGACCAAATATCAGATTTCTGCCATCAACAGTTACTGAGAAAAATGCGACGAAAAATATCTTGGAAGGACGGACGGACAGACGGACAGAGGTAAAACAGTATACATATAATAATATGATACAGACATACATTCAGAACTGTCACTAAAACGCCCTCGTGCCTTTTTCGTAAGTTTTTTTTTTAAATTTATACTAAAACTGCCTTTCTCTTGTTAAAAATATCGATCGATGTGTATGATCTGTCAATCAACAGATTACATCACAAAATTTGACACCTGTTGTATGGTCTGAGTAGTTAATTACAGGTGATCAAATTCAAAGGCAATTAACCTTAATTAGTGATCATTCATTTTGGTGAAAGAAATTAATAAAATAATTGAAGTGTCAGCGGCTTGTTGTGTTCAGCTTGGTACACTACTCATTCCCAAGCTACTCAGGATTAGTGTCACAGCCGCTCGTTGTTATAAATATCCATAAAAATAAAGTATATTTCATCAGTTTCAAACAGGCCTTCACAGAAACGTCGTTTAGCTCAGCTGACATGCGACAAGCAGAAGATCGCTAAGCAATTAGAATCAGATCGTTCTTCAACACAGATTCCATTCGGTACTAGCAGTTGTTTATTTATTTAAGAATTTAAGAAAGTGAAAAATAAGTGCAATTATAATAAAATATGGCACATTTGTTTATGTCATTGACGTACAATTTTTATTTTTAATGACATTCGAAAATTTGTATGTTGTACATCACGGTAACTACGTACTAAAAATAGCAAGGAAGTTAAAAATAACTTTTTATTGACTGCATTTCGGCTACTAGTTTGAATATATCGTAACTGGAAATAAGTGTCTGTCATCTCCGATTTTCCTCTATATAATTCATGTAAAACAACTTTTTTCAAAACATGATCATCTAATTACACTTCAATTAACAACAATAATAGGATCATAAATCATAAATGGCAATCAAGATCTCACACCTCGATAAATTGTTTACCTGTTTTCCTTTGACAGTTAAATACCGACACTTGCTAGCAGACGATAAAACTTACCTGTATTTTAAGGATTATTGATTTTTGTTACGGTACACAGTGATTATCTATAAATTTACACAAGGAAATCTAGGTGCCAAAAAAATCGCCAGAGGCGGATTTCAGTCGCCAGTCAAGAAAAAAATTCGCAAATTGCGACATTGGCGACCGACAGTGCGATCCCTGTGCACTAATATTGTCTATCTCTTCAACATTTATATTTACTGGGAAGTTTCATTGGTTGATAGAACGAATGTTTCCTCATTTGACTTTCAGTTTTCAACTAAATCATGGCAACCATTTTACTTGTTTCCGGAGTAACCAGTCTTTGCTCTTACTCATTATTGCTGCATACTTAGCAGAGATAATGAAAAATACAAAATTGTATAGTCCTTGGCTAGGGGACATTTCAAACTCATCTTAGTGTATAAGTAATGCATATTGTTGACGACCCTACAGTGATTGTGAAATGTAAAACAGCAATAAAAAGTGCTGTTCCTTTACTTTAATATGTGTCCAAGTGCATGTTGGATAGTCTCCCATGTTCATTTACATCCATATCTTTGTTTACTAAATGGTAGAGGAACCCAGAGAAACCAATAAGCATAAGTATGTACCTAAACAACTCTCCTACTCAAGGTGTGTAAGTTTTTCTTTCTACCTTTAATGTATTTTTACGTCTTTCCTCGGCCAGTTTCTTAGCTTCTATTTCTAACTGCTTCTGCTTCAATTCTTCTCTTTCTTTTTCTTGTATTGTTATTCTGTCTTTCCTTGAAAAAGAAATAAACAAATATTCTTTAATACGAAATTCAATAAACAGTGTTTTGTAAATCACAATGAAAATCTGTAATAAGTTTTTTATCTCATCAATTCTCATTTCTTATGTGATCAAATATATGTATTTTTGTATTAAATTTAACTTCCGAATATCACTTTTTTTTTCTTTTGTTAAAAGAAAAAAAATATACAGATCTTGAAGATTTATAATTAAAATGTTTAGTTTTAAATGGCATCTAACATTAGAGTGGTTTCGTTATCATTTTCATAGATATTTCCAACCAAAATCATACACATTTTTTTCCAACAATTATATAAAGCAAATAACTGCGCTCTCCTTTTTTTCTCTCTTCTTTTTATATCTAAGTAAGTATTCAAGTAAGAGGAATAAACTGTATTCCAATATGACATCCTTCGTTCACTTTGTAAACAAACCAGTGATGTATTTCTTCATAAATTCTCATTTGCACATGAGCGGTCCACACATTTAAGCCAGGTCATGAAATCACACACAATAAAATTATTTACACTGTTGTTAATGTTTAAAAACTATCTACATTCACTGAAAATAATCAACATCCAAAATTAATAAATATACCAAGTGTAATTAAAACGTGCAGACACAATATCATTGTTATGGCTGATCTTTTAACTAGAGGCTCAGTGGGTTGAGCCTGTGTCACTCACCTTTCATTCTGCTTTGAGGAAACTTAATACATAGGTGCTTCCCACCACCAAATTTTGGTTCATTTGGCTAAGCAGTTTCAGAGAAGAAGATTTATAGAAATCGACCAACCAGAAACAAAAATTGCCTATGGCAGCCATGTTTGTTAACGGATCGGGACGAAATTAGCATTATTTATAGAGCAACTTCCATATATGTTTCTTATCAAGCTTTGGTTCATTTGGCTAAGCAGTTTTAGAGAAGAACATTTTTAGAAATCGACCAATCTGAAACAAGAATTGCCTGTGGCGGCCATGTTTGTAAATGGATCAAAACGAAATAAGCAATCTCTATAGAGGACCTGCCATAGATGATTCTTACGAAGTTTCATTTCATTTAGTCAAGCGGTTTCAGAGGAAAAGCTTTTTTAGAAATCAACCAATCAGAAACAAGAATTGCCTATGACGGCCATGTTTATTAATGGATCAGGAAGAAATGATCAATCATTATAGAGGACCGCCCATATATGCTTCCTACCAAGTTTCGGTTCACTTGGTCACACGTTTTCAGAGGAGAAGAATTAAAAAAATCAGCCAATCAGAAACAAGAATTGCCTGTGGCAGCCATGTTTGTAAATGGATCGGGACGAAATGAGCAATCTTTATAGAGGAGAACATTTTTTTAAATCGGCCAATCAGAAACAAGAATTGCCTGTGGTGGCCATGTTTGTTAATGGATCGGGACGAAAAATGAGCATTCTTTATAGAAGACCTTCCATAGATGCTTCCTACCAAGTTTCAGTTCATTTGGCTGAGAGGTTTCAGAGAAGAAAGATTAAAATGTGAAAAGTTAACAGACGACGGACGCCAAGTGATGGCAAAAGCTCACATTGCCTTTGGCAAGGAGAGCTAATAAGACTTTCCCGTAGTAAAACCATGTATTGATAGAACAGCCAACATGCGGCGTGTAAATTGTGTGTGTGACCTTCCCTGCAAAATTGGATATATAAATTACCACCTTTCTAATCAAAGTGTACTACCGTATTTGTACTGTTAGACATATCAGAATTAGAAAAATTCATGGAAGCCATACTGTGTTGAGTATTAACATGGGTTGGCAGGATATTAGTATTTTATCCCATCGCTCAGGATAAAATATTAGTATCCTGCCAACCCATGTTAAAACTCACAACACAAGTATGGCTTCCATGAATAATTTGTTATATTATAATTTATTTTTTGTGTCAAGTTAAAGTTGTGTCAAGTTGCATACTTTCTCACAAAGACTGGTCTAAGTCTTGGTCCTGTCTCTTCCTCAGAATCAGTATATTCCTCAAATCCTGAAGATTCACTTTCCGATTCAGCATCATCCTTTTCATCTTCTACATCTAAAATTTCCTATAATAAAAATATAATAATAAAATAATAAGTTACATCAGTTAGATGTTTGTAAATCTTGATTTAATGATTTGTAACTATGGTAACAATTAAGATAACAATAAATTGATAGTTGTTGAAAGAAAGGTTAAAAAAAAAACCCCACCTTTCAATATAGTTGTTCTTTTTTCTAAAAGTACCCACAAAGGACAAAAATATTGACTGATAATTGAACACATTAGTCATTGCATTACACATTTTTCTTTTTTAAACTTTGTTCACTCATTTATCCTTCACACGAACGAGTCAAAAGTTGATGCGGATTATATACACAAACTAGTTGGTACAGTACAGAAAGGGACATGCCGTGATCAATCACCGTGATAGTGGTCATGTCTAGGAGAGTGATGGGGATTAAAAATTTTAATTCATGTCGGTAATCAGGGGGCAATAAAACACCGGGTGTTAATCTTGTAATCAAGTGTGTCGTTTTACAGGTAAACTAGTCAGATAAGATGTACAGGTGAAATTACGTTTTTAAATCGCCTATTTTTTTTTTCAGGTACTGTCTCCGATTCCCCTCAGAATTAAAAAAAAAACATTTTTATTTCTTTCCTCAAAACGTAAAACATCCTTGAACGTAATCCCGAGATCGAGAAAATAGCACGAGAATGGAGAGTTCATTTGAATTGATGAATAAAATGTAAATAATAAATGATTATTCAACTTCAATTCAGTGAAATCATGGGTTGTGCAAATATGTTTCATAAATTTTAACCTTGGCTGTGTATTGCGTATCTACACCTAGTATTTTATTGACAGTGTACACGTGACCTGGCTTGTGCACAAATGAAGTTGCATAAACACATGCGCGATATGCGTGATTTGTTACGTTTTAAAGCGTATTTCCAGTTCAACATTACATTTTAGTTCACTAATATTTTACGTTTTAAAGCGTATTTCCAGTTCAATATTACATTTTAGTTCACTAATATTTTTTATACGTTCAGTAATTTTTTTTATTTTAATCTTCGTAGAAAACCCAGTTAAAACCCTTTTCATTGTAGAAATACGTACTAAATAATTTTTATACCTGTATACGGTCATTGAAGAATTTGATTAAAAATTAACGAAACAAATATTTATAAACAGATCGTTCAAAGAAGTACTACATGTCCAAAAGTCACTAAATTTACGGATATATTTTGGAAATTAGCGACTAATCTGCAGAAAGTTTAGAAACGTGAAAGGAAATAAGGAATTAACCTTTATCATGATTTTACCCCTACAAATGTTTGACATTACACAGTATCTGACCAAAATCAAATGTCACCAGTTTATTTATTTATTTATTTATTCAAATTCAAATCTTAATTGGCTTTCAACCCAATAGATTTATGACAAAATACAGTAAAAAAAACTCAGTTTATGGAACAAATTAAAAGCATGCTCATAGTTTTCCACTTTTTGTTCATTTTGTAGCCATTAGGCTACGTAAATTTGGATTGTTATAGGTTTTTGTTTGCAATTTTAAAGAAAATTATTTTCATCTATAACGAAATTACGTAACAAGCCATGTGTGTAAAACAGTTTACTTGAATTGTTAATTTTTTTTCAATACGAGAGGTAAAAGTCCAAAACACAAAATAAACCAATAATCAATTTTAAGTCTGCTCTTTACCAACTAAACACTAAAAACCCGCGCTTGCAAAGTCCGTGCTTCAAAAACCCGCGACTGCGGTTTAACTTATAAACAAAAAATACATTGATGAAGTAGCCCGTATTTACGAATATTTCAATACATACTGAATACAACCCAACAGTAGAAAAAAAATGAGAAATTAAAATTAAACAAGATAAAGTTCAGTTGCGGTTTCAACAAAATTCTTAATATAGAACTCGAGGTCATAAAGTAGAACTTTCTAAAACGAACGAAAACGATAACAAGACAGACATTCTTTGGCAATGAAAAGCAACAAACAGTCAAATATTAACAGCAAGAGGATACAAAATTAATTGTCAAAAATACATCCTTCAGTAGCAATAATTACGGCTTACGATATTAAAAGTCAACAGGTAGAACAGGTAACGCTAATCTCTTAATTGGCGGTAAAATATCAATCGGCGCACAGGTGACCGAGAGCCATAAAATGTAATCCCCACCACCTTGTTTTATGGTCCTTTTTAGGTCTATCACAGTGGGTTTATGTCCGTGATGATATGTCTAAAGGATTAAAAATTATGTCTCTCGGAGTGATCAATCACGGTATGTCGCTTTCTGTACTGTAGTTCTCTCCAGGTACTCCATCATCCTGAATATAAATGGAATAATTTCCCGCTGGACATTGAGCAAACAACAATCAAGCCAGGTACTCATGTGTTCTCCACCAATCAAACTGATAACAACACATATCATTGAAATAATGTTTTCAATTATGAAGAATACCCATAAACCTACTATTCATAAATGACTCAAGTGAGTGAATGAATGCAAGGGAAGAATTTTAATGAGTCACAACCAACAAGTCATGAGTCCCACTAATGCACTGAGACTGACTCTTTGCTGAGTCCCACTAATGCACTGAGACTGACTCTTTGCTGAGTCCCACTAATGCACTGAGACTGACTCTTTGCTGAGTCCCACTAATGCACTGAGACTGACTCTTTGCTGAGTCCCACTAATGTACTGAGACTGACTCTTTGCTGAGTCCCACTAATGCACTGAGACTGACTCTTTGCTGAGTTCCACTAATGCACTGAGACTGACTCTTTGCTGAGTCCCACTAATGCACTGAGACTGACTCTTTGCTGAGTCCCACTAATGCACTGAGACTGACTCTTTGTTGTGTCCCACTAATGCACTGAGACTGACTCTTTGCTGAGTCCCACTAATGCACTGAGACTGACTCTTTGCTATTTTTTGTAAAAAATTGTGAGTCTAAAACACAAATGATGAGTCCAGGACCAACCAAGACAAGTTGCAAGTGTCTTTGTATATGAGACATAATTCCATGAGATAATGATGATGTCTACTTTAGGTTGTTTGATGGTGTTTAATGCCACTTTCAACAATATTTCAGTTATATTGTGGCAGTCAGTTTATTGGTGGAGGAAACCTTAGGACCTGGAGAAAACCACTAAGTCATTGACAAACTTTATCACATAATGTTGTACACCTCGCCATGATCGAGATTCGAACTCACAACATCAGTGGTGATAGGCACTGATTGTATAGGTAGTTGTAAATCCAACTACCATACGATCACAACCACGATGTCCCCTCTTCTACTTTGGGTCATGTAAGGTCATGTAACCATCAGTTATCAAAATGAGATGTGCCTGTAAGTATAATCTATTTGATTCTTCTGTGATTTCTATTACTGAATTTTCCTTTTAACCATAAATTGTGTGGTTTTACAATAAAGTACAAATACCTCGTCTTCCTGTCTTTGTAAGGCTCTCTGTCTCAGTAAGGCTCTTCTTCTTTCTATTTCCTGTAAAAGTTCAAATAAAATGTCAAGCATATATAGCATGCTTAGTATCCCATAAAATTTATATCTTTATCAAGGATGATTCTTGTTAGAAAATAAAATCAATGAAAATCAATGAAAATAGCTGAAACCATCTACACCCACTTTCAAAAGGTCCTTTTTGTTTTAACTATTTTGACCTACGTCCTGCAACTTTCGGAATATTATTATCAGAGGAAAATAGCTGAAATGAGTTAAATAACTGAAAACAATCATCCCTGCTTACTGCAGTTTAATTATATTTGCATTTGATTGTTGAAGATTCTTGATTATAGAAATTTATATAAAAAAAATAATAATAAAATGAACAAATAAATGTATATAGTAATACCTGTTTTATGAAAGACGGTCATATAAGACACGTGGTTGCTTAATACAGGTTTAATTTATATGTAAAGTACTGGGAAGTAAAGTTAAAACTAGGAAGAACCGTTTTAGATACCTAAAACTTATATCTCCCCTTAATGCGGCCATCTGTACAACAATAAGTTATACATTATGAGTTGAATGATACTATTTAAAAAACAATTATTTGACCTTGAGGTCAAAGGTCAAGGTCTCACAAAGGTCATTATGGTACGGGACATACCACCTTATGATCATGCACCCACATACCAAATATCATTGACCTATCTCGAAAGACAAAAAAGATATGGCCTGGACAAGAAAATACTATTTAAAAAACAATTATTTGACCTTGAGGTCAAATGTCAAGGTCCCACGAAGGTCATTACGGTATGTGACACACCACCTTATGGTTATGCACCCACATACCAAATATAATTGACCTATCTGGAAAGACAACTAGAGGCTCAGCCCACTGAGCCTGTATCGCTCACCTGACAATAGAATGATACTGAAGCAAATTTCAAAGGGAGATAATCATTACCTTAAAAAACAGCAGCCATCTTGAATGGGGGGTGGGGCTGTTGGACACAATTTTAAAAGGGACACACCCAGGGACCATCTATGCCAAGTTTGGCTCCATTTGGCCAAGCTGTTTCAGAGGAGAAGATTTTTTTAACATTAGCCAATCAGAAAAAATAATTATTCTTGGCGGCCATGTTTATAGGCCAAATGGAACGAAATGGAGAAACTTTATAGAGGACCTTACATAGATGCTTACTGCCAAGTTTGGTTCCATTTGGCCAAGTTGTTTCAGAGGAGAAGATTAAAATATGAAAAAGTTAACGGACGGACGACGGACGCTAAGTGATGGCAATACCTCACATGGCCCTTTGGGTCAGGTGAGCTAAAAAATGATGAAAAAAGGGGAATAACTCCTAGACGGGTAATCAGATTTACTTCAAAATTGCAGGGCATGTAGATCTTGACAAGCTGAACATGTTTTCAGTTTACACTCAACATCTATCTCTTATAGTTTTTGAAATAAAGGATGAAAAGTATTAACATTTTTTAAAATTTGATGAAAAAAGGGCAATAACTTCAAGATGGGTAATCAGATTTACTTTAAAATTGTAGACTAGGTTGATCTTGACATGCTGAACATGTTTGCTGTTTAAACTTAACATCTATCTCTTATAGTTTTTGAAATAAAGGACAAAAGGTATTAACATTTTGAAAATTTGACGAAAAAAAGGCCAATAACTCCAAATTGGGTACTCAAATTAACTTCAAAATTACAGGGTAGGTAGATCTTAATATGCTGCACATGTTTGCAATTTAAACTTAACCTTTATCTCTAATAGTTTTTGAAATATCAGACAAAAATGTTTAAATTAAAATAATAAAAAATAAAAAAGGGCAATAACTCCTAGACGGGTAATCAGATTTACTTCAAAATTGCAGGGCATGTAGATCTTGACATGCTGCACATGTTTGCTGTTTAAACTTAACGTCTATCTCTTATAATTTTTGAAATAAAAAACGAAAAGTATTAAAATTTTGAAAATTTGATGAAAAAAGGGCAATAACTCCAAGATAGGTAATAACATTTTCTTCAAAATTTCAGGGTAGTTAGATCTTCCTGTGCTGATCATTTTTACCCCGTCAGATTTCTGATATTATTAACGGTTTTTGAGTTGTTACCAAAAACGTGCAATTTTACCACATGTTCTATTTTTAGTAACAGTGGCCATGTTTGTTGGCCGAATGGAATTAAATGAAGAAGTTTTATAGAGGATCTTACATAGATGCTTCCTGCCAAGTTTGGCTCCATTTGGCCAAGCAGTTTCAGAGGAGAAGATTTTTTTAACATTAGCCAATCAGAAACAAGAATTGCCCTTGGCGGCCATATTTGTTGGCGGAATGGGACGAAATGAAGAAACTTTATAGAGGACCTTATATAGATGCTTTCTGCCAAGTTTGGTTCCATTTGGTCCAGTTGTTTCAGAGGAGTAGATTAAAATATGAAAAGTTAACGGACGGACGACGGACGCCAAGTGATGGCAATACCTCACATGACCCTTTGGGTCAGGTGAGCTAAAAAAGTTATGGTCCGGACAAGCTTCGCTGAGAAGAAGCAGAAGAAGCGAAAGAAAAATCAGACTAAAAGAATATGTCTCCCTTTGTTTGAAGGGGAGACATAATTAAGGTCACATAATGCAAGTTATTACTTAATAGAGGTGGTCACTAAAGCAGGTTTGACTAACTTAATAGAGGTGGTCACTAAAGCAGGTTTGACTAACTTAATAGAGGTGGTCACTAAAGCAGGTTTGACTAACTTAATAGAGGTGGTCACTAAAGCAGGTTTGACTAACTTAATAGAGGTGGTCATTAAAGCAGGTTTGACTAACTTAATAGAGGTGGTCACTAAAGCAGGTTTGACTAACTTAATAGAGGTGGTCACTAAAGCAGGTTTGACTAACTTAATAGAGGTGGTCACTAAAGCAGGTTTGACTAACTTAATAGAGGTGGTCACTAAAGCAGGTTTGACTAACTTAATAGAGGTGGTCACTAAAGCAGGTTTGACTATATAGTACAAGAAATATATTCTCCATTGTAAAACAGACAAAGGATCCAACATATCTTTTTAAGACATAATTCTTTGATATGACATTTCACTCGTAATAGCTCTATCCGTTTCATAATTTCTTTGCCCATGGTAAATATACAATCATGTCCTGTATGGCTTATTTCTTTTGTGACTTAATCTTTTGAAAACTACTTTCCAACCAAATATTAGGCAGCTTTAAGATATAGAATCCCAAGATAATACACAGAAAATGACTCAAAATTATTTTATCAGCATTTAATTTTGTTTGGGATAAATATAAAATTTTACATCTTATTTCACAGTGCTGAATCTTGTAAAAATGTCTTTCCAACAAAAAATTAGGCAGCTTTAAGAACTTAATTAGAGCCTGCATGGTAATACACAGGGAATGAAAAAGATTTTTGTAAATTCTAATCATAGAAATTTATCATTGAGTTTTAAACATAACAGAAGAATGAAAACAAGGGCAACTGCAGTGGTTTTGAATAGAATTACCTTCCCTCTTTTCAAATCTTTGTAAAAAAAAAACAACAACATTTTTTTTAGAATTTAAGAGGTAATTATTTTAATTAATAGGTACATGCATAATAAACATTTTTGTACCTTTTTTTAAACATATGTTGCTACTACCATATCATTAAAAGTAATGCACAATGCCTTGTTCTCAAATCTTTGTAAAAAAAACATTTTTTTTTAGAATATAGCTGGCATTTAAATAAATACAGATGCAATATTATTTTGCACGTTATTTAACATATTTTACAATTATTATATCATCAAGCAATTATTGCAAAATTTCAGGAAAGAGAATGAAACAATGGTTAATAGTAATGACTACTTTAAAAATACTTCTGATATTTTACCTCCTCATCTAAATCCTCATTTTCTGCATCACTGTCCTCCTCTTCTCTACGTCCTCTAGCTTCTGTTTCAGAATCAGATCCTTCCTGTATCAATTCTGGTTCTATTACTTCACGTCTATGTCTTGTAACTCTGTAAAAAAAAAAACATAACATATTTTTCATCTGCTATGCACCTTTTTTAATTAAAAGGAGCAGTTGTGGTCGTGATCCTATGGTAGTTGGATTTTTAACTACCTGTGCAATCAGTGCCTATCACCACTAAAGTAGTGAGTTCAAATCCCGTTCAAGACGAGGTGTACTCCATACAAAACTATGTGATAAAAGTTTGTCAGTGATTTACGGCAGGTCAGTGGATTATCTCTGTGTACTCTGGTTATCTCCACATATGCAATCAGTGCCTATCACCACTAATGTTATGAGCTTGAATCCCGCTAATGGCAATCATCACTAACCCATTTTGTTCTATACCTCTTCCCATATAAGAGGATCTTTGAGATATAAAGTTCGTCAGTGACTTGCGGTACTGTAGGTCGGTGGTTTTCTCCTGGTACTCCACCAATAAAACTGACTGCCACAATATAATTGAAATATTGTCGAACTTGAAAGTGGCCTTAAACACCATTAACCCTCACTCTTTTATAAAAAAATGAAGAAATAAATGTGTCCTAACAAAAACTGTTTTTTTATTTTAAAGATTTTATGTCTATCCCTTTCCCAGGTTAAACAAAAAATGAATGAGGTTTACAGGAAAAAATATATGATTTGTATACGAAAAAGATTATAACATTGGTGTAGTCTACTGATTTTATATTTTGAATTGAATAACTTCTATACAACATGAAATTTTTGAATTACCCAGCCACCTAACTACCCATAATTGGGCATATTGAAATCAGGGATAAAACTTAACAGGGGCCCAGTAACCTAAGACCTGGTACCCTGACATTTTCAGACAGTAGCCAAGCTGGCTATTTCAGTTTTCAATATTATATCTGCAAAGTCAATTGCGGGGCACCAAGAATTTTTGTTAGGTTACTAAAATTGTTATTTCAGGGAGCCAAGCTTACAACTGTAGCAAAAATACTAAGTTTCGTCCCTGGATAAGGAGTAGGACACATGCTTAGATGTTGTACATTCCTTTCTAACACCACTAGTTAACATTAAATATCATATATTGCTTAGTAGAAAATATTTTCACAAATAATCAGTTTCAAGTTTGTTACCTGTCTTCGTCATCACTATCCTGAGATATGTCCCTTTCTTGTAATCTCCGTAACCTACGATCTTTGATTTCTGGTTCGTTATCTTGCACTTGAACTGGTTCCTCTTTAGGAGCTTTCTTCTGTCGCTGTAATTCAAATTCATCTTCACTTTCTTCACTTGAACTGTCTGCAGCATAATCAGGTCTAAAATATAAACAAAGGGAGATAATCTTGATGTCTGACTTTGAGACAGGTTCCATGTTACATGTGATGCAATGAAACCAGATCATTACTAATGGTTTCATCTAATCTAGTACAGTGAAACCTGACTAAATTTATCCTCCTTAGGACCATGTATTTGGTATATATACAGGATAAATTAGCAAAGATTTCCTACATCATGTACATTGGGAGTTTAATTAAAGTTTGATTAATACCAGATTCTGGTTTAGTCAAGATTCAGCTTAGACAGGCTTTAACAGTAAAAGTAACTGCTGGGTTCAACCTCTGGTTGTACACAATCTCCTGAACAACAGGACATAAACTAGAACTTTGTGTTTGCATGCCCATTACACAAGACAGCTTAAAGAGAAACAGTTTGCTAGATGCAGTCATTGGTGGGCTGTTGCAAGATTTTCACCCTTTATTTGTATCCACTATTTTATCTTACTTGTGGCAATGAAATTATATTCCATATTCTTACACCAGTGCTACATTTATACACAATTTTTAATTGTTATTATCCGTTGACTTCCGACTTTAAAATCTACAAATTTTATTTGATTCCACAACATACAAAAACAACGTTCGTTTCATTTTTATTAATAATACAACAATGTTTAACAATCATACAGGGCGACCCAAAAAAAGCTGAAACCCTAAAAATGTTAATTAATCTTACATAGGTCCATCAAATTTCTTCAAATTTGGTAGACTTAAACTTCAGCCTATGGATGATCTTTCCACAAAGTTTTAGCCATCTGAGTCAGTTTGCATAGAATTTTTATGTTCTTTCCAAAATGTGCTCCAAATGGCATCCTCTGCGTTGAAGGCACACTTGCATATGTCGCACAAAATTGTCAATGATCATCCATAGGCTGAAATTTGATGGACCTATGTAGGATTAATTAACATTTTTATGGGTTCAGTTTTTTTTTGGGTCACCCTGTGTGTTACAAATTATATTTCAAATACATGAAATATACAAATTTTGACTCAATATTGTGTAGTAATATAAGCTCTCTTCTTTCAAAATTGTTGTGGCCAAATATTTTTGAGAAAAAAATGTCACTTGTAATGTTCAGACGTATTAAATGCATACCCCTCTACAAAATTGTTTCTTAGTCAGGGTAAAAGATAGTGTATTATATCCCTCTTTCACCTGTCTACAACTTCCCAGTTCAATATTCAAGTCCTATGATATATTACGAACTTATTTTTTCTTACAAATGTTAAAAAAAACCACACAAGTTTAAGTTCTATTTTTAATTATCCTTCAGAAAGTCCCATTTAGAATGTTTGTGTCATACAATTTTCTGATATGCAAAACGTGATTGAGTATGGACACCTACTGTTAAGTTAAGTGTTATTGGAAGACACCATTGCTATACACACACACACGGTTGCATATTAATTTATTATTGCAATCTGATAAATATAATAATAATTTTAATAGTTGTTATTAGTTTTATGATGGTCTTACATCTCCACAGCCACCATTTGAATTTACAATTTTTTTACAAAAGATAATAACAGTAACCATGGTGACAATATATACCTTTATTTCAGTGTTGAATCTTGTAAAAATGATTGATTGATTGAAAAATATCTTTTGGACCAAAAATTAGACAGTTTAAGAACTTAAATAGATTCCTCAAGGTAATACACTGGGAATATATACCTTTTACCAGTAACATATCTGTTGACCTTTACTTTTTGCATATAAACTTGACCTGTAATTAAAAACAACAACAATGTGAGCACATAAAATGCATAAAAATCTTGTGGAACAATGAAACCACAATTGCTATATAGTTAGTTTTTTGTGTTGTCCTATTATGTGTACCGCTTCAGAGGCATAACGGTTAGCGTGCTTATCTTGAGTGCAGGCCTCTACATTAACATATTTTTCAACTTGTCCCTTCCGACAACTAACTAAAAAATGTACTTGTCCGACTCAATCTTTTAGTTGTCCGAAAAAAATTAATAAAAATTACAAAAACTAGAGAATAACTATCCAGGGCTCCCACTACTTTCAAATTAGAGGGAGAAGTGCCTTATCTTTCAGAGAGCTCACAGGGAGAAGTGGGGAGACTTCTGGGAGAAGTCAATTGCGATTAATCGAAACATTGTTCCGTGACCCCTCTGACGTTACCCTGCCCAAATTTAGTAAATAGTTAAAGCTGCCTGAACTGATTTGTTCTGGGGTTTTTTATATTTAATGTCACATTTTTATTTCTGTCTACCTTGATTGGAGTCTTGCATACCAGTGATTTATATATCTACCCCCCGCCCCCTCTTTTCCTTTTGAAATATTACTGTGTTGTGATCCAATACCACACAAATTGTAATAACTCATATTTGTGTTATATAAATCCTTGTTTCTGGTAAAAAAAAATATACCTAGATACTATATATACCAGTATCTAGGTATATTTTTTTACCAGAAACAAGTCCCTGTGATATAAATAAAGTATTTTATTTAAATTCAGAGAAATAAAAATTTTAGTGGATCTTTTCAACCAGATCAGGAAAAAGCTTGTAATATTTGTTCATTTCAAAGGTTTCAATATTTCACAAAAGCCTTAATCAAGTCCTCTATCGTATTTTGCACAAAAGACAAGTTTAAATTTGGCGCCAAATTGATATCCAATAATTTTTATGTGTCCGCTCCAGAGTGATTCTTGTTCTTATATCTTAAATATTGATATTTCCTTTCATTAAAGCGTTTCTGAGATTGCGACTTTAATTTTGTCAATGTCCTTGAACTTCATCAAAGCATGGAGGAACGATAAATGATACAATAAAAGAGTTTTGATCTGGCGTTTCACTTTAGTTTTAATCAAAATAAATTATGGACAAATTGGAGATCAAACAGGGCTCTTTTATACAACAAACCCAGTATTTCATACCAGTGGCAGTGGAAATAGATTTGTCTGTCATACCGGCACATTTGGGAATCTCTGATTTTTTCACTTGTCCCGTCGGACAACCGTAATACAAGATCTACTTGTCCGACGTCAGTTTTCACTGGTATCGGACAAACGTTAATATCGATGCCTGGACTGCTGTAGATCATGGGTTCGAGCCCCGGTAAGGTCAAACCAAAGACTATAAAATTGGTATTTGTTGCTTCTCCACTAAGCACACAGCATTAAGGAGAAAGAGCAAAGACTGGTTCACACTGAATCAGAATAATATGTCCAAGTGGAGTGACATGTCTACCCGTGGACTGTTGTTTCAGCGAGCTAGCACTATTAAAATCCATCAGACAATTTTCTTTTCCTTGGACTAGTAACAGTAAACAAACTTTGCAGACCGATAATTCTTGTTAACTAGGATATTTATACAGAATCATAATCCCTGGTACGGCGTCTAGAACTTACTGATACCTTTTATGAAACAATTAATACATGCACGATAAGAGAGTTCTGTAAACCAGTTTAAATCTGACTGATAACTGATCAAAAGTGCAAAACACCGCAACGAATTAGTAATACACATAGACGACTTACAGGACGGGAAAGTACTATCTTACTTAACACTTTCCAGTCTATGTTTTACTTTCCTGAAAAAAAAACCGCTGCACCTTCACAAGAGGTAGTCGAGGGGAGGTCATGATATTTTTTGAAAAGAATAAGGTCTTGGGAGTTGAACCAAACAGGGTTTTGAATATATTAGAAGGAATTTAAAAAACAAACACGACTTGAAGCAAGCAGGGGTAAAAAAGGTGTCCACCCTTGTACATGTTTATCGTCATGGTATGTGATTTCCACAGCGCACGCATTATTTTTGACGTGTCTTCTGGTTTCTATTTATGGAACATAAACAATACGAAAGCTGACATCTGTAACAAATGATCAAGTTTACTTTTAAAGACGTAAGTACCAAAAACAGTGAACCTACCTACTGAACCATACTTTTTGTAATGCCAAAAATGTACTTCATTTATAATGTAGCTGGAAAAAATCCAGAAGGGCTATATAAAATTTAACTATGTCGTCTGCCTCTTAGACACCTGCTCTTCCTGTCATGTAACTATCATGGGGTCACTGATCGTATTTGTAAACAAAAGAGCCGACTGAAATGTGCCTGTTTCTTATATAAAATACATGTCACTTTGCAGTGCATTGTGGTTTCAGCACTAAAAAAACGTCAAAAGTAAACACAATTTTGAAAGTGGTCATTTTCAAACATTCTGTTATTTTAGTATGATTTGGTAGATGGCCAGAACCATGAAATTTTAAAACCAGCCATTTCGGGATTTTATATTCGTTTCCATCCCGTATATCGGCCTTGTTTTTATTTGCCACGGAAACAGATACCGCCATTTTACTGACAACAAAAGTTGCCAGGTAATCGAGAGTATATTAAAATACAAGAATGGCTTTAAAAACAATCTTATGCACAAAGAAATATCTAACTAGCCATTCTTTGAAAATTCCAATCGTCATATGAATGGAGGGTTAACACTGTTAATCGCTACATCTGAAAATCGATAATAGCACGAAAACCGATAACACGATGGTATCGTGCAGGTACCTATTTTGACGCGGACCAGAAATGACGCATCGAGATGCATTCGGGTTTTATTTATGAACCGCAAAGCCTATGACCTCAAAGGTTTGAGGTTTCTTCACGTTGACGTCAGTGTTCGCTGTTGTATCCTACAACATGTGGAAATCACCCATAAACAAGGTTAGAAATCATCAAGTTTTGTTATCCATATAAAACCGCCATTTTTCCTTACGTCCAAAAGATCGTTTACTAAAATAGACTCACGATTGGCCTAAAACCCTTCAAAGTTTTGTCAAAAGTTTCCGTCTGCTGACCGGCTGGTTGAGCATATTAGGTCACTCGACTGTCATGTGGTGAGCATTCCGTACTAAAAAAATATTCACTGTCAAAGTGTGACAATCCCTTATATGATTTTCAATGAATATAACGAAATATGGCAAACAGGAATTAAGAACTGTTTAAATAAATCTTTTCTTTGGAGCAATTAAGAACTAATATATAGAACTGAAAATTATTTTAATACAGTTATGACATTTTTCACTGATCAGTATTTAAAATATATCGTGTTAAACATGTCTAAAATATTGAATTAATAGATTTTACCATACTGTAACTTACTAAAAAAAAATGGACGTTCATTATGGACCGTGCTGTTGGATTTGACATTTAAGTTGTTAATTTGGATGTTGTTGTTTGGATTTTACAACTTTGGACATTCGTCAAAGACAGTGGTTTCGAATGGAAGCATTTTTTCGATTAGCAAGGTAAGCTGTAGTGATAATATATTGATAGAATAGGAGTGCGTCATTTCCGGTCCCTGAACAAAATGTAAACACATTACCTGTGTACCAAGAAAACGTTGAAAATGGCATGAAAACAAAATAATTATTAATCATATTGCAAATTAAATCGATAGAAAAGAATAAATTCTTTATTTTTATGCAGAAATTTTAAAACAACAATCTATCGTCAAACGATAACATACAATTATCTGCTTAGGTGCGTCATTACTGGTTCCACGGGGATATATATATTGTCGATAGTATATTCACGTGGATAGTGGCAAGGCCCTGTGGTTGGAGCGACACATCCAATGTTTTCCTTATCGAGAGCGCTCTGACGTCCCACAGCTCCAGCAAGTCGAACAAAAAGCCGTCGGACGGCAGAGGAATCTCGGACTAAATATATACTTGCCCTTTTCATTCTTGAGTGGGATGGCTCCAGCTGTCGATTGAATGGGGACATTACTGGACATTTTCCCGGCTAAATCGAGACTAGATATCTACACGTCTGTCATATCAAATTAAAACTTTGCTCTCTATTATTTGCAACAAATGTTTATGACCAAACAATCTTAAACATAAGAAAAATAAATGAAAACCCTGCAGATTTTTTCCTTAATTTCTTCGTCTGTGTCGTTTAGATGTATGATGATGCATACGGTAAATTGTAGTAGCTTAAATCGCATACATCATGCTGATTTATTTACATAGTGTGCGTTCAGAATTCAAACAAATTTACCCTAGTGTCCCAATATCAAATTAAAATGTCCTTCCATGGTTAATATTTTCGACTGTCTGTACCAATTGTACCACTAAATGTCACTTATTATTCATATTTTAATTGCTCACAGAATCTGTAATAGATATTAATATTTACGATAATGTTAATTAAAAAAAAAATGCAATTTTGTTTGCCTGAGGGTGAGTTTGATAGAATTCTGAACACTCCCATAATCATTTTTTTTTATTCTTTAGTTTTCGAAGTTTCAAAATCAGTGGCCGGAGAATTTTCTTCGGTTGAGGTGGCTATATTGTGAATCTTCTCTTATTTTTTTCCCTTTATTATCCCTAACCCGAAGATTCCTTGATGAGTCAGACCATAACAAACTCGGACCATACCACCTCGGACCGTATAACAAAATCGACCTATCAGTTGGTTTTAATTGAGGATCATACAACAAAATCGGACTATCAGATGATTTGAATTGAAATTGGATCGAGTACACCATGGGCCTAAATTTTTACAATTTTCATTTGATCCCTCAAATGATCAGTATTTTTTAAAAGCGAGTGATAGTTCGCTCTTTACAGTAGAAAGTGGTGGAAAGAAAAGAGTTGAATAATATCGATAAAAAAAAATTCTTCGTCGTAACAGGAAGTTAAAAATTTATTCGCCGAAACCGAAAGTTTATCCGCCATTTTGATTGTGCGCGAAAAAAATCAAAGGCACTTCTTATAAAATATCACATCGACAGAACAATTCCAAAATCAAATATCAATATCGTAGAAAGAGGCAAAACCGCTCATTTTCGTGGATTGGTCCAGACACTTCAATAAAAGTGGCGGGCTAGACTAGTTTAATGGGCACAGATCTCTCCTCTTAGTGAAATGATGCGGTCATGCAAATGCTTCACCCACGTATATAAACAGACGAACATCGTTATTATAAAGAATGCTATAATCTTGAAAATTGTGCATAATATACATAAGAAGAGTTTGAAGATACCAAAGGGAGGTAATCAGAATCCGTATATCGAAGAAGAACAGACAACACAATGACCAAAAGAAAAAGTACAAAAGGACAAACAACGATCCACAAAACATAGACATAAAACTATAAAAATCGAGTAACACGAACCACACTAAAATCCGGGGTGAACTCAGGTGCTCCGAAGGGGTGAGCAGTTCCTGTTCCACTATTCATAGCCAGAAATGATGGGTACTTTGCTCATTTGCATATCTAAGATGGCGACGCCGGGACGTCTGCAATTTTCATATGATCTAAAAAGACGATATCATTCATAATTGCATGTGTGTCATTTTCTGAACTTGAAAATGATACATTGAATCAAGCTGAATTAAATGAAATAGAAATCAATTAAAACAAGTAAATATTCGAGGTTCCTGGACTAAATGAAAATCCGAGGCGACGAACCCTTTTTTGGCCTGAAGAGTCTATGTAAAAATGTCTGAAATACATGAAACTGGTGGCGTGTGACACAAAATTTAACAATGAATGACATTTGGCGACATATTTTCTGAAATTAATTTAGATTCCTCAATAATATATATGTAATTATATTGACTAACCTTATATTTCTAGCTTCTAAACTCGGGGTTCCCACATTAAATATAATATGATAATTTTTGCATGATCGCGATATCAAAGACATGTCTAAAATCGTTACAAATACAAATACAAATACAAACATTTTTATTTCCAATTAAGGAGCCCTTTCGGGCAGAACAATTAACAAAGAATTTAACAAAACAAAAATATTTGAATTTTGACAGAAGAAAAACTTTGCGGAAATAAACAATAACTTTTAATTTTCGAATCATTGACGGACACATTGAATTTCCGTACTGTAGGCTATTTTTTGACAAATCTAATAAACGATCCATCAAGCTTGAAACTGCAGTCACGTGATTAAAATCTAATTTAAATATGATGAATATTTATGAGGAAAGTACCATCAATTTCTGGATATGTGGCACCCGTCGTGTCAATCTAGTTACAAACCAGGTGATAAGTCATGAATGAGGAAATGACCAGTAAGTGTTTACGACAAGTGGAACACATCCGTGGTCATTTATGCCACATCTATTCCATAACGGTCAACCAAGTCATGGTGGCGACCATAAAATTTTCGCAGTGATGACTTAAAAACTTAACCAAGAGGAACCCTTGGTTCAGTAGCTTCCTTGTTAGCAGCAACCCTCTATCAAGAAAATCTTATCAAGAAAGTTTCGTTCTTAACCGGCCCTCACTGTTAATTTTGAGGTGTATGTCAAGGCATGAAACAGACCTATCTGTGTGTGTGGTATCCTTTATTTCAAGCTCAATGGGATAGATGCGATCAACGAAATCATCAAACTAGAATTATTTAGTGAGAGGACATCATCTATATAGCGGAACGTGAAATTAAAGGATCGTGCTAGCTTCTTTTCGTTTTTCTTGAGAAGCCCCTGTATGAAGTCTGCCTCATACGAATAAAAGAACAAGTGGGCGAGAAGAGGAGCACAAATTTGTACCCATAGGTATTCCGACTGTCTGTTGAAGAACACGTCCACCAAAGATAACAAATATGTTGTCAATCAAAAACTCGAGCTTGTTGATGATATCAGTTTCAGTGAGCTTTTTGGTAGAATCAGTGTTTGATTTTTTTTCACAAAATAAGATCTATCCTTTCCTAACACAAGGTATTTGTATCTACGTTGGCCATTCTTTTTTTTTATTATCTCCATGACACAACTTATAATATGTATAATATAAAAGAGGGTGGCCTCAACCATTATCTGAATATTAGAAAGTGCACAAGGCCATCGTATGATGATATACATGTAATAATGGAATAATAGTCAACTTGAACCCAAATCTAAGTGTCAATACAATTTCGACGGAATATTTTCAACAAGGTGTAGATATCTTCCGAAGAAGGTATTGAGAGATAAAATGAGATTTTTTTTAGATTCTTCATTCAATAGGTTAGTACTCAGAATAAGGGGATTTTGTAAAACGTATGAGCACAGTCTGCAGGTTCGATCGTAGCGTACCTGTGTATGAGTTTTGAAATATATACTCCATGGTTGGTATATTACTATCAAGGTGTGGAAAATCGACCATTGGTGTCAAATTTGAGGTAAATGTAAAGAAATCAGACAGATGAAGCTGTGCTTCTGTTCTTTTTATTATCTCAAGTTCTTTAGAGGTATATTAATGGAGTCCAGCATCGTATGAAAATATATAGTTATATAAGAAAAGATCGACAAGGAGAGGAGCACAGTTTGTTTCCATAGGGATGTCAATTATTTGTTGAAAAAATACCCCCCCCCCCCCCCCCAAACTCGACAAATCTGTTATCGATAAAGAATTCCAACATTCTGTGTATCTATTTTTGCCTTTTGTTTTGTGCTTGATTAAAAATACCTAAAATGAAAACGGAAGTGTTGTATGATTATGGAAAGCTTTATCTATACACTTGTGGCAATGCGTTTTTTACACGATTAACAGAAATTTTGGAAACAACACTTGAAATACACGTTCCTTTCAGTGTCATGCATTACATATGTACATTGTATTTCGATTTTGGTATTAAACGAAAGTCTTATGACTAGCCTATCTATCCTTTCTCAGGTCGCACCTGCTCTTAACATTCTGTCATAAAAAATTGTCCGAGTTTATAACGGTCCCATTTTGTGATGGACCGAATTAGTGATTTTCCACTTGGCAAAGTTCCATCTTTTTTACAAGTCCATATGTAAGCTACAATTTAATTGGTTCATTAATTCAAAAGAAAAGCCATGTCGATATTTTCGAAACATTAAAACATTTTAATAACTAGTATATTATATATTTTTCAATAGCAATTATTCCAGTTTTTCATTATTTATGCACCAATATAATATTGCCTTTCGTGAATTCGTCAAATTCCAAACAGAAAGTAGTTAATTTTTCCAATGACCAATCAAAACGCGTGTTACTAACTGCTAGAACTAAAATACCGCGAAATGTTTTGATGGTCTTAAAAGTGGAGTGTTTACAAAACAATTTGATTTTTACTTCTGGCGTTCTGGCAATATGCTAGAATGAAGAGTATGTCTGATTATGGTTAAGAAATTGGGTGCTATGGACGTCTTTTCGAGCCCAAGACCCACTCCCAGGTTCTTTACTGAACCTCAAACTTTTTCTACCAAAAAGGTGAGGATAAAAAGTAAACATGTAACTGTTTGGACCGACTTCTTTCATTGAATATCTACAGTTACCTTTTAAATATTAGGGGTTATTTTACAGACGCTAGCAATAAAGAAAATACCAACAGTCAATGTTAAGAAAATGGTGCGTTGTGTAATATATAAAAAAGTCGATACAAATCGGTTTATTTTTTTTGGGTGAACCGTTTAGTTTAAACTGGGATTTTTGTACGTAGGACTGTCGAATGTTTGCTCTGCCACATGATTTATTGGAATGTAGATAACTATGCATTGACACAAGCTACTTTGTTCGTGCTGCTGATCGAATCCCACTCGTGGCGATGTGTACTCTATACAACATTATGTGATAAAAGTTTGTCAGTAGTTTTCTCGGGGTATTTGGCTTTCCTCCACAAACTTAGAACTTGTGTGTCCACCTATTCAATTAAGATGATTAAAAAAATTGAAGAAGATTCGTGTCGTGATATAGCTGTAAACTGCTCAAAAGTTAAATGGTTTTCTCTTGCAGGAAAAAAGTGCTTTCTGTTAAAAATGAATAAAGTTTACATGATCAATATCCAACATATTTTAAGTGCATTTGTTACAATTCAAAGCAAATATGTTCCAGGCCGGGAATTAAGTAAAGCCAAGAAAAATTAACGACTTGGTTCTTATGCTCGACAACATGTTTATTTTGGGACTGGGTTACCAATTTTATTGGCAAGTTCCTAACATTGATACCAAAAAAAATTGATTGCAAGTTCTTGCACAAATATTGCAGTTGTATTTTGATCAAATAATTTTAATATTTTACAGGCAAAAGGAACACCTCGAGATTCTTTACCACCTAGACCTCCTGTAAAGAGTGCACCTCCAGTTAGCCGTATATTCCCACATCGACCTGTTCAAAGAGCTCAAATTATCTCATTCAGGAGTGAAGATAGTAATGGATGTATCCTTTCGTTTAAACATTGAGTATTAAAAGAAATCTGGGGACCGTCGTGGTAGTGATTATATGGTAGTTGGATTTATAACTACCTATGCAATCAGTGCCTATCACCACTAACGAATGTTGTGAGTTCGAATCCTGCTCAGGCGAGGTGTACTCAATGCAACATGATGTGATAAAGTTTGTCAGTGACTTGCTGCAGGTCGATGGTTTTCACCAGGTATTCCTGTTACCTCCTGCAATATAGCTGAAATATTGTTGAAAGTGGCGCTAAGAACCATAACCCTAAAAGAAATCTACAGTATATCAGCCTCGAAGGAATGTTAACCGCAACGGTCAGACTTTTTGAAATTTGTTTTCATTTTGCTGGACATACATTGGTCCAGCACCCAGGAATTTTCTGCTGGACCCTCTGAATTTTTGCCAGACCTACATTTTTTATGTAAAATTGCTTTAAAGCCAAGCAATGTCATACCGTTATTATTATTTTAGTCTAGCAGAGCACTTTCTGTATTTAACCTCATTAGTACTGGTAGAGGCCTAAAAATAGGAAGACCAGTCACCATCCAGAATAAACCAAAAAGTTGAAACCATGCACCAAAAAAGAGTAGCCAAATCCAGCTAGGGATACCCTCAAACTTTGAAAAATTTACCAGATTTAAAACATAATTTTTAAAAATTTTATTGAGATTACAATAACAATATTCTAAAAGTCATTAGACTCTCTCAATCTCCAGTTTGCCCAGCTGAGCTCTGTCGTAATGTTTCAAGCACGACCACATTTTTATGATCGACACATTGCCATGTTGCCGGAACTGTAAACAAAATTTTAAATAGAAACGGATTTGGTGAAGGGAACGATACAAATCAGGGACGTCATGTTTTTTTATTTTATTAATTTTTTGTGGGCTTTTCACTCGAAAAGATCATCTTACTCATCACAATATAATCAAATATATTTATTTTCATGACAGTTACCAATAATATTTACCAAAAACATATAAAATATCACGTATTCAATGCGGTTACGAATTCCGAGTTGACCGAACTTGTTCCGGTATTTACAACATGAACTGCGTTTCCGACTTCCGTTAAAATAGTAAACACATCATTCAGAAATGTTTGGCGGACATGGGGACCGACGTTATTGGTGGACCTCATGCTTTTCTGCCCCCTAGGTCCCACGAATTTCAAAAACTCTGAACGGTGGTGCAATGATTAGCATGCTCTTCTCAAGTGCTGTAGATCATGGGTTTGAGCTCAGACTAAAGACTATATAATTGGTATTTGCAGAGTTCACGAAATTTGTCAGTTCTAACAGACATTACCAGCAAAATTTTGACAAGGACTGACACAAATTTGGTATTTTGCAATAGAAAATTAATGAGGACTGACATTTTTTTAACTAGGACCACCAGATCCATATGCAATTTCGCGAACCCTGGATATTTGTTGGTTTTCCACTAATCTAATCACAATTGTTGTGTCAGTGAGCAACGTGTAGCACTACAAAAATTCAACTAAGCGTGTTGGTCTACTACAAAGTGGACTGATTAGTTAATGCTTCTGATGATCGGTGCACCACTACTATAAATTGGTTTATTGATTATTTTTCTTAACTCTTACGTAGCATTTTTGGGTAAAACAGACAACAATAATGACAGAAATCTATACTTTGAGCAAGAATTTGAAATTATATCTAAACTTGGAATGGGATCTTTTGGAGAGGTATGTATATGTTGAAATCTGTATCAATGAAAGGGGTGTGGGATGAAGTGCAATCCTCACGATGAGCACTGGTCCTCTGGGGCCCAAGACCAGCAAAACTTTGTTCAGACCAATAAATTTTTCAGTTTTTATTTAGAACTATATAAAGATATATTCAAGAATTTGATTCGGACCTGTAAATTCAAATTTTCATTTCGAGTTCTGGAAGTGAGTTAACGGGTCTCTCACTACTTTGAAATAAAAGGTAGACATGGCCTATCATTCAAAGGACTAATATAGAGAAGTGTGAGACCACAGAGGGAAGTCATGATCAGAAGACAAAAGAGAAAAGGAGGTTATTTGAGAGATTAATTGTGATGGAATTGAAATTGTGTTAACTTTGTACAATCCTCTTGGAATGAAGCAGTGCATCCTTTTGAAAACTGAAGTGTTTTTAACATAGAACCACTATGATTCGAAATGTTTATCCGGTGAGAAGTAACATAAAAAAACCAAATGCAGATGTATGCTTGTCATGAAAAATCAAAAGTGTCCAAATGCATTTTAGAAAACATTGAGAGAACAAAATATAAAGGTGAAACTCTAGTAGTCTTTAGTTACAGCAATCAATCTTCTAAACTATTACCATTTGACTAATGATGCACACTGTCTTCATTGTTTATTGTCTAATGATGCACACTGTCTTCACTGTTTATTGTCTAATGATGCACACTGTCTTCACTGTTTATTGTCTAATGATGCACACTGTCTTCACTGTTTATTGTCTAATGATGCACACTGTCTTCACTGTTTATTGTCTAATGATGCACACTGTCTTCACTGTTTATTATCTAATGATGCACTCTTCACTGTTTATTGTCTAATGATGCACACTGTCTTCACTGTTTATTGTCTAATGATGCACACTGTCTTCACTGTTTATTGTCTAATGGTGCACACTGTCTTCACTGTTTATTGTCTAATGATGCACACTGTCTTCACTGTTTATTGTTTAATGATGTACACTGTCTTCACTGTTTATTGTCTAATGATGCACACTGTCTTCACTGTTTATTGTCTAATGATGCACACTGTCTTCACTGTTTATTGTCTAATGATGCACACTGTCTTCACTGTTTATTGTCTAATGATGCACACTGTCTTCACTGTTTATTGTCTAATGATGCACACTGTCTTCACTGTTTATTGTCTAATGATGCACACTGTCTTCACTGTTTATTATCTAATGATGCACTCTTCACTGTTTATTGTCTAATGATGCACACTGTCTTCACTGTTTATTGTCTAATGATGCACACTGTCTTCAATGTTTATTGTCTAATGATGCACACTGTCTTCACTGTTTATTGTCTAATGATGCACACTGTCTTCACTGTTTATTGTCTAATGGTGCACTGTCTTCACTGTTTATTGTCTAATGATGCACACTGTCTTCACTGTTTATTGTTTAATGATGTACACTGTCTTCACTGTTTATTGTCTAATGATGCACACTGTCTTCACTGTTTATTGTCTAATGATGCACACTGTCTTCACTGTTTATTGTCTAATGATGCACACGGTCTTCACTGTTTATTGTCTAATGATGCACTCTGTCTTCACTGTTTATTGTCTAATGATGCACACTGTCTTCACTGTTTATTGTCTAATGATGCACACTGTCTTCACTGTTTATTGTCTAATGATGCACACTGTCTTCACTGTTTATTGTCAAAGATGCACACTGTCTTCACTGTTTATTGTCTAATGATGCACACTGTCTTCACTGTTTATTGTCTAATGATGCACACTGTCTTCACTGTTTATTGTCTAATGATGCACACTGTCTTCACTGTTTATTGTCTAATGATGCACACTGTCTTCACTGTTTATTGTCTAATGATGCACACTGTCTTCACTGTTTATTGTCTAATGATGCACACTGTCTTCACTGTTTATTGTCTAATGATGCACACTGTCTTCACTGTTTATTGTCTAATGATGCACACTGTCTTCACTGTTTATTGTCTAATGATGCACACTGTCTTCACTGTTTATTGTCTAATGATGCACACTGTCTTCACTGTATATTGTCTAATGATGCACACTGTCTTCACTGTTTATTGTCTAATGATGCACACTGTCTTCACTGTTTATTGTCTAATGATGCACACTGTCTTCACTGTTTATTGTCTAATGATGCACACTGTCTTCTTTGTTTATTGTCTAATGATGCACACTGTCTTCACTGTTTATTGTCTAATGATGCACACTGTCTTCACTGTTTATTCTCTAATGATGCACACTGTCTTCACTGTTTATTGTCTAATGATGCACACTGTCTTCACTGTTTATTGCAGACCTAAATAGCAAAGACTGCAAAAAACTAACATTGAAAATTCACTCTTAGTCTTTAATCAAAATTGTTTCAAATTTCTCTTTGCGCTTGTAAGTAAAAGAAAAACTTGATTGTGAAGACTGATGACATATACATGTAGATTCATATCTGATTTACCATGATGTTTTCTTAAATTACAGGAATCAAAATTGATATGTTTAACATCTTTGAAAAGTTTGAAGATACCAAAGGGGTAATCAGATGCCGTAAATCGAAGGACAGACAATACAATGGCCAAAAGAAAAAGACAAACAGCGATCTACAAAGCATTACACAAAAAACTAAATATCGAGCAACGCAAACCCCACTAAACACCGGGGATGAGCTCAGGTGCTGTGTAAGGATAAGCAGTGCCTGCTTCACATGAGACACCTGTCATGTTACTCTTGTTACAAACCTGGTGATAAGTCATGAATGAGGAAAACCGAAAGGACCGGATTGTGGTTCAACAAACGGGTCATTTGTGACACAGATACTCTAACTATTAATTAAGTCATGGTGGCAAACACACCACCAACACCATTCAAAACCTTTTTGTTTTAAAGTCAAATCAACTGATTGTTTACTTGGAAATATCTGTATATTCAAGTTTGAGGTTAGACCAAGAAAAAAAAACTATATTTCTGCAAACATTCTTTAAGAAAAAAATTGGAGTTGGGTAGTAATTTTAGCCTAAGTTATACATGGCAAGAAGCTGACTTTGACAGTGCTTGTCCTAAAACGTCAAAAACTAGAAATTAGGGTTTAATAGCAGAAACACAGGTATTTATGCTGGCCTTATCACTGAAGCTGCTATGAACAGAAAAATTTTAACTGCAAGTTACAGAGTTGCAGATAAAAAAAAAAATTCCTGTCAGACATTGGGTCCTGCAAGTAAGAGAGTTTTGCCAGACCTACTTTTTTTTTTTTGAAATTTTTTAATATTTCACTTTCAATACAGTATGATTAAAGGGACAATCTTAAAGCCTTGACACAGCCAACGACTACTACGACCAGAATCAGATTAAGGATATTGCCAAAGGGGGGTTAGTGACTGAGACCACATTCAATTTAGATAGCCCTGCAACATCGAATAATCAATACTTCATATTAGTAAGATTTTATTATTCCTCTAATGAGTATTATGTCTCTCTCTCTCTCTCTCTCTCTCTCATATATATATTGTTTGTTGTCCTGTCCGTCACACAGTTTGTCAGCGCAATTTCTTTGAAACTACTGAACAGAATTTCATGATACTTGGTAGGTAGTAAGTACACCATATGTATTTGTGCATATTACCAGGAAATGTTGATCCCCTAAATGTCCCCTAAATGTTGTGGAAGTTAATTGCAAACACTAGTGTAATATCCCTTACTGAAACTTGTATATATATATAATATATATATGTACAAGAGTCTATCATAATGTCACTATTTCCCTGAAAAAGTTTTCATCACCAATCCATTGCTTTTAGAAGAACAAAACTCCTTTAAAATCATTGGAACATGGGCTGAGCAATTTTCTGGAATGGGGAACTTTGCCATGACAATATGGAATAGTACCTGTAACCCTTGCTTTAGCACTTTTGATCAAATTTTTTTGTGTGTTTCATGGATTAAAAACAGGTTTGTTTTTTTGTTATTCATTGAAGCTTAATTTTATTTGTTACCCAAATAGATTTTTTACCTATGACTACAGTTTGTGGGACGGGGGGAGACATACGTTTTTGCGGGCAAAAACAAACTTTAATTTTGTTATCAAGTCGTCATTTGTTTGTTCATTTTGCCCTTCCATTTTCGATTAAAGGACCGCCTCTCCTTTTCATATGCCGACCTTTTGGCTTTTTTATTCTCTGTAGATAAATCGATAGGTAGTGGGTGCTTTTTTCCAGATTTAGACCCCTCCGTAAACTTAATTGGCCATGCAGCCATAACAGAAATGATCAAATTACAATTTACAATGATTACCGATAGGATACGAAATAAAATCCGGAATGGGAACTGGTTCCCGAAATTTAGCATAAACAGAAAGGAACAGAAATTTTTACCAATTTGTTTACGACTTTTGACTTTATTAACGATAATCAAAGATCCTTCGCTTAGGGGTCTAAGAGGTAACCAGGACCGACAGGAATTTGATTTTTGACAGCCCCAAGCAGTAAAAATGTTTGCTGGTCATTAGGTCTGACACAAAGACGTCATTTTCCTGACCCTCTAAAATTCTGCCCCCTAGGTCCGACAGGGCCGACGGTTAGCTGCATCTCTGAAGTTATCAAAGTAAAATATTAATATTAACATATATGTATTTATTACATTTTTTACAGGTGTACAAAGTAAGATGTAAAGAAGATGGTAAATTGTATGCTGTAAAGAGATCACATGAACGTTTTAGAGGAGAATCTGATAGGTATTCTATTTTGAAATAATTCTGTTAATTTACATGCAAATTTTTTCCTATGCTTAAAATGTATGATTCAGATTTATACAATTCTTGAGGATTCTGCCTTTATTGACAGTAAAGATCACTGTGCAAATATGCTAGATCTGTTGAACTATCCTGCAACTGCATTATTTTGCTCATGTCTCAAAATCAAGACAAAAGTACATTGATTACCTGCTTCCGATTGTAACATGCATATCAACATTCTTTGGAAAAGAGAAGCGGCTTATAGGAAGGAACTTATGGTAATCAGTTTACAACTGATAACCAACTGAAAGACACATGAACAGTGCATCCTTAAGATTCTTTATATTTTACTGTCATTTATCTTATGAATTATTCCTATGAAAGAAAAGTTTGAAGATTACAAATGAGTAATCAAAAGCTGTAAATTGAAGAAGGACATAATACAATGGCCAAAAGAATGAACACAAACAAATGATCCATGAACCCTACCAAAAACGTTGGATGGACTCAGATGGTCTGGAAGGGTAAGCTGTTCCTGCTCCACATGTAGCACCCATCATGTTACTTTTGATGAAATCAATATGACAACTACAAGACATTTTGAGTGTGTAAAAATAAATCTTTAAATGTGCTCACATCAAATAGAATCAGTGATATAAAATGTTCAACCTTTCTAAAATATGAAGCACAGCATTTAGCCCGGTGACTAGAGACATCATTTCCAAAATTTAATCGTCATGAATACTATACGGCTGTGTCATATATCATTCGACTCGGCAATGTTCGTACTTTCAAAATAATTTGGTCGTCAAAAGAAAATATGGTACAGTTTTTCAAAAATCAAGGTCAAAGGTAAAAAAAACATTTTTCACACAAAAATTCATTGAATACCAAATTTCAGTTAGAATCCCTTTTTCATTAAAGAAAGACGAAAAATTGCATATTTGGTTTTCCTTATTAAATTTTCTGTCTAAAACGTCGGATGTCATCAAAAAATAATTGTTCTGTGCAAATTTATGTGTTTTCACAAAAAGGGGGAGGGTTTTCGCTTAAAAACCTGGTAATGTTCCAAACTGTCGATAATAAAGCCATTAAAACTTATCCAAGTGTAAAGAAAATATAGAAAAATATGTATTCTAGAAAATAAATATAAATAATAGCCAAATTATAATGAGGAATATAAGTTTTGTTCACATAGATTTGTGTTGATACATGTCCAATTGGCAACATTAACTCATACAAAACATACTTATATGTGGGTTAAAAGCAAAAACACACATTCTTGTATGCAACAAAATGCATCAACAGAATATAAATCAGCAACAAATCAGGTAAAACAACTGTACAAGGCATTCTGAGTGACTGGAACTGCCTTTTTCATGTGGAAATTGGAGCTGTTCTACACAAGACTTAAGCGAAACAAAATTTTTGCAGAACAATGAAACACCTCGTCAAAAAAAGTGTACGTGATTATGTTAAACGTAATGTTAAACATTAAACGTCTTCTGCAATAGTATATGAATGGACGTTTTTACATGATTCTGATCCTTGGCAAGAACATAAGTCAGTACATGCAAGGTTCTGCTCTGCACAAACACAGGACTTTTTACATTGCGATTTCCCCTTGCATGAACACACTAGATCACGGAGAAATTCTGCTGACATGTTTCCTTCAAAGTAGACTGGATGCAAAGAATCCTTGACAGTTCGCCATCCGTATTCCAGTGGTGAAGGCAGAGGTGGTTTTGCCAGACAGGAAGAATGCCAAACTTTGGTCTGGAATGAGGCACGAAGAATATGCTGACGAAGCGCCGCTTCTGAAGGTGGTAATCTAACCAGACTTGCATCCTGACCTGTAGCAAGTTTTACTCAAAGTTTATTAATGTTATGATGGGAGGATGCACAAGACTTCTTATCATAAAGCCTAGCTACAAATCGTGAAGAGCATGAAATAGCAACATCTTTGTCATTTCCAAAGAAGGAAGAGGTAGTGTTACACCCAGAGAGAGCATGTGCACCAGGAAGAACTCTGCATGTGATTTCTGAGAGAGAAGAACATAGTTCATGAATAGGTAAAAACCTACGACCGTTCTTAACACTACTAACGTTTCCCATTTGGACCCACAGTTCACTGGTGTTTGTCAGCTGCTTATCAAAATAAATACAGAGAACAATCACATCTGTATCAGAGGTTTTGATAATGATCCTGCCTTGCTTTCCCAATTCTTTGAGCCTTTTGTCGGCATGTAAAGCCTGGAGGATCATACGGGTGTCCGCCTCTTCCTGAGCACTGTACAAGTCAGGAAAATCAGACTTCCTGGTCTGAGACAACTTTCACAATTTCCGGATTTCCAAATGAACCGGCAATGTAATACAGATTTCCAGGGGGCACTAATGGGTTACTTTGATTGAATTTGACAATGAAGTCACCAAAAAAGTTTATGAGTGCCTGCTTGTTTTCTTTGACAAATAGAAATTTCTTCCAGTCAGGAATATTTCTGCCTTCTATGACTTGGAACACCTTTGTATGAGCAGTCACTTTGGTACGACGCTCTCTTTCAGCCGACTTGATGGAGTCTTTTACGTCATATGATGTAAGTTGTCAACGAAGGGTCAAAATCCGGCAACGAAAGAACAGGGGAAACTTCATTTTCGAACTGCTTCACTAGATCTGATTTACAAGATTTCCTCATTGTACCATCTTCATGGAACATGGACACCGGGATAGGCCCTACAGGATGTGAAAGAATGTTGTCAATCATGACATCATCTCTGCTATTAGCCAAAACCAGATCACGTCTGAAAACAATTTTTGGATTGATATGACCGGCTATGATTTCACCAGATTTGCATTTCTACAGAGAGAGCACTATTAGCAAAGTTTCTGCACTTTTTTTCACTTTCGTTGAAAGCAGACAGCAAAGAATCCTGTACTTCTTGGTAGCATGCATGCCTGTAGAAATATTCATGAGACAAGGAAGGTGGTCCTCTATATCAAAGGGGTCAGTCATGGTTTCGCTCAAATGGTTTACTATTGCTTGGACTTGTTCCTCATCTCGCTTCAAAGTTGGTTGCTTCATTTCTTCATGTGAGGTATTGCTGGTGCTTGTAATACCTGTCCTGTCGTTCATTGCACTAATAAATGATGCTAGGAAATGTCTAGTGAGTGTCCATCTAACAAAGGCAGATTTCTGATTCGTTATTCCTACGATACCACCTGAGCCCTTCGAATCTTTTATGATGGTTTTTTCAGTGCCCATATCACTCCAAATACCATTGAAGCTGCCGGATATTTGTCTAATGGAAAACTCGCCTTTTTCAAAGACTGGTTTTATCTCGGCTGGAAGTTCGAGCATATCAAGTATATATACAGGCATCCATCTAGAGTAATTCGTACGGTTAGTAATGAAGAAATAGGGCAACATTTTTGATGAAGACATCAGATGTGCCGACCAATCACCCTCCCGTTCTGCTCGACATTTGACAACATAATTTGAACAGCCACCAGAAACATATCCCAGTATTTGAATGTAGATGATGCATCGCATCCCCATTTTCTAAACTTACCGATTAGAGGCTGTACATGGTCTTCAAACAATTCTTCAACTTTAGTTAGTAGTACTGATGTTTCAATCGTCTGATCACAGATACTTCTATGAAATTCAAACAACGCATTCCAGAACGCTGATGGTATTTGATCGATGTAGTCAAATGTCCTACACCAGTGTATGAATGCCGCGATAAACAACTTGTATGGCTTCAAATACAAGTGTGAACCCCCTGACATCCCTGTTAAATTCTTTGCCAACCAACATAAGCTCAGCTGTATTTCCAACATACACGCCAGAATCAACCAAAAGATCACGAAGACCGCCATCGGCCCAAAGTTTCCCTATCGAAGATAAGAAACAAGACAAATTGTGAAAACCACCAAGTCTAAGAATATGGCGATTGAAATAACTTACAACTCAATAACTAAATTTGCCTCTTAGAATGAACAAAAATGAAAAATAACTATCAACAAATACAAAAGAAATCAATCCATAGTTAACGTAAATTAATCGAACATAAGGTGCCTCGAAGTTCAAGATAAATATGGTGAACAAAGTATTCAGATCTACCGGGACCGGACACAACTTTCCGAAAAATTAAGTAAGGTAAAGATTTTTTAGTCTATATTTTGGGTGGTATATAAAATCCCATTAAAGAAACTTGGATAGAAAAAAGGTGTGTCACTAAATAGGGTAATGATTATATTTTTAATTTCTACTAATTACTTAACTATTTATTAACTGGCGCATTATTGTACAGAATTAAAATCTGGTGAAATTCCAAAATGACCCCATTTACAATATTTGTTATTGTTATTATTTTTCAATAAAAGGTTTATTGTGTTAGTTTTTTCGCTTAATGAATAAAACATTATATTTAAACTTGGAATCCAATGCGAAAGAAATATATTTCTATACAGTTTTTAAATACCGGAGCAAAACTGTTAGCCACTCGAGGTCCAAATTTAAGTAAATTTTGCTAACTATGCATAGAATTTTAGAAAACTGCACTATACGACTTTTTGACGACCAGTCTAAAATCAAAGTAAAATCATTTTCCTACAAGTATGCCAATTTTTAGCCGTATAGTATGAAGTGAAATTAAACTCCGTTAATATGCGACTTTTGCGTAGTTGGTCACCGGGCTAATTATAATATAATTATCTATGTAATCATTCATAATATTGAGAATTTATTTTTCTTATTTTAAACAGGAGAAGAAAATTAGAGGAAGTTGCGAAGCATGAGACACTGCCCCCTCATCCTAACTGTGTAACATTTTATAGAGCTTGGGAGGAGAGACAGCGTCTTTATATACAGACAGAACTTTGTAAAATTAGGTATGAAATTGTTTCCATAAAAACCTTGTATTGTTAAAATCTTAGAAGTAAAACTTGCATAAAATGGATTAAATTTGGTTTTTGAAAATGAGGTTTGTTAATTGATTTAATTTATAATTTCAACATAGCGAACATAATTTGAATATTTTCATTTTAGGGGGGGGGGGGGGGCTGAAAAGTTACTTCGAGACACATGAAATCTCGACATATGCATTGGCCCAAAGAATTAGAATTTTCAAATTGGGATCAGTAGCATACTGTATTTGACTGATGTGGAATTTGTTTTTATCCAGTTTTTCAGAATATACAGATCAACACCATGATATGTTAGAGGAAGGAATCTGGAATTTCTTGGTGGATTTATTGATGGTAATTATAGAGGATTTGAAACCTTTTTTAGCTTTGCTTTTTTGGACTTTAGGAAAAAGGAATGCATGGTTTATGGTATTGTATGGGAGAAAATGTTTTTAAACTCCCGCTAGCATCTCTGTAGATATCGTACAATGGTTTCCATGCAATAACTGTTACCTTACCTGTGTTTAAAGGTTGGATTTCATCGTCTATCATCTCATTACCTTACCTGTGTTTAAAGATTGGATTTCATCTTCTATCATCTCATGTCTTACCTGTGTTTAAAGATTGGATTTCATCTTCTATCATCTCATGTCTTACCTGTGTTTAAAGGTTGGATTTCATCTTCTATCATCTCATTACCTTACCTGTGTTTAAAGATTGGATTTCATCTTCTATCATCTCATGTCTTACCTGTGTTTAAAGGTTGGATTTCATCTTCCATCATCTCATGTCTTACCTGTGTTTAAAGATTGGATTTCATCTTCTATCATCTCATATCTTACCTGTGTTTAAAGATTGGATTTCATCTTCTATCATCTCATGTCTTACCTGTGTTTAAAGGTTGGATTTCATCTTCTATCATCTCATGTCTTACCTGTGTTTAAAGGTTGGATTTCATCTTCTATCATCTCATGTCTTACCTGTGTTTAAAGATTGGATTTCATCTTCTATCATCTCATTACCTTACCTGTGTTTAAAGGTTGGATTTCATCTTCTATCATCTCATGTCTTACCTGTGTTTAAAGATTGGATTTCATCTTCTATCATCTCATTACCTTACCTGTGTTTAAAGGTTGGATTTCATCTTCTATCATCTCGTGTCTTACCTGTGTTTAAAGGTTGGATTTCATCTTCTATCATCTCATGTCTTACCTGTGTTTAAAGATTGGATTTCATCTTCTATCATCTCATGTCTTACTTCAGGTCATCTCCTTTCATAAAGAGGGCTGTCATGATCATATGGTGGTTGGATTTACAAGTACCTGTGCAGTCAATGCCTATCACTATTTAAGTTGTGAGTTCGAACACCGTTTATGTAGTTGATACAACATTTTGTGATAAAGTTTGTCAGTGACTTGCAACAGGTTAGTGGTTTTCTGCGGGTACGCAGGTTTCTTCCGCCAATAAAACTGACTGCTATGATAACTGAAATATTGTTGAAAATGGCGATAAACACATAAACTAAAGCAAACCACCTTCCATAAAGCGTAAAAGTATATGATATGCTTAGTTTGTGTTTCGAATAAGTGGTGCAACATGATATTGTTCTAAGCGTTGGGTTATCTGTCTTTCAAATGCTTTAATGAGGGAAACTTTTAACATGAATATCAAGTGCTTGTTTGGCACAGTCATAAAAGTATGTTAACAATTAGAGTGAAAGGACAACAAAGTTCGATACTTATCAGGGTTTTTGCTGGCTCTTTTGGGAATTGCCACCTAACCTAAATTGGGAAATTTTATCGACAAAATATGAATCTGAAATGAACATAGGCAATAATAAACAAAGTAACTTTGCAGTAGAATTTATTTCACTCGATTACAGCATCATGTATCTGTCCTTTTTATTTTTGAATTTGACTACCAATGTGTCAAGATCACTATCTGACAGTTTGTCCTTTCCATCCATGGATATTTTCATAAGAGCTTTGGGTCAATCTGAATTTTTAACATTATTTGTGCTGTCTGTAATAGAAGATGAACACGATGGTTCCGTTTCACAACTAAGACTAAGAGTAGCAACACTATCAGTATCCTCCCCGTGAATTTGACATTTGACTTCACAAATGCTGATTTCATCATCGTTTTCATTGGGTTTCTTCTTTTGCGTTGTCACAAAAAATTGACCGTGTTTGTTTTGCTTCTTTCTTCTTTTCAGGTAATATGTACATGTTTATGTAACCCAAATAATCCAGTCGTTATATTACGCTCCTGATGGTCGATACGGTGCAGTATTATTTGAGTTAATGTTTATGTAAAAAAAGAACGACGACCGAGTGTACAAAAAAACCTTGATGAAAAGCGTACAGATGACCGGATATGTAATCGTGTAATATAATGAAAAAAACGTTTTCGGAAACAGTTACTAAATCCAGATTTTTACCGACAATAGCTCTGATCAGTTTTGGAATTATCTGACCGATTTTGGGGGAAAAGGACCCTATTTTTCATTGAAAATGTGGCCGAAATTCGGCAGTAAAATAAGGGGAGCTAAAACCCTGCTTATTTCTCAGAATACATGCATTAATTTCCTGAGGGGAAAATTACAAGTCTCTGAATAGCTGACGGTTAATTTCGAACAATGCATCTTAAACAGGCATTTGCGGTAGTGCCTACCGACAAAATTTGTGGGCGGAGTTTATCATCAGATCACTAAAGATATTGTGTTATTAATAGAATGATAAACAAAAATCCCTGTTGATATGAACAACATATTTATGAAACTATGTCACATGACCAACGTGACCTAAAGGTCACATACCTCCGAAATTTGATTTTTTGAAATGATTTTTTTAGTTTTTAGACAGATTAAGAGAAGACTGAACGTTTAGTAGGGTGAAACAATAGTGACCATGCCTGTCAAATATTTTGCTCCAAAAGTAACTGAAACTATATGCATCATTGATTTTTCCTCCTCGAGATAACCGCGGCCAAAAGAATGAACAATCTGAATGTTTACTCCACCCACAGCTATTTATACCCCAGTCCCAGTTTAAGGTCAATTTAACGTAATATTCTCTTTAATGCCATGTGTACATTGGGTAGTTTGTATACAGTTAACTAGTAAATGACCACTAAGTTTATGTTCCTTACATCATTTTAGGCAGTGAAGCATTTACATGACCATAACTTGGTGCACATGGATATCAAACCAGAAAATATATTTATATCACATGATGACATCTGTAAGCTGGGAGACTTTGGATTGATACTGGATGTATCTAAGGTAAGGGAATATTTTTGTAAATCAATGAAGTTTTTACCTCAGTACATGGTTTACATATAAAACAAAAGCTATGGTTATTGTTGCCATTTAAGAAATTCATTTACAATTTTCCTTGTGAATTTCTCATATTATTGCATTTTTATATCACCTGCATAGCATCATCGACATAAAGGGATCACGGTCACACTGGCCTGAATCTACAACTTGTCCTAAACCACCTCATAGAATAAACAACCAAACTTACACATAGACTTCTACAGGACAGGAAATTCTACACCTTCTATTTTAATTTTTTTTTGTCTTTTTGATATCTGGAGTTTCCCAGAGTCAAGCAGAGATTTTATAGGTGGTACAGAGAGGGTTACATTACTGTAAACTGCAACTCGTCATAGACCAATGAACAGAAGTCAATCAAATTTGCATATTTTCGTTTACAGATTCGGAAGTTGTGCACCTAATATTTTATATTTTTTATCATATTTCTAATTCATAACTTTTCTTAGATGCACATAATGTGAATATCTTTTATGTTGCTTGCAATAATAGGAAGGTGACTTGTGTCTACTGTGGAATACTCATATCTAGGGTTTAATACTTGACCCTGACAGTTTTAAACAAGATCATAAAACTGTTATGTTCACTTATTTCAGGGAAGTGATTTATCAGAAGCCCAGGAAGGAGACCCAAAATATATGGCACCAGAGTTATTGGATGGCAAGTTTGGGAAACCTGCTGATATTTGCAGGTAAGTAATCCAGGAGGGCGACCCTAACACTTGTTTAGCATACTCGTTAATCGTCAAAAGTATGACTTTTCAATAATATTATGTATCCCATGTACACTGACAACAGAAAATATCTTTTGAAGTCAAAATTATCAGAGGGAGTTCTCGTAAATCATCATAGTAGTTTGTTATAGTATATTTTATTTGTGGACTGCCATGAAATTTTCACCAAATATATTTTTTGTCTCAAATCGTTTTCTATTTTTTTTTTTTTTTTAATTAAAGAATTTATCCACTCCAGTGTGTGATTTTTTGTCTTTTCAATTACATTTACATTTACAACTGATAATTATGCTTGATTAATCTTAAGGAAGTTTTGTTTCCCTTGTTAGTTGTCGTGAATGAGTTTTGTAATTACAATCAAGCACATTTCTGTCAAAAATTGATTGATTCAAATACCACAGGTGTCTGAATGTCACAGACAATTCCTAACTGTTTCCATTCTTTTTCTGTGGAATTTTACCACAGTTTATTCGAACACATTCAATAGTCAAAAACATTGCTTGTGTCAAGCACATTTTCCAACCATGTAAGTAGGGTTATAATGATAGTAACACATATTCATATCATTTGCTCACGTTTTCCATTAATTGACTTGAACACTTCCTAATTTTGTAGTAACATGATGGCTATAGCAGTTACATGATTATAAAACTGTCTATGCTATGTATTTCAGTTTGGGATTGACTACACTTGAATTAGCTGGTGACCTCGATCTTCCCCGAGGAGGTGATGGCTGGCATTTATTGAGGGCTGGGACTATTCCAGAGGAGTTTCTCAGAGGTATTGTGCTTATTACATTTTAAATGAAAATCTACATAAATCTTCATAATTAGAAGTCATGTAAATTATGTTTTAAGGGTTATTTGTGCTATTCAAGGCAGTGTAATTGTTTGGGTACTTATTTTTACACATTCTTAGATTCTATAAGAACAGTTGAATTCGCACATGCATATTTACAAACATCGTTCTGGATATAAAAAAAAAATGCGAAAATAAGGCCAAATAAAATAAAAGTTCTGGTTCTCAGATAACGCCGCCCCCTCAAAATTTTGGCCGATGGGACGTCTTTATTGCCACACAGAAAAAAAAATCACCGCCACGTCGTATTTTTGAAGGGGAAAATTTAAGTTTTCAAGCGTGCCGGTGACGCGGACGAGTTTTGACAAACGTTTGAATGACTGATCAATCGAAAACGAAAGTAAAAATTCAGCATGGCTACGAGTGAAAACACTGTCCTCGTCAGTTTTAATGTACAGTTACGTTCTAGGCAAATAGTTCCGTGGACTATCCTGCCTGTTGACAGAACAATGACAGTTGCAGAGTTATGTAAGAGTCCAGTATATTCGTGGGTGATTTTACGGACATAAAAGAGGTTGGAGAAAACAACAAGCCTTTCGTTAATTTTGACCTGAAGTACGAGGTGTCTGTTGGAAACACTATTGTGTTGTTTGTTTGCCAAAATAGTAGAATTGAACTGGTTTGCGTTGTTTTTAAACAGCTGAAAATAAAAACCCTTCCCATGTTGGATTGGAAATAAAAGCAAAAAATAAAAACCCTACCTACCTTGCCGTTTTTTTTTAAGTCCATTATCTGAGAACCAGAACATTTTTTTTAGATGGCCTAATATTACCCATGTAAAAACTGGATACAAGCTATGGCTTCTCATGAATTTTTTTTTAAATGAAACAATTTTTAAACCTCGCATCAGGAGGAAAAGGGAGCAGAATTATGATTGTATTTTATCGTGTTTTTTTCTTCTTGCAGACAAATCCTTTGACCTGAAGTATGTAATTCGTCAAATGTTGGATCCAGACCCTAAAAGTCGACCAACAGTAGACCAAGTATTAGCATTCCCATATGTTAGAAAGGTATCGCATGTCCTGTATTTAACATTTAGATCTGCGTAATAAAAACTGTAGGACAGTCTTTCCTGGGAAGGGAAAAAGTGTTACATCATAGGCCAAATTTCTGAGCAATTGCAGAGAAGCATCAAATACTATTTTGGTTTGACAAGACCATGGTATTCTCAATACACAATTGTATCAGTCGTGTTGTTTATATCAAATTATTGAAAAAATCAATTAATTAACAGTAAATCATTACAAAAACTCTACAGCATTACAAAGCAACTGCCATGTTTTTCAATAACTGACCTTAGATAAGTTTGTCAGTTGTCTTCTGTGGTTATTTTTCTTTTGTCCCAATAGTGACTGTTGAATACAAGTGTGACTGTATACAAGGCAACAATACTTTTTAAAACCTGCCCAAATTCACGTCAACTCAGAAAAGACTGCATATTATCAAAGAAATGACAACACTCAGGGTTTTCAATAACTTTTTACTGAACAGGTGAAAATAATTGGGGGGTTGCCCCCTCGAAAAATTTTGAAATTCTAGAGTTAAAATCCTGTATTCTGGTGAATTCTGAGAGTATTTGAAGGAGATTTTTTGTGACATGCTCTCCTATTTTATATTAATCATAATAGCTGGCAGCAAGTATAAATGTGATTCATTAATGGAAGACAAAAAAAATATCTGTAGGTCACCATACAGTCTGTTACAATAAGCAAAGACCAATACAGAAAAGTAATCTATAAAAGGTCCAAAAAGATAGAAAAATAGTTATCAAATTTGAATCGTGTAGTAAACGAACAAATTATTTCAAAACTTTGCTTTAAACAGTCTTTATTTAATGATTTAGTCTTGGCAGATAGCTTGACTCACAACAATCTACGATAAACGAACTTTGGGTTTTCCTTCAGGAAAGTGCTGTACCTATTTTTCTTTTCTTAGGACCTGTAAAATAATTGCATATCGGTTTTTTTGTGTTCATGTTGCACATTTTCTTCTTTTATGTCATATTTGCACTTGTACATTTGTTACAGGAGTATGTAAATTAAAACGCTTCATTGATTTCGCAAACATTTCCATTCGGACGTCTCTTTTGTTTTTCTTTATTCGTTACGAAAAAACGATCAATATAATGCGGCCTTCAAAGAAGACACCCAAACAGAGCATTAGTTACGAGTTCGTAGCTGTTACTTTAGCCAAAATAACTTTTTAGTCCGATATTTTTATTTTTTTCTGTTCTTAATTTTTTTTTTTTGTGAAACAAATTTTGAAACGGCGATTTTGTCTGAACAACCCAGCGACAATTTGCCGGGTGCCGATCCTTATTGAAAACCCTGACACTATGATACACATTGACAGTACAAAAGGATGGTCTGTGAATGTTCATAATTAATTTGCTATAGCTCAAAAAGTAGAATCTATTTGAGGTATATTATTACTCCAAGTGTAAGCATTATGTAGAACATACTAATTCTGAGTTATCTAATGGTTTGTACATCGTCATGAATATGGATGAAATGTTTGCAGCTAGATGATGCGCAACAATCATTGAATGATTTGTTTAAGTGGATATGTAGTATGATAGCAATTTAAATAAATACTAATGTTATGTTATAATTAATTTTCTAGATGTGGAAGAAGAGGAGAAGAGAATACATGATGAAAAGTGCTGTAAGTACCGAAGTTAATGTTAAAAAAAGTATGAATTTAATGTTAGATGTTAAGAAAAAAAAGTATGAATTTAATGTTAGATGTTAAGGAAAAAAAGTATAAATTTAATGTTAGATGTTATGAAAAAAAAGTATGAATTTAGCATTAGATGTTTAGTCCTTGAGATGAAAATTTGAATTTACTGGTCCGAAACAAATTCTTTAATTAATTTTTTTAGATATTTCTAAATAAAAACTGAAAAATGTACTGGTCCGAACAAAATTTTACTGGTCTTAGGTCAAGAAGGACCGGTGCACATCGTGAAGACTGGTTTAAAAAATTACGAATTTAATATTAATTGTAAAAAAAAAAAAAAAAAAAAAAATGAATTTAACATAGGATGTTAAAAAAAAAAGGTTTAAATTTAACATAGGGTGTAAAAAAAAGAATAAAAAAGTATGAATTTAAAATTGGATGTGAAAAAAAATTGGCAAAAATTACAATACAAGACCAAAAAATAAATAACAGGTCTCATTACCTTTGTTAAATAATAATAATGGCAAAAACAGGCAGCAAAATTCTTTAGTAAAATAACATATGAACCTCTGGTATATTTTCATGTTAAATGTATAAAAACTTTATTCTTTTGTCTCCTACAGTTGTTAAAATTTTATATTTTAAGATAAACTCAATTAAAGCCTTGTTCTTTTGTCTCCTACAGTTATTTTAATTTTTTATTTTCAGATCAACTCAATTAAAGCCTTGTTCTTTCTTCTCCTAAAGTTATTTAAATTTTATATTTTCAGATCAACTCAATTAAAGCCTTGTTCTTTCGTCTCCTACAGTTATTTACAGGGTTCCCACGCATCCTGGAAAACGGGAAATACCCGGGAATTTCGTTTTACACGTTATCGGTCGGGAAATGTCCTTGAAAATTAAAAAAATGGTCAAAATCCGGGATTTACCTAGGAAATCTTTATTAAAAGCATAATTTTTTAACCACCGGAAGTTTTGATGCAATTTGTCAATTTCGAGTTACTTCCCTTGGTCCGATAATCAATTCGTCCCAATAATAATAAAATGGTCTACAATAGGCCAAAAAAAAAGGACAACAGGCATAGGGACGAATTGATAATCTGAATCTGCAATGTGTTTGTAGAAGTAGTGCAGGTCAATGTTACATGAATTAGTTCTGATGATGGCGATCAATATTCAATCACACGTGAAGAAATCCATGATAATAACAGAATACTTGTTCAAGTCCATATCTGTTCTTTTATGCCCTGTTGTCTCAACAGAGGACAACCACACCATGACACTCGTGAAGCACGTGTTTAAAACATCCATTTAGATCATTCTATCCCAAGGTACAACACAATCAACAGAGGACACCCACACCATGACACTCGTGAAGCACGTGTTTAAAACATCCATTTAGATCATTCTATCCCAAGGTACAACACAATCAACAGAGGACACCCACACCATGACACTCGTGAAGCACGTGTTTAAAACGTCCATTTAGATCATTCTATCCCAAGGTACAACATAACAGAGGACACCCACACCATGACACTCATGAAGCAAGTGTTTAAAACGTCCATTTAGATCATTCTATCCCAAGGTACAACACAATCAACAGAGGACACCCACACCATGACACTCGTGAAGCAAGTGTTTAAAACGTCCATTTAGATCATTCTATCCCAAGGTACAACACAATCAACAGAGGACACCCACACCATGACACTCATGAAGCAAGTGTTTAAAACATCCATTTAGATCATTCTATCCCAAGGTACAACACAATCAACAGAGGGCACCCACACCATGACACTCGTAAAGCAAGTGTTTAAAACATCCATTTAGATCATTCTGTCCCAAGGTACAACACAATCAACAGGACACCCACACTCGAAGCAAGTGTTTAAAACATCCATTTAGATCATTCTATCCCAAGGTACAACACAATCAACAGAGGACACACACACTCATAAAGCAAGTGTTTAAAACATCCATTTAGATCATTCTATCCCAAGGTACAACACAATCAACAGAGGACACCCACACCATGACACTCGTAAAGCAAGTGTTTAAAACATCCATTTAGATCATTCTATCCCAAGGTACAACACAATCAACAGAGGACACCCACACTCATGAAGCAAGTGTTTAAAACATCCATTTAGATCATTCTATCCCAAGGTACAACACAATCAACAGAGGACACCCACACCATGACACTCGTAAAGCAAGTGTTTAAAACATCCATTTAGATCATTCTATCCCAAGGTACAACACAATCAACAGAGGACACCCACACCATGACACTCATGAAGCAAGTGTTTAAAACGTCCATTTAGATCATTCTATCCCAAGGTACAACACAATCAAAGAGGACACCCACACCATGACACTCGTGAAGCAAGTGTTTAAAACGTCCATTTAGATCATTCTATCCCAAGGTACAACACAAATACAGTCAAAAGGGGAACAGGACTAAAGCCCCCCCATAATGAAATAATCATACAATCTTATTACTTTTTTTTTATATTGATGGTGATATTAAAGATATTTTAAAGATCAAAACTCATCCCTATTAAAAAAGGAGGAGTGGGGGAATTAACATTAAAAAAATAAAATACTTTAAAAACATATATTTTTCACATTTCGTTCATTGTTATGTTCATTTATCACTGCTTATTTGTTTGAATTGGAATTAAATCAGGTAAAGTTAATTAGGAGTTGTTTTTATTGATAAACAATTGATGATTACGTTTATAATCTTTGAAGTTATTAAAAGTAATGAGTGAGTTATTTTCTCATCCTTTTTGCTATACTATAATGTTTTTTTTTTAAGATAAAACAAATTTTATTTTTACGATATCTTTAAGTTCCAATAATAACTTATTATGAAAAATAGTATTCAAAAGTAATGTTAACCCATAAGTTCAAAATGTGTGCAAAGATACCAATATATAAATAACTTGTACTTTTCATTATTGGGGGTCTTTTGTCCTAGACCCAGTCAAAAGCACTATCATAAAATTTTAATTTGTAAATATCTTACACAAAACATGTTCCTGAAGCACTACTTGAAGAAAACATAGGAGAGCAGGGTGATTTGCTGTATTATAGTTCATTATAGCACAGTGGTACCTCATAGCTTCTCATATATATATATCCTTGAAAACTGGAAAAGAGTGGGAACCCTGTATTGAAATTTTATATTTTCAGATCAACTCAATAAAAGCATTGTTCTTTCGTCTCCTACAGTTATTAAAATTATATATTTTCAGATCAGCTCAATTAAAGCCTTGTTCTTTCGTCTCCTACAGTGATTTAAATTTTATATTTTCAGATCAACTCAATTAGAGCCTTGTTCTTTCGTCTCCTAGTTATTTAATTTTTATATTTTCAGATCAACTCAATTAAAACCTTGTTCTTTCGTCTCCTAAAGTTATTTAATTTTTATATTTTCAGATCAACTCAATTAAAGCCTTGTTTTTTCGTCTCATACAATTTGTGTTCATGATCATAAATGTGTTCAGTTTCCCTTTCAAAAAGAGCAGGGAACGTCAAGTGCCTAGTAGTAGTAATACCAGTTATAGCTCAGGGTATCCATTAGACCATAGTATTTCTGATGGTACGTAGGTATAATATAGTTAAAAAAGACAGAAATATATTATCTAACATAGGTGAAAATAAGTGTCAGTTAAACTTCAGATGCAGTAGTGTCAGCCCTTCTACAATGAAAAAGTGGCCTTGTAAGAAAGGTGGTCTCACTTTAGGGGGGGGGGACAGTTTAGTGGTATTTTACTATCTCAGTTCATCTGAAATCTGACCTGATGGATGGGTGGCCCGTGCTGGGCGCGGTCTTATAAGAGGGGGATATCTGTACTTGAATGTAAGATTTCAAGACACAGATAAGACTTTTAATAGCTGTTTAATGTAAGCATGTATCAGACATTTCACCATGTTATATGGATGGAACAGATCAGGGTCAAATTGAAAATGTATGCATACAGGTTACATATTGAATTATGAAAAGACAGTTTAAACAGTGATGGTCAACAATTCCGCCATTATCAACAAAACGAGCAAATTATTGAACATAAAAAATCCACAACATATGGCATTAGAAATCCATGTCCTGGCTTGTGATGGGCACAAAAATGTGGCAGGGTTAAACCAGTTGATGAGATCCCAACCCTCCCCTCTTGATAATTGGATCTCAAAACATTAACATGCACAGTACAACAGTAGGGTCAATGGATACTCATAGTCAATTGACTACTAGCAAGGAATGTAGATTATGTTATTTAAAGACCATTACTCTTTATAGGACCAAAACAAATCGTAACTGATACTTCTAACAGATTGAATATCAATTAGTCATAAACATCTAAAGAATAATAGAAAAACATCATATAAATTAAATATCACAATCCAGAAGTAAACAAAAGAAGAGGTAGAAATAGTGATTGTTCTCTGTAATTATGTTCATAATTTTATCTTTATTTGACAGACGAGTGTTTTGAAGATGACATCAGCATACACAATAACTCAGTTGGTGCTCCATTGGATAGCTCTTCATCAAGTGATGGATTTTCATCTGAATTCATTGTGCCAAGGTATGCACTACACCAACATTTTTAAAGGGTCCGTCGTGGTCGTGATCGTATGGTAGTTTGATTTACAGTGCCATTCACCGCTAAAGTTGTGAGTTCGAACCCCATTCAAGGGGAGGTGTACTCAATACAACATTATGTGGTAAAGTTTGTGAGTGACTTGCGACAGGTCGGTGATATACTCAGGGTACTTCGGTGTCCTCCACCAATAAGCTGACTGCCACAATATACATGAAATATTGTTGATCCAAGATGGATGCCCTTGCTTCTGCTTATATGGAATTTAGACATTTAACAAACTTAAAAAAATGATATTAAAGGAATTGATAATATGAGTGAGTGGGCAATTTTTAACTATATCTTGGAGAGAGAGAAATTGTATTTCGACGAGATGATGTCCGCTTCGTTCTAGACCAACATAGTGAGTTGGATTTTATAGTGCTATCTCACTGAAACGACAGTCCACTGGTAGACATGTAACTCAACTTGGACTCTTTATTCCAATTCCAAGCCATATATGCTTTGCTCTTACTCCTTAATGCTGCATGCTTAGCGTAGAGGCTGTAAATACCAATTTTATTGTCTGCACTGGGGCTGTGACCCATGATCTTCTTCCACATGAAATGCAAACACTCTACCTATTTCACCACAGATGCGGTTATAATGAATATTTGAAGATATAATGTTTAAGCTGAGATTATATTAAGCTTGAAATAACTTTTTTTTTAAACTGTATTTTAAGATTTGACATTTACAGGTGAAACATACATTACTTTAAAAAAAAATCAAAAATCATTGGACTACATTTGTATATCTTTCAATTGAATAAAAGTTGACATTATTCTTTATTTTTAATGATATATCAAAATTTAGAAACAAACTGTTTCTTATTTCTTGTCCCTGTGTTATCCATATTAACTATGAACTGAGACAAATTATAACAGACGTTACAAAGTGTCAGAGATACTTGTTGGGTTTTCATTTAGTGAATCTTTTCAAATTTTTGATAAGTCCTACCATTAAAGATCACAAGTTTTAATATTTTGGTGAATCTCAAAAGAAATTGGTGAGTCCAGAACTCATCTAGATAAGTATCCCTGAGTATGTTTTCATGTAGTTTTATGGCTTGCCTATATTTACAGTAGACCAGCAATGAGAAATGCTTTCACTACGCCAGCTCTACGTTACAGACCTGTAGGATTTCTGTCTTCTCCTATAAGTTCTTCACCAGTATTACCTGACAGGCCAAGGTACGTATCAAATTTTCTCTTATTCTTGGTGTGTTTAACCAGTTGGTTTAATTGTCATAATATTCGTAATCACCATGCACTATGGTTAAATTTCTCCATGAGAATTCCTGCTAATTTCCTTTAAACGATCATCAATGACATAAAAAATTATTATTTTTGTCACAGGAGAAACAGCTTCTGCTACAAGTGCATTACAATATTTCTCCATTACAATATTTCTCCATTGCAATATTTCTCCATTACAATATTTCTCCATTGCAATATTTCTCCATTGCAAAATTTCTCCATTACAATATTTCTCCATTACAATATTTCTCCATTGCAATATTTCTCCATTACAATATTTCTTCATTGCAATATTTCTCCATTACAATATTTCTCTGTCACAACAAATTGATAACTACCCTGTTGGTATAGAAAGTTTGTATGTTGCTGGAGTTTCTGACGTAGATATCTTTTCCAACTTTTGAATTTTTTAGGCATAACATGTACATGTATTTTGATACCTGTTGATATCAGAAATTTGAATTTACATTTAATTTCATCGGAAATTTTATTTTACATCTAATTTCAGACACTTGTCAAGTCCTAATACCAGTTTTGAAACCAGTTTTGAAGAAGACAGATGTACCACACCAACCCTTAACAACAGTAACCATGCACTGTTAGACAGTGAAGAACCTGCTAAACCATGTATTGGACCCAGAAATCTTATGGATGTAGGTTATCCAAAATCTTGAAAATGAAAGAAATTTCTCCAATAAAAAAAAGTTTCAGGAAATATTTAGGGCTTTTCCAGGATAAAATACCCGGTAGGATCGGAACGCTATTAATTTTTTTTTATCTAGGTGGGGGGGGTAAAACGTATTTCTTTTCTGGGGGTTGTTGTCAAATTTCTATTTAATTAATCGCGGTTGTCTGTATTTTTACCATTTCGGTATATTAAAATAGACCTACTTGCCGGCAAGTCGTGTCACTGTGTTGTTCGTTAAACGGTGTATAATATTCGGTTGTTTGTTCCGTGATTTCGCTTCTTTTGCGTGATTTTTAAGCCAAATTGTCTCCCTTTATCTTCCGAATGATATGTTATGTAAAAGATGGAGAAATACGAATGATGAACTGGTACCTGGTTCTTTTATTTTCGTTCCTGGGTTCCGAGATAAAAGGTACTAGTCGAAAATGAAACATGGTCAAATGCCGAAATGGACTGGGATAATGAACAAATTTGCCACTGGTTAACAGCCGTGGGTCTGGGGAAATATGTTCAGGTGTTTAGAGGTATGTTTGTCAAACTAGGTATCACAGGAAAGGAATCAGCGGTTTGGCTTTTCCTTTTGGTGAGGGAAAGAGGGGGGGTCCTCGTATCAAATTTAATTTCTATTTTCTAGGTGGTACCCCAAAAATAATTAAAATTCTGGTGGTAGTACCCCAAATTATTGATGGAGTTCCCCCCCCCATGTATTTTTTTCCTGGAAAAGCCCTTAGTGAAATTGCCCCTACTTTTAAAACAATATTCCATTACAGTACCAGATTGTCCAAGATCGTACATATTATGGAGTAAAAAATAATAATTTTTGGCTGCATTTTTTTCAGTTTTCCAATTGTACACTAAAGCAAAATTGAAAATCAAATGTTACATACAGGAGTTATTTCTGTGATTTTATGATGGAGAAAGTGACTGATGGTTTTAACAAAAACAAATATTCACATAATTTCATGACAAAATATATAAACATTCCCTGTCATACCTTGCTCTTTCTAACTGCAAGTTTTGTTGTGTGTTAAGGTTAGGGTTATGGTGTTTAACACCACTTTCAATAATATTTCAGTTATATCGTGGTGGTCAGTTTTATTGGTGGAGGAAACCAGAGTACACGGAAAAAATCTCTGATCAATTCCCGTGGATGCCCTACAGAAGACCACCAGATTCGTAGCAGAAACTGAAATCCAAGTGTAAAGGCAAACAAAAAGAAGAAGAAAAGGATCTGCTGCAATTCACTGACAAACTTTTATCACATAATGTTGTATTGAGTACACCTCGCCATAAGCGGGATTCCAACTCACAGCTTAGTGGTGATAGACTAGGTGACAAGACATTGTTGTGGTAAATTATTAAAATATTGCACTCTATAGCTATACCATATCAGATAATTAAAATAAATAGTATTTCAACCAATAACGTCTCATTTGTATCACCAAGCCTATTCTAGATGTTGGTGGGTGTTCCCCGGGGATCAATCAAAAGAGCTGCCTAGTGCGTCCCCAGGTGGCAGATAAGCGATGCCCTTTTGATGGGAGGGAGGGATTATAAGGTTATGATACGGAATTCCTGACGTGAAAATATAGTGGGTAATTTGTTTGGAGAGTGCCATGCTTCCTGCACAATGAACACCTCTTTTGTATATTTCGAGAGAGAAAAAGAATAGATGCATTGTAACTGCTGTAATAAACTGAATGAAAATAACTGTTAATATCTTTTAGATGTTTGAAGCTGCAAGTGACGAAGATTAGTTTGAAGAGATCTTCGATCGTAAGACAGAATATGTATATATTTATTTTTGTATAAACAGTTACAATATATACACACAGAATTTACGATTGATATCTACAGTTGTTATTTGTGAATGGATTCGGAAAGAGTTTTGATGCAAAGATCAAGAATTATAGAATAAACAAACTGTTACAATCTCGTCATGTAAGCCATAATAACATGGAAGACATTGCAACCCTGTTAGTCATATAACATAGAAAACATTGAATTAACACATTGTTAATATCTTTTCCTTTTAAACCAGATTACATAGAAGACATAGTTGTAGGTTGTAACTTTATCAACAAACTAAATCTTCATTTGCTCTTTGTAATTTGTATGTTTAAATTTTTCATTTATTTTTTGTATGGCAATTATTGTTTTAATACAGCAAGTTAAATATTTTGTAATATATACATGTACTTGTTTGTGACAATTTGTATAGATGTATTGCAAAACACTTTTATATCACAACTGTAACTATTGAAATGGCATTATGCATTGAAATATAATTTTCCGAAATATGGCAAATTTTTTTCAAACATAATTTTTTCTTGTTCTATTCCAAACACAGGGATGATTATTTTTTTCTTCAATTTTTTAACTGATTTCAGCTATTTTCCACTGAAAATTGTATTCCCAAAGTTGCTGGACACGGTCAGAACATGTCAAAAATGACCATTTTGAAAGTAGGTGTAGATGATTTCAGTTATTTTATTTTCTAACCAGAATCATCCCTGCAATAAAGAATATATCAGAAATATTTTGTATCATTTTATAATGTTGCCTATACTGATATTATTTTTTTATGTGAAGCATTTTATGGTTCACTGATTCCTGAATATAAAGGAAATTGTTGATAGCTGTATAATATGTGATTTCAATATCACAGGGTTTATTTGTAACGATACTCGTTGAAAATTTGACATGGTAGAAAAATACAGTATTTTTTATTTCTTTAAACCAATTCACAATCTGTTTTAATTGTCTGTGCAGTCTGAAAGCCAATGTATATATAATATGATATAAAGCTAATATTGTAAAGTTTCATTTCCATGGTAAATTTTATACTTAACTTAAGGACAATGATGTCATGTTTAGATTTTACTTGAGAACATTGTACATTTTTTTTTTAATCTTGCAGGACATGGTCAGAACAAGTCAAAAATGGAGATTTTGGAAGTGGTGTAGATGGTTTCAGCTTTTTTTTTCATTGATTTTCAGGGGTTTTTTTCTTGCCAGAATCATCCCTGATCTAAGTAAATGTAGTTCTTATTGTGGATGGTATTTTCTGTCTGTCTATCGAGTTTTATATTTTGTGTCACGATTTCAAGATGTCACACAACATTCTTACTGCTGACCAATGCTACTTTGTATATAAATTACTTATTGTGTTTTGTCATCTTTGTTATAAATTTTAAAACTGGAACATTATGGAGTGTAATGTTTCAGAATTTATTTTCTATTTCTGATGAAAACAAAAAAATTGTCTTACAGTGCTGAATAATTGTATATCCATTTATAATTGTTGGTCTGACATACAGGCCCTTGAGTGCTGAGTATATGTTTGTACAATTGTTAGTTTTGCTAAGATTAATGGGACCTCATATGCTGAGAGATTGTTTCTGTATTCATTCTCAGAATAATCTATAAACTTGCAATGTTATAGTCAATGACTGTCTAGTTTGTGTTTCTGCTGTAACACCTTTTGCATTACAGCAAAATTTATTTGCGGTTTTTGGCTATTGTTGATCAACGAGGAGGACACATGAAGCAACAGAGGGGACTGTTGCATGCGGTGGTGGAATTCTCTGTCAAAAAGGCTGTCCATATGTCAGTATTGTTTTACGAGCCCCACATGTCTTTTTGTGTGACCATATTAATCAACGTGTCTGTTTCCACATCGAAAACCTAAAAAGTGCAAATCAATTATGTTGTGAAGTGAAACAGTGTTACAGCAGTAGCAGGAACTTTATAATCATGATTCTGAGAATGTCATTGATACAAATGATGGGCCCATGTGTACTGAACAATTGTATCGTAATTTTTCGTTGTTGATAAAACTGGACGGCTCTTGAGTGCTGAATAATTGTATATATGCATTTATCATTGTTGATAAAACTGACTGATCCTCGATTGCTTACAAAAATATTGTTGAAAAAAATTAGACGTCAGACCTTTGTGTGCTGAACGATTGCATCTACGTTTTGTTTATTTGACCGACGATTCCAATGTGCTGAGTAATTGTATATTTAATTGTCATTGTTGACTTGTATTGTTATACACTATTGTACAGCATTGTTCTATGTAGAATACAAATAGTGGGTTTTGGAGGGGTGTTTAATGCCGATATTGTTGAAAGTGGCGTTAAACACCAAGCCTCCCTAACCCACTATTTTATTCTACATAGAACAATGCTGTTTTCTTTTGTTTTTTTGTTTGTTCTGTGTATATCATTGACTTCATTTGATTATGGGAATGATTGTCTTGATCATTGGATGTTTCTAACAGTAGTCATTTTGTTTAATTACAAATTAATTTGATTACTACTTAATACATTGTAATTAGAATATGTTAATATTAAGCTTCTAGAAAGGTAATGGGAAATTGATGATGCATTTTAAAATGTGAAGTATTGGATTTCTATTGTATGGAAGATTTACAAGTTTTTTTTCTGTGTCAAACTTAATGTGTCTCTTCAATGTGTTCAATTATTTTGTGTTCATGTTTAACCATGTACTTGTGGGGTACATACATCATTTTGGGAGTTCAGAACATACTTGCAAATAATTTGTGCTTTTTTTTTATCACTTAAAAGTGTTCAAGAAGCAAAAAAGCAGAGATGTATGTCTAACATGACTTGTTAACAACGTTTTCTTGTACTGTGACATAACATTTATAAATTTTTGTGGTTTGTATGAGATAGTGATGTTCGTGACTTCTACAATTTGTGAATATCAATAGATTCCTAATAGGTCTATATAAAGATTGTATTTCACTACAGTTTCAATGTGTAGATGAAATAACCATGAAATCAGTGAAAATTTATAACACACAAACAAAGGTGACTACACAGTATTAGAAAACTGCTAATTGTTTTCTTCTCTAAAAAATATTTACAAATGTAAATAAAAAAAAGTTTAAGTTTTCATTTTTAATTGATATTTCACAAGTGTAGTTGCTTATTAATAGACATTTTTCTTCAAAGTCCATCTTTTATGTTTAAAACCATGATATACTAGTAAGTAGTTTCTCATATGATAAATATTTCCTCTATCAATAAGATGTAATTGTATAACAGGGCAATTGTTTATCATTTCTATAAATAGGTACAAGAAAAAAAACCACAATGTGTTCCTACATGTTAAAAGAAGAAATAGAAGTTCAGATGGAATAAAAAATATTGATATTTGAATTGTTTTTTTTTTATTGCATCTACCATGATTTGCAGTTGACAGTAATTTTTCTGTTTGATAGGTTGTACATTTCAATATTGGAAGTAAAATTTCTATACATTAGGTTAATGGTTTATAATGTCACTTTCAACAATATTTCAGTTATGTTGTGTCCAGTATATACATGTATATTTAAATTTGAGATTCCATATACTTTCTAGCCAGGTTTTGTGAAAATTGGCCCAGTGCTTTCATATGCCATGTCTATATTAAAATTTCTATTCTTAGTAACAGTGTCCATCTTCTATTGATGGCTGTTATAAAAGAGGACCATCCATACATTAAGAGGGATTAATCATTGAAAAAGTCTTACAAATGATATCAGTTTGATCTAACACACTATCTAAGTGGTATTTATGAATAAACTGAAAAAACAAACAAATACCTGGCCGTCAGAATATTTTCAAAATCCAATTTGAAAATCCTAGAAACACAAAATTGACACCCATAACTTGCATACGCATGACGGCTCACTCTCTTGGCTTGATATAGGCACTTCACAATAAAAAGTGGTGGTGTTAAACGTTTTATCGGCTTAAATCTCTTGTATTTTATTGGTTTGGTTTATGGTGTTTAATGCCACTTTCAAAAATGTTTCGGTTATATCATGGCGGTCAGTTTTATTGGTGGAGGGAACCAGAGTACCTGGAGAAAATCACCGACAAACTTTATAACAATGTTGTATTGTGTGCACCTTGCAATGAACGGGGCTCGAACTCACAACTTTAGTGGTGATAGGCACTGATTGCTCAGATAGTTGTAAATCCAACTACCATACAACCAAGACGGTCCCTTTTTAGTTCACCTGGACCAAAGGTCCAGGTGAACTATTGCCATCACTTGGCGTCCGTCGTCTGTCGTCTGTAAACTTTTCACATTTCAAGCTTCTTCTCCGAAACCACTTGGCCGATTGGAACCGAACATAGCAGGAATGTTCCTTGGATGGTCCTCTACAAAGTTACTGTTTTTCGTTCCAGTCGGATATTCAATATGGCTGCCAGGGCCAATAATATGCTCTGATTGGCTGAAATTTCAAAGATCTTCTTCTCCGAAACTAATGAACTGACTGAACCCAAACTGTAAAGGAATGATCATTGGAATGTCCTTTACCAAGTTACTGTTTTTTATGCCGATCGGAAATCCAAGATGGCCGCCATCGCAGGACATAGATTAACATTGGACCCTATGGGAAAATGTTCAAATGGCTTCTTCTCAGAAACTACAAATATGATTAAAGCCAAACTGTACATGAATGTTCATTGGATGGTCCTCTACAATCTTAAGGTTTTTTGTTCCGATATGAAATTCAAAATGGCGGCTACGGCAGGACTTAGTTTAACATTGGACCCTATGGGAAAAATGTTTCAAAATGCTTCTTCTCTGAAACCACTTGGACAGTTGAAACCAAACTGCCCAGGAATGATCATTGGAAGGTCCTCTACAAATTTTATGTTTTTTATGCCGGTCGGAAATCCAAGATGGCCGCCACCGCAGGACATAGATTAACATTGGACCCTATGGGAAAATGTTCAAATGTCTTCTTCTCAGAAACTACAAATATTATTAAAGCCAAACTGTACATGAATGTTCATTGGATGGTCCTCTACAATCTTAAGGTTTTTTGTTCCGATATGAAATTCAAAATGGCGGCTACGGCAGGACTTAGTTTAACATTGGACCCTATGGGAAAAATGTTTCAAAATGCTTCTTCTCTGAAACCACTTGGACAGTTGAAACCAAACTGCCCAGGAATGATCATTGGAAGGTCCTCTACAAATTTTTTGTTTTTTATGCCGGTCGGAAATCCAAGATGGCCGCCACCGCAGGACATAGATTAACATTGGACCCTATGGGAAAATATTCAAATGCCTTCTACTCAGAAACTACAATTATGATTAAAGCCAAACTGTACATGAATGTTCATTAGATGGTCCTCTACAAACTGTACGTTTTTTGTTCCGGTATGAAATTCAAAATGGCGGCTACGGCAGGACTTAGTTTAACATTGAACCCTATGGGAAAAATGTTTCAAAACGATTCTTCTCTGAAACCACTTGGATAATTGAAACCAAACTGCCTAGGAATGATCATTGGAAGGTCCTCTAGAAATTTAATTTTTTTTATGCCGATCGGAAATCCAAGATGGCCGCCACCGCAATACATAGATTAACATTGGACCCTATGGGAAAATGTTCAAATGCCTTCTTCTCAGAAACTACAAATATGATTAAAGCCAAACTGTACATGAATGTTCATTGGATGGTCCTCTACAATCTTAAGGTTTTTTGTTCCGATATGAAATTCAAAATGGCGGCTACGGCAGAACTTAGTTTAACATTGGACCCTATGGGGAAAATGTTTCAAAATGCTTATTCTCTGAAACCACTTGGACAGTTGAAACCAAACTGCCCAGGAATGATCATTGGAAGGTCCTCTACAAATTTTCCGTTTTTTATGCCGGTCAGAAATCCAAGATGGCCGCCACCGCAGGACATAGATTAACATTGGACCCTATGGGAAAATATTCAAATGCCTTCTACTCAGAAACTACAAATATGATTAAAGCCAAACTGTACATGAATGTTCATTAGATGGTCCTCTACAAACTTTACGTTTTTTGTTCTGGTATGAAATTCAAAATGGCGGCTACGGCAGGACTTAGTTTAACATTGGACCCTATGGGAAAAATGTTTCAAAATGCTTCTTCTCTGAAACCACTTGGACAGTTGAAACCAAACTGCCCAGGAATGATCATTGGAAGGTCCTCTACAAATTTTTTGTTTTTTATGCCGGTCGGAAATCCAAGATGGCCGCCACCGCAGGACATAGATTAACATTGGACCCTATGGGAAAATATTCAAATGCCTTCTACTCAGAAACTACAAATATGATTAAAGCCAAACTGTACATGAATGTTCATTAGATGGTCCTCTACAACCTTTAAGTTTTTTGTTCTGGTATGAAATTCAAAATGGCGGCTACGGCAGGACTTAATTTAACATTGGACCCTAAGGGAAAAATGTTTCAAAACGCTTCTTCTCTGAAACCACTTGGATAATTGAAACCAAACTGCCTAGGAATGATCATTGGAAGGTCCTCTACAAATTTTATGTTTTATATGCCGGTCGGAAATCCAAGATGGCTGCCACCGCAGGACAGATTAACATTGGACCCTATGGGAAAATATTCAAATGCCTTCTACTCAGAAACTACAAATATGATTAAAGCCAAACTGTACATGAATGTTCATTAGATGGTCCTCTACAAACTGTACGTTTTTTGTTCTGGTATGAAATTCAAAGTGGCGGCTACGGCAGGACTTAGTTTAACATTGGACCCTATGGGAAAAATGTTTCAAAACGCTTCTTCTCTGAAACCACTTGGATAATTGAAACCAAACTGCCCAGGAATGATCATTGGAAGGTCCTCTACAAAGTTTCTGTTTTTTTATGCCGATCGGAAATTCAAGATGGCCGCCACCGCAGGACATAGATTAACATTGGACCCTATGGGAAAATGTTCAAATGCCTTCTTCTCAGAAACTACAAATATGATTAAAGCCAAACTGTACATGAATGTTCATTGGATGATTCTCTACAAACAATACGTTTTTTGTTCCGATATGAAATTCAAAATGGCGGCTACGGCAGGACTTAGTTTAACATTGGACCCTATGGGAAAAATGTTTCAAAATGCTTCTTCTCTGAAACCACTTGGACAGTTGAAACCAAACTGCCCAGGAATGATCATTGGAAGGTCCTCTACAAATTTTATGTTTTTTATGCCGGTCGGAAATCCAAGATGGCCACCACCGCAGGACATAGATTAACATTGGACCCTATGGGAAAATGTTCAAATGCCTTCTTCTCAGAAACTACAAATATGATTAAAGCCAAACTGTACATGAATGTTCATTGGATGGTCCTCTACAAACTTTGCGTTTTTTGTTCCGATATAAAATTCAAAATGGCAGCTACGGCAGGACTTAGTTTAACATTGGACCCTATGGGGAAAATGTTTCAAAATGCTTCTTCTCTGAAACCACTTGGATAATTGAAACCAAACTGCCCAGGAATGATCATTGGAAGGTCCTCTACAAGGTGTGTGTTTTTTATGCCGATCGGAAATCCAAGATGGCCACCACCGCAGGACATAGATTAACATTGGACCCTATGGGAAAATGTTCAAATGCCTTCTTCTCAGAAACTACAAATATGATTAAAGCCAAACTGTACAAGAATGTTCATTGGATGGTCCTCTACAAACTTTACGTTTTTTGTTCCGATATGAAATTCAAAATGGCGGCTACGGCAGGACTTAGTTTAACATTGGACCCTATGGGAAAAATGTTTCAAAATGCTTCTTCTCTGAAACCACTTGGACAGTTGAAACCAAACTGCCCAGGAATGATCATTGGAAGGTCCTCTACAAATTTTATGTTTTATATGCCGGTCGGAAATCCAAGATGGCTGCCACCGCAGGACAGATTAACATTGGACCCTATGGGAAAATATTCAAATGCCTTCTACTCAGAAACTACAAATATGATTAAAGCCAAACTGTACATGAATGTTCATTAGATGGTCCTCTACAAACTGTACGTTTTTTGTTCTGGTATGAAATTCAAAGTGGCGGCTACGGCAGGACTTAGTTTAACATTGGACCCTATGGGAAAAATGTTTCAAAACGCTTCTTCTCTGAAACCACTTGGATAATTGAAACCAAACTGCCCAGGAATGATCATTGGAAGGTCCTCTACAAAGTTTCTGTTTTTTTATGCCGATCGGAAATTCAAGATGGCCGCCACCGCAGGACATAGATTAACATTGGACCCTATGGGAAAATGTTCAAATGCCTTCTTCTCAGAAACTACAAATATGATTAAAGCCAAACTGTACATGAATGTTCATTGGATGATTCTCTACAAACAATACGTTTTTTGTTCCGATATGAAATTCAAAATGGCGGCTACGGCAGGACTTAGTTTAACATTGGACCCTATGGGAAAAATGTTTCAAAATGCTTCTTCTCTGAAACCACTTGGACAGTTGAAACCAAACTGCCCAGGAATGATCATTGGAAGGTCCTCTACAAATTTTATGTTTTTTATGCCGGTCGGAAATCCAAGATGGCCACCACCGCAGGACATAGATTAACATTGGACCCTATGGGAAAATGTTCAAATGCCTTCTTCTCAGAAACTACAAATATGATTAAAGCCAAACTGTACATGAATGTTCATTGGATGGTCCTCTACAAACTTTGCGTTTTTTGTTCCGATATAAAATTCAAAATGGCAGCTACGGCAGGACTTAGTTTAACATTGGACCCTATGGGAAAAATGTTTCAAAATGCTTCTTCTCTGAAACCACTTGGATAATTGAAACCAAACTGCCCAGGAATGATCATTGGAAGGTCTTCTACAAGGTGTGTGTTTTTTATGCCGATCGGAAATCCAAGATGGCCACCACCGCAGGACATAGATTAACATTGGACCCTATGGGAAAATGTTCAAATGCCTTCTTCTCAGAAACTACAAATATGATTAAAGCCAAACTGTACAAGAATGTTCATTGGATTGTCCTCTACAAACTTTACGTTTTTTGTTCCGATATGAAATTCAAAATGGCGGCTACGGCAGGACTTAGTTTAACATTGGACCCTATGGGAAAAATGTTTCAAAATGCTTCTTCTCTGAAACCACTTGGACAGTTGAAACCAAACTGCCCAGGAATGATCATTGGAAGGTCCTCTACAAAGTTTCTGTTTTTTATGCCGGTCGGAAATCCAAGATGGCCACCACCGCAGGACATAGATTAACATTGGACCCTATGGGAAAATGTTCAAATGCCTTCTTCTCAGAAACTACAAATATGATTAAAGCCAAACTGTACATGAATGTTCATTGGATGGTCCTCTACAAACTTTGCGTTTTTTGTTCCGATATAAAATTCAAAATGGCGGCTACGGCAGGACTTAGTTTAACATTGGACCCTATGGGAAGAATGTTTCAAAACGCTTCTTCTCTGAAACCACTTGGATAATTGAAACCAAACTGCCCAGGAATGATCATTAGAAGGTCCTCTACAAGGTGTTTTTTTTTTATGCCGATCGGAAATCCAAGATGGCCACCACCGCAGGACATAGATTAACATTGGACCCTATGGGAAAATGTTCAAATGCCTTCTTCTCAGAAACTACAAATATGATTAAAGCCAAACTGTACATGAATGTTCATTGGATGGTCCTCTACAAACTTTACGTTTTTGTTCCGATATGAAATTCAAAATGGCGGCTACGGCAGGACTTAGTTTAACATTGGACCCTATGGGGAAAATGTTTCAAAATGCTTCTTCTCTGAAACCACTTGGATAATTGAAACCAAACTGCCCAGGAATGATCATTGGAAGGTCCTCTACAAGGTGTGTGTTTTTTATGCCGATCGGAAATCCAAGATGGCCACCACCGCAGGACATAGATTAACATTGGACCCTATGGGAAAATGTTCAAATGCCTTCTTCTCAGAAACTACAAATATGATTAAAGCCAAACTGTACAAGAATGTTCATTGGATGGTCCTCTACAAACTTTACGTTTTTTGTTCCGATATGAAATTCAAAATGGCGGCTACGGCAGGACTTAGTTTAACATTGGACCCTATGGGAAAAATGTTTCAAAATGCTTCTTCTCTGAAACCACTTGGACAGTTGAAACCAAACTGCCCAGGAATGATCATTGGAAGGTCCTCTACAAATTTTATGTTTTATATGCCGGTCGGAAATCCAAGATGGCTGCCACCGCAGGACAGATTAACATTGGACCCTATGGGAAAATATTCAAATGCCTTCTACTCAGAAACTACAAATATGATTAAAGCCAAACTGTACATGAATGTTCATTAGATGGTCCTCTACAAACTGTACGTTTTTTGTTCTGGTATGAAATTCAAAGTGGCGGCTACGGCAGGACTTAGTTTAACATTGGACCCTATGGGAAAAATGTTTCAAAACGCTTCTTCTCTGAAACCACTTGGATAATTGAAACCAAACTGCCCAGGAATGATCATTGGAAGGTCCTCTACAAAGTTTCTGTTTTTTTATGCCGATCGGAAATTCAAGATGGCCGCCACCGCAGGACATAGATTAACATTGGACCCTATGGGAAAATGTTCAAATGCCTTCTTCTCAGAAACTACAAATATGATTAAAGCCAAACTGTACATGAATGTTCATTGGATGATTCTCTACAAACAATACGTTTTTTGTTCCGATATGAAATTCAAAATGGCGGCTACGGCAGGACTTAGTTTAACATTGGACCCTATGGGAAAAATGTTTCAAAATGCTTCTTCTCTGAAACCACTTGGACAGTTGAAACCAAACTGCCCAGGAATGATCATTGGAAGGTCCTCTACAAATTTTATGTTTTTTATGCCGGTCGGAAATCCAAGATGGCCACCACCGCAGGACATAGATTAACATTGGACCCTATGGGAAAATGTTCAAATGCCTTCTTCTCAGAAACTACAAATATGATTAAAGCCAAACTGTACATGAATGTTCATTGGATGGTCCTCTACAAACTTTGCGTTTTTTGTTCCGATATAAAATTCAAAATGGCAGCTACGGCAGGACTTAGTTTAACATTGGACCCTATGGGAAAAATGTTTCAAAATGCTTCTTCTCTGAAACCACTTGGATAATTGAAACCAAACTGCCCAGGAATGATCATTGGAAGGTCTTCTACAAGGTGTGTGTTTTTTATGCCGATCGGAAATCCAAGATGGCCACCACCGCAGGACATAGATTAACATTGGACCCTATGGGAAAATGTTCAAATGCCTTCTTCTCAGAAACTACAAATATGATTAAAGCCAAACTGTACAAGAATGTTCATTGGATTGTCCTCTACAAACTTTACGTTTTTTGTTCCGATATGAAATTCAAAATGGCGGCTACGGCAGGACTTAGTTTAACATTGGACCCTATGGGAAAAATGTTTCAAAATGCTTCTTCTCTGAAACCACTTGGACAGTTGAAACCAAACTGCCCAGGAATGATCATTGGAAGGTCCTCTACAAAGTTTCTGTTTTTTATGCCGGTCGGAAATCCAAGATGGCCACCACCGCAGGACATAGATTAACATTGGACCCTATGGGAAAATGTTCAAATGCCTTCTTCTCAGAAACTACAAATATGATTAAAGCCAAACTGTACATGAATGTTCATTGGATGGTCCTCTACAAACTTTGCGTTTTTTGTTCCGATATAAAATTCAAAATGGCGGCTACGGCAGGACTTAGTTTAACATTGGACCCTATGGGAAGAATGTTTCAAAACGCTTCTTCTCTGAAACCACTTGGATAATTGAAACCAAACTGCCCAGGAATGATCATTAGAAGGTCCTCTACAAGGTGTTTTTTTTTTATGCCGATCGGAAATCCAAGATGGCCACCACCGCAGGACATAGATTAACATTGGACCCTATGGGAAAATGTTCAAATGCCTTCTTCTCAGAAACTACAAATATGATTAAAGCCAAACTGTACATGAATGTTCATTGGATGGTCCTCTACAAACTTTACGTTTTTGTTCCGATATGAAATTCAAAATGGCGGCTACGGCAGGACTTAGTTTAACATTGGACCCTATGGGGGAAATGTTTGAAAACGCTTCTTCTCTGAAACCACTAGAACAGTTGAAACCAAACTGCCCAGGAATGATCATTGGAAGGTCCTCTACAAATTTTATGTTTTTTATGCCGATCGGAAATCCAAGATGGCCACCACCGCAGGACATAGATTAACATTGGACCCTATGGAAAAATGTTCAAATGCCTTCTTCTCAGAAACTACAAATATTATTAAAGCCAAACTGTACATGAATGTTCATTGGATGATTCTCTACAAACAATACGTTTTTTGTTCCGATATGAAATTCAAAATGGCGGCTACGGCAGGACTTAGTTTAACATTGGACCCTATGGGAAAAATGTTTCAAAACGCTTCTTCTCTGAAACCACTTGGACAATTGAATCCAAACTGCCCAAGAATGATCATTGGAAGGTCCTCTACAAAGTTTCTGTTTTTTTATGCCGATCGAAAATTCAAGATGGCCACCACCGCAGGACATAGATTAACATTGGACCCTATGGGAAAATGTTCAAATGCCTTCTTCTCAGAAACTACAAATATGATTAAAGCCAAACTGTCCATATGTCTGTACATTGGATGGTCCTCTACAAACTTTACGTTTTTTGTTCCGATATGAAATTCAAAATGGCGGCTACGGCAGTACTTAGTTTAACATTGGACCCTATGGGGAAAATGTTTCAAAACGCTTCTTCTCTGAAACCACTTGGATAATTGAAACCAAACTGCCCAGGAATGATCATTGGAAGGTCCTCTACAAGGTGTGTGTTTTTTATGCCGATCGGAAATCCAAGATGGCCACCACCGCAGGACATAGATTAACATTGGACCCTATGGGAAAATGTTCAAATGCCTTCTTCTCAGAAACTACAAATATGATTAAAGCCAAACTGTACATGAATGTTCATTGAATGGTCCTCTACAAAATATACGTTTTTTATTCTGATATGAAATTCAAAATGGCGGCTACGGCAGGACTTAGTTTAACATTGGACCCTATGGGAAAAATGTTTCAAAATGCTTCTTCTCTGAAACCACTTGGACAGTTGAAACCAAACTGCCCAGGAATGATCATTGGAAGGTCCTGTTTTTTATGCCGATCAGAAATCCAAGATGGCTGCCACCACAGGTCATAGTATTAACACAGAACCATATGGGGAAAATACAGAAATATATTCTTCTCTGAAGCTATTGCACTGATTGAACCTAAACTGTGCATCAATCATTGGAAGGTCCTTTACAAACTTTGTGTTTTTTATGTTGATCGTAATTCCAAGATGACGCAGGACATAGTTTTTACATAGGACCAATTGGTTTTTTTTATTACCAGGTGAACGATACAGGCTCTTGAGAGCCTCTGGTTAATGGTATAATTATAGTGGATTATCTATTCTACAGCTTTATTATTATCATAGGTGCAATCTAGCACACTTACATAATGTTTAAAAATGGATACAAATGTTTTATATCAAATAGTATCTAATGTTTCAAATAATGACTAAAAATAAATGTCAGCATACATAAATAAGGATCGAGTGTAACATCATAGAACTGTGTGCCCTATGTACATGGACAATTTACTTTAAAAGTATGATAAACAAAAATAACTATTTATATATGTATACAGTGGCTTACTACATGTATTTAAAGGTGGGTTTGGGAATCTTTGAAATGTAAATGTGGAGATACCACTTTAGAAGGATTCTAGGTTGGGTGAAAGAGCTATTGACTGAGGTAAACGGTTCCAAACAGATTGTATTATGGAAAAAAGAAAATCTTAATAGTAGTCTGAATTTATGTGCCCCACGAGTAGCCTGTCAGATTGAGATAGCATGGTTATTGGTACCTCTACCAAGCCCCCGTTAGTTTTATATAAGAGAATCAGACTTGCTTTAGTTCGTCTATAAGCAAGACTGTCCCACTGTAAGGTATCAATCATATTGGTGACAGCACCAGGTGACCCGTCACGATAGTTATTAAAGACACACCTAGATGTTTTACTCCGTATTTGCTCAACCTAAGATATTAGCTGTTTTTAGATTCTAAAACTTATATCAACGTTGAAATGACATTGTGTGCCTATTTTGGTGTCTTCTTCATGTTACACTTCTAAAAGTAATATAACTTCCACTTGCTAGCACAATCGTTTAATTCGCTCTAATACAGCAGTAACAGCCAGCAGTATTACAGTAGCAATACCGGTTATTAATATGTATAGTTCAATAAAAAGCAGTCGTGTGCTACTGTTACCTGAAAATCATAAAATATCAAAATTACTTTAAATAAATGTAAATCAGATAATTATATACTGAATTTCAGAAGTGCTCATGGCGAGGTGTATTCGATACAATATTATGTGATAAAGTTTGTCAGTTGGATTAACAACTACCTGTGCAATCAGTGCCTATCACCACTAAATGTTGTGAGTTCGAACCCCGTTCATAGCGAGTTGTACTTAATACAACATTCCGTGATAAAGTTTGTCAGTCACTTACTGCATCTCAGTGGTTTTCTCCACCAAGAAAACTGACCGCCACGATATAACTGAAATATTGTTGAAAGTGGCGTTAAACACAATAGCCCTAACCCATACAAACTATATGTAGTGAATAAGTGAGTAATTACTTATTTTTTCACAACTCGGCCGATTCCGTTCAGATTCATCCGATGTTTGCATATTAAGAAAATATATCCAGATTAAAGAGTTATTGTAAATGTTCGAGTTCTGTGATTTTTGTTTAGCTCTATGATGTTTTTAAATGGTGGTCGTCGTGGTTGTGTTCGTATGGTAGTTGGATTAACAGATACCTAATCCCACTTATGGCGAAGTGTGACTTGCAGCTGGTCGGTGAAAACATCACCGGGTACTCCGGTTTCCTCCACCAATAAAACTGACCGCCACGATATAGCGGCTGACATATTATTAAAAGTGACGTTAGATAACATACTCCTAACCCTCCAAATTTAAGGGGGACATTGTCTTGATGTACATATATACTAACCTGAATCATAAATTATCAATTCACGCAAACATACTCCATGTATATTTGATATTCTTATGCTATAAGATCCAAAGTCATTAGATTCTAAATTTGAAATAAATAAATTTGCTGTGTTCATGTAATAATACTGATTTTGGAACCAAATGGTTCTGTTTTGTACACATATGTCATATTTGGTTTGATTTTGAGATATTCTCTTATCACCCTTATACCATTCAATATCCACATCAGTCACAAAACTGTAAAACTCGACATTAAATGTGAAATTGTGTGTAATAAATCCTTTCTGTGATATAATATCAGAACTGCAGGAATGTGATCCTAAAAAGTAAAAAGTACGCTGTGAGCAATTCTATATAGTATCATAAAAGGTTAAAATAAAAATATAGAGTATCAGCTAATTTACAAGATCACAGGAAATTAAAAATAACATAAAACGATGTTCGGTTCACCTTTACCTCCAGTTGTTTGTAGGAGGGATCATGTTCTTATTTACGGTATTTGTGTTTGTTTGCGTTATATAGTGATGTCCAACACATTTGTGCTGTGTTTTTGCTTTGTTTTTCTTCATATTGTGTACACTATGTTGCCAGTTTCTCTGGATTTTCCATTTTTGATTACCCCTTCGGTATTCTCTAAGGTTTATATACATCATCAACCAATCTACACGATCTTGATAAATTAAATAGAACATCTGGGTACTGGTGAAGGTCCCAGAGCTCAAACCCACAGAGCTGTCAAACTTCGTTGACCCGGTTGACCCATCCCTTCTCTCATTACGTGATCGCATGGTAGTTGTATTTAACATTATGAATTTGAATCCCACTCATGGCGAGGTGTATTCGATACAAACATAGTCAGTGCGATAAAGTTTGTCAGTGACTTGCGACAGGTCTGAGATTTTCTCCTGTTACTCCGGTTTCCTCCACCAATAAAACTGACCGCCACGATATAACTGAAATATTGTTGAAAGTTGTGTTAAGCACCATATCCATAAGTCCTGAATATAGCTGAAATACTGCTAGCTGGGCAATAGTCAGTCAACCAATTAAAAAGAACATAATTATTAGTAACCAGGGTGGTCAGATGGTTAAGGTCGTGGATTTAATACCATTGCCATCATGCGGATCACGCTCCGATTTCCATGTCAAATGTCAAGGTTTCCCAATCTTATTAAAATTAGATCTCCACACTTGCTCCCTATTTTCTATCAGTTGTTTACTAGTCGCAGCTCCCACGCATATAGTAGGAAGTTACATTAAGCACCATTATACTCACACACAGCTCCCACGCATATAGTAGGAAGTTACATTAAGCACCATTATACTCTCACGCAGCTCCCACGCATATAGTAGGAAGTTACATTAAGCACCATTATACTCACACACAGCTCCCACACATATAGTAGGAAGTTACATTAAGCACCATTATACTCTCACACAGCTCCCACGCATATAGTAGGAAGTTACATTAAGCACCATTATACTCACACACAGCTCCCACACATATAGTAGGAAGTTACATTAAGCACCATTATACTCTCACACAGCTCCCACGCATATAGTAGGAAGTTACATTAAGCACCATTATACTCTCACACAGCTCCCACACATATAGTAGGAAGTTACATTAAGCACCATTATACTCGCACACAGCTCCCACGCATATAGTAGGAAGTTACATTAAGCACCATTATACTCACACACAGCTCCCACGCATATAGTAGGAAGTTACATTAAGCACCATTATACTCGCACACAATTTCATTTTGTATTAAGATTTACATACCTTCAATGTTTACTGTTATTTCACCTTGTTCATTAAGATATTTCCCGGTACGATCTCGAATACCGTTTTCTACCGTACAGATATATTTTCCATTGTTTTCGTGCACAAGTCCTAGGTCGTCTTGAATTAGGTCCAAACTTCCATCTTCGGTACCATTTATATATCTTATATGTAATCCGTCATACGTTTGATGTTCCCAAGCCTTATAAGAATACGTTGTAGGATATCCCCCTGATGCCCTGCAGGTCAACATGTTGTTATACCGTTCCACAAACACTTCCGGTAGATCTAAATGACAACAGATAAAGTATTTCTAACTTATATCCATTATATATTTAATACTTTCATATTTTATACCTCATTTCAAGCCCGTTTATATTTGTAATCGCTCTTTGCTATAATACGGCAAACGGAAATCGCGCCGCTTGCCAAATAATTAAACGGAATGCATATTAAATATCAAAATAAATATTTTTATAACTGCTTGTTAACCAATTAAATTATTTATATACAATGTATGTGGACTTGAATTTTGTTTTCTGCAAACTTTTCCGGGGCATTCGAGTTCACCCTCTGGTTTTTTTTTGGTGGACTCACGTTGCCCAATCTTTAGTTTTCTGTGTAGTGGTTTGTCCTATTGCGATTTTAGCTGTTGAATTGTCTGTCTTTCTCCGATTGACAACTTCTGATTAGGCCAAAAAAATATGTGTGTTTAGGGTTTCATCCCTAAAAAAAATAGGGTAGATAGGTAGGGAATTTTTTTTCAAAATATTTTTACTCCAAAGTTTAACGGTGCTTAAGCCAGAATGACCATAAAAATGTTAGGGTAGGCATTTTTGAGAGCAAAAAAATAGGGTAGGTAGAGAAACCCTAAACACACATATATTTTTTTTGGCCTTACCCCTTTGGTATAAACCTTCAAACTCTTCTTACCATGTATGTTATATATTGATACTTACAATGCACATACAAATATATTTGCTCCGCAATATTCCCGTCCAAACAAGCATACGCGCCATAATCATTGCGAGTAATATTCGTAATTTGATACATGCTCTGATTCTCATAATCATTCAGCTCTCGAAACCCATTGCAAGATTCGTACTTCTTCCATTTAATTGTATCACCGGATGTGTGACGTCTGCTTGAACATACCAACGTTACGTTTGTTCCTTCAATAACATCGGTTACGTTGCTTTCATTCCCTGGAAGTGTATTACAATTTTATTTATAAAAACGCTAGAGAAACCCGAAGGGGCAATCAAGAATGGACAATCCAGAGACACTGGTTACATTAGACACACAAGACACAGAGGACGAAGACAAACAATCCAGAGACACTGGTTACATTAGACACACAAGACACAGAGGACGAAGACAAACAACACAAAACACACAACACAGAAAACTAAAATGATGAGCAACATGGACATCACCAAAAAAAAAAAAAAAAAAAAAAAGGGTGAATACAGGTGCTCGCGAAGGGTAAGTAATCCCTGCTTCTAATTAGACACCCATCATATTTTACTCATATTTATATTAATTTCAGACAAAGCTTAGTAAACCATTTGCTCCATTACATGTCAAATATATTAAACCAATTGTGCTCAACAAAATGTAAAATCAACAAAAATATGGTAAATCATTGAAACAAAAGGATTCAAATAAAAAAACTTTTGTTAAATAATATATTTTCACGCTAACATAAACATTTAAATCCTGAATCCGAAAAGTAACGTTATTGTCTCTATCTGACTTACACTCAAACATTCAACTATTTTCAGGTCTGATGCTCTTTTTATTTAGTACTGTTACGCCTAGACGAACAAATTATTAAAATCGCAACCAAAGCGATATGAGATTGGCACTATAAATCATTTGATAAATTTGTCGTCAACAAAAACATACTAGTAAATGTATTATAGTGATAGTTTGGTTTGGTTTATGGTGTTTAACGCCACTTTCAACAATATTTCAATTATATCGTGGCGATCAGTGTTATAGGTGGAGGAAACCGGAGTGCCCGGAGAAAACCACCAGGTCGCAAGTCACTGACAAACTTTATCACATAATGTTGTATCGAGTACACACAGCCATGAACGGAGTTCGAATTCACAACTATAGTGGTGATAGGCACTGATCGCACATGCAGTTGTAAATCCAACTACCATACGACCACGACGGCCTCTATATATCATGATGATATTAGTTTATATTTTACTTACCACTTAATATATTCAGCTTATAAATGGACTTCTCATTTTCACATAGACATTGGTAATATTCCTCTTTCGTTTGTGTTAAATTGCTTACTTCCAGATCATTGCATTGCATGCTGGGATTTCTAAAATGATCTCCAACGTCGTCTTTCACTTTTCCGTTTTCTATGATCGATGTAGTGTTTCCAAGGGAAGGGCCTCGAACCCACTGAAACTGCTCTTTACATGTACATTCTAGGATAACTGTCCCACCTTTATTTACAAATACATTTTGTACATCTACATCAACTGCATATAAAAGTATAGGTTAAAATAAGTTAAGATTAATATGAAAAACAATTTCAATAAAACGTAGATATCAAATTTAGTGCACACAACGCCTATCTGAAAACAAAAGAGCCTAAAAAGGTTAGCCAGAATAGTCTAAGGTCACCTGTGTCGGAGGGAGGAGAACCTTAGTTTTAATGATAATAACAGGATTTAAGAACTGGAACTTTCGATAAAAAATATATCTATAATAAATCATGTCAGTGCCAAAACACCGAGTGCAGGGAGGATGATACCATCGAGGACTAATAGTCCAAGAGCAGAGGTATCGACCCAGGGTCAGTAATGAAAACGTAGATATCTAATTTAGTGCATACGAATCGTTGTATGTAAAAAATCATAACAGAACATCGTCAACTCAGCGCGTCTCTAAGAAATACCCTATCGAATAGGGGTTATGGGTGGTCGTGTGTTAAGGTTGCTGAATTATGAATACAAGTCCTGATATCACAAAGAGTATTAATATTACCAGACACCTACTCATGGCTTTCATCGGTCAATTCGTTATATATATCAGAGGCGTAGGAGTTGAACGGAAAGTGGGGGAGGGGGAAAGTTTTAGGAATGAAACGAAAAGTATGGAGGGACAAAATTTCAAATCTAAAGCAAAACTTAAAAGAAAAAAAATTATACCTTAATTACTGGACAATGTATATTTGTTTTGCTTCCATGATAAAAATTCAGCTTTCCGTAAAGCTTTGCTCCTCTGGCTCCTTCGATCCTGTCTATCCTGGCTTTCCTGTCCAAATGTATCTGTAGTCACGATATAGCTGACAAATTGATGAACACTACTTAACCCGTGTCCCATAATACAAATGTATGTGTGATAATAATTATTTTCCAATTTAAAAACAACATGAAATATAAAAACATTTTATTTTCTCTTAATCTTGATTTTGATGCAGTCAAAATAATGCATACTGCTTGTTTAATTGTTTAGACCAGAAACACATTGTGTATTCTTGCAGCAGTACATTATGTATACAATGTATCATAAAACATAATATGTAAACAAATAGAGAGTTCAAAGTCCAACTATTTCAATTACAGTATCTTAGAAAACTCATATATTGGAACTTTTATCTCCACTTGATTTGGTACAACTCAACTTGGGGGTCATGCCCCATATAACACTAAAAGTTACGTGTAATATTGTCTCGACCATTGATTATTTTTTTTGTCCTTTTTCTTTTGGCCATTAAATTGTCTGTCCTTCGATTTTAGGCATCTGATTAACCTTTTGGTATCTTTCAAACGTTTCTTAAACAGTTGTCTTCCTATTTTCTTTGTCACAAATAAATCTAGAAATAAGGGTATTGCATTCATAAATCACCATTGCTCATTTCCATGTATATTCCAACCGACGAAATGTACAGAATAAGGAAAATACCAAAAGGGATAAATCAGAAACCGTATATCGAAGAAGGACAGACAACACAATGGCAACATGAAAAAGGACAAACATCTACAAAACATTATACAGAAAAATAAAGATCGAGTAATACGAACCCCACTAAAAATCGAGGGTGAACTCAGGTGCTCCGGAAGGGTGAACAGTTCTTGCTCTACTAGTGGCACCTGTCGTGTTAATCTTGTTACAAACTCGGTGATAAGTCATGCCACGATTAGTAGGGATGTATTAACAAGTAGACCCCTAGCTCCCACTCATGTTTGTGTGTCAGTTAATGTTTGTAAACAGACGACACCCGAAATACCGGAAGTAACTTGCACGAGACGCCTCTAATATGGGTTATTAGCCTGGGATGAAATTATGGCTAGTTTACTTCCGGTCGTTACAGGGTCGTCTTAACAGCATAACAGGCCCCCGGACAGAGCAGTGCACCGGGGCCACTACCTACACAACCACTCGTAAGAATAAAACTGTAATTGTCGATCAAACTAAACATATATTTATTGTATTGATAGTTCCAACAAAATCAGTAATCAAGCATTAAAAAAACATGCCATACACAACATACATAGATTAGCATGGGACCCTATGCTCATGGGGCCCACGGGCATCTGCCAAGCGTGCCTAAGCGTTAAGACGGCACTGAGTCATTACACATATGCAAATACTATCATATTAATGCTAAGTATATAATAATATTATATATTACCAGCGGTTGTAATTCCTAGTATACTGACAAACACAATTATAAACTGTTTCATCTCACAGGAAATGTATACTACAAATGTAGAACAAAAATCATAATTTTACAAAAAATCAAAGGTATATCAATAATATATTTTATTTTTGTAATTGACGTCAATTTGTATTACATATATTTATCAAAATAATCCTTGTATATTTTTAATTCTTAATAAAGTTTGCTGTCAGAGTACCAAGTACAATCGAAAACAAAAACAGAGGAGGTGAAAAATATAAATGAATTTGTAACGTCAAAAATAATAAAGACAAATTCATATGACATATCATAATTACATATAGCAAAGTTGTTTTATTTATTACTTCTTGAAATGTTTACATATGTATTGCACGTAATGCAGAGGAAGACCGCAACCTGTCAGATAATTATGTCGACCTGTCAGATAATTACGTTGACATGTCAGATAATTACGTTGACATGTCAGATAATTATGTCGACATGTCAGATAATAACGTTGACATGCTAGATAATTACGTTGACATGTCAGATAACTATGTCGACATGTCAGATAATTACGTTGACATGTCAGATAACTATGTCGACAGGTCAAATAATTATGTCGACATGTCAGATTCTTATGCTGACATGTCAAATGATTATGTCGACATGTTGGATAATTATGTTGATATGTCAGATAATTATGTTGCCATGAAAGGTAATTATGTCAACGCATCATACGATTATGTTCTACACATCATATTATCTGTCGACATGTCAGATAATTATATCGACTTGTCATATAATTTTGTCGATGTGTCAGATAACTAAGTTAACTTGTCAGATAATTAAATTAACTTGTCAGATAATTCGTCAGATAAATAAGTCAACTTGTCAGATAATTAAGTCAACTTGTCAGATAATTAAGTCAACCTGTCAAATAATTAAGTCAACTTGTCAGATAATTAAGTCAATTATGTCTAACTGAATTATCCATATAACACCCTGACAAATTACGTATAGGAGAATGTCCAAGTAACTCTCCATTCCTTAAAAATAATGGAGCCGAGGCCCATTGTTTTTAAGGAATGGAGAGATACGAGGACATTCTCCAACTTAAAATCCACCCATTGTACTTTATTAATTTGATTAATTATTAATCTTGTAACAAAAAAAAGTCTTAGATCACAGGTGGATTTCAACTTTAATTAAAACAGACTTTTTTTTGTTACAAGATTAATAATTAATCAAAATAATAAAGTACAATGGGTGGATTTTAAGTTGGAGAATGTCCTCGTATCTCTCCATTCCTTAAAAACAATGGGCCTCGGCTCCATTATTTTTAAGGAATGGAGAGTTACTTGGACATTCTCCTATACATACTACCTACCTTAGATTTTAAGGAAATCTTGTTTTCTTTATTTAAATGACGTAACGGTATACTATGATGAATATGATTGGTGGTATTATTTTCTATAGATGATTCTCGGCAATGTTCTAAAGATATTCCCCTTTCTTTTTAATATATCACAGCACGATAATTTGCGGAAATGTTTTTATGTTTGTAAAATTTCAAGCTATATTACTTGCATTTCCTGAGATATTGTGTTTTTTACATTCAACGGAAATGTAATATGTCCGCATATACCATTGTTTAGGTATTACATGATTTAGTCTGAGTAACTAATTAAACGGGGTTTTCCAGAAAAAGACCCAAAACTACTTACTTCTCCTATTTCTACCAAATACTGACCGTCTTCAACAAGTTGAAGATTGTGTTAGAGGCTCTACATGACAAATGAAAGGGGTTAGAACTATATACAGGTTTCATTATCTAGTAATTTGATAGAGTAGACAGCAGCCATTGAATGTTTAAGCCGAGCGATATCGTACGAGCGAAAACGATTCTTGTCTTTATTGAGTCTTACAAGGAGGTATAAAGAAAGACGAGGTATGTACGTTCTATGATTGTCTCAAGGATGACCTAAGTCTGACCTTTTTAGCAATAGCTACCTTTTCGATTGATATTTTATACATTATGACAAGTGGAGCATCTTTACGCCAGTCTTCAAGACCGCGGCAGTTCGACATAGATGGGGTTGGCTTTCTGTTGGTAACATTTCAATATTATTCAGTATTTACAAGTTAACTGTTGTTTCATTGATTGAGTTTTTTGTGAGCTCACCTGGCTAAAAGCCAAGTAAGCTTTTGTCATCACACGGCGTTTGTCGTCGTTCGTCCGTCGTAAACGTTCACATTTTTATCTTCTCCTCTGAAACCACTGAACCAAATTAAACAAAACTTGACTGAGATGGTCAATATTGTGTCAAAAATTTTAGCTGATATGATCGTTGTTTGGCGAATTTTAAAATTATTTGTGACACTCCCATTTTCTATAAGCTTTAGAAGTCAAATAGAAAACCAGATGAGCGATTACAGGCTCCTGTGAGCCTCTAGTTTCAATTTGTGCCTTTTTCATCAAAATTGTTGTTCCACGATTATCTACGGTACATCACAATAATCAATGGAAATTTGCTGCCTCATTCTACCATAAATTATATAGGGTAAATAACTAAACCATACCATTGACAATATTTTTTAATTTGTTTTTAATTTGGAACTTTTTAAACATAATTTTGTTCGAGTTTATGTCAATCATGTTATTTATTCAGATTTGTGTAATTATTCATGAATTAACGAAAAGTTTCACCAAATTGGTCACACTATGACAAGGCAGAGTATACATAAAAGGAAACAAAACAACAGAAAAATCACATGTTCTTCCTTATAATCGATTACATAAAAGCTTCCTTCCTCTTCGTTATTCAATGAATTATGAAAAATCCAGTAGAAAATCATATTCATGACTGTCGGGTCAAACCAAAACTATAAAATTAGTATTTGTTGCTTCTTCGCTAAGCATGTAGCGCTAAGGAGAAAGAGCAAAGAATGGTTGGCTCGGAATCAGGATAATGTGTCCTAGTGGAGGGACATGTTTAATAAAAATCGGACATCATCACCACTTCATTGAATCTAACTTGTTCTGGCCATGATATAGATGCAATATTGCTCATTTGCCGTTAAACAACAATCACTCACTCACCCAATGGAATATATGTATACGTGTAAATGAGACCTGTTCTGTATATACCTGGTATCTTCAGATTAAAAATGAGTCAGAGAAATGGCCACATAGGTGGTTGTTTGAATTGGTAACTTCAGATCATACAATATATTTAAGTCATACATTGTATTGGCTTGCATTCATTGAAGTATGGCAATTACATAAGAATTGACTCTGGTCAGCTGTATTATATGTCTTAGGTTGTATGAAATTTAAAGTAATATTACATCAATTTTGGGTGAAGAAAATTTTTCCCTGAAAATTCAATTTGGAATACGGCGGTACCTTTACTCAGCCATTCATGCATGTTTCAAGTCGAAATATGTTCCCAACAACTAGAAATCTGCAAAAACGTGTGCATGTTTATCGCCCTCGCCATTGCTATGGAGACTTTCGGTTGTTTTGTTCCGATGATTGCCGATCATGACCTCGTGAAGAAAAGATAAACAATCATGGATCCCGAGGTAAGCACGCACACATTCCTGACAATGATTATTGAGGAATCTGTCTGTTTCATGTCGTGTGAACCAATTGTTTTTGCAATTATTCTTATGTGGTACACACGGAATGTATATATATATATATATATATATATATATATTTCATCAACTGAACAGTGCACATGAGCGATAATCTCCCCGAAACAGTTCAAATCTTGAGTCACGCGCATATCATTTGCATTACTGTACGGGAAAAAAGAATTATCCGCTGTCAAATATTTTGCGATTTGCTCTTAAAATCTGCTTTTGAGCGGATTTTGAATGTTATGAAGTTGATTTTAGTTAAAATTAAGTGACTTTTAAGTGAACATATTTAATCCAAAAATTCCACGATATTTGCCTTTCATATTACTTTAAAGAACGCCTAAAATAACCTGGTTCCATATTTGACTGAAAAAATTAATCTGCAAATGCCATTAAAAGTTTAATGATTGCTCCCTAGGAAATGGGTGTTACTATTCATGCGCATGACTTTGTTAATCGATCTTCTCTTTCTACTACGAAAAAAACATTTCTCTTTGAGTGTCATCTGTGTGAAAAAACTATTACATCTTTTTGGAATCAGGATTTGAAAAAAAGTTGATATCATAAAGAATATTTTTTACTATTGATCAAGTATTAAGAAGAGCAAGAGGTAAAATTCTACTCTCGTTTTTTTGTCGGTAATTCTTCTTTTGTTTCTTGGCCTTTGTAATAAAGAAGCACTTAGCTAGGATAAAGAACACCAACTTATATAGTTTGTTAAAATCATTCGATCATTCAAGCAGATCCTTATTTATATTGTATATTTTGATTTTATTGATATGACAAACATGTATTGATTGATTGCATCTTTTTTCTATCTTACACGTGTACATTTGAGATAGTAATTTGCTCTATGAGGGAATAAACTAGTTCTAAGGCATACCTGGATATAGAGCAGACCTTTAACTATATACATCACATACTGATACAACGAACAATGAAATTAGGGAAATGTTATACATGTTATTTCATATATATAATAAATTAATTTTAGAGTCGCATGTCATTTTATACGTGTTTTGATTGGTTTAAAAAGTTGAGGTTATTTTCATATGTACTGAATCTGAAAATAGACGTCGTTCTCAAGTCGTCGCGTGCCGTTGTCATCAGGCGATTTTCTTTAAATGAGGCACCTTTGGGGTTATTTAAATTTATATCCGATTATTTGCATTATTTTGAAAAAATAAATATATTTTATGTTATAGGACTAGCCGTAACCTCTGACCGTAATATCTTGTGTATCACCCATCATCTGTTTTTGTGTAATACGTAGTACATTATCTACTCAATCTGTCATCTTTTAATAATTATTTGTAAATAATCGATGCTCCTGTAGCGCAGGCTACTGCACCTGAGTTTATTGAATAAGGTTGAAGTTGAAGTGGATGCTAAATTAATTCAATACTCAATAAAAATCCCTTTTTTTTTAGTTTTGCCATCGCCAGTTTACTGTTATGATGTTATTTCCGATCTCTGAACTGAGACTAGATGTTATGCCGGATACAGAATGTATAGCATCTTCTGTAATCCGTTATAATACTAAATTCTGAATTCCCCAAATTTGGTTCAGACTCACAAACTGAGGGGATATTTGATTGCAAAGTATTTTAGAAACTTAAAAAAAAAATCTATATATATGTATATTAATATAATAATGACGTATTCTGACAATTAATTTCAAAATTGTTGGTCCATAATTAAAGAAGTTACCCATTATGTCTCTATGATAATTATATTTTCTGAAGTGTAAACATCTGAGTAAGTCTGTTTGGCCAGCCTAAAACAGGACTAAAGAATTAATTAAAAATCAACAGTTCAACTTATTGATTTTTTTCTTCACACATGTACTTGTATATCATCTACATGTACCTACTCCACAAATAATTTTGACACTATTTTCCAAAAAGTTGCCCATTAGGTCTCTATGTTAAATATTTGTACCAAATGTGGATATGTGCAGAGGGAGTTAGTATGCTTGTTGTTACCAACTTCCAGTGTAAACAATAACAACAACACCTGTGGTTTTATTTCACTGTTGTGTGATTACCTAATTTGAATATGTCACCAGAACCCAAGCATGCATGAGATGTTCATTTCACTTTCAAGTGACAATAGGTTATTCTATAAATAAACACAAAGATTTTCACCCAAAGTTTAACTTTTTACATTTTATTGGAAATTATTTTAGAAATTTAAAAGTAAAAAGTATAAATGTGTTACTCTTTCTCTCATAACCACCTTTGAGAAAATATAGCCACTTGTAGCCAGTCCAAATGGTAAAACGTTAAAAACGTAATATTTATTTTCCCACTGAAAACCCAGGTATGTTCTATCTGTATCAAAAATCTCTATATGGTGATACACACTTTTTAAATCGTAACTAAAACAAAAATTCCCTTTATTAAAAATCACCCTTGCGGTGCTTGTAACGAAATTTAAAGTGACAGTGTCTACGATTTTGTCAGATTTTTCTCTCCCAAACTTGAACAGATGTGAGAAAAAATTCATCTAAAACAGCCAAAAACACTGAAAAGTGGTTTTCACGAAATATTTCGGGGGAAACATGTACGCAAGCAATTTGTGTTTTAAAACTTCCACACCAAGTTACATGGTTTATGGGGAACTAGGTAGATATCCCCTAGACATTGATATAAAAGTTAGAACAATATCTTTTTGGGCTAAATTAATCAGTGGAAAGCAAACAAAACTATCTGCTATCATTTATAAATGTATGTATAATATGTTGCGAGTGAGAGATAGAAACTTTATGTGGTTGAAATATGTAAAACATATATTGTGTAATTGTGGTTTTAATTATATTTGGGAGTCACAAACTTTTATTAATGAATTGTGGTTGAAACACTCAATTAAACAAAATCTCACTGATCAATCTCTCCAAACGTGGCTTTCTTCAGTAAACGATTCTCCGAAGGCACTGAATTACAGAATATATAAAGATAATTTGGTTTTCGAAAACTACTTAAATATTTTAAATGATAAGGATAATTTGACATTAAGTAAATTTAGAACAACAAACCATAAGTTACCAGTCGAAAATGGTAGATGGAAAAACATAGCCAGAGAGAATAGAATATGTCCCTTATGTAATAATGGAGAAATTGGAGATGAATTTCATTATCTATTTAAATGTCAGTATTTCGGCAATCAAAGAAAAATTTATATAAAGAAAAACATTCGTATAAATCCAAACATAATAAAGTTCAAACTATCAATGACATCAACTTCAAAAATAGAACTCCAAAAATTATGTCGTTTTGTCAGAATTATTAATAAAGGTGTGTCGACTCCCGGTTAACCTCTTGTTATGACCTGTCTGTATATATTGTAAATAGTGTACATATTTTCATATCTCTATACCTGTATGTATTATGGTTTAAGAGAAAAATAAAGTAAAATAAAGAAGGGGAAACAAGTACGCAAGCAATTTGTGTTTGGGTTACTCTAATTCAAGTCAATCAAGATAACTCCGCCTCTGTATGATGAACTGCGCACGCGCGGAATCGATTAGAAACTGCGTATGTTGTTTACAATACAAACTAAAATTGTTACAACAATGGCTAATAATATTTGAGTTTTGATTGATACATTGCGTTCTTATAGATAAGTATGACTAATTTATCATTAAACATGTATGAATTATACATTTTAGTCTAAAGATAGGTTAAATAAACTGCTTATGCATGTCTTTGTTTTGATAAATCTTGGGTCACAATACAATACAATAAGCTTTATTTAAAGTCGGAAAATATCAAACATTACAACACAAGCTCTGATGAGCTTTTAAATCCGACATGAGAATATGCATATATAAACAATAAAACAAAAACATGCACACAATATTTATTAAAAAAAAACAAAAAAACCAAAACATTGTCATATTAAAATTTTCGAATAATATGAAGCAGCCGGCTGCGATACTGGTATTACCAGTATTGTAATATTTACAATACTGGTATTACCAGTATTATAATATTCACAATACTGGAAATACCAGTATTGTAAATATTACAATACTGGTAATAAATACCAGTATTGTAAATATTACAATACTGGTAATACCAGTATTGTAACACTGTACAATACTAGAAATACCAGTATTGTAATGTTACAATACTGGTAATACCAGTATCGTACTTATACAATACTGGATGTACCGGTATCGTGCATTTACAATACTGGAATACCAAAATCGTTGATCTATACACAATACCGGAAGCTCCAGTATTCTTCATCCAACAAAACTGGTAATACTAGTATTGTAAAACACACGATACTGGAAGCTCCAGTATTCTTAATCCAACAATACTGGTAATACTAGTATTGTAAAGCACACAATACTGGAAACTTTAATATTCTTCATCCAGCAATACTGGTAATACTAGTATTGTAAAACACACAATACTGGAAACTCTAGTATCTGGCAATTTGACACGAGTGGTCAGAACCTAACTGTAAATCACAGCTCATTGTATTTACCGTTAGTATTAGGCTCCGCCCAGTCATGTCAAATTACCTTACCAATATATATCAAACTCTAAGGGACCATACAAAATATTTTGACAATACAGGGCTTTTGCCTCTTATGTTATGCACAGCAGAAATGACGTATGAGTATGAATTATATTCAATTCTTTTAGTATAATGTAGACATAAAAACTCGGGTTAACCGGAATTCTACCTAATCTTCCAACATCTGCAATACTGGTATAACCAGTATTTTCCAGAATCTTCCAGTATCTGCAATACTGGTATTACCAGTATTTTTCAGAATCTTCCAGTATCTGCAATACTGGTATTACCAGTATTTTCCAGTATCTGCAATACTGGTATTACCAGTATTTCCCAGATTCTTCCGGTATCTACAATACTCATATTTTAGCAATGACCAGTATCTTCTAGTATTGCAGATACTGGAAAATTCTGGAAGATACTGGGATACTAGTATTTATCCTGCAATCAGTAAATTTGCTGTACAAATATACCACACGAATAAATTTTTGCTTTATTCGTAGCCTACGAATAAACTTTTGAAGCCTACGAATAAACTTTTAAACCTACAAATAAACTTTTAAGCCCCACCCATAGATTCCGGAACTACTTTTTTGTGTTTTTGCTCTCCTGTGAAGGAGTTGAAATATTAACCGTAACCAATTTCTAATAAATGTTTTCGTTCTCACTATTTGTAAATTTACAAACCGACAAAATGAAACTAATAATTCTAAAATTTCATATTTTTTATACATATTTTACGATAAAAAAAATCCTAGAAGTCAATAAAAAACAAAACAAAAATCTTAAACAAATCCGAATCATTTATAACTTGACAGGGAAGCATTGAAAACAAAACAAAAGCAAATAAAACTACAGGACAAAGGGAATAAACCAAAGAGGGCATGCCCTCCAACAGATGAGGAAATTAACATCCTTTATAACAGAAACGTTCTGGGCAGTCACACACCACAATCTTTACTAAACACACTTATATGGTTAAATAACTCAGTACAGTTTGAACATCAAACTCTAAGATTACTACATATATTTTATTATAAAATTTCTTCATATTAAATGTTCAATTAATTCACATCAATTACTTCAACAAATCAGATAGTAGATTTCTTCAAGGTGAAAATAACACATATTCCTGCTATTGCATCAAGTCACTTTAAAATTATAGATATTTTTTTATATTCTGAATTCTTTATGACACCACAAAATATCTATATAATTTGTTTTAACCATTTGGAATAATTGTATTCAGTCACTTCCTCCAATCATTTTGCATCTTTTTTTAAAACATTTTTTTCTTTTGCAAAATTCCAACAAAGTTGTATGATTTGTCAGTTGAAACTAGTGTTTTATCTGCTGAAATTCTACTCACTGTTGATCAGAATTACAGTACATTTTTTATTTTGTGCAATTCCATTTGAAACTGATTCACATACCCCTGGCCTGTATGCAACAACTGAGTGATAGTTCTTGAAAAATGTCCTTTGTTTAATCAGATCTTTATAAAACGTTCATAGGTTTTTATGCAATTATTTCTTTCATATATAGTCTTTGCACTTATTTCAAACATCACATGTACATTGTACACTGTTAAACCATTAATCCAGCCATTCATCTGAAAGACATTAATATAGCATTGATTATAATTAAAATACATGTTATTATATATTTACTAATAAAATAACAAGAAAAAAGGAACAAAATGCAGACTAAATTAGCAATGTTTGAATATTTGAAACTTCAAGCTTTCATAATGCATTTTTGTATGATCCGACTCAGAAAATATATTCGCACATTAGTCATTACTCGCAACAACCAACATTATCATGTAAATATTGTTCATTCCAGAAAAATATATCCTTCACTCTAATATTTTTCTGGTCACAACACCTATGTCCATAATATTCTTGGTTCCTTAGTGACATCGCATTATGTAATTTACCAATCAATGGATTATGGTTTAATAATAGCTAATTTGATATGAAGAAAATAGTTGGTGGGGATTCTACATACATGTAGACTTCAATGCATATTAATTCATTTGATTATGATATACAAACAGAAGTTAAATATAGTAATTAAAATCATATCTGGTGCTTGTTGACACTAAATCGGATCTCTATTTTGATTTTCTTCAATTTACCATGTATATATGAAAGTTTTATTTTATTCTATAAAAATAAATTCCAATTTTCTATTGAAACCTATGTAAAGTCCAGAAGATTGGTATTAGCTTCTCCTCCTTTATATACTTGCATTGTCGCAAAATACATAATTTATTTGTACGAGCTTTAGAAACAGGTAGAAAAGTGCATGAAAGAAAACTTTCCAGTCTCATGAAAAAAATGAAGGATAGTTGCAAATTAGACATTAATCAATCAGTGCCAGAAAATATCTTATCCCATCCAGAAGTTAAGAGAAAACAATGTGGAGGGGATAGATATTATGCAAATATCAGGGCATAACAATGTGGCATTTATTAATAATTACTCAACATTGAGTGAGGAAAGACACAAGAAAATATCAAACATCCTCAGCAACACTGAAAGTGAAACTAACAGAAATGCTTTTCAGCAAACTTACCTCGTAAAACCTCCACAAATTCTACACTACAGCCAGTAGCACTTCTGATGTTTCGTGTCGAAGCAATCCCGATGTTCCTTTTTACAGTTCCAATACAAATATGTCAAGTCAAATTAGTTCTATGTTTTACGGCGTGGTCATCCATAACAAATGGTGAATGTGTACACAATTTTCACAAATGACTAAATATCCCAATAACTGAGCATTTGAGTGTTTGACATCGTTGTTAAATACATTTCCGTGAATCAGTTCAGTTTGTTGAGATAAATGATTAATCTTTCTGTTTTCTCTACTCTACCTAGTTTACTTAAAACATGCTCGAATCGTCTATACATGTATGTGTGTATTGCTTTCACATGTTTACAAACTGTGTGGGTCATACTTAAATACGCCTGCAGTAGTAACCAGGCAAATATATACGCCTGTGTGTCATACAAAGGTGGACGCCTGCAACTATATGGTTCTTTTTTATTATTTTTTTTTTAATATAAACTAGTAAAAGGAATATACCGGATGTTTATTATTTGATATAAAAAAATAAAAATAAAAGTGAACCATATAGTTGCAGGCGTATACCTTTTCACACAGGCGTATATATTTACCTGGTTACTACTACAGGCGTATTTAAGTATGACCGCATGTGACGTATGATCGCTAAATTAATGTGTTTTCATATCTATGAAAAACATATTAAATATATATATTTCAGGTTCTAAACTATCAATTTTCTATATAGATTTTCACCTTAATCAATAAATCTTCACTTAAATAAAGTTATTTCACTTCCTTTTGAGAACTATTTGTTCGCGAATTTTTGTCAGCAAAAAATATCTGGTATTTTACTACGCCAAATAGTGAGGATTCCGTTGCATTAAAAAATGCATTTTTACGAGTTAAGATTATTTTTTAGGACATCGTGGATTGCAGGATAAATACAATATTGGTCTGTTGACGGTAAATATAGAATTTATTTGACTCGGCGCGAAACGGGGAGAAAGACTCGCTAGAAGCTCGTCTTTCACCCCGTTTCTCAGCCTTGTCAAATAAATTCTATATTTACCGTCAACAGACCAATATTGTATATTTACCAGTATTGCAGATACTGGTAAAATACTGGTATTACCAGTATTGTGTACCAGTATTGTAGTTCCAGTATCGCGGCCGGCTGCTTCATATTATCCTTTATAGAACTTGCCAGGTGACCAACTAGATGATGAAAGCTGATAACTGACCCGTGGAAAAAGGTCTGTTGCATTGTAGGTAGGTGTTTTATACATCATTTTGTAGATAAATTATCGTAGGTTGAGACCAGGAAAATCTATCGTACTGAAATTAGAAAAGAAGAATCTAAACGAAAACATGAAGAAAGGGACAAAATAATCAATGCACAGTCTTATAACAAGAAAATATTTTACCAAATGATCAGAAAACAAAGAAACAACAAAAACATCATTGTGGAAGATCTTTATGTTGGTAATACTCTATATGAAGGCGACAATATACTTAAAGGCTGGCACGAACACTTTCATAATTTGGCACAGCCCTCTGACGATCCAGATTTTGACACTCGATTCAAACAACAATGTCAACAGGATTACATCACTATAAAATCAATCTATAACAAAATTATTCCGAAAGTGGTTACCATGGATGAATTGAAAGAAGCAATCAAGGCAATTAATACTGGTAAATCCGAGGATATCTATGGTTTATCAATTGAAAATATAATATATGCAGGAGAGGACTTTCTACATCACCTACTAGACCTAATCAATAACATTATTGCACAAGATTCAATTCCAGAATTAGTTAAAGTTGGACTTTTGTCTCCGATATATAAAAACAAGGGAGAGAAAAATGACTCAAAGAATTATAGGGGAATAGTTGTATTGCCAATAATATGTAAACTACTAGAGCACATAGCAAGAACCAACTTCCGCACTATATTAACTGAGAAACAGTCTCCACTCCAACGAGGCTTTACTACAAACATCTCTCCATTAAATGCTGCCATTATAATCGAAGAGGTGTATAGGGAATATTCAGAAAAAAAAGCTCCATTTTACATAGCATTACTAGACGCTAAATCTGCGTTTGATGTAGTGGACATAGACATCTTAATGAGAAAATTACATCTGTTAGACATACAACCATCAACATGGAAAATTATTGATAATCTACATCATGACACAAGAACTTGCATTAAGTGGAAGCAACAAGTATCAGACTCATTTGATTGCCAACAGGGGGTGAAACAGGGAGGATTATTAAGTGCTGAATTATACAAATTATACATTGAAGATCTACTTAAATCATACGAGAACTCAAAAATAGGGTGTCGAATTGGAACAATAACTATCAACGCTGTTGCATGTGCTGATGACATTGCTTTAGTTAGTGACAATCCACATGATCTACAAATTCTTGTTAATCAAGCTGTACAATATAGCATAACTCATCGATACAAGCTTCCTTCGACAGACGTCGCTGTTGTTCCATAAGTGGTTAGCGGAACGTTTTAATCTCGATGACGCTTGAATTGTTAACGTTGGGTACAAGAACATGTCAATATCTAATGCCCTTATAACATGAATAGGAAAATTCTGTAAATTCGTTCACAAACAAACTGTTCTCACGACTTTTTGTACAAGTTAGATAAACTACTATTGAAACAAAAGAAGTTACCCGTATTGCGGGATATTCAATAGGGGCCTCTTCTTTTTTTAAATAGTACTGTATCTTATACTTACAACCATTGCGTAGTTGACTACCGAACGACAGGGATATTAGGTTATTAATTAAAGTCGTAACGGTGTATACGTGTATCACATTTCATTTCTTTGCATTAGCATTATGGGAAAAGGGTGTATTTTACTCTTATAAAAAGATTTCGATGCTACATTTTTGTAACTGAAAAAAAAAATGCACTCTGAAACAGAATTGCTGTTCTGGGAAAAAATTGTCCCTTTATGACCAATAATAAAAATCTGAGTAAAAGGGTAAAAAATCAAAACCATACATGTACAATACACAGGAACACAACAAATTCATTTATACCTTTAGGCAATAATATACAATTTTCAACAAACACAGTAAAAGAACAAGTAATAATAAAAAAAAACTTGTAACAATGAACAAATATAATTTCTGTGTGTATAGACACCTTTTCAAGTAACATAGTTGGTATTTTATATCATTTAAAGGGAGCTTATTCAAAATAAATCTATGATAAAAAAAAATTAATAGCAATAATAAATTTATCTTTGTAATAAACAATCCAAAGGGAACACATTTATGATTATTTTCAAAAAAATTCAGCAAAAAATATTCTTCATCTGTACGATATATCCAGTTTACGGAAAGGAAAAACTTAATTGACCTTCCCCACGTAGATGATCACAGTTTTTATTCTTGAAGCATATTTTCCATTTCTCATTTTTGTTTCAATTTTTAGTTTAAGCCACACAAAATAAAATTCTTTTTAGATTCTCATCCCATCCCTTCCCACTTTTTACCATTAAATTCACGATTTTCTATATTCAATAAATTCATTTTCAAAATTTAACAAATTCTTCATTAGGGTATCAGTATACCAAATACAGTTTTTTTTTATTATGTGATGTTCTATCACGATAGTTTCCAGATGTATCTAGTTCTACAATATTTAACTCAGTAGTCCGCAAATCATATTTTTTCCAATTGCGGAGGGGGGCACAAACATGTTTGGGGTATTTCGTGTGAAAAATCATGATTTTACGCCAAAAAAATCATATTTTTTTCCAATTTTAGGGGGGGGGGGGGGGGGGGGGGGGGGGGGGGGGCGTCGGATGCGCCCCCCCCCCTGGATCCGCCCCTGCATTGGATAATGTTTGATTATTTTTTTCATGTTTGAAAAGTAAACATTTTTCTGACCCATATTTGTTTCAAGATTTCGAGATTTATTTGAAAACACTCAGACACATATACAAGTGTAACAAGAGGTCATTTTTTAAATAATATATACATTCAAGACATGACAGAATGAGCATACGATGAAAAATAATAAATCTGACAGTAAATATAATATAAAGTTACAACATAATACTGGCAGTTACATATAATCAGAGTAAGGCAGCAGCTTTTCTAATAAAAATTGATAATCGCTTATAAAGTTCTACATTGAAAATAAAATTTGGCATGATTAGGGTAAGCTCGATAATAATTTGGCAAATACTTATTTCTAAGTCTGATAATGTTTTCATTTTTACAAACTAATAAAAAATGATATTTTACTACCCTTTTTCCAAATGGCGTCCTATTACGTCAGATAAATCCGGTCAAAGGTCAATAAAGCACATGATTTTGTCATAGGCCAACCAAACTTAAAAAGTAAACCAGATTAAGAAAGTACAGTATTTTAGCTTTTTCAGTGTAATTGTTTTGTCTGAAAAATTTCAAAGGATGGTTTTTTAAATAGTTTGAAATTGAAGTATTAAAAATTAATTATTTGAAGCAAATATTAAACTTGCTTGCCCATATAATAAAGTATTTAATCCAGTGAATTTGGTGTTTTTGCTTTTGTCAATACAATCTATTAGATTGACTACATTCTGCCATATTTTTATAAAATAATTAATAACTGATTTCAATTTATTTTAATCACATTTATTATCACAGAGTGGTAACAATACAGTTTTGTTGATGCTATTTGTAATAATGACAGGTTTTTTTTTACCCAGATAATCTCATTTTTCTGTCTGGTTTAATTTAATTCTCTGTTCAATTTATGCTATAAATTTTGATCATTGCTGTAAATTAATTCTTTTTCTATCTTCTCTGTGAATTTCATTTCATTACCCCAAGAAGTAAGGGGTATATTTGTTATTAAAGCAGCAGTGGAAATGCAAAATAATCTGCCATTTTGTGACTAATGGAGAGCACTTGTATGTATTTTCTCGGTATAATCGTCCATTTTCTAGAAAATGGTGGAATCTGAATGATCAATCATCATATTTTCAAAGTTTTCTAAAATACAATTTGCTTGGCCTACATTCCAGAAACGGTCATGAACTGTGATGACGATTATGTCTACAAACCGGAAAGATAAAAATGCTTGGAGAACACCATCGATGGAAACATATTTAACAAGCATAATGATCAGGAAAAAAAGACATTAGTAAAAAGGATCTTTTTTACTTGCATGGAATTTATTCAATTCAAACTTCTCTGTTTTAATCTCATCTTGTAATTTTGACGTTGAAAATAATTCCCTCTGTGTTTATGTACGCTACGAATATACAGAATGACGTCATTGGTCTCGTGCTGCGCCAAAATTGTAAATCAAAACAAGTGACCGAGCAGATGTCACGTCACGATATATGTACACAGGAGAAAGAAGTTTCGGTCTAGAATAATTCATGAGCTTGGCCAGCAGATCAGCAGTAATGTGTTTAATTACATCTAATTATATTAAACAAATTTCTGTTTATCTGAGATGGTTATTTGGTCATTTTATTGATTTATCTATCTTATTTTCAAGTTGTTGTCATAGATACCCGATTTGTGGACCCCCCCCCCCCTTTTTTTTATTTTTTTTTTTTAATTCATCACTTTTGTGGGACGTTTTCATTATAAACAGTGTTGAACAACTTCAAACATTACCAAAAACTCAATCCGAGATCGATATAAGCCCATTTCTAAAAACACAAAAATCCTCGATCCTCTGGTAATTTTGTTATTACCCTTATATATTAAAGGTAAACAACTCTGGAGCAGCGAAAGTTGAATATTTGACGAAAAAGAATAATTAAAAATATAAAAATCCAATTACCAGCAATATCCATGCATGTACGCCTTCCTCAATCACTCATCTCGATGTCTATACAAAAACTATATACAAATCGGTCGTCTTTTGCGCAATCGGCGAGGTTTTCGCGACCGGGTGCTTCACTTTCAATTATCGCCAACGTTATGCGAGAAAAGATGACTGTACTTACCCCCGCGCTACTGGTTCCCGATCCTCTTCTCTCTATCTGTCCTTCTGAAATACAAATTACCAGTACCAGTTTATTGACCTTAGAAAACGCACCGTTTTCAAACTGAAAAAGATTGAAATAAGGAACAATATGACTGAATCACAGGAAAACCCGTTAGCCACTTGGTTGATGGAAAATATTGTAAAAGGTGATGGTTCTGAATACCTAGATTTTGAGGAAATATCTTCAAAACTGACATCCATCTTATCAAAAAAAAAGTTTGGACAATTAGTCAACTTTTCAGTAACGTTGAAAGAAAAACAGGGCGCAGCAGAGGTAATTGGCAAAAAGTAGCATTATTTGGGTTAGATATAAAGTAATGTGTGAGTAATAATATATTCAAATATTTATTTCAATTACTTTAATGACACAAAACAGTGCCTTCTCGTAATAAAATTTCACGTGGGGGGTGGCCGGAACATCCGGCGGGGAAAACCCCAGATGAGTACACAAACAGTGGTTCTGGGTGGAGAGTCATCAGATATTGCTCCGGTCACTTCTGGTGTCCCTCAGGGAACAGTTCTGGGTCCTGTTCTTTTTCTGGTATATATAAATGACTTACCAGAATATTTGAAATCCAGCCAACTCAGACTGTTCGCCGACGACAGCATCATCTTCAAAACTATCAAATCCCAAAAAGATTGTGATAGTCTCCAAGAAGACCTTGATGCTGCCGCAAGATGGGAAAGTGACTGGCTGATGGCTTTCCACGCAGACAAATGCTCAGTCCTTACAATAACAAACAAGAAAAATCCTGTAAAACATAACTACTTGCTACACAATCATACTTTGGAATCAGTTTCTTCAGCAAAATATCTTGGAATCACTCTTCAATCCCACATAAAATGGACACAGCATGCTAACAATATAGTAGCCAATGCAAATAAAAGTCTTGGATTTTTGAAAAGAAACCTTAAAACCTCCAACACAAATATAAAGTCGCAGGCATACCTATCTCTTGTCCGTCCAAAACTAGAGTATGCATGCTCAGTTTGGGACCCTCACACTGCGGAACATTGCAATAAAATTGAGATGGTCCAACGACGGCAGCTAGGTATGCCTGCAACCGATACCATAATACCAGCAGCGTCACAGATATGCTACAAACTCTCACCTGGGCTACATTACAACAACGTCGACTCAAAACAAAACTTATTATGTTTTACAAGATTGTTCACCATATAGTTGCAGTTCCTACAACAATATTGATACCAACAGACCCAAGAATCAGACAATTTCATCCATTTACATACAGACATCTTCATGCATTCAAAGATCCGTACAAGTACTCATTCTTTCCGAACACAATCATTCACTGGAATTTACTTCCTCAAACTATAGTTCTATGCCTAACAGTCAACACGTTTAGAGAACACCTAACACCAACTGTTCTCAGCCATCTACAATCACAAATTTAAATAAAAATGAAATTGTAAATAGTTTTAACCACACAATTTATTTCTGTTGGCACCACTTGTAAATATGTTATAAATTAACTGAATTTATTATTATTATTTCTTTATGACGTTTATCCCCACGCATGCGCAAAAGCTAGTGATCATCCACTGGATGGAGAGCTGTATACCGAAAGAAGAAGAGTGCGTTTTCATCGCATATTTGTGTATACATGTAAACAAAGTAATATAATGTGTAGTTGTTGTGACAGTGTATGACCTCACGGAAACGGCCTTGTAGGCTTTTATTCATTACAGAAACTTTTTAAATTATGTTTTTTTGTTTCCAATCGATAATTTGAGTTTCAGGAAGTAAGCATTACCTAGCTGATAATTGTTTTATACCTATATATTGCAGGAATGAAGAATATGCATCTTTGCGCATTTATTTACATGTCATTCGTGGTACAAATCAGCATATGTTCATATACAGACAGTAAGTACAATTGTATATATATCAATAGAATATGTAGGCACGGGTTTTGAAATTGTTACGACACAATCGTAACTACTCGGCCATTCTCGCTACCCTGCAAATAACAAGGTAGCCGGAGAATGGCCGAGTAGTTACGATTGGTTACGACAGTGTGGTTGTTTTTCATTTTATCACGACTGATAATAAATATTATATTTTACAGTTTCATGGCACACAGTATCACCAATAAAGTTTCATGCAAATTGTACACTCCAATGCAGAATAGAATCAACAGAGAGTGGCATTCCGAAGTGGAGTGGTGGATATTCTAACCACATTCTGACGTTCAACCGAGCTTCCTATTTTAAAGAAAAATATGCCGTTGAACTCAATAAGACGCAAATGATATACAATCTGACAATCTTAGATTTCAATGAGCACGATGTGAACGTATTATACACATGTTACTATGGGTTTGAACAATATAGCAAAAATTTAACGCTTGATAGTGTCAACTTTGAAAGTACGTATTTATTTGAATTGTTTTGATTTTGTTTATTTTTGCTTTTTTATATTTCTTCTACTAGCTTTACATTGCATAGAGAAATATTGAGCATCAGTTATCGAAAATCGAAAGATCACAAAAAACAATGAGTTAACAACTCTTTCAGGGTTATCGATTTTTCCTCTTTCTACGCTTTCCACCTGTATTTTCGACCTGTCCCGACAATGTGGTATTTTTACCCATTATCTGTATTAATTATAAGCTACGGGGGTTTTCTAGGGCAGTTTCAGACTGGTTAAAATGTGCATTTAAATAAAACTTTATTGCAATAACTGCATATAACCTTCATCCATAAGGAGCCGTCGTGGTCGTGATCGTATGGTAGTTGGATTTATATCTACCTGTGCAATCAATGCCTATCACCATTAACGTTGTAAGTACTAACCCGCTTAGGCGAGGTGTACTCCATACAACATTATGTGATAAAGTTTGTCAGTGACTTGCGACAGGTCGGTGGTTTTCTCCGGGTACTCCGGTTTCTTCCACCAATAAAACTGACCACCACGACATAAGTGAAGGATTGTTGAAAGTGGCGTTAAACACCATAAAACCAACCAACCAAAACCTTCCTCCATTCTGCATCAGTTGATAAAAATAAAGATATTGGTTTTGAACATCCACTAAAATATTGAGTGATCCACTAAAAATATAATACATGTACAATTGAAATATACACAACACATTTAAACAAATAAAAAAAAACATTTTGGACGACAAGATTAGCATAATAACTTTCTGGTGTGACCTTCAGCATCATTTCTCCATTCTATTTAATAGAACTAATATTATACATATGACAACTTCCATACAATATAGTATGTATCATGTTTAAGATTATAGTGTTTTTGGCAATTGTGTTTTCTGTCCTTCTTCGATTTACGTATTCTGATTACCCCTTTGGTATCTTCAAACTCTTCTTAAGGTGTGAAACCTATAATTAATTTCTTTAAGGTTTTCTACTAAATTTGTGTTTTTTCGAGCCTACCTGGCCATTTTATCTTAAGTTTAACCTTTCGAAGACCATACATTTTCTGAAACGTCCATGATTCCTCTACGTTCTGTCAAAATATCAGGCCATGTTTAAAGTCTTGCAGTGAAATGCCAGGCTATGGAAAATACCTACTCTAAAAATAGCTCTGTCATCCCCCAGAAATTCCCTATTTATAGGTCATGCATCAAATCCTCCATATCCATATTAAAATACAACTAAATCAATCAAATTTGGGCTCAAAATAATCCTTATACATTTAACTTCAATTATCAATTTAATTATTCCATTCCATTCAGTATTTGTCACAATACAACAAAGTGAAAGGAACTGTTTTCTTTAAAAGGGACTACTTGTATATATGTTCTTAGCTCTGATTGGTTGAATTACTGGTTTGACACCTAAATAATAACACTGTTTACTCGGCTATGATGTGAGGGTTAACATTTTACATGTAGAAAGTAATTGCATGACCACATCATTCCATCCAGAAGGCAGGTTTTTTCCCATAAAAACTAGTTAAACCCGGCCACTTTTTATTGAATGGTCCACAGGTACCAAGACAGGAAAGTGGGCGATCATGTATTTGTGTATTATGGGGTATCGATTTTGCCTCTTTCTAAGATTTTTGCAGTATGACTTTGGAAATGTTCCGACAGTGTGGTATTTTTTCCCCCTTCATTTTATTGGCATCAATTTTGTTAATCCAATGTGGTAGTGGTAGTAATCACATGTACATGCCTAATTAATTAATACGATTATGATAATTAAGTAACTGTTGAACTGGTTTTACCATTTAATTTATTGCCAGTGTTGCCAGAAAAAGGACACGTTTCACCAATTTATGCAAATGATATTCTTGACCTAAACATCACGCTAGAGAGAGTTTGGCCGAAACCTGTCTGTTCACTACTAATAAATGTAAGTTTATGGTAAAGATAATTGCACAATCATTTTTGGGAAATCAGATAGACTGCTTTATGGACTAAGGAAAAGAGATATTTATATTTCATCATAACATTAAATCTCTGAAAAGTCCAGATGGAAATATCTCTCAGTCTTTTTCTGTTATTGATTTGATCATTTAAACACACTCACCGTGAATTAGTGTCAATATTTATCGTCGTGTGTATAACTGATTACAATGATAGTTTTTTCTGACGTTGTCGCAATCCATATAATCAGACCACAGGCACTTGTTTCATTCAAAAAATATATGCCTCCTCCTCTTCCTTACTTCAAGGTAAATATCTGCCCTTTTCCCCTTCCCCACTTCGCCTCAATATTTTTCGCTTATTTGTGATCCTTTCGCTGACCCAATTATATCGTTACACTCCCGAGATATTTCTCTTTTCGACTGCCACATTTAAATATACCTACCGGACCCCCCTCACACGAATTGGACATGAATATTCAGCGAACTTCGCTTGGTCTTCTTTTCAGTCATTTCCGGTCCGGTCTAAATTGATTTAGAAAATAAAAAAAAAAGGTGCTTTAAAAATCAAATGTCTGTAATTTGGAGTTGAACACTAGTTATTATAGCAGTAGAATCATATTCGAAGCGGATATGAAAATTATAAAGGACGAAGTCCTTCTAACGGTAAGCTGTCCGATGTTTCTTTCTATATTGATAGCCAAATATCTGTTCACCGGAAGTTTAAAAAATAGATCAATTTATAATTTAGAAACGCAAAAGAAATATATTTCAATGAAAAATTCCCAATTCTTTAATTATTTACTCTATGCAAAATCGAAATAAACTTGAAATAAAATTCTAATAAAAAAATCTCTTTCTACGGAACTCCCGTCGGAAGAGCGGCGTACAGTAGGTAAAATGAGCCATAACAAATCGGCTACAAAATTCATTCAAAATAAAAGATAATAGCCTCACCGGACGCAATTACGAACGAAATAAAAAGTATGTCTCCTAATTGTTCCTTCAAAACATGAATTAAAAAAATGCTTTTATAAATAGATACCCCGCTAAATTACTCGTGTTTTGGGAGAAAATTATTCATGCGCAGTTGTTGAATGTTGCAGACGACGGGTTTTCATATTTGTAAACAGAAAACGATCGACAATTGCACTTGGAATCTATCGCTAAAATTCATTGAGGTTCGCATATTTTGTTATCTTATGCCTGTAATTGGAAAGAATTTGATCTCCTGGTTCTATGCATATGTAGAACACATTGAAATTAAAACAAAAACAGTCAATATAATACATTTTCCTTACCTTGATCTATCCCAAAATGTCAAAATACGTGATGTACCTTATTCATTCAAGAGTCCAAGGAATTCCAAATGCAAACTGGCACACATTTATGGTATGAATAAAAGAAAGGTTTTTATTTCATGTGTATTATATACAAATGGATATGTGAACGTAAATAAATGAATGCTCTTTCAATTTTAACAGTTGTCATTAAATAATTTACACTAGAAAGTTTATTATGATGTCGTTCGAAATTGTGTCCGGATCTAGGTCACAGAGTGACTAGAACGGGGTCATGAACATCTGTTTAAAACCCGTAACAATGCATTGCATAATATATGGGCTATGATTCAAAAGGAATATTGGTGGTTAATCTGAAATATGAACATGCAATCAGCTTCATCAATATGGTGAAATTTATTATCAAATGTCAATATCATCGAAATTGTTCGTAATTGCGTCCGGTGAGACTAACGTGTACGGATCATCGTATTATTGAAATTTTAGGACTTCGTCCTTCAAACAGGTTGCCTGTCTCATATTATACAACAAAACTGACTGACAACCGGCACAAAACTGAACTATTCACTCTTTTTCGTGTATTCCTTTCCGGAGATAGAGTTTGCAATTTTCTTGTCCAAAAACTTTCTTATTTATATTGTAGAATAAAAATTATACAGAATTCACAAATGAAGCAGTCAAAACAAATGGAATATTTTTAGATTCTGAATATACCTTAAAAGAAAAAATGGATGGGAATGTTGAATTATTAGTGAATATGACCTGTATCATTGGAACTTATCAAACCCGTTACACAATAATAAGACATATCAAACAGGAAAACACAACTTCTGTAACAGGAGGTACGTTAATCTTTAACCTCTTTAGTGCCAAATACCACAGGCGCTCGTGGCACGGAATTACCCCCCCCCCTTTTTTTTTTAAACTTTCTGTTCACACACAATTATTTTCAATAAAAAATTCTTTATTATTTCACTTCTTTTTCCTTAATTTACCTTGTTCGTGTCCATATTCATACAGTCTTATGTTAACAACAACTTATGTTTATCGACCCTATATATATTTATTAAGAATAAATACAATGTATGTGAACAGAAAGTTTAAAAAAAAAAGGGGGGTGGTATTCCGTGTCACGAGTGCCTGTGCCAAATGCTATTTAAAAATTGTCATTTCATAATACAGGTGACTGACTTGATCTTTTTTGTGCTTTGTTTCATATATAGCTAAACTTATTATTTCAATTATTTGTTCAGCCAAATAAAGTCTAGCGATAACGTGTCACAATAATAGTTATGTTCTAAGTCTAATAATGGGTAGATTTAATCTTATTCTTATCACAGGCGCATGAGGCGTGGATTTCGTTTCCTCCTCCCCCCTTTTCTCTACTACCCCCCCTTTTTTCAAAATTTTCATATAAATCATTCCTTTTTCAAAATTTTCATAATCATTCGTTTTTTCTTCATTTGACAATATCAGTAGACGTCATACATCATGAATAATACGTGTATTCTGTGTCCACAGTTTTTCGACTGATACAGTATAAGATAGAAGGTAAGCAACTCCATTTTCATATTTCGCGCCATATCGCTCACCTCGGTTGGGAAACCCCCGTGTTTTTTTACACTTTTTACCTTGTCTACATATGGCACTGTCGTATCAAACTGTTTCTAAGACACTTACCTAATTGCCCATGTTCGAATTTCAGTCTGTACGTCGATCTTTTCCAAGAAATCTCGCCGAGAATAGCGAGGCAGCTTCGTTTCTAGATCAAACTACATCATTTGAGACGGAAGTGCAAGAACGGGAACCCTGGGATTTTTACGAATGGATTACCTGCAATGAAAAACCCAGATGCGCTCCGAATATTTTTCCCATAATATTTTGGCGGGAAATATAAACCGCTGAAAAAACATAACAGCAGACGGATTATTTCGTAAAAATGGCACAACGACCATCTGAATATGGAAACATTGAAATAATTTGATGGTAGATAACTGTTCAAAAAGAAATTCAAACTGAGAAATAGATGATTGAATGGTTAGAACTGAAGTCAAAATTTCAATGAAAAAGAAATATTCAGCTTGCCTCTACTTCAAATTATTAAAATCATACCCAAACAAATACATATACATTGTACAACTAAAAGAAAAAAAAATAATAATAAATAAATAAAAAAAAACAAAGGAAGAAGAAGCTGAGAACAGCAATTGAATGGGACTATGGCATTTTACCCCCTTCCTCAATAAAAGGGCTCCCAACTGACAAAAATGTGTAAGGGAGCCGGAGAGACCATTTAACTAAGGGGGCTATTTCTTTTTCATTTCATGTCACTGATTTTATAAAACAATAATCTGTCTTACAGGGGTAAAAAATAAATAACTTGTGTAACTCCACTTTTCAGCAGTGACAGAAATCAGTGTTGAAATCCAGAAAAAAAATCCTATTTTACCGTATAAGTGGTTATTTTGGTGGGTATTTAATTTTCACTTTCTTCGCGATGATGTTAAATGCGCGAAAAAAGTTCACGAATTATTATTTCACGTTCAAATAGTTAAACAAGTTATTTATTTTTTACCCCTGAAAAAGAAATAGCCCCCTTAGTTAAATGGTCCCTCCGGCTCCCTTACACATTTGTATCAGTTGGGAGCCCTTTTATTGAGGAAGAGGGTAAAATGCCATAGTCCCATTCAATAGCTGTTCTCAGCTTCTTCTTCCTTTGTTTTTTTTATTTATTTATTTTTTTTTTTTTTTTTTTTAGTTGTATATGTATTTGTTTGGGTATGATTTTAATAATTTGAAGTAGAGGCAAGCTGAATATTTCTTTTTCATTGAAATTTTGACTTCAGTTCTAACCATTCAATCATCTATTTCTCAATTTGAATTTCTTTTTGAACAGTTATCTACCATCAAATTATTTCGATGTTTCCATATTCAGATGGTCGTTGTGCCATTTTTACGAAATAATCCGTCTGCTGTTATGTTTTTTCAGCGGTTTATATTTCCCGCCAAAATATTATGGGAAAAATATTCGGAGCGCATCTGGGTTTTTCATTGCAGGTAATCCATTCGTAAAAATCCCAGGGTTCCCGTTCTTGCACTTCCGTCTCAAATGATGTAGTTTGATCTAGAAACGAAGCTGCCTCGCTATTCTCGGCGAGATTTCTTGGAAAAGATCGACGTACAGACTGAAATTCGAACATGGGCAATTAGGTAAGTGTCTTAGAAACAGTTTGATACGACAGTGCCATATGTAGACAAGGTAAAAAGTGTAAAAAACACGGGGGTTTCCCAACCGAGGTGAGCGATATGGCGCGAAATATGAAAATGGAGTTGCTTACCTTCTATCTTATACTGTATCAGTCGAAAAACTGTGGACACAGAATACACGTATTATTCATGATGTATGACGTCTACTGATATTGTCAAATGAAGAAAAAACGAATGATTATGAAAATTTTGAAAAAGGAATGTTTTATATGAAAATTTTGAAAAAGGGGGGGGGGTAGTAGAGAAAAGGGGGGATGAGGAAACGAAATCCATGCCCCATGCGCCTGTGATTCTTATAGGAGTTGGGTATGATTCAAAACATGATATAGAGTACAAAGGAATAAAGGGAACAATCATTTAACTTTATCGTGGGAATGGTTTTTTTAAAGAATATATTATCGCTACATCTTATAGAAAACAATAGTATATATTGTCCTGAAAAATGCAATAATTATATAATAATGGTGTTTTAGCAATGACTATGCCAATATAGTGGTAAGGGTTGAAGACATAGTGCACGACCCAAAGGGGACCCAAAGGGGAGTGCACTATGTCTTCAATCCTGACCACTATATGGCATAGTCATTACTAACACAACATTATTATTATTATTATGCTGACTGTTATATGTAGACAAAATATATTGAGAACTATTACAATAAAGGAGGTCCTGATATTGGTGACTAATATATTGGATCAGATAGTTTTGAAAGTGTGAGAATATTCTTTGTTTCATTTAAGGCTTTAAAAATATAAAGATTTTTGAAGTTTGAAATTTAATTAACAACAATAACAAGTATTAAAAAACAGTAACATGAATAATAGACGACTATGATAGATTGACAGATTGGATCCGCCCCCTTGCACGTGGACTACTGACAGCTGAAAACCCAACCTTCCCCGCGTGAAACTGGCATAGTAAATGTACTATTTTCGCGTAGTATATAAACGCTATATAATTCTTTGTGATATATGCCAAAATATCGTATGAACTTATATTACAGAAGAAATTTACAGAAAGCATAATTATTTACAGAAGAAATTTACAGAAAGCATAATTATTATTATGCTTTCTGTAAATTTCTTGTGTAATATAAGTTCATATGATATTTTGAAAGTATTAAACTTTTCAGAAACTTCACATGTATCATTTATAATTTTATTGTCTTCACACAGAATTATATTCTGATCCCCAGAGTTACATTTTTTAGAGAAAAATGGTTTAACAGTTTTCCAGAAGTTGACATTTTTAGCCCAACCCGTACAGCGTTCAAGAAAATAAGTTTTCATAGAATTCTTTTTTAATTTTGTTACCAAATTTCACTGCTTTCTAAATTTTTCCCACGTTTTTGTGTTGCGATTTTTCGTATATTGGGAATAAAACATATGTTTTCTGTATATGGCTCCTCTTAATTCACTGTTCATACACGGAAGTGGATTTTTACGTGGTTGTCTATTTTTCACTGGAGCGTGTTTATCAAGTACACTTTTAAAGGCATTTTGATATTTATTATGTACATTGTGTACTTCACTAGATGTTGAAAAATTCTCAATATCTGGGAATGAAATGTTCTCAAGATCACAATTAAAGCTCTCAGTATCAACATTTTTATAACTTCTGTAAGTAATTATTTTTCTTTTCTGGACTGGGGCGTCCCCTTTTATTGTGACTGAGATTATGTTATGACAATCACTAATACCAGTAGGAATATTTTGAACTAACGTGTGAAGACAGTGTTAAATTACTTGGCACTGAGATCGATTATCAATTAAATTTTGACACACATATAAGTAATCTGCAGGAAGGCATCCCAACAGCTGAACATTATCAAACGTTTAGGCCCCTATTTGAACAGATTAAACAAACTTACAATTTTCCATACTTTTATTCTTAGTAATAAGGGTAATAACAAAATTGCCGAACTCCGAACAATCTTACAAAGGGAAAGTCAAAACTCATAAGTATATAAACAGACACAATCAGTCAACAACCGGAAAACTGTGAAAACCGTAATGACCCTGACTTGGTACAGGCATTTCTAAAGAAATGGTGGGTGGAATCAGATTTTAAAGCGCCAAACCTCCAGCTTTCATTACGACTCAAAGTTTCCGGCTGTCATTATAACAGTATTTATAACAATACTTGAACAAAACAGGTAAACAGTTGTCAAAGCAGCACCAAGCTCAGTGAAGTAAATGTCAAAGACACTTTTACGTCACACATTGATAAAAAAATAATTTTGACATTTTTGTTGACACCTTATCTTTATACATTTTCACTATATGAAAATCCATCGCTAACTTTTGCCCTTTGGCCTGGCATTGTTGTATGGAGAAAAATTCCAAAAAGATAGAAAAAGTGCAAGAAAGAGCATTTCGTTTTGTTTATGAGGATTACAATAGCTCATATGATAATTTATTGAAAAAAGCAAAGATGCCTTCCTTGCAGTTTGTAGAATGAGAACTATGGCCCTGGAAACATTTAAGATTATGAATAAACTGTCGCCATCATGTCTCCATAACCTTGTGCATTTACGAAATTCAAAATATTATTTTAGATACAACAATATACTGGACATTCCACAGGTCAGAACATCAAGGTATGGCAAAAAAAACCATTTAAATTTGCTGCTGCTACATTGTGGAACAGCCTCCCAGACCATTTCAGGACTGAAAACAGTTTTTTTTTCAATTTAAGAGCTTAATGCAGTCCTGGAATGGTACTAAATGTTGCTGTTCTGCATGCAGATGATAAATATTCTGCTACTGTTTTTGCTCTTTTTATTTGCATATAGCTTTTAGATATATATTGCTTTGTTTTAGTGCTTGTCAATTTTTTATTCAAACATGCTTAATTTTCTGCTTTATTATGTCATGCTGCATGTGGATGCCGGTGGCAACCCAGCGAGGCATTGTCACCTGGACCCCGGCCGGCATCTATATGCAGTATTTGTTTTGATTTGCTTGGCATGTTTTATGATGTGTATATTTCTATGCTGCATGCTGTTTTCTTGTTTTAATATTGATGTATCTGTTTTTATATTCGGTAAAAAGCTCTGTAGAGCTAATGTTATTATGTTATATACCTGTCGAATCAAAATAAAGTTTTCTTATCTCATCTTATCTTATGCTGAAAAACAAAAACAAAAATACTGTGTGTAAATGAACCATTGCCTTTTCGGAAAGCCATTCTCTTTATATTGCAAAATCTCGATGAGTTTCCTAATCTGTACCCATTATTTATTCTGTGTCTAATATTTAATAAACGGCTAAGGGACAGACTTTAAGGGAAGGAGGTATGTATTCCGCCAGGATTTTTTCTCACACAAAACAAAAATCTTTTTTTTTGTTCAAAGAAATTTATCGTTGAAATCTGCAGGGTCAGATTATTTATTTAGTTTTTGCATCTTTCAGGACAATTTATATTTACTATATTACTATCGAGATGTGGGAAATTTATAATTGCAAAATTTGAATCGCCTCTTTTGTCATAAAGTCTGGTAGAAAGTTGACAATTTGTGTCACATTTGAGGTAAATGTCAAGAAATGAGGCAGAGAAAGCTGTTTCTGTCTCAAGTTCATAGGTTAAATATAAATGAAATCCAGACTGAATTATTAATTGACAGAACATCATCTATATACCTGAGAGTGAGATTGAAGGCTTTTAGCTTCTGTAATTGTTTTGTCTATGATAGATTTTGGTATAAACCATTCCTCGTAGGAGTATAGGAACAGATCGGCAAGGAAAGGGGCACAGTTTTTCCCATATGGATTCCGATCATTGTTGGAAAAAAATGTGCCCTGTCAAAGTTGACAGATATGCTGTCGATAAGGAAGTTAAAAGGAAATCCAATATACTGATGACTTCATTTTCTGTTCATAGCACTTTTTGAAGCGTGCTGGGCAAAATCAGTGAATGCGTGACACAAAATTCTAAACTTCTAACGACAATATTTATTCGTAGGTCAATAATTCACCATATATCGGTACTTGTGATAGCTTAATTTCAAAAAGCAATATATTTTATTTAATTTAAATTAAATTAAATATAAAGTTTAGTAAATATCCATCAAATCTACTTGTGGAAGTCTATGGAAATTTAAAAGTACATCTCTGTTTCTAACAAGGACTGTCGTGGACGTTATCGTATGGTTAGATTAACATCTACCCATGCAATCAGTGCCTATCACCACTAAAATTGTAAGTTTTAATCCCGTTCATGGCGAGGAGTGCTCGATACAACATTATGTGATAAAGTTTGTCAGTGACTCACAGCAGGTATGTGGCTTTCTACGGGTACTCCAGTTTCTCTCACCAATGAAACTGACCGCCACAATACAGCTGAAATATTGTTGAAAGTGGCACTAAGCCCTAGCCCTAACCCTAATAAGTAATTAAGTGTTTAGCTGTTGAACTAATAGAAATCAATACAAATGGTAGGTTTTTATTAAGAAATACATTTATTTAACCAGTTGTTTATTACAGAAAACTCCACTTATACAATGGCATGGATAGCTGGAAGTGTTTGTATATTCATGATTATTATGGTGTTACTTTGTGCTGTAAAACTACGTGTCAAAATATGTGAGTATAATTAGAAACGAGAAAATACACACACAGACAGAAAGAGAGAGAGAGAGAGAGCACGGGAGAGATAGAGAGAGAGCGCGGGAGGTAGAGAGAGATCAATTTATCGGAAAAAGTTGAATAAGAGACAAAATTCTGAGTGAAGTAAAATAAATATTTTGGATACAAAACTATAAAGATACGTATGAAGCGACATTAAAAACTATAAAGATACGTATGAAGCGACATTAGAATTTTGGAAAGACATTGATTTCTATAGAAGTGGGCAGTGTGGACAATTGTATGCAGTTCTAATTTTGATGGGCACGTCCCTTTGTATTCAATTTAAATACATATTTGTATCATTATGTATGTAACTTTCACTGAAGAAAGCTAAATAAAGCCAAGACGTTTGAATAGTGATTTAGAGTTTCTCTATTGAACTGCTACTAAATATTAAAATTTATTATATGACTATCAATATTTCTTTTATCTGATTGGCTGAAGGCATGAGCTTTGTTCTTGGTAGAACTTTATGAATACTTCGATTTCTTTATATGTCGTGTTGTTGTTATATGTATTGGGATCGTTTGTTAATTTGTATCTTTACCTTTGACTTTGTTGCAAGAAAAGTGTGCAGATACCAAAGCGGTTATCATAAGCCGTAAATCGAACAAGAACAGACAATACCATGGCCCCAAAAAAAAAGACAAAATGCAAACAACTATCTACAAAACACTACACAGAAAACAAAAGATTGACCAACACGAACCCAACTATCACTCAAACAACCATCTACAAAACACTACACAGAAAACAAAAGATTGACCAACACGAACCCAACTATCACTCAAACAACCATCTACAAAACACTACACAGAAAACAAAAGATTGACCAACACGAACCCAACTATAACTCAAACAACCATCTACAAAACACTACACAGAAAACAAAAGATTGACCAACACGAACCCAACTATCACTCAAACAACCATCTACAAAACATTACACAGAAAACTAAAGATTGACCAACACAAACCCCACTATCACGCAAACAACCATCTACAAAACACTACACAGAAAACTAAAGATTGACCAACACGAACCCAACTATCACTCAAACAACCATCTACAAAACACTACAGAGAAAACTAAAGATTGACCAACACGAACCCAACTATCACTCAAACAACCATCTACAAAACACTACACAGAAAACTAAAGATTGACCAACACAAACCCCACTATCACTCAAACAACCATCTACAAAAACTACACAGAAAACAAAAGATTGACCAACACGAACCCAACTATCACTCAAACAACCATCTACAAAACACTACACAGTAAACAAAAGATTGACCAACACAAACCCAACTATCACTCAAACAACCATCTACAAAACACTACACAGAAAACTAAAGATTGACCAACACGAACCCAACTATCACTCAAACAACCATCTACAAAACACTACAGAGAAAACTAAAGATTGACCAACACGAACCCAACTATCACTCAAACAACCATCTACAAAACATTACACAGAAAATAAAAGATTGACCAACACGAACCCAACTATCACTCAAACAACCATCTACAAAACACTACACAGAAAACTAAAGATTGACCAACACGAACCCAAATATCACTCAAACAACCATCTACAAAACACTACACAGAAAACTAAAGATTGACCAACACGAACCCAACTATCACTCAAACAACCATCTACAAAACACTACAGAGAAAACTAAAGATTGACCAACACGAACCCAACTATCACTCAAACAATCATCTACAAAACATTACACAGAAAATAAAAGATTGACCAACACGAACCCAACTATCACTCAAACAACCATCTACAAAACACTACACAGAAAACTAAAGATTGACCAACACGAACCCAACTATCACTCAAACAACCATCTACAAAACACTACAGAGAAAACTAAAGATTGACCAACACGAACCCAACTATCACTCAAACAACCATCAACAAAACACTACACAGAAAACTAAAGATTGACCAACACAAACCCCACTATCACTCAAACAGCCATCTAAAAAACATTACACAGAAAACAAAAGATTGACCAACACGAACCCAATTATCACTCAAACAACCATCTACAAAACACTACACAGTAAACAAAAGATTGACCAACACGAACCCAACTATCACTCAAACAACGATCTACAAAACACTACACAGAAAACTAAAGATTGACTAACACAAACCCCACTATCACTCAAACAACCATCTACAAAACATTACACAGAAAATAAAAGATTGACCAACACGAACCCAACTATCACTCAAACAACCATCTACAAAACACTACACAGAAAACAAAAGATTGACCAACACGAACCCAACCATCACTCAAACAACCATCTACAAAACACTACACAGAAAACAAAAGATTGACCAACACGAACCCAACTATCACTCAAACAACCATCTACAAAACACTACACAGAAAACTAAAGATTGACCAACACGAACCCAACTATCACTCAAACAACCATCTACAAAACACTACACAGAAAACTAAAGATTGACCAACACAAACCACACGATCACTCAAACAACCATCTACAAAACACTACACAGAAAACTAAAGATTGACCAACACAAACCCAACTATCACTCAAACAACCATCTACAAAACACTACACAGAAAACTAAAGATTGACCAACACAAACCCCACTATCACTCAAACAACCATCTACAAAACATTACACAGAAAACAAAAGATTGACCAACACAAACCACACGATCACTCAAACAACCATCTACAAAACACTACACAGAAAACAAAAGATTGACCAACACAAACCCAACTATCACTCAAACAACCATCTACAAAACACTACACAGAAAACTAAAGATTGACCAACACAAACCCAACTATCACTCAAACAACCATCTACAAAACACTACACAGAAAACTAAAGATTGACCAACACAAACCCAACTATCACTCAAACAACCATCTACAAAACACTACACAGAAAACAAAAGATTGACGAACACAAACCCAACTATCACTCAAACAACCATCTACAAAACACTACACAGAAAACTAAAGATTGACCAACACAAACCCCACTATCACTCAAACAACCATCTACAAAACATTACACAGAAAACAAAAGATTGACCAACACGAACCCAACTATCACTCAAACAACCATCTACAAAACACTACACAGTAAACAAAAGATTGACCAACACGAACCCAACTATCACTCAAACAACCATCTACAAAACACTACACAGAAAACAAAAGATTGACCAACAGGAACCCAACTATCACTCAAACAAATATCTACAAAACACTACACAGAAAACTAAAGATTGACCAACACGAACCACACGATCACTCAAACAACCATCTACAAAACATTACACAGAAAACAAAACATTGACCAACACGAACCACACGATCACTCAAACAACCATCTACAAAACATTACACAGAAAACTAAAGATTGACCAACACGAACCCAACTATCACTCAAACAACCATCTACAAAACACTACACAGAAAACTAAAGATTGACCAACACGAACCCAACTATCACTCAAACAGCCATCTACAAAACACTACACAGAAAACTAAAGATTGACCAACACGAACCCAACTATCACTCAAACAACCATCTACAAAACACTACACAGAAAACTAAAGATTGACCAACACAAACCCAACTATCACTCAAACAACCATCTACAAAACATTACACAGAAAACAAAAGATTGACCAACACGAACCCAACTATCACTCAAACAACCATCTACAAAACACTACACAGAAAACAAAACATTGACCAACACAAACCCAACTATCACTCAAACAACCATCTACAAAACACTACACAGAAAACTAAAGATTGACCAACACAAACCCCACTATCACTCAAACAACCATCTACAAAACATTACACAGAAAACTAAAGATTGACCAACACGAACCCAACTATCACTCAAACAACCATCTACAAAACACTACACAGAAAACTAAAGATTGACCAACACAAACCCAACTATCACTCAAACAACCATCTACAAAACACTACACAGAAAACTAAAGATTGACCAACACGAACCCAACTATCACTCAAACAACCATCTACAAAACATTACACAGAAAACTAAAGATTGACCAACACAAACCCCACTATCACTTAAACAACCATCTACAAAACACTACACAGAAAACTAAAGATTGACCAACACAAACCCCACTATCACTCAAACAACCATCTACAAAACACTACACAGAAAACTAAAGATTGACCAACACGAACCCAACTATCACACAAACAACCATCTACAAAACACTACACAGAAAACTAAAGATTGACCAACACGAACCCAACTATCACTCAAACAACCATCTACAAAACATTACACAGAAAACAAAACATTGACCAACACAAACCCAACTATCACTCAAACAACCATCTACAAAACACTACACAGAAAACAACAGAATGACCAACACGAACCAAACTATCACTCAAACAACCATCTACAAAACATTACACAGAAAACTAAAGATTGACCAACACAAACCCCACTATCACTCAAACAACCATCTACAAAACATTACACAGAAAACAAAAGATTGACCAACACGAACCCAATTATCACTCAAACAACCATCTACAAAACACTACACAGTAAACAAAAGATTGACCAACACGAACCCAACTATCACTCAAACAACCATCTACAAAACACTACACAGTAAACAAAAGATTGACCAACACGAACCCAACTATCACTCAAACAACCATCTACAAAACACTACACAGAAAACAAAAGATTGACCAACACGAACCCAACTATCACTCAAACAACCATCTACAAAACACTACACAGAAAACTAAAGATTGACCAACACGAACCCAACTATCCCTCAAACAACCATCTACAAAACACTACACAGAAAACTAAAGATTGACCAACACGAACCCAAATATCACTCAAACAACCATCTACAAAACATTACATAGAAAACAAAAGATTGACCAACACGAACCCAATTATCACTCAAACAACCATCTACAAAACACTACACAGAAAACTAAAGATTGACCAACACTAACCCAATTATCACTCAAACAACCATCTACAAAACACTACACAGAAAACTAAAGATTGACCAACACGAACCCAACTATCACTCAAACAACCATCTACAAAACATTACACAGAAAACTAAAGATTGACCAACACGAACCCAACTATCACTCAAACAACCATCTACAAAACACTACACAGAAAACTAAAGATTGACCAACACGAACCACACGATCACTCAAACAACCATCTACAAAACACTACACAGAAAACTAAAGATTGACCAACACGAACCCAACTATCACTCAAACAACCATCTACAAAACACTACAAAGAAAACAAAAGATTGACCAACACGAACCCAATTATCACTCAAACAACCATCTACAAAACATTACATAGAAAACAAAAGATTGACCAACACGAACCCAATTATCACTCAAACAACCATCTACAAAACACTACACACAAAACTAAAGATTGACCAACACTAACCCAATTATCACTCAAACAACCATCTACAAAACACTACACAGAAAACTAAAGATTGACCAACACGAACCCAATTATCACTCAAACAACCATCTACAAAACACTACACAGAAAACTAAAGATTGACCAACACGAACCCAATTATCACTCAAACAACCATCTACAAAACACTACACAGAAAACTAAAGATTGACCAACACGAACCCAACTATCACTCAAACAACCATCTACAAAACATTACACAGAAAACTAAAGATTGACCAACACGAACCCAACTATCACTCAAACAACCATATACAAAACACTACAAAGAAAACAAAAGATTGACCAACACGAACCCAACTATCACTCAAACAACCATCTACAAAACACTACACAGAAAACTAAAAATTGACCAACACAAACCCCACTATCACTCAAACAACCATCTACAAAACATTACACAGAAAACAAAAGATTGACCAACACGAACCCAATTATCACTCAAACAACCATCTACAAAACACTACACAGTAAACAAAAGATTGACCAACACGAACCCAACTATCACTCAAACAACCATCTACAAAACACTACAAAGAAAACAAAAGATTGACCAACACGAACCCAATTATCACTCAAACAACCATCTACAAAACATTACACAGAAAACAAAAGATTGACCAACACGAACCCAACTATCACTCAAACAACCATCTACAAAACACTACACAGAAAACTAAAGATTGACCAACACGAACCCAACTATCACTCAAACAACCATCTACAAAACACTACACAGAAAACTAAAGATTGACCAACACAAACCCCACTATCACTCAAACAACCATCTACAAAACATTACACAGAAAACAAAAGATTGACCAACACGAACCCAATTATCACTCAAACAACCATCTACAAAACACTACACAGTAAACAAAAGATTGACCAACACGAACCCAACTATCACTCAAACAACCATCTACAAAACACTACACAGAAAACAAAAGATTGACCAACACGAACCCAACTATCACTCAAACAACCATCTACAAAACACTACACAGAAAACTAAAGATTGACCAACACAAACCCCACTATCACTCAAACAACCATCTACAAAACATTACACAGAAAACAAAAGATTGACCAACACGAACCCAACTATCACTCAAACAACCATCTACAAAACACTACACAGTAAACAAAAGATTGACCAACACGAACCCAACTATCACTCAAACAACCATCTACAAAACACTACACAGAAAACAAAAGATTGACCAACAGGAACCCAACTATCACTCAAACAACCATCTACAAAACACTACACAGAAAACTAAAGATTGACCAACACGAACCACACGATCACTCAAACAACCATCTACAAAACATTACACAGAAAACAAAACATTGACCAACACGAACCACACGATCACTCAAACAACCATCTACAAAACATTACACAGAAAACTAAAGATTGACCAACACGAACCCAACTATCACTCAAACAACCATCTACAAAACACTACACAGAAAACTAAAGATTGACCAACACGAACCCAACTATCACTCAAACAGCCATCTACAAAACACTACACAGAAAACTAAAGATTGACCAACACGAACCCAACTATCACTCAAACAACCATCTACAAAACACTACACAGAAAACTAAAGATTGACCAACACAAACCCAACTATCACTCAAACAACCATCTACAAAACATTACACAGAAAACAAAAGATTGACCAACACGAACCCAACTATCACTCAAACAACCATCTACAAAACACTACACAGAAAACAAAACATTGACCAACACAAACCCAACTATCACTCAAACAACCATCTACAAAACACTACACAGAAAACTAAAGATTGACCAACACAAACCCCACTATCACTCAAACAACCATCTACAAAACATTACACAGAAAACTAAAGATTGACCAACACGAACCCAACTATCACTCAAACAACCATCTACAAAACACTACACAGAAAACTAAAGATTGACCAACACAAACCCAACTATCACTCAAACAACCATCTACAAAACACTACACAGAAAACTAAAGATTGACCAACACGAACCCAACTATCACTCAAACAACCATCTACAAAACATTACACAGAAAACTAAAGATTGACCAACACAAACCCCACTATCACTTAAACAACCATCTACAAAACACTACACAGAAAACTAAAGATTGACCAACACAAACCCCACTATCACTCAAACAACCATCTACAAAACACTACACAGAAAACTAAAGATTGACCAACACGAACCCAACTATCACACAAACAACCATCTACAAAACACTACACAGAAAACTAAAGATTGACCAACACGAACCCAACTATCACTCAAACAACCATCTACAAAACATTACACAGAAAACAAAACATTGACCAACACAAACCCAACTATCACTCAAACAACCATCTACAAAACACTACACAGAAAACAACAGAATGACCAACACGAACCAAACTATCACTCAAACAACCATCTACAAAACATTACACAGAAAACTAAAGATTGACCAACACAAACCCCACTATCACTCAAACAACCATCTACAAAACATTACACAGAAAACAAAAGATTGACCAACACGAACCCAATTATCACTCAAACAACCATCTACAAAACACTACACAGTAAACAAAAGATTGACCAACACGAACCCAACTATCACTCAAACAACCATCTACAAAACACTACACAGTAAACAAAAGATTGACCAACACGAACCCAACTATCACTCAAACAACCATCTACAAAACACTACACAGAAAACAAAAGATTGACCAACACGAACCCAACTATCACTCAAACAACCATCTACAAAACACTACACAGAAAACTAAAGATTGACCAACACGAACCCAACTATCCCTCAAACAACCATCTACAAAACACTACACAGAAAACTAAAGATTGACCAACACGAACCCAAATATCACTCAAACAACCATCTACAAAACATTACATAGAAAACAAAAGATTGACCAACACGAACCCAATTATCACTCAAACAACCATCTACAAAACACTACACAGAAAACTAAAGATTGACCAACACTAACCCAATTATCACTCAAACAACCATCTACAAACCACTACACAGAAAACTAAAGATTGACCAACACGAACCCAACTATCACTCAAACAACCATCTACAAAACACTACACAGAAAACTAAAGATTGACCAACACGAACCCAACTATCACTCAAACAACCATCTACAAAACACTACACAGAAAACTAAAGATTGACCAACACGAACCACACGATCACTCAAACAACCATCTACAAAACACTACACAGAAAACTAAAGATTGACCAACACGAACCCAACTATCACTCAAACAACCATCTACAAAACACTACAAAGAAAACAAAAGATTGACCAACACGAACCCAATTATCACTCAAACAACCATCTACAAAACATTACATAGAAAACAAAAGATTGACCAACACGAACCCAATTATCACTCAAACAACCATCTACAAAACACTACACAGAAAACTAAAGATTGACCAACACTAACCCAATTATCACTCAAACAACCATCTACAAAACACTACACAGAAAACTAAAGATTGACCAACACGAACCCAATTATCACTCAAACAACCATCTACAAAACACTACACAGAAAACTAAAGATTGACCAACACGAACCCAATTATCACTCAAACAACCATCTACAAAACACTACACAGAAAACTAAAGATTGACCAACACGAACCCAACTATCACTCAAACAACCATCTACAAAACATTACACAGAAAACTAAAGATTGACCAACACGAACCCAACTATCACTCAAACAACCATATACAAAACACTACAAAGAAAACAAAAGATTGACCAACACGAACCCAACTATCACTCAAACAACCATCTACAAAACACTACACAGAAAACTAAAAATTGACCAACACAAACCCCACTATCACTCAAACAACCATCTACAAAACATTACACAGAAAACAAAAGATTGACCAACACGAACCCAATTATCACTCAAACAACCATCTACAAAACACTACACAGTAAACAAAAGATTGACCAACACGAACCCAACTATCACTCAAACAACCATCTACAAAACACTACAAAGAAAACAAAAGATTGACCAACACGAACCCAATTATCACTCAAACAACCATCTACAAAACATTACACAGAAAACAAAAGATTGACCAACACGAACCCAACTATCACTCAAACAACCATCTACAAAACACTACACAGAAAACTAAAGATTGACCAACACGAACCCAACTATCACTCAAACAACCATCTACAAAACACTACACAGAAAACTAAAGATTGACCAACACAAACCCCACTATCACTCAAACAACCATCTACAAAACATTACACAGAAAACAAAAGATTGACCAACACGAACCCAACTATCACTCAAACAACCATCTACAAAACACTACACAGTAAACAAAAGATTGACCAACACGAACCCAACTATCACTCAAACAACCATCTACAAAACACTACACAGAAAACAAAAGATTGACCAACACAAACCCCACTATCACTCAAACAACCATCTACAAAACATTACACAGAAAACAAAAGATTGACCAACACGAACCCAACTATCACTCAAACAACCATCTACAAAACACTACACAGTAAACAAAAGATTGACCAACACGAACCCAACTATCACTCAAACAACCATCTACAAAACACTACACAGAAAACAAAAGATTGACCAACACGAACCCAACTATCACTCAAACAACCATCTACAAAACACTACACAGAAAACTAAAGATTGACCAACACGAACCCAACTATCACTCAAACAACCATCTACAAAACACTACACAGAAAACTAAAGATTGACCAACACAAACCACACGATCACTCAAACAACCATCTACAAAACACTACACAGAAAACTAAAGATTGACCAACATACCCAACTATCACTCAAACAACCATCTACAAAACACTACACAGAAAACTAAAGATTGACCAACACAAACCCCACTATCACTCAAACAACCATCTACAAAACATTACACAGAAAACAAAAGATTGACCAACACAAACCACACGATCACTCAAACAACCATCTACAAAACACTACACAGAAAACAAAAGATTGACCAACACAAACCCAATTATCACTCAAACAGCCATCTACAAAACACTACACAGAAAACTAAAGATTGACCAACACGAACCCAACTATCACTCAAACAACCATCTACAAAACACTACACAGAAAACTAAAGATTGACCAACACAAACCCAACTATCACTCAAACAACCATCTACAAAACATTACACAGAAAACAAAAGATTGACCAACACGAACCCAACTATCACTCAAACAACCATCTACAAAACACTACACAGAAAACAAAACATTGACCAACACAAACCCAACTATCACTCAAACAACCATCTACAAAACACTACACAGAAAACTAAAGATTGACCAACACAAACCCCACTATCACTCAAACAACCATCTACAAAACATTACACAGAAAACTAAAGATTGACCAACACGAACCCAACTATCACTCAAACAACCATCTACAAAACACTACACAGAAAACTAAAGATTGACCAACACAAACCCAACTATCACTCAAACAACCATCTACAAAACACTACACAGAAAACTAAAGATTGACCAACACGAACCCAACTATCACTCAAACAACCATCTACAAAACATTACACAGAAAACTAAAGATTGACCAACACAAACCCCACTATCACTCAAACAACCATCTACAAAACACTACACAGAAAACTAAAGATTGACCAACACAAACCCCACTATCACTCAAACAACCATCTACAAAACACTACACAGAAAACTAAAGATTGACCAACACGAACCCAACTATCACACAAACAACCATCTACAAAACACTACACAGAAAACTAAAGATTGACCAACACGAACCCAACTATCACTCAAACAACCATCTACAAAACATTACACAGAAAACAAAACATTGACCAACACAAACCCAACTATCACTCAAACAACCATCTACAAAACACTACACAGAAAACAACAGAATGACCAACACGAACCAAACTATCACTCAAACAACCATCTACAAAACATTACACAGAAAACTAAAGATTGACCAACACGAACCCCACTATCACTCAAACAACCATCTACAAAACATTACACAGAAAACAAAAGATTGACCAACACGAACCCAATTATCACTCAAACAACCATCTACAAAACACTACACAGTAAACAAAAGATTGACCAACACGAACCCAACTATCACTCAAACAACCATCTACAAAACACTACACAATAAACAAAAGATTGACCAACACGAACCCAACTATCACTCAAACAACCATCTACAAAACACTACACAGAAAACAAAAGATTGACCAACACGAACCCAACTATCACTCAAACAACCATCTACAAAACACTACACAGAAAACTAAAGATTGACCAACACGAACCCAACTATCCCTCAAACAACCATCTACAAAACACTACACAGAAAACTAAAGATTGACCAACACGAACCCAATTATCACTCAAACAACCATCTACAAAACATTACATAGAAAACAAAAGATTGACCAACACGAACCCAATTATCACTCAAACAACCATCTACAAAACACTACACAGAAAACTAAAGATTGACCAACACTAACCTAATTATCACTCAAACAACCATCTACAAAACACTACACAGAAAACTAAAGATTGACCAACACGAACCCAACTATCACTCAAACAACCATCTACAAAACATTACACAGAAAACTAAAGATTGACCAACACGAACCCAACTATCACTCAAACAACCATCTACAAAACACTACACAGAAAACTAAAGATTGACCAACACGAACCACACGATCACTCAAACAACCATCTACAAAACACTACACAGAAAACTAAAGATTGACCAACACGAACCCAACTATCACTCAAACAACCATCTACAAAACACTACAAAGAAAACAAAAGATTGACCAACACGAACCCAATTATCACTCAAACAACCATCTACAAAACATTACATAGAAAACAAAAGATTGACCAACACGAACCCAATTATCACTCAAACAACCATCTACAAAACACTACACACAAAACTAAAGATTGACCAACACGAACCCAATTATCACTCAAACAACCATCTACAAAACACTACACAGAAAACTAAAGATTGACCAACACGAACCCAATTATCACTCAAACAACCATCTACAAAACACTACACAGAAAACTAAAGATTGACCAACACGAACCCAATTATCACTCAAACAACCATCTACAAAACACTACACAGAAAACTAAAGATTGACCAACACGAACCCAACTATCACTCAAACAACCATCTACAAAACATTACACAGAAAACTAAAGATTGACCAACACGAACCCAACTATCACTCAAACAACCATATACAAAACACTACAAAGAAAACAAAAGATTGACCAACACGAACCCAACTATCACTCAAACAACCATCTACAAAACACTACACAGAAAACTAAAAATTGACCAACACAAACCCCACTATCACTCAAACAACCATCTACAAAACATTACACAGAAAACAAAAGATTGACCAACACGAACCCAATTATCACTCAAACAACCATCTACAAAACACTACACAGTAAACAAAAGATTGACCAACACGAACCCAACTATCACTCAAACAACCATCTACAAAACACTACAAAGAAAACAAAAGATTGACCAACACGAACCCAATTATCACTCAAACAACCATCTACAAAACATTACACAGAAAACAAAAGATTGACCAACACGAACCCAACTATCACTCAAACAACCATCTACAAAACACTACACAGAAAACTAAAGATTGACCAACACGAACCCAACTATCACTCAAACAACCATCTACAAAACACTACACAGAAAACTAAAGATTGACCAACACAAACCCCACTATCACTCAAACAACCATCTACAAAACATTACACAGAAAACAAAAGATTGACCAACACGAACCCAATTATCACTCAAACAACCATCTACAAAACACTACACAGTAAACAAAAGATTGACCAACACGAACCCAACTATCACTCAAACAACCATCTACAAAACACTACACAGAAAACTAAAGATTGACCAACACGAACCCAACTATCACTCAAACAGCCATCTACAAAACACTACACAGAAAACTAAAGATTGACCAACACGAACCCAACTATCACTCAAACAACCATCTACAAAACACTACACAGAAAACTAAAGATTGACCAACACAAACCCAACTATCACTCAAACAACCATCTACAAAACATTACACAGAAAACAAAAGATTGACCAACACGAACCCAACTATCACTCAAACAACCATCTACAAAACACTACACAGAAAACAAAACATTGACCAACACAAACCCAACTATCACTCAAACAACCATCTACAAAACACTACACAGAAAACTAAAGATTGACCAACACAAACCCCACTATCACTCAAACAACCATCTACAAAACATTACACAGAAAACTAAAGATTGACCAACACGAACCCAACTATCACTCAAACAACCATCTACAAAACACTACACAGAAAACTAAAGATTGACCAACACAAACCCAACTATCACTCAAACAACCATCTACAAAACACTACACAGAAAACTAAAGATTGACCAACACGAACCCAACTATCACTCAAACAACCATCTACAAAACATTACACAGAAAACTAAAGATTGACCAACACAAACCCCACTATCACTTAAACAACCATCTACAAAACACTACACAGAAAACTAAAGATTGACCAACACAAACCCCACTATCACTCAAACAACCATCTACAAACCACTACACAGAAAACTAAAGATTGACCAACACGAACCCAACTATCACTCAAACAACCATCTACAAAACACTACACAGAAAACTAAAGATTGACCAACACGAACCCAACTATCACTCAAACAACCATCTACAAAACATTACACAGAAAACAAAACATTGACCAACACAAACCCAACTATCACTCAAACAACCATCTACAAAACACTACACAGAAAACAACAGAATGACCAACACGAACCAAACTATCACTCAAACAACCATCTACAAAACATTACACAGAAAACTAAAGATTGACCAACACAAACCCCACTATCACTCAAACAACCATCTACAAAACATTACACAGAAAACTAAAGATTGACCAACACGAACCCAACTATCACTCAAACAACCATCTACAAAACATTACACAGAAAACTAAAGATTGACCAACACGAACCCAACTATCACTCAAACAACCATCTACAAAACACTACACAGAAAACTAAAGATTGACCAACACGAACCACACGATCACTCAAACAACCATCTACAAAACACTACACAGAAAACTAAAGATTGACCAACACGAACCCAACTATCACTCAAACAACCATCTACAAAACACTACAAAGAAAACAAAAGATTGACCAACACGAACCCAATTATCACTCAAACAACCATCTACAAAACATTACATAGAAAACAAAAGATTGACCAACACGAACCCAATTATCACTCAAACAACCATCTACAAAACACTACACACAAAACTAAAGATTGACCAACACTAACCCAATTATCACTCAAACAACCATCTACAAAACACTACACAGAAAACTAAAGATTGACCAACACGAACCCAATTATCACTCAAACAACCATCTACAAAACACTACACAGAAAACTAAAGATTGACCAACACGAACCCAATTATCACTCAAACAACCATCTACAAAACACTACACAGAAAACTAAAGATTGACCAACACGAACCCAACTATCACTCAAACAACCATCTACAAAACATTACACAGAAAACTAAAGATTGACCAACACGAACCCAACTATCACTCAAACAACCATATACAAAACACTACAAAGAAAACAAAAGATTGACCAACACGAACCCAACTATCACTCAAACAACCATCTACAAAACACTACACAGAAAACTAAAAATTGACCAACACAAACCCCACTATCACTCAAACAACCATCTACAAAACATTACACAGAAAACAAAAGATTGACCAACACGAACCCAATTATCACTCAAACAACCATCTACAAAACACTACACAGTAAACAAAAGATTGACCAACACGAACCCAACTATCACTCAAACAACCATCTACAAAACACTACAAAGAAAACAAAAGATTGACCAACACGAACCCAATTATCACTCAAACAACCATCTACAAAACATTACACAGAAAACAAAAGATTGACCAACACGAACCCAACTATCACTCAAACAACCATCTACAAAACACTACACAGAAAACTAAAGATTGACCAACACGAACCCAACTATCACTCAAACAACCATCTACAAAACACTACACAGAAAACTAAAGATTGACCAACACAAACCCCACTATCACTCAAACAACCATCTACAAAACATTACACAGAAAACAAAAGATTGACCAACACGAACCCAATTATCACTCAAACAACCATCTACAAAACACTACACAGTAAACAAAAGATTGACCAACACGAACCCAACTATCACTCAAACAACCATCTACAAAACACTACACAGAAAACTAAAGATTGACCAACACGAACCCAACTATCACTCAAACAGCCATCTACAAAACACTACACAGAAAACTAAAGATTGACCAACACGAACCCAACTATCACTCAAACAACCATCTACAAAACACTACACAGAAAACTAAAGATTGACCAACACAAACCCAACTATCACTCAAACAACCATCTACAAAACATTACACAGAAAACAAAAGATTGACCAACACGAACCCAACTATCACTCAAACAACCATCTACAAAACACTACACAGAAAACAAAACATTGACCAACACAAACCCAACTATCACTCAAACAACCATCTACAAAACACTACACAGAAAACTAAAGATTGACCAACACAAACCCCACTATCACTCAAACAACCATCTACAAAACATTACACAGAAAACTAAAGATTGACCAACACGAACCCAACTATCACTCAAACAACCATCTACAAAACACTACACAGAAAACTAAAGATTGACCAACACAAACCCAACTATCACTCAAACAACCATCTACAAAACACTACACAGAAAACTAAAGATTGACCAACACGAACCCAACTATCACTCAAACAACCATCTACAGAACATTACACAGAAAACTAAAGATTGACCAACACAAACCCCACTATCACTTAAACAACCATCTACAAAACACTACACAGAAAACTAAAGATTGACCAACACAAACCCCACTATCACTCAAACAACCATCTACAAACCACTACACAGAAAACTAAAGATTGACCAACACGAACCCAACTATCACACAAACAACCATCTACAAAACACTACACAGAAAACTAAAGATTGACCAACACGAACCCAACTATCACTCAAACAACCATCTACAAAACATTACACAGAAAACAAAACATTGACCAACACAAACCCAACTATCACTCAAACAACCATCTACAAAACACTACACAGAAAACAACAGAATGACCAACACGAACCAAACTATCACTCAAACAACCATCTACAAAACATTACACAGAAAACTAAAGATTGACCAACACAAACCCCACTATCACTCAAACAACCATCTACAAAACATTACACAGAAAACAAAAGATTGACCAACACGAACCCAATTATCACTCAAACAACCATCTACAAAACACTACACAGTAAACAAAAGATTGACCAACACGAACCCAACTATCACTCAAACAACCATCTACAAAACACTACACAGTAAACAAAAGATTGACCAACACGAACCCAACTATCACTCAAACAACCATCTACAAAACACTACACAGAAAACAAAAGATTGACCAACACGAACCCAACTATCACTCAAACAACCATCTACAAAACACTACACAGAAAACTAAAGATTGACCAACACGAACCCAACTATCCCTCAAACAACCATCTACAAAACACTACACAGAAAACTAAAGATTGACCAACACGAACCCAAATATCACTCAAACAACCATCTACAAAACATTACATAGAAAACAAAAGATTGACCAACACGAACCCAATTATCACTCAAACAACCATCTACAAAACACTACACAGAAAACTAAAGATTGACCAACACTAACCCAATTATCACTCAAACAACCATCTACAAACCACTACACAGAAAACTAAAGATTGACCAACACGAACCCAACTATCACTCAAACAACCATCTACAAAACACTACACAGAAAACTAAAGATTGACCAACACGAACCCAACTATCACTCAAACAACCATCTACAAAACACTACACAGAAAACTAAAGATTGACCAACACGAACCACACGATCACTCAAACAACCATCTACAAAACACTACACAGAAAACTAAAGATTGACCAACACGAACCCAACTATCACTCAAACAACCATCTACAAAACACTACAAAGAAAACAAAAGATTGACCAACACGAACCCAATTATCACTCAAACAACCATCTACAAAACATTACATAGAAAACAAAAGATTGACCAACACGAACCCAATTATCACTCAAACAACCATCTACAAAACACTACACAGAAAACTAAAGATTGACCAACACTAACCCAATTATCACTCAAACAACCATCTACAAAACACTACACAGAAAACTAAAGATTGACCAACACGAACCCAATTATCACTCAAACAACCATCTACAAAACACTACACAGAAAACTAAAGATTGACCAACACGAACCCAATTATCACTCAAACAACCATCTACAAAACACTACACAGAAAACTAAAGATTGACCAACACGAACCCAACTATCACTCAAACAACCATCTACAAAACATTACACAGAAAACTAAAGATTGACCAACACGAACCCAACTATCACTCAAACAACCATATACAAAACACTACAAAGAAAACAAAAGATTGACCAACACGAACCCAACTATCACTCAAACAACCATCTACAAAACACTACACAGAAAACTAAAAATTGACCAACACAAACCCCACTATCACTCAAACAACCATCTACAAAACATTACACAGAAAACAAAAGATTGACCAACACGAACCCAATTATCACTCAAACAACCATCTACAAAACACTACACAGTAAACAAAAGATTGACCAACACGAACCCAACTATCACTCAAACAACCATCTACAAAACACTACAAAGAAAACAAAAGATTGACCAACACGAACCCAATTATCACTCAAACAACCATCTACAAAACATTACACAGAAAACAAAAGATTGACCAACACGAACCCAACTATCACTCAAACAACCATCTACAAAACACTACACAGAAAACTAAAGATTGACCAACACGAACCCAACTATCACTCAAACAACCATCTACAAAACACTACACAGAAAACTAAAGATTGACCAACACAAACCCCACTATCACTCAAACAACCATCTACAAAACATTACACAGAAAACAAAAGATTGACCAACACGAACCCAACTATCACTCAAACAACCATCTACAAAACACTACACAGTAAACAAAAGATTGACCAACACGAACCCAACTATCACTCAAACAACCATCTACAAAACACTACACAGAAAACAAAAGATTGACCAACACAAACCCCACTATCACTCAAACAACCATCTACAAAACATTACACAGAAAACAAAAGATTGACCAACACGAACCCAACTATCACTCAAACAACCATCTACAAAACACTACACAGTAAACAAAAGATTGACCAACACGAACCCAACTATCACTCAAACAACCATCTACAAAACACTACACAGAAAACAAAAGATTGACCAACACGAACCCAACTATCACTCAAACAACCATCTACAAAACACTACACAGAAAACTAAAGATTGACCAACACGAACCCAACTATCACTCAAACAACCATCTACAAAACACTACACAGAAAACTAAAGATTGACCAACACAAACCACACGATCACTCAAACAACCATCTACAAAACACTACACAGAAAACTAAAGATTGACCAACACAAACCCAACTATCACTCAAACAACCATCTACAAAACACTACACAGAAAACTAAAGATTGACCAACACAAACCCCACTATCACTCAAACAACCATCTACAAAACATTACACAGAAAACAAAAGATTGACCAACACAAACCACACGATCACTCAAACAACCATCTACAAAACACTACACAGAAAACAAAAGATTGACCAACACAAACCCAATTATCACTCAAACAGCCATCTACAAAACACTACACAGAAAACTAAAGATTGACCAACACGAACCCAACTATCACTCAAACAACCATCTACAAAACACTACACAGAAAACTAAAGATTGACCAACACAAACCCAACTATCACTCAAACAACCATCTACAAAACATTACACAGAAAACAAAAGATTGACCAACACGAACCCAACTATCACTCAAACAACCATCTACAAAACACTACACAGAAAACAAAACATTGACCAACACAAACCCAACTATCACTCAAACAACCATCTACAAAACACTACACAGAAAACTAAAGATTGACCAACACAAACCCCACTATCACTCAAACAACCATCTACAAAACATTACACAGAAAACTAAAGATTGACCAACACGAACCCAACTATCACTCAAACAACCATCTACAAAACACTACACAGAAAACTAAAGATTGACCAACACAAACCCAACTATCACTCAAACAACCATCTACAAAACACTACACAGAAAACTAAAGATTGACCAACACGAACCCAACTATCACTCAAACAACCATCTACAAAACATTACACAGAAAACTAAAGATTGACCAACACAAACCCCACTATCACTCAAACAACCATCTACAAAACACTACACAGAAAACTAAAGATTGACCAACACAAACCCCACTATCACTCAAACAACCATCTACAAAACACTACACAGAAAACTAAAGATTGACCAACACGAACCCAACTATCACACAAACAACCATCTACAAAACACTACACAGAAAACTAAAGATTGACCAACACGAACCCAACTATCACTCAAACAACCATCTACAAAACATTACACAGAAAACAAAACATTGACCAACACAAACCCAACTATCACTCAAACAACCATCTACAAAACACTACACAGAAAACAACAGAATGACCAACACGAACCAAACTATCACTCAAACAACCATCTACAAAACATTACACAGAAAACTAAAGATTGACCAACACGAACCCCACTATCACTCAAACAACCATCTACAAAACATTACACAGAAAACAAAAGATTGACCAACACGAACCCAATTATCACTCAAACAACCATCTACAAAACACTACACAGTAAACAAAAGATTGACCAACACGAACCCAACTATCACTCAAACAACCATCTACAAAACACTACACAGTAAACAAAAGATTGACCAACACGAACCCAACTATCACTCAAACAACCATCTACAAAACACTACACAGAAAACAAAAGATTGACCAACACGAACCCAACTATCACTCAAACAACCATCTACAAAACACTACACAGAAAACTAAAGATTGACCAACACGAACCCAACTATCCCTCAAACAACCATCTACAAAACACTACACAGAAAACTAAAGATTGACCAACACGAACCCAATTATCACTCAAACAACCATCTACAAAACATTACATAGAAAACAAAAGATTGACCAACACGAACCCAATTATCACTCAAACAACCATCTACAAAACACTACACAGAAAACTAAAGATTGACCAACACTAACCTAATTATCACTCAAACAACCATCTACAAAACACTACACAGAAAACTAAAGATTGACCAACACGAACCCAACTATCACTCAAACAACCATCTACAAAACATTACACAGAAAACTAAAGATTGACCAACACGAACCCAACTATCACTCAAACAACCATCTACAAAACACTACACAGAAAACTAAAGATTGACCAACACGAACCACACGATCACTCAAACAACCATCTACAAAACACTACACAGAAAACTAAAGATTGACCAACACGAACCCAACTATCACTCAAACAACCATCTACAAAACACTACAAAGAAAACAAAAGATTGACCAACACGAACCCAATTATCACTCAAACAACCATCTACAAAACATTACATAGAAAACAAAAGATTGACCAACACGAACCCAATTATCACTCAAACAACCATCTACAAAACACTACACACAAAACTAAAGATTGACCAACACTAACCCAATTATCACTCAAACAACCATCTACAAAACACTACACAGAAAACTAAAGATTGACCAACACGAACACAATTATCACTCAAACAACCATCTACAAAACACTACACAGAAAACTAAAGATTGACCAACACGAACCCAATTATCACTCAAACAACCATCTACAAAACACTACACAGAAAACTAAAGATTGACCAACACGAACCCAACTATCACTCAAACAACCATCTACAAAACATTACACAGAAAACTAAAGATTGACCAACACGAACCCAACTATCACTCAAACAACCATATACAAAACACTACAAAGAAAACAAAAGATTGACCAACACGAACCCAACTATCACTCAAACAACCATCTACAAAACACTACACAGAAAACTAAAAATTGACCAACACAAACCCCACTATCACTCAAACAACCATCTACAAAACATTACACAGAAAACAAAAGATTGACCAACACGAACCCAATTATCACTCAAACAACCATCTACAAAACACTACACAGTAAACAAAAGATTGACCAACACGAACCCAACTATCACTCAAACAACCATCTACAAAACACTACAAAGAAAACAAAAGATTGACCAACACGAACCCAATTATCACTCAAACAACCATCTACAAAACATTACACAGAAAACAAAAGATTGACCAACACGAACCCAACTATCACTCAAACAACCATCTACAAAACACTACACAGAAAACTAAAGATTGACCAACACGAACCCAACTATCACTCAAACAACCATCTACAAAACACTACACAGAAAACTAAAGATTGACCAACACAAACCCCACTATCACTCAAACAACCATCTACAAAACATTACACAGAAAACAAAAGATTGACCAACACGAACCCAATTATCACTCAAACAACCATCTACAAAACACTACACAGTAAACAAAAGATTGACCAACACGAACCCAACTATCACTCAAACAACCATCTACAAAACACTACACAGTAAACAAAAGATTGACCAACACGAACCCAACTATCACTCAAACAACCATCTACAAAACACTACACAGAAAACAAAAGATTGACCAACACGAACCCAACTATCACTCAAACAACCATCTACAAAACACTACACAGAAAACTAAAGATTGACCAACACGAACCCAACTATCCCTCAAACAACCATCTACAAAACACTACACAGAAAACTAAAGATTGACCAACACGAACCCAATTATCACTCAAACAACCATCTACAAAACATTACATAGAAAACAAAAGATTGACCAACACGAACCCAATTATCACTCAAACAACCATCTACAAAACACTACACAGAAAACAAAAGATTGACCAACACTAACCCAATTATCACTCAAACAACCATCTACAAAACACTACACAGAAAACTAAAGATTGACCAACACGAACCCAACTATCACTCAAACAACCATCTACAAAACATTACACAGAAAACTAAAGATTGACCAACACGAACCCAACTATCACTCAAACAACCATCTACAAAACACTACACAGAAAACTAAAGATTGACCAACACGAACCACACGATCACTCAAACAACCATCTACAAAACACTACACAGAAAACTAAAGATTGACCAACACGAACCCAACTATCACTCAAACAACCATCTACAAAACACTACAAAGAAAACAAAAGATTGACCAACACGAACCCAATTATCACTCAAACAACCATCTACAAAACATTACATAGAAAACAAAAGATTGACCAACACGAACCCAATTATCACTCAAACAACCATCTACAAAACACTACACAGAAAACTAAAGATTGACCAACACTAACCCAATTATCACTCAAACAACCATCTACAAAACACTACACAGAAAACTAAAGATTGACCAACACGAACCCAATTATCACTCAAACAACCATCTACAAAACACTACACAGAAAACTAAAGATTGACCAACACGAACCCAATTATCACTCAAACAACCATCTACAAAACACTACACAGAAAACTAAATATTGACCAACACGAACCCAACTATCACTCAAACAACCATCTACAAAACATTACACAGAAAATTAAAGATTGACCAACACGAACCCAACTATCACTCAAACAACCATATACAAAACACTACAAAGAAAACAAAAGATTGACCAACACGAACCCAACTATCACTCAAACAACCATCTACAAAACACTACACAGAAAACTAAAAATTGACCAACACAAACCCCACTATCACTCAAACAACCATCTACAAAACATTACACAGAAAACAAAAGATTGACCAACACGAACCCAATTATCACTCAAACAACCATCTACAAAACACTACACAGTAAACAAAAGATTGACCAACACGAACCCAACTATCACTCAAACAACCATCTACAAAACACTACAAAGAAAACAAAAGATTGACCAACACGAACCCAATTATCACTCAAACAACCATCTACAAAACATTACACAGAAAACAAAAGATTGACCAACACGAACCCAACTATCACTCAAACAACCATCTACAAAACACTACACAGAAAACTAAAGATTGACCAACACGAACCCAACTATCACTCAAACAACCATCTACAAAACACTACACAGAAAACTAAAGATTGACCAACACAAACCCCACTATCACTCAAACAACCATCTACAAAACATTACACAGAAAACAAAAGATTGACCAACACGAACCCAACTATCACTCAAACAACCATCTACAAAACACTACACAGTAAACAAAAGATTGACCAACACGAACCCAACTATCACTGAAACAACCATCTACAAAACACTACACAGAAAACAAAAGATTGACCAACACGAACCCAACTATCACTCAAACAACCATCTACAAAACACTACACAGAAAACTAAAGATTGACCAACACGAACCCAACTATCACTCAAACAACCATCTACAAAACACTACACAGAAAACAAAAGATTGACCAACACAAACCCCACTATCACTCAAACAACCATCTACAAAACATTACACAGAAAACAAAAGATTGACCAACACGAACCCAACTATCACTCAAACAACCATCTACAAAACACTACACAGTAAACAAAAGATTGACCAACACGAACCCAACTATCACTCAAACAACCATCTACAAAACACTACACAGAAAACAAAAGATTGACCAACACGAACCCAACTATCACTCAAACAACCATCTACAAAACACTACACAGAAAACTAAAGATTGACCAACACAAACCCCACTATCACTCAAACAACCATCTACAAAACATTACACAGAAAACAAAAGATTGACCAACACAAACCACACGATCACTCAAACAACCATCTACAAAACACTACACAGAAAACAAAAGATTGACCAACACAAACCCAATTATCACTCAAACAACCATCTACAAAACACTACACAGAAAACTAAAGATTGACCAACACAAACCCAACTATCACTCAAACAACCATCTACAAAACACTACACAGAAAACTAAAGATTGACCAACACAAACCCAACTATCACTCAAACAACCATCTACAGAACACTACACAGAAAACTAAAGATTGACCAACACAAACCCAACTATCACTCAAACAACCATCTACAAAACATTACACAGAAAACAAAAGATTGACCAACACGAACCCAACTATCACTCAAACAACCATCTACAAAACACTACACAGTAAACAAAAGATTGACCAACACGAACCCAACTATCACTCAAACAACCATCTACAAAACACTACACAGAAAACAAAAGATTGACCAACACGAACCCAACTATCACTCAAACAACCATCTACAAAACACTACACAGAAAATTAAAGATTGACCAACACGAACCACACGATCACTCAAACAACCATCTACAAAACATTACACAGAAAACAAAATATTGACCAACACGAACCACACGATCACTCAAACAACCATCTACAAAACATTACACAGAAAACTAAAGATTGACCAACACGAACCAACTATCACTCAAACAACCATCTACAAAACACTACACAGAAAACAAAAGATTGACCAACACAAACCCAACTATCACTCAAACAACCATCTACAAAACACTACACAGAAAACTAAAGATTGACCAACACAAACCCCACTATCACTCAAACAACCATCTACAAAACATTACACAGAAAACTAAAGATTGACCAACACGAACCCAACTATCACTCAAACAACCATCTACAAAACACTACACAGAAAACTAAAGATTGACCAAAACGAACCCAACTATCACTCAAACAACCATCTACAAAACACTACACAGAAAACTAAAGATTGACCAACACAAACCCAACTATCACTCAAACAACCATCTACAAAACACTACACAGAAAACTAAAGATTGACCAACACGAACCCAACTATCACTCAAACAACCATCTACAAAACACTACACAGTAAACAAAAGATTGACCAACACGAACCCAACTATCACTCAAACAACCATCTACAAAACACTACACAGAAAACAAAAGATTGACCAACACGAACCCAACTATCACTCAAACAACCATCTACAAAACACTACACAGAAAACAAAAGATTGACCAACACGAACCCAACTATCACTCAAACAACCATCTACAAAACACTACACAGAAAACTAAAGATTGACCAACACAAACCACACGATCACTCAAACAACCATCTACAAAACACTACACAGAAAACTAAAGATTGACCAACACAAACCCAACTATCACTCAAACAACCATCTACAAAACACTACACAGAAAACTAAAGATTGACCAACACAAACCCCACTATCACTCAAACAACCATCTACAAAACATTACACAGAAAACAAAAGATTGACCAACACAAACCACACGATCATTCAAACAACCATCTACAAAACACTACACAGAAAACAAAAGATTGACCAACACAAACCCAATTATCACTCAAACAACCATCTACAAAACACTACACAGAAAACTAAAGATTGACCAATACAAACCCAACTATCACTCAAACAACCATCTACAAAACACTACACAGAAAACTAAAGATTGACCAACACAAACCCAACTATCACTCAAACAACCATATACAAAACACTACACAGAAAACTAAAGATTGCCCAACACGAACCCAACTATCACTCAAACAACCATCTACAAAACACTACACAGAAAACAAAAGATTGACCAACACAAACCCAACTATCATTCAAACAACCATCTACAAAACACTACACAGAAAACAAAAGATTGACCAACACAAACCCAACTATCACTCAAACAACCATCTACAGAACACTACACAGAAAACTAAAGATTGACCAACACAAACCCCACTATCACTCAAACAACCATCTACAAAACATTACACAGAAAACAAAAGATTGACCAACACGAACCCAACTATCACTCAAACAACCATCTACAAAACACTACACAGTAAACAAAAGATTGACCAACACGAACCCAACTATCACTCAAACAACCATCTACAAAACACTACACAGAAAACAAAAGATTGACCAACACGAACCCAACTATCACTCAAACAACCATCTACAAAACACTACACAGAAAATTAAAGATTGACCAACACGAACCACACGATCACTCAAACAACCATCTACAAAACATTACACAGAAAACAAAATATTGACCAACACGAACCACACGATCACTCAAACAACCATCTACAAAACATTACACAGAAAACTAAAGATTGACCAACACGAACCAACTATCACTCAAACAACCATCTACAAAACACTACACAGAAAACTAAAGATTGACCAACACAAACCCAACTATCACTCAAACAACCATCTACAAAACACTACACAGAAAACTAAAGATTGACCAACACAAACCCCACTATCACTCAAACAACCATCTACAAAACATTACACAGAAAACTAAAGATTGACCAACACGAACCCAACTATCACTCAAACAACCATCTACAAAACACTACACAGAAAACTAAAGATTGACCAAAACGAACCCAACTATCACTCAAACAACCATCTACAAAACACTACACAGAAAACTAAAGATTGACCAACACAAACCCAACTATCACTCAAACAACCATCTACAAAACACTACACAGAAAACTAAAGATTGACCAACACGAACCCAACTATCACTCAAACAACCATCTACAAAACACTACACAGAAAACTAATGATTGACCAACACAAACCCAACTATCACTCAAACAACCATCTACAAAACACTACACAGAAAACTAAAGATTGACCAACACGAACCCAACTATCACTCAAACAACCATCTACAAAACACTACACAGAAAACTAAAGATTGACCAACACAAACCCAACTATCACTCAAACAACCATCTACAAAACATTACACAGAAAACAAAACATTGACCAACACAAACCCAACTATCACTCAAACAACCATCTACAAAACACTACACAGAAAACTAAAGATTGACCAACACAAACCCAACTATCACTCAAACAACCATCTACAAAACACTACACAGAAAACTAAAGATTGACCAACACGAACCCAACTATCACTCAAACAACCATCTACAAAACAATACACAGAAAACTAAAGATTGACCAACACAAACCCAACTATCACTCAAACAACCATCTACAAAACATTACACAGAAAACTAAAGATTGACCAACACAAACCCAACTATCACTCAAACAACCATCTACAAAACACTACACAGAAAACTAAAGATTGACCAACACGAACCCAACTATCACTCAAACAACCATCTACAAAACACTACACAGAAAACTAAAGATTGACCAACACAAACCCAACTATCACTCAAACAACCATCTACAAAACATTGCACAGAAAACAAAACATTGACCAACACAAACCCAACTATCACTCAAACAACCATCTACAAAACACTACACAGAAAACTAAAGATTGACCAACACAAACCCAACTATCACTCAAACAACCATCTACAAAACATTACACAGAAAACTAAAGATTGACCAACACAAACCCCACTATCACTCAAACAACCATCTACAAAACACTACACAGAAAACTAAAGATTGACCAACACAAACCCCACTATCACTCAAACAACCATCTACAAAACACTACACAGAAAACAAAAGATTGACCAACACGAACCCAACTATCACTCAAACAACCATCTACAAAACACTACACAGAAAACTAAAGATTGACCAACACGAACCCAACTATCACTCAAACAATCATCTACAAAACATTACACAGAAAACAAAACATTGACCAACACGAACCCAACTATCACTCAAACAACCATCTACAAAACATTACACAGAAAACTAAAGATTGACCAACACAAACCCCACTATCACTCAAACAGCCATCTACAAAACACTACACAGAAAACAAAAAATTGACCAACACGAACCCAACTATCACTCAAACAACCATCTACAAAACATTACACAGAAAACTAAAGATTGACCAACACAAACCCCACTATCACTCAAACAACCATCTACAAAACACTACACAGAAAACTAAAGATTGCCCAACACGAACCCAATTATCACTCAAACAACTATCTACAAAACACTACACAGAAAACAAAAGATTGACCAACACGAACCCAATTATCACTCAAACAACCATCTACAAAACACTACACAGTAAACAAAAGATTGACCAACACGAACCCAATTATCACTCAAACAACCATCTACAAAACACTACATAGAAAACAAAAGATTGACCAACACGAACCCAACTATCACTCAAACAACCATCTACAAAACACTACACAGAAAACTAAAGATTGACCAACACGAACCCAACTATCACTCAAACAACCATATACAAAACACTACACAGAAAACTAAAGATTGACCAACACGAACCCAACTATCACTCAAACAACCATATACATGACACTACACAGAAAACAAAAGATTGACCAACACGAACCCAATTATTACTCAAACAACCATCTACAAAACACTACACAGAAAACAAAAGATTGACCAACACGAACGCAACTATCACTCAAACAACCATCTACAAAACACTACACAGAAAACTAAAGATTGACCAACACGAACCCAACTATCACTCAAACAACCATATACAAAACACTACACAGAAAACAAAAGATTGACCAACACGAACCCAATTATCACTCAAACAACCATCTACAAAACATTACACAGAAAACTAAAGATTGACCAACACGAACCCAACTATCACTCAAACAACCATCTACAAAACACTACACAGAAAACAAAAGATTGACCAACACGAACCCAACTATCACTCAAACAACCATCTACAAAACACTACACAGAAAACTAAAGATTGACCAACACGAACCACACGATCACTCAAACAACCATCTACAAAACATTACACAGAAAACAAAATATTGACCAACACGAACCACACGATCACTCAAACAACCATCTACAAAACATTACACAGAAAACTAAAGATTGACCAACACGAACCCAACTATCACTCAAACAACCATCTACAAAACACTACACAGAAAACTAAAGATTGACCAACACAAACCCAACTATCACTCAAACAACCATCTACAAAACATTACACAGAAAACAAAACATTGACCAACACGAACCCAACTATCACTCAAACAACCATCTACAAAACACTACACAGAAAACAAAAGATTGACTAACACAAACCCAACTATCACTCAAACAACCATCTACAAAACACTACACAGAAAACTAAAGATTGACCAACACAAACCCCACTATCACTCAAACAACCATCTACAAAACATTACACAGAAAACTAAAGATTGACCAACACGAACCCAACTATCACTCAAACAACCATCTACAAAACACTACACAGAAAACTAAAGATTGACCAACACGAACCCAACTATCACTCAAACAACCATCTACAAAACACTACACAGAAAACTAAAGATTGACCAACACAAACCCAACTATCACTCAAAAAACCATCTACAAAACACTACACATAAAACTAAAGATTGACCAACACGAACCCAACTATCACTCAAACAACCATCTACAAAACACTACACAGAAAACTAAAGATTGACCAACACAAACCCAACTATCACTCAAACAACCATCTACAAAACACTACACAGAAAACTAAAGATTGACCAACACGAACCCAACTATCACTCAAACAACCATCTACAAAACACTACACAGAAAACTAAAGATTGACCAACACAAACCCAACTATCACTCAAACAACCATCTACAAAACACTACACAGAAAACTAAAGATTGACCAACACGAACCCAACTACCACTCAAACAACCATCTACAAAACACTACACAGAAAACTAAAGATTGACCAACACAAACCCAACTATCACTCAAACAACCATCTACAAAACATTACACAGAAAACAAAACATTGACCAACACAAACCCAACTATCACTCAAACAACCATCTACAAAACACTACACAGAAAACTAAAGATTGACCAACACAAACCCAACTATCACTCAAACAACCATCTACAAAACACTACACAGAAAACTAAAGATTGACCAACACGAACCCAACTATCACTCAAACAACCATCTACAAAACAATACACAGAAAACTAAAGATTGACCAACACGAACCCAACTATCACTCAAACAACCATCTACAAAACACTACACAGAAAACTAAAGATTGACCAACACGAACCCAACTATCACTCAAACAACCATCTACAAAACACTACACAGAAAACTAATGATTGACCAACACAAACCCAACTATCACTCAAACAACCATCTACAAAACATTACACAGAAAACAAAACATTGACCAACACAAACCCAAATATCACTCAAACAACCATCTACAAAACACTACACAGAAAACTAAAGATTGACCAACACAAACCCCACTATCACTCAAACAACCATCTACAAAACACTACACAGAAAACTAAAGATTGACCAACACAAACCCCACTATCACTCAAACAACCATCTACAAAACACTACACAGAAAACAAAAGATTGACCAACACGAATCCAACTATCACTCAAACAACCATCTACAAAACACTACACAGAAAACTAAAGATTGACCAACACGAACCCAACTATCACTCAAACAACCATCTACAAAACACTACACAGAAAACAACAGATTGACCAACACGAACCCAACTATCACTAAAACAACCATCTACAAAACATTACACAGAAAACTAAAGATTGACCAACACAAACCCCACTATCACTCAAACAACCATCTACAAAACATTACACAGAAAACAAAAGATTGACCAACACGAACCCAATTATCACTCAAACAACCATCTACAAAACACTACACAGTAAACAAAAGATTGACCAACACGAACCCAACTATCACTCAAACAACCATCTACAAAACATTACACAGAAAACTAAAGATTGACCAACACAAACCCAACTATTACTCAAACAACCATCTACAAAACACTACACAGAAAACTAAAGATTGACCAACACGAACCCAATTATCACTCAAACAACCATCTACAAAACACTACACAGAAAACTAAAGATTGACCAACACGAACCCAATTATCACTCAAACAACCATCTACAAAACACTACACAGAAAACTAAAGATTGACCAACACGAACCCAACTATCACTCAAACAACCATCTACAAAACATTACACAGAAAACTAAAGATTGACCAACACGAACCCAACTATCACTCAAACAACCATATACAAAACACTACAAAGAAAACAAAAGATTGACCAACACGAACCCAACTATCACTCAAACAACCATCTACAAAACACTACACAGTAAACAAAAGATTGACCAACACGAACCCAACTATCACTCAAACAACCATCTACAAAACACTACAAAGAAAACAAAAGATTGACCAACACGAACCCAATTATCACTCAAACAACCATCTACAAAACATTACACAGAAAACAAAAGATTGACCAACACGAACCCAACTATCACTCAAACAACCATCTACAAAACACTACACAGAAAACTAAAGATTGACCAACACGAACCCAACTATCACTCAAACAACCATCTACAAAACACTACACAGAAAACTAAAGATTGACCAACACAAACCCCACTATCACTCAAACAACCATCTACAAAACATTACACAGAAAACAAAAGATTGACCAACACGAACCCAACTATCACTCAAACAACCATCTACAAAACACTACACAGTAAACAAAAGATTGACCAACACGAACCCAACTATCACTCAAACAACCATCTACAAAACACTACACAGAAAACAAAAGATTGACCAACACGAACCCAACTATCACTCAAACAACCATCTACAAAACACTACACAGAAAACTAAAGATTGACCAACACGAACCCAACTATCACTCAAACAACCATCTACAAAACACTACACAGAAAACAAAAGATTGACCAACACAAACCCCACTATCACTCAAACAACCATCTACAAAACATTACACAGAAAACAAAAGATTGACCAACACGAACCCAACTATCACTCAAAAAACCATCTACAAAACACTACACAGTAAACAAAAGATTGACCAACACGAACCCAACTATCACTCAAACAACCATCTACAAAACACTACACAGAAAACAAAAGATTGACCAACACGAACCCAACTATCACTCAAACAACCATCTACAAAACACTACACAGAAAACTAAAGATTGACCAACACGAACCCAACTATCACTCAAACAACCATCTACAAAACACTACACAGAAAACTAAAGATTGACCAACACAAACCACACGATCACTCAAACAACCATCTACAAAACACTACACAGAAAACTAAAGATTGACCAACACAAACCCAACTATCACTCAAACAACCATCTACAAAACACTACACAGAAAACTAAAGATTGACCAACACAAACCCCACTATCACTCAAACAACCATCTACAAAACATTACACAGAAAACAAAAGATTGACCAACACAAACCACACGATCACTCAAACAACCATCTACAAAACACTACACAGAAAACAAAAGATTGACCAACACAAACCCAATTATCACTCAAACAACCATCTACAAAACACTACACAGAAAACTAAAGATTGACCAACACAAACCCAACTATCACTCAAACAACCATCTACAAAACACTACACAGAAAACTAAAGATTGACCAACACAAACCCAACTATCATTCAAACAACCATCTACAAAACACTACACAGAAAACAAAAGATTGACCAACACAAACCCAACTATCACTCAAACAACCATCTACAGAACACTACACAGAAAACTAAAGATTGACCAACACAAACCCCACTATCACTCAAACAACCATCTACAAAACATTACACAGAAAACAAAAGATTGACCAACACGAACCCAACTATCACTCAAACAACCATCTACAAAACACTACACAGTAAACAAAAGATTGACCAACACGAACCCAACTATCACTCAAACAACCATCTACAAAACACTACACAGAAAACAAAAGATTGACCAACACGAACCCAACTATCACTCAAACAACCATCTACAAAACACTACACAGAAAATTAAAGATTGACCAACACGAACCACACGATCACTCAAACAACCATCTACAAAACATTACACAGAAAACAAAATATTGACCAACACGAACCACACGATCACTCAAACAACCATCTACAAAACATTACACAGAAAACTAAAGATTGACCAACACGAACCAACTATCACTCAAACAACCATCTACAAAACACTACACAGAAAACTAAAGATTGACCAACACAAACCCAACTATCACTCAAACAACCATCTACAAAACACTACACAGAAAACTAAAGATTGACCAACACAAACCCCACTATCACTCAAACAACCATCTACAAAACATTACACAGAAAACTAAAGATTGACCAACACGAACCCAACTATCACTCAAACAACCATCTACAAAACACTACACAGAAAACTAAAGATTGACCAAAACGAACCCAACTATCACTCAAACAACCATCTACAAAACACTACACAGAAAACTAAAGATTGACCAACACAAACCCAACTATCACTCAAACAACCATCTACAAAACACTACACAGAAAACTAAAGATTGACCAACACGAACCCAACTATCACTCAAACAACCATCTACAAAACACTACACAGAAAACTAAAGATTGACCAACACAAACCCAACTATCACTCAAACAACCATCTACAAAACACTACACAGAAAACTAAAGATTGACCAACACGAACCCAACTATCACTCAAACAACCATCTACAAAACACTACACAGAAAACTAAAGATTGACCAACACAAACCCAACTATCACTCAAACAACCATCTACAAAACATTACACAGAAAACAAAACATTGACCAACACAAACCCAACTATCACTCAAACAACCATCTACAAAACACTACACAGAAAACTAAAGATTGACCAACACAAACCCAACTATCACTCAAACAACCATCTACAAAACACTACACAGAAAACTAAAGATTGACCAACACGAACCCAACTATCACTCAAACAACCATCTACAAAACAATACACAGAAAACTAAAGATTGACCAACACAAACCCAACTATCACTCAAACAAACATCTACAAAACATTACACAGAAAACTAAAGATTGACCAACACAAACCCAACTATCACTCAAACAACCATCTACAAAACACTACACAGAAAACTAAAAATTGACCAACACGAACCCAACTATCACTCAAACAACCATCTACAAAACACTACACAGAAAACAACAGATTGACCAACACGAACCCAACTATCACTAAAACAACCATCTACAAAACATTACACAGAAAACTAAAGATTGACCAACACGAACCCAACTATCAATCAAACAACCATCTACAAAACAATACACAGAAAACTAAAGATTGACCAACACGAACCCAACTATCACTCAAACAACCATCTACAAAACACTACACAGAAAACTAAAGATTGACCAACACGAACCCAACTATCACTCAAACAACCATCTACAAAACACTACACAGAAAACTAATGATTGACCAACACAAACCCAACTATCACTCAAACAACCATCTACAAAACATTACACAGAAAACAAAACATTGACCAACACAAACCCAACTATCACTCAAACAACCATCTACAAAACACTACACAGAAAACTAAAGATTGACCAACACAAACCCTACTATCACTCAAACAACCATCTACAAAACATTACACAGAAAACTAAAGATTGACCAACACAAACCCCACTATCACTCAAACAACCATCTACAAAACACTACACAGAAAACTAAAGATTGACCAACACAAACCCCACTATCACTCAAACAACCATCTACAAAACACTACACAGAAAACAAAAGATTGACCAACACGAATCCAACTATCACTCAAACAACCATCTACAAAACACTACACAGAAAACTAAAGATTGACCAACACGAACCCAACTATCACTCAAACAACCATCTACAAAACACTACACAGAAAACAACAGATTGACCAACACGAACCCAACTATCACTAAAACAACCATCTACAAAACATTACACAGAAAACTAAAGATTGACCAACACAAACCCCACTATCACTCAAACAACCATCTACAAAACATTACACAGAAAACAAAAGATTGACCAACACGAACCCAATTATCACTCAAACAACCATCTACAAAACACTACACAGTAAACAAAAGATTGACCAACACGAACCCAACTATCACTCAAACAACCATCTACAAAACATTACACAGAAAACTAAAGATTGACCAACACAAACCCAACTATTACTCAAACAACCATCTACAAAACACTACACAGAAAACTAAAGATTGACCAACACGAACCCAATTATCACTCAAACAACCATCTACAAAACACTACACAGAAAACTAAAGATTGACCAACACGAACCCAATTATCACTCAAACAACCATCTACAAAACACTACACAGAAAACTAAAGATTGACCAACACGAACCCAACTATCACTCAAACAACCATCTACAAAACATTACACAGAAAACTAAAGATTGACCAACACGAACCCAACTATCACTCAAACAACCATATACAAAACACTACAAAGAAAACAAAAGATTGACCAACACGAACCCAACTATCACTCAAACAACCATCTACAAAACACTACACAGTAAACAAAAGATTGACCAACACGAACCCAACTATCACTCAAACAACCATCTACAAAACACTACAAAGGAAACAAAAGATTGACCAACACGAACCCAATTATCACTCAAACAACCATCTACAAAACATTACACAGAAAACAAAAGATTGACCAACACGAACCCAACTATCACTCAAACAACCATCTACAAAACACTACACAGAAAACTAAAGATTGACCAACACGAACCCAACTATCACTCAAACAACCATCTACAAAACACTACACAGAAAACTAAAGATTGACCAACACAAACCCCACTATCACTCAAACAACCATCTACAAAACATTACACAGTAAACAAAAGATTGACCAACACGAACCCAACTATCACTCAAACAACCATCTACAAAACACTACACAGAAAACAAAAGATTGACCAACACGAACCCAACTATCACTCAAACAACCATCTACAAAACACTACACAGAAAACTAAAGATTGACCAACACGAACCCAACTATCACTCAAACAACCATCTACAAAACACTACACAGAAAACAAAAGATTGACCAACACAAACCCCACTATCACTCAAACAACCATCTACAAAACATTACACAGAAAACAAAAGATTGACCAACACGAACCCAACTATCACTCAAAAAACCATCTACAAAACACTACACAGTAAACAAAAGATTGACCAACACGAACCCAACTATCACTCAAACAACCATCTACAAAACACTACACAGAAAACAAAAGATTGACCAACACGAACCCAACTATCACTCAAACAACCATCTACAAAACACTACACAGAAAACTAAAGATTGACCAACACGAACCCAACTATCACTCAAACAACCATCTACAAAACACTACACAGAAAACTAAAGATTGACCAACACAAACCACACGATCACTCAAACAACCATCTACAAAACACTACACAGAAAACTAAAGATTGACCAACACAAACCCAACTATCACTCAAACAACCATCTACAAAACACTACACAGAAAACTAAAGATTGACCAACACAAACCCCACTATCACTCAAACAACCATCTACAAAACATTACACAGAAAACAAAAGATTGACCAACACAAACCACACGATCACTCAAACAACCATCTACAAAACACTACACAGAAAACAAAAGATTGACCAACACAAACCCAATTATCACTCAAACAACCATCTACAAAACACTACACAGAAAACTAAAGATTGACCAACACAAACCCAACTATCACTCAAACAACCATCTACAAAACACTACACAGAAAACTAAAGATTGACCAACACAAACCCAACTATCATTCAAACAACCATCTACAAAACACTACACAGAAAACAAAAGATTGACCAACACAAACCCAACTATCACTCAAACAACCATCTACAGAACACTACACAGAAAACTAAAGATTGACCAACACAAACCCCACTATCACTCAAACAACCATCTACAAAACATTACACAGAAAACAAAAGATTGACCAACACGAACCCAACTATCACTCAAACAACCATCTACAAAACACTACACAGTAAACAAAAGATTGACCAACACGAACCCAACTATCACTCAAACAACCATCTACAAAACACTACACAGAAAACAAAAGATTGACCAACACGAACCCAACTATCACTCAAACAACCATCTACAAAACACTACACAGAAAATTAAAGATTGACCAACACGAACCACACGATCACTCAAACAACCATCTACAAAACATTACACAGAAAACAAAAGATTGACCAACACGAACCCAACTATCACTCAAAAAACCATCTACAAAACACTACACAGTAAACAAAAGATTGACCAACACGAACCCAACTATCACTCAAACAACCATCTACAAAACACTACACAGAAAACAAAAGATTGACCAACACGAACCCAACTATCACTCAAACAACCATCTACAAAACACTACACAGAAAACTAAAGATTGACCAACACGAACCCAACTATCACTCAAACAACCATCTACAAAACACTACACAGAAAACTAAAGATTGACCAACACAAACCACACGATCACTCAAACAACCATCTACAAAACACTACACAGAAAACTAAAGATTGACCAACACAAACCCAACTATCACTCAAACAACCATCTACAAAACACTACACAGAAAACTAAAGATTGACCAACACAAACCCCACTATCACTCAAACAACCATCTACAAAACATTACACAGAAAACAAAAGATTGACCAACACAAACCACACGATCACTCAAACAACCATCTACAAAACACTACACAGAAAACAAAAGATTGACCAACACAAACCCAATTATCACTCAAACAACCATCTACAAAACACTACACAGAAAACTAAAGATTGACCAACACAAACCCAACTATCACTCAAACAACCATCTACAAAACACTACACAGAAAACTAAAGATTGACCAACACAAACCCAACTATCATTCAAACAACCATCTACAAAACACTACACAGAAAACAAAAGATTGACCAACACAAACCCAACTATCACTCAAACAACCATCTACAGAACACTACACAGAAAACTAAAGATTGACCAACACAAACCCCACTATCACTCAAACAACCATCTACAAAACATTACACAGAAAACAAAAGATTGACCAACACGAACCCAACTATCACTCAAACAACCATCTACAAAACACTACACAGTAAACAAAAGATTGACCAACACGAACCCAACTATCACTCAAAAAACCATCTACAAAACACTACACAGAAAACAAAAGATTGACCAACACGAACCCAACTATCACTCAAACAACCATCTACAAAACACTACACAGAAAATTAAAGATTGACCAACACGAACCACACGATCACTCAAACAACCATCTACAAAACATTACACAGAAAACAAAATATTGACCAACACGAACCACACGATCACTCAAACAACCATCTACAAAACATTACACAGAAAACTAAAGATTGACCAACACGAACCAACTATCACTCAAACAACCATCTACAAAACACTACACAGAAAACTAAAGATTGACCAACACAAACCCAACTATCACTCAAACAACCATCTACAAAACACTACACAGAAAACTAAAGATTGACCAACACAAACCCCACTATCACTCAAACAACCATCTACAAAACATTACACAGAAAACTAAAGATTGACCAACACGAACCCAACTATCACTCAAACAACCATCTACAAAACACTACACAGTAAACAAAAGATTGACCAACACGAACCCAACTATCACTCAAACAACCATCTACAAAACACTACACAGAAAACAAAAGATTGACCAACACGAACCCAACTATCACTCAAACAACCATCTACAAAACACTACACAGAAAATTAAAGATTGACCAACACGAACCACACGATCACTCAAACAACCATCTACAAAACATTACACAGAAAACAAAATATTGACCAACACGAACCACATGATCACTCAAACAACCATCTACAAAACATTACACAGAAAACTAAAGATTGACCAACACGAACCAACTATCACTCAAACAACCATCTACAAAACACTACACAGAAAACTAAAGATTGACCAACACAAACCCAACTATCACTCAAACAACCATCTACAAAACACTACACAGAAAACTAAAGATTGACCAACACAAACCCCACTATCACTCAAACAACCATCTACAAAACATTACACAGAAAACTAAAGATTGACCAACACGAACCCAACTATCACTCAAACAACCATCTACAGAACACTACACAGAAAACTAAAGATTGACCAAAACGAACCCAACTATCACTCAAACAACCATCTACAAAACACTACACAGAAAACTAAAGATTGACCAACACAAACCCAACTATCACTCAAACAACCATCTACAAAACACTACACAGAAAACTAAAGATTGACCAACACGAACCCAACTATCACTCAAACAACCATCTACAAAACACTACACAGAAAACTAAAGATTGACCAACACAAACCCAACTATCACTCAAACAACCATCTACAAAACACTACACAGAAAACTAAAGATTGACCAACACGAACCCAACTATCACTCAAACAACCATCTACAAAACACTACACAGAAAACTAAAGATTGACCAACACAAACCCAACTATCACTCAAACAACCATCTACAAAACATTACACAGAAAACAAAACATTGACCAACACAAACCCAACTATCACTCAAACAACCATCTACAAAACACTACACAGAAAACTAAAGATTGACCAACACAAACCCAACTATCACTCAAACAACCATCTACAAAACACTACACAGAAAACTAAAGATTGACCAACACGAACCCAACTATCACTCAAACAACCATCTACAAAACAATACACAGAAAACTAAAGATTGACCAACACAAACCCAACTATCACTCAAACAAACATCTACAAAACATTACACAGAAAACTAAAGATTGACCAACACAAACCCAACTATCACTCAAACAACCATCTACAAAACACTACACAGAAAACTAAAAATTGACCAACACGAACCCAACTATCACTCAAACAACCATCTACAAAACACTACACAGAAAACTAAAGATTGACCAACACAAACCCAACTATCACTCAAACAACCATCTACAAAACATTGCACAGAAAACAAAACATTGACCAACACAAACCAAACTATCACTCAAACAACCATCTACAAAACACTACACAGAAAACTAAAGATTGACCAACACAAACCCAACTATCACTCAAATAACCATCTACAAAACATTACACAGAAAACTAAAGATTGACCAACACAAACCCCACTATCACTCAAACAACCATCTACAAAACACTACACAGAAAACTAAAGATTGACCAACACAAACCCCACTATCACTCAAACAACCATCTACAAAACACTACACAGAAAAAAAAAGATTGACCAACACGGACCCAACTATCACTCAAACAACCATCTACAAAACACTACACAGAAAACTAAAGATTGACCAACACGAACCCAACTATCACTCAAACAACCATCTACAAAACATTACACAGAAAACAAAACATTGACCAACACGAACCCAACTATCACTCAAACAACCATCTACAAAACATTACACAGAAAACTAAAGATTGACCAACACAAACCCCACTATCACTCAAACAGCCATCTACAAAACACTACACAGAAAACAAAAGATTGACCAACACGAACCCAACTATCACTCAAACAACCATCTACAAAACATTACACAGAAAACTAAAGATTGACCAACACAAACCCCACTATCACTCAAACAACCATCTACAAAACACTACACAGAAAACTAAAGATTGACCAACACGAACCCAATTATCACTCAAACAACTATCTACAAAACACTACACAGAAAACAAAAGATTGACCAACACGAACCCAATTATCACTCAAACAACCATCTACAAAACACTACACAGTAAACAAAAGATTGACCAACACGAACCCAATTATCACTCAAACAACCATCTACAAAACACTACATAGAAAACAAAAGATTGACCAACACGAACCCAACTATCACTCAAACAACCATCTACAAAACACTACACAGAAAACTAAAGATTGACCAACACGAACCCAACTATCACTCAAACAACCATATACAAAACACTACACAGAAAACTAAAGATTGACCAACACGAACCCAACTATCACTCAAACAACCATCTACAAAACACTACACAGAAAACAAAAGATTGACCAACACGAACCCAATTATCACTCAAACAACCATCTACAAAACACTACACAGAAAACAAAAGATTGACCAACACGAACGCAACTATCACTCAAACAACCATCTACAAAACACTACACAGAAGACTAAAGATTGACCAACACGAACCCAACTATCACTCAAACAACCATATACAAAACACTACACAGAAAACAAAAGATTGACCAACACGAACCCAATTATCACTCAAACAACCATCTACAAAACATTACACAGAAAACTAAAGATTGACCAACACGAACCCAACTATCACTCAAACAACCATCTACAAAACACTACACAGAAAACAAAAGATTGACCAACACGAACCCAACTATCACTCAAACAACCATCTACAAAACACTACACAGAAAACTAAAGATTGACCAACACGAACCACACGATCACTCAAACAACCATCTACAAAACATTACACAGAAAACAAAATATTGACCAACACGAACCACACGATCACTCAAACAACCATCTACAAAACATTACACAGAAAACTAAAGATTGACCAACACGAACCCAACTATCACTCAAACAACCATCTACAAAACACTACACAGAAAACTAAAGATTGACCAACACAAACCCAACTATCACTCAAACAACCATCTACAAAACATTACACAGAAAACAAAACATTGACCAACACGAACCCAACTATCACTCAAACAACCATCTACAAAACACTACACAGAAAACAAAAGATTGACCAACACAAACCCAACTATCACTCAAACAACCATCTACAAAACACTACACAGAAAACTAAAGATTGACCAACACAAACCCCACTATCACTCAAACAACCATCTACAAAACATTACACAGAAAACTAAAGATTGACCAACACGAACCCAACTATCACTCAAACAACCATCTACAAAACACTACACAGAAAACTAAAGATTGACCAACACGAACCCAACTATCACTCAAACAACCATCTACAAAACACTACACAGAAAACTAAAGATTGACCAACACAAACCCAACTATCACTCAAAAAACCATCTACAAAACACTACACAGAAAACTAAAGATTGACCAACACGAACCCAACTATCACTCAAACAACCATCTACAAAACACTACACAGAAAACTAAAGATTGACCAACACAAACCCAACTATCACTCAAACAACCATCTACAAAACACTACACAGAAAACTAAAGATTGACCAACACGAACCCAACTATCACTCAAACAACCATCTACAAAACACTACACAGAATACTAAAGATTGACCAACACAAACCCAACTATCACTCAAACAACCATCTACAAAACACTACACAGAAAACTAAAGATTGACCAACACGAACCCAACTATCACTCAAACAACCATCTACAAAACACTACACAGAAAACTAAAGATTGACCAACACAAACCCAACTATCACTCAAACAACCATCTACAAAACATTACACAGAAAACAAAACATTGACCAACACAAACCCAACTATCACTCAAACAACCATCTACAAAACACTACACAGAAAACTAAAGATTGACCAACACAAACCCAACTATCACTCAAACAACCATCTACAAAACACTACACAGAAAACTAAAGATTGACCAACACGAACCCAACTATCACTCAAACAACCATCTACAAAACAATACACAGAAAACTAAAGATTGACCAACACGAACCCAACTATCACTCAAACAACCATCTACAAAACATTACACAGAAAACTAAAGATTGACCAACACAAACCCAACTATAACTCAAACAACCATCTACAAAACACTACACAGAAAACTAAAGATTGACCAACAAGAACCCAACTATCACTCAAACAACCATCTACAAAACACTACACAGAAAACTAAAGATTGACCAACACAAACCCAACTATCACTCAAACAACCATCTACAAAACATTACACAGAAAACAAAACATTGACCAACACAAACCCAACTATCACTGAAACAACCATCTACAAAACATTACACAGAAAACAAAACATTGACCAACACAAACCCAACTATCACTCAAACAACCATCTACAAAACACTACACAGAAAACTAAAGATTGACCAACACAAACCCTACTATCACTCAAACAACCATCTACAAAACATTACACAGAAAACTAAAGATTGACCAACACAAACCCCACTATCACTCAAACAACCATCTACAAAACACTACACAGAAAACTAAAGATTGACCAACACAAACCCCACTATCACTCAAACAACCATCTACAAAACACTACACAGAAAACAAAAGATTGACCAACACGAACCCAACTATCACTCAAACAACCATCTACAAAACACTACACAGAAAACTAAAGATTGACCAACACGAACCCAACTATCACTCAAACAACCATCTACAAAACACTACACAGAAAACAACAGATTGACCAACACGAACCCAACTATCACTCAAACAACCATCTACAAAACATTACACAGAAAACTAAAGATTGACCAACACAAACCCCACTATCACTCAAACAACCATCTACAAAACATTACATAGAAAACAAAAGATTGACCAACACGAACCCAATTATCACTCAAACAACCATCTACAAAACACTACACAGTAAACAAAAGATTGACCAACACGAACCCAACTATCACTCAAACAACCATCTACAAAACACTACATAGAAAACAAAAGATTGACCAACACGAACCCAACTATCACTCAAACAACCATCTACAAAACACTACACAGAAAACTAAAGATTGACCAACACGAACCCAACTATCACTCAAACAACCATCTACAAAACACTACACAGAAAACAAAAGATTGACCAACACGAACCCAACTATCACTCAAACAACCATCTACAAAACACTACACAGAAAACTAAAGATTGACCAACACGAACCACACGATCACTCAAACAACCATCTACAAAACATTACACAGAAAACAAAATATTGACCAACACGAACCACACGATCACTCAAACAACCATCTACAAAACATTACACAGAAAACTAAAGATTGACCAACACGAACCCAACTATCACTCAAACAACCATCTACAAAACACTACACAGAAAACTAAAGATTGACCAACACAAACCCAACTATCACTCAAACAACCATCTACAAAACATTACACAGAAAACAAAACATTGACCAACACGAACCCAACTATCACTCAAACAACCATCTACAAAACACTACACAGAAAACAAAAGATTGACCAACACAAACCCAACTATCACTCAAACAACCATCTACAAAACACTACACAGAAAACTAAAGATTGACCAACACAAACCCCACTATCACTCAAACAACCATCTACAAAACATTACACAGAAAACTAAAGATTGACCAACACGAACCCAACTATCACTCAAACAACCATCTACAAAACACTACACAGAAAACTAAAGATTGACCAACACGAACCCAACTATCACTCAAACAACCATCTACAAAACACTACACAGAAAACTAAAGATTGACCAACACAAACCCAACTATCACTCAAAAAACCATCTACAAAACACTACACAGAAAACTAAAGATTGACCAACACGAACCCAACTATCACTCAAACAACCATCTACAAAACACTACACAGAAAACTAAAGATTGACCAACACAAACCCAACTATCACTCAAACAACCATCTACAAAACACTACACAGAAAACTAAAGATTGACCAACACGAACCCAACTATCACTCAAACAACCATCTACAAAACACTACACAGAATACTAAAGATTGACCAACACAAACCCAACTATCACTCAAACAACCATCTACAAAACACTACACAGAAAACTAAAGATTGACCAACACGAACCCAACTATCACTCAAACAACCATCTACAAAACACTACACAGAAAACTAAAGATTGACCAACACAAACCCAACTATCACTCAAACAACCATCTACAAAACATTACACAGAAAACAAAACATTGACCAACACAAACCCAACTATCACTCAAACAACCATCTACAAAACACTACACAGAAAACTAAAGATTGACCAACACAAACCCAACTATCACTCAAACAACCATCTACAAAACACTACACAGAAAACTAAAGATTGACCAACACGAACCCAACTATCACTCAAACAACCATCTACAAAACAATACACAGAAAACTAAAGATTGACCAACACGAACCCAACTATCACTCAAACAACCATCTACAAAACATTACACAGAAAACTAAAGATTGACCAACACAAACCCAACTATAACTCAAACAACCATCTACAAAACACTACACAGAAAACTAAAGATTGACCAACAAGAACCCAACTATCACTCAAACAACCATCTACAAAACACTACACAGAAAACTAAAGATTGACCAACACAAACCCAACTATCACTCAAACAACCATCTACAAAACATTACACAGAAAACAAAACATTGACCAACACAAACCCAACTATCACTGAAACAACCATCTACAAAACATTACACAGAAAACAAAACATTGACCAACACAAACCCAACTATCACTCAAACAACCATCTACAAAACACTACACAGAAAACTAAAGATTGACCAACACAAACCCTACTATCACTCAAACAACCATCTACAAAACATTACACAGAAAACTAAAGATTGACCAACACAAACCCCACTATCACTCAAACAACCATCTACAAAACACTACACAGAAAACTAAAGATTGACCAACACAAACCCCACTATCACTCAAACAACCATCTACAAAACACTACACAGAAAACAAAAGATTGACCAACACGAACCCAACTATCACTCAAACAACCATCTACAAAACACTACACAGAAAACTAAAGATTGACCAACACGAACCCAACTATCACTCAAACAACCATCTACAAAACACTACACAGAAAACAACAGATTGACCAACACGAACCCAACTATCACTCAAACAACCATCTACAAAACATTACACAGAAAACTAAAGATTGACCAACACAAACCCCACTATCACTCAAACAACCATCTACAAAACATTACATAGAAAACAAAAGATTGACCAACACGAACCCAATTATCACTCAAACAACCATCTACAAAACACTACACAGTAAACAAAAGATTGACCAACACGAACCCAACTATCACTCAAACAACCATCTACAAAACACTACATAGAAAACAAAAGATTGACCAACACGAACCCAACTATCACTCAAACAACCATCTACAAAACACTACACAGAAAACTAAAGATTGACCAACACGAACCCAACTATCACTCAAACAACCATATACAAAACACTACACAGAAAACTAAAGATTGACCAACACGAACCCAACTATCACTCAAACAACCATATACAAAACACTACACAGAAAACAAAAGATTGACCAACACGAACCCAATTATCACTCAAACAACCATCTACAAAACACTACACAGAAAACAAAAGATTGACCAACACGAACCCAACTATCACTCAAACAACCATCTACAAAACACTACACAGAAAACTAAAGATTGACCAACACGAACCCAACTATCACTCAAACAACCATCTACAAAACACTACACAGAAAACTAAAGATTGACCAACACAAACCCCACTATCACTCAAACAACCATCTACAAAACATTACACAGAAAACAAAAGATTGACCAACACTAACCCAATTATCACTCAAACAACCATCTACAAAACACTACACATTAAACAAAAGATTGACCAACACGAACCCAACTATCACTCAAACAACCATCTACAAAACACTACACAGAAAACAAAAGATTGACCAACACGAACCCAACTATCACTCAAACAACCATCTACAAAACACTACACAGAAAACTAAAGATTGACCAACACGAACCACACGATCACTCAAACAACCATCTACAAAACATTACACAGAAAACAAAATATTGACCAACACGAACCACACGATCACTCAAACAACCATCTACAAAACATTACACAGAAAACTAAAGATTGACCAACACGAACCCAACTATCACTCAAACAACCATCTACAAAACACTACACAGAAAACTAAAGATTGACCAACACAAACCCAACTATCACTCAAACAACCATCTACAAAACATTACACAGAAAACAAAACATTGACCAACACGAACCCAACTATCACTCAAACAACCATCTACAAAACACTACACATAAAACAAAAGATTGACCAACACAAACCCAACTATCACTCAAACAACCATCTACAAAATATTACACAGAAAACAAAATATTGACCAACACGAACCACACGATCACTCAAACAACCATCTACAAAACATTACACAGAAAACTAAAGATTGACCAACACGAACCCAACTATCACTCAAACAACCATCTACAAAACACTACACAGAAAACTAAAGATTGACCAACACAAACCCAACTATCACTCAAACAACCATCTACAAAACATTACACAGAAAACAAAACATTGACCAACACGAACCCAACTATCACTCAAACAACCATCTCTACAAAACACTACACAGAAAACAAAAGATTGACCAACACAAACCCAACTATCACTCAAACAACCATCTACAAAACACTACACAGAAAACTAAAGATTGACCAACACAAACCCCACTATCACTCAAACAACCATCTACAAAACATTACACAGAAAACTAAAGATTGACCAACACGAACCCAACTATCACTCAAACAACCATCTACAAAACACTACACAGAAAACTAAAGATTGACCAACACGAACCCAACTATCACTCAAACAACCATCTACAAAACACTACACAGAAAACTAAAGATTGACCAACACGAACCCAACTATCACTCAAACAACCATCTACAAAACACTACACAGAAAACTAAAGATTGACCAACACAAACCCAACTATCACTCAAACAACCATCTACAAAACATTACACAGAAAACAAAACATTGACCAACACAAACCCAACTATCACTCAAACAACCATCTACAAAACACTACACAGAAAACTAAAGATTGACCAACACAAACCCAACTATCACTCAAACAACCATCTACAAAACATTACACAGAAAACTAAAGATTGACCAACACAAACCCAACTATCACTCAAACAACCATCTACAAAACATTACACAGAAAACTAAAGATTGACCAACACGAACCCAACTATCACTCAAACAACCATCTACAAAACACTACACAGAAAACTAAAGATTGACCAACACAAACCCCACTATCACTCAAACAACCATCTACAAAACATTACACAGAAAACAAAACATTGACCAACACAAACCCAACTATCACTCAAACAACCATCTACAAAACACTACACAGAAATCTAAAGATTGACCAACACAAACCCAACTATCACTCAAACAACCATCTACAAAACATTACACAGAAAACTAAAGATTGACCAACACAAACCCCACTATCACTCAAACAACCATCTACAAAACACTACACAGAAAACTAAAGATTGACCAACACAAACCCAACTATCACTCAAACAACCATCTACAAAACACTACACAGAAAACTAAAGATTGACCAACACGAACCCAACTATCACTCAAACAACCATCTACAAAACACTACACAGAAAACTAAAGATTGACCAACACGAACCCAACTATCACTCAAACAACCATCCACAAAACATTACACAGAAAACTAAAGATTGACCAACACAAACCCCACTATCACTCAAACAACCATCTACAAAACACTACACAGAAAACTAAAGATTGACCAACACGAACCCAACTATCACTCAAACAACCATCTACAAAACACTACACAGAAAACTAAAGATTGACCAACACGAACCCAACTATCACTCAAACAACCATCTACAAAACACTACACAGAAAACAACAGATTGACCAACACGAACCCAACTATCACTCAAACAACCATCTACAAAACATTACACAGAAAACTAAAGATTGACCAACACAAACCCCACTATCACTCAAACAACCATCTACAAAACATTACACAGAAAACAAAAGATTGACCAACACGAACCCAATTATCACTCAAACAACCATCTACAAAACACTACACAGAAAACAAAAGATTGACCAACACGAACCCAACTATCACTCAAACAACCATCTACAAAACACTACACAGAAAACAAAAGATTGACCAACACGAACCCAACTATCACTCAAACAACCATCTACAAAACACTACACAGAAAACAACAGATTGACCAACACGAACCCAACTATCACTCAAACAACCATCTACAAAACACTACACAGAAAACTAAAGATTGACCAACACGAACCCAACTATCACTCAAACAACCATCTACAAAACACTACAAAGAAAACAAAAGATTGACCAACACGAACCCAACTATCACTCAAACAACCATCTACAAAACACTACACAGAAAACTAAAGATTGACCAACACAAACCCCACTATCACTCAAACAACCATCTACAAAACATTACACAGAAAACAAAACATTGACCAACACGAACCCAACTATCACTCAAACAACCATCTACAAAACACTACACAGAAAACTAAAGATTGACCAACACAAACCCCACTATCACTCAAACAACCATCTACAAAACACTATAAAGAAAACAAAAGATTGACCAACACGAACCCAACTATCACTCAAACAACCATCTACAAAACACTACACAGAAAACTAAAGATTGACCAACACGAACCCAACTATCACTCAAACAACCATCTACAAAACACTACACAGAAAACTAAAGATTGACCAACACAAACCACACGATCACTCAAACAACCATCTACAAAACACTACACAGAAAACTAAAGATTGACCAACACAAACCCAACTATCACTCAAACAACCATCTACAAAACACTACACAGAAAACTAAAGATTGACCAACACAAACCCCACTATCACTCAAACAACCATCTACAAAACATTACACAGAAAACAAAAGATTGACCAACACAAACCACACGATCACTCAAACAACCATCTACAAAACACTACACAGAAAACAAAAGATTGACCAACACAAACCCAACTATCACTCAAACAACCATCTACAAAACACTACACAGAAAACTAAAGATTGACCAACACAAACCCCACTATCACTCAAACAACCATCTACAAAACACTACACAGAAAACTAAAGATTGAACAACACGAACCCAACTATCACTCAAACAGCCATCTACAAAACACTACACAGAAAACAAAAGATTGACCAACACGAACCCAACTATCACTCAAACAACCATCTACAAAACATTACATAGAAAACAAAAGATTGACCAACACGAACCCAACTATCACTCAAACAACCATCTACAAAACACTACACAGAAAACAAAAGATTGACCAACACGAACCCAACTATCCCTCAAACAACCATCTACAAAACACTACACAGAAAACTAAAGATTGACCAACACGAACCCAACTATCCCTCAAACAACCATCTACAAAACACTACACAGAAAACTAAAGATTGACCAACACGAACCCAACTATCACTCAAACAACCATCTACAAAACACTACACAGAAAACAACAGATTGACCAACACGAACCCAACTATCACTCAAACAACCATCTACAAAACATTACACAGAAAACTAAAGATTGACCAACACAAACCCCACTATCACTCAAACAACCATCTACAAAACATTACACAGAAAACAAAAGATTGACCAACACGAACCCAATTATCACTCAAACAACCATCTACAAAACACTACACAGTAAACAAAAGATTGACCAACACGAACCCAACTATCACTCAAACAACCATCTACAAAACACTACATAGAAAACAAAAGATTGACCAACACGAACCCAACTATCACTCAAACAACCATCTACAAAACACTACACAGAAAACTAAAGATTGACCAACACGAACCCAACTATCACTCAAACAACCATATACAAAACACTACACAGAAAACTAAAGATTGACCAACACGAACCCAACTATCACTCAAACAACCATATACAAAACACTACACAGAAAACTAAAGATTGACCAACACGAACCCAACTATCACTCAAACAACCATCTACAAAACACTATAAAGAAAACAAAAGATTGACCAACACGAACCCAACTATCACTCAAACAACCATCTACAAAACACTACACAGAAAACTAAAGATTGACCAACACGAACCCAACTATCACTCAAACAACCATCTACAAAACACTACACAGAAAACTAAAGATTGACCAACACAAACCCCACTATCACTCAAACAACCATCTACAAAACATTACACAGAAAACAAAAGATTGACCAACACGAACCCAATTATCACTCAAACAACCATCTACAAAACACTACACAGTAAACAAAAGATTGACCAACACGAACCCAACTATCACTCAAACAACCATCTACAAAACACTACACAGTAAGCAAAAGATTGACCAACACGAACCCAACTATCACTCAAACAACCATCTACAAAACACTACACAGAAAACAAAAGATTGACCAACACAAACCCAACTATCACTCAAACAACCATCTACAAAACACTACACAGAAAACTAAAGATTGACCAACACAAACCCAACTATCACTCAAACAACCATCTACAAAACACTACACAGAAAACTAAAGATTGACCAACACAAACCCCACTATCACTCAAACAACCATCTACAAAACATTACACAGAAAACAAAAGATTGACCAACACAAACCACACGATCACTCAAACAACCATCTACAAAACACTACACAGAAAACAAAAGATTGACCAACACAAACCCAACTATCACTCAAACAACCATCTACAAAACACTACACAGAAAACTAAAGATTGACCAACACGAACCCAACTATCACTCAAACAACCATCTACAAAACACTACACAGAAAACTAAAGATTGACCAACACGAACCCAACTATCACTCAAACAACCATCTACAAAACACTACACAGAAAACTAAAGATTGACCAACACAAACCCAACTATCACTCAAACAACCATCTACAAAACATTACACAGAAAACAAAACATTGACCAACACAAACCCAACTATCACTCAAACAACCATCTCCAAAACACTACACAGAAAACTAAAGATTGACCAACACAAACCCAACTATCACTCAAACAACCATCTACAAAACATTACACAGAAAACTAAAGATTGACCAACACAAACCCAACTATCACTCAAACAACCATCTACAAAACACTACACAGAAAACTAAAGATTGACCAACACGAACCCAACTATCACTCAAACAACCATCTACAAAACACTACACAGAAAACTAAAGATTGACCAACACAAACCCAACTATCACTCAAACAACCATCTACAAAACATTGCACAGAAAACAAAACATTGACCAACACAAACCCAACTATCACTCAAACAACCATCTACAAAACACTACACAGAAAACTAAAGATTGACCAACACAAACCCAACTATCACTCAAACAACCATCTACAAAACATTACACAGAAAACTAAAGATTGACCAACACAAACCCCACTATCACTCAAACAACCATCTACAAAACACTACACAGAAAACTAAAGATTGACCAACACAAACCCCACTATCACTCAAACAACCATCTACAAAACACTACACAGAAAACAAAAGATTGACCAACACGAACCCAACTATCACTCAAACAACCATCTACAAAACACTACACAGAAAACTAAAGATTGACCAACACGAACCCAACTATCACTCAAACAACCATCTACAAAACATTACACAGAAAACAAAACATTGACCAACACGAACCCAACTATCACTCAAACAACCATCTACAAAACATTACACAGAAAACTAAAGATTGACCAACACAAACCCCACTATCACTCAAACAACCATCTACAAAACATTACACAGAAAACAAAAGATTGACCAACACGAACCCAATTATCACTCAAACAACCATCTACAAAACACTACACAGTAAACAAAAGATTGACCAACACGAACCCAACTATCACTCAAACAACCATCTACAAAACACTACACAGAAAACTAAAGATTGACCAACACGAACCCAACTATCACTCAAACAACCATATACAAAACACTACACAGAAAACTAAAGATTGACCAACACGAACCCAACTATCACTCAAACAACCATCTACAAAACATTACACAGAAAACTAAAGATTGACCAACACAAACCCCACTATCACTCAAACAACCATCTACAAAACACTACACAGAAAACTAAAGATTGACCAACACGAACCCAATAATCACTCAAACAACCATCTACAAAACATTACACAGAAAACAAAACATTGACCAACACAAACCCAACTATCACTCAAACAACCATCTACAAAACACTACACAGAAATCTAAAGATTGACCAACACAAACCCAACTATCACTCAAACAACCATCTACAAAACATTACACAGAAAACTAAAGATTGACCAACACAAACCCCACTATCACTCAAACAACCATCTACAAAACACTACACAGAAAACTAAAGATTGACCAACACAAACCCAACTATCACTCAAACAACCATCTACAAAACACTACACAGAAAACTAAAGATTGACCAACACGAACCCAACTATCACTCAAACAACCATCTACAAAACACTACACAGAAAACTAAAGATTGACCAACACGAACCCAACTATCACTCAAACAACCATCCACAAAACATTACACACAAAGCTAAAGATTGACCAACACAAACCCCACTATCACTCAAACAACCATCTACAAAACACTACACAGAAAACTAAAGATTGACCAACACAAACCCCACTATCACTCAAACAACCATCTAAAAAACACTACACAGAAAACTAAAGATTGACCAACACGAACCCAACTATCACTCAAACAACCATCTACAAAACACTACACAGAAAACAACAGATTGACCAACACGAACCCAACTATCACTCAAACAACCATCTACAAAACATTACACAGAAAACTAAAGATTGACCAACACAAACCCCACTATCACTCAAACAACCATCTACAAAACATTACACAGAAAACAAAAGATTGACCAACACGAACCCAATTATCACTCAAACAACCATCTACAAAACACTACACAGTAAACAAAAGATTGACCAACACGAACCCAACTATCACTCAAACAACCATCTACAAAACACTACACAGAAAACAAAAGATTGACCAACACGAACCCAACTATCACTCAAACAACCATCTACAAAACACTACACAGAAAACAACAGATTGACCAACACGAACCCAACTATCACTCAAACAACCATCTACAAAACACTACACAGAAAACTAAAGATTGACCAACACGAACCCAACTATCACTCAAACAACCATCTACAAAACACTACAAAGAAAACAAAAGATTGACCAACACGAACCCAACTATCACTCAAACAACCATCTACAAAACACTACACAGAAAACTAAAGATTGACCAACACAAACCCCACTATCACTCAAACAACCATCTACAAAACATTACACAGAAAACAAAACATTGACCAACACGAACCCAACTATCACTCAAACAACCATCTACAAAACACTACACAGAAAACTAAAGATTGACCAACACAAACCCCACTATCACTCAAACAACCATCTACAAAACACTATAAAGAAAACAAAAGATTGACCAATACGAACCCAACTATCACTCAAACAACCATCTACAAAACACTACACAGAAAACTAAAGATTGACCAACACGAACCCAACTATCACTCAAACAACCATCTACAAAACACTACACAGAAAACTAAAGATTGACCAACACAAACCACACGATCACTCAAACAACCATCTACAAAACACTACACAGAAAACTAAAGATTGACCAACACAAACCCAACTATCACTCAAACAACCATCTACAAAACACTACACAGAAAACTAAAGATTGACCAACACAAACCCCACTATCACTCAAACAACCATCTACAAAACATTACACAGAAAACAAAAGATTGACCAACACAAACCACACGATCACTCAAACAACCATCTACAAAACACTACACAGAAAACAAAAGATTGACCAACACAAACCCAACTATCACTCAAACAACCATCTACAAAACACTACACAGAAAACTAAAGATTGACCAACACAAACCCCACTATCACTCAAACAACCATCTACAAAACACTACACAGAAAACTAAAGATTGAACAACACGAACCCAACTATCACTCAAACAACCATCTACAAAACACTACACAGAAAACAAAAGATTGACCAACACGAACCCAACTATCACTCAAACAACCATCTACAAAACATTACATAGAAAACAAAAGATTGACCAACACGAACCCAACTATCACTCAAACAACCATCTACAAAACACTACACAGAAAACACAAGATTGACCAACACGAACCCAACTATCCCTCAAACAACCATCTACAAAACACTACACAGAAAACTAAAGATTGACCAACACGAACCCAACTATCCCTCAAACAACCATCTACAAAACACTACACAGAAAACTAAAGATTGACCAACACGAACCCAACTATCACTCAAACAACCATCTACAAAACACTACACAGAAAACAACAGATTGACCAACACGAACCCAACTATCACTCAAACAACCATCTACAAAACATTACACAGAAAACTAAAGATTGACCAACACAAACCCCACTATCACTCAAACAACCATCTACAAAACATTACACAGAAAACAAAAGATTGACCAACACGAACCCAATTATCACTCAAACAACCATCTACAAAACACTACACAGTAAACAAAAGATTGACCAACACGAACCCAACTATCACTCAAACAACCATCTACAAAACACTACACAGAAAACTAAAGATTGACCAACACGAACCCAACTATCACTCAAACAACCATATACAAAACACTACACAGAAAACTAAAGATTGACCAACACGAACCCAACTATCACTCAAACAACCATATACAAAACACTACACAGAAAACTAAAGATTGACCAACACGAACCCAACTATCACTCAAACAACCATCTACAAAACACTATAAAGAAAACAAAAGATTGACCAACACGAACCCAACTATCACTCAAACAACCATCTACAAAACACTACACAGAAAACTAAAGATTGACCAACACAAACCCAACTATCACTCAAACAACCATCTACAAAACACTACACAGAAAACTAAAGATTGACCAACACAAACCCCACTATCACTCAAACAACCATCTACAAAACATTACACAGAAAACAAAAGATTGACCAACACAAACCACACGATCACTCAAACAACCATCTACAAAACACTACACAAAAAACAAAAGATTGACCAACACAAACCCAACTATCACTCAAACAACCATCTACAAAACACTACACAGAAAACTAAAGATTGACCAACACGAACCCAACTATCACTCAAACAACAATCTACAAAACACTACACAGAAAACTAAAGATTGACCAACACAAACCCAACTATCCCTCAAACAACCATCTACAAAACACTACACAGAAAACAAAAGATTGACCAACACAAACCCAACTATCACTCAAACAACCATCTGCAAAACACTACACAGAAAACTAAAGATTGACCAACACAAACTCCACTATCACTCAAACAACCATCTACAAAACATTACACAGAAAACAAAAGATTGACCAACACGAACCCAACTATCACTCAAACAACCATCTACAAAACACTACACAGTAAACAAAAGATTGACCAACACGAACCCAACTATCACTCAAACAACCATCTACAAAACACTACACAGAAAACAAAAGATTGACCAACACGAACCCAACTATCACTCAAACAACCATCTACAAAACACTACTCAGAAAACTAAAGATTGACCAACACGAACCACACGATCACTCAAACAACCATCTACAAAACATTACACAGAAAACAAAATATTGACCAACACGAACCACACGACCACTCAAACAACCATCTACAAAACATTACACAGAAAACTAAAGATTGACCAACACGAACCCAACTATCACTCAAACAACCATCTACAAAACACTACACAGAAAACTAAAGATTGACCAACACAAACCCAACTATCACTCAAACAACCATCTACAAAACATTACACAGAAAACAAAACATTGACCAACACGAACCCAACTATCACTCAAACAACCATCTACAAAACACTACACAGAAAACAAAAGATTGACCAACACAAACCCAACTATCACTCAAACAACCATCTACAAAACACTACACAGAAAACTAAAGATTGACCAACACAAAGCCCACTATCACTCAAACAACCATCTACAAAACATTACACAGAAAACTAAAGATTGACCAACACGAACCCAACTATCACTCAAACAACCATCTACAAAACACTACACAGAAAACTAAAGATTGACCAACACGAACCCAACTATCACTCAAACAACCATCTACAAAACACTACACAGAAAACTAAAGATTGACCAACACAAACCCAACTATCACTCAAACAACCATCTACAAAACACTACACAGAAAACTAAAGATTGACCAACACGAACCCAACTATCACTCAAACAACCATCTACAAAACACTACACAGAAAACTAAAGATTGACCAACACAAACCCAACTATCACTCAAACAACCATCTACAAAACATTACACAAAAAACAAAACATTGACCAACACAAACCCAACTATCACTCAAACAACCATCTACAAAACACTACACAGAAAACTAAAGATTGACCAACACAAACCCAACTATCACTCAAACAACCATCTACAAAACATTACACAGAAAACTAAAGATTGACCAACACAAACCCCACTATCACTCAAACAACCATCTACAAAACACTACACAGAAAACTAAAGATTGACCAACACAAACCTCACTGTCACTCAAACAAGCATCTACAAAACACTACACAGAAAACTAAAGATTGACCAACACGAACCCAACTATCACTCAAACAACCATCTACAAAACACTACACAGTAAACAAAAGATTGACCAACACGAACCCAACTATCACTCAAACAACCATCTACAAAACATTACACAGAAAACTAAAGATTGACCAACACAAACCCCACTATCACTCAAACAACCATCTACAAAACATTACACAGAAAACTAAAGATTGACCAACACAAACCCAACTATCACTCAAACAACCATCTACAAAACATTACACAGAAAACAAAACATTGACCAACACGAACCATACGACCACTCAAACAACCATCTACAAAACATTACACAGAAAACTAAAGATTGACCAACACGAACCCAACTATCACTCAAACAACCATCTACAAAACACTACACAGAAAACTAAAGATTGACCAACACAAACCCAACTATCACTCAAACAACCATCTACAAAACATTACACAGAAAGCAAAACATTGACCAACACGAACCCAACTATCACTCAAACAACCATCTACAAAACACTACACAGAAAACAAAAGATTGACCAACACGAACCCAACTATCACTCAAACAACCATCTACAAAACACTACTCAGAAAACTAAAGATTGACCAACACGAACCACACGATCACTCAAACAACCATCTACTAAACATTACACAGAAAACAAAATATTGACCAACACGAACCACACGACCACTCAAACAACCATCTACAAAACATTACACAGAAAACTAAAGATTGACCAACACGAACCCAACTATCACTCAAACAACCATCTACAAAACACTACACAGAAAACTAAAGATTGACCAACACAAACCCAACTATCACTCAAACAACCATCTACAAAACATTACACAGAAAACAAAACATTGACCAACACGAACCCAACTATCACTCAAACAACCATCTACAAAACACTACACAGAAAACTAAAGATTGACCAACACAAACCCCACTATCACTCAAACAACCATCTACAAAACACTACACAGAAAACTAAAGATTGAACAACACGAACCCAACTATCACTCAAACAACCATCTACAAAACACTACACAGAAAACAAAAGATTGACCAACACGAACCCAACTATCACTCAAACAACCATCTACAAAACATTACATAGAAAACAAAAGATTGACCAACACGAACCCAACTATCACTCAAACAACCATCTACAAAACACTACACAGAAAACACAAGATTGACCAACACGAACCCAACTATCCCTCAAACAACCATCTACAAAACACTACACAGAAAACTAAAGATTGACCAACACGAACCCAACTATCCCTCAAACAACCATCTACAAAACACTACACAGAAAACTAAAGATTGACCAACACGAACCCAACTATCACTCAAACAACCATCTACAAAACACTACACAGAAAACAACAGATTGACCAACACGAACCCAACTATCACTCAAACAACCATCTACAAAACATTACACAGAAAACTAAAGATTGACCAACACAAACCCCACTATCACTCAAACAACCATCTACAAAACATTACACAGAAAACAAAAGATTGACCAACACGAACCCAATTATCACTCAAACAACCATCTACAAAACACTACACAGTAAACAAAAGATTGACCAACACGAACCCAACTATCACTCAAACAACCATCTACAAAACACTACACAGAAAACTAAAGATTGACCAACACGAACCCAACTATCACTCAAACAACCATATACAAAACACTACACAGAAAACTAAAGATTGACCAACACGAACCCAACTATCACTCAAACAACCATATACAAAACACTACACAGAAAACTAAAGATTGACCAACACGAACCCAACTATCACTCAAACAACCATCTACAAAACACTATAAAGAAAACAAAAGATTGACCAACACGAACCCAACTATCACTCAAACAACCATCTACAAAACACTACACAGAAAACTAAAGATTGACCAACACAAACCCAACTATCACTCAAACAACCATCTACAAAACACTACACAGAAAACTAAAGATTGACCAACACAAACCCCACTATCACTCAAACAACCATCTACAAAACATTACACAGAAAACAAAAGATTGACCAACACAAACCACACGATCACTCAAACAACCATCTACAAAACACTACACAAAAAACAAAAGATTGACCAACACAAACCCAACTATCACTCAAACAACCATCTACAAAACACTACACAGAAAACTAAAGATTGACCAACACGAACCCAACTATCACTCAAACAACAATCTACAAAACACTACACAGAAAACTAAAGATTGACCAACACAAACCCAACTATCCCTCAAACAACCATCTACAAAACACTACACAGAAAACAAAAGATTGACCAACACAAACCCAACTATCACTCAAACAACCATCTGCAAAACACTACACAGAAAACTAAAGATTGACCAACACAAACTCCACTATCACTCAAACAACCATCTACAAAACATTACACAGAAAACAAAAGATTGACCAACACGAACCCAACTATCACTCAAACAACCATCTACAAAACACTACACAGTAAACAAAAGATTGACCAACACGAACCCAACTATCACTCAAACAACCATCTACAAAACACTACACAGAAAACAAAAGATTGACCAACACGAACCCAACTATCACTCAAACAACCATCTACAAAACACTACTCAGAAAACTAAAGATTGACCAACACGAACCACACGATCACTCAAACAACCATCTACAAAACATTACACAGAAAACAAAATATTGACCAACACGAACCACACGACCACTCAAACAACCATCTACAAAACATTACACAGAAAACTAAAGATTGACCAACACGAACCCAACTATCACTCAAACAACCATCTACAAAACACTACACAGAAAACTAAAGATTGACCAACACAAACCCAACTATCACTCAAACAACCATCTACAAAACATTACACAGAAAACAAAACATTGACCAACACGAACCCAACTATCACTCAAACAACCATCTACAAAACACTACACAGAAAACAAAAGATTGACCAACACAAACCCAACTATCACTCAAACAACCATCTACAAAACACTACACAGAAAACTAAAGATTGACCAACACAAAGCCCACTATCACTCAAACAACCATCTACAAAACATTACACAGAAAACTAAAGATTGACCAACACGAACCCAACTATCACTCAAACAACCATCTACAAAACACTACACAGAAAACTAAAGATTGACCAACACGAACCCAACTATCACTCAAACAACCATCTACAAAACACTACACAGAAAACTAAAGATTGACCAACACAAACCCAACTATCACTCAAACAACCATCTACAAAACACTACACAGAAAACTAAAGATTGACCAACACGAACCCAACTATCACTCAAACAACCATCTACAAAACACTACACAGAAAACTAAAGATTGACCAACACAAACCCAACTATCACTCAAACAACCATCTACAAAACATTACACAAAAAACAAAACATTGACCAACACAAACCCAACTATCACTCAAACAACCATCTACAAAACACTACACAGAAAACTAAAGATTGACCAACACAAACCCAACTATCACTCAAACAACCATCTACAAAACATTACACAGAAAACTAAAGATTGACCAACACAAACCCCACTATCACTCAAACAACCATCTACAAAACACTACACAGAAAACTAAAGATTGACCAACACAAACCTCACTGTCACTCAAACAAGCATCTACAAAACACTACACAGAAAACTAAAGATTGACCAACACGAACCCAACTATCACTCAAACAACCATCTACAAAACACTACACAGTAAACAAAAGATTGACCAACACGAACCCAACTATCACTCAAACAACCATCTACAAAACATTACACAGAAAACTAAAGATTGACCAACACAAACCCCACTATCACTCAAACAACCATCTACAAAACATTACACAGAAAACTAAAGATTGACCAACACAAACCCAACTATCACTCAAACAACCATCTACAAAACATTACACAGAAAACAAAACATTGACCAACACGAACCATACGACCACTCAAACAACCATCTACAAAACATTACACAGAAAACTAAAGATTGACCAACACGAACCCAACTATCACTCAAACAACCATCTACAAAACACTACACAGAAAACTAAAGATTGACCAACACAAACCCAACTATCACTCAAACAACCATCTACAAAACATTACACAGAAAGCAAAACATTGACCAACACGAACCCAACTATCACTCAAACAACCATCTACAAAACACTACACAGAAAACAAAAGATTGACCAACACGAACCCAACTATCACTCAAACAACCATCTACAAAACACTACTCAGAAAACTAAAGATTGACCAACACGAACCACACGATCACTCAAACAACCATCTACTAAACATTACACAGAAAACAAAATATTGACCAACACGAACCACACGACCACTCAAACAACCATCTACAAAACATTACACAGAAAACTAAAGATTGACCAACACGAACCCAACTATCACTCAAACAACCATCTACAAAACACTACACAGAAAACTAAAGATTGACCAACACAAACCCAACTATCACTCAAACAACCATCTACAAAACATTACACAGAAAACAAAACATTGACCAACACGAACCCAACTATCACTCAAACAACCATCTACAAAACACTACACAGAAAACAAAAGATTGACCAACACAAACCCAACTATCACTCAAACAACCATCTACAAAACACTACACAGAAAACTAAAGATTGACCAACACAAAGCCCACTATCACTCAAACAACCATCTACAAAACATTACACAGAAAACTAAAGATTGACCAACACGAACCCAACTATCACTCAAACAACCATCTACAAAACACTACACAGAAAACTAAAGATTGACCAACACGAACCCAACTATCACTCAAACAACCATCTACAAAACACTACACAGAAAACTAAAGATTGACCAACACAAACCCAACTATCACTCAAACAACCATCTACAAAACACTACACAGAAAACTAAAGATTGACCAACACGAACCCAACTATCACTCAAACAACCATCTACAAAACACTACACAGAAAACTAAAGATTGACCAACACAAACCCAACTATCACTCAAACAACCATCTACAAAACATTACACAAAAAACAAAACATTGACCAACACAAACCCAACTATCACTCAAACAACCATCTACAAAACACTACACAGAAAACTAAAGATTGACCAACACAAACCCAACTATCACTCAAACAACCATCTACAAAACATTACACAGAAAACTAAAGATTGACCAACACAAACCCCACTATCACTCAAACAACCATCTACAAAACACTACACAGAAAACTAAAGATTGACCAACACAAACCTCACTGTCACTCAAACAAGCATCTACAAAACACTACACAGAAAACTAAAGATTGACCAACACGAACCCAACTATCACTCAAACAACCATCTACAAAACACTACACAGTAAACAAAAGATTTACCAACACGAACCCAACTATCACTCAAACAACCATCTACAAAACATTACACAGAAAACTAAAGATTGACCAACACAAACCCCACTATCACTCAAACAACCATCTACAAAACATTACACAGAAAACTAAAGATTGACCAACACAAACCCAACTATCACTCAAACAACCATCTACAAAACATTACACAGAAAACAAAACATTGACCAACACGAACCATACGACCACTCAAACAACCATCTACAAAACATTACACAGAAAACTAAAGATTGACCAACACGAACCCAACTATCACTCAAACAACCATCTACAAAACACTACACAGAAAACTAAAGATTGACCAACACAAACCCAACTATCACTCAAACAACCATCTACAAAACATTACACAGAAAGCAAAACATTAACCAACACGAACCCAACTATCACTCAAACAACCATCTACAAAACACTACACAGAAAACAAAAGATTGACCAACACAAACCCCACTATCACTCAAACAACCATCTACAAAACATTACACAGAAAACTAAAGATTGACCAACACGAACCACACGATCACTCAAACAACCATCTACAAAACATTACACAGAAAACAAAATATTGACCAACACGAACCACACGACCACTCAAACAACCATCTACAAAACATTACACAGAAAACTAAAGATTGACCAACACGAACCCAACTATCACTCAAACAACCATCTACAAAACACTACACAGAAAACTAAAGATTGACCAACACAAACCCAACTATCACTCAAACAACCATCTACAAAACACTACACAGAAAACTAAAGATTGACCAACACAAAGCCCACTATCACTCAAACAACCATCTACAAAACATTACACAGAAAACTAAAGATTGACCAACACGAACCCAACTATCACTCAAACAACCATCTACAAAACACTACACAGAAAACTAAAGATTGACCAACACAAACCCAACTATCACTCAAACAACCATCTACAAAACACTACACAGAAAACTAAAGATTGACCAACACAAACCCAACTATCACCCAAACAACCATCTACAAAACACTACACAGAAAACTAAAGATTGACCAACACAAACCCAACTATCACTCAAACAACTATCTACAAAACATTACACAAAAAACAAAACATTGACCAACACAAACCCAACTATCACTCAAACAACCATCTACAAAACACTACACAGAAAACTAAAGATTGACCAACACAAACCCAACTATCACTCAAACAACCATCTACAAAACATTACACAGAAAACTAAAGATTGACCAACACAAACCCAACTATCACTCAAACAACCATCTACAAAACACTACACAGAAAACTAAAGATTGACCAACACAAACCCAACTATCACTCAAACAACCATCTACAAAACACTACACAGAAAACTAAAGATTGACCAACACAAACCCCACTATCACTCAAACAACCATCTACAAAACATTACACAGAAAACAAAAGATTGACCAACACAAACCACACGATCACTCAAACAACCATCTACAAAACACTACACAAAAAACAAAAGATTGACCAACACAAACCCAACTATCACTCAAACAACCATCTACAAAACACTACACAGAAAACTAAAGATTGACCAACACGAACCCAACTATCACTCAAACAACAATCTACAAAACACTACACAGAAAACTAAAGATTGACCAACACAAACCCAACTATCCCTCAAACAACCATCTACAAAACACTACACAGAAAACAAAAGATTGACCAACACAAACCCAACTATCACTCAAACAACCATCTGCAAAACACTACACAGAAAACTAAAGATTGACCAACACAAACTCCACTATCACTCAAACAACCATCTACAAAACATTACACAGAAAACAAAAGATTGACCAACACGAACCCAACTATCACTCAAACAACCATCTACAAAACACTACACAGTAAACAAAAGATTGACCAACACGAACCCAACTATCACTCAAACAACCATCTACAAAACACTACACAGAAAACAAAAGATTGACCAACACGAACCCAACTATCACTCAAACAACCATCTACAAAACACTACTCAGAAAACTAAAGATTGACCAACACGAACCACACGATCACTCAAACAACCATCTACAAAACATTACACAGAAAACAAAATATTGACCAACACGAACCACACGACCACTCAAACAACCATCTACAAAACATTACACAGAAAACTAAAGATTGACCAACACGAACCCAACTATCACTCAAACAACCATCTACAAAACACTACACAGAAAACTAAAGATTGACCAACACAAACCCAACTATCACTCAAACAACCATCTACAAAACATTACACAGAAAACAAAACATTGACCAACACGAACCCAACTATCACTCAAACAACCATCTACAAAACACTACACAGAAAACAAAAGATTGACCAACACAAACCCAACTATCACTCAAACAACCATCTACAAAACACTACACAGAAAACTAAAGATTGACCAACACAAAGCCCACTATCACTCAAACAACCATCTACAAAACATTACACAGAAAACTAAAGATTGACCAACACGAACCCAACTATCACTCAAACAACCATCTACAAAACACTACACAGAAAACTAAAGATTGACCAACACGAACCCAACTATCACTCAAACAACCATCTACAAAACACTACACAGAAAACTAAAGATTGACCAACACAAACCCAACTATCACTCAAACAACCATCTACAAAACACTACACAGAAAACTAAAGATTGACCAACACGAACCCAACTATCACTCAAACAACCATCTACAAAACACTACACAGAAAACTAAAGATTGACCAACACAAACCCAACTATCACTCAAACAACCATCTACAAAACATTACACAAAAAACAAAACATTGACCAACACAAACCCAACTATCACTCAAACAACCATCTACAAAACACTACACAGAAAACTAAAGATTGACCAACACAAACCCAACTATCACTCAAACAACCATCTACAAAACATTACACAGAAAACTAAAGATTGACCAACACAAACCCCACTATCACTCAAACAACCATCTACAAAACACTACACAGAAAACTAAAGATTGACCAACACAAACCTCACTGTCACTCAAACAAGCATCTACAAAACACTACACAGAAAACTAAAGATTGACCAACACGAACCCAACTATCACTCAAACAACCATCTACAAAACACTACACAGTAAACAAAAGATTGACCAACACGAACCCAACTATCACTCAAACAACCATCTACAAAACATTACACAGAAAACTAAAGATTGACCAACACAAACCCCACTATCACTCAAACAACCATCTACAAAACATTACACAGAAAACTAAAGATTGACCAACACAAACCCAACTATCACTCAAACAACCATCTACAAAACATTACACAGAAAACAAAACATTGACCAACACGAACCATACGACCACTCAAACAACCATCTACAAAATATTACACAGAAAACTAAAGATTGACCAACACGAACCCAACTATCACTCAAACAACCATCTACAAAACACTACACAGAAAACTAAAGATTGACCAACACAAACCCAACTATCACTCAAACAACCATCTACAAAACATTACACAGAAAGCAAAACATTGACCAACACGAACCCAACTATCACTCAAACAACCATCTACAAAACACTACACAGAAAACAAAAGATTGACCAACACGAACCCAACTATCACTCAAACAACCATCTACAAAACACTACTCAGAAAACTAAAGATTGACCAACACGAACCACACGATCACTCAAACAACCATCTACTAAACATTACACAGAAAACAAAATATTGACCAACACGAACCACACGACCACTCAAACAACCATCTACAAAACATTACACAGAAAACTAAAGATTGACCAACACGAACCCAACTATCACTCAAACAACCATCTACAAAACACTACACAGAAAACTAAAGATTGACCAACACAAACCCAACTATCACTCAAACAACCATCTACAAAACATTACACAGAAAACAAAACATTGACCAACACGAACCCAACTATCACTCAAACAACCATCTACAAAACACTACACAGAAAACAAAAGATTGACCAACACAAACCCAACTATCACTCAAACAACCATCTACAAAACACTACACAGAAAACTAAAGATTGACCAACACAAAGCCCACTATCACTCAAACAACCATCTACAAAACATTACACAGAAAACTAAAGATTGACCAACACGAACCCAACTATCACTCAAACAACCATCTACAAAACACTACACAGAAAACTAAAGATTGACCAACACGAACCCAACTATCACTCAAACAACCATCTACAAAACACTACACAGAAAACTAAAGATTGACCAACACAAACCCAACTATCACTCAAACAACCATCTACAAAACACTACACAGAAAACTAAAGATTGACCAACACGAACCCAACTATCACTCAAACAACCATCTACAAAACACTACACAGAAAACTAAAGATTGACCAACACAAACCCAACTATCACTCAAACAACCATCTACAAAACATTACACAAAAAACTAAAGATTGACCAACACGAACCCAACTATCACTCAAACAACCATCTACAAAACACTACACAGAAAACTAAAGATTGACCAACACAAACCCAACTATCACTCAAACAACCATCTACAAAACATTACACAGAAAGCAAAACATTGACCAACACGAACCCAACTATCACTCAAACAACCATCTACAAAACACTACACAGAAAACAAAAGATTGACCAACACAAACCCCACTATCACTCAAACAACCATCTACAAAACATTACACAGAAAACTAAAGATTGACCAACACGAACCACACGATCACTCAAACAACCATCTACAAAACATTACACAGAAAACAAAATATTGACCAACACGAACCACACGACCACTCAAACAACCATCTACAAAACATTACACAGAAAACTAAAGATTGACCAACACGAACCCAACTATCACTCAAACAACCATCTACAAAACACTACACAGAAAACTAAAGATTGACCAACACAAACCCAACTATCACTCAAACAACCATCTACAAAACACTACACAGAAAACTAAAGATTGACCAACACAAAGCCCACTATCACTCAAACAACCATCTACAAAACATTACACAGAAAACTAAAGATTGACCAACACGAACCCAACTATCACTCAAACAACCATCTACAAAACACTACACAGAAAACTAAAGATTGACCAACACAAACCCAACTATCACTCAAACAACCATCTACAAAACACTACACAGAAAACTAAAGATTGACCAACACAAACCCAACTATCACCCAAACAACCATCTACAAAACACTACACAGAAAACTAAAGATTGACCAACACAAACCCAACTATCACTCAAACAACTATCTACAAAACATTACACAAAAAACAAAACATTGACCAACACAAACCCAACTATCACTCAAACAACCATCTACAAAACACTACACAGAAAACTAAAGATTGACCAACACAAACCCAACTATCACTCAAACAACCATCTACAAAACATTACACAGAAAACTAAAGATTGACCAACACAAACCCAACTATCACTCAAACAACCATCTACAAAACACTACACAGAAAACTAAAGATTGACCAACACAAACCCAACTATCACTCAAACAACCATCTACAAAACACTACACAGAAAACTAAAGATTGACCAACACAAACCCCACTATCACTCAAACAACCATCTACAAAACATTACACAGAAAACAAAAGATTGACCAACACAAACCACACGATCACTCAAACAACCATCTACAAAACACTACACAAAAAACAAAAGATTGACCAACACAAACCCAACTATCACTCAAACAACCATCTACAAAACACTACACAGAAAACTAAAGATTGACCAACACGAACCCAACTATCACTCAAACAACAATCTACAAAACACTACACAGAAAACTAAAGATTGACCAACACAAACCCAACTATCCCTCAAACAACCATCTACAAAACACTACACAGAAAACAAAAGATTGACCAACACAAACCCAACTATCACTCAAACAACCATCTGCAAAACACTACACAGAAAACTAAAGATTGACCAACACAAACTCCACTATCACTCAAACAACCATCTACAAAACATTACACAGAAAACAAAAGATTGACCAACACGAACCCAACTATCACTCAAACAACCATCTACAAAACACTACACAGTAAACAAAAGATTGACCAACACGAACCCAACTATCACTCAAACAACCATCTACAAAACACTACACAGAAAACAAAAGATTGACCAACACGAACCCAACTATCACTCAAACAACCATCTACAAAACACTACTCAGAAAACTAAAGATTGACCAACACGAACCACACGATCACTCAAACAACCATCTACAAAACATTACACAGAAAACAAAATATTGACCAACACGAACCACACGACCACTCAAACAACCATCTACAAAACATTACACAGAAAACTAAAGATTGACCAACACGAACCCAACTATCACTCAAACAACCATCTACAAAACACTACACAGAAAACTAAAGATTGACCAACACAAACCCAACTATCACTCAAACAACCATCTACAAAACATTACACAGAAAACAAAACATTGACCAACACGAACCCAACTATCACTCAAACAACCATCTACAAAACACTACACAGAAAACAAAAGATTGACCAACACAAACCCAACTATCACTCAAACAACCATCTACAAAACACTACACAGAAAACTAAAGATTGACCAACACAAAGCCCACTATCACTCAAACAACCATCTACAAAACATTACACAGAAAACTAAAGATTGACCAACACGAACCCAACTATCACTCAAACAACCATCTACAAAACACTACACAGAAAACTAAAGATTGACCAACACGAACCCAACTATCACTCAAACAACCATCTACAAAACACTACACAGAAAACTAAAGATTGACCAACACAAACCCAACTATCACTCAAACAACCATCTACAAAACACTACACAGAAAACTAAAGATTGACCAACACGAACCCAACTATCACTCAAACAACCATCTACAAAACACTACACAGAAAACTAAAGATTGACCAACACAAACCCAACTATCACTCAAACAACCATCTACAAAACATTACACAAAAAACAAAACATTGACCAACACAAACCCAACTATCACTCAAACAACCATCTACAAAACACTACACAGAAAACTAAAGATTGACCAACACAAACCCAACTATCACTCAAACAACCATCTACAAAACATTACACAGAAAACTAAAGATTGACCAACACAAACCCCACTATCACTCAAACAACCATCTACAAAACACTACACAGAAAACTAAAGATTGACCAACACAAACCTCACTGTCACTCAAACAAGCATCTACAAAACACTACACAGAAAACTAAAGATTGACCAACACGAACCCAACTATCACTCAAACAACCATCTACAAAACACTACACAGTAAACAAAAGATTGACCAACACGAACCCAACTATCACTCAAACAACCATCTACAAAACATTACACAGAAAACTAAAGATTGACCAACACAAACCCCACTATCACTCAAACAACCATCTACAAAACATTACACAGAAAACTAAAGATTGACCAACACAAACCCAACTATCACTCAAACAACCATCTACAAAACATTACACAGAAAACAAAACATTGACCAACACGAACCATACGACCACTCAAACAACCATCTACAAAACATTACACAGAAAACTAAAGATTGACCAACACGAACCCAACTATCACTCAAACAACCATCTACAAAACACTACACAGAAAACTAAAGATTGACCAACACAAACCCAACTATCACTCAAACAACCATCTACAAAACATTACACAGAAAGCAAAACATTGACCAACACGAACCCAACTATCACTCAAACAACCATCTACAAAACACTACACAGAAAACAAAAGATTGACCAACACGAACCCAACTATCACTCAAACAACCATCTACAAAACACTACTCAGAAAACTAAAGATTGACCAACACGAACCACACGATCACTCAAACAACCATCTACTAAACATTACACAGAAAACAAAATATTGACCAACACGAACCACACGACCACTCAAACAACCATCTACAAAACATTACACAGAAAACTAAAGATTGACCAACACGAACCCAACTATCACTCAAACAACCATCTACAAAACACTACACAGAAAACTAAAGATTGACCAACACAAACCCAACTATCACTCAAACAACCATCTACAAAACATTACACAGAAAACAAAACATTGACCAACACGAACCCAACTATCACTCAAACAACCATCTACAAAACACTACACAGAAAACAAAAGATTGACCAACACAAACCCAACTATCACTCAAACAACCATCTACAAAACACTACACAGAAAACTAAAGATTGACCAACACAAAGCCCACTATCACTCAAACAACCATCTACAAAACATTACACAGAAAACTAAAGATTGACCAACACGAACCCAACTATCACTCAAACAACCATCTACAAAACACTACACAGAAAACTAAAGATTGACCAACACGAACCCAACTATCACTCAAACAACCATCTACAAAACACTACACAGAAAACTAAAGATTGACCAACACAAACCCAACTATCACTCAAACAACCATCTACAAAACACTACACAGAAAACTAAAGATTGACCAACACGAACCCAACTATCACTCAAACAACCATCTACAAAACACTACACAGAAAACTAAAGATTGACCAACACAAACCCAACTATCACTCAAACAACCATCTACAAAACATTACACAAAAAACAAAACATTGACCAACACAAACCCAACTATCACTCAAACAACCATCTACAAAACACTACACAGAAAACTAAAGATTGACCAACACAAACCCAACTATCACTCAAACAACCATCTACAAAACATTACACAGAAAACTAAAGATTGACCAACACAAACCCCACTATCACTCAAACAACCATCTACAAAACACTACACAGAAAACTAAAGATTGACCAACACAAACCTCACTGTCACTCAAACAAGCATCTACAAAACACTACACAGAAAACTAAAGATTGACCAACACGAACCCAACTATCACTCAAACAACCATCTACAAAACACTACACAGTAAACAAAAGATTTACCAACACGAACCCAACTATCACTCAAACAACCATCTACAAAACATTACACAGAAAACTAAAGATTGACCAACACAAACCCCACTATCACTCAAACAACCATCTACAAAACATTACACAGAAAACTAAAGATTGACCAACACAAACCCAACTATCACTCAAACAACCATCTACAAAACATTACACAGAAAACAAAACATTGACCAACACGAACCATACGACCACTCAAACAACCATCTACAAAACATTACACAGAAAACTAAAGATTGACCAACACGAACCCAACTATCACTCAAACAACCATCTACAAAACACTACACAGAAAACTAAAGATTGACCAACACAAACCCAACTATCACTCAAACAACCATCTACAAAACATTACACAGAAAGCAAAACATTGACCAACACGAACCCAACTATCACTCAAACAACCATCTACAAAACACTACACAGAAAACAAAAGATTGACCAACACAAACCCCACTATCACTCAAACAACCATCTACAAAACATTACACAGAAAACTAAAGATTGACCAACACGAACCACACGATCACTCAAACAACCATCTACAAAACATTACACAGAAAACAAAATATTGACCAACACGAACCACACGACCACTCAAACAACCATCTACAAAACATTACACAGAAAACTAAAGATTGACCAACACGAACCCAACTATCACTCAAACAACCATCTACAAAACACTACACAGAAAACTAAAGATTGACCAACACAAACCCAACTATCACTCAAACAACCATCTACAAAACACTACACAGAAAACTAAAGATTGACCAACACAAAGCCCACTATCACTCAAACAACCATCTACAAAACATTACACAGAAAACTAAAGATTGACCAACACGAACCCAACTATCACTCAAACAACCATCTACAAAACACTACACAGAAAACTAAAGATTGACCAACACAAACCCAACTATCACTCAAACAACCATCTACAAAACACTACACAGAAAACTAAAGATTGACCAACACAAACCCAACTATCACCCAAACAACCATCTACAAAACACTACACAGAAAACTAAAGATTGACCAACACAAACCCAACTATCACTCAAACAACTATCTACAAAACATTACACAAAAAACAAAACATTGACCAACACAAACCCAACTATCACTCAAACAACCATCTACAAAACACTACACAGAAAACTAAAGATTGACCAACACAAACCCAACTATCACTCAAACAACCATCTACAAAACATTACACAGAAAACTAAAGATTGACCAACACAAACCCAACTATCACTCAAACAACCATCTACAAAACACTACACAGAAAACTAAAGATTGACCAACACAAACCCCACTGTCACTCAAACAACCATCTACAAAACACTACACAGAAAACTAAAGATTGACCAACACGAACCCAACTATCATTCAAACAACCATCTACAAAACACTACACAGTAAACAAAAGATTGACCAACACGAACCCAACTATCACTCAAACAACCATCTACAAAACATTACACAGAAAACTAAAGATTGACCAACACAAACCCCACTATCACTCAAACAACCATCTACAAAACATTACACAGAAAACTAAAGATTGACCAACACAAACCCAACTATCACTCAAACAACCATCTACAAAACATTACACAGAAAACAAAACATTGACCAACACGAACCCAACTATCACTCAAACAACCATCTACAAAACACCACACAGAAAACAAAAGATTGACCAACACGAACCCAACTATCACTCTAACAACCATCTACAAAACACTACACAGAAAACTAAAGATTGACCAACACAAACCCAACTATCACTCAAACAACCATCTACAAAACACTACACAGAAAACTAAAGATTGACCAACACGAACCCAACTATCACTCAAACAACCATCTACAAAACACTACACAGAAAACTAAAGATTGACCAACACGAACCCAACTATCACTCAAACAACCATCTACAAAACACTACACAGAAAACAAAAGATTGACCAACACGAACCCAACTATCACTCAAACAACCATCTACAAAACACTACACAGAAAACAAAAGATTGACCAACACGAACCCAACTATCACTCAAACAACCATCTACAAAACAGTACACAGAAAACTAAAGATTGACCAACACGAACCCAACTATCACTCAAACAACCATCTACAAAACACTACACAAAACACAAAAGATTGACCAACACAAACCCAACTATCACTCAAACAACCATCTACAAAACATTACACAGAAAACAAAACATTGACCAACAGAAACCCAACTATCACTCAAACAACCATCTACAAAACACTACACAGAAAACAAAAGATTGACCAACACGAACCCAACTATCACTCAAACAACCATCTACAAAACACTACACAGAAAACTAAAGATTGACCAACACGAACCCAACTATCACTCAAACAACCATCTACAAAACACTACACAGAAAACTAAAGATTGACCAACACGAACCCAACTATCACTCAAACAACCATCTACAAAACACTACACAGTAAACAAAAGATTGACCAACACGAACCCAACTATCACTCAAACAACCATCTACAAAACATTACACAGAAAACTAAAGATTGACCAACACAAACCCCACTATCACTCAAACAACCATCTACAAACCACTACACAGAAAACTAAAGATTGACCAACACAAACCCCACTATCACTCAAACAACCATCTACAAACCACTACACAGAAAATTAAAGATTGACCAACACGAACCCAACTATCAATCAAACAACCATCTACAAAACACTACACAGAAAACTAACGATTGACCAACACGAACCCAACTATCACTCAAACAACCATCTACAAAACACTACACAGAAAACTAAAGATTGACCAACACAAACCCAACTATCACTCAAACAACCATCTACAAAACACTACACAGAAAACTAAAGATTGACCAACACAAACCCAACTATCACTCAAGCAACCATCTACAAAACATTACATAGAAAACAAAAGATTGACCAACACGAACCCAACTATCACTCAAACAACCATCTACAAAACATTACACAGAAAACAAAACAATGACCAACACAAACCACACGATCACTCAAACAACCATCTACAAAACACTACACAGAAAACTAAAGATTGACCAACACGAACCCAACTATCACTCAAACAACCATCTACAAAACACTACACAGAAAACAAAAGATTGACCAACACGAACCCAACTATCACTCAAACAACCATCTACAAAACATTACATAGAAAACAAAAGATTGACCAACACGAACCCAACTCACTCAAACAACCATCTACAAAACATTACACAGAAAACAAAACAATGACCAACACAAACCACACGATCACTCAAACAACCATCTACAAAACACTACACAGAAAACTAAAGATTGACCAACACGAACCCAACTATCACTCAAACAACCATCTACAAAACACTACACAGAAAAAAAAAGATTGACCAACACGAACCCAACTATCACTCAAACAACCATCTACAAAACACTACACAGAAAACAAAAGATTGACCAACACGAACCCAACTATCACTCAAACAACCATCTACAAAACACTACACAGAAAACTAAAGATTGACCAACACGAACCCAACTATCACTCAAACAACCATATACAAAACATTACACAGAAAACAACAGATTGACCAACACGAACCCAACTATCACTCAAACAACCATCTACAAAACATTACACAGAAAACAAAAGATTGACCAACACGAACCACACGATCACTCAAACAACCATCTACAAAACACTACACAGAAAACAAAAGATTGACCAACACGAAACCAACTATCACTCAAACAACCATCTACAAAACACTACACAGAAAACAAAAGATTGACCAACACGAACCCAACTATCACTCAAACAACCATCTACAAAACATTACACAGAAAACAAAAGATTGACCAACACAAACCACAGGATCACTCAAACAACCATCTACAAAACACTACACAGAAAACTAAAGATTGACCAACACGAACCCAACTATCACTCAAACAACCATCTACAAAACACTACACAGAAAACAAAAGATTGACCAACACGAACCCAACTATCACTCAAACAACCATCTACAAAACACTACACAGAAAACAAAAGATTGACCAACACGAACCCAACTATCACTCAAACAACCATCTACAAAACACTACACAGAAAACTAAAGATTGACCAACACAAACCCAACTATCCCTCAAACAACCATCTACAAAACACTACACAGAAAACAAAAGATTGACCAACACAAACCCAACTATCACTCAAACAACCATCTACAAAACACTACACAGAAAACTAAAGATTGACCAACACAAACTCCACTATCACTCAAACAACCATCTACAAAACATTACACAGAAAACAAAAGATTGACCAACACGAACCCAACTCACTCAAACAACCATCTATAAAACACTACATAGAAAACTAAAGATTGACCAACACGAACCCAACTATCACTCAAACAACCATCTACAAAACATTACATAGAAAACAAAAGATTGACCAACACGAACCCAACTCACTCAAACAACCATCTACAAAACATTACACAGAAAACAAAACAATGACCAACACAAACCACACGATCACTCAAACAACCATCTACAAAACACTACACAGAAAACAAAAGATTGACCAACACGAACCCAACTATCACTCAAACAACCATCTACAAAACATTACACAGAAAACAAAAGATTGACCAACACAAACCACAGGATCACTCAAACAACCATCTACAAAACACTACACAGAAAACTAAAGATTGACCAACACGAACCCAACTATCACTCAAACAACCATCTACAAAACATTACACAGAAAACAAAAGATTGACCAACACGAACCCAACTCACTCAAACAACCATCTATAAAACACTACACAGAAAACTAAAGATTGACCAACACGAACCCAACTATCACTCAAACAACCATCTACAAAACATTACATAGAAAACAAAAGATTGACCAACACGAACCCAACTCACTCAAACAACCATCTACAAAACATTACACAGAAAACAAAACAATGACCAACACAAACCACACGATCACTCAAACAACCATCTACAAAACACTACACAGAAAACTAAAGATTGACCAACACAAACCCAACTATCACTCAAACAACCATCTACAAAACACTACACAGAAAACTAAAGATTGACCAACACGAACCCAACTATCACTCAAACAACCATCTACAAAACACTACACAGAAAACTAAAGATTGACCAACACAAACCCAACTATCACTCAAACAACCATCTACAAAACATTACACAAAAAACAAAACATTGACCAACACAAACCCAACTATCACTCAAACAACCATCTACAAAACACTACACAGAAAACTAAAGATTGACCAACACAAACCCAACTATCACTCAAACAACCATCTACAAAACATTACACAGAAAACTAAAGATTGACCAACACAAACCCCACTATCACTCAAACAACCATCTACAAAACACTACAAAGAAAACTAAAGATTGACCAACACAAACCCCACTATCACTCAAACAACCATCTACAAAACACTACACAGAAAACTAAAGATTGACCAACACGAACCCAACTATCACTCAAACAACCATCTACAAAACACTACACAGTAAACAAAAGATTGACCAACACGAACCCAACTATCACTCAAACAACCATCTACAAAACATTACACAGAAAACTAAAGATTGACCAACACAAACCCCACTATCACTCAAACAACCATCTACAAAACATTACACAGAAAACTAAAGATTGACCAACACAAACCCAACTATCACTCAAACAACCATCTACAAAACATTACACAGAAAACAAAACATTGACCAACACGAACCCAACTATCACTCAAACAACCATCTACAAAACACCACACAGAAAACTAAAGATTGACCAACATGAACCCAACTATCACTCAAACAACCATCTACAAAACACTACACAGAAAACTAAAGATTGACCAACACGAACCCAACTATCACTCAAACAACCATCTACAAAACACTACACAGAAAACAAAAGATTGACCAACACGAACCCAACTATCACTCAAACAACCATCTACAAAACAGTACACAGAAAACTAAAGATTGACCAACACGAACCCAACTATCACTCAAACAACCATCTACAAAACACTACACAAAAAACAAAAGATTGACCAACACAAACCCAACTATCACTCAAACAACCATCTACAAAACATTACACAGAAAACAAAACATTGACCAACACAAACCCAACTATCACTCAAACAACCATCTACAAAACACTACACAGAAAACAAAAGATTGACCAACACGAACCCAACTATCACTCAAACAACCATCTACAAAACACTACACAGAAAACTAAAGATTGACCAACACGAACCCAACTATCACTCAAACAACCATCTACAAAACACTACACAGAAAACTAAAGATTGACCAACACGAACCCAACTTTCACTCAAACAACCATCTACAATACACTACACAGTAAACAAAAGATTGACCAACACGAACCCAACTATCACTCAAACAACCATCTACAAAACATTACACAGAAAACTAAAGATTGACCAACACAAACCCCACTATCACTCAAACAACCATCTACAAACCACTACACAGAAAACTAAAGATTGACCAACACGAACCCAACTATCACTCAAACAACCATCTACAAAACATTACACAGAAAACTAAAGATTGACCAACACGAACCCAACTATCACTCAAACAACCATCTACAAACCACTACACAGAAAACTAAAGATTGACCAACACAAACCCCACCATCACTCAAACAACCATCTACAAACCACTACACAGAAAATTAAAGATTGACCAACACGAACCCAACTATCACTCAAACAACCATCTACAAAACACTACACAGAAAACTAAAGATTGACCAACACAAACCCAACTATCACTCAAACAACCATCTACAAAACACTACACAGAAAACTAAAGATTGACCAACACGAACCCAACTATCACTCAAACAACCATCTACAAAACACTACACAGAAAACTAAAGATTGACCAACACAAACCCAACTATCACTCAAACAACCATCTACAAAACATTACACAAAAAACAAAACATTGACCAACACAAACCCAACTATCACTCAAACAACCATCTACAAAACACTACACAGAAAACTAAAGATTGACCAACACAAACCCAACTATCACTCAAACAACCATCTACAAAACATTACACAGAAAACTAAAGATTGACCAACACAAATCCCACTATCACTCAAACAACCACCTACAAAACACTACAAAGAAAACTAAAGATTGACCAACACAAACCCCACTATCACTCAAACAACCATCTACAAAACACTACACAGTAAACAAAAGATTGACCAACACGAACCCAACTATCACTCAAACAACCATCTACAAAACATTACACAGAAAACTAAAGATTGACCAACACAAACCCCACTATCACTCAAACAACCATCTACAAAACATTACACAGAAAACTAAAGATTGACCAACACAAACCCAACTATCACTCAAACAACCATCTACAAAACACTACACAGAAAACAAAACATTGACCAACACGAACCCAACTATCACTCAAACAACCATCTACAAAACACCACACAGAAAACTAAAGATTGACCAACATGAACCCAACTATCACTCAAACAACCATCTACAAAACACTACACAGAAAACTAAAGATTGACCAACACGAACCCAACTATCACTCAAACAACCATCTACAAAACACTACACAGAAAACAAAAGATTGACCAACACGAACCCAACTATCACTCAAACAACCATCTAGAAAACAGTACACAGAAAACTAAAGATTGACCAACACGAACCCAACTATCACTCAAACAACCATCTACAAAACACTACACAAAAAACAAAAGATTGACCAACACAAACCCAACTATCACTCAAACAACCATCTACAAAACATTACACAGAAAACAAAACATTGACCAACACAAACCCAACTATCACTCAAACAACCATCTACAAAACACTACACAGAAAACAAAAGATTGACCAACACGAACCCAACTATCACTCAAACAACCATCTACAAAACACTACACAGAAAACTAAAGATTGACCAACACGAACCCAACTATCACTCAAACAACCATCTACAAAACACTACACAGAAAACTAAAGATTGACCAACACGAAACCAACTTTCACTCAAACAACCATCTACAAAACACTACACAGAAAACTAAAGATTGACCAACACAAACCCCACTATCACTCAAACAACCATCTACAAACCACTACACAGAAAACTAAAGATTGACCAACACGAACCCAACTATCACTCAAACAACCATCTACAAAACATTACACAGAAAACTAAAGATTGACCAACACGAACCCAACTATCACTCAAACAACCATCTACAAACCACTACACAGAAAACTAAAGATTGACCAACACAAACCCCACTATCACTCAAACAACCATCTACAAACCACTACACAGAAAATTAAAGATTGACCAACACGAACCCAACTATCACTCAAACAACCATCTACAAAACACTACACAGAAAACTAAAGATTGACCAACACGAACCCAACTATCACTCAAACAACCATCTACAAAACACTACACAGAAAACTAAAGATTGACCAACACAAACCCAACTATCACTCAAACAACCATCTACAAAACACTACACAGAAAACTAAAGATTGACCAACACAAACCCAACTATCACTCAAACAACCATCTACAAAACATTACATAGAAAACAAAAGATTGACCAACACGAACCCAACTATCACTCAAACAACCATCTACAAAACATTACACAGAAAACAAAACAATGACCAACACAAACCACACGATCACTCAAACAACCATCTACAAAACACTACACAGAAAACTAAAGATTGACCAACACGAACCCAACTATCACTCAAACAACCATCTACAAAACACTACACAGAAAACAAAAGATTGACCAACACGAACCCAACTATCACTCAAACAACCATCTACAAAACACTACACAGAAAACAAAAGATTGACCAACACGAACCCAACTATCACTCAAACAACCATCTACAAAACATTACACAGAAAACAAAAGATTGACCAACACAAACCACAGGATCACTCAAACAACCATCTACAAAACACTACACAGAAAACTAAAGATTGACCAACACGAACCCAACTATCACTCAAACAACCATCTACAAAACATTACACAGAAAACAAAAGATTGACCAACACGAACCCAACTCACTCAAACAACCATCTATAAAGCACTACACAGAAAACTAAAGATTGACCAACACGAACCCAACTATCACTCAAACAACCATCTACAAAACATTTCATAGAAAACAAAAGATTGACCAACACGAACCCAACTCACTCAAACAACCATCTACAAAACATTACACAGAAAACAAAACAATGACCAACACAAACCACACGATCACTCAAACAACCATCTACAAAACACTACACAGAAAACTAAAGATTGACCAACACGAACCCAACTATCACTCAAACAACCATCTACAAAACATTACACAGAAAACAATACAATGACCAACACAAACCACACGATCACTCAAACAACCATCTACAAAACACTACACAGAAAATTAAAGATTGACCAACACGAACCCAACTATCACTCAAACAACCATCTACAAACACTACACAGAAAACAAAAGATTGACCAACACGAACCCAACTATCACTCAAACAACCATCTACAAAACACTACACAGAAAACAAAAGATTGACCAACACGAACCCAACTATCACTCAAACAACCATCTACAAAACATTACACAGAAAACAAAAGATTGACCAACACAAACCACAGGATTACTCAAACAACCATCTACAAAACACTACACAGAAAACTAAAGATTGACCAACACGAACCCAAATATCACTCAAACAACCATCTACAAAACACTACACAGAAAACAAAAGATTGACCAACACGAACCCAACTATCACTCAAACAACCATCTACAAAACACTACACAGAAAACAAAAGATTGACCAACACGAACCCAACTATCACTCAAACAACCATCTACAAAACATTACACAGAAAACAAAAGATTGACCAACACAAACCACAGGATCACTCAAACAACCATCTACAAAACACTACACAGAAAACTAAAGATTGACCAACACGAACTCAACTATCACTCAAACAACCATCTACAAAACACTACACAGAAAACAAAAGATTGACCAACACTAACCCAACTATCACTCAAACAACCATCTACAAAACACTACACAGAAAACAAAAGATTGACCAACACGAACCCAACTATCACTCAAACAACCATCTACAAAACATTACACAGAAAACAAAAGATTGACCAACACAAACCACAGGATCACTCAAGCAACCATCTACAAAACACTACACAGAAAACTAAAGATTGACCAACACGAACCCAACTATCCCTCAAACAACCATCTACAAAACATTACACAGAAAACAAAAGATTGACCAACACAAACCCAACTCACTCAAACAACCATCTACAAAACACTACACAGAAAACTAAAGATTGACCAACACGAACCCAACTATCACTCAAACAACCATCTACAAAACACTACACATAAAACTAAAGATTGACCAACACAAACCCATCTATCACTCAAACAACCATCTACAAAACATTACACATAAAACTAAAGATTGACCAACACGAACCCAACTATCACTCAAACAACCATCTACAAAACATTACACAGAAAACAAAAGATTGACCAACACGAACCACACGATCACTCAAACAACCATCTACATGACACTACACAGAAAACAAAAGATTGACCAACACGAACCCAACTATCACTCAAACAACCATCTACAAAACACTACACAGAAAACAAAAGATTGACCAACACGAACCCAACTATCACTCAAACAACCATCTACAAAACATTACACAGAAAACAAAAGATTGACCAACACAAACCACAGGATCACTCAAACAACCATCTACAAAACACTACACAGAAAACTAAAGATTGACCAACACGAACCCAACTATCACTCAAACAACCATCTACAAAACACTACACAGAAAACTAAAGATTGACCAACACGAACCCAACTATCACTCAAACAACCATCTACAAAACACTACACAGAAAACAAAAGATTGACCAACACGAACCCAACTATCACTCAAACAACCATCTACAAAACATTACACAGAAAACAAAAGATTGACCAACACAAACCACAGGATCACTCAAACAACCATCTACAAAACACTACACAGAAAACTAAAGATTGACCAACACGAACCCAACTATCACTCAAACAACCATCTACAAAACATTACACAGAAAACAAAAGATTGACCAACACAAACCCAACTCACTCAAACAACCATCTACAAAACACTACACAGAAAACTAAAGATTGACCAACACGAACCCAACTATCACTCAAACAACCATCTACAAAACACTACACATAAAACTAAAGATTGACCAACACAAACCCATCTATCACTCAAACAACCATCTACAAAACATTACACATAAAACTAAAGATTGACCAACACGAACCCAACTATCACTCAAACAACCATCTACAAAACACTACACAGAAAACTAAAGATTGACCAACACAAACCCCACTATCCCTCAAACAACCATCTACAAAACACTACACAGAAAACTAAAGATTGACCAACACAAACCCCACTATCCCTCAAACAACCATCTACAAAACATTACACAGAAAACAAAACAATGACCAACACAAACCACACGATCACTCAAACAACCATCTACAAAACACTACACAGAAAACTAAAGATTGACCAACACGAACCCAACTATCACTCAAACAACCATCTACAAAACATTACACAGAAAACAATACAATGACCAACACAAACCACACGATCACTCAAACAACCATCTACAAAACACTACACAGAAAACTAAAGATTGACCAACACGAACCCAACTATCACTCAAACAACCATCTACAAAACACTACACAGAAAACAAAAGATTGACCAACACGAACCCAACTATCACTCAAACAACCATCTACAAAACACTACACAGAAAACAAAAGATTGACCAACACAAACCCAACTATCATTCAAACAACCATCTACAAAACACTACACAGAAAACAAAAGATTGACCAACACGAACCCAACTATCACTCAAACAACCATCTACAAAACATTACACAGAAAACAAAAGATTGAACAACACAAACCACAGGATCACTCAAACAACCATCTACAAAACACTACACAGAAAACTAAAGATTGACCAACACGAACCCAAATATCACTCAAACAACCATCTACAAAACATTACACAGAAAACAAAAGATTGACCAACACGAATCCAACTATCACTCAAACAACCATCTACAAAACACTACACAGAAAACAAAAGATTGACCAACACGAACCCAACTATCACTCAAACAACCATCTACAAAACATTACACAGAAAACAAAAGATTGACCAACACAAACCACAGGATCACTCAAACAACCATCTACAAAACACTACACAGAAAACTAAAGATTGACCAACACGAACCCAACTATCACTCAAACAACCATCTACAAAACACTACACAGAAAACAAAAGATTGACCAACACGAACCCAACTATCACTCAAACAACCATCTACAAAACACTACACAGAAAACAAAAGTTTGACCAACACGAACCCAACTATCACTCAAACAACCATCTACAAAACATTACACAGAAAACAAAAGATTGACCAACACAAACCACAGGATCACTCAAACAACCATCTACAAAACACTACACAGAAAACTAAAGATTGACCAACACGAACCCTACTATCACTCAAACAACCATCTACAAAACATTACACAGAAAACAAAAGATTGACCAACACAAACCCAACTCACTCAAACAACCATCTACAAAACACTACACAGAAAACTAAAGATTGACCAACACGAACCCAACTATCACTCAAACAACCATCTACAAAACACTACACATAAAACTAAAGATTGACCAACACAAACCCATCTATCACTCAAACAACCATCTACAAAACATTACACATAAAACTAAAGATTGACCAACACGAACCCAACTATCACTCAAACAACCATCTACAAAACATTACACAGAAAACAAAAGATTGACCAACACGAACCACACGATCACTCAAACAACCATCTACAAAACACTACACAGAAAACAAAACATTGACCAACACGAACCCAACTATCACTCAAACAACCATCTACAAAACACTACACAGAAAACTAAAGATTGACCAACACGAACCCAACTATCACTCAAACAACCATCTACAAAACACTACACAGAAAACTAAAGATTGACCAACACAAACCCCACTATCACTCAAACAACCATCTACAAAACACTATAAAGAAAACAAAAGATTGACCAACACAAACCCCACTATCACTCAAACAACCATCTACAAAACACTACACAGAAAACAAAAGATTGACCAACACAAACCCAACTATCACTCAAACAACCATCTACAAAACGTTACACAGAAAACAAAAGATTGACCAACACGAACCCAACTATCACTCAAACAACCATCTACAAAACATTACACAGAAAACAAAACAATGACCAACACAAACCCAACTATCACTCAAACAGCCATCTACAAAACACTACACAGTAAACAAAAGATTGACCAACACGAACCCAACTATCACTCAAACAACTATCTACAAAACACTACACAGAAAACTAAAGATTGACCAACACAAACCCAACTATCACTCAAACAACCATCTACAAAACATTACACAGAAAACAAAAGATTGACCAACACGAACCCAACTATCACTCAAACAACCATCTACAAAACACTACACAGAAAACAAAAGATTGACCAACACAAACCCAACTATCACTCAAACAATCATCTACAAAACGTTACACAGAAAACAAAAGATTGACCAACACGAACCCAACTATCACTCAAACAACCATCTACAAAACATTACACAGAAAACAAAAGATTGACCAACACAAACCCAACTATCACTCAAACAACCATCTACAAAACACTACACAGAAAACTAAAGATTGACCAACACGAACCCAACTATCACTCAAACAACCATCTACAAAACACTACACAGAAAACTAAAGATTGACCAACACAAACCCCACTATCACTCAAACAACCATCTACAAAGCACAAAACAGTAAACAAAAGATTGACCAACACGAACCCAACTATCACTCAAACAACCATCTACAAAACATTACACAGAAAACTAAAGATTGACCAACACAAACCCCACTATCACTCAAACAACCATCTACAAAACACTACACAGAAAACTAAAGATTGACCAACACAAACCCAACTATCACTCAAACAACCATCTACAAAACACTACACACAAAACAAAACATTGACCAACACACACCACACGATCACTCAAACAACCATATACAAAACATTACATAGAAAACAAAAGATTGACCAACACGAACCCAACTATCACTCAAACAACCATCTACAAAACATTACACAGAAAACTAAAGATTGACCAACACGAACCCCACTATCACTCAAACAACCATCTACAAAACACTACACAGAAAACAAAAGATTGACCAACACGAACCCAACTATCACTCAAACAACCATCTACAAAACATTACACAGAAAACTAAAGATTGACCAACACAAACCCCACTATCACTCAAACAACCATCTACAAAACACTACACAGAAAACTAAAGATTGACCAACACGAACCCAACTATCACTCAAACAACCATCTACAAAACATTACACAGAAAATAAAAGATTGACCAACACAAACCACACGATCACTCAAACAACCATCTACAAAACACTACACAGAAAACTAAAGATTGACCAACACGAACCCAACTATCACTCAAACAACCATCTACAAAACACTACACAGTAAACAAAAGATTGACCAACACGAACCCAACTATCACTCAAACAACCATCTACAAAACACTACACAGAAAACAAAAGATTGACCAACACGAACCCAACTATCACTCAAACAATCATCTACAAAACAGTACACAGAAAACTAAAGATTGACCAACACGAACCCAACTATCACTCAAACAACCATCTACAAAACACTACACAAATAACAAAAGATTGACCAACACAAACCCAACTATCACTCAAACAACCATCTACAAAACATTACACAGAAAACAAAACATTGACCAACACAAACCCAACTATCACTCAAACAACCATCTACAAAACACTACACAGAAAACAAAAGATTGACCAACACGAACCCAACTATCACTCAAACAACCATCTACAAAACACTACACAGAAATCTAAAGATTGACCAACACGAACCCAACTATCACTCAAACAACCATCTACAAAACACTACACAGAAAACTAAAGATTGACCAACACGAACCCAACTTTCACTCAAACAACCATCTACAAAACACTACACAGTAAACTAAAGATTGACCAACACGAACCCAACTATCACTCAAACAACCATCTACAAAACACTACACAGAAAACAAAACATTGACCAACACAAACCACACGATCACTCAAACAACCATCTACCAAACACTACACAGAAAACTAAAGATTGACCAACACGAACCCAACTATCACTCAAACAACAATCTACAAAACATTTCACAGAAAACTAAAGATTGACCAACACAAACCCAACTATCACTCACACAACCATCTACAAAACACTACACAGAAAACTAAAGATTGACCAACACGAACCCAACTATCACTCAAACAACCATCTACAAAACATTACATAGAAAACGAAAGATTGATCAACACGAACCCAACTATCACTCAAACAACCATCTACAAAACATTTCATAGAAAACAAAAGATTGACCAACACGAACCCAACTCACTCAAACAACCATCTACAAAACATTACACAGAAAACAATACAATGACCAACACAAACCACACGATCACTCAAACAACCATCTACAAAACACTACACAGAAAACTAAAGATTGACCAACACGAACCCAACTATCACTCAAACAACCATCTACTAAACACTACACAGAAAACAAAAGATTGACCAACACGAACCCAACTATCACTCAAACAACCATCTACAAAACACTACACAGAAAACAAAAGATTGACCAACACAAACCCAACTATCACTCAAACAACCATCTACAAAACACTACACAGAAAACAAAAGATTGACCAACACGAACCCAACTATCACTCAAACAACCATCTACAAAACATTACACAGAAAACAAAAGATTGACCAACACAAACCACAGGATCACTCAAACAACCATCTACAAAACACTACACAGAAAACTAAAGATTGACCAACACGAACCCAAATATCACTCAAACAACCATCTACAAAACATTACACAGAAAACAAAAGATTGACCAACACGAATCCAACTATCACTCAAACAACCATCTACAAAACACTACACAGAAAACAAAAGATTGACCAACACGAACCCAACTATCACTCAAACAACCATCTACAAAACATTACACAGAAAACAAAAGATTGACCAACACAAACCACAAGATCACTCAAACAACCATCTACAAAACACTACACAGAAAACTAAAGATTGACCAACACGAACCCAACTATCACTCAAACAACCATCTACAAAACACTACACAGAAAACAAAAGATTGACCAACACGAAACCAACTATCACTCAAACAACCATCTACAAAACACTACACAGAAAACAAAAGATTGACCAACACGAACCCAACTATCACTCAAACAACCATCTACAAAACATTACACAGAAAACAAAAGATTGACCAACACAAACCACAGGATCACTCAAACAACCATCTACAAAACACTACACAGAAAACTAAAGATTGACCAACACGAACCCAACTATCATTCAAACAACCATCTACAAAACATTACACAGAAAACAAAAGATTGACCAACACAAACCCAACTCACTCAAACAACCATCTACAAAACACTACACAGAAAACTAAAGATTGACCAACACGAACCCAATTATCACTCAAACAACCATCTACAAAACACTACACATAAAACTAAAGATTGACCAACACAAACCCATCTATCACTCAAACAACCATCTACAAAACATTACACATAAAACTAAAGATTGACCAACACGAACCCAACTATCACTCAAACAACCATCTACAAAACATTACACAGAAAACAAAAGATTGACCAACACGAACCACACGATCACTCAAACAACCATCTACAAAACACTACACAGAAAACAAAACATTGACCAACACGAACCCAACTATCACTCAAACAACCATCTACAAAACACTACACAGAAAACTAAAGATTGACCAACACGAACCCAACTATCACTCAAACAACCATCTACAAAACACTACACAGAAAACTAAAGATTGACCAACACAAACCCCACTATCACTCAAACAACCATCTACAAAACACTATAAAGAAAACAAAAGATTGACCAACACAAACCCCACTATCACTCAAACAACCATCTACAAAACACTACACAGAAAACAAAAGATTGACCAACACAAACCCAACTATCACTCAAACAACCATCTACAAAACGTTACACAGAAAACAAAAGATTGACCAACACGAACCCAACTATCACTCAAACAACCATCTACAAAACATTACACAGAAAACAAAAGATTGACCAACACGAACCCAACTATCACTCAAACAACCATCTACAAAACACTACACAGAAAACAAAAGATTGACCAACACAAACCCAACTATCACTCAAACAACCATCTACAAAACGTTACACAGAAAACAAAAGATTGACCAACACGAACCCAACTATCACTCAAACAACCATCTACAAAACATTACACAGAAAACAAAAGATTGACCAACACAAACCCAACTATCACTCAAACAACCATCTACAAAACACTACACAGAAAACTAAAGATTGACCAACACGAACCCAACTATCACTCAAACAACCATCTACAAAACACTACACAGAAAACTAAAGATTGACCAACACAAACCCCACTATCACTCAAACAACCATCTACAAAGCACAAAACAGTAAACAAAAGATTGACCAACACGAACCCAACTATCACTCAAACAACCATCTACAAAACATTACACAGAAAACTAAAGATTGACCAACACAAACCCCACTATCACTCAAACAACCATCTACAACACACTACACAGAAAACTAAAGATTGACCAACACAAACCCAACTATCACTCAAACAACCATCTACAAAACACTACACACAAAACAAAACATTGACCAACACGAACCACACGATCACTCAAACAACCATCTACAAAACATTACATAGAAAACAAAAGATTGACCAACACGAACCCAACTATCACTCAAACAACCATCTACAAAACATTACACAGAAAACTAAAGATTGACCAACACGAACCCCACTATCACTCAAACAACCATCTACAAAACATTACACAGAAAACAAAAGATTGACCAACACGAACCCAACTATCACTCAAACAACCATCTACAAAACATTACACAGAAAACTAAAGATTGACCAACACAAACCCCACTATCACTCAAACAACCATCTACAAAACACTACACAGAAAACTAAAGATTGACCAACACGAACCCAACTTTCACTCAAACAACCATCTACAAAACACTACACAGTAAACTAAAGATTGACCAACACGAACCCAACTATCACTCAAACAACCATCTACAAAACACTACACAGAAAACTAAAGATTGACCAACACGAACCCAACTATCACTCAAACAACCATCTACAAAACACTACACAGTAAATAAAAGATTGACCAACACGAACCCAACTATCACTCAAACAACCATCTACAAAACACTACACAGAAATCAAAACATTGACCAACACAAACCACACGATCACTCAAACAACCATCTACAAAACACTACACAGAAAACTAAAGATTGACCAACACGAACCCAACTATCACTCAAACAACAATCTACAAAACACTACACAGAAAACTAAAGATTGACCAACACGAACCCAACTATCACTCAAACAACAATCTACAAAACATTACACAGAAAACTAAAGATTGACCAACACAAACCCAACTATCACTCACACAACCATCTACAAAACACTACACAGAAAACTAAAGATTGACCAACACGAACCCAACTATCACTCAAACAACCATCTACAAAACATTACATAGAAAACAAAAGATTGATCAACACGAACCCAACTATCACTCAAACAACCATCTACAAAACACTACACAGAAAACTAAAGATTGACCAACACAAACCCAACTATCACTCAAACAACCATCTACAAAACACTACACAGAAAACAAAAGATTGACCAACACGAACCCAACTATCACTCAAACAACCATCTACAAAACACTACACAGAAAACTAAAGATTGACCAACACAAACCCCACTATCACTCAAACAACCATCTACAAAGCACAAAACAGTAAACAAAAGATTGACCAACACGAACCCAACTATCACTCAAACAACCATCTACAAAACATTACACAGAAAACTAAAGATTGACCAACACAAACCCCACTATCACTCAAACAACCATCTACAAAACACTACACAGAAAACTAAAGATTGACCAACACAAACCCAACTATCACTCAAACAACCATCTACAAAACACTACACACAAAACAAAACATTGACCAACACACACCACACGATCACTCAAACAACCATCTACAAAACATTACATAGAAAACAAAAGATTGACCAACACGAACCCAACTATCATTCAAACAACCATCTACAAAACATTACACAGAAAACTAAAGATTGACCAACACAAACCCAACTATCACTCAAACAACCATCTACAAAACACTACACAGAAAACAAAAGATTGACCAACACGAACCCAACTATCACTCAAACAACCATCTACAAAACATTACACAGAAAACTAAAGATTGACCAACACAAACCCCACTATCACTCAAACAACCATCTACAAAACACTACACAGAAAACTAAAGATTGACCAACACGAACCCAACTATCACTCAAACAACCATCTACAAAACATTACACAGAAAATAAAAGATTGACCAACACAAACCACACGATCACTCAAACAACCATCTACAAAACACTACAAAGAAAACAAAAGATTGACCAACACGAACCCAACTATCACTCAAACAACCATCTACAAAACACTACACAGAAAACAAAAGATTGACCAACACGAACCCAACTATCACTCAAACAACCATCTACAAAACAGTACACAGAAAACTAAAGATTGACCAACACGAACCCAACTATCACTCAAACAACCATCTACAAAACACTACACAAAAAACAAAAGATTGACCAACACAAACCCAACTATCACTCAAACAACCATCTACAAAACATTACACAGAAAACAAAACATTGACCAACACAAACCCAACTATCACTCAAACAACCATCTACAAAACACTACACAGAAAACAAAAGATTGACCACCACGAACCCAACTATCACTCAAACAACCATCTACAAAACACTACACAGAAAACTAAAGATTGACCAACACGAACCCAACTATCACTCAAACAACCATCTACAAAACACTACACAGTAAACTAAAGATTGACCAACACGAACCCAACTATCACTCAAACAACCATCTACAAAACACTACACAGAAAACTAAAGATTGACCAACACGAACCCAACTATCACTCAAACAACCATCTACAAAACACTACACAGAAAACAAAACATTGACCAACACAAACCACACGATCACTCAAACAACAATCTACAAAACACTACACAGAAAACTAAAGATTGACCAACACGAACCCAACTATCACTCAAACAACAATCTACAAAACATTACACAGAAAACTAAAGATTGACCACCACAAACCCAACTATCACTCACACAACCATCTACAAAACACTACACAGAAAACTAAAGATTGACCAACACGAACCCAACTATCACTCAAACAACCATCTACAAAACATTACATAGAAAACAAAAGATTGATCAACACGAACCCAACTATCACTCAAACAACCATCTACAAAACACTACACAGAAAACTAAAGATTGACCAACACAAACCCCACTATCTCTCAAACAACCATCTACAAAACACTACACAGAAAACAAAAGATTGACCAACACAAACCCAACTATCACTCAAACAACCATCTACAAAACACTACACAGTAAATAAAAGATTGACCAACACGAACCCAACTATCACTCAAACAACCATCTACAAAACACTACACAGAAAACAAAACATTGACCAACACAAACCACACGATCACTCAAACAACCATCTACAAAACACTACACAGAAAACTAAAGATTGACCAACACGAACCCAACTATCACTCTAACAACAATCTACAAAACACTACACAGAAAACTAAAGATTGACCAACACGAACCCAACTATCACTCAAACAACCATCTACAAAACACTACACAGAAAACTAAAGATTGACCAACACGAACCCAACTATCACTCAAACAACCATCTACAAAACACTACACAGAAAACTAAAGATTGACCAACACGAACCCAACTATCACTCAAACAAACATCTACAAAACACTACACAGAAAACTAAAGATTGACCAACACGAACCCAACTATCACTCAAACAACCATCTACAAAACACTACACAGAAACCTAAAGATTGACCAACACGAACCCAACTTTCACTCAAACAACCATCTACAAAACACTACACAGTAAACTAAAGATTGACCAACACGAACCCAACTATCACTCAAACAACCATCTACAAAATACTACACAGAAAACTAAAGATTGACCAACACGAACCCAACTATCACTCAAACAACCATCTACAAAACACTACACAGTAAATAAAAGATTGACCAACACGAACCCAACTATCACTCAAACAACCATCTACAAAACACTACACAGAAAACAAAACATTGACCAACACAAACCACACGATCACTCAAACAACCATCTACAAAACACTACACAGAAAACTAAAGATTGACCAACACGAACCCAACTATCACTCAAACAACAATCTACAAAACACTACACAGAAAACTAAAGATTGACCAACACGAACCCAACTATCACTCAAACAACAATCTACAAAACATTACATAGAAAACAAAAGATTGATCAACACGAACCCAACTATCACTCAAACAACCATCTACAAAACACTACACAGAAAACTAAAGATTGACCAACACAAACCCCACTATCACTCAAACAACCATCTACAAAACACTACACAGAAAACAAAAGATTGACCAACACAAACCCAACTATCACTCAAACAACCATCTACAAAACACTACACAGTAAATAAAAGATTGACCAACACGAACCCAACTATCACTCAAACAACCATCTACAAAACACTACACAGAAAACAAAACATTGACCAACACAAACCACACGATCACTCAAACAACCATCTACAAAACACTACACAGAAAACTAAAGATTGACCAACACGAACCCAACTATCACTCAAACAACAATCTACAAAACATTACACAGAAAACTAAAGATTGACCAACACAAACCCAACTATCACTCACACAACCATCTACAAAACACTACACAGAAAACTAAAGATTGACCAACACGAACCCAACTATCACTCCAACAACCATCTACAAAACATTACATAGAAAACAAAAGATTGATCAACACGAACCCAACTATCACTCAAACAACCATCTACAAAACACTACACAGAAAACTAAAGATTGACCAACACAAACCCAACTATCACTCAAACAACCATCTACAAAACACTACACAGAAAACAAAAGATTGACCAACACGAACCCAACTATCACTCAAACAACCATCTACAAAACACTACACAGAAAACTAAAGATTGACCAACACAAACCCCACTATCACTCAAACAACCATCTACAAAGAACAAAACAGTAAACAAAAATTGACCAACACGAACCCAACTATCACTCAAACAACCATCTACAAAACATTACACAGAAAACTAAAGATTGACCAACACAAACCCCACTATCACTCAAACAACCATCTACAAAACACTACACAGAAAACTAAAGATTGACCAACACAAACCCAACTATCACTCAAACAACCATCTACAAAACACTACACACAAAACAAAACATTGACCAACACACACCACACGATCACTCAAACAACCATCTACAAAACATTACATAGAAAACAAAAGATTGACCAACACGAACCCAACTATCACTCAAACAACCATCTACAAAACATTACACAGAAAACTAAAGATTGACCAACACAAACCCAACTATCACTCAAACAACCATCTACAAAACACTACACAGAAAACAAAAGATTGACCAACACGAACCCAACTATCACTCAAACAACCATCTACAAAACATTACACAGAAAACTAAAGATTGACCAACACAAACCCCACTATCACTCAAACAACCATCTACAAAACACTACACAGAAAACTAAAGATTGACCAACACGAACCCAACTATCACTCAAACAACCATCTACAAAACATTACACAGAAAATAAAAGATTGACCAACACAAACCACACGATCACTCAAACAACCATCTACAAAACACTACAAAGAAAACAAAAGATTGACCAACACGAACCCAACTATCACTCAAACAACCATCTACAAAACACTACACAGTAAACAAAAGATTGACCAACACGAACCCAACTATCACTCAAACAACCATCTACAAAACACTACACAGAAAACAAAAGATTGACCAACACGAACCCAACTATCACTCAAACAACCATCTACAAAACAGTACACAGAAAACTAAAGATTGACCAACACGAACCCAACTATCACTCAAACAACCATCTACAAAACACTGCACAAAAAACAAAAGATTGACCAACACAAACCCAACTATCACTCAAACAACCATCTACAAAACATTACACAGAAAACAAAACATTGACCAACACAAACCCAACTATCACTCAAACAACCATCTACAAAACACTACACAGAAAACAAAAGATTGACCAACACGAACCCAACTATCACTCAAACAACCATCTACAAAACACTACACAGAAAACTAAAGATTGACCAACACGAACCCAACTATCACTCAAACAACCATCTACAAAACACTACACAGAAAACTAAAGATTGACCAACACGAACCCAACTTTCACTCAAACAACCATCTACAAAACACTACAGAGTAAACTAAAGATTGACCAACACGAACCCAACTATCACTCAAACAACCATCTACAAAACACTACACAGAAAACTAAAGATTGACCAACACGAACCAAACTATCACTCAAACAACAATCTACAAAACACTACACAGAAAACAAAACATTGACCAACACAAACCACACGATCACTCAAACAACCATCTACAAAACACTACACAGAAAACTAAAGATTGACCAACACGAACCCAACTATCACTCAAACAACAATCTACAAAACACTACACAGAAAACTAAAGATTGACCAACAAGAACCCAACTATCACTCAAACAACAATCTACAAAACATTACACAGAAAACTAAAGATTGACCAACACAAACCCAACTATCACTCACACAACCATCTACAAAACACTACACAGAAAACTAAAGATTGACCAACACGAACCCAACTATCACTCAAACAACCATCTACAAAACATTACATAGAAAACAAAAGATTGATCAACACGAACCCAACTATCACTCAAACAACCATCTACAAAACACTACACAGAAAACTAAAGATTGACCAACACAAACCCCACTATCACTCAAACAACCATCTACAAAACACTACACAGAAAACAAAAGATTGACCAACAGAAACCCCACTATCACTCAAACAACCATCTACAAAACATTACACAGAAAACAAAACATTGACCAACACAAACCCCACTATCACTCAAACAACCATCTACAAAACACTACACAGAAAACAAAACATTGACCAACACAAACCCAACTATCACTCAAACAACCATCTACAAAACACTACACAGAAAACAAAACATTGACCAACACAAACCCAACTATCACTCAAACAACCATCTACAAAACACTACACAGAAAACTAAAGATTGACCAACACAAACCCAATTATCACTCAAACGACCATCTACAAAACACTACACAGAAAACTAAAGATTGACCAACACAAACCCAACTATCACTCAAACAACCATCTACAAAACACTACACAGAAAACAAAACATTGACCAACACAAACCCCACTATCACTCAAACAACCATCTACAAAACATTACACAGAAAACAAAAGATTGACCAACACAAACCACACGATCACTCAAACAACCATCTACAAAACACTACACAGAAAACAAAACATTGACCAACACAAACCCCACTATCACTCAAACAACCATCTACAAAACACTACACAGAAAACTAAAGATTGACCAACACAAACCCCACTATCACTCAAACAACCATCTACAAAACATTACACAGAAAACAAAACATTGACCAACACAAACCACACGATCACTCAAACAACCATCTACAAAACATTACACAGAAAACAAAAGATTGACCAACACGAACCCAACTATCACTCAAACAACCATCTACAAAACACTACACAGTAAGCAAAAGATTGCCCAACACGAACCCAACTATCACTCAAACAACCATCTACAAAACGTTACACAGAAAACTAAAGATTGACCAACACAAACCCAACTATCACTCAAACAACCATCTACAAAACGCTACACAGAAAACTAAAGATTGACCAACACAAACCCAATTATCACTCAAACAACCATCTGCAAAACACTACACAGTAAACAAAAGATTGACCAACACGAACCACACGATCACTCAAACAACCATCTACAAAACATTACACAGAAAACTAAAGATTGACCAACACGAACCCAACTATCACTCAAACAACCATCTACAAAACACTACACAGAAAACTAAAGATTGACCAACACGAACCACACGATCACTCAAACAACCATCTACAAAACATTACACAGAAAACTAAAGATTGACCAACACGAACCCAACTATCACTCAAACAACCATCTACAAAACACTACACAGAAAACTAAAGATTGACCAACACGAACCACACGATCACTCAAACAACCATCTACAAAACATTACACAGAAAACTAAAGATTGACCAACACGAACCCAACTATCACTCAAACAACCATCTACAAAACACTACACAGAAAACTAAAGATTGACCAACACGAACCCAACTATCACTCAAACAACCATCTACAAAACATTACACAGAAAACTAAAGATTGACCAACACGAACCCAACTATCACTCAAACAACCATCTACAAAACACTACACAGAAAACAAAAGATTGACCAACACGAACCCAACTATCACTCAAACAACCATCTACAAAACACTACACAGAAAACTAAAGATTGACCAACACAAACTCAACTATCACTCAAACAACAATCTACAAAACACTACACAGAAAACTAAAGATTGACCAACACAAACCCAACTATCACTCAAACAACCATCTACAAAACATTACACAGAAAACTAAAGATTGACCAACACGAACCCAACTATCACTCAAACAACCATCTACAAAACACTACACAGAAAACAAAAGATTGACCAACACGAACCCAACTATCACTCAAACAACCATCTACAAAACACTACACAGAAAACTAAAGATTGACCAACACAAACTCAACTATCACTCAAACAACAATCTACAAAACACTACACAGAAAACTAAAGATTGACCAACACAAACCCAACTATCACTCAAACAACCATCTACAAAACACTACACAGAAAACTAAAGATTGACCAACACGAACCCAACTATCACTCAAACAACCATCTACAAAACACTACACAGAAAACAAAAGATTGACCAACACGAACCCAACTATCACTCAAACAACCATCTACAAAACGCTACACAGAAAACTAAAGATTGACCAACACGAACCCAACTATCACTCAAACAACCATCTACAAAACACTACACAGAAAACTAAAGATTGACCAACACGAACCACACGATCACTCAAACAACCATCTACAAAACATTACACATAAAACTAAAGATTGACCAACACGAACCCAACTATCACTCAAACAACCATCTACAAAACACTACACAGAAAACTAAAGATTGACCAACACGAACCACACGATCACTCAAACAACCATCTACAAAACATTACACAGAAAACTAAAGATTGACCAACACGAACCCAACTATCACTCAAACAACCATCTACAAAACACTACACAGAAAACTAAAAATTGACCAACACGAACCCAACTATCACTCAAACAACCATCTACAAAACATTACACAGAAAACTAAAGATTGACCAACACAAACCCAACTATCACTCAAACAACAATCTACAAAACACTACACAGAAAACTAAAGATTGACCAACACAAACCCAACTATCACTCAAACAACCATCTACAAAACACTACACAGAAAACTAAAGTTTGACCAACACGAACCCAACTATCACTCAAACAACCATCTACAAAACACTACACAGAAAACTAAAGATTGACCAACACAAACCCAACTATCACTCAAACAACCATCTACAAAACATTACACAGAAAACTAAAGATTGACCAACACGAACCCAACTATCACTCAAACAACCATCTACAAAACATTACACAGAAAACTAAAGATTGACCAACACAAACCCAACTATCACTCAAACAACCATCTACAAAACACTACACAGAAAACTAAAGATTGACCAACACAAACCCAACTATCACTCAAACGACCATCTACAAAACACTACACAGAAAACTAAAGATTGACCAACACAAACCACACGATCACTCAAACAACCATCTACAAAACGTTACACAGAAAACAAAAGATTGACCAACACGAACCCAACTATCACTCAAACAAGCAAACAGGACAAAGAAAAAGCAAATCAATTTTAGTCGAAACAGATGTTGCATAATCAATTATCTGTTCTGTTTTTTCTGATATGAATATTCAATATTAATTTAAAAAACCCAATACATAACTAATCTACTACGTACGGAGCACGTAAACTGACTTGAGAAATATTTTTTTGTTTATTTCGTATTAACGAATTTGGCTCCGTACTAAGGTGATGTATATAGATCTCTGCATTTTTAATCTATTTTTACTTTTCAGGTGAGGTTGAAAGGTATTCAGTGGTACTGTCTTATCAGCGCTAATAATCTTACAGCCAACAATAATGAGAAAGATTCATTAGCTAGTGATCCTTAGAAATAACACATTCTCATTTTAAGATTTAGGTGACTGTTTTCACAAAAATAATTATACCCCCGCTCCCCGAAGGGGGAGGGGGTATACTGTTTTACCTCTGTTCGTCCTTCCGTCTGTCCAAGATATTTTTCGTCGCATTTGTCTCAGTAACTGTAGATGGCAGAAATCTGATATTTGGTCACAAGCATCATATAGGTATACCATATTGTGGGTAGCGTTTTTGGACCCGTCAGATTCCTACTTCCTGTTTGCCGACTTAGTTGGTTTCTATACACATTGAACATATATGCACATTTTTCGTCACATTTTTCTCAGCAACTATTGATGGCATAGATCTGATATTTGGTCACAAGCTTCATATAGGTACCCCATATCGTGGGAAGCGTTTTTGGACCCATCAGATTCCTACTTCCTGTTTGCCGACTGTTGATTTTTATACACATTGAACATATATGCTCATTTGTCGTCGCATTTTTCTCAGCAACTATTGATGGCAGAAATCTGATATTTGGTCACAAGCTTCATATAGGTACCCCATATCATGGGAAGCGGTTTTGGACCCATCAGATTCCTACTTCCTGTTTGCCGACTTTGTTGATTTTTATACACATTGAACATATATGCTCATTTTTCGTCGCATTTTTCTCAGCAACTATTGATGGCAGAAATCTGATATTTGGTCACAAGCTTCATATAGGTACCCCATATCGTGGGAAGCGTTTTTGGACCCGTCAGATTCCTACTTCCTGTTTGCCGAAGAGCGGGGGTATCATAGGTGAGCATTAGCTCACAGTTCATCTTGTTGTCCATGGCTTGTCTGAATAGCATACCTACTTGTAAATCCAATTAATATACGACCACAACCACGATGCCCCCCCAGCATTAATGTACAATGTATGTTTAAATGAATTAATCAATTTAAGTTAATAGATAGCGCTACTAATAAGGACTTGCCAAAACTTTAATAAATGATTCAAATTACGAAATATAAGACAAATGTGCTGGATTATGTTGGCTGCAGAACAAGTGGAAAAAACGAGACAAACTACCGGATTTAGAATTATGGCAAGTAGGTGTCCCACTGGTAACTGAGCACAGTGGTTCCTCTGTAAAATAAAACAGAGCGAACCGGGAGCATTACCCGCCACTGACGCTAGGCATTATAAAAAAAATCATCACTCCTCGGTTATTCAGAGGATGAAATAAAATCCTAGCTGGTATTAACTATGAACTGGCCATCGAGTACTATAGACCGGTCTAAATGAAAGTGTATAAATTCGTATATGTGCATTTCCACTAAGCGTGCAGTATGAAGCAAGTTCCAATATTGGATGGCTCGGAGTCGAGATATATGTTACAGTGGAGTGACATGTCTACCTATGAGCCGTTGTTCAATATGATCACCATTATAACAGGTGAGGGCGTTGATCTGGTACAAAACAGACATCGTCATGGTCTCAAGAAAAACTACCTTATAACTCAAAGAAAATTGTTCGATTGACAATAAACAACAATCATTCGATCGTTTCGACTGAATATAGTAGGAACTTTATCAACATATTTACGCGGCAATTATTTCGAATCACTAGAGAAAAAACAAATTATGACTTTGAAGTTGCAATATGAAATCTGAAAAAAGCGTTTTAGGCAAAAAGAATTAAAATCATAATAAAAATCATCTTATTTCAAGCGCGAAAAATGAGAATAACAACACTGACGATTTAAAAAACACAAGTAAATATCTCGTGGATTGAAATCGTAAATCAAAAGGTATGTTATACTTGTTCGATGTATGGTCTTCAAAAAACGCGAAGGTTATTTCAGAAACGCGTTGTGCGCACTAAATTTGATATCTCCGTTTTTATTACTATCACTATGTCGATACCTCTGGTGGTGGACTTTTAGTCCCCAATGATATCATCCCACCAGTGGTCAGTGTTTCGACTTTAACATGGTTTATTAGATATATTTTTTATTGAAATTTACAGTTCTTAAATAATGTAATTATTATCAAATCTAAGTTTTTTCTCCGCCAGGCATGGTAGACCTTAATCGATCTGGCTATCCTGTTTAGACCCTTTGGTTGTATTGCCCCCAAGCACTTTTTAACTTATTTGGTTTTCCAATCTTTCGGCTTTGAGCTTACCCGATGAAGGTTATTCCAGAAACGCGTTGTGGCTCTAAATTTGATATCTACGTTTCTATTGTAATATTCACTTGTGCTGTGTCTTGGGTCATCAACATTGATGTATACATAAGGGACACCAATAGACACAAGTATTAATCAACAAATATGTCAATTTAGCAGCTTCTTCACGAGGATGTGAATTTGTATCTGGTTAAGATGACCATAGGAGAGTTAATTTAGAATGCACCTGTCTATCTACAAGAACTTGTGAATGCATATCAACCTACTCGAGCATTAAGATCAGAAGACTGGCAGTTGTTAAAGGCTCCACGCATACGCACCAAAACCTACGGTGAACGCCGATTGGACAAATCTGCCGCAACTTTATGGAAGAGTCTTCCTCAAAACATTCGACATGTGCAATCAGTTAGCATTTTCAAGAAACTTTTAAAAACTCATCTTTTTAGAGCAGCTTATGGTGACAGTATTTGATTTTAAACTCTCTTTTTAATTATATTTATTTTTGGGCATGTGCAATCAGTTGTCATTTTTTTAGAAACTTGTAAAGACTCATCATTATTTTTTTTATTTTTTATTTTTTATTTTTTTTATTTATTCTTGACTCTTATTGCTACTTTTACTTTTATTGATAGGATTAACATTTTATGTATTTTGTACAGCGCTTAGAGTAATTATTTTATTAGATAGGCGCTTTATAAATATTGTATAATAATAATAATAAATAATGTGCTGTTAGTAAAAAACTTAAACCTAATCAACTGACATTATATGAGAGGTAATGCAAATTTCTGTATCTTATGAGGACAAAACCTCAGGTATATTAGTACAAGAAAAAAAAACTATTTTGATATTTGCTGTTAATTTGTATATAATGTATATATGTCTATGTTCCTAGCATTTTTCAAAACTAATTCTTTTATGTTACCGATAAAACATGTAGCGACATTGTTTTCTTTCTCAAATGAATTTATCATCTCATGGCGACACATAGGTCACCCATGATGTGACGGGATAGATTCATTCTCCACATAAAGGATGTCATATAGAATTAATTATGACTATTATGTAACATTCCCATTTTATTTTTTCGAATTTTTTCATTCAATGACATTTCAATCACATGTACATTTTGCAAACTGTTTATATGTAGTATTTCTGTTTGTGATCTTACTTTTTTCTAGATCACAATAGTTCTAATAATAAAACCCTAAATGCTCGCTTACTCGCAAGGGTTATAACGGGATGCCATTACACGTAATGGAGCAGCCGCCGAGATTTTTTGCGCTCGCTTACAGAGCTTCTGACGCCTGCATTTATCAATAATAAGACATAACCTTTCCTTTTGTCCATTATTATAACAAGTTTTTATCACCTACCAGTATTTTAGAATGTAATTCCCACAAAATAAAAATCCATGTTTACTTTCACACTCTGAAAATTTTGAATTTCGTCATTTCCGGCCTCATTATTTGGATGTCGATACCATATTTGGCGATTTAGGCGTGAATGTTTACATCAGAAATACCATATTTAGAAAAGCTCCGCCTTTCGTAGTTTCCGGTTATGGAAAACGATCGATAAATTTGAACAAGGTGGTTGCTACCTTTGAAAAGCATATATTTCTCAGCCAAACCGATTTAACAAGGACTGGGATCATCAGTAATAGTTATAATGAAATGTTTGAAGCGTAAATAGTGAGTTTTTATGTTTCAACTGCAACTTTTTTTTTGCTCCATTGTGACGAATGGGACCGCGTTGTAGCTCTGCCGACACAAGTTTGTCACAGGAGCTACATTATTGCGGCTAAGATCACAAGTGAAGTGTTTATTTTTTGTTAAATTTTTTAATACACATGGAGATGTGTTTGGTTCTGGATCTGTATTCGGGAGAAGACTTCATAAGTTGGAAAAACTTGTGTCCGATCCCTATTTGTTATATTTAGCAAATAAAAATATGTTTGAAGCTAAACTAGCATTTTTCACATTAGTGTATAATGTTACTGATAAAGCATGCATCTTAAAACTGAGTTCTAAATCTGACCTTTCTTCAACATTAACTATATTTTACAGTTAGGGGTTATGGTGTTTAACGCCACTTTCAACAATATTTCAGTTATATCGTGGCGGTCAGTTTTATTGGTGGAAGAAATTGGAGTAACTGGAGAAAACCACTGACCTGTCGCAAGTCACTGACAAACTTTATCACATAATGTTGTATCAAGTACACCTTGCCTGAGCGGGATTCAAACTCGCAACTTCAGTGGTGATAGGCATTGATTGCACAGTCTGACTTTTCTCCAAAATTAACTACAATTTACAGTTAGAAGAGTGGTTAATTATCCAAAATAATAGGTATGCTTACAGACCTAAAAGGTGCTCTGTTTATGACTTGCTTTAAAATCACACAATCGACACCATGTGGTAACCATATTTACATAAAACCAGTTTGACATCGCCACTTTTCATTGAAGTGTCTGGTACCAAGCCAGAAAAGAGAACGGCCATGTCTTTGTGTGTTAGATGTATCGAATTTGCCTCTTCCTACGATTTTGATATTGGATTTTTAAACTGTACCATCTAGAACTACAACGTGATCTACCATTAAATCTTACTAGGTAGTTCACAACAGAGGGTGGATGGCAATTGAAGTAACATAACTGCCCAGCCCATGGAACTATGATTTGCTGATATGAATTTGAACTAATGATACTGGCAGTGTACCCATTCATTCTGCAGGGGTATTAAATAAATACAACATGGAATGTGTTAACTCACACGCACGCGAAAGTCGCCGGCAAATACCATGATTAATTAATGCACATGAATAATATGCACGTGCATGGAATGAAATTAAGACCAAGACATAAAATTATCCACATAGCATACATCACAATTAAAGTTTAACAGGAACGCGTCTGTTTTGTGTAGGAGAAGTTTGAAAATATCAAAATGGGTATTAGAAGACGTAACTAGAAGACAGACAATAGAATGGTCAAAAGAAAAAAGACAAACAATGATCTACAAAACACTAAGGAGAAAATTAAAGGATGAGCACCACGAACCCCACTAAAACTCAGGGGTGAACTTATGTGCTCCGGAAGGGTTAGCAATACCTGCTCTATTAATGACACCTGTTGTGTTACTGTTAGATATGGGCATCCTGTTGGACACAAGTTTACGCAAACAAGTACAAATAACATAAATAAAACATGAAACCCCTACAAAACAAATGGGAATAAAGACCAAACGAACATCATTTTACGCTGTAATCGCAATGGACATCACGTGAGGGAACTAAAAATTGAAGAAGTGTTATTTTATAACACGAACAACACAAACCTCACTAAACCACGTGAAAAGTGGGCGCGCACTCGGGTGCTTCGTAAGGGTAGACAGCTCCCGCTTCATTAGTGGCACCCGTCGTGCTACCCTGAATATGCATGCCTGATTAGTTTATGCAAACATTCCAGTCCTAGCTATTCAATATTGAACACAATTCAAGCAATTACATCACTTGCAATACAGCTTAGTTTAACTGATTGGTTCGCCATTTCCCTCTAGTGTCACCGTTCTAGCCATAAAGAGATAAAGCGTTTGTAAACCATTCAAATAATTCAACACGAAGTGATAAATGTTAACGGAGCGTCACTATCTCGATTGGCTGCATATGAACTCGGGTGTCAGTCGTCGTGATCGCATGGTAGTTGTATTTACAACTATCTATGCAATCCTTGTCCATTAACACTAACGTTGTGAGTTTGAATACCGCTCATGGCGAGGTGTACTCGATACAACATTATTTGATAAAGTTTGTCAGTGACTCGCGACAGGTGGGTGGTTTTCTCCAGGTACTCCGGTTTCCTCCAACAATAAAACTGAACTCCACCGTGGAGTCTCCGCGGTATATATAACTGAAATATTGTTGAAAGTGGCGTTAAACACCATAACCCTAACCCAAATGGAAATTAGGAGATGATTGATATGGTTGGTAGTGTTACCTTTCTGTGGTTCACTCCTAGCAAGGTGTAGCTCATTACAAGGTGCTGAATGTTGTCTTTTATGGGCAACGAATGTGATATTTGTATGTTTTGAAAAACGATTTGACAAGAATTTCCTATGCAAACAAAGACATGAAAAGAGATAAAACATATTACATTAACGAACACTGTATATGGCTGTGACAGGGGCATCGAAATAATGGAAGATAAGTTTGAAGATACCAGAGTGGCGGGGTTATTCTTTGACTTGGGCACCAAAACGCATTCTGTTTTCTTAGATTTCGAAAGTAGTGGAATCAAATTTGACCAACCTGTTTAACAGAACTAGCCTTTATTTTTATAAATATATATACAGCAGTAGTTGATACTTAGAATTTTCTTATATTTTTTTATTAGTTTTTACATGGATACCTGTCTAAATGGTCATTTTCGCAACATACCAAAAATGTTGGATAAAACCTTTACAGGAACGAAAATTGAGATTTCATTTTCAGTTATAAACAGGATTTGAAACACTTTACAATATGGTAAATTAAAACCTTTAGAATAATGTAACTCTAAATTATGAATGAATGTCAAACTGCACATATAGTTATACTGAAATACCCATTTAATACTTGAAACAACTTACTTAACATGATGGAATTTTTTATTGTACAATAAAACTACAAGATGAATGTTGAAATGTACAATTATAGTGTGTTACGGTAAGGACAGTATGCTGCGGAAATGACATTAATGTTACGGTAACGACAAAATGAAGTAAAATGATGCTAGTCAATTCAAAAAGCTAGCATAATCAATTTAATGTACTACAAAACAAATTAATACATATCTTAATTTGTGCATTTCGTAATGAAGCCGTCATTACCGCGACAAAAATATACGGTAATGACTCGTTCCGGTAATGACATTTTGTTGATTTTTGATGATATAATGGGGGTTCACAAGTGTAAAAGGCGCCAATCTTTGGTCGTTGTTGTACATAAGGTTAAAATTGTTGCATATGTGTGATTTTTGTAAAAATTCTGATAAAATATAAAGTTGTTTTACTGCATACGATAATGACTTACAATTAACATACGCCCACAAATTGTCGAGTCAGAGATCAAATTAAAGAAAAGCTACCAAATATTCATGGTTATATCCGCCATTATGGATATCAAAAAGCGTCTGCTAAACTGTCACGTGGTCTATCTTTCTGTTATTATCTCCCATCAAACATTAGCGCAAAATGCAAATGTCGTTGCGGAATGACTGCGTTTTTACTAGGACGCCGTCATTTTAGGCAATAATGGCATGTTCTAAAACAAAAGCACTCATGAATAAGCACATATTGAAGCATCAATATGTAAACCATCTAATATATCAAAAATTAAGGTTGTTCAATACCATCTAATTTATTTGAACATCAGTCAAATAAGCCGAAATGACCATTGGGACACATTGAGGAAATGATATTTTGAACATTAACCTTTGAATAAAAATTGCATACTATGAAAATTAAATGAAAACAAATTGTCTATCCAATTTACAATCTCTTTTTCTCTTACATTTAAAAAAAAATTGCAAATTAGATCTGTTATTTTGTTTTAAACACCCCGGACGCTAAATATGCTTGAAGTCAAATATTCACCCGGTGATCAGAATCCGTAAATCCAAGGACAGACAATACAATGGCCAAAAGAAAAATTGCAAAAGGACAAAGACGTACAAAACACTACACAGAAGACTAAAAAATCGAGCACCACGAACCCAACTAAAAATCTAGGTGACCTCCGGAAGGGTAAGCAATTCCTGCTCCACATGTGACACCCGTCGTGTTACTCATGTGATAAGTCATGAATGAGGAAAGGACACAACATTACAAAAGAAGAACGAGAATACCCACGTACGAAAAACATTTCGAGTAAAGGAACCATGTACACATCAAATCACCGGAGACATTCTCGTGTCTAACGTGATAAAACACCTCCACATATGCCCGAATTTTCAAAACTCGCTGCTTGTTTCCGAGATCGATACCCCTTTGAAATAGGTTTGCTTAAATAAATGTTCGAAGGGAGATAACCAATATAAAAATCGGAAATATTGACAGATGGACTATTTTATATTAATACACCAAATTTGTTTTTTTAAATTACAAAAACATATTTCATCAAATATTTTTTGCTATCATATGCAACATTTACAATGAATAAAGCATGATCAAGAAAATTTCTTTCACATATCATATATAGAAGAATATTTCTGTTGAGATTTACTGTGGGGATCATCCTGTGTGATTATGTCTGAATATATCCCAATGGGCATGTTGGGTGGAAACAATGCAATAATTTCGTAAATATGGTGGGGAAATATTTAAGTAGTGATAATTGCTACACTATACATTAGGACATTGACAAATTTTCGCGTGTTTTATAAAGAAATGAAAAATAACAAAAATAAAAAATACTTTTATTTACAGATGTACAGTCCAGCCCTCTTATAGTGAAATCGGTTATTCTGAACAGATTATTTCCCCCCGCTAAGCCCTTTGAGTATATATCAGTTCTGGTTATATCGAAGTTTGGTAAAAGATTGTGCCTCCCCTTTTTTTACATTTCATTATAAGTTGGCTAGACGTTAAATAATGTCCAGTTTTGATAGCGTTGGCAATTGAAAGTAACAAAAACATTTAAGTATAAAAAATACATTACTATACAGCCATAACAAAATTTACATACTTATTGTTTTAAATGAAGTTAGTGTCTTGACTCGTGACGAGCTGCATAGGCTGGCCGTCTGTCGTAATCATGCTGTCTGTCGTACTCATGACGTCTGTCGTAATCATGCCGGCTGTCGTAATCATGCCGTCTGTCGTAATCATGCCGGCTGTCGTAATCATGCCGGCTGTCGTAATCATTGACCAATTTAGCTTGTAGTGCTGCAACAATTAACGACACTCCTGCAAATAATATTAAGAATCCAGAAAACACGACACAACCGAAAGACCAGGAAACAAAGTTTTTCTCGGGACTCTCCATCCATTGATCATCTGTCACTGATTTAGCACCAAATATGATTACACTAATGGCTGTCAGTATATCTGTAAATAAAATCAAATGTACATAATATATCATACCGTGTGCCAATCAGAAATCCAAGAATCCATCACATGACGGGGAATATTTTATTTAAAATCTCATGATCTCAGAATACATTGAACTCAATCTGAATATGAATAAATATTGAATGGTCCCGTGATACAATTGTATTATGCTATTATTAGAAATCCACCGACATGTCGCAAGTCACTGACAAACTTTATCACATTACGTTGTATCGAGAACAACTCGCCTGGGCGGTGTTCGAGCTCACAACATTAGCTGATTGAATAGACAAGTTGTAAATCCAACTACCATACGATCACGGCCACCGCAGTCCCTGCTATTATTCAAGAAATCGCATGTAGTTGCCAAGAAATGTATGACATTTTGCTTGGTAAAAGTTTCAGTTTTGTGTGATCAATAATTTATAATCAGATATACTATGAATATTCATGCGAGCGTCTAAAAATGGAGGACATATCCTGGCTCCGAGTACCTGTGTTTTAGACATCCGTCTACCTCTGTGTATTCCATGCAGGGCTAGTGGTTATGGTATTTAACGTCACTTTCAACAATATTTCAGCTATATTGTGGCGGTCAGTTTTATTGGCGGAGGAAACCGGAGTACCCGGTGAACACCACCGAACTATCACAAGTCACTGACAAACTTTATCACATAATGTACACCTCGCCATAAGGGTGATTTGAACTCACATCATTAGCAGTAAGCGTCATTGATTGCAGAGGTAGTTGTAAATCCAATTACGCAGGGGCGGATCCAGGGGGGTGGGGCGCACCCGGCGCCCCCCCCCCCCCCTAAAATTGGAAAAAATAAGATTTTTTGGCGTAAAATCGTGATTTTTCACACGAAATACCCCAATCAAGTCATCAACAGAACCTTCATCATCATTGAAAGAAACTGAAATCGTATATAAGTTGAGATAATTTGTATCAACTATATGTCAACAGATGTTTAAGTTATGTTTTTCGGTAGGATTCAAAACATAGTTACTGTTTTTGTTTATATGCTTCGTCAGTGGCGAGCTCATGTCTGTTCGTCTGAAATACCAAGAGGGACATACTTTCTGTAGTCTACACTCTTTGTACAGTGACTGTAGACATCGATCAAAGATTTGAATAACTTTTATCAATTATGGGTTATGGTGCTTAATGCCTTTAAATTTATAAAATTTAGGATTTAAATTAATAAAATGTAGGGTTTAAACTAATAAAATTTAGGATTTAAATTAATAAAATGTAGGGTTTAAGCTTATAAAATTAAGGATTTAAATTGATAAAATTAAGGATTGAAATTATTAAAATTTCGGATTTTGATTTATAAAACTAAGAATTTAAATTAATAAAATTTAGGATATACACATTGTTGGTGTACGTGTAATTCGTGTACATTTGAACATGCACGACAAAGACTTAAAAAATCATGTGTTTATATTTGACAAGTGTACAATGCATAAGTACATGTATATTCACAACTGCAAGTTAATCTATGAGACATGTCATACATTGTAATATCATTCCGCTGAAGGCCAAAAGATGACATCGTGAAAATAACAGTCCTAATAGTTTGGTCATCAGCTTGATATTTTCCAAATCTTATCTAAAAGATTTTAGATGTCTTTTTTGTGGACGTGTAAATCGTGAAAAAATACTGTCACCGTAATGGATATACCGGTAGTTCAATATTACTAAGTATATAGTACACGGGGAGGTGGAGGGGGAGGTCCACTACTTGGCCTATACATATTTAGTAGCATATTTCTAGGTATTTTAATTGAGAACATTTAGCCAGACTTTAAATAAAAAATATAAATTTAAGACTACGTAGTAAAAGACCATTCTACAAACAAACGACAACCATGACCATGTGAGGACGTTTACACAACGTAACCACCAACCATCAGAAGACCTTTATACGAGGTAATTACAACTAATTAAGGACGTTTACACAACGTAACTACCAACCATCATAGGACCTTTATACGACGTAATTACAACCACCAAAGGACCTTTACGTGACGTAATTACAACCACATAGGGACCTTTCGACAACGTAACTACAACCACCTAGGGACCTTTACACAACGTAACTACGACCACCTAGGGATCTTTACACAACGTAACTACGACCACCTAGGGATCTTTACACAACGTAACTACGACCACCTAGGGATCTTTACACAACGTTACTACGACCACCTAGGGATCTTTACACAACGTAACTACGACCACCTAGGGATCTTTACACAACGTAACTACGACCACCTAGGGATCTTTACACAACGTAACTATCAACCATCATAGGACCTTTATACGACGTAATTACAACCACATAGGGACCTTTCGACAACGTAATTACAACCACCTAGGGACCTTTACACAACATAACTACGACCACCTAGGGATCTTTACACAACGTAACAACGACCACATAGGGATCTTTACACAACGTAACTACGACCACCTAGGGATCTTTACACAACGTTACTACGACCACCTAGGGATCTTTACACAATGTAACTACGACCACCTAGGGATCTTTACACAACGTAACTACGACCACCTAGGGATCTTTACACAACGTAACTACGACCACCTAGGGATCTTTACACAGCGTTACTACGACCACCTAGGAATCTTTACACAACGTTACTACGACCACCTAGGGATCTTTACACAACGTTACTACGACCACCTAGGGATCTTTACACAACGTAACTACGACCACCTAGGGATCTTTACACAACGTAACTACGACCACCTAGGGATCTTTACACAACGTAACTACGACCACCTAGGGATCTTTACACAATGTAACTAAGACCACCTAGGGATCTTTACACAACGTAACTACGACCACCTAGGGATCTTTACACAACGTTACTACGACCACCTAGGGATCTTTACACAACGTTACTACGACCACCTAGGGATCTTTACACAATGTAACTACGACCACCTAGGGATCTTTACACAATGTAACTACGACCACCTAGGGATCTTTACACAACGTTACTACGACAACCTAGGGATCTTTACACAACGTAACTACGACCACATAGGGATCTTTACACAACGTTACTACGACAACCTATGGATCTTTACACAACATTACTACGACCACCTAGGGATTTTTACACAATGTTACTACGACAACCTAGGGATCTTTACACAACGTAACTACGACCACCAAGGGATCTTTACACAACGTTACTACGACCACCTAGGGACCTTTACACAACGTAACTACGACCACCTAGGGATCTTTACACAACGTAACTACGACCACCTAGGGATCTTTACACAACGTAACTACGACCACATAGGGATCTTTACACAACGTAACTACGACCATCTAGGGATCTTTACACAACGTAACTACGACCACCTAGGGATCTTTACACAACGTAACTACGACCACCTAGGGATCTTTACACAACGTAACTACGACCACCTAGGGATCTTTACACAACGTAGCTACGACCACCTAGGGATCTTTACACAACGTTACTACGACCACCTAGGGATCTTTACACAACGTAACTACGACCGCCTAGGGATCTTTACACAACGTAACTACGACCACCTAGGGACCTTTACACAACGTAACTATGACCACCTAGGGATCTTTACACAACGTTACTACGACCACCTAGGGATCTTTACACAACGTAACTACGACCACCTAGGGACCTTTACACAACGTAACTACGACCACCTAGGGACCTTTACACAACGTAACTATGACCACCTAGGGATCTTTACACAACGTAACTACGACCACCTAGGGATCTTTACACAACGTAACTACGACCACCTAGGGATCTTTACACAACGTAACTACGACCACCTAGGGATCTTTACACAACGTAACTACGACCACCTAGGGATCTTTACACAACGTAACTACGACCACCTAGGGATCTTTACACAACGTAGCTACGACCACCTAGGGATCATTACACAACGTTACTACGACCACCTAGGGATCTTTACACAACGTAACAACGACCACCTAGGGATCTTTACACAACGTAGCTACGACCGCCTAGGGATCTTTACACAACGTAACTACGACCACCTAGGGATCTTTACACAACGTAACAACGACCACCTAGGGACCTTTACACAACGTTACTACGACCACCTAGGGATCTTTACACAACGTAACTACGACCACCTAGGGATCTTTACACAACGTAACTACGACCACCTAGGGACCTTTACACAACGTAACTACGACCATCTAGGGACCTTTAGACAACGTAACTACGTCCACCTAGGGACCTTTACACAACGTAACTACGACCACCTAGGGATCTTTACACAACGTAACTACGACCACCTAGGGATCTTTACACAACGTAACTACGACCACCTAGGGATCTTTACACAACGTAACTACGACCACCTAGGGATCTTTACACAACATAACTAGGACCACCTAGGGACCTTTACACAACGTAACTACAACCACCTAGGGACCTTTACACAACGTAACTACGACCACCTAGGGATCTTTACACAACGTAACTACAACCACCTAGGGACCTTTACACAACGTAACTACAACCACCTAGGGATCTTTACACAACGTAACTACGACCACCTAGGGACCTTTACACAACGTAACTACAACCACCTAGGGATCTTTACACAACGTAAATACGACCATCTAGGGATCTTTACACAACGTTACTACGACCACCTAGGGATCTTTACACAACGTAACTACGACCATCTAGGGATCTTTACACAACGTAACTACGACCACCTAGGGATCTTTACACAACGTAACTACGACCACCTAGGGATCTTTACACAACATAACTACGACCACCTAGGGATCTTTACACAACGTAACTACGACCACCTAGGGATCTTTACACAACGTAACTACGACCACCTAGGGATCTTTACACAACGTAACTACGACCACCTAGGGACCTTTACACAACGTAACTACGACCATCTAGGGACCTTTACACAACGTAACTACGACCACCTAGGGACCTTTACACAACGTAACTGCGACCACCTAGATATCTTTACACAACGTAACTACGACCACCTAGGGACCTTTACACAACGTAACAACAACCACCTAGGGATCTTTACACAGCGTAACTACGACCACCTAGGGATCTTTACACAACGTAACTACGACCACCTAGGGACCTTTACACAACGTAACTACGACCACCTAGGGATCTTTACACAACGTAACTACGACCACCTAGGGACCTTTACACAACGTAACTACGACCACCTAGGGACCTTTACACAACGTAACTACAACCACCTAGGGATCTTTACACAACGTAACTACGACCACCTAGGGACCTTTACACAACGTAAATACAACCACCTAGGGATCTTTACACAGCGTAACTACGACCACCTTGGGATCTTTACACAACGTAACTACGACCACCTAGGGACCTTTACACAACGTAACTACAACCACCTAGGGATCTTTACACAACGTAACTACGACCATCTAGGGACCTTTAGACAACGTAACTACAACCACCTAGGGATCTTTACAAAACGTAACTACGACCACCTAGGGATCTTTACACAACGTAACTACGACCACCTAGATATCTTTACACAACGTAACTACGACCACCTAGGGACCTTTACACAACGTAACTACTACCACCTAGGGATCTTTACACAACGTAACTACGACCACCTAGGGATCTTTACACAACGTAACTACGACCACCTAGGGATCTTTACACAACGTAACTACAACCACCTAGGGACCTTTACACAACGTAACTACGACCACCTAGGGATCTTTACACAACGTAACTACGAACACCTAGGGATCTTTACACAACGTAACTACGACCACCTAGGGATCTTTACACAACGTTACTACGACCACCTAGGGATCTTTAGACAACGTAACTACGAACACCTATGGATCTTTACACAACGTAACTACGACCACCTAGGGATCTTTACACAACGTAACTACGACCACCTAGGGATCTTTACACAACGTAACTACGACCACCTAGGGATCTTTACACAACGTAACTACGACCACCTAGGGATCTTTACACAACGTAACTACAACCACCTAGGGATCTTTACACAACGTAACTACGACCACCTAGGGACCTTTACACAACGTAACTACGACCACCTAGGGATCTTTACACATTACTATGACCACCTAGGGATCTTTACACAACGTAACTACGACCACCTAGGGACCTTTACACAACGTAACTACAACCACCTAGGGACCTTTACACAACATAACTACGACCACCTAGGGATCTTTACACAACGTAACTACAACCACCTAGGGACCTTTACACAATGTAACTACAACCACCTAGGGATCTTTATACAGCGTAACAACGACCACCTTGGGATCTTTACACAACGTAACTACGACCACCTAGGGACCTTTACACAACGTAACTACAACCACCTAGGGATCTTTACACAACGTAACTACGACCACCTAGGGATCTTTACACAACGTAACTATGACCACCTAGGGATCTTTACACAACGTAACTACGACCACCTAGGGATCTTTACACAACGTAACTACGACCACCTAGGGATCTTTACACAACGTAACTATGACCACCTAGGGATCTTTACACAACGTAACTACGACCACCTAGGGATCTTTACACAATGTAACTACGACCACCTAGGGACCTTTACACAACGTAACTACGACCACCTAGGGACCTTTACACAACGTAACTACGACCACCTAGGGACCTTTACACAACGTAACTACGACCACCTAGGGATCTTTACACAACGTAACTACGACCACCTAGGGATCTTTACACAACGTAACTACGACCACCTAGGGATCTTTACACAACGTAACTACGACCACCTAGGGATCTTTACACAACGTAACTACGACCACCTAGGGACCTTTACACAACGTAACTACGACCACCTAGGGACCTTTACACAACGTAACTACGACCACCTAGGGATCTTTACACAACGTAACTACGACCACCTAGGGACCTTTACACAACGTAACTACGACCACCTAGGGATCTTTACACAACGTAACTACGACCACCTAGGGATCTTTACACAACGTAACTACGACCACCTAGGGATCTTTACACAACGTAACTACGACCACCTAGGGATCTTTACACAACATAACTACGACCACCTAGGGATCTTTACACAACGTAACTACGACCACCTAGGGATCTTTACACAACGTAACTACGACCACCTAGGGATCTTTACACAACGTAACTACGACCACCTAGGGACCTTTACACAACGTAACTACGACCACCTAGGGACCTTTACACAACGTAACTACGACCACCTAGGGATCTTTACACAACGTAACTACGACCACCTAGGGATCTTTACACAATGTAACTACGACGACATAAAGACCTTTAGACGAAGCAACTACAACCATCTCTTTATAGTTATACAACTACAATATACAACCGTAAAATGACTTTTATAGCCAAATTACGTTGTCGAAGCATTGTGACAACGTAATTTGGATAGTAGGGTAACTATAATCACATTAAGACCGTTACACCATGCAACTACCAACTACAATATTTTTTGTGTATTTAAGGACCTTTTGTGATGTTCTTATTTCCATCCCATGTTCTTAATTTTTTTGAGTTAACTAATAAAATATAAAGTTCTAAACAATTATTAATCCAAATTGTTGCAATTTCTTACAGATGATGAAACACTCTTTCTACTCTCAGACTCCTCCCATCATAATCTATTTTAAAGATGCCAAAATGTTTAGATGTAATTATTATACAAATATAAATATGTCGGGTAATAATAAATATATCAGATTAAAAAACATGTATAATAAATGTACTAAAAATCTTTATCTTGTGAATGTTGCATTTGACAAAATTAAAGATGTATATAGATAACATCTCTAGAAGTAATGAATAGGTACACATCCAGTGGAGGACCTACATTTTAAGCTCCCTGAACTATTATGTGGGCCCTTTTGCAGCCAGCAAGAATAACCAACAAGGTCAAAAGGGCCATGAACAGGGTGTTGGGGTGGAGTCCTTGACAATGGGCCAAACATTGATCCCTTTCCCACCAGCAAAGAGGTCTGGGTAACGGAAAGTATCTTCTTCAATGGTGTTGTTCCATGGGAGATCCTGATAATTGTTTTTTTTTTAATTTAACCACTATATCTCAGATTTTTATTAAAATTGCTGTACTGGGTTATAAGCATTTTATGCTAGAAAACAGAAATATCTCAATAAATATGGGAACTGAAGCAATAGTTGCTGGCTAAGGAAACAGCAGAAATACATGTATACATATAAAAATATCACCCTGCTTAGGCCTGCTAACTATGGACCAAACTTATAAGAACAACTTGACTTGTACATCTATTCTTTAGTTTAACATTAAACACTAAAAAAGATATAATAGAAAATTACCAAAAACAAAGAAAAATTTGTAGGAACCAAGATCACACCACCAAACATCAATACACAGAAAAAAGAATTTGTTCATTCTTTAAATTACTAGAGAGGAAGGTCATTAGAGGGGGATCGTTAGGATAAAGAGGTGATAGTCTTGATTTTTGGTGTTTGAATGCACAAGACAAATGAGTGCAGCCTGAATTAAGAATTCATATGTCTGTTTGTGGTTCCGATTGGTTCTAACATAATGACTGAGCTGTCAAACTATTAAGCTATGCACCAACAAAGGATTCAAGGATCCAACTGCCAAAATGTAGGCTATGAATAGATTCTGGCTAAGTCAAGGAGCCCATACAGCTTGGGATTCAAGTGCTGAAACCCCCCATACAAGTTTGGAAATTTTACTAATTACAGGGACATTTTGGGGCCATATGAAATTGGAATTGGAGCATATTCTAAGGTCAATATTAAGTACTTTAACCAATTGACTTATGATTCTATTACTAAAATAGCCTTATTTTAATAACAAAGACTTAAAAAAACTCCATTAATTTTGTTGAAAAGTTAGTTCATTAAAAAAGTTGTTTCTGGGATATAAGGGGCCCTGAAGTGTAAGCTTCATAGTAAGATCTACCAGTGTACGCATCCCAATCCTGAAAAAGCTGTAACCCCAAAATATTCTTGTTAATTGTATATAAAAATATAACAAAGAACAATAATCTTTTAAGCTTAGCAATTCAAAATAAAAATATCAAAACCAATATATCACATCCCCTACAGAGATAAAGTATAACCCTAATTTTTCTTTCTTTCTTAAAGAAATAAAAGAACAGCCTAGCACATAAATGCACAACATATCCCCCTGCACTTGCATAATATTTAGTTTTATATATTTATAGAAAGCAGCCTTGCAGTCTTAATGCATAACATACTTTATTGAAGGATGGAGTATATTGCAGCATGACCTGAATAATATACAGGAAGTACTCCACTTTGAACACTGTGTAAACCTCTGATGTAAATATAGATTTTCTCCCAAAACCCTTGCTTCAAATATTTCCATGTAAGAACCCATCCAAGATAATGATAATTACAAGCCACATGCAAATAATTATTCAAATCTATCCATGTTTACTAAAGTTATCGCATAAACAAGACACAATTCTAAAAATTGGTGATTTTTCAACCAAAAACTATGATTTCCCCCCAAAAGCCTTGCTTCAAATATTACCATGTAAGAATCCATCGAAGATAATGATAATTACAAGCCACATGCAAAAAATTATTCAAATCCATCCATGATGTTTACTAAGTTATCGCATAAACAAGAAAGTGTGACGGCGGACAGTCGCTATTTCTATACCCCCCACCGCTATCGCGGGGGGATAAAAATATATATTATTAAATATGGGGGCAGTCGTGATTGTATGGTAGTTGGATTTATAACTACCTATGCAATCAGTGCACATCACCACTAATGTTGTGAGTTCGGATCCGCTTAGACGAGGTGTACTTGATACAACATATGTGATAAAGTTTGTCAGTGACATACGGCAGGTCAGTGATTTTCTCTGGGTACTCCGGTTTTTCAACCAATAAAACTGACCGCCATGATATAAATTAAATATCGTCGAAAGTGGTGTTAAACACCATATGGCATAACCCTAACTCTATCTATTAATTATCCGTTTAATATGATAAATCCAATAAGAAAAACATGAAACTTGTATAAATACACACAATCATCTAAATCTGAAAACAAATCAAATACATTTGTACTTTAAATGTTAAATTTCAATTTATATACTGGCATACAAATCATGATTCTCATTCAACCAATCAACTTTCATTCAACATTATATTATATCATACTATCCTGCGTACTCCGGTTTCCTCTACCATTATAAACATAACCTTATAATTAACTCTAACCCACATTATCTCAACCATACTGATACTGATATAAATCACAAAACTTGCATACAAAAAAAAAAAAAAAAAACACATACAAATTCTAACATTTGGTCAGCAAAAAATGTAAGATATAAAAAACACCAAAGTTAAATGAACAATGAAAGGTTTCCTTCAACTATAAAGTTTTTTTCTCCATCAAGCATCTGGAAAGCTCCCCTCATTGGTGGATTGGTTCTGAAAAAAATAATATGATATTAATATTTTCAGCTAAATCGAACAACTTTAGGGGTGAAAGTATTTTTAGTAACTATTTTGATCATGATCAGAAGCTTGAAATTATTATATTTAAGAGATAACTGTATTGTATTTTAAGCTTTGTGGAGGTAAATCGTCGGTTTTACGGTCGCAAAATGTGTTTACCTAGCGACGCATAGCGGAGTTAGGTAAACAGATATTTGCGACTGTAAGTGAAGACACATTGTAAAACCTATAATTAATTGATTATAACTCGGAAATATATTGCATGGATATATATTACAGAGCTAAAGAAAGAAATCCAAAAACAGTGACCAAACATATAGTTATGTTAAATTTTATTGATAGGACAAATCTAGAAAAGATACATCTCCATTTATGTAAAAAAAAATAAAACACCATGGGAACAGAGGAGAATTAGAAGAGAAATAGTACAAAAAAAGTGCAGTTCAAACATTTAGATCTATTGCAAGACTACAATATTATCAAAATTAAAACTTAATTTTAGAAGAAGCATTGCAGTATGTAAAACATTAGACTCGGAAAGGAACTTACACTTAATATGCAACAAACTTGTATCTCTATATTAAAAATTTATTTAAGACAGCACTTATCTTGCAGTTTTTGATATTTGTTGTTGATATAAACATATCATGTAAAATGTTTTTCAACCAGTTAACATCATTGATAAACTTGTCTATTGACACTGGTGTATTTCCTGATTCTCTTAAAAAAAGCTCAGGTAACACCATTACACAAGAAAAATGACCCATTAAGTAAAACAAATTATAGACCTGTGAGTGTCCTTCCTGTTTTTTCAAAAATTTTTGAAAAGGTATTTGAAACACAATATATGAATTGTCTGATTTTTTTGACACAATATTTAACCCTTTTTTGTGTGCTTTCTGACGTGGACATGGATGCCAGACCACGTTGCTCAGACTTCTAGAAGATTGGCGTGAAGCTCTAGACAAAAATTATTATATAGCATCAGTTCTGATGGACCTTTCAAAGGCTTTTGATTGCCTACCACATGCCATACTGCTAGACAAATTGTCAGCTTATGGAGTTTCAGATAATTCGGTCTCGTTACTAAAATCATACTTATCAAACAGAAAACAACAAATAAAGGTCAATAGTGTTCTGAGCAACTGGGCTGACATCCATAAAGGGGTTCCGCAAGGATCTATACTTGGTCCCCTCTTATTCAATGTCTTCATAAATGATATATTTTTGTTCATTAGACAGTTCTCTGTATAATTATGCAGACGATAATACCCTTTCCTTAGGCAGTCCCGATTTTGATCTACTTATTTCTACTCTAGAGTCTGACTCAAATCATCTCATTGAATGGTTCAAAATTAACAAAATGCAGGCTAATCCTGATAAATTTCAAGTTTTGGCGGTGGGGAAGAAAACCTATGAAAAACGTCCAACTATAAATATACAAAATTTTGAACTAACGTGTGAAGACAGTGTTAAATTACTAGGCATTGAGATCGATTATCAATTAAATTTTGACACACATATAAGTACAATCTGCAGGAAGGCATCCCAACAGCTGAACATTATCAAACGTTTAGGCCCCTATTTGAACAGATTAAACAAACTTACAATTTTCCATACTTTTATTCTTAGTAATTTTAACTTTTGCCCTTTGGCCTGGCATTTTTGTACGGAGAAAAATTCCAAAAAGATAGAAAAAGTGCAAGAAAGAGCTCTTCGCTTTGTGTATGAGGATTACAATAGCTCATATGATAATTTATTGAAAAAAGCAAAGGTGCCTTCCTTGCAGATTCGTAGAATGAGAAATATGGCCCTGGAAACATTTAAGATTATGAATAAACTGTCGCCATCATGTCTCCATAGCCTTGTGCATTTACGAAATTCAAAATATTATTTTAGATACAACAATATACTGGACATTCCACAGGTCAGAACATCAAGGTATGGCAAAAAAACATTTAAATTTGCTGCTGCTACATTGTGGAACAGCCTCCCAGACCATTTCAGGACTGAAAACAGTTTTTCTCAATTTAAGAGCTTAATGCAGTCCTGGAATGGTACTAAATGTTGCTGTTCTGCATGCAGATGATAAATATTCTGCTACTGTTTTTGCTCTTTTTATTTGCACATAGCTTTTAGATATATATTGCTTTGTTTTAGTGCTTGTCAATTTTTTATCCAAACATGCTTAATTTTCTGCTTTATTATGTCATGATGCATGTGGATGCCGGTGGGAACCCAGAGAGGCATTGCCACCTGGTCCCCGGCCCGCATCTATATGCAGTATGCACGGTACAGTAAAAACTCTTTCAGATTTGCTGCATCTACATTGTGGAACAGCCTCCCAGATCATTTCAGGACTGAAAATAGCTTCTCTCAATTCAAGAGTCTTTTGCAGTCCTGGAATGGGTCCAAATGTTGCTGTTCTGCATGTAGATGATTAAAATTTTGCTTCTGGTTTGCTTAATTTTTTAATTTTTAATTTTTTTTAGTTTGGCTTGAAAATTTTATATTCTTTGATTTTTTAGTTAGACAGTGCTGCTTTTACTGATTATGTTGGTACCAGTTTTAAGTATTCAGTATTATTATTTCATTATTTTTTTTACCTGCTGCTTCTTTTTAAATGCTGCTTTATGTTGGAGCATCTGTGTGTGGATCTTGAACAAGAGTCCAAAGAGGCACTTGCCACGTGGGTTCTTGTTCAGATCTATACACAGTCCTCCTTTTTATGCCTTGTATGTCTTAGCTTATTTTAGTTTGTAACTTTGCATGTGACTTGTGTTGTTTTATTGTTAATGTATATTCGGTAAAAAGCTCCTTAGAGCTTATGTTGTACTGTTTTATTATGTGCCGAATCAAAATAAAGTTTTCTTATCTTATCTTATCTCATTTCATTAACGAGAAATTACGAAAATTACAAAAGCACATATAAGCATTCAGTGGGGAGGAAATTTATATTGATCAATCAGTGGTGTGATCTAATTAAATAGCAATTAAGCTGCATAATCACCCATGCCCAGTACTTCTCTACTGACCAATATTACAAAAAAAAATGTATCTTCATTTATTATACTTTTATTATTTCTACACTTAATATAGAAAACTTTAAAAAGAAAAGAAGAAATGAACCAAAGAATTAAGTCCATGTTACAAATCTCTGACAAAGGATCATATTTATTTACTCTTGGGAATGTTAGGCATTTTTTCTGCAGTTTTTATTACATAACTATATTCCTTATTAATTGATTTCTCAAAATTTCATTACAGGTACTGTACAGCAGGGGTCAACTTAAGAAAAAAAATTAACTGGCCCAATGGGCCACTAAAATTTTTGAACAACTGGCCCTTTCAAAATTCCACTGGCCTGAGAAATATCGGTCCAGGAAGTGGACCGATATAAAAGGGGGGATTTGCCCCCCCCCCCCCCTCCCAAGAAACTAAAGATCGAGCAATATGAACCCCATTAAAACCTTGGGTGAACTCATTTTCTCCGGAAGAATAAGCAGTTCCTGCTCCACTAGTGGCAGCCGCAAATAATTAAATTGACTGTCAGTGATTTAAACATGTACATATAGTTTTTGTATTCTATGAATGAATGTTGTACTTGCTTTAAACAAGGGTAAAGTTCATGACATTTTCCCATACATGCTGTGTTTTTAATGCATTACAATTAACAGGTATGGTTAGAAGATAATCAAACAATCTACATATAGATAGTCAAACTTGTTATCAAATGTATATAGTTTTAACCTTTGATTCATTGTTTATTGTATATATGTTAACTTATGTATTAACTAAATTTAATACGGCGGTCAACCAATAATCTTCAGTAGTGAAGGACGGCCAGAAATATAAAGAAGAAGAAGTCTCAGCGACCCCCTCTGTATAACGGCTTCCTTTTTTAGCCAATCTTATTTATTCCTCCCCAGCGTTTTCCCGTGCATTCGACCTTTATATAACGACCCACTGTCTAACGACCATGTTCTTTGGGTAAAAATCCTTCATATAACGATTATTAGAAGATTATTATCAAACCGGAAGTTATATAATAAATAAACAAACACAGTCCCGACTTTGGAAAATTTTCCGTTTTGCCCAGCTGATGCAGCGATTGTTGCCAATATCCCTCTTGCTGATATCGGTATGATCTACTGACCCAGACTTCTCGAAAACCGTCGGTCCTGACCGACAGAAATGCAGTAGGACCGACGATTTCAAAATATATATCGGACCACAGGCGCTTGTGTAGAGTCAAAAATATGCTTGCTATGTACCTAAAATACCACAAGGCCGGACTCACTCCTACTACCCCTGTCACTTCAATCGCTATTTCCTCTGTCAAAATGTCGATAGGACGCAAATCGCTTACAAATTTGCATAGTGAAATGATTTTTCTTCAAGGAAAACCCGTTTTTTATATCTTCCTACCATCTACACCCCCATACAGACAGATAATCCTCAGATTTTGTTGACAATGGACACCTAAGTGGCAGCAAAGCGAAAGTAGGTCATGTGCGACATATTTCCGCCTTTCGGTCGTTCTCGGGTTTTATCATATATAATTACTAAACACTAGAAACATTACAAGGCGCCAAAATATGACTGACAAAATGAATGAAAACTTCAGTGCTTCTTGGTATGCAACTAATACTAAAAATAAGGCATAGGAAATAATTGTATTTGAAAAACATTATAATTATACAGTAACAATACTGATATATAATTACGTTTCCCGAACTTCTCAGGTATGTTTCGTAAGGCAATGATAAAACCCGAGAACGATCGAAAGGTCGAAATATGTCGCACGTGACCTACTTTCGCTTTGCTGCCACTTAGGTGTCCATTGTCAACAAAATCTGAGGATTATCTGTCAGTATGGGGGTGTAGATGGTAGGAAGATATAAAAAAAACGGGTTTTCCTTGAAGAAAAATCATTTCACTACGCAAATTAGTAAGCGATTTGCGTCCTATTGACATTTTGACAGGGGAAATAGCGATTGAAGTGACAGGGGTAGTAGGAGTGAGTCTAGTCCGAGATTCCTCTGTCGTTTAACGGCATTGATAATCTTGCTGTAGCCGTTCAACGACAGAGGGTGATACATACGGAAAACAGCGGATTTGCTTCTCCAACTCTGGGTCAGCACATTTCCACGTTTCGTGGCTATCAGATTTTATTTTCTATCATAAACCTTATACAGTTGAAGAGCAGACTCGCAAAAATTCTAATTTTCCGGTCCGTGGAATATTTAAAAATCCAAGGGAGATAATCGTAAATATTTTCCGCTAGATGGCGCTTCACAAACCCAAACAATTATACATACTTGGAAAACTACGTTTTAGTTCTATTAAACCAATGAAAATGATTGAAATATGATTAAAAATCACATTTATATTTATTAATGGTCATGATTTTCAGTCTGGTATAAAATCGGTCTGCGATGAATGTAAAAATAACGTTTTTTTTCTTTACCTCGGAAAATCGCAATTTTTTTTTGACGTGTATGTTTACACTTTTTGCATCTGACAGAATAAAGTTCCCGTGGAGGGAAAAATTAAAAAACTGGTTCCTTGGACAGAATAATATCTACACTTCATCGGGTAAAAGGGAATTTACATCACTCGTAACAGTTTAAGAAAAATAGTCCATATTCCAACGTCACCCAAACAGAGTCAAGGTTGAACAATTTGCTCCTCCCATTTTACTTGTACAATCAATATTTACACATGTAAACAATGGAATAACGGTAGGCATGTGAGGTAAAACACACTGTTTTGATGTACAATGCAAATTGTCTAGAAATTCAATGCATTTATCCCATTCTGTCAATCTCGTGGGTTCACAACTACAACCCGAACTTGGTTATATGCACCCCCCTTTTCTGAAATATGCCACCAAAGTCAAACTGTCAACGGGTGCAGGCCTTTTAGTTTTAGTAAGGGACGGTACCAGGTACCCACTTAAAATGGTAATTGGTACCTCCTAATTTCAAAGAATGTTGTTCAGCATGTTTATTTGCTCATTTGTTTATATGACTGAGTGGTTTTTATTTGTAGATAATTTAACCAGGTTGTTAATTTTTAGGTTTTATTTTTAGTTGAAATATATAGGAAAATCAAAGTCAATTTTTATTTGTTATATTTAAATTATGTACAAATAAAAACCACTCATATAAACATAATGAGCAAATAAACAGTCAAAATATAGACAATTCTGAATGTTTTGGTGTAAAATTTGTTAAAATCTATCCAGAAATGACTTCACAATAATATTTTGAAAATTCAAAATATGGTTTTGGTTGATTATATACAGATTTTTTTTTACATGTGGCAATACTTTTGGCCACATGCTGTATAAGATATTCATGAAAAATGTTCAATTTTTAAGAAAAAGTACTGCCTGTAAATAGTGTAGTACTGGTACATTTGAAAAATTTTGAAAGCCCTGCAGGGTGCATGAGGCCAGTCCACCAAGCCCTTGCATAAACTGTAAAAGAGAAGATGTGACTAAGTGCTACTGGCACCTCTCACAGGGGCGAAATCAACCACTGTTTTATACTTTTGTCAAAAATGCATATGCATTCAAAGATGATGACTGTATTTGTAGAATGTGTGAGGCTTGATTTAGAAAATCACTCGAAATGTCCCACGATACAGAAGCAACATCAAGCAAAAGAAAATATGATTCAGCCATAGATACAAGCTGTGCATTTGAAACAAATGATTTAAATTTAACAACAGCAAACTTTGACAGCTACATGTATGGTAATGTGTCATTTGACCCATGTGAATTTACACTCCATACTGTGGCTAATGCAGAAAATAATGACTGTAGTAAAAAACTTGTATGCTTTTTGCAACACATGAACATGTGTGAAAAAAATGGTGACCATTCGACATCAGTTAATGTTGACTTATGCAAGTCATGCTTTCAGATTTAGCTAGATCAGAATAACAACGAAGCATGTACATCTAATCAATTTTTTCTCTATTGATCACTACAAGAAATATAGAAATGTCAAACCCCAACTAGAATGTTGCTTTTGTGATAAAAGTATATACAGTCAAAGAAAGACCATTTAATTTAAGGGAAAGGATCTTCTAGAAAGAATAAAGTTAATTTTAAATTCTGATGCATTTGTGTATGCAAATTTTCTATGGTAATGGCATCAGCATATTCAGTTAGAATTTAAATTAGAGCCCCATCCGGTTTTCTCCTATTATTCACATGTTTTATTATTTTTAATAAATAAATTTAGTTGAAGTTTTTGTGAATTTTATTTTGTAAAAAGTTATCAAATAATGGATCTTAGTACAGTATGATCTGCTTTTGTTTAAAAACAAAAGGTTAAAAACATTACACCCCTCGCCCCTTTTTATAAAGAAACATCTATAAAATATAACACGAGTTCTGCTCAAGAGTCATTACGAGGATGTACTATGCATGTGATAAAATTTTATATTTTTTTCATTATCATCATTTTCTTTCATTTGTCTTTTATAAGATCATTTACATTGAAAAAAGTATCACTTGTATCAAGTACATTGACATCAACATGCTAGGGGGCGCTATACATGATTTGTATGGTGAATCCACCAATAAAACCGGTGGACGTGTTTGAATAGCCTTATATGTTAAAAAAACAGTTGAAAGTAATTTTTAATATTCCAAGATTTACCATTGCATATGAAAATATGACTGTTTTTTTTTTTTCTCAAGTTCATTCGATAAATTTAGTAGACCATTACAGTTGATTCTTGTTTTGTTATACCTTCATGGAACAACTTTACATGTATTTCGACCGAAAAGTCAGCTTACCAGGATTACTTTTACAGTAATATAATTGCTCCTTACTTAATACTGTTGTGGTTCCATAAAATCTCAAATTTGGACTCATCTGTTAAATTATATTTGATCAATTTAATAGCTGTAGATATAATAAACAATTACTCTGACTAATTTCAACATTTTTAATACAAAATAATATTTGTTTTATTGAGAAAACGCATTTACTTACACTCGTTCTATAAATAGAATGTTAAAAATTACGGAGTATGTGATGATTCTAGTTATCTCCCTTGAATCCAACCAAAATGTGACACGATCCATCTGACAGAAAAAAGTTCTATTGTATGTTTAATTACAGAAAATGTTTCTTTGAAATACTAATATAGAAATCTATGGAACTATATATATGATTTTCCATCACCCTTTCGGAAAATATTTTAATTTTTAATTTTTCGTGTTTTTTGAAACAACTTCCGCCATTTCCGTGTCGTTTTAATTTCTGCGTTACTCCTTTGTTACAAGAAGTTCAAGCACGGGGCCTCAAATTTATATGAAAGAAACAATGTTCTATGTTTTTCTCGCTTCTTCGGTTATATTTGACGCTCGCAACGTTTAAAACGAGTGAATTTTCAACACTTGGTCGATGTATTCTAAAACGTGTCCGATTCCGGTAAAAAATGTACGTGACAAATTAATTGAAATGACGCCATTATCGAGTCTGCTCTCCGACTGTATATAAATCGCTTCACCAATCATTTTTCTATTCATTCATAAACATCTTACCCTCAGAAAGTGGTGTTACACTCCATTACAGCACGATTTTGCCTTAGAACCTATGATTTCGACATTTGTCTTCCATTTTTCAAACATTTGTCACGTGACTACGAGAAAACTACGATTACCGCAATGTATCATGGGAGATAATTTGCATATAAACAAACAAACAAATATTTGTATTGCCAATCATAGGCGCCTGTTAAGGCAGAACAATTAACATAAAATTTGATACAGTTGATTATATTGATTGGTAATGATTTTAACAGCAAATTTAGTGAATTACAGATAACCATAAGAAAAAAAAATGTAGTACCTTGTCCAAAAACAAAAAGGGGGAACGTAACACATGCTCTTTCCGAAGCCCGTTGGTAACACTCTGCCATTGAATCTTTTCTTTCCAACACATTTTGTATAATTTCCTTCTGCTCTTCTTTGATCTGTAGATGGACTGTTTGTCCTGCAGAATACGCTTAAATGTATCGTCTTCCATGTGATTTGAATGTTGTTTACGTATGCAAATAATGCTCCAAATAATTTGGCACGCTGCATTAATTAACTCCCATCATGCAATGCGTTGCTGTCATCATTCAGTTAGTATCGCGAGATCACGTGTGTAGATTCGAAAATGGAAGTCAAATGGCGGAATAATAGGATCTAAGGCAAAATCGTGCTGTAATGGAGTGTAACACCACTTTCTGAGGGTAAGATGGTTATGAATGAATAGAAAAATGATTGGTGAAGCGATTTATATAAGGTTTATGATAGAAAATAAAATCCGATAGCCACGAAACGTGGAAATGTGCCGATACTATGGCTGTGAGGCAAATTTGATGGTTTCCGTATGTATCACCCTCTGTCGTTGAACGGCTACAGCAAGATTATCAATGCCGTTAAACGACAGAGGAATCTCGGACTATCATACACTCTACCAGCAATGGCCAGAATAAATGTTACAGTGCTTCAAATTATCCTCGTAAGACTCGTTCTATAGACATATATGAGTGTAACTTCTCTGAGTTTGGTACACAATATAGTTGCAATGTATTTCCTTCACAATCACGAAACTGAAATCTAAATAATATGTTGAAAAACACAAAAAATACGCCATTAAACAGGGTACAACACTTTATCGGTAAAAAAATCATGTAATCATTTGTCTTTACCAATACATATTTACTCTTAGAAAGGTCTTGTGATGGGTCATTTTTTTGCAAAAGAAGTCTTGGTCTTTTGCTTTATTGGCAACATCGTAAAGGGGGGGGGGGGGGGGGGGGGGGGGGGGGGGTGAGGGAGACTGTACTTTGTTAATTTTCAAATGACAGGGGTGTGATGTGCATTTGTGATTCCAAAAAGACAAAAACTGTCCCTGAATCTATGAGGGGGAGGACATGGGGTAGTCTTCTCCCACTCTTCTCCCCCTTTTTTCCTTTATCTCCTGTCTCCCTCATTTTCTCCCACCTCTCTCCATTCTTCTGCCCTCTCCTTTCTCCCTTCACCCCTTATCTATGTGGTCATGATTGTTGTGAATACCATACACACATTTGTGTTGCTCAGTGATGGAAATTTAATATTTTGGTGGCCCAGTGTTATACATGTATGATCAAGCAAGAATGTTGAAAAAATAGTAACCCCGCTTAAGTTTTAGGGGTTACTGACTGGGCTCCTGTGAATTTCCATCACTGAATAGCACAGGCACTTGTTTCAATATCAAACATTTTATTCACTATTAAGTCTCCTTTAAATTTTTGATATTGAAACAAGTGCCTGTGCTGAATAGTGTAAAATTATTAATAGGAACCTGGGCTATTGTTTTATTGAATTTATGTGAACTAAAATGCATCAATTGATTGAACAACTTACATAATTAGTTGCAAAATATTTTTTGTTTATACATGTTGAAAATTTGAGTGTACAGACATGATCTAAATAAATACCTTAGTTGTGATGAAAATATTATAATTAATTTGATTCCTTTACAATGGATTATTTTTTCTGGCACAAAACTTTTGGAACCAATTTTTTCTTGAATATTCAAGGGCGCAGTCAAAATTATATCAAAACATCAAAATTAAGACATGGGGGAACAAAGAATTTTATTTTCGGCCCGAAATAATGGTTATTAAAATTTCAAGGGCATTCACTGATAAAGTATAGATCATCAATTATTTACATGCTTAAAGTATATTATTCTATTAGGATATACACCCTATGGAAATTGACCAGCCTATAGCCCATTTGGTTGATGAATCCCAACCTACTCGTAACAACATGACCAATGAATTGATGAAAGACACACAACAGTTACCTGTACAGGTATGTTAAAAAAAGATTGAATTTACACATTTTATAACAATATCCCCTCAATACAAAAAACGTAAGAGGGATCATATTAATATGAAAGGATCGTCTGTTAATGCAGTGTGAAAAACCGAAAATTCCATTCTCAATTTAAAGACTTTGGGTCTATGAAAATATTGTTGAACGAAAACTTAAGTAAAAGGCAGTCGGGGTCATTAAGTTTTACCAATGTCCATCCAAAAAATTTTTGTCAAAAATTTCACAGCTTCTACTGAGCAGAATGATTTTATATAATTACTTGCTAACAAGAAAGACAACTCTAGTAAAAAAGGAGATAACTCTGTAATTTGAAACGAGGGAATAACACACTAAAAAGACAACCAGTCTGTTGTATTCAGAAATTGCCAAGTAATTTTGCAGTTCAATGGTGCTGTTAGTAAGTAAATCATTGAAGATTTATATGACTTGACCACAAATACGGATTTGTAAAACTTGAAAATTTAATGAGAAGGAAAAAAACATACACTTGCTCGCTAAGTAAATTTCTTAAAAATAGCTCATCATGATCTATAGTACCAGTACTTAATAAATATAATTTTATTTCCAGCTTGAAAATGTTGTTTTGGAGGAGGCTGTATTGGATGTCAAAGAAGTAAGACTATTGGATCATGAAAGAATTTTATCTTGCAATCACACCTTTTTGCAACCTCATAAAGGGGGTAGAATAACATTGAGACATATAAAGTCATTGACCTAATGAAGTTTCTGGTACCTTTTGATGTTTTGAGAAGAAAGGGAATGTAGTTGTGTATCAGTTCGTATCACAAAATTTCCTGCTTTTTTACATTTTTACTGATAGGCTGGGTAGGCGTGTATGGAAAATAAATGTAACTTTTTAACCAATCAGAATTAAGTATTTCTCCTACATTTATATATACCCCTCTCAAGAAAGAATCTATTGCTTGACATAACTGTCCATCTGTCAAACCACTTACAAATACCAATAGCACTTCTGAATCTGATTCTGAGGATGAAAATCGAATAAGAGATGATGAAAAGTGCTGTGTATGCAAATTATTCACCCCAAAAGAAATCAGAGAGAGCCCATGTTTAATATTCACGAAATGGCTACAATGTGACCAATACAAACACTGGGTTCATTTGGTCTACTCAACTGAAAAACGTGTGATCAGGAAAAGTGATGTATTTTTATGCCCCTATTGCAAGAGTGATTAGTATTGAAATCATGCTATCTATATTAATATTTAATAAAATGATTAACTTCCAGTTTTATTAAAAAAAAAACAATTTAAAAACAAGGACAAAATTAAAACACAAACATAGCAAAGATTAAAAACAAAGAAATGGTGCCATCACAAGATTATGTTTTACAAGATAACAAGAGGTGCTACGACAAAATTTTGAGTGACTGGAATTTCAGACCCCATTCAAATGTATTCTGATAGGCTTGATGAACATGATTGATGGCTGAAATGTTCCTAACAAATTCATGACAAAATGTTGTAGTTACTATGGCATCAATGTTTGAGAGATGTCAGTTCAAATCTCTCTGGAAACTAATGATCTGAGTACATATTAGGTTTGTCAACTACTAACAATTACAATACATATAGCTTCTATAGTACAAGGTAGTACATTTCAATAATGTTGAAAAGATGTCAGTTCAAATCTGACTGGAAGCTAATCTATGGGTTTATTTTAATATATGCTTGATCATGTTGACTGCATTAACTAACTTGGACACAAGTCCCTAGCTTAATGAAAGTTTTGAAGAACTACTCCTTTTTCAGTGTAATTTTTACACAACCACAAAAATGTTGTGTAATGGTTAGCATGCTCACCTTGAATGTGGTAGATCCATGGGTTCTAGCCCCTGTCTAGTCAAACCAAAGATTATAAAATTGGTAAGAATGCAGCATTAAGGAGTAAGAACAAAGAATGGTCGGGTCAGAATCAGAATAATGTTTCAGAGTGGAACGACATATCTACCCACAGACTGTTGTCTCAATGAACTAGCACTCTAAAATCCAACTAAGGGTGTTGGTCTTTTCATTTTTTGTATCTAAATGTGTTTCCTGTTACTCATGCTTGAATAGTTTACACATCACATGTTATAGTTTATATTTCTTGTTGTTTATTGTTTAAAAATTCTATGAATAGAATGTTTTTATCCCCCATATGAGTGTTGTTTTTGATGTAAAATTATTGAATATTTTGGGCTTTGTTCATTTACCTGAAAAGTCTTAGACAAATATTTTGAAATTAAAGGAGTTTTTTTTAACCTAATTACATGTAGTATGTTTTTTTGGGGGGGGGGGGGGGGGGGTGGAACTTGTTTCAATAACTAAACAAATTGTATAGTGTCCCCTAATATTAACTTTTTGATGTTAAAAGCAATATAATTTTTATTCAATCATTAACTTAAGACTTCACCAAGATGATGGGAATGTGTTTTATTACCCATTCTTCAATGTTCCAGTTCATAGTTTTGTTATTTTACAACATTGTTATTATACATGTATAGCTGACCTTTTAATAATGTTTTGTTTTTGCAATAAATATTTTCTTGTTAATGAATACATGTAGTTCTCTTAAGTCAAATCTGCCCATGCGGTCACCTTTTTGTTTAATTTTTGTGCTCTATAATTTACAAAAGTTATCAGCTGAATCATTTACAAAGTACATGTGCATGTACATATTTTGCCCAACCAAGAGACTTGTTCCTGAATTTAGCACTTTTTCCATACTAATCCTTATATGTTATTATTGGTCTCCTGACATTGGCATAAACAAGAAAGGATGGAGTGCCTTATGAACAGAAATCACACCATAATAATGTGCTTGACATACATGTAAGATTGGAACATGACTGTTAATGTATAGCCCTGTATCAGGGCATTCTATTTAACCCCTGTCTGTCCCTCCCTTTTTGTAATATTTTGTAGTGTGTTTAATGTACAAATACTAAAGGTGTGCATTCCTACAGGATTTTGACTTCTAAAAAATCACAAAATGATATTTAGTTGAACTAAGTCATTTTTAAGTTAGAACATCAAAAGTGTCTTACACACACAGACTTTATACACTTTAACAAAAGGGGCATACCAGTTTTAAGTTGGGCCTTTTAAAAAGTTTTATTTGATGCTCCATAATATGATAATTTACAAATTGCATGTTTAATGTGATATAAATATGATAAACTATAAAACCATGCAGAAGTCTAACATAATGCCAACTTTAAAGCATTAACATTACAAAGCTGGTTTTTGTACAATACCTGCCAGTCGCTTAGGGGAAAAATACTTATTTTGATTTCCCTTTCTTATAAGGATAGTCAGACAACAAAATATACGAGATTTAGATTAATTTTCTTCAAGTTAATCGATAAGTACTCGCTAGGATGATATATTTTATTTATTCTTGCAGGTCTAGGATGTTTTGTAAACAGTACTATTTTATTTGCGAGGTTGTGTCACAATATCCTTGGAAGTTGGAACTACTATAGATGAATATTCACACGATCTCTCATTATTTTCAAGATCTACGGGATACATGCAGTCATAAATTATTTTCCTAACCAACAAATTCACGAAAACTTCCTTACGACCGTGAAGATGTGCATAACTGCCACGATGAATAAACTGCGTCACCGTGTTTACAAATGCAATGACGTCTTGTTTACGTTTTTTTTACCCCGATTGATTTATAATATTGTTTGATCATAAATTTTGTCCACGTGGAAAGCACCCCAAAAAATAGGAATAACGTTATCCTTTCTAAGGGTATTTTGGGTAAGTGTGTTTCTGGTGTTGTAAAAACCTGCCACTCGTCTTGAAGCAAATTCCCAAATGCATGCAATTTTTTCATAAACATTTCTGCCATACACCGGACGGTGGCATTTTAACTTGTGAAGTTCAACATACCATCGAAAATAGTCTCAACTTCGGTAAAGTTTGCACCTTTTAGTGCAACAAAAATAAGGGCATGGCCGTTTTTCGCCATTTTAATACTTATAATACTGGTCTATTTGGAGAAACGTTTTCCATAAAATGCGATGTATTGACATGTGTGAAAATTCAAAATTGTCTTCTTATTAGTCATCTTAAGAATTAAATATAATAATTATTCTAGCCAAATACAAATACAATGCAAATACAAATAACTGTATTGCCAATCAAGGCACTCTTTCGAGCTGCATAATCAATTGCAATGATTGAAATTATTATTTAACAGAAATCATTAATAATTGACATGAATAATAATGAATACTCAATAATAATGACAAGAATAATAACATTAGAGTTACTCCCACAAGGAAACCTAGACTCAAGCAGGGGAGACAATCAAGGTAGCCATATCCCAGCATAAGTACCGTCAAGGTGATTCACACAAGTTGGTTAGTGAATTTACGATCAGCTTTGAACAATTACATTTATGATATTGTTTGAGATCATAAATTTTGCCAATTTAATCCAACTAAATTTTACAAATATAAACAATTTGTCAGAAATGTACATGTAAATAGCAATTAAAACAGGTATATGTATTGTAACACACATTTTTTACTGCATGAAGACATAAAATTATTAAACCAATTAACCCTGTTCCGGAATCCCCCTTTTTAACCTCCTGGAAATCCCCCTTTTAAGTAAGAACTTTTGGATCCGCACAAATTTATTTTTGCCGCTCATTTTAAACATCAGATTTTATTTTCGGTATCTTTTTTTAATTCAGAAATTTATTTTTGCCGCTATTTCATACTTTTTACTAGTCTGGTACTCATCCGAGGAGTCACGAATACCAGAATAACGCAATTGTATTCCGGGTTTGGTCCGTGCCGGTTTTGGGTGTTAAAATGTTGGCGCATGCCCAAAGCCCATGACTGTTGACACTCCCGTAAGATTCATTCAATTAAAAATGTAGGTAAACCGGAAACTGACATTGATGTATAATATTCGGAACGTGATCGGACCATTAGATACGGATTGTTGGCTATATCTGCCTTATCTTTTTAGATAAAAATATGTATACAGAAACACATTTAATTGAGTTGTTTAATGATCATGAGTATAGGTAATCTTGCATTCAATTCTGTATAAGAAAAAAAAAAAATTTGACAGGTTATATACAATATTACAAAAAAATGGTGGGACAGACACACAAAGCCCATGGGTAAGACACAACCCCAGTTCCTGTCTGACATAATGTAATAATGTCAGACAAAAAAAAAGAGTTTTCGCCAACTCTGTAATACCGAATGTTTGGTATAATAGTTACCTCAGATTTTGTCCGAAAGGCATTGATCAATGTTTAATTTTATTTTTAAATTACTTAAATTTTCATTGTTTTCACCCCTTTTATACATTTCCGGTTTCAACCAAACCCATTTGTGAAGACGATCACGACACGATTGGTTATTTGTATATATATTAGCCAATGACACGACGTCTTTCGTACATCCATTGACCTATAGTACAAGGCCATCAAAACAGCAAAACTCGAGACACACACTACAAAAGACATAACATATACAATTTTGAACAACACTGAAAACTAAAAATTGAATTACTTTAACCTCTATAAAAACCTGAGGTGAAATCAGGTGCCCAATTGCTAATACTAAGGTAAAACACTCTAAAAAGGCCAAAGTAAACATTATGCACATGACAGTGAATTTTTGGGGGCTTTTTTTTTCGGACCGGCAACATATTTTTCGCTCTGACAAGATCTACATGTCTGTCAGTCCGAATGACTGACAACGTCTCGGCAAGTTTCGGGAAGTCTGCTGACCGAGTCCATATCTGTTACTAGTTCATAATAATAGATTTTTCATATTAAATGAAGTCACGATTAGCGTTATTGTGTATCCGCCATTTTTTTTACAGGTAAGATGTTCACGTGATGATTTATTATTGTTGTTTGGTTTATTTGGGTTTATTTCTTATTTATATTAAATATCTAAAATTGCTTACTATAGAAAATACCGTTTTAATCTTTCAGTTTTATAAATAAATAATCGTGATTTTGAAAATTATTGAATTATGAAGTACTTGTTCCCAGCATATATTTCTGTCAATATTCGTTTAACGTGCGGTAACAGATCAAGGTAAACACATGCTGATTGTGTGATTAGGCTATTTATAGCTTTCGGCGAGTGATCGAAGTTGAATTTTAACGTTTTGTCAGGAAATTTCATTAGTCTGTTATCAGTCGATATTGAATGACACGGAAGAAACGAAAGTTGCTGGCCCAAGTGGCCCGAGAATATCAACTGGCCCAGCGGACCGATCTTTGTTCAGTTTGACTGGCCCGACCGTAAATATACTGGCCACGGGCCAGCGGTTACGTCGACCCCTGTACAGTTAATTTGTCTTTGGGGTGGGATCTCTATCAGATAGGTTGACCTTTTTAAAATTTGTTTATTTTGATCTTATAGTCAACTGTAACTCATGATATCTAACATACATGTAAATCTCTTCTTAAGAAATGTTCTGTATTTGAAGTAGATTGTGTACATGTAATTAAATGTAACAAGTTCATCTAAAGAACCCTTTGTTTCTGTGATAGTCACACACTGTAAACATGGGAGGAGTTCTATTGGTATAAGTGTATGCATGTACAAATAATGTATCATTATTTAACTTACTTTCATTAGTTTTATATACAGGTATATCAATATGTCCTTTGTGCATGAAGTTTATTTCTGGTTCATCATGGTAGCTTTCGTGATCTGATAGAGTTTAATCCCTATAAAATTGCCTCAGGAATAGATTATTTGATAGTAAAATATAATGTTGTTGACTTGTCTGGCTAGAAGAACATGAAATTGATTACCTCTGATTAGATGATGGTGAAATTTGCTGTTGTCTAGCTATAGCTATGTGTTGATCGGTCTGACATTACAGGACATGAAGCAGGTGACATCTGTGGTTTCCAATATTACATGGGGGCAGGAATTATTTCGACTGGTTTGCTATGTTGAAAAGTCACATGGTCATGATCAGTTACATTTGTATACATGTGCCTATAACAGCTTATAACCTCAAATCCAATTGTACTTGTTTACCACTTTTACAGAAATAAACCAGATCTGAAATTATAAAGAAGAAATTTAAGTTATTTTATTCAGTCTCATTTATATATATCATCATACTGTCTTACCAATAAAAAAAAAAGAAAGGCTACTGCCCCCTGCCTCCTAATACAAATGTAGTATAGCCAGAAATGAGGTGCCATTTGATAATTTGCATATCTAAGATGGGGACAACATAAGGAAGTCTGCAATTTTCATATGATCTACATTAAAGATATAATTTTTAATGGGGATCATTCACCAAATTTCTTTCGACAGACGTCGCTGTTGTTCCATAAGTGGTTAGCAGAACGTTTTAATCTCGAGGACGCTTGAATTGTTAACGTTGGGTACAGGTGTCAAACCACTAATTCACCAATCAGAGCTTGGAACATATACGAAAGTAGTCCCTTTTCAAGAAAAAAGTTCCTTTCACTTTGTAGTATTGTGAAAACTACTGAATGGAATGGACTAATTAAAATTGATAATTGAAGTTAAATAAATAGGGATTATTGTGAGCCCAAATTTGATGGATTTAGTTGTATTTCAATACCTCTATGGAGGATTTGATGCATGACCTATACATACTGAATTTCTTGGGGATGACCGAGCTATTTTTAGAGTAGGTGTTTTCCGTAGCATGGCATTTCACTGCAAGATTTTAAACATGCCCTGATATTTTGACAGAACGTAGAGGAATTATGCACCTTTCAGAAAATATATGGTCTTGGAAAGGTTAAACTTAAGATAAAATGACCAGGTAGGCTCTAAAAAACACAAATTTAGTAGAAAACCTTAATTAAATGAATTTGTTGTGTTCCTGTGTATTGTACATTATGGTTTTAATTTTTTATCCTTTTACCCAGATTTTTATTATTGGTCATAAAGGGAAAACAAATTTCCCAGAACAAAAATTTTGCTTCAGAGTGCATTTTTTTTTCAGTTACAAAAATGTAGCATCGAAATCTTTTTATAAGAGTTAAATACACCCTTTTCCCCTATAGTACTAATGTTCATGTAAGAAATGAAATGTGATATACGTATACACCGTTAGGAATTTAATTAATAACCTAATATACCTGTCGTTCTGTAGTCAACTGTTCAAGCGAAATGGTTTTAAGTATAAAATACAGTACTATTTTAAACAAAAGAGAAGTGGCCCATATTGAATATCCCGCAATAGGTGCAACTTCTTTTGTTTCAATAGTAGTTTATCTAACTTGTACAATAATGTTAACAGTTATAATTTATAAAATAAATAGTCGTGAGAACAGTTTTGTTTGAGAACGCGTTTACAGAATTTTCCTATTCATGTTATAAGGGCATTACATGAATAGGAAAATTCTGTATTTTTTTTTAAATAGTACTGTATCTTATACTTAAAACCATTTCGCTTGAACAGTTGACTACAGAACGACAGGTACATTAGGTTATTAATTAAATTCTTAACGGTGTATACGTGTATCACATTTCATTTCTTACATGAACATTAGTACTATAGGGGAAAAGGGTGTATTTAACTCTTATAAAAAGATTTCGATGCTACATTTTTGTAATTAAAAAAAAAATGCACACTGAAGCAGAATTTTTGTTCTGGGAAATTTGTTAACCCCTTATGACCAATAATAAAAATCTGGGTAAAAGGGTAAAAAATCAAAACCATAATGTACAATACACAGGAACACAACAAATTCATTTATACCTTTAGGCAGTAATATAAAATTTTAAACAAAAAAAAACAGAAAAAGAACAAGTAATAATTAAAAAAAACTTGTATTAATGAACAAATGGACTATCTGTGTGTATAGACACCTTTTCAAGTAACATAGTTGGTACTTCATATCTTTGAAAGGGGAGTTTATTCAAAATAAATCCCAAAACGGCAAATGATTAAAAAAAAAAAAAATAATAATAAATTTATGTTTGTAATAAACAATCCAAAGGGAAGATATTTGTGATTATTTTCCAAACTTTTCCAACAAAAAATATTCTTTATCTGTATGATATATCCAGTTTAAAGAAAGAAAAAACTTAACTGACATTCCCTACAATATTTAACTCAGTAGTCCGTTAGGGGTTTTCGTGGACGTGATCGTTTGGTAGTTGGATTTACAACTACCTATGCAATCAGTACCTATCAACACTAATGTTATGAGTTCGAATCTCGCCCAGGCGATACAACATTATGTGATAAATTTTGCCAGCGACTTGTGGCAGGTACGTGGTTTTCTCTGTGCACTCCGTTTTCTTCCACCAATAAAACTGACCCTAACGATATAACTGAAATTTGTTGAAAGTGGTGTTAAGCACCAAACCCAGTAGTCCGTACGTTTCCAATCGTGTAGTTTACATTTATCTATGCTTTTTTTTATTGTATAGAATGCTGGGTTTTATGCAAATTCCGATTTTTTCGTAGCATTTCTGAAATTGTAATTCAAATCGTTTGACTGTTCATTTCAATAACATGCAGCTAACTTAAGTTATAAATAACGTTTTTACCTGCATTAGAATGGAATAAACCCACAAAAAATAATGTGGCATATGGGCAGTTTCAAAATAAATGGCTCCTACTGCTATAGCTGTCTAATTTACTCATTTTTATGATTTTATTGGATCTAAATAGTTCAAAAGATCTGTAATGATTTGATGTTTGTTACTGCAAAAAATCTTTATGATATCTAGAATAACAAAACAAATATGTCCAAAAATATGTCAAAATTGTCAGGAGTGCAACACTTTTTTGTGACACTTTAAAAAATCCTTAATTTTCAACAACCTACCACAGTGCTAAATCAAACAATATGTTATCAAAATCTATTTCATCACAAACTTTGATATGTTGACATACTTTAAGATAGCAATAGATCATGTTTCACATTTATTATTGCATAAAAATATGGCTTTGTAAAAAAGATGTACCTAGTCAGGAGTGCAACAAACATTTATGCAAGTTTTCCTAAATTACATTGTAGAAATGTTGTCTTTTAGTTTTCAAAGATATGGGGTATAAATAAACCTTAATACATCATTGCTGCTTCAAAACCACAGTTAAAGGATACACTAAAATCAGTAGTAAGCAGGGATCGCGCTGGGCTTCGCCAATGTCGCCATTTTTAATTTCATTTGGCGACAAAATACGGCCCTTGGCGATTTTTTTGGCGACAACATTTTATTTATCAAAAATTACTTCGTACTGCTGTCAATCAAGGGTACCGGTAAACTGAGAAATGAAAAGAAACGAAACGAAACGAAAACAAAATCCAACGAAATCTGTAAAGTAAGAAAACGAAATCCAACGAAATGAAACGAAATCTGTAAAGTAAGAAAACGAAATGAAACGAAATCTGTAAAGTAAGAAAACGAAATCCAACGAAAAGAAACGACGAAATCTGTAAAGTAAGAAAAGAAAATATAACGAAAAGAAACGAAATCTATAAAGTAAGAAAACAATATCAAATGAAAAAAAGAACGAATTCTGAAAGGAAGACAAGAATCGAAACGAAATAAACGTTTATTCTTTGTAAGCACTACTAGAGATATCCAATAAAATTACGTAACTCGACCTAAGCTACCTATCGAGACGTATCTTTACCTATGAATTTAGCTATTGATTGCAAATTACAGTAACATTCAGCATTCATTCAAATACTAGTATTCCACATCTCAGTATTTTCTATTTGATACCGACTGGATGCGCACTTCGGATTGATTTATTTATTGTTGTTTGTTTAACGTTCAGTCGCTAATATTTCATGCATAATCGGGACGAGAACAAGTGGAAAAAAATCAATTTGCAAAATACACAGGCGGGTATATACCCCATGCACAACAACACCAATGCCCGTAGTAGTTCACGGAAAGACACAGGGAAATACCGGTATCAGTTGCTAGACAAACACAATTTTTAGTAGCCCAATCCTATCTAAGTAACTAAAATAAACCTCAATTTCTAGTAGCCCAGCCAAATTTATAGGGGCCTTGGGCAACTGGGCCCCTGCTAATTTCCATCCCTGAGTATTTGATGTTTTGATGGAGTAGTATGTCGTTAATTTTTACTTTTTATGGAGGGTGTTTTTTTGCAAGTCTACATTTGTATATCTCAATAGCGAAACGACCGTCACTCACAATACTACCCGATGTGCATATGTATAAGGCAGTATCATCAAATTTCAGGGTTGCGCTTGTGGGCAGTTTTTCGAAGAAGAAATGTGGTGATGGGAATCGATGTTCGGTGGGTGTCCAGGGGGAGGAGGGATGTTGTTTCTTATCACAAATGGATGACAAGTCATAACTTTTTCGATTTTGGAGTTACCTGTTCAACTTTTATTTCACTTTGTCCGAACATAAGGAACACCGGGCTTTATTTCTATCTAGCTTTTGATTTTTTTAAACTTCGGAAAAATTGGAGAAAATGTCTTTTCACAAGGACCAACATAGCTTCCAGATGTAAAATGCACCCTCTTTCAGTTGAAAACTTATCTGATAGTATACATTCTTATATATATATCTTCGTAAAGTGACATGTTCCCTATATAAAGAATGAGGTTGTTATTAGTGCAGAATTTATTCAAATTCTACATTACTGATTAGTAGTGCACCTGATTTGTCGAAATCATTATTTTTCCAATAACAATTCATAGCTCGGCCGTCTTAGGTTTGTCGAAAATACTATTTAGCCAAAATAATGGAAATACTGAGATGCTGAATATATGTCCACGAGACAACGATCCGATAAAACAGCAAATTACAAAGCCTCATTTATATACATAACGCCCAGCATTCTTGTCAAAATAAGTTTCATATTGGGTCCTATATCAATAACACCAATAGTTTAAAAAAATCAAGTAAGTGGCTATGGTTTCTGGACTAAATTTTTCATGGTTTTCTCATACACTGTATTTCTCAACAATATGTTTTTAAGATACAGGGACGTATCCAGGATTTCAGGTTAGAGTAAAAAAAAATAATAATCGGCGGGCTGAGCGAGGCGAGAAATTTATCGTATTTTTTCAATTTGTAGGGGGCATACGCCCCAAACCCCCGCCTGACTAGTAATCCATATATCTATTAGGATATTTTGAACCATTCATTTACAAAACAAAAATTCGAACTTTTAGGTGGTAATCAGTTGGAGTAGAGTCAAGGTCTCAATGTCCGCCAAATGTCAATGAGTTCCATTCAAACTCCATATTGTTTCTAAGGACAATAATGTATGCTTTAAAACAATATAGATACTTTACTGATCTATTCTAGGTCTTCATGCCCGTGCCCAGATATTTTCAAATGGGTGTGATTCCTATGGAAAATTGGATTTTAGTGAATTTTCTCTACAGATTTAATATGCTCTTTTAAAACTGAGGCAGGAAGGGGGGGGGGGGGGGGGGAGGGGGTATATTTATTCAAGTAAAACAATGTTTATCAATGTTTTGGTGAAATGGTTTAAAAAAACAAAAGTACATACGTTATCTATAAAACTTTCAATTAGTAAATTTCAGATAGTTAAACCTTCGGACGTTTTGTTTTAAATTTTTGCCTTAGTATTCCTCATACGATATGTATCTGAAACAAAAATTCGCCTCTAAGGGACCAGGCAATAGGGACCAGTGCAAAAGGCCATGGGACAAAGATAATTTTGTAACTTTTTGTTTTCATGGGACCTCAGTCACGTTTTCTTGGCAGAATTTGGTAAAACCTATATTATTTTCATTGAAATTAGGCATGGGACATGTAGTTTTTTTTCATAAATATTGAACCACAGGCCTGTGTATTGAGCATTGGACAAAGACTTTATAAGAGGCAAAATTGAAATGCATCGGTCCCAACCCCTGATAAATTTTGCCTGGTCCCTAACTACCGAACAGCCCGTGCTTAGGGCACGTAGCTCCCAAAATGTGCACTTACTGACTTATCCCGTTAAAGAATATATTCAAGATGTAATATGATGAAATTATATAGTTAATATGCATAATTTTGACAGAGGACATTTTTCAAGATGTTGTTTTCCGAAAGCCCTGTGCGAGTCCCGGGCGTCATAAAGAATAGGCATGAAGCAGATCTCGGCTTGTCGTAAAAGCCGACTAAGAGTACTTAGAGTCTGGCCTGGGGTCGGATGCTCAGCCCCAGAGCAACTAAGGTGTATAACTTAGGTGACTCGATGGCTAAATAGGGTAGCCCTCGCTTCGGGAGTTGGCAGGCTATTAGAGGAAAATCTTACCGCGGACCATAGTAGGCCAACGTGTGTGGAGGGTGCCACTCTTCATGCACGTATAAAAAATATCCCATCTGTAGATTTCGTAAGAGTATGCCCCTATGCTACCTTGGGGCCGCTACAGATGGCAACATTTTCCGCCTCGATCCAGCTCTCCCCTTTTCCAGGTCATTGCAGTCAAAAATTGTTTTTCCTGTTTCATATCCCAACCTCACTTTTCTTTATCAATTTGATTTTTTTCAACTTATTCTCGTCCCGATTATGCATGAAATATTAGCGACTGAACGTTAAACAAACAACAATAAATAAATCAATCCGAAGTGTGCATCCAGTCGGTATCAAATAGAAAATACTGAGATGTGGAATACTAGTATTTGAATGAATGCTGAATGTTATTGTAATTTTCAATCAAACTTCAATGTAGGATCCCGTGAGTCATGCTTCGTGACCATAGGTGAAGATACGTCTCGATAGGTAGCTTAGGTCGAGTTCCGTAATTTTATTGGATATCTCTAGTAGTGCTTACAAAGAATAAACGTTTATTTCGTTTCGATTCTTGTCTTACTTTACAGAATTCGTTCTTTTTTTTCATTTGATATTGAATATCTTTATGTCCCAAGCGTAGTGCCCAAGCTCATCAAGCTAAAATCTAATTTCTCAAATGTAATCTAAAGAATCAAAAGAAAGTTGGTATTTTTGAAGTACCGACTATTCCCTATATATATATATATATACCCAAGCAACAAAAACTGATCTTTTTATCCAAAACTGTAATAGTGCTACGTCGTAATAATGGGTAAACCTAAACTAGAGTTTTCGTCTCCATCACAGTCTAAGTTAACCAAGTTGTCAGCGTTTGGCTTTAGTTCCGCTAATTCAAGTAACGTTGTCAGTGAAACTTCTTCAAGTCCAAAACCTTCGTCAAGTAATAAAGGTGCATCTACTAATGTAACTCCATGTTCCGTTGTTTCCTTTTCCCCAATCATATATTTTTCTTGTACATCGGGCGGTTTAATTTGACGTAGAAAAGAAATCCAAATTGACATCAAATTATAATAAAACACTTGAAAACAATTATCGTTTTAGATGAGTATTGCTTTTATAATGAACACGACGCTTTTAAGCCCCTATGTTTAACGTTAGATGCAAATTATGCAAATCCGCTGGTCAGTTCTCGGAAATTGGGTCACAGTAGTTTCCAGGAAATGTACCTATTTTTAACTTTCTTTGACCGCAAATAACCCGACCGTTTTAGAAGATTGACGAATATATTACATTGTATGTTTTATTGATCTAATTTTTATTTGAATTTTGACAGTTAGAATTTTTCGGGCATCGTGTATACAAATGTACCTATTCGTGATCTCAAATTTACAAATATTACCGATACCGGCAAACTAGCAATCCTATTTTTGTTTTTCATTAAAAGAACAGGGTACTCTTAGTTGGTTTTGCTTGTTTATACATGGAAGATGACGTTTTTTTGTTATATATATGCAAATTGTTTATTGCTTTAATGACAATTATTTTTATTTGTTCCAATGTTTGACATAGTTCGTCTCGTACGATAGTTCATTTTTGGTCACCTAGCCATGCGTGTGGCGTTTCCTAACTTATTACGATGTATACTTGCAAAAATGACTAAGAAATCGACTCGATAAAAAGTGAAACCATAATTTGGCTTCAATATTAGAGAATTGACAAAAAATTAAGATTGGCGATTTTTTTGGCTCCAATATTTTTGGAGCCAGAGCAACCCCTGAGTAAGGCCAAGAATGTCACATTAAAGACAGCACCCTCAAATGTCAGGAGTGCAACATTTGATATTTTCTTAGACATATTTTCTTTTAAATGTAACTAAAATCACATTTGTCTTTCTATTGCAACAGAGACTGACCAAGAGAACAGATAAAACCCATTTACCTGTTTGAGATACATAAAATATCTCTCACAGAAGCATTTGATTCATGTCAGGAGTGCAACTAGTTTTAAGTGATCTTCTACACAGTCTAAATTATAGCTTTTTATATGGATGATTTAAATAAAATGAGATTTTGTCAAGTTTAGAATAATGTTTGAAAAAATTAAAAGTGCCAATAGCATTTTATGTGCTTTTAATTTTATGTAATAAAGCATTTTTGTTCATTTTAAATGGTCTCATGCTTTAATATCTATTAGGTATTAATACTAGAGACATTCTCTGACAAGGGAACATGTTTTCTAGGTTTATTAGTTATTGGAGATTAATTGACTTGATAAAGTTTATGATAAATGCATTTATCTATTTTCTTATTGATAATTTATAGTTGACCATGTAAATGTTGCACTCCTGACATAAATATTTAAAAATCATTGAAATTTGATATAATCAATTTTCTAAGTATCCAAAAAATACTTGTAATTGTACATTAAACATCTATTTTCAATATTAATTTAGATTAATACATGTTTTAAATGTTTTTGTATAGTATATTTCAAAAATAAGTTGGAATTTTCGAGAAGTATGGCTGTAAACAAGTTACAAATAACTAAAAAAATGTTACTTTAAGAAACAATTATCATTAAAACTTGGTAAAACTAATGCTTGAAAGAACACCCAACTGATTTTTTCCCCTGTGAATTGTTTTTAAGTTAATAACTCTTCTTTTTCTTGATGGCAATATAATGTCAGGAGTGCAACATATCCTGATAAAATAGTACCATTGATAAAATAATGATAATTTATAATAAATTGCCTTTTCTAGCCTATAAAAATATTCTAATTATTTCTTTATGATTTATCTAATATATTAGAGTGGTATAATACAAATTTTCAAATGTAATTAAAAATATTGCTGCTAAAACTGGGTATTAAAGAAGTGTGTATGGCAAAAAATTGTTACAAATTTCCAAATACTGTCATTTCTGTACAAATATTTCATTGAAACAGGTAAAGATTATTGTATGAGTTAACAGTAACATCACTGTTCAATGTTGGCATTTTAAAATGTGATATTTTATTCTTTTTTTTCTTTATTATAAAATGTCAGGAATGCAACAAAAATAGACAAAATGTTTTTTCTACAACCAATTATTTTGCGATCTTTCAAAGAATCATTGTGATTTTTTTTTACAAATGGCTACTTATCTTTAAAGTTTGACAATTTTGCTGTCTTAAGTAAAAATATTCGTTATTATTTTGATAATAAAAACTTTATCAGGTAGATTGGACAAAAAATATTGAGAATTTTTAAGAAAAACTACAACTACCAATAACCCAATATTTTGCACAAAAAGTCATTTATATCAGTTACATTGTTTGAGAAACCATTATACAAAATAATTGAGACTACAGATTGTTTAACTGATATAGAATAAGTATGTGTTTTACATGTTTTTCATGCCAATTTGTGTTCAATAAAAGGTTCTTAAAAATTTATTGCTTAACTGTTCATAGTTTCTTTCTTGTTTCATTTACTTCAATGTATACAACATTGAAAATTATCAGCAGAAAGTTTTTAGGAGTGAGTTTAATTTGGACATTTTTTTCACATGTTGGAGCCATTTTTTTTGAAACAGCCCATATATACTACAATGAAATAAATTTGATAATGGGGATAGTATAGTGGTGCGTGAATAGATCAACAGATAAGAAAAGTTTGTTTGTAGATGCCAAAAGAGTTATCGGAAGTCATAAATCGAAGACGGGCAGGCAATGCAATGGCCAATCGAAAAAGGAAAAAATGATAAACAGTGGTCTAATAAAAACTACACAGAAAACTGAAGATTGAGCAGCACGAATCCCACTTAAAACCTGGACGGAATTCTGTCGGTGACAATTTGAGTCTTTAGTTTTACAGTATGGCAGTTCCAGGCTTTGTACCATGATCCGCCAGTCTGATTGTACAAACTATTTGAGTGCTACCAAAATCTGTCGAAAATAATTTAAAATAGTAAGAAACAGCGAATTTTCTTTATTTAACTATTTATCAAGCTATTCATAATACATCTGCTCAAAATCTTTCCAAAATAAATGCTATGATTAATCCGCTTGTTGTCAAATCTTTAACATTTAATAACACTACACAAAGAAGGAATATATTATATGTATAATTTTGTACCAACTAATTTTAAAGAGTGTGATTTAGATTTGAAGATTACTTAAATATAGATATACCTAACATCATGTACACCTAATATAGGCTACACCAACGTACATGCCGATATGGCTTGTAAACGTCCGTTGTATTTCTTAATATGTTCATAATAAAACTCTTTTCATATGACTTTAAGACTTATACTTTTATTTTACATATACTCGTCAACTAAATCTATACTTCTAACTGTTAACAAGTAATACCACCCCGCTCTGTACTAGTTAAACCTTCAATGTTTGCACTGTCCAAGTTTGTGCCGTCATTAGGTTAACGTTAGATACAAGCATCTTTGTGATTCAAGCGCACATGTAACCACTTATGGAACAGCAGCGTCACCAAACGGGAGAAGCGGTGAATGATCCCTATTGCATGCATGTTATTTTCTGAACTTGAAAATGATACCTTTGGCTTAAAATTTAAGTTAAATCAAGCTGAATTAATAAATGAAATAAAAATTAAATGTTCGAGGTTCCTGGACAAAATGAAAATCGGATGCCTCTAACCTTCATCTGATCTTAAGAGTCTATGTAAAAATGTCTGTAATACATGCAATTGACGGGGCCGTAGCTATAATCCGACAGTCCGATAAATGCTTTAAACTGATGAAAGTTTTGAAAAATAATATGGGCCGTTCATTTTTATACGCCCGTCAAAATACGGGCTTATTATGGCATACCGCTGTTCGTTCGTCCGTCCACGCCTCGTACGATAACATCTCTCACTTGTTCCCCCTTTTACTGATAGTTCACGTCGTGACATACATTGTACAATGTATTGATAAAAGGGGGAGCAAGTGAGAGGTGTGATTTAAGTCAGTTTGGAAAACGCCAGTTTTTATATGGTATATACAATTAATTGGTTTAAAAAAATGCAGCATATTAATTACTGTTCTCACGCTGTGCAACTGACCTTCAATTGTCACAAAGGGGGAGGGGCGTATCATGGCACAGTTGTTTATTTTGTCATATTCTGATGCTGTTTCTTTCCGTGATATAAGGTGTCACTTAGGGACAATTCCTTCAATAGTAACTTTTTATATATGCACTTGTCGTAGAAGGCAACTATAGCAGGATCACCCGTCGGAATCCCGGGGAATAAAAATAAGACCAACTTGTCGTCGGAAGAGACAGAAAAACAAGTTCCTGTGTTAAGTGGTTGCCCATGTTGATCCATCCCAGAGTCCCCTCTTTCTGATTTTTTGTTTACAAACTTTTCTCATCCTGAATATGACTGAAATATTGCTTGCTGGACCTTAAGCAATCAATCAATTCGCACACATTATTGTATCCAGCTCTATTGATGTGTCGACATTGCTTTTTAACATAAATATTCAATGATAAAGAGTGGGGGGCACTGGTACGCTCTTCTTTTTATCTTTTCCTTTTTTTTGTATTCATTTATTTCATCTTTTTTTTCAATAGTGACTTTTCTTGGCTGGACTCGGCTACACGCTACTTGAATAAAGCCTGAAGTAGTCGCTACTAAAAAATATACGGGATACTTACACTACTGGTTCATCACGACTGGATCCAGGTTTTTATGGAGTCCGTGTTGTTCATATATGTGGGTTTTGTTTTAGTTCTTGTGTGGCCCTGCCAATTGTTTATCCGTATATGATATCGTGTTTCCGATGTTCTGGACCTTTCTTTGGTGAGTAAAAGGTTCGGTTTCTGGCCCCATATTACACATGTTATAGTGTTAACTTTCAAAGAAATAAAGCATTTGTCGGACTATCGGACCGTCGGATTATAGGTCGGACCTCCAATTGACACAGGGGCTCGCAGTTATATTTTCACATCGCCAGGTATACGCTCTTTTTACATATACCTGGCGATGTGAAAATATAACTGCGAGCCCCTGTGGCAATTGAGGCCAATGAGGCTCAGGGAGCTCGACACAAAATTTAACAATGATTGAAATTCTGAATGACATTTGCCGTTTGGCGTCAACACAGTATTTTCTTAAATCAATTTGGATTGCTCATTCATAGATGTAATTCTATTGACTAACCTTATATTTCTAGCTTCTAAACTCGAGGTTGTTGTATGTTCGGGACATCAAAGAAATTGTTAAAATTGTCACAAAACATCAAAATGATTTGAATTTTGGTAGCAAATTCAAACTCCGGAAATAGCAATAACTTTCTATTATCGAATCGTTGACGGACACACTGAATTTCCGCATTGTAGGAAAAGTACTTCTAATTTTTGGATATGATAATTTTATTGCAAGTAATTAAATCTTGGAGATACAGACAATGGACAAAAGTATTCACACGCTTCCAATTTACCCTATATATTTCATATAAAACTACAGTTTTTCAAAATATTATCTTGAAATCAATTTACGTCCGATTTTAATCATTATTTCATCATTTGTAGTTTTATATGAAATATATAGGGAAAATTGGAAGCATGCGAATACTTTTGTCCATTGTCTGTACATTTGTATATATTGCCTTATACATCACGTTCTACTAAGTTCAGTGGTAAGATTAACGATCAAGAGGCCACATTTGTCTTTGTCTTTGCCACCGATTCGATCCTCGTACATGGCGTTTTAAAAAAAATTATTATGCTTTTTATATTGCTATTGATATACAACTATAGCCAGTTGTATCATCTTAACGCAAAAATGTAGCTAAATAGCAACACAACTTAGTCACATTTTTACTGATGAACCTGGAAATGCAAAAAGTCCCTATCAACCATGCATTTTTGGAATCAGGAGATCAACTACTATCAAATTCAAAGTCATGTCTAGGGAATACCTTCCAATTTGAACAATTCACTTTTTAATTAAGATCCTTTCCCTTTTCCAGTGATATACCTTAATGATTTATCTTTATATTAAAATACGGTTGTCTGACAACGACTTGCATATAAAATATATCCTGAAATACGTTACCAGGACGTAAAAATTACGTTTGAGCTTTTACGTTAACATCAAGACCATATCCGTACGTAACAAAAACGTTCAAACTACAGTGTCACAATGACTTGCATATAACGTATTCTGAATACGTTACCAGGACGTAATAATTACGTTTGAGTTTTTACGTTAGCATCAAAACCATACCCGTACGTAACAAACACGTTGGAAAGTACGTTGTCACAACGTCTTGCATATAACGTATTCTGAATACGCACATTACGTTTGAGCTTTTACGTTAGCATCAAGACCATATCCGTACGTAACAAAAACGTTGGAAAATACGTTGTCACAACGACTTGCACATCACGTATCTAAAATACGTTGTGGCAACGTAATTTTCACGTAAGAAAGGGACCTGACCAAACAGCAACCAAACTGCAACGTTGTGAATACGTAGTGTGCCAGCTGGGAAAGAAGCACTTAGCTAGGATAAAGAACACCAACTTATATAGTTTGTTAAAATCATTCGATCATTCAAGCAGATCCTTATTTATATTGTATATTTTGATTTTATTGATATGACAAACATGTATTGATTACATCTTTGCTCTATGAGGGAATACACTAGTTCTAAGGCATACCTGGATATAGAGCAGACCTTTAACTATATACATCACATACTGATACAATGAAATCAGGGAAATGTTATATATGTTATTTCATATATATAATAAATTAATTTTAGAGTCACATGTCATTTTATACTGACGTGTTTTGATTGGTTTAAAAAGTTGAGGTTATTTTCATATGTACTGAATCTGAAAATAGACGTCGTTCTCAAGTCGTCGCGTGCCGTTGTCATCAGGCGATTTTCTTTAAATGAGGCACCTTTGGGGTTATTTAAATTTATATCCGATTATTTGCATTATTTTGAAAAAAATAAATATATTTTATGTTATAGGACTAGCCGTAACCTCTGACCGTAATATCTTGTGTATCACCCATCATCTGTTTTTGTGTAATACGTATGTACATTATCTACTCAATCTGTCATCTTTTAATAATTATTTGTAAATAATCGATGTTCCTGTAGCGCAGTCTACTGCACCTGAGTTTATTGAATAAGGTTGAAGTGGATGCTAAATTAATTCAATACTCAATAAAAAATCCTTTTTTTTTTAGTTTTGCCATCGCCAGTTTACTGTTATGATGTTATTTCCGATCTCTGAACTGAGACTAGATGTTATGCCGGATACAGAATGTATAGCATCTTCTGTAATCCGTTATAATACTAAATTCTGAATTCCCCAAATTTAGTTCCGACTCACAAACTGAGGGGATATTTGATTGCAAAGTATTTTAGAAACTTAAAAAAAAATCTATATATATGTATATTAATATAATAATGACGTATTCTGACAATTAATTTCAAAATTGTTGGTCCATAATTAAAGAAGTTACCCGTTATGTCTCTATGCAGAGGAGGCACGACGCTTTGCACACGACACGCATATAACAAGTATATTATCGACAACCGGATGTTTACGATTCAGTTTGAAAATGGATTTTGAAGTGAAAACATCTCGTTAAAAAAAATACTTAAATTAAACGTGAATTTATCCAGCTGTCTAAATTTATTTTCAATATGGGATCTCTTGAAATGTATGATCGCAATACTTGTATACAAGTATTGTCAACAATACTTGTATAAAAAAGTGTAGAAGTATTGTTATTCCCTCCCCCTCAATAGTTGAACTCTATTGATTATGATTATTTTTCTGTTCTGTTATGGAGTTTTAATGAAATTGTGTTTTTATTTAAAGAATCATAATTAATAAATTGTCCATATTTTTTTCACTTATTTGACATTTTGTTTTATAGAAAAACGGTTATAGTTTAGTTATTGCACAATACATAAACATGTCTCTGCAATACACGTCTACAACATTTATCATAATTATTAAAGATCATTAAATTTAATTATATTTAGTTATGCAACAATACTAAAACATTCTTATCAAAATCACATACAGTGTATGCACTAATTAGTTCTCAGGTAAAATACAGGTAACAATACTTCGACAATACTTGTACTTTTTTTTATCATATATATTTTTTTATTATATATTTGTATACATAAAGTTCACGTGATCCTCAATATGTTTTAGTGTGAAATCGTATAATCACCATTAAAAAGGCTAAAATATGATATTCTGTGGATTCAAATTGTCACAGGAGATGTTTGATACAACACAAATCACGAAAAATTGGGGGATTTTTCAAGGTCAATTGTGGCGCAATGAATGGAGACTTAATGAGACTTAAGAAAATATTGGAAGCAAAATGATTGATCTATGTCATACTAAAAGGGATAGGAAAAGTTTCCAACAGATTTTACAAATTTTCATTTTTAATGGTGATCGGTTGAGGACGCTATGAATGAAAAAAAGATGGCGACAAAATGTTCCTCTCGAAAATTGCAGATGATCACATTTAACATTCAACCCAAACATTCTTATGTTAATTCCATTCATATATAGATATCTATCAATACTTTACCGAGAGGGACTCGCCATTAATCATCCATGAACGCAGTAATCGGCTTGGTAAAACACTGAAAATTCGATAATGTCACCCTCATCAGATAACGATATATTGATGCCGACTTCCGGTTGAGCAACAAGTTAAATTTTGCACACGACACCAACGTGTCGTGCCTCCTCTGGTCTCTATGTTAATTATATTTTCTGAATTGTAAACATCTGAGTAAGTCCGTTTGGCCAGCCTAAAACAGGACTAAAGAATTAATTAAAAATCAACAGTTCAACTTATTGATTTTTTTCTTCACACATTTACTTGTATATCATCTACCTACTCCATAAATAATTTCAGAATTTTGACACTATTTTCAAAAAGTTGCCCATTAGGTCTCTATGTTAAATATTTGTACCAAATGTGGATATGTGCAGAGGGAGTTAGTATGCTTGTTGTTACCAGGGGCGGATCTAGGATTTGTAGTTAGGGAGGGCGTGAGTAGGCGAGGGATCTGGGGACCGCATAAGGTCCCCAGCGGGGCCAGGGCAGAGCCCTGATAAGGGGCCCAGGGAAGCTCTGGGGGTTTGAGGAATTACAGATATTTATTTGAACGACAATTTTGAACCAACCACACCATTTTTATCAGACCAGAAAAACTTGACTTTGAGTCTTAATTTTGTCGGATATTGTTAACAGTATGTTTTTGTCAAATTATAAGAACCTAAAGTAAAACTTTTTTTAACAACCGTGATGCGAATTGTTCAACTCATGACTGATCGATCACGATATTTTAACCCTTCAAAGAACTATTGGTTTAGTTGTAACGCATTCCTCATTTCACTAATTGGTCTGTACTTTCGGTGCTTGTCCTCTCGGGTGGTTCTAGTTAATACTGCCCGTCCGGATGGAGCTTTTCTTTTCGTCGTTTGATTCAATCATTGAAAACGTATGATTCGACCGTTCTTATTTATAGACAAACAAAAGCGGAAATTGTCAATACATGAACTTGTTGTTGATTTTTTATTAGCTAACGTAACTAAATTAGATAATCAGAATCGTTTCATGCAGCATTAATGTTAACATATTCGCCTTTGTTTGTCTATAAACAAGAACGAATCATACGTTTTCAATGAATGAACCAACGGTGAAACGAAAAGCTTCATCCGGACGGACAGTATACTGATCATTTATCAATGGGTAGAGCTTTTTAGAATGATATCCCAAATTTACTCCTAATATCATTACTATTCATTTTGACTTACAGGTCACGAGTTAACCATTCATGAAAAAGTTGTTTGCTGAACTGCTTAATTAACGTTGTATAACATATGCGTTGCGAATTTTAGGGGGGGGGGGCGCACGCCCCGCACGCCCCCCTCTAAATCCGCCTCTGGTTACCAACTTCCAGTGTACACAATAACAACAACACCTGTGGTTTTATTTACATTTCACTGTTATGTGATTACCTAATTTGAAAATGTCACCAGAACCCAAGCATGCATGAGATGTTCATTTCACTTTCAAGTGACAATAGGTTATTCTATAAATAAACACAAAGATTTTCACCCAAAGTTTAACTTTTTACATTTTATTGGAAATTATTTTAGAAATTTAAAAGTAAAAAGTATAAATGTGTTACTATTTCTCTCGTAACCACCTTTGAGAAAATATAGCCACTTGTAGCCAGCCCAAATGGTAAAACGTTAAAAACGTAATATTTATTTTCCCACTGAAACCCGGGTACCTATAAAGTGCGAAACGAAATAGAAACGAAACGAAACGAAACGAAACGAAACGAAATCAACGAAAACGTAACGAAATCAACGAAAACGAAACGAAACGAAACGAAATCAACAAAAACGAAACGAAACGAAACGAAATCAACGAAATGAAAACGAAATAAAACGAAACCAACGAAAGCAAAACGAAATCAACGAAAACAAAACGAAATACGATGCTAGACTACTTCCCACACATGTCTCAGTGTCTTTCATCAGGAGAGGACAGGATTTGATCACCATTGAACAAGAATACTATGCATTTATTCAGCGGGAGTCTGTCCTTTTCACTTAGTGGCTTCTTTTAAATTTGGGAACCATAAGAGCAACGTCAAGTCTGTTGAAAGGAGAGGAATTAAAATAACAGAAGTGCAGTAGTTAAAGTTCACTAATAAATATCCCCGTCCGAGCAAAATTTAAAAGTGTGTCGGAGAGACGAAAAAAGTGTGACGACCAGACGGACAAACGAACGAACGGACAGCAGAAGTCCTATATACCCCAATCTTTTTTTGGCGGAGGTATACAAATCCTATCAAAAATTAACTTTAGAAATTCAAAAAAAATCTACATATCTTGTAAAAGTACCTTTTTTCCCTTTGATCCCTTTTCATATTAAAAAAAAACCCAAATCACCCCCCCCCCTCCAAAATTTTTTCCGGTATTAATAAAATTTGATACGGCACATATTTTTATACCCTCCTCTATCCAACTGGAGGGGGTATATAGTATATGTCCGTTTGTCCGTGAGTGCTTCCCTCACTGCCTGTGCAATTCCTCCTTAACAACTTGATGGAATTGAATGAATCTTACAGGAAATCTTTAATACCATATGGCAAGGTTCATTAATTTCATGAATTCTTTAGTACCAAATGGCATTGTGCACCTTCTATTTTTGGACATTTAAGGCTATGTAATTGTCATACAAGGCTATACAATAGAGAGAGGATACTGTTGCGTTATCCATAACTCTTCCTAAACAACAGAATGGATTTCAATAAAACTTCCAGAGTTTCTTATGTTTAGTTTTTGCAAGCATTATTTTTTCCAGAAGTTCTTCTGTAAGGAGGGCGCTCACTGTACGTCCTGTTATGTTGCTGTTGGTTTTTTTTTAGTTCTTCAAAATAGAACAATAGGATTTGAAATAAAATGTTTATAGTGTTGGGTCTTTTTGACCCCTGTATATCTCGGAAAGAACAACGGTAAGACATTACGCCAGATCTGTTGGCACACTACCGAATAAAGGTAATAACAATGGTACCGTACTCCACGGCGCATTCAAAAGGGAAAGTCCACAAAAACAGACAAAACCGATAAGAAGCTCAACCATCTGAGTTTTCAATTAACGAAACAACTGAACAACAACATGGGGATTAAACGTGACAAGTCGGGAAAATCCAGTAGTCAAATAGTGCCCAGAATCTGAAACTCAAGACCATCCTGTATGATTTGCGAATAGGCAAATTTATGAAGAATACAAACGAAAAACGTAATAAAATCAGACGAAAATTGAACCCTCAATATCCCAATCTATTAAAATTACCCCCTCATATTCCCCCCCCCCCCCCCCCCCCCATTTTTTTCTATATGCCCACTCCAGAAACTTTATAATTCATAAATACTGACACACACTCAAACACAAATAAAAATATGACATTTGAACTTCTGAAAGTTTGTCGGCAAGCAAACCCGACTTGAATTGAGTTGCGGGTAATGTACGTGAGGAGTACTGTAATGGACAGACATGCAAGATGGGTTTCCCGGTTATATTTAATCAAAATTATTGTATTTAAAAAATCGAATTATCTTTCTTTTTTTATTTCTTTATTTCGTTTTGTCTTTTATTTTTCATATCAGTCTATTTCGTTTTGTTTTCGTTGATTTCGTTTTGCTTTCGTTGGTTTCGTTTTATTTCGTTTTCATTTCGTTGATTTCGTTTCGTTTCGTTTCGTTTCGTTTCGTTTTCGTTGATTTCGTTTCGTTTCGTTTCGTTTCTATTTCGTTTCGCACTTTATAGGTACCCCTGGAACCCAGGTATGTTCTATCTGTATCAAAAATCTCTATATGGTGATACGAGCTTTTTAAATCGTAACTAAAACAAAAATTCCCTTTATTAAAAATCACCCTTGCGGTGCTTGTAACGAAATTTAAAGTGACAGTGTCTACGATTTTGTCAGATTTTTTTCTCCCAAACTGAACAGATGTGAGAAAAAATTCATCTAAAACAGCCAAAAACACTGAAAAGTGGTTTTCACGAAATATTTCGGGGGAAACATGTACGCAAGCAATTTGTGTTTGGGGAAAACAAGTACGCAAGCAATTTGTGTTTGGGTTACTCTAATTCAAGTCAATCAAGATAACTCCGCCTCTGTATGATGAACTGCGCACGCGCGGAATCGATTAGAAACAGCGTATGTTGTTTACAATACAAACTAAAATTGTTACAAAAGTGGCTAATAATATTTGAGTTTTGATTGATAAATTGCGTTCTTATAGATAAGTATGACTAATTTATCATTAAACATGCATGAATTATACATTTTAGTCTAAAGATAGGTTAAATAAACTGCTTATGCATGTCTTTGTTTTGATAAATCTTGGGTCACAATACAATACAATAAGCTTTATTTAAAGTCGGAAAATATCAAACATTACAACACAAGCTCTAATGAGCTTTTAAATCCGACATGAGAATATGCATATATAAACAATAAAACAAAAACATGCACACAATATTTGTCAAAAAAAACAAAAAAAAAAACATTGTTATATTAAAATTTTCTATGAAATTTCAAACCAAATTAAAATATGAAAGCAATTTAAAACACAGCAGTAGCAGAAGCATAATTTAAAAGCACATTATATATTGATGTGAATAAACAAAAAGCATGGATAAAATGAGACAAATAGAAATCAAAACTTTTAAAATCACATGCATCTATATCTAAAAATATTAAAAATAAAGCAAAAAAGTATGAAAATAATTTAAAATCATGCACAGAAGCTGCAGTGACATGAGCTGCCATTCCAAGAGCTTATTAAACTCTTAAATTGATTGAAAGATGTTTCTTTCCTGAAATGGTCTGGCAGCTCATTCCAAGTTTTTGAAGCATAGTATCAAAAAGAGTTCAATCCATACCGGGTAGTCTTGACTGTTGGTATATGTGCTGTATTGCTGTACCTAAAAATATATTTATTATTTTTTAAAGTTACAAGATTATGTAGATATTGAGGGGTTTCCTTATTTATAATTTTAAATGTTTCAATAGCTATTGTAGGAATACGCCTAATTTTTAGAGAAGGTAATTTTGATTTAGCCAGAAGTTCTTCATATGTGGAGTGGTTTTCATTATATATAAATTGTAGTGCTCTCTCTTGAATTTTTTCCATCTTTTTAGTATTGGCTTCAGAACAAAAATGCCAAATTACTGGGCAGTAGTTAAAATTTGATAGAATAAATGAGTGATATATAGTTAATTTGCCTAATCTATTTAAATATTTTCCTATTCTTTTTAATACATTAAGTTGCCTAGAAGCTTTTCTACAGATATTTGTGATGTGAGAGTTAAATTTTAATTCATAATCAATTGTTACTCCAAGGAGCTTAACTTCATTCTCAGTTTTTATAATATTACCATTTAAATTAAAAGAAATATTTTTAGATTGTGTGTGTTTACCAATAGCAATTGCTTGGAATTTATCAGGATTCACTTTCATTTGATTTGAGGTAAACCAATCTATTAGATTAAGACTGTCTTTTTCCAAGGTGTTTATAATTTTATCTAAATCGTAGCCAGAATATGATAATGTATTATCGTCTGCATAATTATATAGGGAACTGTCAGATATGAAATAAAATATATCATTTATAAATATGTTAAAAAGTACTGGCCCTAAGAATAAAATTGATCCCTGAGGTATGCCTTTATAAATATCTTGCCACGTACTTAATGCTGTTCCTAATTTAACACATTGTTTTCTATTTGATAGATAGTTTTGTATTAAATTTAGAGCTGATTTTGAGGTACCATAATATTTTTGTTTTTGAAGTAAGAGGTCATGGGGGACAGTCAAAAGCCTTAGTTGGGTCCATGAGTATAGCTGCTGCAAATTTATTTTGATCTAAAGCATTTTTCCAGTCTTCAATTATCTTCAAAAGAGCAGTTTGACACCCATATCCAGAACGGAAAGCAGATAAGTAAGGGTGAAAAATTTTACTGAAGTAGAAGACGAGCTGATCGTTTATTGCTCTTTCACAAAATTTAGAAATTACTGGCAGTATACTCACAGGCCTGTAGTTACTTTTATCTAGAGCATTGCTCTTTTTATAACAAGGTACTACCTGAGCTTCTTTAAGTTTTTCAGGAAATTTACCCAATGAAATTGATTTATTTACTAATTCAGAGATAGGTTTTGCAATAACTGGTTTCGCAATTTTTTGAATTTTAGCCGAGATGCCATCTCGTCCTGTTGCTTTTTTATATTAATTTTATTAATTTGTTTTATTATGAAGTCTTCTTTTATATCATGGAACACTAAATTTTCTATATCAGGAGTGTTGGCAATAATTTTTGATATACTTGGGTGACTTTCATCAGATTTAATATTACTTGATCCAATATCTTTAGCTACATTTATAAAAAAATTATTAAAAATTTCTGACACTTCAGTTTGGTTATTTATAATTTTATTGTCTTCTACCAATATTATATCTTTCTTACCGTTGTTGCTTTTGTTGGATAAAAAAGGTTTTATTGTCGGCCAGAAGTCACTGGACTTTGGCCCACCTAGACATCTTTCATAAAAATATGTTTTTATGGATTGTTTTTTAATTTTATTAACATGATTTCTCTGTTTCCTGTATCTTTCCCAGTTGTAATCATTTTTACATTTAATAAAGGTGTTACGCAGCATTCTGTTCTTGTAAATTGCTTGTCTTAGCTGTTTATTCATAAAAGGGGCGGGTTGGGGTATATGTTTTCTTCTTTTAATAGGGGCATGTTTATCTAAAGTTTGATGATAGAATTTTAAAAAATTTGAGTAAGCTTCATCTATGTCTTCATGTTTACTTATATTATTGAAATTGAAATTAAATCCTTGAAAATCTTTAAGAAATTCTTGTTCTGAAAAATGCTTAAAACTTCTGTAACTTTTTAGCTCATTTTTTCTTTGTATGATGGAACCTTTGATTTGCACAGCAACAAGATTGTGAACATCACTAATACCACAATTAAAATTTGTTACATTCATGCAATTGTTTGGAATATTGGTTAAGATAACATCATTAAGGCTTGGGTTTGAGTTTTTGGTATAACAAGTTGGACTTTTTACTAAATTAGTTAAATCAAAAATATCACATACATTTTGTAATGGTGAAGATTTATCAGAGACTAGCATGTCATAATTAAGATCACCAATAAACATGAAGTTATCATATGCTGTTGTTATTTGATCACATGTTTTCGTCTTGGCCCGGGTTACAACTTTTACTAACTTCGAAAACTTATATTGCCGATATTTCGTATAAAAACTTTTTTTTTTATATTTGTTTAAAAAATGTGATAAAATACATAATTGTATGCATTATGTTCAAATTTTATTAAAATTAATACCTTAATAAAGATGTAATAAAGAAAATACGAATTTTGGCCCGGTTTTTGGAACCGGACCCGGGCCCGGGTTACCACTTTTATTAACCACCGTATAAGTAACGAAGTGAAATCGGTAAACGTATGAATATTATCCGGGGTTAACTATTGTGGCCAGACACCACTTCGATAACGTGGTTCTGCTATTTATGTCGTTTTAAATGCTACCTATAGTAGAATTATGAATTTAATCATCATTTTGACTATAGAAATAAATAATAATAATAATAAAAACGATATAGTTTGGCTAATATTATCATTGCCGAAGCCGAATATTTACAATAGTTTTTATCTCGTTCTATTTAGAAATATTCTTATTTCTTATAGTGCCGAATATTTAAAATCGTTTTTATCTTCGTTCTATAAATAAATATTCATATTTCTTAATAGTGCCGATTATTTAAAAAAGTTTTTTTGACGTTCTATACAGCATTTTCTGATAGTGACGAATACATAAAATCGTTTTTATATTCGTTCTATGAATAAATATTCATATTTCTTAATAGTGCCGATTATTTAAAAAAAAGTTCTATAAATAAATATTAGTATTTATTTTAGTGCTGTACATAAAGTTCTAGTGTGTTTATTTATGCATTTTTTTTTTACTTCGAAATTAAGAGCTTATGTCATATTGTTATTTAACTTGCCGACTTTAAATAAAACTTATTTGATTTGAATGATAATATTTGCTAAAATATATCGTTTTAGACAAATTTTTTTTGTAATAACGTACAGAAAATGATTATTAAATCCAGATTTTCATATAATCATATAAATAACACTAATAACTATCTAAAATGTAGATCATGACTTCTTTTCTTCATGTCGATCTGCACATCGCTGCGATTGGGAAAAGAACAATGATAATATTAACCAAACTATATCGTTTTTATTATTATTATTATTATTTATTTCTATAGTCAAAATGTGGATTAAACACATAATTCTACTATAGGTAGCATTTAAAAAGAAATAAATAGCAGAACCACGTTATCGCCACAATAGATAACCCCGGATAATATTCATACGTTTACCGATTTCACTTCGTTACTTATACACCAGAAAAACAAAAATATCAGAAAAGTCGAAACTTCTACTTCGACACTGGTAATTCGTAAAGAGTCGTCGGACTCATCACAGGAATGCATAATACTGGACGTCATCCATCATGTGCTCATTAAAAACATATGTACATGTGCAGTTTAAAAACATTCGTGAGATCTTACTGGCTTCTGTGGACTATGAGGCTGGTCTTGAATGCCTCATAGTCATCAATTCCTAGAATGTCCGGTGGAAGATCATTCCAGTCTTTGATGGTCCTTACAAAGAAGCTGTGTTTCCGCTGATCGCCAGTTGAGCCTATCTTTGCGAATCTTCTTGGATGGTATTGTAGAATCGTTCTAGTAGGTTTTTGTAAATATGGTGGTAATGGTATGGCTACCTTCTGGTGGGTTATTTTGTGGAAGACTAGCAGGCGTGATGCTTTGCGCCTTTCTTGGAGTGCTTGAAGTTCCAGTTCTTGCAGGATTGATGTTACTATCCCAGGATCTCTTGAATATTCGTGCTTGATAAACCGCGCTGCCCTTCTTTGTACCATTTCTATTTGGTATGTGTGTTTTTGTAGGTGCAAAAAGAAGAACAATGATAATATTTGCTAAAATATATTGTTTTAAATAATTTTTTTTGTAATAAAGTAAAGAAAATGATGATTAAATCAAGATTTTCATGTAAATAACACTTAAAACTATGTAAAACGTAGATTATGACTTCTTTTCTTCATGTCGATCTGCAAATCGCCGCGATTGGGAAAAGAAGAACAATGATAATATTTGCTAGACTATAGTATAGTGGTGCGTGTATAGGTCAACAGATAAGAAAAGGTTGTAGATGCCAAAAGGGTTATCGGAAGTCGTATATCGAAGAAGGGCAGAGTGTGATTTAGATTTGAAGATTGCCTAAATACAGAGAGACCTAGATATATTAATTCAAAATTTTGTATGTGGAGACAGGGACGTTATTATTCTATTTTGTTAACATGGAGGTAGTATTTCCCGAAATTCAGGTATACTTTAAAATGTTGGAATGAAGTTAATCAGTATTGCAGTGTGAGTAACCAAACATCATGTACGCCTTTTATGAACATGTATAGTCTACACCAAGGTACATACCGATATGGCTTGTAAACGTCCGTTTTATTTCTTAATATGGTCATAATAAAACTCTTTTATTGCGACTTAAAGATAATACTTTTATTTTACATATACTCGTCAACTAAATCTATACTTCTAACAGGTAATATCACCCGCGCTGTACTAGTTAAGCTTCAATGTTTGCACCATCCAAGTTTTATAATTCAGTGCCGTCATTAGGTTAACGTTTAGATGCAAACGTCTTTGTGATTCAAACGCACAATTAACCACTTATGGAACAGTAGCGTCACCAAACGGGAGAAGCGGTGAATGATCCCTAGTTCATCGACTGTGTTTACATTTTGTTGGTACGTTCCACATTCCGAACTTCCGGTGTTGCTAAATTCAGTATCGCTAGATCTGATGGAAATATTGTGGAAAAATGAGTCCGTGAAACATGGTAAACGATCAATATACTTAGTGCAGTAAAATGTTTCATCAGATGTCGAGAGTTTATTAAACTGTGACAAAGGTATGGTGGTACATTTCATGCGAGTCCATTCGTCACAAAAATCGCACTGAATAGCTCTTTGGTTGGATCTTACCCCCTTTTTGCAGTTCGTAGAGGGGTATTTAATTGGACCTGGGTTCATGTGCACATCACCACTTAATAATATTGTACAAATAAAACAAATTTTGATGGACTATTTACTTTTCTTTGTTCGAGTTGTTTCTTCTTTAGTCGGCCATTTTGGTTTGAATAGTCGAGTTGACCTGGACATAATTTAAATATAGCAAAGTCGAAATTGCTCTTCGTTTGGATGCTAGAACAGACATAAAAGCCTAAGTTTTCTGGATATATATAATGTTCATCCAACTCAAAGTTACTGGGTGTTTGAAAACGTTGGATCAATCCAAAAATTATGAGAGCAAGTTGAAGTGCGTCAACCCCTGCCGCCATATTCTGAGCTGGATCATGAATAATTCTAGACTGAGTAGACTAAAACTTCTGTACCCTTCCAGCTGAACCCCTTAGTATCATTGCTCGTAGATTCACACGTGTGGAATGAAATATACAAATAACAAAAATAATATATCAGAAATTTTGAAAGTCTATATAATAAACAGTATAACTAAATCATACATTTTGAATATTAAAATAAGACCACGAGTGACCGAAGTACGCATAAGGATTAAACGAGTGGGCGGAACTTGCTACATGGAATCGCGAATATCCTCGTCTGACAATAAGTCGGTCAGTCATTCCAGGGACGGATCCAGGATTTCAAGTTAGGGGGGGGGTGCACTTAAAAAAATTGCGCCGAGCGCAGGGAGGCGCGAAAATATTTGAGGTATTTCGTGTGAAAAATCACGATTTTACGCCAAAAAATCATGTTTTTTCCAATTGCGGAGGGAGGCGCGAAAATGTTTGGGGTATTTCGTGTGAAAAATCATGATTTTACGCCAAAAAAATCATATTTTTTCCAATTTTAGGGGGGGGGGGGAGGGGCGCCGGGTGTGCCCCCCCCCCTGGATCCGCCCCTGCATTGGATAATGTTTGATTATTTTTTTCTACAAACCGGAAAGATAAAAAATGCTTGGGGAATACCATCGATGGAAACATATTTAACAAGCATAATGATCAGGAAAAAAAGACATTAGTTAAAAGGATCTTTTTTACTTGCATGGAATTTATTCAATTCAAAGTTCTCTGTTTTAATCTCATCTTGTAATTTTGACGTTGAAAATAATTCCCTCTGTGTTTATGTACGCTACGAATATACAGAATGACGTCATTGGTCTCGTCCTGCGCCAGAATTGTAAATCAAAACAAGTGACCGACTTTATTGCATGGCCGAGCAGTTGTCACGTCACGATATATGCACACAGGAGACAGAAGTTTCGGTCTAGAATAATTCATGAGCTTGGCCAGCAGATCAGCAGTAATGTGTTTAATTACATCTAATTAAACAAATTTCTGTTTATCTGAGATGGTTATTTGGTCATTTTATTGATTTATCTATCTTATTTTCAAGTTGTCGTCATAGGTACCCGATTTGTGGACTCCCCTTTTTTAATTTTTTTTTAATTCATCACTTTTGTGGGACGTTTTCATTATAAACAGTGTTGAACAACTTCAAACATTACCAAAAACTCAATCCGAGATCGATATAAGCCCATTTCTAAAAACATAAAAACCCTTGATCCTCTACTCTATTATATTAATGGTAAACAACTCTGGAGCAGCGAAAGTTGAATATTTGACGAAAAAAAAACAAATTAAAAATATAAAAATCCAATTACCAGCAATATCCATGCATGTACGCCTTCCTCAATCACTCATCTCAATGTCTATACAAAAACTATATACAAATCGGTCGTCTTTTGCGCAATCGGCGAGGTTTTCGCGACCGGGTGCTTCACTTTCAATTATCGCCAACGTTATGCAAGAAAAGATACCTCTGTACTTACCCCCCGCGCTACTGGTTCCCGATCCTCTTCTCTCTGTCTGTCGTTCTTAAATACATATTACCAGTACCAGTTTATTGATCTTAGAAAACGCGCCGTTTTCAAACTGAAAAAGATTGAAATAAGGAAAAATATGACTGAATCACAGAAAAAATCGTTAGCCACTTGGTTGATGGAGAATATTGTAAAAGGTGATGGTTCTGAATACCTAGATTTTGAAGAAATATCTTCAAAACTGACATCCATCTTACCAAAAAAAAAGTTGAGACAATTAGTAAAACTTTTCAGTAATGTTGAAAGAAAAACAGGGCGCAGCAGAGGTAATTGGCAAACAGTATACATGTAAACAGAGTAATATAATGTGTAGTTGTTGTGACAGTGTATGACCTCACGGAAACGGCCTTGTAGGCTTTTATTCATTACAGAAACTTTTTAAATTATGTTTTTTTGTTTCCAATCGATAATTTGAGTTTCAGGATGTAAGTATTACCTAGCTGATAATTGTTTTATATCTATATATTGCAGGAATGAAGAATATGCATCTTTGCGCATTTATTTACATGTCATTCGTGGTACAAATCAGCATATGTTCATATACAGTCAGTAAGTACAATTGTATATATATCAATAGAATTTGTAGGCACGGGTTTTGAAATTGTTACGACACAATCGTAACTACTCGGCCATTCTCGCTACCCTGCAAATAACAAGGTAGCCGGAGAATGGCCGAGTAGTTACGATTGGTTACGACAGTGTGGTTGTTTTTCATTTTATCACGACTGATAATAAATATTATATTTTACAGTTTCATGGCACACAGTATCACCAATAAAGTTTCATGCAAATTGTACACTCCAATGCAGAATAGAATCAACAGAGAGTGGCATTCCGAAGTGGAGTGGTGGATATTCTAACCACATTCTGACGTTCAACCGAGCTTCCTATTTTAAAGAAAAATATGCCGTTGAACTCAATAAGACGCAAATGATATACAATCTGACAATCTTAGATTTCAATGAGCACGATGTGAACGTATTATACACGTGTTACTATGGGTTTGAACAATATAGCAAAAATTTAACGCTTGATAGTGTCAACTTTACAAGTACGTATTTATCTGAATTGTTTTGATTTTGTTTATTTTTGCTTTTTTATATTTCTTCTACTAGCTTTACATTGCATAGAGAAATATTGAGCATCAGTTATCGAAAATCGAAAGATCACAAAAAACAATGAGTTAACAACTCTTTCAGGGTTATCGATTTTTCCTCTTTCTACGCTTTCCACCTGTATTTTCGACCTGTCCCGACAATGTGGTATTTTTACCCATTATCTGTATTAATTATAAGCTACGGGGGTTTTCTAGGGCAGTTTCAGACTGGTTAAAATGTGCATTTAAATAAAACTTTATTGCAATAAATGCATATAACCTTCATCCATGCCGTCGTGGTCGTGATCGTATGGTAGTTGGATTTATATCTACCTGTGCAATCAATGCCTATCACCATTAACGTTGTAAGTACTAACCCGCTTAGGCGAGGTGTACTCCATACAACATTATGTGATAAAGTTTGTCAGTGACTTGCGACAGGTCGGTGGTTTTCTCCGGGTACTCCGGTTTCTTCCACCAATAAAACTGACCACCACGACATAAGTGAAGGATTGTTGAAAGTGGCGTTAAACACCATAAAACCAACCAACCAAAACCTTCCTCCATTCTGCATCAGTTGATAAAAATAAAGATATTGGTTTTGAACATCCACTAAAATATTGAGTGATCCACTAAAAATATAATACATGTACAATTGAAATATACACAACACATTTAAACAAATAAAAAAAAAACAATTTTGGACGACAAGATTAGCAAAATAACTTTCTGGTGTGACCTTCAGCATCATTTCTCCATTCTATTTAATAGAACTAATATTATACATATGACAACTTCCATACAATATAGTATGTATCATGTTTAAGATTATAGTGTTTTTGGCAATTGTGTTTTCTGTCCTTCTTCGATTTACGTATTCTGATTACCCCTTTGGTATCTTCAAACTCTTCTTAATAATAACACTGTTTACTCGGCTATGGTGTGAGGGTTAACATTTTACTACATGTAGAAAGTAATTGCATGACCACATCATTCCATCCAGAAGGCAGGTTTTTTCCATAAAAACTAGTTAAACCCGGCTACTTTAATATTGAAGGATCCACAGGTACCAAGACAGGAAAGTGGGCGATCATGTATTTGTGTATTATGGGGTATCGATTTTGCCTCTTTCTCAGATTTTTGCAGTATGACTTTGGAAATGTTCCGACAGTGTGGTATTTTTTCCCCCTTCATTTTATTGGCATCAATTTTGTTAATCCAATGTGGTAGTGGTAGTAATCACATGTACATGCCTAATTAATTAATACGATTATGATAATTAAGTAACTGTTGAACTGGTTTTACCATTTAATTTATTGCCAGTGTTGCCAGAAAAAGGACACGTTTCACCAATTTATGCAAATGATATTCTTGACCTAAACATCACGCTAGAGAGAGTTTGGCCGAAACCTGTCTGTTCACTACTAATAAATGTAAGTTTATGGTAAAGATAATTGCACAATCATTTTTGGGAAATCAGATAGACTGCTTTATGGACTAAGGAAAAGAGATATTTATATTTCATCATAACATTAAATCTCTGAAAAGTCCAGATGGAAATATCTCTCAGTCTTTTTCTGTTATTGATTTGATCATTTAAACACACTCGCCGTGAATTAGTGTCAATATTTATCGTCGTGTGTATAACTGATTACAATGATAGTTTTTTCTGACGTTGTCGCAATCCATATAATCAGACCACAGGCACTTGTTTCATTCAAAAAATATATGCCTGCTCCTCTTCCTTACTTCAAGGTAAATATCTGCCCTTTTCCCCTTCCCCACTTCGCCTCAATATTTTTCGCTTATTTGTGATCCTTTCACTGACCCAATTATATCGTTACACTCCCGAGATATTTCTCTTTTCGACTGCCACATTTAAATATACCTACCGGACCCCCCTCACACGAATTGGACATGAATATTCAGCGAACTTCGCTTGGTCTTCTTTTCAGTCATTTCCGGTCCGGTCTAAATTGATTTAGAAAATAAAAAAAAAAGGTGCTTTAAAAATCAAATGTCTGTAATTTGGAGTTGAACACTAGTTATTATAGCAGTAGAATCATATTCGAAGCGGATATGAAAATTATAAAGGACGAAGTCCTTCTAACGGTAAGCTGTCCGATTTTTCCTTCTATATTGATAGCCAAAAATCTGCTCACCGGAAGTTTAAAAAATAGATTAATTGATAATTTAGAAACGCAAAAGTAATCTATTTCAATGAAAAATTCCCAATTCTTTGATTATTTACTCTATGCAAAATGGAAATAAACTTTTAATAAAATTCTAATAAAAAAATCTCTTTCTACGAAACTCCCGATGGAAGAGCGGCGTAGGTAAAATGAACGCCATAACAAATCGGCTACACAATTCATTCAAAATAAAAGATAATAGCCTCACCGGACGCAATTACGAACGAAATAAAAAGTATGTCCTCTAATTGTTCCTTCAAAACATGAATTAAAAAAATGCTTTTTATAAATAGATACCCCGCTAAATTACTCGTGTTTTGGGAGAAAATTATTCATGCGTACAGTAGTTGTTGAATGTTGCAGACGACGGGTTTTCATATTTGTAAACAGAAAACGATCGACAATTGCACTTGGAATCTATCGCTAAAATTCATTGAGGTACGCATATTTTGTTATATTATGCCTGTAATTGGAAAGAATATGATCTCCTGGTTCTATGCATATGTAGAACACATTGAAATTAAAACAAAAACAGTCAATATAATACATTTTCCTTACCTTGATCTATCCCAAAATGTCAAAATACGTGATGTACCTTATTCATTGAAGAGTCCAAGGAATTCCGAATGCAAACTGGCACACATTTATGGTATGAATAAAGGAAAGGTTTTTATGTCATGTGTATTATATACAAATAGATATGTGAACGTAAATGAATGAATGCTCTTTCAATTTTAACGGTTGTCATTAAATAATTTACACTAGAAAGGTTATTATGATGTCGTTCGAAATTGTGTCCGGATCTAGGTCACAGAGTGACTAGAACGGGGTCATGAAAATATGTTCTAAGTTAAAACCCGTAACAATGTATTGAATAATATATGGGCTATGATTCAAAAGGAATATTGGTGTTTAATCTGAAATATGAACATGCAATCAGCTTCATCAATTTGATCAAATTTATTTATCAAATGCCACGGTCAATATCATCGAAATTGTTCGTAATTGCGTCCGGTGAGGCTAACGTGTACGTATCATCGTATTATTGAAATTTTAGGACTTCGTCCTTCAAACAGGTTGCCTGTCTCATATTCCTGAATTTGAATATTATGTACTAGCTCTAGGGTATGTACATGAAAAGGACTAAAATACAGTTGGAATCAAAAAGTATTTTTGACGTTGCATGTTCGTTAAAGCAAGTTAACCAATTATAAAGGACGAAGTCCTTATAACGGTAAGCTGTCCGATGTTTCTTTCTATATTGATAGCCAAATATCTGTTCACCGGAAGTTTAAAAAATAGATCAATTTATAATTTAGAAACGCAAAAGAAATATATTTCAATGAAAAATTCCCAATTCTTTAATTATTTACTCTATGCAAAATCGAAATAAACTTGAAATAAAATTCTAATAAAAAAATCCCTTTCTACGGAACTCCCGACGGAAGAGCGGCGTACAGTAGGTAAAATGAGCCATAACAAATCGGCTACAAAATTCATTCAAAATAAAAGATAATAGCCTCACCGGACGCAATTACGAACGAAATAAAAAGTATGTCTCCTAATTGTTCCTTCAAAACATGAATTAAAAAAATGCTTTTATAAATAGATACCCCGCTAAATTACTCGTGTTTTGGGAGAAAATTATTCATGCGCAGTTGTTGAATGTTGCAGACGACGGGTTTTCATATTTGTAAACAGAAAACGATCGACAATTGCACTTGGAATCTATCGCTAAAATTCATTGAGGTTCGCATATTTTGTTATCTTATGCCTGTAATTGGAAAGAATTTGATCTCCTGGTTCTATGCATATGTAGAACACATTGAAATTAAAACAAAAACAGTCAATATAATACATTTTCCTTACCTTGATCTATCCCAAAATGTCAAAATACGTGATGTACCTTATTCATTCAAGAGTCCAAGGAATTCCAAATGCAAACTGGCACACATTTATGGTATGAATAAAGGAAAGGTTTTTATGTCATGTGTATTATATACAAATAGATATGTGAACGTAAATAAATGAATGCTCTTTCAATTTTAACAGTTGTCATTAAATAATTTACACTAGAAAGTTTATTATGATGTCGTTCGAAATTGTGTCCGGATCTAGGTCACAGAGTGACTAGAACGGGGTCATGAACATCTGTTTAAAACCCGTAACAATGCATTGAATAATATATGGGCTATGATTCAAAAGGAATATTGGTGGTTAATCTGAAATATGAACATGCAATCAGCTTCATCAATATGGTGAAATTTATTATCAAATGTCAATATCATCGAAATTGTTCGTAATTGCGTCCGGTGAGGCTAACGTGTACGGATCATCGTATTATTGAAATTTTAGGACTTCGTCCTTCAAACAGGTTGCCTGTCTCATATTATACAACATAACTGACTGACAACCGGCACAAAACTGAACTATTCACTCTTTTTCGTGTATTCCTTTCCGGAGATAGAGTTTGCAATTTTCTTATCCAAAAACTTTCTTATTTATATTGTAGAATAAAAATTATACAGAATTCACAAATGAAGCAGTCAAAACAAATGGAATATTTTTAGATTCTGAATATACCTTAAAAGAAAAAATGGATGGGAATGTTGAATTATTAGTGAATATGACCTGTATCATTGGAACTTATCAAAGCCGTTACACAATAATAAGACATATCAAACAGGAAAACACAACTTCTGTAACAGGAGGTACGTTAATCTTTAACCTCTTTAGTGCCAAATACCACAGGCGCTCGTGGCACGGAATTACCCCCCCCCCTTTTTTTTTTAAACTTTCTGTTCACACACAATTATTTTCAATAAAAAATTCTTTATTATTTCACTTCTTTTTCCTTAATTTACCTTGTTCGTGTCCATATTCATACAATCTTATGTTAACAACAACTTATGTTTATCGACCCTATATATATTTATTAAGAATAAATACAATGTATGTGAACAGAAAGTTTAAAAAAAAAGGGGGGGGTGGTATTCCGTGTCACGAGTGCCTGTGCCATATGCTATTTAAAAATTGTCATTTCATAATACAGGTGACTGACTTGATCTTTTTTGTGCTTTGTTTCATATATAGCTAAACTTATTATTTCAATTATTTGTTCAGCCAAATAAAGTCTAGCGATAACGTGTCACAATAATAGTTATGTTCTAAGTCTAATAATGGGTAGATTTAATCTTATTCTTATCACAGGCGCATGAGGCATGGATTTCGTTTCCTCCTCCCCCCTTTTCTCTACTACCCCCCCTTTTTTTCAAAATTTTCATATAAATCATTCCTTTTTCAAAATTTTCATAATCATTCGTTTTTTCTTCATTTGACAATATCAGTAGACGTCATACATCATGAATAATACATGTATTCTGTGTCCACAGTTTTTCGACTGATACAGTATAAGATAGAAGGTAAGCAACTCCATTTTCATATTTCGCGCCATATCGCTCACCTCGGTTGGGAAACCCCCGTGTTTTTTACACTTTTTACCTTGTCTACATATGGCACTGTCGTATCAAACTGTTTCTAAGACACTTACCTAATTGCCCATGTTCGAATTTCAGTCTGTACGTCGATCTTTTCCAAGAAATCTCGCCGAGAATAGCGAGGCAGCTTCGTTTCTAGATCAAACTACATCATTTGAGACGGAAGTGCAAGAACGGGAACCCTGGGATTTTTACGAATGGATTACCTGCAATGAAAAACCCAGATGCGCTCCGAATATTTTTCCCATAATATTTTGGCGGGAAATATAAACCGCTGAAAAAACATAACAGCAGACGGATTATTTCGTAAAAATGGCACAACGACCATCTGAATATGGAAACATTGAAATAATTTGATGGTAGATAACTGTTCAAAAAGAAATTCAAACTGAGAAATAGATGATTGAATGGTTAGAACTGAAGTCAAAATTTCAATGAAAAAGAAATATTCAGCTTGCCTCTACTTCAAATTATTAAAATCATACCCAAACAAATACATATACATTGTACAACTAAAAGAAAAAAAAAAAAAAAAAAATAAATAAAAAAAAACAAAGGAAGAAGAAGCTGAGAACAGCAATTGAATGGGACTATGGCATTTTACCCCCTTCCTCAATAAAAGGGCTCCCAACTGACAAAAATGTGTAAGGGAGCCGGAGAGACCATTTAACTAAGGGGGCTATTTCTTTTTCATTTCATGTCACTGATTTTATAAAACAATAATCTGTCTTACAGGGGTAAAAAATAAATAACTTGTGTAACTCCACTTTTCAGCAGTGACAGAAATCAGTGTTGAAATCCAGAAAAAAAATCCTATTTTACCGTATAAGTGGTTATTTTGGTGGGTATTTAATTTTCACTTTCTTCGCGATGATGTTAAATGCGCGAAAAAAGTTCACGAATTATTATTTCACGTTCAAATAGTTAAACAAGTTATTTATTTTTTACCCCTGAAAAAGAAATAGCCCCCTTAGTTAAATGGTCCCTCCGGCTCCCTTACTTTTCTGGGGGTTGTTGTCAAATTTCTATTTAATTAATCGCGGTTGTCTGTATTTTTACCATTTCGGTATATTCAAATAGACCTACTTGCCGGCAAGTCGTGTCACTGTGTTGTTCGTTAAACGGTGTATAATATTCGGTTGTTTGTTCCGTGATTTCGCTTCTTTTGCGTGATTTTTAAGCCAAATTGTCTCCCTTTATCTTCCGAATGATATGTTATGTAAAAGATGGAGAAATACGAATGATGAACTGGTACCTGGTTCTTTTATTTTCGTTCCTGGGTTCCGAGATAAAAGGTACTAGTCGAAAATGAAACATGGTCAAATGCCGAAATGGACTGGGATAATGAACAAATTTGCCACTGGTTAACAGCCGTGGGTCTGGGGAAATATGTTCAGGTGTTTAGAGGTATGTTTGTCAAACTAGGTATCACAGGAAAGGAATCAGCGGTTTGGCTTTTCCTTTTGGTGAGGGAAAGAGGGGGGGTCCTCGTATCAAATTTAATTTCTATTTTCTAGGTGGTACCCCAAAAATAATTAAAATTCTGGTGATAGTACCCCAAATTATTGATGGAGTCCCCCCCCCCCCATGTATTTTTTTCCTGGAAAAGCCCTTAGTGAAATTGCCCCTACCTTTAAAACAATATTCCATTACAGTACCAGATTGTCCAAGATCGTACATATTATGGAGTAAAAAATAATAATTTTTGGCTGCATTTTTTTCTGTTTTCCAATTGTACACTAAAGCAAAATTGAAAATCAAATGTTACATACAGGAGTTATTTCTGTGATTTTATGATGGAGAAAGTGACTGATGGTTTTAACAAAAACAAATATTCACATAATTTCATGACAAAATATATAAACATTCCCTGTCATACCTTGCTCTTTCTAACTGCAAGTTTTGTTGTGTGTTAAGGTTAGGGTTATGGTGTTTAACACCACTTTCAATAATATTTCAGTTATATCGTGGTGGTCAGTTTTATTGGTGGAGGAAACCAGAGTACACGAAAAAAATCTCTAATCAATTCCCGTGGATGCCCTACAGAAGACGACCAGATTCGTAGCAGAAACTGAAATCCAAGTGTAAAGGCAAACAAAAAGAAGAAGAAAAGGATCTGCTGCAATTCACTGACAAACTTTTATCACATAATGTTGTATTGAGTACACCTCGCCATAAGCGGGGTTCCAACTCACAGCTTAGTGGTGATAGACTAGGTGACAAGACATTGTTGTGGTAAATTATTAAAATATTGCACTCTATAGCTATACCATATCAGATAATTAAAATAAATAGTATTTCAACCAATAACGTCTCATTTGTATCACCAAGCCTATTCTAGATGTTGGTGGGTGTTCCCCGGGGATCAATCAAAAGAGCTGCCTAGTGCGTCCCCAGGTGGCAGATAAGGGATGCCCTTTTGATGGGAGGGAGGGATTATAAGGTTATGATACGGAATTCCTGACGTGAAAATATAGTGGGTAATTTGTTTGGAGAGTGCCATGCTTCCTGCACAATGAACACCTCTTTTGTATATTTCGAGAGAGAAAAAGAATAGATGCATTGTAACTGCTGTAATAAACTGAATGAAAATAACTGTTAATATCTTTTAGATGTTTGAAGCTGCAAGTGACGAAGATTAGTTTGAAGAGATCTTCGATCGTAAGACAGAATATGTATATATTTATTTTTGTATAAACAGTTACAATATATACACACAGAATTTACGATTGATATCTACAGTTGTTATTTGTGAATGGATTCGGAAAGAGTTTTGATGCAAAGATCAAGAATTATAGAATAAACAAACTGTTACAATCTCGTCATGTAAGCCATAATAACATGGAAGACATTGCAACCCTGTTAGTCATATAACATAGAAAACATTGAATTAACACATTGTTAATATCTTTTCCTTTTAAACCAGATTACATAGAAGACATAGTTGTAGGTTGTAACTTTATCAACAAACTAAATCTTCATTTGCTCTTTGTAATTTGTATGTTTAAATTTTTCATTTATTTTTTGTATGGCAATTATTGTTTTAATACAGCAAGTTAAATATTTTGTAATATATACATGTACTTGTTTGTGACAATTTGTATAGATATATTGCAAAACACTTTTATATCACAACTGTAACTATTGAAATGGCATTATGCATTGAAATATAATTTTCCGAAATATGGCAAATTTTTTTCAAACATAATTTTTTCTTGTTCTATTCCAAACACAGGGATGATTATTTTTTTCTTCAATTTTTTAACTGATTTCAGCTATTTTCCACTGAAAATTGTATTCCCAAAGTTGCTGGACACGGTCAGAACATGTCAAAAATGACCATTTTGAAAGTAGGTGCAGATGATTTCAGTTATTTTATTTTCTAACCAGAATCATCCCTGCAATAAAGAATATATCAGAAATATTTTGTATCATTTTATAATGTTGCCTATACTGATATTATTTTTTTATGTGAAGCATTTTATGGTTCACTGATTCCTGAATATAAAGGAAATTGTTGATAGCTGTATAATATGTGATTTCAATATCACAGGGTTTATTTGTAACGATACTCGTTGAAAATTTGACATGGTAGAAAAATACAGTATTTTTTATTTCTTTAAACCAATTCACAATCTGTTTTAATTGTCTGTGCAGTCTGAAAGCCAATGTATATATAATATGATATAAAGCTAATATTGTAAAGTTTCATTTCCATGGTAAATTTTATACTTAACTTAAGGACAATGATGTCATGTTTAGATTTTACTTGAGAACATTGTACATTTTTTTTTTAATCTTGCAGGACATGGTCAGAACAAGTCAAAAATGGAGATTTTGGAAGTGGTGTAGATGGTTTCAGCTTTTTTTTTCATTGATTTTCAGGGTTTTTTTTCTTGCCAGAATCATCCCTGATCTAAGTAAATGTAGTTCTTATTGTGGATGGTATTTTCTGTCTGTCTATCGAGTTTTATATTTTGTGTCACGATTTCAAGATGTCACACAACATTCTTACTGCTGACCAATGCTACTTTGTATATAAATTACTTATTGTGTTTTGTCATCTTTGTTATAAATTTTAAAACTGGAACATTATGGAGTGTAATGTTTCAGAATTTATTTTCTATTTCTGATGAAAACAAAAAAATTGTCTTACAGTGCTGAATAATTGTATATCCATTTATAATTGTTGGTCTGACATACAGGCCCTTGAGTGCTGAGTATATGTTTGTACAATTGTTAGTTTTGCTAAGATTAATGGGACCTCATATGCTGAGAGATTATTTCTGTATTCATTCTCAGAATAATCTATAAACTTGCAATGTTATAGTCAATGACTGTCTAGTTTGTGTTTCTGCTGTAACACCTTTTGCATTACAGCAAAATTTATTTGCGGTTTTTGGCTATTGTTGATCAACGAGGAGGACACATGAAGCAACAGAGGGGACTGTTGCATGCGGTGGTGGAATTCTCTGTCAAAAAGGCTGTCCATATGTCAGTATTGTTTTACGAGCCCCACATGTCTTTTTGTGTGACCATATTAATCAACGTGTCTGTTTCCACATCGAAAACCTAAAAAGTGCAAATCAATTATGTTGTGAAGTGAAACAGTGTTACAGCAGTAGCAGGAACTTTATAATCATGATTCTGAGAATGTCATTGATACAAATGATGGGCCCATGTGTACTGAACAATTGTATCGTAATTTTTCGTTGTTGATAAAACTGGACGGCTCTTGAGTGCTGAATAATTGTATATATGCATTTATCATTGTTGATAAAACTGACTGATCCTCGATTGCTTACAAAAATATTGTTGAAAAAAATAAGACGTCAGACCTTTGTGTGCTGAACGATTGCATCTACGTTTTGTTTATTTGACCGACGATTCCAATGTGCTGAGTAATTGTATATTTAATTGTCATTGTTGACTTGTATTGTTATACACTATTGTACAGCATTGTTCTATGTAGAATACAAATAGTGGGTTTTGGAGGGGTGTTTAATGCCGATATTGTTGAAAGTGGCGTTAAACACCAAGCCTCCCTAACCCACTATTTTATTCTACATAGAACAATGCTGTTTTCTTTTGTTTTTTTGTTTGTTCTGTGTATATCATTGACTTCATTTGATTATGGGAATGATTGTCTTGATCATTGGATGTTTCTAACAGTAGTCATTTTGTTTAATTACAAATTAATTTGATTACTACTTAATACATTGTAATTAGAATATGTTAATATTAAGCTTCTAGAAAGGTAATGGGAAATTGATGATGCATTTTAAAATGTGAAGTATTGGATTTCTATTGTATGGAAGATTTACAAGTTTTTTTTCTGTGTCAAACTTAATGTGTCTCTTCAATGTGTTCAATTATTTTGTGTTCATGTTTAACCATGTACTTGTGGGGTACATACATCATTTTGGGAGTTCAGAACATACTTGCAAATAATTTGTGCTTTTTTTTATCACTTAAAAGTGTTCAAGAAGCAAAAAAGCAGAGATGTATGTCTAACATGACTTGTTAACAACGTTTTCTTGTACTGTGACATAACATTTATAAATTTTTGTGGTTTGTATGAGATAGTGATGTTCGTGACTTCTACAATTTGTGAATATCAATAGATTCCTAATAGGTCTATGTAAAGATTGTATTTCACTACAGTTTCAATGTGTAGATGAAATAACCATGAAATCAGTGAAAATTTATAACACACAAACAAAGGTGACTACACAGTATTAGAAAACTGCTAATTGTTTTCTTCTCTAAAAAATATTTACAAATGTAAATAAAAAAAAGTTTAAGTTTTCATTTTTAATTGATATTTCACAAGTGTAGTTGCTTATTAATAGACATTTTTCTTCAAAGTCCATCTTTTATGTTTAAAACCATGATATACTAGTAAGTAGTTTCTCATATGATAAATATTTCCTCTATCAATAAGATGTAATTGTATAACAGGGCAATTGTTTATCATTTCTATAAATAGGTACAAGAAAAAAAACCACAATGTGTTCCTACATGTTAAAAGAAGAAATAGAAGTTCAGATGGAATAAAAAATATTGATATTTGAATTGTTTTTTTTTTATTGCATCTACCATGATTTGCAGTTGACAGTAATTTTTCTGTTTGATAGGTTGTACATTTCAATATTGGAAGTAAAATTTCTATACATTAGGTTAATGGTTTATAATGTCACTTTCAACAATATTTCAGTTATGTTGTGTCCAGTATATACATGTATATTTAAATTTGAGATTCCATATACTTTCTAGCCAGGTTTTGTGAAAATTGGCCCAGTGCTTTCATATGCCATGTCTATATTAAAATTTCTATTCTTAGTAACAGTGTCCATCTTCTATTGATGGCTGTTATAAAAGAGGACCATCCATACATTAAGAGGGATTAATCATTGAAAAAGTCTTACAAATGATATCAGTTTGATCTAACACACTATCTAAGTGGTATTTGTGAATAAACTGAAAAAAACAAACAAATACCTGGCCGTCAGAATATTTTCAAAATCCAATTTGAAAATCCTAGAAACACAAAATTGACACCCATAACTTGCATACGCATGACGGCTCACTCTCTTGGCTTGATATAGACACTTCACAATAAAAAGTGGTGGTGTTAAACGTTTTATCGGCTTAAATCTCTTCTATTGATTGGCTTGGTTTGTGGTGTTTAATGCCACTTTCAAAAATGTTTCGGTTATATCGTGGCGGTCAGTTTTATTGGTGGAGGGAACCAGAGTACCTGGAGAAAATCACAGACAAACGTTATAACAATGTTGTATTGTGTGCACCTTGCAATGAACGGGGCTCGAACTCACAACTTTAGTGGTGATAGGCACTGATTGCTCAGATAGTTGTAAATCCAACTACCATACAACCAAGACAGTCCCTTTTTAATGGTATAATTATAGTGGATTATTTATTCTACAGCTTTATTATTATCATAGGTGCAATCTAGCACACTTACATAATGTTTAAAAATGGATACAAATGTTTTATATCAAATAGTATCTAATGTTTCAAATAATGACTAAAAATAAATGTCAGCATACATAAATAAGGATCGAGTGTAACATCATAGAACTGTGTGCCCTATGTACATGGACAATTTACTTTAAAAGTATGATAAACAAAAATAACTATTTATATATGTATACAGTGGCTTACTACATGTATTTAAAGGTGGGTTTGGGAATCTTTCAAATGTAAATGTGGAGATACCACTTTAGAAGGATTCTAGGTTAGGTGAAAGAGCTATTGACTGAGGTAAACGGTTCCAAACAGATTGTATTATGGAAAAAACAAAATCTTAATAGTAGTCTGAATTTATGTGCCCCACGAGTAGCCTGTCAGGTTGAGATAGCCTGGTTATTGGTACCTCTACCAAGCCCCCGTTAGTTTTATATAAGAGAATCAGACTTGCTTTAGTTCGTCTATAAGCAAGACTGTCCCACTGTAAGGTATCAATCATATTGGTGACAGCACCAGGTGACCTGTCACTGTAATTATTAAAGACACACCTAACTGCTTTCCTCCGTATTTGCTCAACCTAAGATATTAGCTGTTTTTAGATTCTAAAACTTATATCAACGTTGAAATGACATTGTGTGCCTATTTTGGTGTCTTCTTCATGTTACACTTCTAAAAGTAATATAACTTCCACTTGCTAGCACAATCGTTTAATTCGCTCTAATACAGCAGTAACAGCCAGCAGTATTACAGTAGCAATACCGGTTATTAATATGTATAGTTCAATAAAAAGCAGTCGTGTGCTACTGTTACCTGAAAATCATAAAATATCAAAATTACTTTAAATAAATGTAAATCAGATAATTATATACTGAATTTCAGAAGTGCTCATGGCGAGGTGTATTCGATACAATATTATGTGATAAAGTGTGTCAGTTGGATTAACAACTACCTGTGCAATCAGTGCTGATCACCACTAAATGTTGTGAGTTCGAACCCCGTTCATAGCGTGTTGTACTCAATACAACATTCCGTGATAAAGTTTGTCAGTCACTTACTGCATCTCAGTGGTTTTCTCCACCAAGAAAACTGACCGCCACGATATAACTGAAATATTGTTGAAAGTGGCGTTAAACACACTAGCCCTAACCCATACAAAGCTATCTGTAGTGAATAAGTGAGTAATTACTTATTTTTTCACAACTCGGCCGATTCCGTTCAGATTCATCCGATGTTTGCATATTAAGAAAATATATCCATATTAAAGAGTTATTGTAAATGTTCGAGTTCTGTGATTTTTGTTTAGCTCTATGATGTTTTTAAATGGTGGTCGTCGTGGTTGTGTTCGTAATGGTAGTTGGATTAACAGATACCTAATCCCACTTATGGCGAAGTGTGACTTGCAGCTGGTCGGTGAAAACATCACCGGGTACTCCGGTTTCCTCCACCAATAAAACTGACCGCCACGATATAGTGGCTGACATATTATTGAAAGTGGCGTTAGATAACATACTCCTAACCCTCCAAATTTAAAGGGGATATTGTCTTGATGTACATATATACTAACCTGAATCATAAATTATCAATTCACGCCAACATACTCCATGTATATTTGATATTCTTATGCTATAAGATCCAAAGTCTTTAGATTCTAAATTTGAAATAAATAAATTTGCTGTGTTCATGTAATAATACTGATTTTGGAACCAAATGGTTCTGTTTTGTACACATATGTCATATTTGGTTTGATTTTGAGATATTCTCTTATCACCCTTATACCATTCAATATCCACATCAGTCACAAAACTGTAAAACTCGACATTAAATGTGAAATTGTGTGTAATACATCCTTTCTGTGATATAATATCAGAACTGCAGGAATGTGATCCTAAAAAGTAAAAAGTACGCTGTGAGCAATTCTATATAGTATCATAAAAGGTTAAAATAAAAATATAGAGTATCAGCTAATTTACAAGATCAGAGGAAATTAAAAATAACATAAAACGATGTTCGGTTCACCTTTACCTCCAGTTGTTTGTAGGAGGGATCTTGTTCTTATTTACGGTATTTGTGTTTGTTTGCGTTATATAGCGGTGTCCAACACATTTGTGCTGTGTTTTTGCTTTGTTTTTCTTCATATTGTGTACACTATGTTGCCAGTTTCTCTGGATTTTCCATTTTTGATTACCCCTTCGGTATTCTCTAAGGTTTATATACATTATCAACCAATCTACATGATCTTGATAAATTAAATAGAACATCTGGGTACTGGTGAAGGTCCCAGAGCTCAAACCCACAGAGCTGTCAAACTTCGTTGACCCGGTTGACCCATCCCTTCTCTCATTACGTGATCGCATGGTAGTTGTATTTAACATTATGAATTTGAATCCCACTCATGGCGAGGTGTATTCGATACAAACATAGTCAGTGAGATAAAGTTTGTCAGTGACTTGCGACAGGTCTGTGATTTTCTCCTGGTACTCCGGTTTCCTCCACCAATAAAACTGACCGCCACGATATAACTGAAATATTGTTGAAAGTTGTGTTAAGCACCATATCCATAAGTCCTGAATATAGCTGAAATACTGCTAGCTGGGCAATAGTCAGTCAACCAATTAAAAAGAACATAATTATTAGTAACCAGGGTGGTCAGATGGTTAAGGTCGTGGATTTAATAACATTGCCATCATGCGGATCACGCTCCGATTTCCATGTCAAATGTCAAGGTTTCCCAATCTTATTAAAATTAGATCTCCACACTTGCTCCCTATTTTCTATCAGATGTTTACTAGTCGCAGCTCCCACGCATATAGTAGGAAGTTACATTAAGCACCATTATACTCACACACAATTTCATTTTGTATTAAGATTTACATACCTTCAATGTTTACTGTTATTTCACCTTGTTGATTAAGATATTTCCCGGTACGATCTCGAATACCGTTTTCTACCGTACAGATATATTTTCCATTGTTTTCGTACACAAGTCCTAGGTCGTCTTGAATTAGGTCCAAACTTCCATCTTCGTTACCATTTATGTATCTTATATGTAATCCATCACTCGTTTGATGTTCCCAAGCCTTATAAGAATACGTTGTAGGATATCCCCCTGATGCCCTGCAGGTCAACGTGTTGTTATACCGTTCCACGATCACTTCCGGTAGATCTAAATGACAACAGATAAAGTATATCTAACTTATATCCATTATATATTTAGTACTTTCATATTTTATACCTCATTTCAAGCCCGTTTATATTTGCAATCGCTCTTTGCTATAATACGGCAAACGGAATTCGCGCCGCTTGCCAAATAATTAAACGGAATGCATATTAAATATCAAAATAAATATTTTTATAACTGCTTGTTAACCAATTAAATTATTTATATACAATGTATGCGGAATTTTGTTTTGCAAACCTTTTTTTTGGTGGATTCGTGTTACTCAATTTTTAGTTTTCTGTGTAGTGGTTTGTCCTATTGCGATTTTAGCTGTTAATTGTCTGTCTTTCTCCGATGGACAACTTCTGATTAGGCCAAAAAAATACGTGTTTTTAGGGTTTCATCCCTAAAAAAATAGGGTAGGTAGGTAGGGAATTTTGTTTCGATTTTTACTCCAAGGTTTAACGGTGCTTAAGCCAGAATGACCATAAAAATGTTAGGGTAGGCATTTTTGAGAGCAAAACAATAGGGTAGGTAGAGAAACCCTAAACACACATATATTTTTGTTGGCCTTACCCCTTTGGTATAGACCTTCAAACTCTTCTTACCATGCATGTTATATATTGATACTTACAATGCACATACAAATATATTTGCTCCGTAATATTCCCGTCCAAACAAGCATACGCGCCATAATCATTGCGAGTAACATTCGTAATTTGATACATGCTCTGATTCTCATAATCATTCAGCTCTCGAAATCCATTGCAAGATTCGTACTTCTTCCATTTACATGTAATTGTATCATCGGATGTATTACGTCTGCTTGAACATACCAACGTTACGTTTGTTCCTTCAATAACATCGGTTACGCTGCTTTCATTCCCTGGAAGTGTATTACAATTTTATTTATAAAAACGCTAGAGAAACCTGAAGGGGCAATCAAGAATGGACAATCCAGAGACACTGGTTACATTAGACACACAAGACACAGAGGACGAAGACAAACAGCACCAAACACACAACACAGAAAACTAAAATGATGAGCAACATGGACATCACCAAAAAAAAAAAAAAAAAAAAAAAGGGTGAATACAGGTGCTCGCGAAGGGTAAGTAATCCCTGCTTCTAATTAGACACCCATCATATGCTACTCATATTTATATTAATTTCAGACAAAGCTTAACAAACCATTTGCTCCAGAACATATCCAACATATTAAACCAATTGTGCTCAACAAAATGTAAAATCAACAAAAATATGGTAAATCATTGAAACAAAAGGATTCAAAATCAAAACCTTTTGTTAAATAATATATTTTCACGCTAACATAAACATTTAAATCCTGAATTCGAAAAGTAACGTTATTGTCTCTATCTGACCTACACTCAAACATTCAACTATTTTCAGGTCGGATGCTCTTTTTATTTAGTACTGTTACGTCTAGACGAACAAATGATTAAAATCACCACCAAAGCGATATGAGATTGGCACTATAAATCATTTGATAAATTTGTCGTTCAACAAAAACATACTAGTAAATGTATTATAGTGATAGTTTGGTTTGGTTTATGGTTTTTAACGTCACTTTCAACAATATTTCAATTACATCGTGACGATCAGTTTTATAGGTGGATGAAACCGGAGTGCCCGGAGAAAACCACCAGGTCGCAAGTCACTGACAAACTTTATCACATAATGTTGTATCGAGTACACACAGCCATGAACGGAGTTCGAATTCACAACTATAGTGGTGATAGGCACTGATCGCACATGCAGTTGTAAATCCAACTACCATACGACCACGACGGCCTCTATCATGATGATATTAGTTTATATTTTACTTACCACTTAATATATTCAGCTTATAAATGGACTTCTCATTTTCACATAGACATTGGTAATATCCCTCTTCCGTTTGTGTTATATTGCTTACTTCCAGATCATTGCATTGCATGCTGGGATTTCTAAAATGATCTTCAACGTCGTCTTTCACTTTTCCGTTTTCTATGATCGATGTAGTGCTTCCAAGGGAAGGGCCTCGAACCCACTGATACTGCTCTTTGTATGTACATTCTAGGATAACTGTCCCACCTTTATTTACAAATACATTTTGTACATCTACATCAACTGCATATAAAAGTATAGGTTAAAATAAGTTAAGATTAATATGAAAAACAATTTCAATAAAACGTAGATATCAAATTTAGTGCACACAACGCCTTTCTGGAATATAACCCTCACCAGGTACGCTCAAAGCCAATATATGTGAAAGCCAAATTAACTAAACGTTTTTGGGAGCAAGAAAACAAAAGAGCCTAAAAAGGTTAGCCAGAATAGTTTAAGGTCACCTGTGTCGGAGGGAGGAGAACCTTAGTTTTAATGATAATAACAGGATTTAAGAACTGGAACTTTCGATAAAAAATATATCTATAATAAATCATGTCAGTGCCAAAGCACCGAGTGCAGGGAGGATGATACCATCGAGGACTAATAGTCCAAGAGCAGAGGTATCGACCCAGGGTCAGTAATGAAAACGTAGATATCTAATTTAGTGCATACGAATCGTTGTATGTAAAAAATCATAACAGAACATCGTCAACTCAGCGCGTCTCTAAGAAATACCATATCGAATAGGGGTTATGGGTGGTCGTGTGTTAAGGTTGCTGAATTATGAATACAAGTCCTGATATCACAAAGAGTATTAATATTACCAGACACCTACTCATGGCTTTCATCGGTCAATTCGTTATATATATCAGAGGCGTAGGAGTTGAACGGAAAGTGGGGGAGGGGGAAAGTTTTAGGAATGAAACGAAAAGTATGGAGGGACAAAATTTCAAATCTAAAGCAAAACTTAAAAGAAAAAAAATTATACCTTAATTACTGGACAATGTATATTTGTTTTGCTTCCATGATAAAAATTCAGCTTTCCGTAAAGCTTTGCTCCTCTGGCTCCTTCGATCCTGTCTATCCTGGCTTTCCTGTCCAAATGTATCTGTAGTCACGATATAGCTGACAAATTGATGAACACTACTTAACCCGTGTCCCATAATACAAATGTATGTGTGATAATAATTATTTTCCGATTTAAAAACAACATGAAATATAAAAACATTTTATTTTCTCTTAATCTTGATTTTGATGCAGTCAAAATAATGCATACTGCTTGTTTAATTGTTTAGACCAGAAACACATTGTGTATTCTTGCAGCAGTACATTATGTATACAATGTATCATAAAACATAATATGTAAACAAATAGAGAGTTCAAAGTCCAACTATTTCAATTACAGTATCTTAGAAAACTCATATATTGCCACTTTTATCTCCACTTGATTTGGTACAACTCAACTTGGGGGTCATGCCCCATATAACACTAAAAGTTACGTGTAGTATTGTCTCGACCATTGATTATTTTTTTTTGTCCTTTTTCTTTTGGCCATTAAATTGTCTGTCCTTCGATTTTAGGCATCTGATTAACCTTTTGGTATCTTTCAAACGTTTCTTAAACAGTTGTCTTCCTATTTTCTTTGTCACAAATAAATCTAGAAATAAGGGTATTGCATTCATAAATCACCATTGCTCATTTCCATGTATATTCCAACCGACGAAATGTACAGAATAAGGAAAATACCAAAAGGGATAAATCAGAAACCGTATATCGAAGAAGGACAGACAACACAATGGCAACATGAAAAAGGACAAACATCTACAAAACATTATACAGAAAAATAAAGATCGAGTAATACGAACCCCACTAAAAACCGAGGGTGAACTCAGGTGCTCCGGAAGGGTTAACAGTTCTTGCTCTACTAGTGGCACCTGTCGTGTTAATCTTGTTACAAACTCGGTGATAAGTCATGCCACGATTAGTAGGGATGTATTAACAAGTAGACCCCTAGCTCCCACTCATGTTTGTGTGTCAGTTAATGTTTGTAAACAGACGACACCCGAAATACCGGAAGTAACTTGCACGAGACGCCTCTAATATGGGTTATTAGCCTGGGATGAAATTATGGCTAGTTTACTTCCGGTCGTTACAGGGTCGTCTTAACAGCATAACAGGCCCCCGGACAGAGCAGTGCACCGGGGCCACTACCTACACAACCACTCGTAAGAATAAAACTGTAATTGTCGATCAAACTAAACATATATTTATTGTATTGATAGTTCCAACAAAATCAGTAATCAAGCATTAAAAAAACATGCCATACACAACATACATAGATTAGCATGGGACCCTATGCTCATGGGGCCCACGGGCATCTGCCAAGCGTGCCCAAGCGTTAAGACGGCACTGAGTCATTACACATATGCAAATACTATCATATTAATGCTAAGTATATAATAATATTATATATTACCAGCGGATGTAATTCCTAGTATACTGACAAACACAATTATAAACTGTTTCATCTCACAGGAAATGTATACTACAAATGTAGAACAAAAATCATAATTTTACAAAAAATCAAAGGTATATCAATAATATATTTTATTTTTGTAATTGACGTCAATTTGTATTACATATATTTATCAAAATAATCCTTGTATATTTTTAATTCTTAATAAAGTTTGCTGTCAGAGTACCAAGTACAATCGATAACAATAACAGAGGAGGTGAAAAATATAAATGAATTTGTAACGTCAAAAATAATAAAGACAAATTCATATGACATATCATAATTACATATAGCAAAGTTGTTTTATTTATTACTTCTTGAAATGTTTACATATGTATTGCACGTAATGCAGAGGAAGACCGCATGTCAGATAATTATGTCGACATGTCAGATAATTACGTTGACATGTCAGATAATTACGTTGACATGTCAGATAATTATGTCGACATGTCAGATAATAACGTTGACATGCTAGATAATTACGTTGACATGTCAGATAACTATGTCGACATGTCAGATAATTACGTTGACATGTCAGATAACTATGTCGACAGGTCAAATAATTATGTCGACATGTCAGATTATTATGCTGACATGTCAAATGATTATGTCGACATGTTGGATAATTATGTTGATATGTCAGATAATTATGTTGCCATGAAAGGTAATTATGTCAACGCATCATACGATTATGTTCTACACATCATATTATCTGTCGACATGTCAGATAATTATATCGACTTGTCATATAATTTTGTCGATGTGTCAGATAACTAAGTTAACTTGTCAGATAATTAAATTAACTTGTCAGATAATTCGTCAGATAAATAAGTCAACTTGTCAGATAATTAAGTCAACTTGTCAGATAATTAAGTCAACCTGTCAAATAATTAAGTCAACTTGTCAGATAATTAAGTCAATTATGTCTAACTGAATTATCCATATAACACCCTGACAAATTACGTATAGGAGAATGTCCAAGTAACTCTCCATTCCTTAAAAATAATGGAGCCGAGGCCCATTGTTTTTAAGGAATGGAGAGATACGAGGATATTCTCCAACTTAAAATCCACCCATTGTACTTTATTAATTTGATTAATTATTAATCTTGTAACAAAAAAAAGTCTTAGATCACAGGTGGATTTCAACTTTAATTAAAACAGACTTTTTTTTGTTACAAGATTAATAATTAATCAAAATAATAAAGTACAATGGGTGGATTTTAAGTTGGAGAATGTCCTCGTATCTCTCCATTCCTTAAAAACAATGGGCCTCGGCTCCATTATTTTTAAAGAATGGAGAGTTACTTGGACATTCTCCTATACATACTACCTACCTTAGATTTTAAGGAAATCTTGTTTTCTTTATTTAAATGACGTAACGGTATACTATGATGAATATGATCGGTGGTATTATTTTCTATAGATGATTCTCGAAAATGTTCTAAAGATATTCCCCCTTCTTTTTAATATATCACAGCACGATAATTTGCGGAAATGTTTTTATGTTTGTAAAATTTCAAGCTATATTACTTGCATTTCCTGAGATATTGTGTTTTTTACATTCAACGGAAATGTAAAATGTCCGCATATACCATTGTTTAGGTATTACATGATTTAGTCTGAGTAACTAACTAAACGGGGTTTTCCAGAAAAAGACCCAAAACTACTTAGAACTATATACAGGTTTCATTATCTAGTAATTTGATAGAGTAGACAGCAGCCATTGAATGTTTAAGCCGAGCGATATCGTACGAGCGAAAACGATTCTTGTCTTTATTGAGTCTTACAAGGAGGTATAAAGAAAGACGAGGTATGTACGTTCTATGATTGTCTCAAGGATGGCCTAAGTCTGACCTTTTTAGCAATAGCTACCTTTTCGATTGATATTTTATACATTATGACAAGTGGAGCATCTTTACGCCAGTCTTCAAGACCGCGGCAGTTCGACATAGATGGGGTTGGCTTTCTGTTGGTAACATTTCAATATTATTCAGTATTTACAAGTTAACTGTTGTTTCATTGATTGAGTTTTTTGTGAGCTCACCTGGCTAAAAGCCAAGTAAGCTTTTGTCATCACACGGCGTTTGTCGTCGTTCGTCCGTCGTAAACGTTCACATTTTTATCTTCTCCTCTGAAACCACTGAACCAAATTAAACAAAACTTGACTGAGATGGTCAATATTGTGTCAAAAATTTGAGCTGATATGATCGTTGTTTGGCGAATTTTCAAAATTATTTGTGACACTCCCATTTTCTATAAGCTTTAGAAGTCAAATAGAAAACCAGATGAGCGATTACAGGCTCCTGTGAGCCTCTAGTTTCAATTTGTGCCTTTTTCATCAAAATTGTTGTTCCACGATTATCTACGGTACATCACAATAATCAATGGAAATTTGCTGCCTCATTCTACCATAAATTATATAGGGTAAATAACTAAACCATACCATTGACAATATTTTTTAATTTGGAACTTTTTAAACATAATTTTGTTCGAGTTTATGTCAATCATGTTATTTATTCAGTTTTGTGTAATTATTCATGAATTAACGAAAAGTTTCACCAAATTGGTCACACTATGACAAGGCAGAGTATACATAAAAGGAAACAAAACAACAGAAAAATCACATGTTCTTCCTTATAATCGATTACATAAAAGCTTCCTTCCTCTTCGTGACCTGTCGGGTCAAACCAAAAACTATAAAATTAGTATTTGTTGCTTCTTCGCTAAGCATGCAGCGCTAAGGAGAAAGAGCAAAGAATGGTTGGCTCGGAATCAGGATAATGTGTCCTAGTGGAGGGACATGTTTAATAAAAATCGGACATCATCACCACTTCATTGAATCTAACTTGTTCTGGCCATGATATAGATGCAATATTGCTCATTTGCCGTTAAACAACAATCACTCACTCACCCAATGGAATATATGTATACGTGTAAATGAGACCTGTTCTGTATATACCTGGTATCTTCAGATTAAAAATGAGTCAGAGAAATGGCCACATAGGTGGTTGTTTGAATTGGTAACTTCAGATCATACAATATATTTAAGTCATACATTGTATTGGCTTGCATTCATTGAAGTATGGCAATTACATAAGAATTGACTCTGGTCAGCTGTATTATATGTCTTAGGTTGTATGAAATTTAAAGTAATATTACATCAATTTTGGGTGAAGAAAATTTTTCCCTGAAAATTCAATTTGGAATACGGCGGTACCTTTACTCAGCCATTCATGCATGTTTCAAGTCGAAATATGTTCCCAACAACTAGAAATCTGCAAAAACGTGTGCATGTTTATCGCCCTCGCCATTGCTATGGAGACTTTCGGTTGTTTTGTTCCGATGATTGCCGATCATGACCTCGTGAAGAAAAGATAAACAATCATGGATCCCGAGGTAAGCACGCACACATTCCTGACAATGATTATTGAGGAATCTGTCTGTTTCATGTCGTGTGAACCAATTGTTTTTGCAATTATTCTTATGTGGTACACACGGAATGTATATATATATATATATATATATTTCATCAACTGAACAGTGCACATGAGCGATAATCTCCCCGAAACAGTTCAAATCTTGAGTCACGCGCATATCATTTGCATTACTGTACGGGAAAAAAGAATTATCCGCTGTCAAATATTTTGCGATTTGCTCTTAAAATCTGCTTTTGAGCGGATTTTGAATGTTATGAAGTTGATTTTAGTTAAAATTAAGTGACTTTTAAGTGAACATATTTAATCCAAAAATTCCACGATATTTGCCTTTCATATTACTTTAAAGAACGCCTAAAATAACCTGGTTCCATATTTGACTGAAAAAATTAATCTGCAAATGCCATTAAAAGTTTAATGATCGCTCCCTAGGAAATGGGTGTTACTATTCATGCGCATGACTTTGTTAATCGATCTTCTCTTTCTACTACGAAAAAAACATTTCTCTTTGAGTGTCATCTGTGTGAAAAAACTATTACATCTTTTTGGAATCAGGATTTGAAAAAAAGTTGATATCATAAAGAATATTTTTTACTATTGATCAAGTATTAAGAAGAGCAAGAGGTAAAATTCTACTCTCGTTTTTTTGTCGGTAATTCTTCTTTTGTTTCTTGGCCTTTGTAATAAAGAAGCACTTAGCTAGGATAAAGAACACCAACTTATATAGTTTGTTAAAATCATTCGATCATTCAAGCAGATCCTTATTTATATTGTATATTTTGATTTTATTGATATGACAAACATGTATTGATTGATTGCATCTTTTTTCTATCTTACACGTGTACATTTGAGATAGTAATTTGCTCTATGAGGGAATAAACTAGTTCTAAGGCATACCTGGATATAGAGCAGACCTTTAACTATATACATCACATACTGATACAACGAACAATGAAATTAGGGAAATGTTATACATGTTATTTCATATATATAATAAATTAATTTTAGAGTCGCATGTCATTTTATACGTGTTTTGATTGGTTTAAAAAGTTGAGGTTATTTGCATATGTACTGAATCTGAAAATAGACGTCGTTCTCAAGTCGTCGCGTGCCGTTGTCATCAGGCGATTTTCTTTAAATGAGGCACCTTTGGGGTTATTTAAATTTATATCCGATTATTTGCATTATTTTGAAAAAATAAATATATTTTATGTTATAGGACTAGCCGTAACCTCTGACCGTAATATCTTGTGTATCACCCATCATCTGTTTTTGTGTAATACGTAGTACATTATCTACTCAATCTGTCATCTTTTAATAATTATTTGTAAATAATCGATGCTCCTGTAGCGCAGGCTACTGCACCTGAGTTTATTGAATAAGGTTGAAGTTGAAGTGGATGCTAAATTAATTCAATACTCAATAAAAATCCCTTTTTTTTTAGTTTTGCCATCGCCAGTTTACTGTTATGATGTTATTTCCGATCTCTGAACTGAGACTAGATGTTATGCCGGATACAGAATGTATAGCATCTTCTGTAATCCGTTATAATACTAAATTCTGAATTCCCCAAATTTGGTTCAGACTCACAAACTGAGGGGATATTTGATTGCAAAGTATTTTAGAAACTTAAAAAAAAAATCTATATATATGTATATTAATATAATAATGACGTATTCTGACAATTAATTTCAAAATTGTTGGTCCATAATTAAAGAAGTTACCCATTATGTCTCTATGATAATTATATTTTCTGAAGTGTAAACATCTGAGTAAGTCTGTTTGGCCAGCCTAAAACAGGACTAAAGAATTAATTAAAAATCAACAGTTCAACTTATTGATTTTTTTCTTCACACATGTACTTGTATATCATCTACATGTACCTACTCCACAAATAATTTTGACACTATTTTCCAAAAAGTTGCCCATTAGGTCTCTATGTTAAATATTTGTACCAAATGTGGATATGTGCAGAGGGAGTTAGTATGCTTGTTGTTACCAACTTCCAGTGTAAACAATAACAACAACACCTGTGGTTTTATTTCACTGTTGTGTGATTACCTAATTTGAATATGTCACCAGAACCCAAGCATGCATGAGATGTTCATTTCACTTTCAAGTGACAATAGGTTATTCTATAAATAAACACAAAGATTTTCACCCAAAGTTTAACTTTTTACATTTTATTGGAAATTATTTTAGAAATTTAAAAGTAAAAAGTATAAATGTGTTACTCTTTCTCTCATAACCACCTTTGAGAAAATATAGCCACTTGTAGCCAGTCCAAATGGTAAAACGTTAAAAACGTAATATTTATTTTCCCACTGAAAACCCAGGTATGTTCTATCTGTATCAAAAATCTCTATATGGTGATACACACTTTTTAAATCGTAACTAAAACAAAAATTCCCTTTATTAAAAATCACCCTTGCGGTGCTTGTAACGAAATTTAAAGTGACAGTGTCTACGATTTTGTCAGATTTTTCTCTCCCAAACTTGAACAGATGTGAGAAAAAATTCATCTAAAACAGCCAAAAACACTGAAAAGTGGTTTTCACGAAATATTTCGGGGGAAACATGTACGCAAGCAATTTGTGTTTTAAAACTTCCACACCAAGTTACATGGTTTATGGGGAACTAGGTAGATATCCCCTAGACATTGATATAAAAGTTAGAACAATATCTTTTTGGGCTAAATTAATCAGTGGAAAGCAAACAAAACTATCTGCTATCATTTATAAATGTATGTATAATATGTTGCGAGTGAGAGATAGAAACTTTATGTGGTTGAAATATGTAAAACATATATTGTGTAATTGTGGTTTTAATTATATTTGGGAGTCACAAACTTTTATTAATGAATTGTGGTTGAAACACTCAATTAAACAAAATCTCACTGATCAATCTCTCCAAACGTGGCTTTCTTCAGTAAACGATTCTCCGAAGGCACTGAATTACAGAATATATAAAGATAATTTGGTTTTCGAAAACTACTTAAATATTTTAAATGATAAGGATAATTTGACATTAAGTAAATTTAGAACAACAAACCATAAGTTACCAGTCGAAAATGGTAGATGGAAAAACATAGCCAGAGAGAATAGAATATGTCCCTTATGTAATAATGGAGAAATTGGAGATGAATTTCATTATCTATTTAAATGTCAGTATTTCGGCAATCAAAGAAAAATTTATATAAAGAAAAACATTCGTATAAATCCAAACATAATAAAGTTCAAACTATCAATGACATCAACTTCAAAAATAGAACTCCAAAAATTATGTCGTTTTGTCAGAATTATTAATAAAGGTGTGTCGACTCCCGGTTAACCTCTTGTTATGACCTGTCTGTATATATTGTAAATAGTGTACATATTTTCATATCTCTATACCTGTATGTATTATGGTTTAAGAGAAAAATAAAGTAAAATAAAGAAGGGGAAACAAGTACGCAAGCAATTTGTGTTTGGGTTACTCTAATTCAAGTCAATCAAGATAACTCCGCCTCTGTATGATGAACTGCGCACGCGCGGAATCGATTAGAAACTGCGTATGTTGTTTACAATACAAACTAAAATTGTTACAACAATGGCTAATAATATTTGAGTTTTGATTGATACATTGCGTTCTTATAGATAAGTATGACTAATTTATCATTAAACATGTATGAATTATACATTTTAGTCTAAAGATAGGTTAAATAAACTGCTTATGCATGTCTTTGTTTTGATAAATCTTGGGTCACAATACAATACAATAAGCTTTATTTAAAGTCGGAAAATATCAAACATTACAACACAAGCTCTGATGAGCTTTTAAATCCGACATGAGAATATGCATATATAAACAATAAAACAAAAACATGCACACAATATTTATTAAAAAAAAACAAAAAAACCAAAACATTGTCATATTAAAATTTTCGAATAATATGAAGCAGCCGGCTGCGATACTGGTATTACCAGTATTGTAATATTTACAATACTGGTATTACCAGTATTATAATATTCACAATACTGGAAATACCAGTATTGTAAATATTACAATACTGGTAATAAATACCAGTATTGTAAATATTACAATACTGGTAATACCAGTATTGTAACACTGTACAATACTAGAAATACCAGTATTGTAATGTTACAATACTGGTAATACCAGTATCGTACTTATACAATACTGGATGTACCGGTATCGTGCATTTACAATACTGGAATACCAAAATCGTTGATCTATACACAATACCGGAAGCTCCAGTATTCTTCATCCAACAAAACTGGTAATACTAGTATTGTAAAACACACGATACTGGAAGCTCCAGTATTCTTCATCCAACAATACTGGTAATACTAGTATTGTAAAGCACACAATACTGGAAACTTTAATATTCTTCATCCAGCAATACTGGTAATACTAGTATTGTAAAACACACAATACTGGAAACTCTAGTATCTGGCAATTTGACACGAGTGGGCAGAACCTAACTGTAAATCACAGCTCATTGTATTTACTGTTAGTATTAGGCTCCGCCCAGTCATGTCAAATTACCTTACCAATATATATCAAACTCTAAGGGACCATACAAAATATTTTGACAATACAGGGCTTTTGCCTCTTATGTTATGCACAGCAGAAATGACGTATGAGTATGAATTATATTCAATTCTTTTAGTATAATGTAGACATAAAAACTCGGGTTAACCGGAATTCTACCTAATCTTCCAACATCTGCAATACTGGTATAACCAGTATTTTCCAGAATCTTCCAGTATCTGCAATACTGGTATTACCAGTATTTTTCAGAATCTTCCAGTATCTGCAATACTGGTATTACCAGTATTTTCCAGTATCTGCAATACTGGTATTACCAGTATTTCCCAGATTCTTCCGGTATCTACAATACTCATATTTTGGCAATGACCAGTATCTTCTAGTATTGCAGATACTGGAAAATTCTGGAAGATACTGGGATACTAGTATTTATCCTGCAATCAGTAAATTTGCTGTACAAATATACCACACGAATAAATTTTTGCTTTATTCGTAGCCTACGAATAAACTTTTGAAGCCTACGAATAAACTTTTAAACCTACAAATAAACTTTTAAGCCCCACCCATAGATTCCGGAACTACTTTTTTGTGTTTTTGCTCTCCTGTGAAGGAGTTGAAATATTAACCGTAACCAATTTCTAATAAATGTTTTCGTTCTCACTATTTGTAAATTTACAAACCGACAAAATGAAACTAATAATTCTAAAATTTCATATTTTTTATACATATTTTACGATAAAAAAAATCCTAGAAGTCAATAAAGAACAAAACAAAAATCTTAAACAAATCCGAATCATTTATAACTTGACAGGGAAGCATTGAAAACAAAACAAAAGCAAATAAAACTACAGGACAAAGGGAATAAACCAAAGAGGGCATGCCCTCCAACAGATGAGGAAATTAACATCCTTTATAACAGAAACGTTCTGGGCAGTCACACACCACAATCTTTACTAAACACACTTATATGGTTAAATAACTCAGTACAGTTTGAACATCAAACTCTAAGATTACTACATATATTTTATTATAAAATTTCTTCATATTAAATGTTCAATTAATTCACATCAATTACTTCAACAAATCAGATAGTAGATTTCTTCAAGGTGAAAATAACACATATTCCTGCTATTGCATCAAGTCACTTTAAAATTATAGATATTTTTTTATATTCTGAATTCTTTATGACACCACAAAATATCTATATAATTTGTTTTAACCATTTGGAATAATTGTATTCAGTCACTTCCTCCAATCATTTTGCATCTTTTTTTAAAACATTTTTTTCTTTTGCAAAATTCCAACAAAGTTGTATGATTTGTCAGTTGAAACTAGTGTTTTATCTGCTGAAATTCTACTCACTGTTGATCAGAATTACAGTACATTTTTTATTTTGTGCAATTCCATTTGAAACTGATTCACATACCCCTGGCCTGTATGCAACAACTGAGTGATAGTTCTTGAAAAATGTCCTTTGTTTAATCAGATCTTTATAAAACGTTCATAGGTTTTTATGCAATTATTTCTTTCATATATAGTCTTTGCACTTATTTCAAACATCACATGTACATTGTACACTGTTAAACCATTAATCCAGCCATTCATCTGAAAGACATTAATATAGCATTGATTATAATTAAAATACATGTTATTATATATTTACTAATAAAATAACAAGAAAAAAGGAACAAAATGCAGACTAAATTAGCAATGTTTGAATATTTGAAACTTCAAGCTTTCATAATGCATTTTTGTATGATCCGACTCAGAAAATATATTCGCACATTAGTCATTACTCGCAACAACCAACATTATCATGTAAATATTGTTCATTCCAGAAAAATATATCCTTCACTCTAATATTTTTCTGGTCACAACACCTATGTCCATAATATTCTTGGTTCCTTAGTGACATCGCATTATGTAATTTACCAATCAATGGATTATGGTTTAATAATAGCTAATTTGATATGAAGAAAATAGTTGGTGGGGATTCTACATACATGTAGACTTCAATGCATATTAATTCATTTGATTATGATATACAAACAGAAGTTAAATATAGTAATTAAAATCATATCTGGTGCTTGTTGACACTAAATCGGATCTCTATTTTGATTTTCTTCAATTTACCATGTATATATGAAAGTTTTATTTTATTCTATAAAAATAAATTCCAATTTTCTATTGAAACCTATGTAAAGTCCAGAAGATTGGTATTAGCTTCTCCTCCTTTATATACTTGCATTGTCGCAAAATACATAATTTATTTGTACGAGCTTTAGAAACAGGTAGAAAAGTGCATGAAAGAAAACTTTCCAGTCTCATGAAAAAAATGAAGGATAGTTGCAAATTAGACATTAATCAATCAGTGCCAGAAAATATCTTATCCCATCCAGAAGTTAAGAGAAAACAATGTGGAGGGGATAGATATTATGCAAATATCAGGGCATAACAATGTGGCATTTATTAATAATTACTCAACATTGAGTGAGGAAAGACACAAGAAAATATCAAACATCCTCAGCAACACTGAAAGTGAAACTAACAGAAATGCTTTTCAGCAAACTTACCTCGTAAAACCTCCACAAATTCTACACTACAGCCAGTAGCACTTCTGATGTTTCGTGTCGAAGCAATCCCGATGTTCCTTTTTACAGTTCCAATACAAATATGTCAAGTCAAATTAGTTCTATGTTTTACGGCGTGGTCATCCATAACAAATGGTGAATGTGTACACAATTTTCACAAATGACTAAATATCCCAATAACTGAGCATTTGAGTGTTTGACATCGTTGTTAAATACATTTCCGTGAATCAGTTCAGTTTGTTGAGATAAATGATTAATCTTTCTGTTTTCTCTACTCTACCTAGTTTACTTAAAACATGCTCGAATCGTCTATACATGTATGTGTGTATTGCTTTCACATGTTTACAAACTGTGTGGGTCATACTTAAATACGCCTGCAGTAGTAACCAGGCAAATATATACGCCTGTGTGTCATACAAAGGTGGACGCCTGCAACTATATGGTTCTTTTTTATTATTTTTTTTTTAATATAAACTAGTAAAAGGAATATACCGGATGTTTATTATTTGATATAAAAAAATAAAAATAAAAGTGAACCATATAGTTGCAGGCGTATACCTTTTCACACAGGCGTATATATTTACCTGGTTACTACTACAGGCGTATTTAAGTATGACCGCATGTGACGTATGATCGCTAAATTAATGTGTTTTCATATCTATGAAAAACATATTAAATATATATATTTCAGGTTCTAAACTATCAATTTTCTATATAGATTTTCACCTTAATCAATAAATCTTCACTTAAATAAAGTTATTTCACTTCCTTTTGAGAACTATTTGTTCGCGAATTTTTGTCAGCAAAAAAAATCTGGTATTTTACTACGCCAAATAGTGAGGATTCCGTTGCATTAAAAAATGCATTTTTACGAGTTAAGATTATTTTTTAGGACATCGTGGATTGCAGGATAAATACAATATTGGTCTGTTGACGGTAAATATAGAATTTATTTGACTCGGCGCGAAACGGGGAGAAAGACTCGCTAGAAGCTCGTCTTTCACCCCGTTTCTCAGCCTTGTCAAATAAATTCTATATTTACCGTCAACAGACCAATATTGTATATTTACCAGTATTGCAGATACTGGTAAAATACTGGTATTACCAGTATTGTGTACCAGTATTGTAGTTCCAGTATCGCGGCCGGCTGCTTCATATTATCCTTTATAGAACTTGCCAGGTGACCAACTAGATGATGAAAGCTGATAACTGACCCGTGGAAAAAGGTCTGTTGCATTGTAGGTAGGTGTTTTATACATCATTTTGTAGATAAATTATCGTAGGTTGAGACCAGGAAAATCTATCGTACTGAAATTAGAAAAGAAGAATCTAAACGAAAACATGAAGAAAGGGACAAAATAATCAATGCACAGTCTTATAACAAGAAAATATTTTACCAAATGATCAGAAAACAAAGAAACAACAAAAACATCATTGTGGAAGATCTTTATGTTGGTAATACTCTATATGAAGGCGACAATATACTTAAAGGCTGGCACGAACACTTTCATAATTTGGCACAGCCCTCTGACGATCCAGATTTTGACACTCGATTCAAACAACAATGTCAACAGGATTACATCACTATAAAATCAATCTATAACAAAATTATTCCGAAAGTGGTTACCATGGATGAATTGAAAGAAGCAATCAAGGCAATTAATACTGGTAAATCCGAGGATATCTATGGTTTATCAATTGAAAATATAATATATGCAGGAGAGGACTTTCTACATCACCTACTAGACCTAATCAATAACATTATTGCACAAGATTCAATTCCAGAATTAGTTAAAGTTGGACTTTTGTCTCCGATATATAAAAACAAGGGAGAGAAAAATGACTCAAAGAATTATAGGGGAATAGTTGTATTGCCAATAATATGTAAACTACTAGAGCACATAGCAAGAACCAACTTCCGCACTATATTAACTGAGAAACAGTCTCCACTCCAACGAGGCTTTACTACAAACATCATTCCATTAAATGCTGCCATTATAATCGAAGAGGTGTATAGGGAATATTCAGAAAAAAAAGCTCCATTTTACATAGCATTACTAGACGCTAAATCTGCGTTTGATGTAGTGGACATAGACATCTTAATGAGAAAATTACATCTGTTAGACATACAACCATCAACATGGAAAATTATTGATAATCTACATCATGACACAAGAACTTGCATTAAGTGGAAGCAACAAGTATCAGACTCATTTGATTGCCAACAGGGGGTGAAACAGGGAGGATTATTAAGTGCTGAATTATACAAATTATACATTGAAGATCTACTTAAATCATACGAGAACTCAAAAATAGGGTGTCGAATTGGAACAATAACTATCAACGCTGTTGCATGTGCTGATGACATTGCTTTAGTTAGTGACAATCCACATGATCTACAAATTCTTGTTAATCAAGCTGTACAATATAGCATAACTCATCGATACAAGCTTCCTTCGACAGACGTCGCTGTTGTTCCATAAGTGGTTAGCGGAACGTTTTAATCTCGATGACGCTTGAATTGTTAACGTTGGGTACAAGAACATGTCAATATCTAATGCCCTTATAACATGAATAGGAAAATTCTGTAAATTCGTTCACAAACAAACTGTTCTCACGACTTTTTGTACAAGTTAGATAAACTACTATTGAAACAAAAGAAGTTACCCGTATTGCGGGATATTCAATAGGGGCCTCTTCTTTTTTTAAATAGTACTGTATCTTATACTTACAACCATTGCGTAGTTGACTACCGAACGACAGGGATATTAGGTTATTAATTAAAGTCGTAACGGTGTATACGTGTATCACATTTCATTTCTTTGCATTAGCATTATGGGAAAAGGGTGTATTTTACTCTTATAAAAAGATTTCGATGCTACATTTTTGTAACTGAAAAAAAAAATGCACTCTGAAACAGAATTGCTGTTCTGGGAAAAAATTGTCCCTTTATGACCAATAATAAAAATCTGAGTAAAAGGGTAAAAAATCAAAACCATACATGTACAATACACAGGAACACAACAAATTCATTTATACCTTTAGGCAATAATATACAATTTTCAACAAACACAGTAAAAGAACAAGTAATAATAAAAAAAAACTTGTAACAATGAACAAATATAATTTCTGTGTGTATAGACACCTTTTCAAGTAACATAGTTGGTATTTTATATCATTTAAAGGGAGCTTATTCAAAATAAATCTATGATAAAAAAAAATTAATAGCAATAATAAATTTATCTTTGTAATAAACAATCCAAAGGGAACACATTTATGATTATTTTCAAAAAAATTCAGCAAAAAATATTCTTCATCTGTACGATATATCCAGTTTACGGAAAGGAAAAACTTAATTGACCTTCCCCACGTAGATGATCACAGTTTTTATTCTTGAAGCATATTTTCCATTTCTCATTTTTGTTTCAATTTTTAGTTTAAGCCACACAAAATAAAATTCTTTTTAGATTCTCATCCCATCCCTTCCCACTTTTTACCATTAAATTCACGATTTTCTATATTCAATAAATTCATTTTCAAAATTTAACAAATTCTTCATTAGGGTATCAGTATACCAAATACAGTTTTTTTTTATTATGTGATGTTCTATCACGATAGTTTCCAGATGTATCTAGTTCTACAATATTTAACTCAGTAGTCCGCAAATCATATTTTTTCCAATTGCGGAGGGGGGCACAAACATGTTTGGGGTATTTCGTGTGAAAAATCATGATTTTACGCCAAAAAAATCATATTTTTTTCCAATTTTAGGGGGGGGGGGGCGTCGGATGCGCCCCCCCCCCCTGGATCCGCCCCTGCATTGGATAATGTTTGATTATTTTTTTCATGTTTGAAAAGTAAACATTTTTCTGACCCATATTTGTTTCAAGATTTCGAGATTTATTTGAAAACACTCAGACACATATACAAGTGTAACAAGAGGTCATTTTTTAAATAATATATACATTCAAGACATGACAGAATGAGCATACGATGAAAAATAATAAATCTGACAGTAAATATAATATAAAGTTACAACATAATACTGGCAGTTACATATAATCAGAGTAAGGCAGCAGCTTTTCTAATAAAAATTGATAATCGCTTATAAAGTTCTACATTGAAAATAAAATTTGGCATGATTAGGGTAAGCTCGATAATAATTTGGCAAATACTTATTTCTAAGTCTGATAATGTTTTCATTTTTACAAACTAATAAAAAATGATATTTTACTACCCTTTTTCCAAATGGCGTCCTATTACGTCAGATAAATCCGGTCAAAGGTCAATAAAGCACATGATTTTGTCATAGGCCAACCAAACTTAAAAAGTAAACCAGATTAAGAAAGTACAGTATTTTAGCTTTTTCAGTGTAATTGTTTTGTCTGAAAAATTTCAAAGGATGGTTTTTTAAATAGTTTGAAATTGAAGTATTAAAAATTAATTATTTGAAGCAAATATTAAACTTGCTTGCCCATATAATAAAGTATTTAATCCAGTGAATTTGGTGTTTTTGCTTTTGTCAATACAATCTATTAGATTGACTACATTCTGCCATATTTTTATAAAATAATTAATAACTGATTTCAATTTATTTTAATCACATTTATTATCACAGAGTGGTAACAATACAGTTTTGTTGATGCTATTTGTAATAATGACAGGTTTTTTTTTACCCAGATAATCTCATTTTTCTGTCTGGTTTAATTTAATTCTCTGTTCAATTTATGCTATAAATTTTGATCATTGCTGTAAATTAATTCTTTTTCTATCTTCTCTGTGAATTTCATTTCATTACCCCAAGAAGTAAGGGGTATATTTGTTATTAAAGCAGCAGTGGAAATGCAAAATAATCTGCCATTTTGTGACTAATGGAGAGCACTTGTATGTATTTTCTCGGTATAATCGTCCATTTTCTAGAAAATGGTGGAATCTGAATGATCAATCATCATATTTTCAAAGTTTTCTAAAATACAATTTGCTTGGCCTACATTCCAGAAACGGTCATGAACTGTGATGACGATTATGTCTACAAACCGGAAAGATAAAAATGCTTGGAGAACACCATCGATGGAAACATATTTAACAAGCATAATGATCAGGAAAAAAAGACATTAGTAAAAAGGATCTTTTTTACTTGCATGGAATTTATTCAATTCAAACTTCTCTGTTTTAATCTCATCTTGTAATTTTGACGTTGAAAATAATTCCCTCTGTGTTTATGTACGCTACGAATATACAGAATGACGTCATTGGTCTCGTGCTGCGCCAAAATTGTAAATCAAAACAAGTGACCGAGCAGATGTCACGTCACGATATATGTACACAGGAGAAAGAAGTTTCGGTCTAGAATAATTCATGAGCTTGGCCAGCAGATCAGCAGTAATGTGTTTAATTACATCTAATTATATTAAACAAATTTCTGTTTATCTGAGATGGTTATTTGGTCATTTTATTGATTTATCTATCTTATTTTCAAGTTGTTGTCATAGATACCCGATTTGTGGACCCCCCCCCCCTTTTTTTAATTTTTTTTTTTTTAATTCATCACTTTTGTGGGACGTTTTCATTATAAACAGTGTTGAACAACTTCAAACATTACCAAAAACTCAATCCGAGATCGATATAAGCCCATTTCTAAAAACACAAAAATCCTCGATCCTCTGGTAATTTTGTTATTACCCTTATATATTAAAGGTAAACAACTCTGGAGCAGCGAAAGTTGAATATTTGACGAAAAAGAATAATTAAAAATATAAAAATCCAATTACCAGCAATATCCATGCATGTACGCCTTCCTCAATCACTCATCTCGATGTCTATACAAAAACTATATACAAATCGGTCGTCTTTTGCGCAATCGGCGAGGTTTTCGCGACCGGGTGCTTCACTTTCAATTATCGCCAACGTTATGCAAGAAAAGATGACTGTACTTACCCCCGCGCTACTGGTTCCCGATCCTCTTCTCTCTATCTGTCCTTCTGAAATACAAATTACCAGTACCAGTTTATTGACCTTAGAAAACGCACCGTTTTCAAACTGAAAAAGATTGAAATAAGGAACAATATGACTGAATCACAGGAAAACCCGTTAGCCGCTTGGTTGATGGAAAATATTGTAAAAGGTGATGGTTCTGAATACCTAGATTTTGAGGAAATATCTTCAAAACTGACATCCATCTTATCAAAAAAAAAGTTTGGACAATTAGTCAACTTTTCAGTAACGTTGAAAGAAAAACAGGGCGCAGCAGAGGTAATTGGCAAAAAGTAGCATTATTTGGGTTAGATATAAAGTAATGTGTGAGTAATAATATATTCAAATATTTATTTCAATTACTTTAATGACACAAAACAGTGCCTTCTCGTAATAAAATTTCACGTGGGGGGTGGCCGGAACATCCGGCGGGGAAAACCCCAGATGAGTACACAAACAGTGGTTCTGGGTGGAGAGTCATCAGATATTGCTCCGGTCACTTCTGGTGTCCCTCAGGGAACAGTTCTGGGTCCTGTTCTTTTTCTGGTATATATAAATGACTTACCAGAATATTTGAAATCCAGCCAACTCAGACTGTTCGCCGACGACAGCATCATCTTCAAAACTATCAAATCCCAAAAAGATTGTGATAGTCTCCAAGAAGACCTTGATGCTGCCGCAAGATGGGAAAGTGACTGGCTGATGGCTTTCCACGCAGACAAATGCTCAGTCCTTACAATAACAAACAAGAAAAATCCTGTAAAACATAACTACTTGCTACACAATCATACTTTGGAATCAGTTTCTTCAGCAAAATATCTTGGAATCACTCTTCAATCCCACATAAAATGGACACAGCATGCTAACAATATAGTAGCCAATGCAAATAAAAGTCTTGGATTTTTGAAAAGAAACCTTAAAACCTCCAACACAAATATAAAGTCGCAGGCATACCTATCTCTTGTCCGTCCAAAACTAGAGTATGCATGCTCAGTTTGGGACCCTCACACTGCGGAACATTGCAATAAAATTGAGATGGTCCAACGACGGCAGCTAGGTATGCCTGCAACCGATACCATAATACCAGCAGCGTCACAGATATGCTACAAACTCTCACCTGGGCTACATTACAACAACGTCGACTCAAAACAAAACTTATTATGTTTTACAAGATTGTTCACCATATAGTTGCAGTTCCTACAACAATATTGATACCAACAGACCCAAGAATCAGACAATTTCATCCATTTACATACAGACATCTTCATGCATTCAAAGATCCGTACAAGTACTCATTCTTTCCGAACACAATCATTCACTGGAATTTACTTCCTCAAACTATAGTTCTATGCCTAACAGTCAACACGTTTAGAGAACACCTAACACCAACTGTTCTCAGCCATCTACAATCACAAATTTAAATAAAAATGAAATTGTAAATAGTTTTAACCACACAATTTATTTCTGTTGGCACCACTTGTAAATATGTTATAAATTAACTGAATTTATTATTATTATTTCTTTATGACGTTTATCCCCACGCATGCGCAAAAGCTAGTGATCATCCACTGGATGGAGAGCTGTATACCGAAAGAAGAAGAGTGCGTTTTCATCGCATATTTGTGTATACATGTAAACAAAGTAATATAATGTGTAGTTGTTGTGACAGTGTATGACCTCACGGAAACGGCCTTGTAGGCTTTTATTCATTACAGAAACTTTTTAAATTATGTTTTTTTGTTTCCAATCGATAATTTGAGTTTCAGGAAGTAAGCATTACCTAGCTGATAATTGTTTTATACCTATATATTGCAGGAATGAAGAATATGCATCTTTGCGCATTTATTTACATGTCATTCGTGGTACAAATCAGCATATGTTCATATACAGACAGTAAGTACAATTGTATATATATCAATAGAATATGTAGGCACGGGTTTTGAAATTGTTACGACACAATCGTAACTACTCGGCCATTCTCGCTACCCTGCAAATAACAAGGTAGCCGGAGAATGGCCGAGTAGTTACGATTGGTTACGACAGTGTGGTTGTTTTTCATTTTATCACGACTGATAATAAATATTATATTTTACAGTTTCATGGCACACAGTATCACCAATAAAGTTTCATGCAAATTGTACACTCCAATGCAGAATAGAATCAACAGAGAGTGGCATTCCGAAGTGGAGTGGTGGATATTCTAACCACATTCTGACGTTCAACCGAGCTTCCTATTTTAAAGAAAAATATGCCGTTGAACTCAATAAGACGCAAATGATATACAATCTGACAATCTTAGATTTCAATGAGCACGATGTGAACGTATTATACACATGTTACTATGGGTTTGAACAATATAGCAAAAATTTAACGCTTGATAGTGTCAACTTTGAAAGTACGTATTTATTTGAATTGTTTTGATTTTGTTTATTTTTGCTTTTTTATATTTCTTCTACTAGCTTTACATTGCATAGAGAAATATTGAGCATCAGTTATCGAAAATCGAAAGATCACAAAAAACAATGAGTTAACAACTCTTTCAGGGTTATCGATTTTTCCTCTTTCTACGCTTTCCACCTGTATTTTCGACCTGTCCCGACAATGTGGTATTTTTACCCATTATCTGTATTAATTATAAGCTACGGGGGTTTTCTAGGGCAGTTTCAGACTGGTTAAAATGTGCATTTAAATAAAACTTTATTGCAATAACTGCATATAACCTTCATCCATAAGGAGCCGTCGTGGTCGTGATCGTATGGTAGTTGGATTTATATCTACCTGTGGAATCAATGCCTATCACCATTAACGTTGTAAGTACTAACCCGCTTAGGCGAGGTGTACTCCATACAACATTATGTGATAAAGTTTGTCAGTGACTTGCGACAGGTCGGTGGTTTTCTCCGGGTACTCCGGTTTCTTCCACCAATAAAACTGACCACCACGACATAAGTGAAGGATTGTTGAAAGTGGCGTTAAACACCATAAAACCAACCAACCAAAACCTTCCTCCATTCTGCATCAGTTGATAAAAATAAAGATATTGGTTTTGAACATCCACTAAAATATTGAGTGATCCACTAAAAATATAATACATGTACAATTGAAATATACACAACACATTTAAACAAATAAAAAAAAACATTTTGGACGACAAGATTAGCATAATAACTTTCTGGTGTGACCTTCAGCATCATTTCTCCATTCTATTTAATAGAACTAATATTATACATATGACAACTTCCATACAATATAGTATGTATCATGTTTAAGATTATAGTGTTTTTGGCAATTGTGTTTTCTGTCCTTCTTCGATTTACGTATTCTGATTACCCCTTTGGTATCTTCAAACTCTTCTTAATAATAACACTGTTTACTCGGCTATGGTGTGAGGGTTAACATTTTACTACATGTAGAAAGTAATTGCATGACCACATCATTCCATCCAGAAGGCAGGTTTTTTCCATAAAAACTAGTTAAACCCGGCTACTTTAATATTGAAGGATCCACAGGTACCAAGACAGGAAAGTGGGCGATCATGTATTTGTGTATTATGGGGTATCGATTTTGCCTCTTTCTCAGATTTTTGCAGTATGACTTTGGAAATGTTCCGACAGTGTGGTATTTTTTTCCCCTTCATTTTATTGGCATCAATTTTGTTAATCCAATGTGGTAGTGGTAGTAATCACATGTACATGCCTAATTAATTAATACGATTATGATAATTAAGTAACTGTTGAACTGGTTTTACCATTTAATTTATTGCCAGTGTTGCCAGAAAAAGGACACGTTTCACCAATTTATGCAAATGATATTCTTGACCTAAACATCACGCTAGAGAGAGTTTGGCCGAAACCTGTCTGTTCACTACTAATAAATGTAAGTTTATGGTAAAGATAATTGCACAATCATTTTTGGGAAATCAGATAGACTGCTTTATGGACTAAGGAAAAGAGATATTTATATTTCATCATAACATTAAATCTCTGAAAAGTCCAGATGGAAATATCTCTCAGTCTTTTTCTGTTATTGATTTGATCATTTAAACACACTCACCGTGAATTAGTGTCAATATTTATCGTCGTGTGTATAACTGATTACAATGATAGTTTTTTCTGACGTTGTCGCAATCCATATAATCAGACCACAGGCACTTGTTTCATTCAAAAAATATATGCCTCCTCCTCTTCCTTACTTCAAGGTAAATATCTGCCCTTTTCCCCTTCCCCACTTCGCCTCAATATTTTTCGCTTATTTGTGATCCTTTCGCTGACCCAATTATATCGTTACACTCCCGAGATATTTCTCTTTTCGACTGCCACATTTAAATATACCTACCGGACCCCCCTCACACGAATTGGACATGAATATTCAGCGAACTTCGCTTGGTCTTCTTTTCAGTCATTTCCGGTCCGGTCTAAATTGATTTAGAAAATAAAAAAAAAAGGTGCTTTAAAAATCAAATGTCTGTAATTTGGAGTTGAACACTAGTTATTATAGCAGTAGAATCATATTCGAAGCGGATATGAAAATTATAAAGGACGAAGTCCTTCTAACGGTAAGCTGTCCGATGTTTCTTTCTATATTGATAGCCAAATATCTGTTCACCGGAAGTTTAAAAAATAGATCAATTTATAATTTAGAAACGCAAAAGAAATATATTTCAATGAAAAATTCCCAATTCTTTAATTATTTACTCTATGCAAAATCGAAATAAACTTGAAATAAAATTCTAATAAAAAAATCTCTTTCTACGGAACTCCCGTCGGAAGAGCGGCGTACAGTAGGTAAAATGAGCCATAACAAATCGGCTACAAAATTCATTCAAAATAAAAGATAATAGCCTCACCGGACGCAATTACGAACGAAATAAAAAGTATGTCTCCTAATTGTTCCTTCAAAACATGAATTAAAAAAATGCTTTTATAAATAGATACCCCGCTAAATTACTCGTGTTTTGGGAGAAAATTATTCATGCGCAGTTGTTGAATGTTGCAGACGACGGGTTTTCATATTTGTAAACAGAAAACGATCGACAATTGCACTTGGAATCTATCGCTAAAATTCATTGAGGTTCGCATATTTTGTTATCTTATGCCTGTAATTGGAAAGAATTTGATCTCCTGGTTCTATGCATATGTAGAACACATTGAAATTAAAACAAAAACAGTCAATATAATACATTTTCCTTACCTTGATCTATCCCAAAATGTCAAAATACGTGATGTACCTTATTCATTCAAGAGTCCAAGGAATTCCAAATGCAAACTGGCACACATTTATGGTATGAATAAAAGAAAGGTTTTTATTTCATGTGTATTATATACAAATGGATATGTGAACGTAAATAAATGAATGCTCTTTCAATTTTAACAGTTGTCATTAAATAATTTACACTAGAAAGTTTATTATGATGTCGTTCGAAATTGTGTCCGGATCTAGGTCACAGAGTGACTAGAACGGGGTCATGAACATCTGTTTAAAACCCGTAACAATGCATTGCATAATATATGGGCTATGATTCAAAAGGAATATTGGTGGTTAATCTGAAATATGAACATGCAATCAGCTTCATCAATATGGTGAAATTTATTATCAAATGTCAATATCATCGAAATTGTTCGTAATTGCGTCCGGTGGGACTAACGTGTACGGATCATCGTATTATTGAAATTTTAGGACTTCGTCCTTCAAACAGGTTGCCTGTCTCATATTATACAACAAAACTGACTGACAACCGGCACAAAACTGAACTATTCACTCTTTTTCGTGTATTCCTTTCCGGAGATAGAGTTTGCAATTTTCTTGTCCAAAAACTTTCTTATTTATATTGTAGAATAAAAATTATACAGAATTCACAAATGAAGCAGTCAAAACAAATGGAATATTTTTAGATTCTGAATATACCTTAAAAGAAAAAATGGATGGGAATGTTGAATTATTAGTGAATATGACCTGTATCATTGGAACTTATCAAACCCGTTACACAATAATAAGACATATCAAACAGGAAAACACAACTTCTGTAACAGGAGGTACGTTAATCTTTAACCTCTTTAGTGCCAAATACCACAGGCGCTCGTGGCACGGAATTACCCCCCCCCCCTTTTTTTTTTTAAACTTTCTGTTCACACACAATTATTTTCAATAAAAAATTCTTTATTATTTCACTTCTTTTTCCTTAATTTACCTTGTTCGTGTCCATATTCATACAGTCTTATGTTAACAACAACTTATGTTTATCGACCCTATATATATTTATTAAGAATAAATACAATGTATGTGAACAGAAAGTTTAAAAAAAAAAGGGGGGTGGTATTCCGTGTCACGAGTGCCTGTGCCAAATGCTATTTAAAAATTGTCATTTCATAATACAGGTGACTGACTTGATCTTTTTTGTGCTTTGTTTCATATATAGCTAAACTTATTATTTCAATTATTTGTTCAGCCAAATAAAGTCTAGCGATAACGTGTCACAATAATAGTTATGTTCTAAGTCTAATAATGGGTAGATTTAATCTTATTCTTATCACAGGCGCATGAGGCGTGGATTTCGTTTCCTCCTCCCCCCTTTTCTCTACTACCCCCCCTTTTTTCAAAATTTTCATATAAATCATTCCTTTTTCAAAATTTTCATAATCATTCGTTTTTTCTTCATTTGACAATATCAGTAGACGTCATACATCATGAATAATACGTGTATTCTGTGTCCACAGTTTTTCGACTGATACAGTATAAGATAGAAGGTAAGCAACTCCATTTTCATATTTCGCGCCATATCGCTCACCTCGGTTGGGAAACCCCCGTGTTTTTTTACACTTTTTACCTTGTCTACATATGGCACTGTCGTATCAAACTGTTTCTAAGACACTTACCTAATTGCCCATGTTCGAATTTCAGTCTGTACGTCGATCTTTTCCAAGAAATCTCGCCGAGAATAGCGAGGCAGCTTCGTTTCTAGATCAAACTACATCATTTGAGACGGAAGTGCAAGAACGGGAACCCTGGGATTTTTACGAATGGATTACCTGCAATGAAAAACCCAGATGCGCTCCGAATATTTTTCCCATAATATTTTGGCGGGAAATATAAACCGCTGAAAAAACATAACAGCAGACGGATTATTTCGTAAAAATGGCACAACGACCATCTGAATATGGAAACATTGAAATAATTTGATGGTAGATAACTGTTCAAAAAGAAATTCAAACTGAGAAATAGATGATTGAATGGTTAGAACTGAAGTCAAAATTTCAATGAAAAAGAAATATTCAGCTTGCCTCTACTTCAAATTATTAAAATCATACCCAAACAAATACATATACATTGTACAACTAAAAGAAAAAAAAATAATAATAAATAAATAAAAAAAAACAAAGGAAGAAGAAGCTGAGAACAGCAATTGAATGGGACTATGGCATTTTACCCCCTTCCTCAATAAAAGGGCTCCCAACTGACAAAAATGTGTAAGGGAGCCGGAGAGACCATTTAACTAAGGGGGCTATTTCTTTTTCATTTCATGTCACTGATTTTATAAAACAATAATCTGTCTTACAGGGGTAAAAAATAAATAACTTGTGTAACTCCACTTTTCAGCAGTGACAGAAATCAGTGTTGAAATCCAGAAAAAAAATCCTATTTTACCGTATAAGTGGTTATTTTGGTGGGTATTTAATTTTCACTTTCTTCGCGATGATGTTAAATGCGCGAAAAAAGTTCACGAATTATTATTTCACGTTCAAATAGTTAAACAAGTTATTTATTTTTTACCCCTGAAAAAGAAATAGCCCCCTTAGTTAAATGGTCCCTCCGGCTCCCTTACACATTTGTATCAGTTGGGAGCCCTTTTATTGAGGAAGAGGGTAAAATGCCATAGTCCCATTCAATAGCTGTTCTCAGCTTCTTCTTCCTTTGTTTTTTTTATTTATTTATTTTTTTTTTTTTTTTTTTTAGTTGTATATGTATTTGTTTGGGTATGATTTTAATAATTTGAAGTAGAGGCAAGCTGAATATTTCTTTTTCATTGAAATTTTGACTTCAGTTCTAACCATTCAATCATCTATTTCTCAATTTGAATTTCTTTTTGAACAGTTATCTACCATCAAATTATTTCGATGTTTCCATATTCAGATGGTCGTTGTGCCATTTTTACGAAATAATCCGTCTGCTGTTATGTTTTTTCAGCGGTTTATATTTCCCGCCAAAATATTATGGGAAAAATATTCGGAGCGCATCTGGGTTTTTCATTGCAGGTAATCCATTCGTAAAAATCCCAGGGTTCCCGTTCTTGCACTTCCGTCTCAAATGATGTAGTTTGATCTAGAAACGAAGCTGCCTCGCTATTCTCGGCGAGATTTCTTGGAAAAGATCGACGTACAGACTGAAATTCGAACATGGGCAATTAGGTAAGTGTCTTAGAAACAGTTTGATACGACAGTGCCATATGTAGACAAGGTAAAAAGTGTAAAAAACACGGGGGTTTCCCAACCGAGGTGAGCGATATGGCGCGAAATATGAAAATGGAGTTGCTTACCTTCTATCTTATACTGTATCAGTCGAAAAACTGTGGACACAGAATACACGTATTATTCATGATGTATGACGTCTACTGATATTGTCAAATGAAGAAAAAACGAATGATTATGAAAATTTTGAAAAAGGAATGTTTTATATGAAAATTTTGAAAAAGGGGGGGGGGGGTAGTAGAGAAAAGGGGGGATGAGGAAACGAAATCCATGCCCCATGCGCCTGTGATTCTTATAGGAGTTGGGTATGATTCAAAACATGATATAGAGTACAAAGGAATAAAGGGAACAATCATTTAACTTTATCGTGGGAATGGTTTTTTTAAAGAATATATTATCGCTACATCTTATAGAAAACAATAGTATATATTGTCCTGAAAAATGCAATAATTATATAATAATGGTGTTTTAGCAATGACTATGCCAATATAGTGGTAAGGGTTGAAGACATAGTGCACGACCCAAAGGGGACCCAAAGGGGAGTGCACTATGTCTTCAATCCTGACCACTATATGGCATAGTCATTACTAACACAACATTATTATTATTATTATGCTGACTGTTATATGTAGACAAAATATATTGAGAACTATTACAATAAAGGAGGTCCTGATATTGGTGACTAATATATTGGATCAGATAGTTTTGAAAGTGTGAGAATATTCTTTGTTTCATTTAAGGCTTTAAAAATATAAAGATTTTTGAAGTTTGAAATTTAATTAACAACAATAACAAGTATTAAAAAACAGTAACATGAATAATAGACGACTATGATAGATTGACAGATTGGATCCGCCCCCTTGCACGTGGACTACTGACAGCTGAAAACCCAACCTTCCCCGCGTGAAACTGGCATAGTAGATGTACTATTTTCGCGTAGTATATAAACGCTATATAATTCTTTGTGATATATGCCAAAATATCGTATGAACTTATATTACAGAAGAAATTTACAGAAAGCATAATTATTTACAGAAGAAATTTACAGAAAGCATAATTATTATTATGCTTTCTGTAAATTTCTTGTGTAATATAAGTTCATATGATATTTTGAAAGTATTAAACTTTTCAGAAACTTCACATGTATCATTTATAATTTTATTGTCTTCACACAGAATTATATTCTGATCCCCAGAGTTACATTTTTTAGAGAAAAATGGTTTAACAGTTTTCCAGAAGTTGACATTTTTAGCCCAACCCGTACAGCGTTCAAGAAAATAAGTTTTCATAGAATTCTTTTTTAATTTTGTTACCAAATTTCACTGCTTTCTAAATTTTTCCCACGTTTTTGTGTTGCGATTTTTCGTATATTGGGAATAAAACATATGTTTTCTGTATATGGCTCCTCTTAATTCACTGTTCATACACGGAAGTGGATTTTTACGTGGTTGTCTATTTTTCACTGGAGCGTGTTTATCAAGTACACTTTTAAAGGCATTTTGATATTTATTATGTACATTGTGTACTTCACTAGATGTTGAAAAATTCTCAATATCTGGGAATGAAATGTTCTCAAGATCACAATTAAAGCTCTCAGTATCAACATTTTTATAACTTCTGTAAGTAATTATTTTTCTTTTCTGGACTGGGGCGTCCCCTTTTATTGTGACTGAGATTATGTTATGACAATCACTAATACCAGTAGGAATATTTTGAACTAACGTGTGAAGACAGTGTTAAATTACTTGGCACTGAGATCGATTATCAATTAAATTTTGACACACATATAAGTAATCTGCAGGAAGGCATCCCAACAGCTGAACATTATCAAACGTTTAGGCCCCTATTTGAACAGATTAAACAAACTTACAATTTTCCATACTTTTATTCTTAGTAATAAGGGTAATAACAAAATTGCCGAACTCCGAACAATCTTACAAAGGGAAAGTCAAAACTCATAAGTATATAAACAGACACAATCAGTCAACAACCGGAAAACTGTGAAAACCGTAATGACCCTGACTTGGTACAGGCATTTCTAAAGAAATGGTGGGTGGAATCAGATTTTAAAGCGCCAAACCTCCAGCTTTCATTACGACTCAAAGTTTCCGGCTGTCATTATAACAGTATTTATAACAATACTTGAACAAAACAGGTAAACAGTTGTCAAAGCAGCACCAAGCTCAGTGAAGTAAATGTCAAAGACACTTTTACGTCACACATTGATAAAAAAATAATTTTGACATTTTTGTTGACACCTTATCTTTATACATTTTCACTATATGAAAATCCATCGCTAACTTTTGCCCTTTGGCCTGGCATTGTTGTATGGAGAAAAATTCCAAAAAGATAGAAAAAGTGCAAGAAAGAGCATTTCGTTTTGTGTATGAGGATTACAATAGCTCATATGATAATTTATTGAAAAAAGCAAAGATGCCTTCCTTGCAGTTTGTAGAATGAGAACTATGGCCCTGGAAACATTTAAGATTATGAATAAACTGTCGCCATCATGTCTCCATAACCTTGTGCATTTACGAAATTCAAAATATTATTTTAGATACAACAATATACTGGACATTCCACAGGTCAGAACATCAAGGTATGGCAAAAAAAACCATTTAAATTTGCTGCTGCTACATTGTGGAACAGCCTCCCAGACCATTTCAGGACTGAAAACAGTTTTTTTTTCAATTTAAGAGCTTAATGCAGTCCTGGAATGGTACTAAATGTTGCTGTTCTGCATGCAGATGATAAATATTCTGCTACTGTTTTTGCTCTTTTTATTTGCATATAGCTTTTAGATATATATTGCTTTGTTTTAGTGCTTGTCAATTTTTTATTCAAACATGCTTAATTTTCTGCTTTATTATGTCATGCTGCATGTGGATGCCGGTGGCAACCCAGCGAGGCATTGTCACCTGGACCCCGGCCGGCATCTATATGCAGTATTTGTTTTGATTTGCTTGGCATGTTTTATGATGTGTATATTTCTATGCTGCATGCTGTTTTCTTGTTTTAATATTGATGTATCTGTTTTTATATTCGGTAAAAAGCTCTGTAGAGCTAATGTTATTATGTTATATACCTGTCGAATCAAAATAAAGTTTTCTTATCTCATCTTATCTTATGCTGAAAAACAAAAACAAAAATACTGTGTGTAAATGAACCATTGCCTTTTCGGAAAGCCATTCTCTTTATATTGCAAAATCTCGATGAGTTTCCTAATCTGTACCCATTATTTATTCTGTGTCTAATATTTAATAAACGGCTAAGGGACAGACTTTAAGGGAAGGAGGTATGTATTCCGCCAGGATTTTTTCTCACACAAAACAAAAATCTTTTTTTTTGTTCAAAGAAATTTATCGTTGAAATCTGCAGGGTCAGATTATTTATTTAGTTTTTGCATCTTTCAGGACAATTTATATTTACTATATTACTATCGAGATGTGGGAAATTTATAATTGCAAAATTTGAATCGCCTCTTTTGTCATAAAGTCTGGTAGAAAGTTGACAATTTGTGTCACATTTGAGGTAAATGTCAAGAAATGAGGCAGAGAAAGCTGTTTCTGTCTCAAGTTCATAGGTTAAATATAAATGAAATCCAGACTGAATTATTAATTGACAGAACATCATCTATATACCTGAGAGTGAGATTGAAGGCTTTTAGCTTCTGTAATTGTTTTGTCTATGATAGATTTTGGTATAAACCATTCCTCGTAGGAGTATAGGAACAGATCGGCAAGGAAAGGGGCACAGTTTTTCCCATATGGATTCCGATCATTGTTGGAAAAAAATGTGCCCTGTCAAAGTTGACAGATATGCTGTCGATAAGGAAGTTAAAAGGAAATCCAATATACTGATGACTTCATTTTCTGTTCATAGCACTTTTTGAAGCGTGCTGGGCAAAATCAGTGAATGCGTGACACAAAATTCTAAACTTCTAACGACAATATTTATTCGTAGGTCAATAATTCACCATATATCGGTACTTGTGATAGCTTAATTTCAAAAAGCAATATATTTTATTTAATTTAAATTAAATTAAATATAAAGTTTAGTAAATATCCATCAAATCTACTTGTGGAAGTCTATGGAAATTTAAAAGTACATCTCTGTTTCTAACAAGGACTGTCGTGGACGTTATCGTATGGTTAGATTAACATCTACCCATGCAATCAGTGCCTATCACCACTAAAATTGTAAGTTTTAATCCCGTTCATGGCGAGGAGTGCTCGATACAACATTATGTGATAAAGTTTGTCAGTGACTCACAGCAGGTATGTGGCTTTCTACGGGTACTCCAGTTTCTCTCACCAATGAAACTGACCGCCACAATACAGCTGAAATATTGTTGAAAGTGGCACTAAGCCCTAGCCCTAACCCTAATAAGTAATTAAGTGTTTAGCTGTTGAACTAATAGAAATCAATACAAATGGTAGGTTTTTATTAAGAAATACATTTATTTAACCAGTTGTTTATTACAGAAAACTCCACTTATACAATGGCATGGATAGCTGGAAGTGTTTGTATATTCATGATTATTATGGTGTTACTTTGTGCTGTAAAACTACGTGTCAAAATATGTGAGTATAATTAGAAACGAGAAAATACACACACAGACAGAAAGAGAGAGAGAGAGAGAGCACGGGAGAGATAGAGAGAGAGCGCGGGAGGTAGAGAGAGATCAATTTATCGGAAAAAGTTGAATAAGAGACAAAATTCTGAGTGAAGTAAAATAAATATTTTGGATACAAAACTATAAAGATACGTATGAAGCGACATTAAAAACTATAAAGATACGTATGAAGCGACATTAGAATTTTGGAAAGACATTGATTTCTATAGAAGTGGGCAGTGTGGACAATTGTATGCAGTTCTAATTTTGATGGGCACGTCCCTTTGTATTCAATTTAAATACATATTTGTATCATTATGTATGTAACTTTCACTGAAGAAAGCTAAATAAAGCCAAGACGTTTGAATAGTGATTTAGAGTTTCTCTATTGAACTGCTACTAAATATTAAAATTTATTATATGACTATCAATATTTCTTTTATCTGATTGGCTGAAGGCATGAGCTTTGTTCTTGGTAGAACTTTATGAATACTTCGATTTCTTTATATGTCGTGTTGTTGTTATATGTATTGGGATCGTTTGTTAATTTGTATCTTTACCTTTGACTTTGTTGCAAAAAAAGTGTGCAGATACCAAAGCGGTTATCATAAGCCGTAAATCGAACAAGAACAGACAATACCATGGCCCCAAAAAAAAAGACAAAATGCAAACAACTATCTACAAAACACTACACAGAAAACAAAAGATTGACCAACACGAACCCAACTATCACTCAAACAACCATTTACAAAACACTACACAGAAAACAAAAGATTGACCAACACGAACCCAACTATCACTCAAACAACCATCTACAAAACATTACACAGAAAACTAAAGATTGACCAACACAAACCCAACTATCACTCAAACAACCATCTACAAAACATTACACAGAAAATAAAAGATTGACCAACACGAACCCAACTATCACTCAAACAACCATCTACAAAACACTACACAGAAAACTAAAGATTGACCAACACGAACCCAACTATCACTCAAACAACCATCTACAAAACACTACAGAGAAAACTAAATATTGACCAACACGAACCCAACTATCACTCAAACAACCATCTACAAAACACTACACAGAAAACTAAAGATTGACCAACACAAACCCCACTATCACTCAAACAACCATCTACAAAAACTACACAGAAAACTAAAGATTGACCAACACGAACCCAACTATCACTCAAACAACCATCTACAAAACACTACACAGTAAACAAAAGATTGACCAACACAAACCCAACTATCACTCAAACAACCATCTACAAAACACTACACAGAAAACTAAAGATTGACCAACACGAACCCAACTATCACTCAAACAACCATCTACAAAACATTACACAGAAAATAAAAGATTGACCAACACGAACCCAACTATCACTCAAACAACCATCTACAAAACACTACACAGAAAACTAAAGATTGACCAACACGAACCCAACTATCACTCAAACAACCATCTACAAAACACTACAGAGAAAACTAAAGATTGACCAACACGAACCCAACTATCACTCAAACAACCATCTACAAAACACTACACAGAAAACTAAAGATTGACCAACACAAACCCCACTATCACTCAAACAACCATCTACAAAAACTACACAGAAAACAAAAGATTGACCAACACGAACCCAACTATCACTCAAACAACCATCTACAAAACACTACACAGTAAACAAAAGATTGACCAACACAAACCCAACTATCACTCAAACAACCATCTACAAAACACTACACAGAAAACTAAAGATTGACCAACACGAACCCAACTATCACTCAAACAACCATCTACAAAACACTACAGAGAAAACTAAAGATTGACCAACACGAACCCAACTATCACTCAAACAACCATCTACAAAACATTACACAGAAAATAAAAGATTGACCAACACGAACCCAACTATCACTCAAACAACCATCTACAAAACACTACACAGAAAACTAAAGATTGACCAACACGAACCCAAATATCACTCAAACAACCATCTACAAAACACTACACAGAAAACTAAAGATTGACCAACACGAACCCAACTATCACTCAAACAACCATCTACAAAACACTACAGAGAAAACTAAAGATTGACCAACACGAACCCAACTATCACTCAAACAATCATCTACAAAACATTACACAGAAAATAAAAGATTGACCAACACGAACCCAACTATCACTCAAACAACCATCTACAAAACACTACACAGAAAACTAAAGATTGACCAACACGAACCCAACTATCACTCAAACAACCATCTACAAAACACTACAGAGAAAACTAAAGATTGACCAACACGAACCCAACTATCACTCAAACAACCATCAACAAAACACTACACAGAAAACTAAAGATTGACCAACACAAACCCCACTATCACTCAAACAGCCATCTAAAAAACATTACACAGAAAACAAAAGATTGACCAACACGAACCCAATTATCACTCAAACAACCATCTACAAAACACTACACAGTAAACAAAAGATTGACCAACACGAACCCAACTATCACTCAAACAACGATCTACAAAACACTACACAGAAAACTAAAGATTGACTAACACAAACCCCACTATCACTCAAACAACCATCTACAAAACATTACACAGAAAATAAAAGATTGACCAACACGAACCCAACTATCACTCAAACAACCATCTACAAAACACTACACAGAAAACAAAAGATTGACCAACACGAACCCAACTATCACTCAAACAACCATCTACAAAACACTACACAGAAAACAAAAGATTGACCAACACGAAACCAACTATCACTCAAACAACCATCTACAAAACACTACACAGAAAACTAAAGATTGACCAACACGAACCCAACTATCACTCAAACAACCATCTACAAAACACTACACAGAAAACTAAAGATTGACCAACACAAACCACACGATCACTCAAACAACCATCTACAAAACACTACACAGAAAACTAAAGATTGACCAACACAAACCCAACTATCACTCAAACAACCATCTACAAAACACTACACAGAAAACTAAAGATTGACCAACACAAACCCCACTATCACTCAAACAACCATCTACAAAACATTACACAGAAAACAAAAGATTGACCAACACAAACCACACGATCACTCAAACAACCATCTACAAAACACTACACAGAAAACAAAAGATTGACCAACACAAACCCAACTATCACTCAAACAACCATCTACAAAACACTACACAGAAAACTAAAGATTGACCAACACAAACCCAACTATCACTCAAACAACCATCTACAAAACACTACACAGAAAACTAAAGATTGACCAACACAAACCCAACTATCACTCAAACAACCATCTACAAAACACTACACAGAAAACAAAAGATTGACGAACACAAACCCAACTATCACTCAAACAACCATCTACAAAACACTACACAGAAAACTAAAGATTGACCAACACAAACCCCACTATCACTCAAACAACCATCTACAAAACATTACACAGAAAACAAAAGATTGACCAACACGAACCCAACTATCACTCAAACAACCATCTACAAAACACTACACAGTAAACAAAAGATTGACCAACACGAACCCAACTATCACTCAAACAACCATCTACAAAACACTACACAGAAAACAAAAGATTGACCAACAGGAACCCAACTATCACTCAAACAACGATCTACAAAACACTACACAGAAAACTAAAGATTGACCAACACGAACCACACGATCACTCAAACAACCATCTACAAAACATTACACAGAAAACAAAACATTGACCAACACGAACCACACGATCACTCAAACAACCATCTACAAAACATTACACAGAAAACTAAAGATTGACCAACACGAACCCAACTATCACTCAAACAACCATCTACAAAACACTACACAGAAAACTAAAGATTGACCAACACGAACCCAACTATCACTCAAACAGCCATCTACAAAACACTACACAGAAAACTAAAGATTGACCAACACGAACCCAACTATCACTCAAACAACCATCTACAAAACACTACACAGAAAACTAAAGATTGACCAACACAAACCCAACTATCACTCAAACAACCATCTACAAAACATTACACAGAAAACAAAAGATTGACCAACACGAACCCAACTATCACTCAAACAACCATCTACAAAACACTACACAGAAAACAAAACATTGACCAACACAAACCCAACTATCACTCAAACAACCATCTACAAAACACTACACAGAAAACTAAAGATTGACCAACACAAACCCCACTATCACTCAAACAACCATCTACAAAACATTACACAGAAAACTAAAGATTGACCAACACGAACCCAACTATCACTCAAACAACCATCTACAAAACACTACACAGAAAACTAAAGATTGACCAACACAAACCCAACTATCACTCAAACAACCATCTACAAAACACTACACAGAAAACTAAAGATTGACCAACACGAACCCAACTATCACTCAAACAACCATCTACAAAACATTACACAGAAAACTAACGATTGACCAACACAAACCCCACTATCACTTAAACAACCATCTACAAAACACTACACAGAAAACTAAAGATTGACCAACACAAACCCCACTATCACTCAAACAACCATCTACAAAACACTACACAGAAAACTAAAGATTGACCAACACGAACCCAACTATCACACAAACAACCATCTACAAAACACTACACAGAAAACTAAAGATTGACCAACACGAACCCAACTATCACTCAAACAACCATCTACAAAACATTACACAGAAAACAAAACATTGACCAACACAAACCCAACTATCACTCAAACAACCATCTACAAAACACTACACAGAAAACAACAGAATGACCAACACGAACCAAACTATCACTCAAACAACCATCTACAAAACATTACACAGAAAACTAAAGATTGACCAACACAAACCCCACTATCACTCAAACAACCATCTACAAAACATTACACAGAAAACAAAAGATTGACCAACACGAACCCAATTATCACTCAAACAACCATCTACAAAACACTACACAGTAAACAAAAGATTGACCAACACGAACCCAACTATCACTCAAACAACCATCTACAAAACACTACACAGTAAACAAAAGATTGACCAACACGAACCCAACTATCACTCAAACAACCATCTACAAAACACTACACAGAAAACAAAAGATTGACCAACACGAACCCAACTATCACTCAAACAACCATCTACAAAACACTACACAGAAAACTAAAGATTGACCAACACGAACCCAACTATCCCTCAAACAACCATCTACAAAACACTACACAGAAAACTAAAGATTGACCAACACGAACCCAAATATCACTCAAACAACCATCTACAAAACATTACATAGAAAACAAAAGATTGACCAACACGAACCCAATTATCACTCAAACAACCATCTACAAAACACTACACAGAAAACTAAAGATTGACCAACACTAACCCAATTATCACTCAAACAACCATCTACAAAACACTACACAGAAAACTAAAGATTGACCAACACGAACCCAACTATCACTCAAACAACCATCTACAAAACATTACACAGAAAACTAAAGATTGACCAACACGAACCCAACTATCACTCAAACAACCATCTACAAAACACTACACAGAAAACTAAAGATTGACCAACACGAACCACACGATCACTCAAACAACCATCTACAAAACACTACACAGAAAACTAAAGATTGACCAACACGAACCCAACTATCACTCAAACAACCATCTACAAAACACTACACAGAAAACAAAAGATTGACCAACACGAACCCAATTATCACTCAAACAACCATCTACAAAACATTACATAGAAAACAAAAGATTGACCAACACGAACCCAATTATCACTCAAACAACCATCTACAAAATACTACACACAAAACTAAAGATTGACCAACACTAACCCAATTATCACTCAAACAACCATCTACAAAACACTACACAGAAAACTAAAGATTGACCAACACGAACCCAATTATCACTCAAACAACCATCTACAAAACACTACACAGAAAACTAAAGATTGACCAACACGAACCCAATTATCACTCAAACAACCATCTACAAAACACTACACAGAAAACTAAAGATTGACCAACACGAACCCAACTATCACTCAAACAACCATCTACAAAACATTACACAGAAAACTAAAGATTGACCAACACGAACCCAACTATCACTCAAACAACCATATACAAAACACTACAAAGAAAACAAAAGATTGACCAACACGAACCCAACTATCACTCAAACAACCATCTACAAAACACTACACAGAAAACTAAAAATTGACCAACACAAACCCCACTATCACTCAAACAACCATCTACAAAACATTACACAGAAAACAAATGATTGACCAACACGAACCCAATTATCACTCAAACAACCATCTACAAAACACTACACAGTAAACAAAAGATTGACCAACACGAACCCAACTATCACTCAAACAACCATCTACAAAACACTACAAAGAAAACAAAAGATTGACCAACACGAACCCAATTATCACTCAAACAACCATCTACAAAACATTACACAGAAAACAAAAGATTGACCAACACGAACCCAACTATCACTCAAACAACCATCTACAAAACACTACACAGAAAACTAAAGATTGACCAACACGAACCCAACTATCACTCAAACAACCATCTACAAAACACTACACAGAAAACTAAAGATTGACCAACACAAACCCCACTATCACTCAAACAACCATCTACAAAACATTACACAGAAAACAAAAGATTGACCAACACGAACCCAATTATCACTCAAACAACCATCTACAAAACACTACACAGTAAACAAAAGATTGACCAACACGAACCCAACTATCACTCAAACAACCATCTACAAAACACTACACAGAAAACAAAAGATTGACCAACACGAACCCAACTATCACTCAAACAACCATCTACAAAACACTACACAGAAAACTAAAGATTGACCAACACAAACCCCACTATCACTCAAACAACCATCTACAAAACATTACACAGAAAACAAAAGATTGACCAACACGAACCCAACTATCACTCAAACAACCATCTACAAAACACTACACAGTAAACAAAAGATTGACCAACACGAACCCAACTATCACTCAAACAACCATCTACAAAACACTACACAGAAAACAAAAGATTGACCAACAGGAACCCAACTATCACTCAAACAACCATCTACAAAACACTACACAGAAAACTAAAGATTGACCAACACGAACCACACGATCACTCAAACAACCATCTACAAAACATTACACAGAAAACAAAACATTGACCAACACGAACCACACGATCACTCAAACAACCATCTACAAAACATTACACAGAAAACTAAAGATTGACCAACACGAACCCAACTATCACTCAAACAACCATCTACAAAACACTACACAGAAAACTAAAGATTGACCAACACGAACCCAACTATCACTCAAACAGCCATCTACAAAACACTACACAGAAAACTAAAGATTGACCAACACGAACCCAACTATCACTCAAACAACCATCTACAAAACACTACACAGAAAACTAAATATTGACCAACACAAACCCAACTATCACTCAAACAACCATCTACAAAACATTACACAGAAAACAAAAGATTGACCAACACGAACCCAACTATCACTCAAACAACCATCTACAAAACACTACACAGAAAACAAAACATTGACCAACACAAACCCAACTATCACTCAAACAACCATCTACAAAACACTACACAGAAAACTAAAGATTGACCAACACAAACCCCACTATCACTCAAACAACCATCTACAAAACATTACACAGAAAACTAAAGATTGACCAACACGAACCCAACTATCACTCAAACAACCATCTACAAAACACTACACAGAAAACTAAAGATTGACCAACACAAACCCAACTATCACTCAAACAACCATCTACAAAACACTACACAGAAAACTAAAGATTGACCAACACGAACCCAACTATCACTCAAACAACCATCTACAAAACATTACACAGAAAACTAAAGATTGACCAACACAAACCCCACTATCACTTAAACAACCATCTACAAAACACTACACAGAAAACTAAAGATTGACCAACACAAACCCCACTATCACTCAAACAACCATCTACAAAACACTACACAGAAAACTAAAGATTGACCAACACGAACCCAACTATCACACAAACAACCATCTACAAAACACTACACAGAAAACTAAAGATTGACCAACACGAACCCAACTATCACTCAAACAACCATCTACAAAACACTACACAGAAAACAAAACATTGACCAACACAAACCCAACTATCACTCAAACAACCATCTACAAAACACTACACAGAAAACAACAGAATGACCAACACGAACCAAACTATCACTCAAACAACCATCTACAAAACATTACACAGAAAACTAAAGATTGACCAACACAAACCCCACTATCACTCAAACAACCATCTACAAAACATTACACAGAAAACAAAAGATTGACCAACACGAACCCAATTATCACTCAAACAACCATCTACAAAACACTACACAGTAAACAAAAGATTGACCAACACGAACCCAACTATCACTCAAACAACCATCTACAAAACACTACACAGTAAACAAAAGATTGACCAACACGAACCCAACTATCACTCAAACAACCATCTACAAAACACTACACAGAAAACAAAAGATTGACCAACACGAACCCAACTATCACTCAAACAACCATCTACAAAACACTACACAGAAAACTAAAGATTGACCAACACGAACCCAACTATCCCTCAAACAACCATCTACAAAACACTACACAGAAAACTAAAGATTGACCAACACGAACCCAAATATCACTCAAACAACCATCTACAAAACATTACATAGAAAACAAAAGATTGACCAACACGAACCCAATTATCACTCAAACAACCATCTACAAAACACTACACAGAAAACTAAAGATTGACCAACACTAACCCAATTATCACTCAAACAACCATCTACAAACCACTACACAGAAAACTAAAGATTGACCAACACGAACCCAACTATCACTCAAACAACCATCTACAAAACACTACACAGAAAACTAAAGATTGACCAACACGAACCCAACTATCACTCAAACAACCATCTACAAAACACTACACAGAAAACTAAAGATTGACCAACACGAACCACACGATCACTCAAACAACCATCTACAAAAAACTACACAGAAAACTAAAGATTGACCAACACGAACCCAACTATCACTCAAACAACCATCTACAAAACACTACAAAGAAAACAAAAGATTGACCAACACGAACCCAATTATCACTCAAACAACCATCTACAAAACATTACATAGAAAACAAAAGATTGACCAACACGAACCCAATTATCACTCAAACAACCATCTACAAAACACTACACAGAAAACTAAAGATTGACCAACACTAACCCAATTATCACTCAAACAACCATCTACAAAACACTACACAGAAAACTAAAGATTGACCAACACGAACCCAATTATCACTCAAACAACCATCTACAAAACACTACACAGAAAACAAAAGATTGACCAACACGAACCCAACTATCACTCAAACAACCATCTACAAAACACTACACAGAAAACTAAAGATTGACCAACACAAACCCCACTATCACTCAAACAACCATCTACAAAACATTACACAGAAAACAAAAGATTGACCAACACGAACCCAACTATCACTCAAACAACCATCTACAAAACACTACACAGTAAACAAAAGATTGACCAACACGAACCCAACTATCACTCAAACAACCATCTACAAAACACTACACAGAAAACAAAAGATTGACCAACAGGAACCCAACTATCACTCAAACAACCATCTACAAAACACTACACAGAAAACTAAAGATTGACCAACACGAACCACACGATCACTCAAACAACCATCTACAAAACATTACACAGAAAACAAAACATTGACCAACACGAACCACACGATCACTCAAACAACCATCTACAAAACATTACACAGAAAACTAAAGATTGACCAACACGAACCCAACTATCACTCAAACAACCATCTACAAAACACTACACAGAAAACTAAAGATTGACCAACACGAACCCAACTATCACTCAAACAGCCATCTACAAAACACTACACAGAAAACTAAAGATTGACCAACACGAACCCAACTATCACTCAAACAACCATCTACAAAACACTACACAGAAAACTAAATATTGACCAACACAAACCCAACTATCACTCAAACAACCATCTACAAAACATTACACAGAAAACAAAAGATTGACCAACACGAACCCAACTATCACTCAAACAACCATCTACAAAACACTACACAGAAAACAAAACATTGACCAACACAAACCCAACTATCACTCAAACAACCATCTACAAAACACTACACAGAAAACTAAAGATTGACCAACACAAACCCCACTATCACTCAAACAACCATCTACAAAACATTACACAGAAAACTAAAGATTGACCAACACGAACCCAACTATCACTCAAACAACCATCTACAAAACACTACACAGAAAACTAAAGATTGACCAACACAAACCCAACTATCACTCAAACAACCATCTACAAAACACTACACAGAAAACTAAAGATTGACCAACACGAACCCAACTATCACTCAAACAACCATCTACAAAACATTACACAGAAAACTAAAGATTGACCAACACAAACCCCACTATCACTTAAACAACCATCTACAAAACACTACACAGAAAACTAAAGATTGACCAACACAAACCCCACTATCACTCAAACAACCATCTACAAAACACTACACAGAAAACTAAAGATTGACCAACACGAACCCAACTATCACACAAACAACCATCTACAAAACACTACACAGAAAACTAAAGATTGACCAACACGAACCCAACTATCACTCAAACAACCATCTACAAAACACTACACAGAAAACAAAACATTGACCAACACAAACCCAACTATCACTCAAACAACCATCTACAAAACACTACACAGAAAACAACAGAATGACCAACACGAACCAAACTATCACTCAAACAACCATCTACAAAACATTACACAGAAAACTAAAGATTGACCAACACAAACCCCACTATCACTCAAACAACCATCTACAAAACATTACACAGAAAACAAAAGATTGACCAACACGAACCCAATTATCACTCAAACAACCATCTACAAAACACTACACAGTAAACAAAAGATTGACCAACACGAACCCAACTATCACTCAAACAACCATCTACAAAACACTACACAGTAAACAAAAGATTGACCAACACGAACCCAACTATCACTCAAACAACCATCTACAAAACACTACACAGAAAACAAAAGATTGACCAACACGAACCCAACTATCACTCAAACAACCATCTACAAAACACTACACAGAAAACTAAAGATTGACCAACACGAACCCAACTATCCCTCAAACAACCATCTACAAAACACTACACAGAAAACTAAAGATTGACCAACACGAACCCAAATATCACTCAAACAACCATCTACAAAACATTACATAGAAAACAAAAGATTGACCAACACGAACCCAATTATCACTCAAACAACCATCTACAAAACACTACACAGAAAACTAAAGATTGACCAACACTAACCCAATTATCACTCAAACAACCATCTACAAACCACTACACAGAAAACTAAAGATTGACCAACACGAACCCAACTATCACTCAAACAACCATCTACAAAACACTACACAGAAAACTAAAGATTGACCAACACGAACCCAACTATCACTCAAACAACCATCTACAAAACACTACACAGAAAACTAAAGATTGACCAACACGAACCACACGATCACTCAAACAACCATCTACAAAAAACTACACAGAAAACTAAAGATTGACCAACACGAACCCAACTATCACTCAAACAACCATCTACAAAACACTACAAAGAAAACAAAAGATTGACCAACACGAACCCAATTATCACTCAAACAACCATCTACAAAACATTACATAGAAAACAAAAGATTGACCAACACGAACCCAATTATCACTCAAACAACCATCTACAAAACACTACACAGAAAACTAAAGATTGACCAACACTAACCCAATTATCACTCAAACAACCATCTACAAAACACTACACAGAAAACTAAAGATTGACCAACACGAACCCAATTATCACTCAAACAACCATCTACAAAACACTACACAGAAAACTAAAGATTGACCAACACGAACCCAATTATCACTCAAACAACCATCTACAAAACACTACACAGAAAACTAAAGATTGACCAACACGAACCCAACTATCACTCAAACAACCATCTACAAAACATTACACAGAAAACTAAAGATTGACCAACACGAACCCAACTATCACTCAAACAACCATATACAAAACACTACAAAGAAAACAAAAGATTGACCAACACGAACCCAACTATCACTCAAACAACCATCTACAAAACACTACACAGAAAACTAAAAATTGACCAACACAAACCCCACTATCACTCAAACAACCATCTACAAAACATTACACAGAAAACAAAAGATTGACCAACACGAACCCAATTATCACTCAAACAACCATCTACAAAACACTACACAGTAAACAAAAGATTGACCAACACGAACCCAACTATCACTCAAACAACCATCTACAAAACACTACAAAGAAAACAAAAGATTGACCAACACGAACCCAATTATCACTCAAACAACCATCTACAAAACATTACACAGAAAACAAAAGATTGACCAACACGAACCCAACTATCACTCAAACAACCATCTACAAAACACTACACAGAAAACTAAAGATTGACCAACACGAACCCAACTATCACTCAAACAACCATCTACAAAACACTACACAGAAAACTAAAGATTGACCAACACAAACCCCACTATCACTCAAACAACCATCTACAAAACATTTCACAGAAAACAAAAGATTGACCAACACGAACCCAACTATCACTCAAACAACCATCTACAAAACACTACACAGTAAACAAAAGATTGACCAACACGAACCCAACTATCACTCAAACAACCATCTACAAAACACTACACAGAAAACAAAAGATTGACCAACACAAACCCCACTATCACTCAAACAACCATCTACAAAACATTACACAGAAAACAAAAGATTGACCAACACGAACCCAACTATCACTCAAACAACCATCTACAAAACACTACACAGTAAACAAAAGATTGACCAACACGAACCCAACTATCACTCAAACAACCATCTACAAAACACTACACAGAAAACAAAAGATTGACCAACACGAACCCAACTATCACTCAAACAACCATCTACAAAACACTACACAGAAAACTAAAGATTGACCAACACGAACCCAACTATCACTCAAACAACCATCTACAAAACACTACACAGAAAACTAAAGATTGACCAACACAAACCACACGATCACTCAAACAACCATCTACAAAACACTACACAGAAAACTAAAGATTGACCAACACAAACCCAACTATCACTCAAACAACCATCTACAAAACACTACACAGAAAACTAAAGATTGACCAACACAAACCCCACTATCACTCAAACAACCATCTACAAAACATTACACAGAAAACAAAAGATTGACCAACACAAACCACACGATCACTCAAACAACCATCTACAAAACACTACACAGAAAACTAAAGATTGACCAACACGAACCCAACTATCACTCAAACAACCATCTACAAAACACTACACAGAAAACTAAAGATTGACCAACACAAACCCAACTATCACTCAAACAACCATCTACAAAACATTACACAGAAAACAAAAGATTGACCAACACGAACCCAACTATCACTCAAACAACCATCTACAAAACACTACACAGAAAACAAAACATTGACCAACACAAACCCAACTATCACTCAAACAACCATCTACAAAACACTACACAGAAAACTAAAGATTGACCAACACAAACCCCACTATCACTCAAACAACCATCTACAAAACATTACACAGAAAACTAAAGATTGACCAACACGAAGCCAACTATCACTCAAACAACCATCTACAAAACACTACACAGAAAACTAAAGATTGACCAACACAAACCCAACTATCACTCAAACAACCATCTACAAAACACTACACAGAAAACTAAAGATTGACCAACACGAACCCAACTATCACTCAAACAACCATCTACAAAACATTACACAGAAAACTAAAGATTGACCAACACAAACCCCACTATCACTCAAACAACCATCTACAAAACACTACACAGAAAACTAAAGATTGACCAACACAAACCCCACTATCACTCAAACAACCATCTACAAAACACTACACAGAAAACTAAAGATTGACCAACACGAACCCAACTATCACACAAACAACCATCTACAAAACACTACACAGAAAACTAAAGATTGACCAACACGAACCCAACTATCACTCAAACAACCATCTACAAAACATTACACAGAAAACAAAACATTGACCAACACAAACCCAACTATCACTCAAACAACCATCTACAAAACACTACACAGAAAACAACAGAATGACCAACACGAACCAAACTATCACTCAAACAACCATCTACAAAACATTACACAGAAAACTAAAGATTGACCAACACGAACCCCACTATCACTCAAACAACCATCTACAAAACATTACACAGAAAACAAAAGATTGACCAACACGAACCCAATTATCACTCAAACAACCATCTACAAAACACTACACAGTAAACAAAAGATTGACCAACACGAACCCAACTATCACTCAAACAACCATCTACAAAACACTACACAGTAAACAAAAGATTGACCAACACGAACCCAACTATCACTCAAACAACCATCTACAAAACACTACACAGAAAACAAAAGATTGACCAACACGAACCCAACTATCACTCAAACAACCATCTACAAAACACTACACAGAAAACTAAAGATTGACCAACACGAACCCAACTATCCCTCAAACAACCATCTACAAAACACTACACAGAAAACTAAAGATTGACCAACACGAACCCAATTATCACTCAAACAACCATCTACAAAACATTACATAGAAAACAAAAGATTGACCAACACGAACCCAATTATCACTCAAACAACCATCTACAAAACACTACACAGAAAACTAAAGATTGACCAACACTAACCTAATTATCACTCAAACAACCATCTACAAAACACTACACAGAAAACTAAAGATTGACCAACACGAACCCAACTATCACTCAAACAACCATCTACAAAACATTACACAGAAAACTAAAGATTGACCAACACGAACCCAACTATCACTCAAACAACCATCTACAAAACACTACACAGAAAACTAAAGATTGACCAACACGAACCACACGATCACTCAAACAACCATCTACAAAACACTACACAGAAAACTAAAGATTGACCAACACGAACCCAACTATCACTCAAACAACCATCTACAAAACACTACAAAGAAAACAAAAGATTGACCAACACGAACCCAATTATCACTCAAACAACCATCTACAAAACATTACATAGAAAACAAAAGATTGACCAACACGAACCCAATTATCACTCAAACAACCATCTACAAAACACTACACACAAAACTAAAGATTGACCAACACTAACCCAATTATCACTCAAACAACCATCTACAAAACACTACACAGAAAACTAAAGATTGACCAACACGAACCCAATTATCACTCAAACAACCATCTACAAAACACTACACAGAAAACTAAAGATTGACCAACACGAACCCAATTATCACTCAAACAACCATCTACAAAACACTACACAGAAAACTAAAGATTGACCAACACGAACCCAACTATCACTCAAACAACCATCTACAAAACATTACACAGAAAACTAAAGATTGACCAACACGAACCCAACTATCACTCAAACAACCATATACAAAACACTACAAAGAAAACAAAAGATTGACCAACACGAACCCAACTATCACTCAAACAACCATCTACAAAACACTACACAGAAAACTAAAAATTGACCAACACAAACCCCACTATCACTCAAACAACCATCTACAAAACATTACACAGAAAACAAAAGATTGACCAACACGAACCCAATTATCACTCAAACAACCATCTACAAAACACTACACAGTAAACAAAAGATTGACCAACACGAACCCAACTATCACTCAAACAACCATCTACAAAACACTACAAAGAAAACAAAAGATTGACCAACACGAACCCAATTATCACTCAAACAACCATCTACAAAACATTACACAGAAAACAAAAGATTGACCAACACGAACCCAACTATCACTCAAACAACCATCTACAAAACACTACACAGAAAACTAAAGATTGACCAACACGAACCCAACTATCACTCAAACAACCATCTACAAAACACTACACAGAAAACTAAAGATTGACCAACACAAACCCCACTATCACTCAAACAACCATCTACAAAACATTACACAGAAAACAAAAGATTGACCAACACGAACCCAATTATCACTCAAACAACCATCTACAAAACACTACACAGTAAACAAAAGATTGACCAACACGAACCCAACTATCACTCAAACAACCATCTACAAAACACTACACAGTAAACAAAAGATTGACCAACACGAACCCAACTATCACTCAAACAACCATCTACAAAACACTACACAGAAAACAAAAGATTGACCAACACGAACCCAACTATCACTCAAACAACCATCTACAAAACACTACACAGAAAACTAAAGATTGACCAACACGAACCCAACTATCCCTCAAACAACCATCTACAAAACACTACACAGAAAACTAAAGATTGACCAACACGAACCCAATTATCACTCAAACAACCATCTACAAAACATTACATAGAAAACAAAAGATTGACCAACACGAACCCAATTATCACTCAAACAACCATCTACAAAACACTACACAGAAAACTAAAGATTGACCAACACTAACCCAATTATCACTCAAACAACCATCTACAAAACACTACACAGAAAACTAAAGATTGACCAACACGAACCCAACTATCACTCAAACAACCATCTACAAAACATTACACAGAAAACTAAAGATTGACCAACACGAACCCAACTATCACTCAAACAACCATCTACAAAACACTACACAGAAAACTAAAGATTGACCAACACGAACCACACGATCACTCAAACAACCATCTACAAAACACTACACAGAAAACTAAAGATTGACCAACACGAACCCAACTATCACTCAAACAACCATCTACAAAACACTACAAAGAAAACAAAAGATTGACCAACACGAACCCAATTATCACTCAAACAACCATCTACAAAACATTACATAGAAAACAAAAGATTGACCAACACGAACCCAATTATCACTCAAACAACCATCTACAAAACACTACACAGAAAACTAAAGATTGACCAACACTAACCCAATTATCACTCAAACAACCATCTACAAAACACTACACAGAAAACTAAAGATTGACCAACACGAACCCAATTATCACTCAAACAACCATCTACAAAACACTACACAGAAAACTAAAGATTGACCAACACGAACCCAATTATCACTCAAACAACCATCTACAAAACACTACACAGAAAACTAAATATTGACCAACACGAACCCAACTATCACTCAAACAACCATCTACAAAACATTACACAGAAAATTAAAGATTGACCAACACGAACCCAACTATCACTCAAACAACCATCTACAAAACACTACACAGAAAACTAAAAATTGACCAACACAAACCCCACTATCACTCAAACAACCATCTACAAAACATTACACAGAAAACAAAAGATTGACCAACACGAACCCAATTATCACTCAAACAACCATCTACAAAACACTACACAGTAAACAAAAGATTGACCAACACGAACCCAACTATCACTCAAACAACCATCTACAAAACACTACAAAGAAAACAAAAGATTGACCAACACGAACCCAATTATCACTCAAACAACCATCTACAAAACATTACACAGAAAACAAAAGATTGACCAACACGAACCCAACTATCACTCAAACAACCATCTACAAAACACTACACAGAAAACTAAAGATTGACCAACACGAACCCAACTATCACTCAAACAACCATCTACAAAACACTACACAGAAAACTAAAGATTGACCAACACAAACCCCACTATCACTCAAACAACCATCTACAAAACATTACACAGAAAACAAAAGATTGACCAACACGAACCCAACTATCACTCAAACAACCATCTACAAAACACTACACAGTAAACAAAAGATTGACCAACACGAACCCAACTATCACTGAAACAACCATCTACAAAACACTACACAGAAAACAAAAGATTGACCAACACGAACCCAACTATCACTCAAACAACCATCTACAAAACACTACACAGAAAACTAAAGATTGACCAACACGAACCCAACTATCACTCAAACAACCATCTACAAAACACTACACAGAAAACAAAAGATTGACCAACACAAACCCCACTATCACTCAAACAACCATCTACAAAACATTACACAGAAAACAAAAGATTGACCAACACGAACCCAACTATCACTCAAACAACCATCTACAAAACACTACACAGTAAACAAAAGATTGACCAACACGAACCCAACTATCACTCAAACAACCATCTACAAAACACTACACAGAAAACAAAAGATTGACCAACACGAACCCAACTATCACTCAAACAACCATCTACAAAACACTACACAGAAAACTAAAGATTGACCAACACGAGCCCAACTATCACTCAAACAACCATCTACAAAACACTACACAGAAAACTAAAGATTGACCAACACAAACCACACGATCACTCAAACAACCATCTACAAAACACTACACAGAAAACTAAAGATTGACCAACACAAACCCAACTATCACTCAAACAACCATCTACAAAACACTACACAGAAAACTAAAGATTGACCAACACAAACCCCACTATCACTCAAACAACCATCTACAAAACATTACACAGAAAACAAAAGATTGACCAACACAAACCACACGATCACTCAAACAACCATCTACAAAACACTACACAGAAAACAAAAGATTGACCAACACAAACCCAATTATCACTCAAACAACCATCTACAAAACACTACACAGAAAACTAAAGATTGACCAACACAAACCCAACTATCACTCAAACAACCATCTACAAAACACTACACAGAAAACTAAAGATTGACCAACACAAACCCAACTATCATTCAAACAACCATCTACAAAACACTACACAGAAAACAAAAGATTGACCAACACAAACCCAACTATCACTCAAACAACCATCTACAGAACACTACACAGAAAACTAAAGATTGACCAACACAAACCCAACTATCACTCAAACAACCATCTACAAAACATTACACAGAAAACAAAAGATTGACCAACACGAACCCAACTATCACTCAAACAACCATCTACAAAACACTACACAGTAAACAAAAGATTGACCAACACGAACCCAACTATCACTCAAACAACCATCTACAAAACACTACACAGAAAACAAAAGATTGACCAACACGAACCCAACTATCACTCAAACAACCATCTACAAAACACTACACAGAAAATTAAAGATTGACCAACACGAACCACACGATCACTCAAACAACCATCTACAAAACATTACACAGAAAACAAAATATTGACCAACACGAACCACACGATCACTCAAACAACCATCTACAAAACATTACACAGAAAACTAAAGATTGACCAACACGAACCAACTATCACTCAAACAACCATCTACAAAACACTACACAGAAAACAAAAGATTGACCAACACATACCCAACTATCACTCAAACAACCATCTACAAAACACTACACAGAAAACTAAAGATTGACCAACACAAACCCCACTATCACTCAAACAACCATCTACAAAACATTACACAGAAAACTAAAGATTGACCAACACGAACCCAACTATCACTCAAACAACCATCTACAAAACACTACACAGAAAACTAAAGATTGACCAAAACGAACCCAACTATCACTCAAACAACCATCTACAAAACACTACACAGAAAACTAAAGATTGACCAACACAAACCCAACTATCACTCAAACAACCATCTACAAAACACTACACAGAAAACTAAAGATTGACCAACACGAACCCAACTATCACTCAAACAACCATCTACAAAACACTACACAGTAAACAAAAGATTGACCAACACGAACCCAACTATCACTCAAACAACCATCTACAAAACACTACACAGAAAACAAAAGATTGACCAACACGAACCCAACTATCACTCAAACAACCATCTACAAAACACTACACAGAAAACTAAAGATTGACCAACACGAACCCAACTATCACTCAAACAACCATCTACAAAACACTACACAGAAAACTAAAGATTGACCAACACAAACCACACGATCACTCAAACAACCATCTACAAAACACTACACAGAAAACTAAAGATTGACCAACACAAACCCAACTATCACTCAAACAACCATCTACAAAACACTACACAGAAAACTAAAGATTGACCAACACAAACCCCACTATCACTCAAACAACCATCTACAAAACATTACACAGAAAACAAAAGATTGACCAACACAAACCACACGATCATTCAAACAACCATCTACAAAACACTACACAGAAAACAAAAGATTGACCAACACAAACCCAATTATCACTCAAACAACCATCTACAAAACACTACACAGAAAACTAAAGATTGACCAACACAAACCCAACTATCACTCAAACAACCATCTACAAAACACTACACAGAAAACTAAAGATTGACCAACACGAACCACACGATCACTCAAACAACCATCTACAAAACACTACACAGAAAACTAAAGATTGACCAACACGAACCCAACTATCACTCAAACAACCATCTACAAAACACTACAAAGAAAACAAAAGATTGACCAACACGAACCCAATTATCACTCAAACAACCATCTACAAAACATTACATAGAAAACAAAAGATTGACCAACACGAACCCAATTATCACTCAAACAACCATCTACAAAACACTACACAGAAAACTAAAGATTGACCAACACTAACCCAATTATCACTCAAACAACCATCTACAAAACACTACACAGAAAACTAAAGATTGACCAACACGAACCCAATTATCACTCAAACAACCATCTACAAAACACTACACAGAAAACTAAAGATTGACCAACACGAACCCAATTATCACTCAAACAACCATCTACAAAACACTACACAGAAAACTAAATATTGACCAACACGAACCCAACTATCACTCAAACAACCATCTACAAAACATTACACAGAAAATTAAAGATTGACCAACACGAACCCAACTATCACTCAAACAACCATCTACAAAACACTACACAGAAAACTAAAAATTGACCAACACAAACCCCACTATCACTCAAACAACCATCTACAAAACATTACACAGAAAACAAAAGATTGACCAACACGAACCCAATTATCACTCAAACAACCATCTACAAAACACTACACAGTAAACAAAAGATTGACCAACACGAACCCAACTATCACTCAAACAACCATCTACAAAACACTACAAAGAAAACAAAAGATTGACCAACACGAACCCAATTATCACTCAAACAACCATCTACAAAACATTACACAGAAAACAAAAGATTGACCAACACGAACCCAACTATCACTCAAACAACCATCTACAAAACACTACACAGAAAACTAAAGATTGACCAACACGAACCCAACTATCACTCAAACAACCATCTACAAAACACTACACAGAAAACTAAAGATTGACCAACACAAACCCCACTATCACTCAAACAACCATCTACAAAACATTACACAGAAAACAAAAGATTGACCAACACGAACCCAACTATCACTCAAACAACCATCTACAAAACACTACACAGTAAACAAAAGATTGACCAACACGAACCCAACTATCACTGAAACAACCATCTACAAAACACTACACAGAAAACAAAAGATTGACCAACACGAACCCAACTATCACTCAAACAACCATCTACAAAACACTACACAGAAAACTAAAGATTGACCAACACGAACCCAACTATCACTCAAACAACCATCTACAAAACACTACACAGAAAACAAAAGATTGACCAACACAAACCCCACTATCACTCAAACAACCATCTACAAAACATTACACAGAAAACAAAAGATTGACCAACACGAACCCAACTATCACTCAAACAACCATCTACAAAACACTACACAGTAAACAAAAGATTGACCAACACGAACCCAACTATCACTCAAACAACCATCTACAAAACACTACACAGAAAACAAAAGATTGACCAACACGAACCCAACTATCACTCAAACAACCATCTACAAAACACTACACAGAAAACTAAAGATTGACCAACACGAGCCCAACTATCACTCAAACAACCATCTACAAAACACTACACAGAAAACTAAAGATTGACCAACACAAACCACACGATCACTCAAACAACCATCTACAAAACACTACACAGAAAACTAAAGATTGACCAACACAAACCCAACTATCACTCAAACAACCATCTACAAAACACTACACAGAAAACTAAAGATTGACCAACACAAACCCCACTATCACTCAAACAACCATCTACAAAACATTACACAGAAAACAAAAGATTGACCAACACAAACCACACGATCACTCAAACAACCATCTACAAAACACTACACAGAAAACAAAAGATTGACCAACACAAACCCAATTATCACTCAAACAACCATCTACAAAACACTACACAGAAAACTAAAGATTGACCAACACAAACCCAACTATCACTCAAACAACCATCTACAAAACACTACACAGAAAACTAAAGATTGACCAACACAAACCCAACTATCATTCAAACAACCATCTACAAAACACTACACAGAAAACAAAAGATTGACCAACACAAACCCAACTATCACTCAAACAACCATCTACAGAACACTACACAGAAAACTAAAGATTGACCAACACAAACCCAACTATCACTCAAACAACCATCTACAAAACATTACACAGAAAACAAAAGATTGACCAACACGAACCCAACTATCACTCAAACAACCATCTACAAAACACTACACAGTAAACAAAAGATTGACCAACACGAACCCAACTATCACTCAAACAACCATCTACAAAACACTACACAGAAAACAAAAGATTGACCAACACGAACCCAACTATCACTCAAACAACCATCTACAAAACACTACACAGAAAATTAAAGATTGACCAACACGAACCACACGATCACTCAAACAACCATCTACAAAACATTACACAGAAAACAAAATATTGACCAACACGAACCACACGATCACTCAAACAACCATCTACAAAACATTACACAGAAAACTAAAGATTGACCAACACGAACCAACTATCACTCAAACAACCATCTACAAAACACTACACAGAAAACAAAAGATTGACCAACACATACCCAACTATCACTCAAACAACCATCTACAAAACACTACACAGAAAACTAAAGATTGACCAACACAAACCCCACTATCACTCAAACAACCATCTACAAAACATTACACAGAAAACTAAAGATTGACCAACACGAACCCAACTATCACTCAAACAACCATCTACAAAACACTACACAGAAAACTAAAGATTGACCAAAACGAACCCAACTATCACTCAAACAACCATCTACAAAACACTACACAGAAAACTAAAGATTGACCAACACAAACCCAACTATCACTCAAACAACCATCTACAAAACACTACACAGAAAACTAAAGATTGACCAACACGAACCCAACTATCACTCAAACAACCATCTACAAAACACTACACAGTAAACAAAAGATTGACCAACACGAACCCAACTATCACTCAAACAACCATCTACAAAACACTACACAGAAAACAAAAGATTGACCAACACGAACCCAACTATCACTCAAACAACCATCTACAAAACACTACACAGAAAACTAAAGATTGACCAACACGAACCCAACTATCACTCAAACAACCATCTACAAAACACTACACAGAAAACTAAAGATTGACCAACACAAACCACACGATCACTCAAACAACCATCTACAAAACACTACACAGAAAACTAAAGATTGACCAACACAAACCCAACTATCACTCAAACAACCATCTACAAAACACTACACAGAAAACTAAAGATTGACCAACACAAACCCCACTATCACTCAAACAACCATCTACAAAACATTACACAGAAAACAAAAGATTGACCAACACAAACCACACGATCATTCAAACAACCATCTACAAAACACTACACAGAAAACAAAAGATTGACCAACACAAACCCAATTATCACTCAAACAACCATCTACAAAACACTACACAGAAAACTAAAGATTGACCAACACAAACCCAACTATCACTCAAACAACCATCTACAAAACACTACACAGAAAACTAAAGATTGACCAACACAAACCCAACTATCATTCAAACAACCATCTACAAAACACTACACAGAAAACAAAAGATTGACCAACACAAACCCAACTATCACTCAAACAACCATCTACAGAACACTACACAGAAAACTAAAGATTGACCAACACAAACCCCACTATCACTCAAACAACCATCTACAAAACATTACACAGAAAACAAAAGATTGACCAACACGAACCCAACTATCACTCAAACAACCATCTACAAAACACTACACAGTAAACAAAAGATTGACCAACACGAACCCAACTATCACTCAAACAACCATCTACAAAACACTACACAGAAAACAAAAGATTGACCAACACGAACCCAACTATCACTCAAACAACCATCTACAAAACACTACACAGAAAATTAAAGATTGACCAACACGAACCACACGATCACTCAAACAACCATCTACAAAACATTACACAGAAAACAAAATATTGACCAACACGAACCACACGATCACTCAAACAACCATCTACAAAACATTACACAGAAAACTAAAGATTGACCAACACGAACCATCTATCACTCAAACAACCATCTACAAAACACTACACAGAAAACTAAAGATTGACCAACACAAACCCAACTATCACTCAAACAACCATCTACAAAACACTACACAGAAAACTAAAGATTGACCAACACAAACCCCACTATCACTCAAACAACCATCTACAAAACATTACACAGAAAACTAAAGATTGACCAACACGAACCCAACTATCACTCAAACAACCATCTACAAAACACTACACAGAAAACTAAAGATTGACCAAAATGAACCCAACTATCACTCAAACAACCATCTACAAAACACTACACAGAAAACTAAAGATTGACCAACACAAACCCAACTATCACTCAAACAACCATCTACAAAACACTACACAGAAAACTAAAGATTGACCAACACGAACCCAACTATCACTCAAACAACCATCTACAAAACACTACACAGAAAACTAATGATTGACCAACACAAACCCAACTATCACTCAAACAACCATCTACAAAACACTACACAGAAAACTAAAGATTGACCAACACGAACCCAACTATCACTCAAACAACCATCTACAAAACACTACACAGAAAACTAAAGATTGACCAACACAAACCCAACTATCACTCAAACAACCATCTACAAAACATTACACAGAAAACAAAACATTGACCAACACAAACCCAACTATCACTCAAACAACCATCTACAAAACACTACACAGAAAACTAAAGATTGACCAACACAAACCCAACTATCACTCAAACAACCATCTACAAAACACTACACAGAAAACTAAAGATTGACCAACACGAACCCAACTATCACTCAAACAACCATCTACAAAACAATACACAGAAAACTAAAGATTGACCAACACAAACCCAACTATCACTCAAACAACCATCTACAAAACATTACACAGAAAACTAAAGATTGACCAACACAAACCCAACTATCACTCAAACAACCATCTACAAAACACTACAAAGAAAACTAAAGATTGACCAACACGAACCCAACTATCACTCAAACAACCATCTACAAAACACTACACAGAAAACTAAAGATTGACCAACACAAACCCAACTATCACTCAAACAACCATCTACAAAACATTGCACAGAAAACAAAACATTGACCAACACAAACCCAACTATCACTCAAACAACCATCTACAAAACACTACACAGAAAACTAAAGATTGACCAACACAAACCCAACTATCACTCAAACAACCATCTACAAAACATTACACAGAAAACTAAAGATTGACCAACACAAACCCCACTATCACTCAAACAACCATCTACAAAACACTACACAGAAAACTAAAGATTGACCAACACAAACCCCACTATCACTCAAACAACCATCTACAAAACACTACACAGAAAACAAAAGATTGACCAACACGAACCCAACTATCACTCAAACAACCATCTACAAAACACTACACAGAAAACTAAAGATTGACCAACACGAACCCAACTATCACTCAAACAACCATCTACAAAACATTACACAGAAAACAAAACATTGACCAACACGAACCCAACTATCACTCAAACAACCATCTACAAAACATTACACAGAAAACTAAAGATTGACCAACACAAACCCCACTATCACTCAAACAGCCATCTACAAAACACTACACAGAAAACAAAAAATTGACCAACACGAACCCAACTATCACTCAAACAACCATCTACAAAACATTACACAGAAAACTAAAGATTGACCAACACAAACCCCACTATCACTCAAACAACCATCTACAAAACACTACACAGAAAACTAAAGATTGACCAACACGAACCCAATTATCACTCAAACAACTATCTACAAAACACTACACAGAAAACAAAAGATTGACCAACACGAACCCAATTATCACTCAAACAACCATCTACAAAACACTACACAGTAAACAAAAGATTGACCAACACGAACCCAATTATCACTCAAACAACCATCTACAAAACACTACATAGAAAACAAAAGATTGACCAACACGAACCCAACTATCACTCAAACAACCATCTACAAAACACTACACAGAAAACTAAAGATTGACCAACACGAACCCAACTATCACTCAAACAACCATATACAAAACACTACACAGAAAACTAAAGATTGACCAACACGAACCCAACTATCACTCAAACAACCATATACAAAACACTACACAGAAAACAAAAGATTGACCAACACGAACCCAATTATTACTCAAACAACCATCTACAAAACACTACACAGAAAACAAAAGATTGACCAACACGAACGCAACTATCACTCAAACAACCATCTACAAAACACTACACAGAAAACTAAAGATTGACCAACACGAACCCAACTATCACTCAAACAACCATATACAAAACACTACACAGAAAACAAAAGATTGACCAACACGAACCCAATTATCACTCAAACAACCATCTACAAAACATTACACAGAAAACTAAAGATTGACCAACACGAACCCAACTATCACTCAAACAACCATCTACAAAACACTACACAGAAAACAAAAGATTGACCAACACGAACCCAACTATCACTCAAACAACCATCTACAAAACACTACACAGAAAACTAAAGATTGACCAACACGAACCACACGATCACTCAAACAACCATCTACAAAACATTACACAGAAAACAAAATATTGACCAACACGAACCACACGATCACTCAAACAACCATCTACAAAACATTACACAGAAAACTAAAGATTGACCAACACGAACCCAACTATCACTCAAACAACCATCTACAAAACACTACACAGAAAACTAAAGATTGACCAACACAAACCCAACTATCACTCAAACAACCATCTACAAAACATTACACAGAAAACAAAACATTGACCAACACGAACCCAACTATCACTCAAACAACCATCTACAAAACACTACACAGAAAACAAAAGATTGACTAACACAAACCCAACTATCACTCAAACAACCATCTACAAAACACTACACAGAAAACTAAAGATTGACCAACACAAACCCCACTATCACTCAAACAACCATCTACAAAACATTACACAGAAAACTAAAGATTGACCAACACGAACCCAACTATCACTCAAACAACCATCTACAAAACACTACACAGAAAACTAAAGATTGACCAACACGAACCCAACTATCACTCAAACAACCATCTACAAAACACTACACAGAAAACTAAAGATTGACCAACACAAACCCAACTATCACTCAAAAAACCATCTACAAAACACTACACAGAAAACTAAAGATTGACCAACACGAACCCAACTATCACTCAAACAACCATCTACAAAACACTACACAGAAAACTAAAGATTGACCAACACAAACCCAACTATCACTCAAACAACCATCTACAAAACACTACACAGAAAACTAAAGATTGACCAACACGAACCCAACTATCACTCAAACAACCATCTACAAAACAATACACAGAAAACTAAAGATTGACCAACACAAACCCAACTATCACTCAAACAACCATCTACAAAACATTACACAGAAAACTAAAGATTGACCAACAAAAACCCAACTATCACTCAAACAACCATCTACAAAACACTACACAGAAAACTAAAGATTGACCAACACGAACCCAACTATCACTCAAACAACCATCTACAAAACACTACACAGAAAACTAAAGATTGACCAACACAAACCCAACTATCACTCAAACAACCATCTACAAAACATTGCACAGAAAACAAAACATTGACCAACACAAACCCAACTATCACTCAAACAACCATCTACAAAACACTACACAGAAAACTAAAGATTGACCAACACAAACCCAACTATCACTCAAACAACCATCTACAAAACATTACACAGAAAACTAAAGATTGACCAACACAAACCCCACTATCACTCAAACAACCATCTACAAAACACTACACAGAAAACTAAAGATTGACCAACACAAACCCCACTATCACTCAAACAACCATCTACAAAACACTACACAGAAAACAAAAGATTGACCAACACGAACCCAACTATCACTCAAACAACCATCTACAAAACACTACACAGAAAACTAAAGATTGACCAACACGAACCCAACTATCACTCAAACAACCATCTACAAAACATTACACAGAAAACAAAACATTGACCAACACGAACCCAACTATCACTCAAACAACCATCTACAAAACATTACACAGAAAACTAAAGATTGACCAACACAAACCCCACTATCACTCAAACAGCCATCTACAAAACACTACACAGAAAACAAAAAATTGACCAACACGAACCCAACTATCACTCAAACAACCATCTACAAAACATTACACAGAAAACTAAAGATTGACCAACACAAACCCCACTATCACTCAAACAACCATCTACAAAACACTACACAGAAAACTAAAGATTGACCAACACGAACCCAATTATCACTCAAACAACTATCTACAAAACACTACACAGAAAACAAAAGATTGACCAACACGAACCCAATTATCACTCAAACAACCATCTACAAAACACTACACAGTAAACAAAAGATTGACCAACACGAACCCAATTATCACTCAAACAACCATCTACAAAACACTACATAGAAAACAAAAGATTGACCAACACGAACCCAACTATCACTCAAACAACCATCTACAAAACACTACACAGAAAACTAAAGATTGACCAACACGAACCCAACTATCACTCAAACAACCATATACAAAACACTACACAGAAAACTAAAGATTAACCAACACGAACCCAACTATCACTCAAACAACCATATACAAAACACTACACAGAAAACAAAAGATTGACCAACACGAACCCAATTATTACTCAAACAACCATCTACAAAACACTACACAGAAAACAAAAGATTGACCAACACGAACGCAACTATCACTCAAACAACCATCTACAAAACACTACACAGAAAACTAAAGATTGACCAACACGAACCCAACTATCACTCAAACAACCATATACAAAACACTACACAGAAAACAAAAGATTGACCAACACGAACCCAATTATCACTCAAACAACCATCTACAAAACATTACACAGAAAACTAAAGATTGACCAACACGAACCCAACTATCACTCAAACAACCATCTACAAAACACTACACAGAAAACAAAAGATTGACCAACACGAACCCAACTATCACTCAAACAACCATCTACAAAACACTACACAGAAAACTAAAGATTGACCAACACGAACCACACGATCACTCAAACAACCATCTACAAAACATTACACAGAAAACAAAATATTGACCAACACGAACCACACGATCACTCAAACAACCATCTACAAAACATTACACAGAAAACTAAAGATTGACCAACACGAACCCAACTATCACTCAAACAACCATCTACAAAACACTACACAGAAAACTAAAGATTGACCAACACAAACCCAACTATCACTCAAACAACCATCTACAAAACATTACACAGAAAACAAAACATTGACCAACACGAACCCAACTATCACTCAAACAACCATCTACAAAACACTACACAGAAAACAAAAGATTGACTAACACAAACCCAACTATCACTCAAACAACCATCTACAAAACACTACACAGAAAACTAAAGATTGACCAACACAAACCCCACTATCACTCAAACAACCATCTACAAAACATTACACAGAAAACTAAAGATTGACCAACACGAACCCAACTATCACTCAAACAACCATCTACAAAACACTACACAGAAAACTAAAGATTGACCAACACGAACCCAACTATCACTCAAACAACCATCTACAAAACACTACACAGAAAACTAAAGATTGACCAACACAAACCCAACTATCACTCAAAAAACCATCTACAAAACACTACACAGAAAACTAAAGATTGACCAACACGAACCCAACTATCACTCAAACAACCATCTACAAAACACTACACAGAAAACTAAAGATTGACCAACACAAACCCAACTATCACTCAAACAACCATCTACAAAACACTACACAGAAAACTAAAGATTGACCAACACGAACCCAACTATCACTCAAACAACCATCTACAAAACACTACACAGAAAACTAAAGATTGACCAACACAAACCCAACTATCACTCAAACAACCATCTACAAAACACTACACAGAAAACTAAAGATTGACCAACACGAACCCAACTACCACTCAAACAACCATCTACAAAACACTACACAGAAAACTAAAGATTGACCAACACAAACCCAACTATCACTCAAACAACCATCTACAAAACATTACACAGAAAACAAAACATTGACCAACACAAACCCAACTATCACTCAAACAACCATCTACAAAACACTACACAGAAAACTAAAGATTGACCAACACAAACCCAACTATCACTCAAACAACCATCTACAAAACACTACACAGAAAACTAAAGATTGACCAACACGAACCCAACTATCACTCAAACAACCATCTACAAAACAATACACAGAAAACTAAAGATTGACCAACACGAACCCAACTATCACTCAAACAACCATCTACAAAACACTACACAGAAAACTAAAGATTGACCAACACGAACCCAACTATCACTCAAACAACCATCTACAAAACACTACACAGAAAACTAATGATTGACCAACACAAACCCAACTATCACTCAAACAACCATCTACAAAACATTACACAGAAAACAAAACATTGACCAACACAAACCCAACTATCACTCAAACAACCATCTACAAAACACTACACAGAAAACTAAAGATTGACCAACACAAACCCTACTATCACTCAAACAACCATCTACAAAACATTACACAGAAAACTAAAGATTGACCAACACAAACCCCACTATCACTCAAACAACCATCTACAAAACACTACACAGAAAACTAAAGATTGACCAACACAAACCCCACTATCACTCAAACAACCATCTACAAAACACTACACAGAAAACAAAAGATTGACCAACACGAATCCAACTATCACTCAAACAACCATCTACAAAACACTACACAGAAAACTAAAGATTGACCAACACGAACCCAACTATCACTCAAACAACCATCTACAAAACACTACACAGAAAACAACAGATTGACCAACACGAACCCAACTATCACTAAAACAACCATCTACAAAACATTACACAGAAAACTAAAGATTGACCAACACGAACCCAATTATCACTCAAACAACCATCTACAAAACACTACACAGAAAACTAAAGATTGACCAACACGAACCCAATTATCACTCAAACAACCATCTACAAAACACTACACAGAAAACTAAAGATTGACCAACACGAACCCAACTATCACTCAAACAACCATCTACAAAACATTACACAGAAAACTAAAGATTGACCAACACGAACCCAACTATCACTCAAACAACCATATACAAAACACTACAAAGAAAACAAAAGATTGACCAACACGTACCCAACTATCACTCAAACAACCATCTACAAAACACTACACAGTAAACAAAAGATTGACCAACACGAACCCAACTATCACTCAAACAACCATCTACAAAACACTACAAAGAAAACAAAAGATTGACCAACACGAACCCAATTATCACTCAAACAACCATCTACAAAACATTACACAGAAAACAAAAGATTGACCAACACGAACCCAACTATCACTCAAACAACCATCTACAAAACACTACACAGAAAACTAAAGATTGACCAACACGAACCCAACTATCACTCAAACAACCATCTACAAAACACTACACAGAAAACTAAAGATTGACCAACACAAACCCCACTATCACTCAAACAACCATCTACAAAACATTACACAGAAAACAAAAGATTGACCAACACGAACCCAACTATCACTCAAACAACCATCTACAAAACACTACACAGTAAACAAAAGATTGACCAACACGAACCCAACTATCACTCAAACAACCATCTACAAAACACTACACAGAAAACAAAAGATTGACCAACACGAACCCAACTATCACTCAAACAACCATCTACAAAACACTACACAGAAAACTAAAGATTGACCAACACGAACCCAACTATCACTCAAACAACCATCTACAAAACATTACACAGAAAACAAAACATTGACCAACACGAACCCAACTATCACTCAAACAACCATCTACAAAACATTACACAGAAAACTAAAGATTGACCAACACAAACCCCACTATCACTCAAACAGCCATCTACAAAACACTACACAGAAAACAAAAAATTGACCAACACGAACCCAACTATCACTCAAACAACCATCTACAAAACATTACACAGAAAACTAAAGATTGACCAACACAAACCCCACTATCACTCAAACAACCATCTACAAAACACTACACAGAAAACTAAAGATTGACCAACACGAACCCAATTATCACTCAAACAACTATCTACAAAACACTACACAGAAAACAAAAGATTGACCAACACGAACCCAATTATCACTCAAACAACCATCTACAAAACACTACACAGTAAACAAAAGATTGACCAACACGAACCCAATTATCACTCAAACAACCATCTACAAAACACTACATAGAAAACAAAAGATTGACCAACACGAACCCAACTATCACTCAAACAACCATCTACAAAACACTACACAGAAAACTAAAGATTGACCAACACGAACCCAACTATCACTCAAACAACCATATACAAAACACTACACAGAAAACTAAAGATTGACCAACACGAACCCAACTATCACTCAAACAACCATATACAAAACACTACACAGAAAACAAAAGATTGACCAACACGAACCCAATTATTACTCAAACAACCATCTACAAAACACTACACAGAAAACAAAAGATTGACCAACACGAACGCAACTATCACTCAAACAACCATCTACAAAACACTACACAGAAAACTAAAGATTGACCAACACGAACCCAACTATCACTCAAACAACCATATACAAAACACTACACAGAAAACAAAAGATTGACCAACACGAACCCAATTATCACTCAAACAACCATCTACAAAACATTACACAGAAAACTAAAGATTGACCAACACGAACCCAACTATCACTCAAACAACCATCTACAAAACACTACACAGAAAACAAAAGATTGACCAACACGAACCCAACTATCACTCAAACAACCATCTACAAAACACTACACAGAAAACTAAAGATTGACCAACACGAACCACACGATCACTCAAACAACCATCTACAAAACATTACACAGAAAACAAAATATTGACCAACACGAACCACACGATCACTCAAACAACCATCTACAAAACATTACACAGAAAACTAAAGATTGACCAACACGAACCCAACTATCACTCAAACAACCATCTACAAAACACTACACAGAAAACTAAAGATTGACCAACACAAACCCAACTATCACTCAAACAACCATCTACAAAACATTACACAGAAAACAAAACATTGACCAACACGAACCCAACTATCACTCAAACAACCATCTACAAAACACTACACAGAAAACAAAAGATTGACTAACACAAACCCAACTATCACTCAAACAACCATCTACAAAACACTACACAGAAAACTAAAGATTGACCAACACAAACCCCACTATCACTCAAACAACCATCTACAAAACATTACACAGAAAACTAAAGATTGACCAACACGAACCCAACTATCACTCAAACAACCATCTACAAAACACTACACAGAAAACTAAAGATTGACCAACACGAACCCAACTATCACTCAAACAACCATCTACAAAACACTACACAGAAAACTAAAGATTGACCAACACAAACCCAACTATCACTCAAAAAACCATCTACAAAACACTACACAGAAAACTAAAGATTGACCAACACGAACCCAACTATCACTCAAACAACCATCTACAAAACACTACACAGAAAACTAAAGATTGACCAACACAAACCCAACTATCACTCAAACAACCATCTACAAAACACTACACAGAAAACTAAAGATTGACCAACACGAACCCAACTATCACTCAAACAACCATCTACAAAACACTACACAGAAAACTAAAGATTGACCAACACAAACCCAACTATCACTCAAACAACCATCTACAAAACACTACACAGAAAACTAAAGATTGACCAACACGAACCCAACTACCACTCAAACAACCATCTACAAAACACTACACAGAAAACTAAAGATTGACCAACACAAACCCAACTATCACTCAAACAACCATCTACAAAACATTACACAGAAAACAAAACATTGACCAACACAAACCCAACTATCACTCAAACAACCATCTACAAAACACTACACAGAAAACTAAAGATTGACCAACACAAACCCAACTATCACTCAAACAACCATCTACAAAACACTACACAGAAAACTAAAGATTGACCAACACGAACCCAACTATCACTCAAACAACCATCTACAAAACAATACACAGAAAACTAAAGATTGACCAACACGAATCCAACTATCACTCAAACAACCATCTACAAAACACTACACAGAAAACTAAAGATTGACCAACACGAACCCAACTATCACTCAAACAACCATCTACAAAACACTACACAGAAAACAACAGATTGACCAACACGAACCCAACTATCACTAAAACAACCATCTACAAAACATTACACAGAAAACTAAAGATTGACCAACACGAACCCAATTATCACTCAAACAACCATCTACAAAACACTACACAGAAAACTAAAGATTGACCAACACGAACCCAATTATCACTCAAACAACCATCTACAAAACACTACACAGAAAACTAAAGATTGACCAACACGAACCCAACTATCACTCAAACAACCATCTACAAAACATTACACAGAAAACTAAAGATTGACCAACACGAACCCAACTATCACTCAAACAACCATATACAAAACACTACAAAGAAAACAAAAGATTGACCAACACGTACCCAACTATCACTCAAACAACCATCTACAAAACACTACACAGTAAACAAAAGATTGACCAACACGAACCCAACTATCACTCAAACAACCATCTACAAAACACTACAAAGAAAACAAAAGATTGACCAACACGAACCCAATTATCACTCAAACAACCATCTACAAAACATTACACAGAAAACAAAAGATTGACCAACACGAACCCAACTATCACTCAAACAACCATCTACAAAACACTACACAGAAAACTAAAGATTGACCAACACGAACCCAACTATCACTCAAACAACCATCTACAAAACACTACACAGAAAACTAAAGATTGACCAACACAAACCCCACTATCACTCAAACAACCATCTACAAAACATTACACAGAAAACAAAAGATTGACCAACACGAACCCAACTATCACTCAAACAACCATCTACAAAACACTACACAGTAAACAAAAGATTGACCAACACGAACCCAACTATCACTCAAACAACCATCTACAAAACACTACACAGAAAACAAAAGATTGACCAACACGAACCCAACTATCACTCAAACAACCATCTACAAAACACTACACAGAAAACTAAAGATTGACCAACACGAACCCAACTATCACTCAAACAACCATCTACAAAACACTACACAGAAAACAAAAGATTGACCAACACAAACCCCACTATCACTCAAACAACCATCTACAAAACATTACACAGAAAACAAAAGATTGACCAACACGAACCCAACTATCACTCAAAAAACCATCTACAAAACACTACACAGTAAACAAAAGATTGACCAACACGAACCCAACTATCACTCAAACAACCATCTACAAAACACTACACAGAAAACAAAAGATTGACCAACACGAACCCAACTATCACTCAAACAACCATCTACAAAACACTACACAGAAAACTAAAGATTGACCAACACGAACCCAACTATCACTCAAACAACCATCTACAAAACACTACACAGAAAACTAAAGATTGACCAACACAAACCACACGATCACTCAAACAACCATCTACAAAACACTACACAGAAAACTAAAGATTGACCAACACAAACCCAACTATCACTCAAACAACCATCTACAAAACACTACACAGAAAACTAAAGATTGACCAACACAAACCCCACTATCACTCAAACAACCATCTACAAAACATTTCACAGAAAACAAAAGATTGACCAACACAAACCACACGATCACTCAAACAACCATCTACAAAACACTACACAGAAAACAAAAGATTGACCAACACAAACCCAATTATCACTCAAACAACCATCTACAAAACACTACACAGAAAACTAAAGATTGACCAACACAAACCCAACTATCACTCAAACAACCATCTACAAAACACTACACAGAAAACTAAAGATTGACCAACACAAACCCAACTATCATTCAAACAACCATCTACAAAACACTACACAGAAAACAAAAGATTGACCAACACAAACCCAACTATCACTCAAACAACCATCTACAGAACACTACACAGAAAACTAAAGATTGACCAACACAAACCCCACTATCACTCAAACAACCATCTACAAAACATTACACAGAAAACAAAAGATTGACCAACACGAACCCAACTATCACTCAAACAACCATCTACAAAACACTACACAGTAAACAAAAGATTGACCAACACGAACCCAACTATCACTCAAACAACCATCTACAAAACACTACACAGAAAACAAAAGATTGACCAACACGAACCCAACTATCACTCAAACAACCATCTACAAAACACTACACAGAAAATTAAAGATTGACCAACACGAACCACACGATCACTCAAACAACCATCTACAAAACATTACACAGAAAACAAAATATTGACCAACACGAACCACACGATCACTCAAACAACCATCTACAAAACATTACACAGAAAACTAAAGATTGACCAACACGAACCAACTATCACTCAAACAACCATCTACAAAACACTACACAGAAAACTAAAGATTGACCAACACAAACCCAACTATCACTCAAACAACCATCTACAAAACACTACACAGAAAACTAAAGATTGACCAACACAAACCCCACTATCACTCAAACAACCATCTACAAAACATTACACAGAAAACTAAAGATTGACCAACACGAACCCAACTATCACTCAAACAACCATCTACAAAACACTACACAGTAAACAAAAGATTGACCAACACGAACCCAACTATCACTCAAACAACCATCTACAAAACACTACACAGAAAACAAAAGATTGACCAACACGAACCCAACTATCACTCAAACAACCATCTACAAAACACTACACAGAAAATTAAAGATTGACCAACACGAACCACACGATCACTCAAACAACCATCTACAAAACATTACACAGAAAACAAAATATTGACCAACACGAACCACACGATCACTCAAACAACCATCTACAAAACATTACACAGAAAACTAAAGATTGACCAACACGAACCAACTATCACTCAAACAACCATCTACAAAACACTACACAGAAAACTAAAGATTGACCAACACAAACCCAACTATCACTCAAACAACCATCTACAAAACACTACACAGAAAACTAAAGATTGACCAACACAAACCCCACTATCACTCAAACAACCATCTACAAAACATTACACAGAAAACTAAAGATTGACCAACACGAACCCAACTATCACTCAAACAACCATCTACAAAACACTACACAGAAAACTAAAGATTGACCAAAACGAACCCAACTATCACTCAAACAACCATCTACAAAACACTACACAGAAAACTAAAGATTGACCAACACAAACCCAACTATCACTCAAACAACCATCTACAAAACACTACACAGAAAACTAAAGATTGACCAACACGAACCCAACTATCACTCAAACAACCATCTACAAAACACTACACAGAAAACTAAAGATTGACCAACACAAACCCAACTATCACTCAAACAACCATCTACAAAACACTACACAGAAAACTAAAGATTGACCAACACGAACCCAACTATCACTCAAACAACCATCTACAAAACACTACACAGAAAACTAAAGATTGACCAACACAAACCCAACTATCACTCAAACAACCATCTACAAAACATTACACAGAAAACAAAACATTGACCAACACAAACCCAACTATCACTCAAACAACCATCTACAAAACACTACACAGAAAACTAAAGATTGACCAACACAAACCCAACTATCACTCAAACAACCATCTACAAAACACTACACAGAAAACTAAAGATTGACCAACACGAACCCAACTATCACTCAAACAACCATCTACAAAACAATACACAGAAAACTAAAGATTGACCAACACAAACCCAACTATCACTCAAACAAACATCTACAAAACATTACACAGAAAACTAAAGATTGACCAACACAAACCCAACTATCACTCAAACAACCATCTACAAAACACTACACAGAAAACTAAAAATTGACCAACACGAACCCAACTATCACTCAAACAACCATCTACAAAACACTACACAGAAAACTAAAGATTGACCAACACAAACCCAACTATCACTCAAACAACCATCTACAAAACATTGCACAGAAAACAAAACATTGACCAACACAAACCAAACTATCACTCAAACAACCATCTACAAAACACTACACAGAAAACTAAAGATTGACCAACACAAACCCAACTATCACTCAAATAACCATCTACAAAACATTACACAGAAAACTAAAGATTGACCAACACAAACCCCACTATCACTCAAACAACCATCTACAAAACACTACACAGAAAACTAAAGATTGACCAACACAAACCCCACTATCACTCAAACAACCATCTACAAAACACTACACAGAAAACAAAAGATTGACCAACACGGACCCAACTATCACTCAAACAACCATCTACAAAACACTACACAGAAAACTAAAGATTGACCAACACGAACCCAACTATCACTCAAACAACCATCTACAAAACATTACACAGAAAACAAAACATTGACCAACACGAACCCAACTATCACTCAAACAACCATCTACAAAACATTACACAGAAAACTAAAGATTGACCAACACAAACCCCACTATCACTCAAACAGCCATCTACAAAACACTACACAGAAAACAAAAGATTGACCAACACGAACCCAACTATCACTCAAACAACCATCTACAAAACATTACACAGAAAACTAAAGATTGACCAACACAAACCCCACTATCACTCAAACAACCATCTACAAAACACTACACAGAAAACTAAAGATTGACCAACACGAACCCAATTATCACTCAAACAACTATCTACAAAACACTACACAGAAAACAAAAGATTGACCAACACGAACCCAATTATCACTCAAACAACCATCTACAAAACACTACACAGTAAACAAAAGATTGACCAACACGAACCCAATTATCACTCAAACAACCATCTACAAAACACTACATAGAAAACAAAAGATTGACCAACACGAACCCAACTATCACTCAAACAACCATCTACAAAACACTACACAGAAAACTAAAGATTGACCAACACGAACCCAACTATCACTCAAACAACCATATACAAAACACTACACAGAAAACTAAAGATTGACCAACACGAACCCAACTATCACTCAAACAACCATATACAAAACACTACACAGAAAACAAAAGATTGACCAACACGAACCCAATTATCACTCAAACAACCATCTACAAAACACTACACAGAAAACAAAAGATTGACCAACACGAACGCAACTATCACTCAAACAACCATCTACAAAACACTACACAGAAGACTAAAGATTGACCAACACGAACCCAACTATCACTCAAACAACCATATACAAAACACTACACAGAAAACAAAAGATTGACCAACACGAACCCAATTATCACTCAAACAACCATCTACAAAACATTACACAGAAAACTAAAGATTGACCAACACGAACCCAACTATCACTCAAACAACCATCTACAAAACACTACACAGAAAACAAAAGATTGACCAACACGAACCCAACTATCACTCAAACAACCATCTACAAAACACTACACAGAAAACTAAAGATTGACCAACACGAACCACACGATCACTCAAACAACCATCTACAAAACATTACACAGAAAACAAAATATTGACCAACACGAACCACACGATCACTCAAACAACCATCTACAAAACATTACACAGAAAACTAAAGATTGACCAACACGAACCCAACTATCACTCAAACAACCATCTACAAAACACTACACAGAAAACTAAAGATTGACCAACACAAACCCAACTATCACTCAAACAACCATCTACAAAACATTACACAGAAAACAAAACATTGACCAACACGAACCCAACTATCACTCAAACAACCATCTACAAAACACTACACAGAAAACAAAAGATTGACCAACACAAACCCAACTATCACTCAAACAACCATCTACAAAACACTACACAGAAAACTAAAGATTGACCAACACAAACCCCACTATCACTCAAACAACCATCTACAAAACATTACACAGAAAACTAAAGATTGACCAACACGAACCCAACTATCACTCAAACAACCATCTACAAAACACTACACAGAAAACTAAAGATTGACCAACACGAACCCAACTATCACTCAAACAACCATCTACAAAACAATACACAGAAAACTAAAGATTGACCAACACAAACCCAACTATCACTCAAAAAACCATCTACAAAACACTACACAGAAAACTAAAGATTGACCAACACGAACCCAACTATCACTCAAACAACCATCTACAAAACACTACACAGAAAACTAAAGATTGACCAACACAAACCCAACTATCACTCAAACAACCATCTACAAAACACTACACAGAAAACTAAAGATTGACCAACACGAACCCAACTATCACTCAAACAACCATCTACAAAACACTACACAGAATACTAAAGATTGACCAACACAAACCCAACTATCACTCAAACAACCATCTACAAAACACTACACAGAAAACTAAAGATTGACCAACACGAACCCAACTATCACTCAAACAACCATCTACAAAACACTACACAGAAAACTAAAGATTGACCAACACAAACCCAACTATCACTCAAACAACCATCTACAAAACATTACACAGAAAACAAAACATTGACCAACACAAACCCAACTATCACTCAAACAACCATCTACAAAACACTACACAGAAAACTAAAGATTGACCAACACAAACCCAACTATCACTCAAACAACCATCTACAAAACACTACACAGAAAACTAAAGATTGACCAACACGAACCCAACTATCACTCAAACAACCATCTACAAAACAATACACAGAAAACTAAAGATTGACCAACACGAACCCAACTATCACTCAAACAACCATCTACAAAACATTACACAGAAAACTAAAGATTGACCAACACAAACCCAACTATAACTCAAACAACCATCTACAAAACACTACACAGAAAACTAAAGATTGACCAACAAGAACCCAACTATCACTCAAACAACCATCTACAAAACACTACACAGAAAACTAAAGATTGACCAACACAAACCCAACTATCACTCAAACAACCATCTACAAAACATTACACAGAAAACAAAACATTGACCAACACAAACCCAACTATCACTCAAACAACCATCTACAAAACATTACACAGAAAACAAAACATTGACCAACACAAACCCAACTATCACTCAAACAACCATCTACAAAACACTACACAGAAAACTAAAGATTGACCAACACAAACCCTACTATCACTCAAACAACCATCTACAAAACATTACACAGAAAACTAAAGATTGACCAACACAAACCCCACTATCACTCAAACAACCATCTACAAAACACTACACAGAAAACTAAAGATTGACCACCACAAACCCCACTATCACTCAAACAACCATCTACAAAACACTACACAGAAAACAAAAGATTGACCAACACGAACCCAACTATCACTCAAACAACCATCTACAAAACACTACACAGAAAACTAAAGATTGACCAACACGAACCCAACTATCACTCAAACAACCATCTACAAAACACTACACAGAAAACAACAGATTGACCAACACGAACCCAACTATCACTCAAACAACCATCTACAAAACATTACACAGAAAACTAAAGATTGACCAACACAAACCCCACTATCACTCAAACAACCATCTACAAAACATTACATAGAAAACAAAAGATTGACCAACACGAACCCAATTATCACTCAAACAACCATCTACAAAACACTACACAGTAAACAAAAGATTGACCAACACGAACCCAACTATCACTCAAACAACCATCTACAAAACACTACATAGAAAACAAAAGATTGACCAACACGAACCCAACTATCACTCAAACAACCATCTACAAAACACTACACAGAAAACTAAAGATTGACCAACACGAACCCAACTATCACTCAAACAACCATATACAAAACACTACACAGAAAACTAAAGATTGACCAACACGAACCCAACTATCACTCAAACAACCATATACAAAACACTACACAGAAAACAAAAGATTGACCAACACGAACCCAATTATCACTCAAACAACCATCTACAAAACACTACACAGAAAACAAAAGATTGACCAACACGAACTCAACTATCACTCAAACAACCATCTACAAAACACTACACAGAAAACTAAAGATTGACCAACACGAACCCAACTATCACTCAAACAACCATCTACAAAACACTACACAGAAAACTAAAGATTGACCAACACAAACCCCACTATCACTCAAACAACCATCTACAAAACATTACACAGAAAACAAAAGATTGACCAACACTAACCCAATTATCACTCAAACAACCATCTACAAAACACTACACATTAAACAAAAGATTGACCAACACGAACCCAACTATCACTCAAACAACCATCTACAAAACACTACACAGAAAACAAAAGATTGACCAACACGAACCCAACTATCACTCAAACAACCATCTACAAAACACTACACAGAAAACTAAAGATTGACCAACACGAACCACACGATCACTCAAACAACCATCTACAAAACATTACACAGAAAACAAAATATTGACCAACACGAACCACACGATCACTCAAACAACCATCTACAAAACATTACACAGAAAACTAAAGATTGACCAACACGAACCCAACTATCACTCAAACAACCATCTACAAAACACTACACAGAAAACTAAAGATTGACCAACACAAACCCAACTATCACTCAAACAACCATCTACAAAACATTACACAGAAAACAAAACATTGACCAACACGAACCCAACTATCACTCAAACAACCATCTACAAAACACTACACATAAAACAAAAGATTGACCAACACAAACCCAACTATCACTCAAACAACCATCTACAAAATATTACACAGAAAACAAAATATTGACCAACACGAACCACACGATCACTCAAACAACCATCTACAAAACATTACACAGAAAACTAAAGATTGACCAACACGAACCCAACTATCACTCAAACAACCATCTACAAAACACTACACAGAAAACTAAAGATTGACCAACACAAACCCAACTATCACTCAAACAACCATCTACAAAACATTACACAGAAAACAAAACATTGACCAACACGAACCCAACTATCACTCAAACAACCATCTCTACAAAACACTACACAGAAAACAAAAGATTGACCAACACAAACCCAACTATCACTCAAACAACCATCTACAAAACACTACACAGAAAACTAAAGATTGACCAACACAAACCCCACTATCACTCAAACAACCATCTACAAAACATTACACAGAAAACTAAAGATTGACCAACACGAACCCAACTATCACTCAAACAACCATCTACAAAACACTACACAGAAAACTAAAGATTGACCAACACGAACCCAACTATCACTCAAACAACCATCTACAAAACAATACACAGAAAACTAAAGATTGACCAACACGAACCCAACTATCACTCAAACAACCATCTACAAAACACTACACAGAAAACTAAAGATTGACCAACACAAACCCAACTATCACTCAAACAACCATCTACAAAACATTACACAGAAAACAAAACATTGACCAACACAAACCCAACTATCACTCAAACAACCATCTACAAAACACTACACAGAAAACTAAAGATTGACCAACACAAACCCAACTATCACTCAAACAACCATCTACAAAACATTACACAGAAAACTAAAGATTGACCAACACAAACCCAACTATCACTCAAACAACCATCTACAAAACATTACACAGAAAACTAAAGATTGACCAACACGAACCCAACTATCACTCAAACAACCATCTACAAAACACTACACAGAAAACTAAAGATTGACCAACACAAACCCCACTATCACTCAAACAACCATCTACAAAACATTACACAGAAAACAAAACATTGACCAACACAAACCCAACTATCACTCAAACAACCATCTACAAAACACTACACAGAAATCTAAAGATTGACCAACACAAACCCAACTATCACTCAAACAACCATCTACAAAACATTACACAGAAAACTAAAGATTGACCAACACAAACCCCACTATCACTCAAACAACCATCTACAAAACACTACACAGAAAACTAAAGATTGACCAACACAAACCCAACTATCACTCAAACAACCATCTACAAAACACTACACAGAAAACTAAAGATTGACCAACACGAACCCAACTATCACTCAAACAACCATCTACAAAACACTACACAGAAAACTAAAGATTGACCAACACGAACCCAACTATCACTCAAACAACCATCCACAAAACATTACACAGAAAACTAAAGATTGACCAACACAAACCCCACTATCACTCAAACAACCATCTACAAAACACTACACAGAAAACTAAAGATTGACCAACACGAACCCAACTATCACTCAAACAACCATCTACAAAACACTACACAGAAAACTAAAGATTGACCAACACGAACCCAACTATCACTCAAACAACCATCTACAAAACACTACACAGAAAACAACAGATTGACCAACACGAACCCAACTATCACTCAAACAACCATCTACAAAACATTACACAGAAAACTAAAGATTGACCAACACAAACCCCACTATCACTCAAACAACCATCTACAAAACATTACACAGAAAACAAAAGATTGACCAACACGAACCCAATTATCACTCAAACAACCATCTACAAAACACTACACAGAAAACAAAAGATTGACCAACACGAACCCAACTATCACTCAAACAACCATCTACAAAACACTACACAGAAAACAAAAGATTGACCAACACGAACCCAACTATCACTCAAACAACCATCTACAAAACACTACACAGAAAACAACAGATTGACCAACACGAACCCAACTATCACTCAAACAACCATCTACAAAACACTACACAGAAAACTAAAGATTGACCAACACGAACCCAACTATCACTCAAACAACCATCTACAAAACACTACAAAGAAAACAAAAGATTGACCAACACGAACCCAACTATCACTCAAACAACCATCTACAAAACACTACACAGAAAACTAAAGATTGACCAACACAAACCCCACTATCACTCAAACAACCATCTACAAAACATTACACAGAAAACAAAACATTGACCAACACGAACCCAACTATCACTCAAACAACCATCTACAAAACACTACACAGAAAACTAAAGATTGACCAACACAAACCCCACTATCACTCAAACAACCATCTACAAAACACTATAAAGAAAACAAAAGATTGACCAACACGAACCCAACTATCACTCAAACAACCATCTACAAAACACTACACAGAAAACTAAAGATTGACCAACACGAACCCAACTATCACTCAAACAACCATCTACAAAACACTACACAGAAAACTAAAGATTGACCAACACAAACCACACGATCACTCAAACAACCATCTACAAAACACTACACAGAAAACTAAAGATTGACCAACACAAACCCAACTATCACTCAAACAACCATCTACAAAACACTACACAGAAAACTAAAGATTGACCAACACAAACCCCACTATCACTCAAACAACCATCTACAAAACACTACACAGAAAACAAAAGATTGACCAACACAAACCACACGATCACTCAAACAACCATCTACAAAACACTACACAGAAAACAAAAGATTGACCAACACAAACCCAACTATCACTCAAACAACCATCTACAAAACACTACACAGAAAACTAAAGATTGACCAACACAAACCCCACTATCACTCAAACAACCATCTACAAAACACTACACAGAAAACTAAAGATTGAACAACACGAACCCAACTATCACTCAAACAGCCATCTACAAAACACTACACAGAAAACAAAAGATTGACCAACACGAACCCAACTATCACTCAAACAACCATCTACAAAACACTACACAGAAAACTAAAGATTGACCAACACGAACCCAACTATCACTCAAACAACCATCTACAAAACACTACACAGAAAACAAAAGATTGACCAACACAAACCCAACTATCACTCAAACAACCATCTACAAAATATTACACAGAAAACAAAATATTGACCAACACGAACCACACGATCACTCAAACAACCATCTACAAAACATTACACAGAAAACTAAAGATTGACCAACACGAACCCAACTATCACTCAAACAACCATCTACAAAACACTACACAGAAAACTAAAGATTGACCAACACAAACCCAACTATCACTCAAACAACCATCTACAAAACATTACACAGAAAACAAAACATTGACCAACACGAACCCAACTATCACTCAAACAACCATCTCTACAAAACACTACACAGAAAACAAAAGATTGACCAACACAAACCCAACTATCACTCAAACAACCATCTACAAAACACTACACAGAAAACTAAAGATTGACCAACACAAACCCCACTATCACTCAAACAACCATCTACAAAACATTACACAGAAAACTAAAGATTGACCAACACGAACCCAACTATCACTCAAACAACCATCTACAAAACACTGCACAGAAAACTAAAGATTGACCAACACGAACCCAACTATCACTCAAACAACCATCTACAAAACACTACACAGAAAACTAAAGATTGACCAACACGAACCCAACTATCACTCAAACAACCATCTACAAAACACTACACAGAAAACTAAAGATTGACCAACACAAACCCAACTATCACTCAAACAACCATCTACAAAACATTACACAGAAAACAAAACATTGACCAACACAAACCCAACTATCACTCAAACAACCATCTACAAAACACTACACAGAAAACTAAAGATTGACCAACACAAACCCAACTATCACTCAAACAACCATCTACAAAACATTACACAGAAAACTAAAGATTGACCAACACAAACCCAACTATCACTCAAACAACCATCTACAAAACATTACACAGAAAACTAAAGATTGACCAACACGAACCCAACTATCACTCAAACAACCATCTACAAAACACTACACAGAAAACTAAAGATTGACCAACACAAACCCCACTATCACTCAAACAACCATCTACAAAACATTACACAGAAAACAAAACATTGACCAACACAAACCCAACTATCACTCAAACAACCATCTACAAAACACTACACAGAAATCTAAAGATTGACCAACACAAACCCAACTATCACTCAAACAACCATCTACAAAACATTACACAGAAAACTAAAGATTGACCAACACAAACCCCACTATCACTCAAACAACCATCTACAAAACACTACACAGAAAACTAAAGATTGACCAACACAAACCCAACTATCACTCAAACAACCATCTACAAAACACTACACAGAAAACTAAAGATTGACCAACACGAACCCAACTATCACTCAAACAACCATCTACAAAACACTACACAGAAAACTAAAGATTGACCAACACGAACCCAACTATCACTCAAACAACCATCCACAAAACATTACACAGAAAACTAAAGATTGACCAACACAAACCCCACTATCACTCAAACAACCATCTACAAAACACTACACAGAAAACTAAAGATTGACCAACACGAACCCAACTATCACTCAAACAACCATCTACAAAACACTACACAGAAAACTAAAGATTGACCAACACGAACCCAACTATCACTCAAACAACCATCTACAAAACACTACACAGAAAACAACAGATTGACCAACACGAACCCAACTATCACTCAAACAACCATCTACAAAACATTACACAGAAAACTAAAGATTGACCAACACAAACCCCACTATCACTCAAACAACCATCTACAAAACATTACACAGAAAACAAAAGATTGACCAACACGAACCCAATTATCACTCAAACAACCATCTACAAAACACTACACAGAAAACAAAAGATTGACCAACACGAACCCAACTATCACTCAAACAACCATCTACAAAACACTACACAGAAAACAAAAGATTGACCAACACGAACCCAACTATCACTCAAACAACCATCTACAAAACACTACACAGAAAACAACAGATTGACCAACACGAACCCAACTATCACTCAAACAACCATCTACAAAACACTACACAGAAAACTAAAGATTGACCAACACGAACCCAACTATCACTCAAACAACCATCTACAAAACACTACACAGAAAACAACAGATTGACCAACACGAACCCAACTATCACTCAAACAACCATCTACAAAACATTACACAGAAAACTAAAGATTGACCAACACAAACCCCACTATCACTCAAACAACCATCTACAAAACATTACACAGAAAACAAAAGATTGACCAACACGAACCCAATTATCACTCAAACAACCATCTACAAAACACTACACAGAAAACAAAAGATTGACCAACACGAACCCAACTATCACTCAAACAACCATCTACAAAACACTACACAGAAAACAAAAGATTGACCAACACGAACCCAACTATCACTCAAACAACCATCTACAAAACACTACACAGAAAACAACAGATTGACCAACACGAACCCAACTATCACTCAAACAACCATCTACAAAACACTACACAGAAAACTAAAGATTGACCAACACGAACCCAACTATCACTCAAACAACCATCTACAAAACACTACAAAGAAAACAAAAGATTGACCAACACGAACCCAACTATCACTCAAACAACCATCTACAAAACACTACACAGAAAACTAAAGATTGACCAACACAAACCCCACTATCACTCAAACAACCATCTACAAAACATTACACAGAAAACAAAACATTGACCAACACGAACCCAACTATCACTCAAACAACCATCTACAAAACACTACACAGAAAACTAAAGATTGACCAACACAAACCCCACTATCACTCAAACAACCATCTACAAAACACTATAAAGAAAACAAAAGATTGACCAACACGAACCCAACTATCACTCAAACAACCATCTACAAAACACTACACAGAAAACTAAAGATTGACCAACACGAACCCAACTATCACTCAAACAACCATCTACAAAACACTACACAGAAAACTAAAGATTGACCAACACAAACCACACGATCACTCAAACAACCATCTACAAAACACTACACAGAAAACTAAAGATTGACCAACACAAACCCAACTATCACTCAAACAACCATCTACAAAACACTACACAGAAAACTAAAGATTGACCAACACAAACCCCACTATCACTCAAACAACCATCTACAAAACATTACACAGAAAACAAAAGATTGACCAACACAAACCACACGATCACTCAAACAACCATCTACAAAACACTACACAGAAAACAAAAGATTGACCAACACAAACCCAACTATCACTCAAACAACCATCTACAAAACACTACACAGAAAACTAAAGATTGACCAACACAAACCCCACTATCACTCAAACAACCATCTACAAAACACTACACAGAAAACTAAAGATTGAACAACACGAACCCAACTATCACTCAAACAGCCATCTACAAAACACTACACAGAAAACAAAAGATTGACCAACACGAACCCAACTATCACTCAAACAACCATCTACAAAACATTACATAGAAAACAAAAGATTGACCAACACGAACCCAACTATCACTCAAACAACCATCTACAAAACACTACACAGAAAACAAAAGATTGACCAACACGAACCCAACTATCCCTCAAACAACCATCTACAAAACACTACACAGAAAACTAAAGATTGACCAACACGAACCCAACTATCCCTCAAACAACCATCTACAAAACACTACACAGAAAACTAAAGATTGACCAACACGAACCCAACTATCACTCAAACAACCATCTACAAAACACTACACAGAAAACAACAGATTGACCAACACGAACCCAACTATCACTCAAACAACCATCTACAAAACATTACACAGAAAACTAAAGATTGACCAACACAAACCCCACTATCACTCAAACAACCATCTACAAAACATTACACAGAAAACAAAAGATTGACCAACACGAACCCAATTATCACTCAAACAACCATCTACAAAACACTACACAGTAAACAAAAGATTGACCAACACGAACCCAACTATCACTCAAACAACCATCTACAAAACACTACATAGAAAACAAAAGATTGACCAACACGAACCCAACTATCACTCAAACAACCATCTACAAAACACTACACAGAAAACTAAAGATTGACCAACACGAACCCAACTATCACTCAAACAACCATATACAAAACACTACACAGAAAACTAAAGATTGACCAACACGAACCCAACTATCACTCAAACAACCATATACAAAACACTACACAGAAAACTAAAGATTGACCAACACGAACCCAACTATCACTCAAACAACCATCTACAAAACACTATAAAGAAAACAAAAGATTGACCAACACGAACCCAACTATCACTCAAACAACCATCTACAAAACACTACACAGAAAACTAAAGATTGACCAACACGAACCCAACTATCACTCAAACAACCATCTACAAAACACTACACAGAAAACTAAAGATTGACCAACACAAACCCCACTATCACTCAAACAACCATCTACAAAACATTACACAGAAAACAAAAGATTGACCAACACGAACCCAATTATCACTCAAACAACCATCTACAAAACACTACACAGTAAACAAAAGATTGACCAACACGAACCCAACTATCACTCAAACAACCATCTACAAAACACTACACAGTAAGCAAAAGATTGACCAACACGAACCCAACTATCACTCAAACAACCATCTACAAAACACTACACAGAAAACAAAAGATTGACCAACACAAACCCAACTATCACTCAAACAACCATCTACAAAACACTACACAGAAAACTAAAGATTGACCAACACAAACCCAACTATCACTCAAACAACCATCTACAAAACACTACACAGAAAACTAAAGATTGACCAACACAAACCCCACTATCACTCAAACAACCATCTACAAAACATTACACAGAAAACAAAAGATTGACCAACACAAACCACACGATCACTCAAACAACCATCTACAAAACACTACACAGAAAACAAAAGATTGACCAACACAAACCCAACTATCACTCAAACAACCATCTACAAAACACTACACAGAAAACTAAAGATTGACCAACACGAACCCAACTATCACTCAAACAACCATCTACAAAACACTACACAGAAAACTAAAGATTGACCAACACGAACCCAACTATCACTCAAACAACCATCTACAAAACACTACACAGAAAACTAAAGATTGACCAACACAAACCCAACTATCACTCAAACAACCATCTACAAAACATTACACAGAAAACAAAACATTGACCAACACAAACCCAACTATCACTCAAACAACCATCTCCAAAACACTACACAGAAAACTAAAGATTGACCAACACAAACCCAACTATCACTCAAACAACCATCTACAAAACATTACACAGAAAACTAAAGATTGACCAACACAAACCCAACTATCACTCAAACAACCATCTACAAAACACTACACAGAAAACTAAAGATTGACCAACACGAACCCAACTATCACTCAAACAACCATCTACAAAACACTACACAGAAAACTAAAGATTGACCAACACAAACCCAACTATCACTCAAACAACCATCTACAAAACATTGCACAGAAAACAAAACATTGACCAACACAAACCCAACTATCACTCAAACAACCATCTACAAAACACTACACAGAAAACTAAAGATTGACCAACACAAACCCAACTATCACTCAAACAACCATCTACAAAACATTACACAGAAAACTAAAGATTGACCAACACAAACCCCACTATCACTCAAACAACCATCTACAAAACACTACACAGAAAACTAAAGATTGACCAACACAAACCCCACTATCACTCAAACAACCATCTACAAAACACTACACAGAAAACAAAAGATTGACCAACACGAACCCAACTATCACTCAAACAACCATCTACAAAACACTACACAGAAAACTAAAGATTGACCAACACGAACCCAACTATCACTCAAACAACCATCTACAAAACATTACACAGAAAACTAAAGATTGACCAACACAAACCCCACTATCACTCAAACAACCATCTACAAAACATTACACAGAAAACAAAAGATTGACCAACACGAACCCAATTATCACTCAAACAACCATCTACAAAACACTACACAGTAAACAAAAGATTGACCAACACGAACCCAACTATCACTCAAACAACCATCTACAAAACACTACACAGAAAACTAAAGATTGACCAACACGAACCCAACTATCACTCAAACAACCATATACAAAACACTACACAGAAAACTAAAGATTGACCAACACGAACCCAACTATCACTCAAACAACCATCTACAAAACATTACACAGAAAACTAAAGATTGACCAACACAAACCCCACTATCACTCAAACAACCATCTACAAAACACTACACAGAAAACTAAAGATTGACCAACACGAACCCAATTATCACTCAAACAACCATCTACAAAACATTACACAGAAAACAAAACATTGACCAACACAAACCCAACTATCACTCAAACAACCATCTACAAAACACTACACAGAAATCTAAAGATTGACCAACACAAACCCAACTATCACTCAAACAACCATCTACAAAACATTACACAGAAAACTAAAGATTGACCAACACAAACCCCACTATCACTCAAACAACCATCTACAAAACACTACACAGAAAACTAAAGATTGACCAACACAAACCCAACTATCACTCAAACAACCATCTACAAAACACTACACAGAAAACTAAAGATTGACCAACACGAACCCAACTATCACTCAAACAACCATCTACAAAACACTACACAGAAAACTAAAGATTGACCAACACGAACCCAACTATCACTCAAACAACCATCCACAAAACATTACACACAAAGCTAAAGATTGACCAACACAAACCCCACTATCACTCAAACAACCATCTACAAAACACTACACAGAAAACTAAAGATTGACCAACACAAACCCCACTATCACTCAAACAACCATCTAAAAAACACTACACAGAAAACTAAAGATTGACCAACACGAACCCAACTATCACTCAAACAACCATCTACAAAACACTACACAGAAAACAACAGATTGACCAACACGAACCCAACTATCACTCAAACAACCATCTACAAAACATTACACAGAAAACTAAAGATTGACCAACACAAACCCCACTATCACTCAAACAACCATCTACAAAACATTACACAGAAAACAAAAGATTGACCAACACGAACCCAATTATCACTCAAACAACCATCTACAAAACACTACACAGTAAACAAAAGATTGACCAACACGAACCCAACTATCACTCAAACAACCATCTACAAAACACTACACAGAAAACAAAAGATTGACCAACACGAACCCAACTATCACTCAAACAACCATCTACAAAACACTACACAGAAAACAACAGATTGACCAACACGAACCCAACTATCACTCAAACAACCATCTACAAAACACTACACAGAAAACTAAAGATTGACCAACACGAACCCAACTATCACTCAAACAACCATCTACAAAACACTACAAAGAAAACAAAAGATTGACCAACACGAACCCAACTATCACTCAAACAACCATCTACAAAACACTACACAGAAAACTAAAGATTGACCAACACAAACCCCACTATCACTCAAACAACCATCTACAAAACATTACACAGAAAACAAAACATTGACCAACACGAACCCAACTATCACTCAAACAACCATCTACAAAACACTACACAGAAAACTAAAGATTGACCAACACAAACCCCACTATCACTCAAACAACCATCTACAAAACACTATAAAGAAAACAAAAGATTGACCAATACGAACCCAACTATCACTCAAACAACCATCTACAAAACACTACACAGAAAACTAAAGATTGACCAACACGAACCCAACTATCACTCAAACAACCATCTACAAAACACTACACAGAAAACTAAAGATTGACCAACACAAACCACACGATCACTCAAACAACCATCTACAAAACACTACACAGAAAACTAAAGATTGACCAACGCGAACCCAACTATCACTCAAACAACCATCTACAAAACACTACACAGAAAACTAAAGATTGACCAACACAAACCCCACTATCACTCAAACAACCATCTACAAAACATTACACAGAAAACAAAAGATTGACCAACACAAACCACACGATCACTCAAACAACCATCTACAAAACACTACACAGAAAACAAAAGATTGACCAACACAAACCCAACTATCACTCAAACAACCATCTACAAAACACTACACAGAAAACTAAAGATTGACCAACACAAACCCCACTATCACTCAAACAACCATCTACAAAACACTACACAGAAAACTAAAGATTGACCAACACGAACCCAACTATCACTCAAACAACCATCTACAAAACACTACACAGAAAACAAAAGATTGACCAACACGAACCCAACTATCACTCAAACAACCATCTACAAAACATTACATAGAAAACAAAAGATTGACCAACACGAACCCAACTATCACTCAAACAACCATCTACAAAACACTACACAGAAAACACAAGATTGACCAACACGAACCCAACTATCCCTCAAACAACCATCTACAAAACACTACACAGAAAACTAAAGATTGACCAACACGAACCCAACTATCCCTCAAACAACCATCTACAAAACACTACACAGAAAACTAAAGATTGACCAACACGAACCCAACTATCACTCAAACAACCATCTACAAAACACTACACAGAAAACAACAGATTGACCAACACGAACCCAACTATCACTCAAACAACCATCTACAAAACATTACACAGAAAACTAAAGATTGACCAACACAAACCCCACTATCACTCAAACAACCATCTACAAAACATTACACAGAAAACAAAAGATTGACCAACACGAACCCAATTATCACTCAAACAACCATCTACAAAACACTACACAGTAAACAAAAGATTGACCAACACGAACCCAACTATCACTCAAACAACCATCTACAAAACACTACACAGAAAACTAAAGATTGACCAACACGAACCCAACTATCACTCAAACAACCATATACAAAACACTACACAGAAAACTAAAGATTGACCAACACGAACCCAACTATCACTCAAACAACCATATACAAAACACTACACAGAAAACTAAAGATTGACCAACACGAACCCAACTATCACTCAAACAACCATCTACAAAACACTATAAAGAAAACAAAAGATTGACCAACACGAACCCAACTATCACTCAAACAACCATCTACAAAACACTACACAGAAAACTAAAGATTGACCAACACAAACCCAACTATCACTCAAACAACCATCTACAAAACACTACACAGAAAACTAAAGATTGACCAACACAAACCCCACTATCACTCAAACAACCATCTACAAAACATTACACAGAAAACAAAAGATTGACCAACACAAACCACACGATCACTCAAACAACCATCTACAAAACACTACACAAAAAACAAAAGATTGACCAACACAAACCCAACTATCACTCAAACAACCATCTACAAAACACTACACAGAAAACTAAAGATTGACCAACACGAACCCAACTATCACTCAAACAACAATCTACAAAACACTACACAGAAAACTAAAGATTGACCAACACAAACCCAACTATCCCTCAAACAACCATCTACAAAACACTACACAGAAAACAAAAGATTGACCAACACAAACCCAACTATCACTCAAACAACCATCTGCAAAACACTACACAGAAAACTAAAGATTGACCAACACAAACTCCACTATCACTCAAACAACCATATACAAAACATTACACAGAAAACAAAAGATTGACCAACACGAACCCAACTATCACTCAAACAACCATCTACAAAACACTACACAGTAAACAAAAGATTGACCAACACGAACCCAACTATCACTCAAACAACCATCTACAAAACACTACACAGAAAACAAAAGATTGACCAACACGAACCCAACTATCACTCAAACAACCATCTACAAAACACTACTCAGAAAACTAAAGATTGACCAACACGATCCACACGATCACTCAAACAACCATCTACAAAACATTACACAGAAAACAAAATATTGACCAACACGAACCACACGACCACTCAAACAACCATCTACAAAACATTACACAGAAAACTAAAGATTGACCAACACGAACCCAACTATCACTCAAACAACCATCTACAAAACACTACACAGAAAACTAAAGATTGACCAACACAAACCCAACTATCACTCAAACAACCATCTACAAAACATTACACAGAAAACAAAACATTGACCAACACGAACCCAACTATCACTCAAACAACCATCTACAAAACACTACACAGAAAACAAAAGATTGACCAACACAAACCCAACTATCACTCAAACAACCATCTACAAAACACTACACAGAAAACTAAAGATTGACCAACACAAAGCCCACTATCACTCAAACAACCATCTACAAAACATTACACAGAAAACTAAAGATTGACCAACACGAACCCAACTATCACTCAAACAACCATCTACAAAACACTACACAGAAAACTAAAGATTGACCAACACGAACCCAACTATCACTCAAACAACCATCTACAAAACACTACACAGAAAACTAAAGATTGACCAACACAAACCCAACTATCACTCAAACAACCATCTACAAAACACTACACAGAAAACTAAAGATTGACCAACACGAACCCAACTATCACTCAAACAACCATCTACAAAACACTACACAGAAAACTAAAGATTGACCAACACAAACCCAACTATCACTCAAACAACCATCTACAAAACATTACACAAAAAACAAAACATTGACCAACACAAACCCAACTATCACTCAAACAACCATCTACAAAACACTACACAGAAAACTAAAGATTGACCAACACAAACCCAACTATCACTCAAACAACCATCTACAAAACATTACACAGAAAACTAAAGATTGACCAACACAAACCCCACTATCACTCAAACAACCATCTACAAAACACTACACAGAAAACTAAAGATTGACCAACACAAACCTCACTGTCACTCAAACAAGCATCTACAAAACACTACACAGAAAACTAAAGATTGACCAACACGAACCCAACTATCACTCAAACAACCATCTACAAAACACTACACAGTAAACAAAAGATTGACCAACACGAACCCAACTATCACTCAAACAACCATCTACAAAACATTACACAGAAAACTAAAGATTGACCAACACAAACCCCACTATCACTCAAACAACCATCTACAAAACATTACACAGAAAACTAAAGATTGACCAACACAAACCCAACTATCACTCAAACAACCATCTACAAAACATTACACAGAAAACAAAACATTGACCAACACGAACCATACGACCACTCAAACAACCATCTACAAAACATTACACAGAAAACTAAAGATTGACCAACACGAACCCAACTATCACTCAAACAACCATCTACAAAACACTACACAGAAAACTAAAGATTGACCAACACAAACCCAACTATCACTCAAACAACCATCTACAAAACATTACACAGAAAGCAAAACATTGACCAACACGAACCCAACTATCACTCAAACAACCATCTACAAAACACTACACAGAAAACAAAAGATTGACCAACACAAACCCCACTATCACTCAAACAACCATCTACAAAACATTACACAGAAAACTAAAGATTGACCAACACGAACCACACGATCACTCAAACAACCATCTACAAAACATTACACAGAAAACAAAATATTGACCAACACGAACCACACGACCACTCAAACAACCATCTACAAAACATTACACAGAAAACTAAAGATTGACCAACACGAACCCAACTATCACTCAAACAACCATCTACAAAACACTACACAGAAAACTAAAGATTGACCAACACAAACCCAACTATCACTCAAACAACCATCTACAAAACACTACACAGAAAACTAAAGATTGACCAACACAAAGCCCACTATCACTCAAACAAGCATCTACAAAACATTACACAGAAAACTAAAGATTGACCAACACGAACCCAACTATCACTCAAACAACCATCTACAAAACACTACACAGAAAACTAAAGATTGACCAACACAAACCCAACTATCACTCAAACAACCATCTACAAAACACTACACAGAAAACTAAAGATTGACCAACACAAACCCAACTATCACCCAAACAACCATCTACAAAACACTACACAGAAAACTAAAGATTGACCAACACAAACCCAACTATCACTCAAACAACTATCTACAAAACATTACACAAAAAACAAAACATTGACCAACACAAACCCAACTATCACTCAAACAACCATCTACAAAACACTACACAGAAAACTAAAGATTGACCAACACAAACCCAACTATCACTCAAACAACCATCTACAAAACATTACACAGAAAACTAAAGATTGACCAACACAAACCCAACTATCACTCAAACAACCATCTACAAAACACTACACAGAAAACTAAAGATTGACCAACACAAACCCCACTGTCACTCAAACAACCATCTACAAAACACTACACAGAAAACTAAAGATTGACCAACACGAACCCAACTATCATTCAAACAACCATCTACAAAACACTACACAGTAAACAAAAGATTGACCAACACGAACCCAACTATCACTCAAACAACCATCTACAAAACATTACACAGAAAACTAAAGATTGACCAACACAAACCCCACTATCACTCAAACAACCATCTACAAAACATTACACAGAAAACTAAAGATTGACCAACACAAACCCAACTATCACTCAAACAACCATCTACAAAACATTACACAGAAAACAAAACATTGACCAACACGAACCCAACTATCACTCAAACAACCATCTACAAAACACCACACAGAAAACAAAAGATTGACCAACACGAACCCAACTATCACTCTAACAACCATCTACAAAACACTACACAGAAAACTAAAGATTGACCAACACAAACCCAACTATCACTCAAACAACCATCTACAAAACACTACACAGAAAACTAAAGATTGACCAACACGAACCCAACTATCACTCAAACAACCATCTACAAAACACTACACAGAAAACTAAAGATTGACCAACACGAACCCAACTATCACTCAAACAACCATCTACAAAACACTACACAGAAAACAAAAGATTGACCAACACGAACCCAACTATCACTCAAACAACCATCTACAAAACACTACACAGAAAACAAAAGATTGACCAACACGAACCCAACTATCACTCAAACAACCATCTACAAAACAGTACACAGAAAACTAAAGATTGACCAACACGAACCCAACTATCACTCAAACAACCATCTACAAAACACTACACAAAACACAAAAGATTGACCAACACAAACCCCACTATCACTCAAACAACCATCTACAAACCACTACACAGAAAACTAAAGATTGACCAACACAAACCCCACTATCACTCAAACAACCATCTACAAACCACTACACAGAAAATTAAAGATTGACCAACACGAACCCAACTATCACTCAAACAACCATCTACAAAACACTACACAGAAAACTAACGATTGACCAACACGAACCCAACTATCACTCAAACAACCATCTACAAAACACTACACAGAAAACTAAAGATTGACCAACACAAACCCAACTATCACTCAAACAACCATCTACAAAACACTACACAGAAAACTAAAGATTGACCAACACAAACCCAACTATCACTCAAGCAACCATCTACAAAACATTACATAGAAAACAAAAGATTGACCAACACGAACCCAACTATCACTCAAACAACCATCTACAAAACATTACACAGAAAACAAAACAATGACCAACACAAACCACACGATCACTCAAACAACCATCTACAAAACACTACACAGAAAACTAAAGATTGACCAACACGAACCCAACTATCACTCAAACAACCATCTACAAAACACTACACAGAAAACAACAGATTGACCAACACGAACCCAACTATCACTCAAACAACCTTCTACAAAACATTACACAGAAAACAAAAGATTGACCAACACAAACCACAGGATCACTCAAACAACCATCTACAAAACACAACACAGAAAACTAAAGATTGACCAACACGAACCCAACTATCACTCAAACAACCATCTACAAAACATTACACAGAAAACAAAAGATTGACCAACACGAACCCAACTCACTCAAACAACCATCTATAAAACACTACATAGAAAACTAAAGATTGACCAACACGAACCCAACTATCACTCAAACAACCATCTACAAAACATTACATAGAAAACAAAAGATTGACCAACACGAACCCAACTCACTCAAACAACCATCTACAAAACATTACACAGAAAACAAAACAATGACCAACACAAACCACACGATCACTCAAACAACCATCTACAAAACACTACACAGAAAACTAAAGATTGACCAACACGAACCCAACTATCACTCAAACAACCATCTACAAAACACTACACAGAAAAAAAAAGATTGACCAACACGAACCCAACTATCACTCAAACAACCATCTACAAAACACTACACAGAAAACAAAAGATTGACCAACACGAACCCAACTATCACTCAAACAACCATCTACAAAACACTACACAGAAAACTAAAGATTGACCAACACGAACCCAACTATCACTCAAACAACCATATACAAAACATTACACAGAAAACAAAAGATTGACCAACACGAACCCAACTATCACTCAAACAACCATCTACAAAACATTACACAGAAAACAAAAGATTGACCAACACGAACCACACGATCACTCAAACAACCATCTACAAAACACTACACAGAAAACAAAAGATTGACCAACACGAAACCAACTATCACTCAAACAACCATCTACAAAACACTACACAGAAAACAAAAGATTGACCAACACGAACCCAACTATCACTCAAACAACCATCTACAAAACATTACACAGAAAACAAAAGATTGACCAACACAAACCACAGGATCACTCAAACAACCATCTACAAAACACTACACAGAAAACTAAAGATTGACCAACACGAACCCAACTATCACTCAAACAACCATCTACAAAACACTACACAGAAAACAAAAGATTGACCAACACGAACCCAACTATCACTCAAACAACCATCTACAAAACACTACACAGAAAACAAAAGATTGACCAACACAAACCCAACTATCCCTCAAACAACCATCTACAAAACACTACACAGAAAACAAAAGATTGACCAACACAAACCCAACTATCACTCAAACAACCATCTACAAAACACTACACAGAAAACTAAAGATTGACCAACACAAACTCCACTATCACTCAAACAACCATCTACAAAACATTACACAGAAAACAAAAGATTGACCAACACGAACCCAACTCACTCAAACAACCATCTATAAAACACTACATAGAAAACTAAAGATTGACCAACACGAACCCAACTATCACTCAAACAACCATCTACAAAACATTACATAGAAAACAAAAGATTGACCAACACGAACCCAACTCACTCAAACAACCATCTACAAAACATTACACAGAAAACAAAACAATGACCAACACAAACCACACGATCACTCAAACAACCATCTACAAAACACTACACAGAAAACAAAAGATTGACCAACACGAACCCAACTATCACTCAAACAACCATCTACAAAACATTACACAGAAAACAAAAGATTGACCAACACAAACCACAGGATCACTCAAACAACCATCTACAAAACACTACACAGAAAACTAAAGATTGACCAACACGAACCCAACTATCACTCAAACAACCATCTACAAAACATTACACAGAAAACAAAAGATTGACCAACACGAACCCAACTCACTCAAACAACCATCTATAAAACACTACACAGAAAACTAAAGATTGACCAACACGAACCCAACTATCACTCAAACAACCATCTACAAAACATTACATAGAAAACAAAAGATTGACCAACACGAACCCAACTCACTCAAACAACCATCTACAAAACATTACACAGAAAACAAAACAATGACCAACACAAACCACACGATCACTCAAACAACCATCTACAAAACACTACACAGAAAACTAAAGATTGACCAACACAAACCCAACTATCACTCAAACAACCATCTACAAAACACTACACAGAAAACTAAAGATTGACCAACACGAACCCAACTATCACTCAAACAACCATCTACAAAACACTACACAGAAAACTAAAGATTGACCAACACAAACCCAACTATCACTCAAACAACCATCTACAAAACATTACACAAAAAACAAAACATTGACCAACACAAACCCAACTATCACTCAAACAACCATCTACAAAACACTACACAGAAAACTAAAGATTGACCAACACAAACCCAACTATCACTCAAACAACCATCTACAAAACATTACACAGAAAACTAAAGATTGACCAACACAAACCCCACTATCACTCAAACAACCATCTACAAAACACTACAAAGAAAACTAAAGATTGACCAACACAAACCCCACTATCACTCAAACAACCATCTACAAAACACTACACAGAAAACTAAAGATTGACCAACACGAACCCAACTATCACTCAAACAACCATCTACAAAACACTACACAGTAAACAAAAGATTGACCAACACGAACCCAACTATCACTCAAACAACCATCTACAAAACATTACACAGAAAACTAAAGATTGACCAACACAAACCCCACTATCACTCAAACAACCATCTACAAAACATTACACAGAAAACTAAAGATTGACCAACACAAACCCAACTATCACTCAAACAACCATCTACAAAACATTACACAGAAAACAAAACATTGACCAACACGAACCCAACTATCACTCAAACAACCATCTACAAAACACTACACAGAAAACTAAAGATTGACCAACATGAACCCAACTATCACTCAAACAACCATCTACAAAACACTACACAGAAAACTAAAGATTGACCAACACGAACCCAACTATCACTCAAACAACCATCTACAAAACACTACACAGAAAACAAAAGATTGACCAACACGAACCGAACTATCACTCAAACAACCATCTACAAAACAGTACACAGAAAACTAAAGATTGACCAACACGAACCCAACTATCACTCAAACAACCATCTACAAAACACTACACAAAAAACAAAAGATTGACCAACACAAACCCAACTATCACTCAAACAACCATCTACAAAACATTACACAGAAAACAAAACATTGACCAACACAAACCCAACTATCACTCAAACAACCATCTACAAAACACTACACAGAAAACAAAAGATTGACCAACACGAACCCAACTATCACTCAAACAACCATCTACAAAACACTACACAGAAAACTAAAGATTGACCAACACGAACCCAACTATCACTCAAACAACCATCTACAAAACACTACACAGAAAACTAAAGATTGACCAACACGAACCCAACTTTCACTCAAACAACCATCTACAATACACTACACAGTAAACAAAAGATTGACCAACACGAACCCAACTATCACTCAAACAACCATCTACAAAACATTACACAGAAAACTAAAGATTGACCAACACAAACCCCACTATCACTCAAACAACCATCTACAAACCACTACACAGAAAACTAAAGATTGACCAACACGAACCCAACTATCACTCAAACAACCATCTACAAAACATTACACAGAAAACTAAAGATTGACCAACACGAACCCAACTATCACTCAAACAACCATCTACAAACCACTACACAGAAAACTAAAGATTGACCAACACAAACCCCACTATCACTCAAACAACCATCTACAAACCACTACACAGAAAATTAAAGATTGACCAACACGAACCCAACTATCACTCAAACAACCATCTACAAAACACTACACAGAAAACTAAAGATTGACCAACACAAACCCAACTATCACTCAAACAACCATCTACAAAACACTACACAGAAAACTAAAGATTGACCAACACGAACCCAACTATCACTCAAACAACCATCTACAAAACACTACACAGAAAACTAAAGATTGACCAACACAAACCCAACTATCACTCAAACAACCATCTACAAAACATTACACAAAAAACAAAACATTGACCAACACAAACCCAACTATCACTCAAACAACCATCTACAAAACACTACACAGAAAACTAAAGATTGACCAACACAAACCCAACTATCACTCAAACAACCATCTACAAAACATTACACAGAAAACTAAAGATTGACCAACACAAATCCCACTATCACTCAAACAACCATCTACAAAACACTACAAAGAAAACTAAAGATTGACCAACACAAACCCCACTATCACTCAAACAACCATCTACAAAACACTACACAGTAAACAAAAGATTGACCAACACGAACCCACCTATCACTCAAACAACCATCTACAAAACATTACACAGAAAACTAAAGATTGACCAACACAAACCCCACTATCACTCAAACAACCATCTACAAAACATTACACAGAAAACTAAAGATTGACCAACACAAACCCAACTATCACTCAAACAACCATCTACAAAACATTACACAGAAAACAAAACATTGACCAACACGAACCCAACTATCACTCAAACAACCATCTACAAAACACCACACAGAAAACTAAAGATTGACCAACATGAACACAACTATCACTCAAACAACCATCTACAAAACACTACACAGAAAACTAAAGATTGACCAACACGAACCCAACTATCACTCAAACAACCATCTACAAAACACTACACAGAAAACAAAAGATTGACCAACACGAACCCAACTATCACTCAAACAACCATCTAGAAAACAGTACACAGAAAACTAAAGATTGACCAACACGAACCCAACTATCACTCAAACAACCATCTACAAAACACTACACAAAAAACAAAAGATTGACCAACACAAACCCAACTATCACTCAAACAACCATCTACAAAACATTACACAGAAAACAAAACATTGACCAACACAAACCCAACTATCACTCAAACAACCATCTACAAAACACTACACAGAAAACAAAAGATTGACCAACACGAACCCAACTATCACTCAAACAACCATCTACAAAACACTACACAGAAAACTAAAGATTGACCAACACGAACCCAACTATCACTCAAACAACCATCTACAAAACACTACACAGAAAACTAAAGATTGACCAACACGAACCCAACTTTCACTCAAACAACCATCTACAAAACACTACACAGTAAACAAAAGATTGACCAACACGAACCCAACTATCACTCAAACAACCATCTACAAAACATTACACAGAAAACTAAAGATTGACCAACACAAACCCCACTATCACTCAAACAACCATCTACAAACCACTACACAGAAAACTAAAGATTGACCAACACGAACCCAACTATCACTCAAACAACCATCTACAAAACATTACACAGAAAACTAAAGATTGACCAACACGAACCCAACTATCACTCAAACAACCATCTACAAACCACTACACAGAAAACTAAAGATTGACCAACACAAACCCCACTATCACTCAAACAACCATCTACAAACCACTACACAGAAAATTAAAGATTGACCAACACGAACCCAACTATCACTCAAACAACCATCTACAAAACACTACACAGAAAACTAAAGATTGACCAACACGAACCCAACTATCACTCAAACAACCATCTACAAAACACTACACAGAAAACTAAAGATTGACCAACACAAACCCAACTATCACTCAAACAACCATCTACAAAACACTACACAGAAAACTAAAGATTGACCAACACAAACCCAACTATCACTCAAACAACCATCTACAAAACATTACATAGAAAACAAAAGATTGACCAACACGAACCCAACTATCACTCAAACAACCATCTACAAAACATTACACAGAAAACAAAACAATGACCAACACAAACCACACGATCACTCAAACAACCATCTACAAAACACTACACAGAAAACTAAAGATTGACCAACACGAACCCAACTATCACTCAAACAACCATCTACAAAACACTACACAGAAAACAAAAGATTGACCAACACGAACCCAACTATCACTCAAACAACCATCTACAAAACACTACACAGAAAACAAAAGATTGACCAACACGAACCCAACTATCACTCAAACAACCATCTACAAAACATTACACAGAAAACAAAAGATTGACCAACACAAACCACAGGATCACTCAAACAACCATCTACAAAACACTACACAGAAAACTAAAGATTGACCAACACGAACCCAACTATCACTCAAACAACCATCTACAAAACATTACACAGAAAACAAAAGATTGACCAACATGAACCCAACTCACTCAAACAACCATCTATAAAGCACTACACAGAAAACTAAAGATTGACCAACACGAACCCAACTATCACTCAAACAACCATCTACAAAACATTTCATAGAAAACAAAAGATTGACCAACACGAACCCAACTCACTCAAACAACCATCTACAAAACATTACACAGAAAACAAAACAATGACCAACACAAACCACACGATCACTCAAACAACCATCTACAAAACACTACACAGAAAACTAAAGATTGACCAACACGAACCCAACTATCACTCAAACAACCATCTACAAAACATTACACAGAAAACAATACAATGACCAACACAAACCACACGATCACTCAAACAACCATCTACAAAACACTACACAGAAAATTAAAGATTGACCAACACGAACCCAACTATCACTCAAACAACCATCTACAAACACTACACAGAAAACAAAAGATTGACCAACACGAACCCAACTATCACTCAAACAACCATCTACAAAACACTACACAGAAAACAAAAGATTGACCAACACGAACCCAACTATCACTCAAACAACCATCTACAAAACATTACACAGAAAACAAAAGATTGACCAACACAAACCACAGGATTACTCAAACAACCATCTACAAAACACTACACAGAAAACTAAAGATTGACCAACACGAACCCAAATATCACTCAAACAACCATCTACAAAACACTACACAGAAAACAAAAGATTGACCAACACGAACCCAACTATCACTCAAACAACCATCTACAAAACACTACACAGAAAACAAAAGATTGACCAACACGAACCCAACTATCACTCAAACAACCATCTACAAAACATTACACAGAAAACAAAAGATTGACCAACACAAACCACAGGATCACTCAAACAACCATCTACAAAACACTACACAGAAAACTAAAGATTGACCAACACGAACTCAACTATCACTCAAACAACCATCTACAAAACACTACACAGAAAACAAAAGATTGACCAACACTAACCCAACTATCACTCAAACAACCATCTACAAAACACTACACAGAAAACAAAAGATTGACCAACACGAACCCAACTATCACTCAAACAACCATCTACAAAACATTACACAGAAAACAAAAGATTGACCAACACAAACCACAGGATCACTCAAGCAACCATCTACAAAACACTACACAGAAAACTAAAGATTGACCAACACGAACCCAACTATCCCTCAAACAACCATCTACAAAACATTACACAGAAAACAAAAGATTGACCAACACAAACCCAACTCACTCAAACAACCATCTACAAAACACTACACAGAAAACTAAAGATTGACCAACACGAACCCAACTATCACTCAAACAACCATCTACAAAACACTACACATAAAACTAAAGATTGACCAACACAAACCCATCTATCACTCAAACAACCATCTACAAAACATTACACATAAAACTAAAGATTGACCAACACGAACCCAACTATCACTCAAACAACCATCTACAAAACATTACACAGAAAACAAAAGATTGACCAACACGAACCACACGATCACTCAAACAACCATCTACATGACACTACACAGAAAACAAAAGATTGACCAACACGAACCCAACTATCACTCAAACAACCATCTACAAAACACTACACAGAAAACAAAAGATTGACCAACACGAACCCAACTATCACTCAAACAACCATCTACAAAACATTACACAGAAAACAAAAGATTGACCAACACAAACCACAGGATCACTCAAACAACCATCTACAAAACACTACACAGAAAACTAAAGATTGACCAACACGAACCCAACTATCACTCAAACAACCATCTACAAAACACTACACAGAAAACTAAAGATTGACCAACACGAACCCAACTATCACTCAAACAACCATCTACAAAACACTACACAGAAAACAAAAGATTGACCAACACGAACCCAACTATCACTCAAACAACCATCTACAAAACATTACACAGAAAACAAAAGATTGACCAACACAAACCACAGGATCACTCAAACAACCATCTACAAAACACTACACAGAAAACTAAAGATTGACCAACACGAACCCAACTATCACTCAAACAACCATCTACAAAACATTATACAGAAAACAAAAGATTGACCAACACGAACCCAACTCACTCAAACAACCATCTATAAAGCACTACACAGAAAACTAAAGATTGACCAACACGAACCCAACTATCACTTAAACAACCATCTACAAAACATTTCATAGAAAACAAAAGATTGACCAACACGAACCCAACTCACTCAAACAACCATCTACAAAACATTACACAGAAAACAAAACAATGACCAACACAAACCACACGATCACTCAAACAACCATCTACAAAACACTACACAGAAAACTAAAGATTGACCAACACGAACCCAACTATCACTCACACAACCATCTACAAAACATTACACAGAAAACAATACAATGACCAACACAAACCACTCGATCACTCAAACAACCATCTACAAAACACTACACAGAAAATTAAAGATTGACCAACACGAACCCAACTATCACTCAAACAACCATCTACAAACACTACACAGAAAACAAAAGATTGACCAACACGAACCCAACTATCACTCAAACAACCATCTACAAAACACTACACAGAAAACAAAAGATTGACCAACACGAACCCAACTATCACTCAAACAACCATCTACAAAACATTACACAGAAAACAAAAGATTGACCAACACAAACCACAGGATTACTCAAACAACCATCTACAAAACACTACACAGAAAACTAAAGATTGACCAACACGAACCCAAATATCACTCAAACAACCATCTACAAAACACTACACAGAAAACAAAAGATTGACCAACACGAACCCAACTATCACTCAAACAACCATCTACAAAACACTACACAGAAAACAAAAGATTGACCAACACGAACCCAACTATCACTCAAACAACCATCTACAAAACATTACACAGAAAACAAAAGATTGACCAACACAAACCACAGGATCACTCAAACAACCATCTACAAAACACTACACAGAAAACTAAAGATTGACCAACACGAACTCAACTATCACTCAAACAACCATCTACAAAACACTACACAGAAAACAAAAGATTGACCAACACTAACCCAACTATCACTCAAACAACCATCTACAAAACACTACACAGAAAACAAAAGATTGACCAACACGAACCCAACTATCACTCAAACAACCATCTACAAAACATTACACAGAAAACAAAAGATTGACCAACACAAACCACAGGATCACTCAAGCAACCATCTACAAAACACTACACAGAAAACTAAAGATTGACCAACACGAACCCAACTATCCCTCAAACAACCATCTACAAAACATTACACAGAAAACAAAAGATTGACCGACACAAACCCAACTCACTCAAACAACCATCTACAAAACACTACACAGAAAACTAAAGATTGACCAACACAAACCCATCTATCACTCAAACAACCATCTACAAAACATTACACATAAAACTAAAGATTGACCAACACGAACCCAACTATCACTCAAACAACCATCTACAAAACATTACACAGAAAACAAAAGATTGACCAACACGAACCACACGATCACTCAAACAACCATCTACATGACACTACACAGAAAACAAAAGATTGACCAACACGAACCCAACTATCACTCAAACAACCATCTACAAAACACTACACAGAAAACAAAAGATTGACCAACACGAACCCAACTATCACTCAAACAACCATCTACAAAACATTACACAGAAAACAAAAGATTGACCAACACAAACCACAGGATCACTCAAACAACCATCTACAAAACACTACACAGAAAACTAAAGATTGACCAACACGAACCCAACTATCACTCAAACAACCATCTACAAAACACTACACAGAAAACTAAAGATTGACCAACACGAACCCAACTATCACTCAAACAACCATCTACAAAACACTACACAGAAAACAAAAGATTGACCAACACGAACCCAACTATCACTCAAACAACCATCTACAAAACATTACACAGAAAACAAAAGATTGACCAACACAAACCACAGGATCACTCAAACAACCATCTACAAAACACTACACAGAAAACTAAAGATTGACCAACACGAACCCAACTATCACTCAAACAACCATCTACAAAACATTACACAGAAAACAAAAGATTGACCAACACGAACCCAACTCACTCAAACAACCATCTATAAAGCACTACACAGAAAACTAAAGATTGACCAACACGAACCCAACTATCACTCAAACAACCATCTACAAAACATTTCATAGAAAACAAAAGATTGACCAACACGAACCCAACTCACTCAAACAACCATCTACAAAACATTACACAAAAAACAAAACAATGACCAACACAAACCACACGATCACTCAAACAACCATCTACAAAACACTACACAGAAAACTAAAGATTGACCAACACGAACCCAACTATCACTCAAACAACCATCTACAAAACATTACACAGAAAACAATACAATGACCAACACAAACCACACGATCACTCAAACAACCATCTACAAAACACTACACAGAAAATTAAAGATTGACCAACACGAACCCAACTATCACTCAAACAACCATCTACAAACACTACACAGAAAACAAAAGATTGACCAACACGAACCCAACTATCACTCAAACAACCATCTACAAAACACTACACAGAAAACAAAAGATTGACCAACACGAACCCAACTATCACTCAAACAACCATCTACAAAACATTACACAGAAAACAAAAGATTGACCAACACAAACCACAGGATTACTCAAACAACCATCTACAAAACACTACACAGAAAACTAAAGATTGACCAACACGAACCCAAATATCACTCAAACAACCATCTACAAAACACTACACAGAAAACAAAAGATTGACCAACACGAACCCAACTATCACTCAAACAACCATCTACAAAACACTACACAGAAAACAAAAGATTGACCAACACGAACCCAACTATCACTCAAACAACCATCTACAAAACATTACACAGAAAACAAAAGATTGACCAACACAAACCACAGGATCACTCAAACAACCATCTACAAAACACTACACAGAAAACTAAAGATTGACCAACACGAACTCAACTATCACTCAAACAACCATCTACAAAACACTACACAGAAAACAAAAGATTGACCAACACTAACCCAACTATCACTCAAACAACCATCTACAAAACACTACACAGAAAACAAAAGATTGACCAACACGAACCCAACTATCACTCAAACAACCATCTACAAAACATTACACAGAAAACAAAAGATTGACCAACACAAACCACAGGATCACTCAAGCAACCATCTACAAAACACTACACAGAAAACTAAAGATTGACCAACACGAACCCAACTATCCCTCAAACAACCATCTACAAAACATTACACAGAAAACAAAAGATTGACCAACACAAACCCAACTCACTCAAACAACCATCTACAAAACACTACACAGAAAACTAAAGATTGACCAACACGAACCCAACTATCACTCAAACAACCATCTACAAAACACTACACATAAAACTAAAGATTGACCAACACAAACCCATCTATCACTCAAACAACCATCTACAAAACATTACACATAAAACTAAAGGTTGACCAACACGAACCCAACTATCACTCAAACAACCATCTACAAAACATTACACAGAAAACAAAAGATTGACCAACACGAACCACACGATCACTCAAACAACCATCTACATGACACTACACAGAAAACAAAAGATTGACCAACACGAACCCAACTATCACTCAAACAACCATCTACAAAACACTACACAGAAAACAAAAGATTGACCAACACGAACCCAACTATCACTCAAACAACCATCTACAAAACATTACACAGAAAACAAAAGATTGACCAACACAAACCACAGGATCACTCAAACAACCATCTACAAAACACTACACAGAAAACTAAAGATTGACCAACACGAACCCAACTATCACTCAAACAACCATCTACAAAACACTACACAGAAAACTAAAGATTGACCAACACGAACCCAACTATCACTCAAACAACCATCTACAAAACACTACACAGAAAACAAAAGATTGACCAACACGAACCCAACTATCACTCAAACAACCATCTACAAAACATTACACAGAAAACAAAAGATTGACCAACACAAACCACAGGATCACTCAAACAACCATCTACAAAACACTACACAGAAAACTAAAGATTGACCAACACGAACCCAACTATCACTCAAACAACCATCTACAAAACATTACACAGAAAACAAAAGATTGACCAACACAAACCCAACTCACTCAAACAACCATCTACAAAACACTACACAGAAAACTAAAGATTGACCAACACGAACCCAACTATCACTCAAACAACCATCTACAAAACACTACACATAAAACTAAAGATTGACCAACACGAACCCAACTATCACTCAAACAACCATCTACAAAACACTACACAGAAAACTAAAGATTGACCAACACAAACCCCACTATCCCTCAAACAACCATCTACAAAACACTACACAGAAAACAAAACATTGACCAACACGAACCCAACTATCACTCAAACAACCATCTACAAAACACTACACAGAAAACTAAAGATTGACCAACACAAACCCCACTATCCCTCAAACAACCATCTACAAAACATTACACAGAAAACAAAACAATGACCAACACAAACCACACGATCACTCAAACAACCATCTACAAAACACTACACAGAAAACTAAAGATTGACCAACACGAACCCAACTATCACTCAAACAACCATCTACAAAACATTACACAGAAAACAAAACAATGACCAACACAAACCACACGATCACTCAAACAACCATCTACAAAACACTACACAGAAAACTAAAGATTGACCAACACGAACCCAACTATCACTCAAACAACCATCTACAAAACACTACACAGAAAACAAAAGATTGACCAACACGAACCCAACTATCACTCAAACAACCATCTACAAAACACTACACAGAAAACAAAAGATTGACCAACACAAACCCAACTATCATTCAAACAACCATCTACAAAACACTACACAGAAAACAAAAGATTGACCAACACGAACCCAACTATCACTCAAACAACCATCTACAAAACATTACACAGAAAACAAAAGATTGAACAACACAAACCACAGGATCACTCAAACAACCATCTACAAAACACTACACAGAAAACTAAAGATTGACCAACACGAACCCAAATATCACTCAAACAACCATCTACAAAACATTACACAGAAAACAAAAGATTGACCAACACGAATCCAACTATCACTCAAACAACCATCTACAAAACACTACACAGAAAACAAAAGATTGACCAACACGAACCCAACTATCACTCAAACAACCATCTACAAAACATTACACAGAAAACAAAAGATTGACCAACACAAACCACAGGATCACTCAAACAACCATCTACAAAACACTACACAGAAAACTAAAGATTGACCAACACGAACCCAACTATCACTCAAACAACCATCTACAAAACACTACACAGAAAACAAAAGATTGACCAACACGAACCCAACTATCACTCAAACAACCATCTACAAAACACTATACAGAAAACAAAAGTTTGACCAACACGAACCCAACTATCACTCAAACAACCATCTACAAAACATTACACAGAAAACAAAAGATTGACCAACACAAACCACAGGATCACTCAAACAACCATCTACAAAACACTACACAGAAAACTAAAGATTGACCAACACGAACCCTACTATCACTCAAACAACCATCTACAAAACATTACACAGAAAACAAAAGATTGACCAACACAAACCCAACTCACTCAAACAACCATCTACAAAACACTACACAGAAAACTAAAGATTGACCAACACGAACCCAACTATCACTCAAACAACCATCTACAAAACACTACACATAAAACTAAAGATTGACCAACACAAACCCATCTATCACTCAAACAACCATCTACAAAACATTACACATAAAACTAAAGATTGACCAACACGAACCCAACTATCACTCAAACAACCATCTACAAAACATTACACAGAAAACAAAAGATTGACCAACACGAACCACACGATCACTCAAACAACCATCTACAAAACACTACACAGAAAACAAAACATTGACCAACACGAACCCAACTATCACTCAAACAACCATCTACAAAACACTACACAGAAAACTAAAGATTGACCAACACGAACCCAACTATCACTCAAACAACCATCTACAAAACACTACACAGAAAACTAAAGATTGACCAACACAAACCCCACTATCACTCAAACAACCATCTACAAAACACTATAAAGAAAACAAAAGATTGACCAACACAAACCCCACTATCACTCAAACAACCATCTACAAAACACTACACAGAAAACAAAAGATTGACCAACACAAACCCAACTATCACTCAAACAACCATCTACAAAACGTTACACAGAAAACAAAAGATTGACCAACACGAACCCAACTATCACTCAAACAACCATCTACAAAACATTACACAGAAAACAAAACAATGACCAACACAAACCCAACTATCACTCAAACAGCCATCTACAAAACACTACACAGTAAACAAAAGATTGACCAACACGAACCCAACTATCACTCAAACAACTATCTACAAAACACTACACAGAAAACTAAAGATTGACCAACACAAACCCAACTATCACTCAAACAACCATCTACAAAACATTACACAGAAAACAAAAGATTGACCAACACGAACCCAACTATCACTCAAACAACCATCTACAAAACACTACACAGAAAACAAAAGATTGACCAACACAAACCCAACTATCACTCAAACAATCATCTACAAAACGTTACACAGAAAACAAAAGATTGACCAACACGAACCCAACTATCACTCAAACAACCATCTACAAAACATTACACAGAAAACAAAAGATTGACCAACACAAACCCAACTATCACTCAAACAACCATCTACAAAACACTACACAGAAAACTAAAGATTGACCAACACGAACCCAACTATCACTCAAACAACCATCTACAAAACACTACACAGAAAACTAAAGATTGACCAACACAAACCCCACTATCACTCAAACAACCATCTACAAAGCACAAAACAGTAAACAAAAGATTGACCAACACGAACCCAACTATCACTCAAACAACCATCTACAAAACATTACACAGAAAACTAAAGATTGACCAACACAAACCCCACTATCACTCAAACAACCATCTACAAAACACTACACAGAAAACTAAAGATTGACCAACACAAACCCAACTATCACTCAAACAACCATCTACAAAACACTACACACAAAACAAAACATTGACCAACACACACCACACGATCACTCAAACAACCATATACAAAACATTACATAGAAAACAAAAGATTGACCAACACGAACCCAACTATCACTCAAACAACCATCTACAAAACATTACACAGAAAACTAAAGATTGACCAACACGAACCCCACTATCACTCAAACAACCATCTACAAAACACTACACAGAAAACAAAAGATTGACCAACACGAACCCAACTATCACTCAAACAACCATCTACAAAACATTACACAGAAAACTAAAGATTGACCAACACAAACCCCACTATCACTCAAACAACCATCTACAAAACACTACACAGAAAACTAAAGATTGACCAACACGAACCCAACTATCACTCAAACAACCATCTACAAAACATTACACAGAAAATAAAAGATTGACCAACACAAACCACACGATCACTCAAACAACCATCTACAAAACACTACACAGAAAACTAAAGATTGACCAACACGAACCCAACTATCACTCAAACAACCATCTACAAAACACTACACAGTAAACAAAAGATTGACCAACACGAACCCAACTATCACTCAAACAACCATCTACAAAACACTACACAGAAAACAAAAGATTGACCAACACGAACCCAACTATCACTCAAACAACCATCTACAAAACAGTACACAGAAAACTAAAGATTGACCAACACGAACCCAACTATCACTCAAACAACCATCTACAAAACACTACACAAATAACAAAAGATTGACCAACACAAACCCAACTATCACTCAAACAACCATCTACAAAACATTACACAGAAAACAAAACATTGACCAACACAAACCCAACTATCACTCAAACAACCATCTACAAAACACTACACAGAAAACAAAAGATTGACCAACACGAACCCAACTATCACTCAAACAACCATCTACAAAACACTACACAGAAATCTAAAGATTGACCAACACGAACCCAACTATCACTCAAACAACCATCTACAAAACACTACACAGAAAACTAAAGATTGACCAACACGAACCCAACTTTCACTCAAACAACCATCTACAAAACACTACACAGTAAACTAAAGATTGACCAACACGAACCCAACTATCACTCAAACAACCATCTACAAAACACTACACAGAAAACAAAACATTGACCAACACAAACCACACGATCACTCAAACAACCATCTACCAAACACTACACAGAAAACTAAAGATTGACCAACACGAACCCAACTATCACTCAAACAACAATCTACAAAACATTACACAGAAAACTAAAGATTGACCAACACAAACCCAACTATCACTCACACAACCATCTACAAAACACTACACAGAAAACTAAAGATTGACCAACACGAACCCAACTATCACTCAAACAACCATCTACAAAACATTACATAGAAAACGAAAGATTGATCAACACGAACCCAACTATCACTCAAACAACCATCTACAAAACATTTCATAGAAAACAAAAGATTGACCAACACGAACCCAACTCACTCAAACAACCATCTACAAAACATTACACAGAAAACAATACAATGACCAACACAAACCACACGATCACTCAAACAACCATCTACAAAACACTACACAGAAAACTAAAGATTGACCAACACGAACCCAACTATCACTCAAACAACCATCTACAAAACACTACACAGAAAACAAAAGATTGACCAACACGAACCCAACTATCACTCAAACAACCATCTACAAAACACTACACAGAAAACAAAAGATTGACCAACACAAACCCAACTATCACTCAAACAACCATCTACAAAATATTACACAGAAAACAAAAGATTGACCAACACAAACCACAGGATCACTCAAACAACCATCTACAAAACACTACACAGAAAACTAAAGATTGACCAACACGAACCCAAATATCACTCAAACAACCATCTACAAAACATTACACAGAAAACAAAAGATTGACCAACACGAATCCAACTATCACTCAAACAACCATCTACAAAACACTACACAGAAAACAAAAGATTGACCAACACGAACCCAACTATCACTCAAACAACCATCTACAAAACATTACACAGAAAACAAAAGATTGACCAACACAAACCACAAGATCACTCAAACAACCATCTACAAAACACTACACAGAAAACTAAAGATTGACCAACACGAACCCAACTATCACTCAAACAACCATCTACAAAACACTACACAGAAAACAAAAGATTGACCAACACGAACCCAACTATCACTCAAACAACCATCTACAAAACACTACACAGAAAACAAAAGATTGACCAACACGAACCCAACTATCACTCAAACAACCATCTACAAAACATTACACAGAAAACAAAAGATTGACCAACACAAACCACAGGATCACTCAAACAACCATCTACAAAACACTACACAGAAAACTAAAGATTGACCAACACGAACCCAACTATCACTCAAACAACCATCTACAAAACATTACACAGAAAACAAAAGATTGACCAACACAAACCCAACTCACTCAAACAACCATCTACAAAACACTACACAGAAAACTAAAGATTGACCAACACGAACCCAATTATCACTCAAACAACCATCTACAAAACACTACACATAAAACTAAAGATTGACCAACACAAACCCATCTATCACTCAAACAACCATCTACAAAACATTACACATAAAACTAAAGATTGACCAACACGAACCCAACTATCACTCAAACAACCATCTACAAAACATTACACAGAAAACAAAAGATTGACCAACACGAACCACACGATCACTCAAACAACCATCTACAAAACACTACACAGAAAACAAAACATTGACCAACACGAACCCAACTATCACTCAAACAACCATCTACAAAACACTACACAGAAAACTAAAGATTGACCAACACGAACCCAACTATCACTCAAACAACCATCTACAAAACACTACACAGAAAACTAAAGATTGACCAACACAAACCCCACTATCACTCAAACAACCATCTACAAAACACTATAAAGAAAACAAAAGATTGACCAACACAAACCCCACTATCACTCAAACAACCATCTACAAAACACTACACAGAAAACAAAAGATTGACCAACACAAACCCAACTATCACTCAAACAACCATCTACAAAACGTTACATAGAAAACAAAAGATTGACCAACACGAACCCAACTATCACTCAAACAACCATCTACAAAACATTACACAGAAAACAAAAGATTGACCAACACGAACCCAACTATCACTCAAACAACCATCTACAAAACACTACACAGAAAACAAAAGATTGACCAACACAAACCCAACTATCACTCAAACAACCATCTACAAAACGTTACACAGAAAACAAAAGATTGACCAACACGAACCCAACTATCACTCAAACAACCATCTACAAAACATTACACAGAAAACAAAAGATTGACCAACACAAACCCAACTATCACTCAAACAACCATCTACAAAACACTACACAGAAAACTAAAGATTGACCAACACGAACCCAACTATCACTCAAACAACCATCTACAAAACACTACACAGAAAACTAAAGATTGACCAACACAAACCCCACTATCACTCAAACAACCATCTACAAAGCACAAAACAGTAAACAAAAGATTGACCAACACGAACCCAACTATCACTCAAACAACCATCTACAAAACATTACACAGAAAACTAAAGATTGACCAACACAAACCCCACTATCACTCAAACAACCATCTACAAAACACTACACAGAAAACTAAAGATTGACCAACACAAACCCAACTATCACTCAAACAACCATCTACAAAACACTACACACAAAACAAAACATTGACCAACACGAACCACACGATCACTCAAACAACCATCTACAAAACATTACATAGAAAACAAAAGATTGACCAACACGAACCCAACTATCACTCAAACAACCATCTACAAAACACTACACAGAAAACTAAAGATTGACCAACACGAACCCCACTATCACTCAAACAACCATCTACAAAACATTACACAGAAAACAAAAGATTGACCAACACGAACCCAACTATCACTCAAACAACCATCTACAAAACATTACACAGAAAACTAAAGATTGACCAACACAAACCCCACTATCACTCAAACAACCATCTACAAAACACTACACAGAAAACTAAAGATTGACCAACACGAACCCAACTTTCACTCAAACAACCATCTACAAAACATTACACAGTAAACTAAAGATTGACCAACACGAACCCAACTATCACTCAAACAACCATCTACAAAACACTACACAGAAAACTAAAGATTGACCAACACGAACCCAACTATCACTCAAACAACCATCTACAAAACACTACACAGTAAATAAAAGATTGACCAACACGAACCCAACTATCACTCAAACAACCATCTACAAAACACTACACAGAAATCAAAACATTGACCAACACAAACCACACGATCACTCAAACAACCATCTACAAAACACTACACAGAAAACTAAAGATTGACCAACACGAACCCAACTATCACTCAAACAACAATCTACAAAACACTACACAGAAAACTAAAGATTGACCAACACGAACCCAACTATCACTCAAACAACAATCTACAAAACATTACACAGAAAACTAAAGATTGACCAACACAAACCCAACTATCACTCACACAACCATCTACAAAACACTGCACAGAAAACTAAAGATTGACCAACACGAACCCAACTATCACTCAAACAACCATCTACAAAACATTACATAGAAAACAAAAGATTGATCAACACGAACCCAACTATCACTCAAACAACCATCTACAAAACACTACACAGAAAACTAAAGATTGACCAACACAAACCCAACTATCACTCAAACAACCATCTACAAAACACTACACAGAAAACAAAAGATTGACCAACACGAACCCAACTATCACTCAAACAACCATCTACAAAACACTACACAGAAAACTAAAGATTGACCAACACAAACCCCACTATCACTCAAACAACCATCTACAAAGCACAAAACAGTAAACAAAAGATTGACCAACACGAACCCAACTATCACTCAAACAACCATCTACAAAACATTACACAGAAAACTAAAGATTGACCAACACAAACCCCACTATCACTCAAACAACCATCTACAAAACACTACACAGAAAACTAAAGATTGACCAACACAAACCCAACTATCACTCAAACAACCATCTACAAAACACTACACACAAAACAAAACATTGACCAACACACACCACACGATCACTCAAACAACCATCTACAAAACATTACATAGAAAACAAAAGATTGACCAACACGAACCCAACTATCATTCAAACAACCATCTACAAAACATTACACAGAAAACTAAAGATTGACCAAAACAAACCCAACTATCACTCAAACAACCATCTACAAAACACTACACAGAAAACAAAAGATTGACCAACACGAACCCAACTATCACTCAAACAACCATCTAAAAAACATTACACAGAAAACTAAAGATTGACCAACACAAACCCCACTATCACTCAAACAACCATCTACAAAACACTACACAGAAAACTAAAGATTGACCAACACGAACCCAACTATCACTCAAACAACCATCTACAAAACATTACACAGAAAATAAAAGATTGACCAACACAAACCACACGATCACTCAAACAACCATCTACAAAACACTACAAAGAAAACAAAAGATTGACCAACACGAACCCAACTATCACTCAAACAACCATCTACAAAACACTACACAGAAAACAAAAGATTGACCAACACGAACCCAACTATCACTCAAACAACCATCTACAAAACAGTACACAGAAAACTAAAGATTGACCAACACGAACCCAACTATCACTCAAACAACCATCTACAAAACACTACACAAAAAACAAAAGATTGACCAACACAAACCCAACTATCACTCAAACAACCATCTACAAAACATTACACAGAAAACAAAACATTGACCAACACAAACCCAACTATCACTCAAACAACCATCTACAAAACACTACACAGAAAACAAAAGATTGACCACCACGAACCCAACTATCACTCAAACAACCATCTACAAAACACTACACAGAAAACTAAAGATTGACCAACACGAACCCAACTATCACTCAAACAACCATCTACAAAACACTACACAGTAAACTAAAGATTGACCAACACGAACCCAACTATCACTCAAACAACCATCTACAAAACACTACACAGAAAACTAAAGATTGACCAACACGAACCCAACTATCACTCAAACAACCATCTACAAAACACTACACAGAAAACAAAACATTGACCAACACAAACCACACGATCACTCAAACAACAATCTACAAAACACTACACAGAAAACTAAAGATTGACCAACACGAACCCAACTATCACTCAAACAACAATCTACAAAACATTACACAGAAAACTAAAGATTGACCACCACAAACCCAACTATCACTCACACAACCATCTACAAAACACTACACAGAAAACTAAAGATTGACCAACACGAACCCAACTATCACTCAAACAACCATCTACAAAACATTACATAGAAAACAAAAGATTGATCAACACGAACCCAACTATCACTCAAACAACCATCTACAAAACACTACACAGAAAACTAAAGATTGACCAACACAAACCCCACTATCACTCAAACAACCATCTACAAAACACTACACAGAAAACAAAAGATTGACCAACACAAACCCAACTATCACTCAAACAACCATCTACAAAACACTACACAGTAAATAAAAGATTGACCAACACGAACCCAACTATCACTCAAACAACCATCTACAAAACACTACACAGAAAACAAAACATTGACCAACACAAACCACACGATCACTCAAACAACCATCTACAAAACACTACACAGAAAACTAAAGATTGACCAACACGAACCCAACTATCACTCTAACAACAATCTACAAAACACTACACAGAAAACTAAAGATTGACCAACACGAACCCAACTATCACTCAAACAACCATCTACAAAACACTACACAGAAAACTAAAGATTGACCAACACGAACCCAACTATCACTCAAACAACCATCTACAAAACACTACACAGAAAACTAAAGATTGACCAACACGAACCCAACTATCACTCAAACAAACATCTACAAAACACTACACAGAAAACTAAAGATTGACCAACACGAACCCAACTATCACTCAAACAACCATCTACAAAACACTACACAGAAAACTAAAGATTGACCAACACGAACCCAACTTTCACTCAAACAACCATCTACAAAACACTACACAGTAAACTAAAGATTGACCAACACGAACCCAACTATCACTCAAACAACCATCTACAAAATACTACACAGAAAACTAAAGATTGACCAACACGAACCCAACTATCACTCAAACAACCATCTACAAAACACTACACAGTAAATAAAAGATTGACCAACACGAACCCAACTATCACTCAAACAACCATCTACAAAACACTACACAGAAAACAAAACATTGACCAACACAAACCACACGATCACTCAAACAACCATCTACAAAACACTACACAGAAAACTAAAGATTGACCAACACGAACCCAACTATCACTCAAACAACAATCTACAAAACACTACACAGAAAACTAAAGATTGACCAACACGAACCCAACTATCACTCAAACAACAATCTACAAAACATTGCACAGAAAACTAAAGATTGACCAACACAAACCCAACTATCACTCACACAACCATCTACAAAACACTACACAGAAAACTAAAGATTGACCAACACGAACCCAACTATCACTCAAACAACCATCTACAAAACATTACATAGAAAACAAAAGATTGATCAACACGAACCCAACTATCACTCAAACAACCATCTACAAAACACTACACAGAAAACTAAAGATTGACCAACACAAACCCCACTATCACTCAAACAACCATCTACAAAACACTACACAGAAAACAAAAGATTGACCAACACAAACCCAACTATCACTCAAACAACCATCTACAAAACACTACACAGTAAATAAAAGATTGACCAACACGAACCCAACTATCACTCAAACAACCATCTACAAAACACTACACAGAAAACAAAACATTGACCAACACAAACCACACGATCACTCAAACAACCATCTACAAAACACTACACAGAAAACTAAAGATTGACCAACACGAACCCAACTATCACTCAAACAACAATCTACAAAACATTACACAGAAAACTAAAGATTGACCAACACAAACCCAACTATCACTCACACAACCATCTACAAAACACTACACAGAAAACTAAAGATTGACCAACACGAACCCAACTATCACTCCAACAACCATCTACAAAACATTACATAGAAAACAAAAGATTGATCAACACGAACCCAACTATCACTCAAACAACCATCTACAAAACACTACACAGAAAACTAAAGATTGACCAACACAAACCCAACTATCACTCAAACAACCATCTACAAAACACTACACAGAAAACAAAAGATTGACCAACACGAACCCAACTATCACTCAAACAACCATCTACAAAACACTACACAGAAAACTAAAGATTGACCAACACAAACCCCACTATCACTCAAACAACCATCTACAAAGAACAAAACAGTAAACAAAAATTGACCAACACGAACCCAACTATCACTCAAACAACCATCTACAAAACATTACACAGAAAACTAAAGATTGACCAACACAAACCCCACTATCACTCAAACAACCATCTACAAAACACTACACAGAAAACTAAAGATTGACCAACACAAACCCAACTATCACTCAAACAACCATCTACAAAACACTACACACAAAACAAAACATTGACCAACACACACCACACGATCACTCAAACAACCATCTACAAAACATTACATAGAAAACAAAAGATTGACCAACACGAACCCAACTATCACTCAAACAACCATCTACAAAACATTACACAGAAAACTAAAGATTGACCAACACAAACCCAACTATCACTCAAACAACCATCTACAAAACACTACACAGAAAACAAAAGATTGACCAACACGAACCCAACTATCACTCAAACAACCATCTACAAAACATTACACAGAAAACTAAAGATTGACCAACACAAACCCCACTATCACTCAAACAACCATCTACAAAACACTACACAGAAAACTAAAGATTGACCAACACGAACCCAACTATCACTCAAACAACCATCTACAAAACATTACACAGAAAATAAAAGATTGACCAACACAAACCACACGATCACTCAAACAACCATCTACAAAACACTACAAAGAAAACAAAAGATTGACCAACACGAACCCAACTATCACTCAAACAACCATCTACAAAACACTACACAGTAAACAAAAGATTGACCAACACGAACCCAACTATCACTCAAACAACCATCTACAAAACACTACACAGAAAACAAAAGATTGACCAACACGAACCCAACTATCACTCAAACAACCATCTACAAAACAGTACACAGAAAACTAAAGATTGACCAACACGAACCCAACTATCACTCAAACAACCATCTACAAAACACTACACAAAAAACAAAAGATTGACCAACACAAACCCAACTATCACTCAAACAACCATCTACAAAACATTACACAGAAAACAAAACATTGACCAACACAAACCCAACTATCACTCAAACAACCATCTACAAAACACTACACAGAAAACAAAAGATTGACCAACACGAACCCAACTATCACTCAAACAACCATCTACAAAACACTACACAGAAAACTAAAGATTGACCAACACGAACCCAACTATCACTCAAACAACCATCTACAAAACACTACACAGAAAACTAAAGATTGACCAACACGAACCCAACTTTCACTCAAACAACCATCTACAAAACACTACACAGTAAACTAAAGATTGACCAACACGAACCCAACTATCACTCAAACAACCATCTACAAAACACTACACAGAAAACTAAAGATTGACCAACACGAACCAAACTATCACTCAAACAACAATCTACAAAACACTACACAGAAAACAAAACATTGACCAACACAAACCACACGATCACTCAAACAACCATCTACAAAACACTACACAGAAAACTAAAGATTGACCAACACGAACCCAACTATCACTCAAACAACAATCTACAAAACACTACACAGAAAACTAAAGATTGACCAACAAGAACCCAACTATCACTCAAACAACAATCTACAAAACATTACACAGAAAACTAAAGATTGACCAACACAAACCCAACTATCACTCACACAACCATCTACAAAACACTACACAGAAAACTAAAGATTGACCAACACGAACCCAACTATCACTCAAACAACCATCTACAAAACATTACATAGAAAACAAAAGATTGATCAACACGAACCCAACTATCACTCAAACAACCATCTACAAAACACTACACAGAAAACTAAAGATTGACCAACACAAACCCCACTATCACTCAAACAACCATCTACAAAACACTACACAGAAAACAAAAGATTGACCAACAGAAACCCCACTATCACTCAAACAACCATCTACAAAACATTACACAGAAAACAAAACATTGACCAACACAAACCCCACTATCACTCAAACAACCATCTACAAAACACTACACAGAAAACAAAACATTGACCAACACAAACCCAACTATCACTCAAACAACCATCTACAAAACACTACACAGAAAACAAAACATTGACCAACACAAACCCAACTATCACTCAAACAACCATCTACAAAACACTACACAGAAAACTAAAGATTGACCAACACAAACCCAATTATCACTCAAACGACCATCTACAAAACACTACACAGAAAACTAAAGATTGACCAACACAAACCCAACTATCACTCAAACAACCATCTACAAAACACTACACAGAAAACAAAACATTGACCAACACAAACCCCACTATCACTCAAACAACCATCTACAAAACATTACACAGAAAACAAAAGATTGACCAACACAAACCACACGATCACTCAAACAACCATCTACAAAACACTACACAGAAAACAAAACATTGACCAACACAAACCCCACTATCACTCAAACAACCATCTACAAAACACTACACAGAAAACTAAAGATTGACCAACACAAACCCCACTATCACTCAAACAACCATCTACAAAACATTACACAGAAAACAAAACATTGACCAACACAAACCACACGATCACTCAAACAACCATCTACAAAACATTACACAGAAAACAAAAGATTGACCAACACGAACCCAACTATCACTCAAACAACCATCTACAAAACACTACACAGTAAGCAAAAGATTGCCCAACACGAACCCAACTATCACTCAAACAACCATCTACAAAACGTTACACAGAAAACTAAAGATTGACCAACACAAACCCAACTATCACTCAAACAACCATCTACAAAACGCTACACAGAAAACTAAAGATTGACCAACACAAACCCAATTATCACTCAAACAACCATCTGCAAAACACTACACAGTAAACAAAAGATTGACCAACACGAACCACACGATCACTCAAACAACCATCTACAAAACATTACACAGAAAACTAAAGATTGACCAACACGAACCCAACTATCACTCAAACAACCATCTACAAAACACTACACAGAAAACTAAAGATTGACCAACACGAACCACACGATCACTCAAACAACCATCTACAAAACATTACACAGAAAACTAAAGATTGACCAACACGAACCCAACTATCACTCAAACAACCATCTACAAAACACTACACAGAAAACTAAAGATTGACCAACACGAACCACACGATCACTCAAACAACCATCTACAAAACATTACACAGAAAACTAAAGATTGACCAACACGAACCCAACTATCACTCAAACAACCATCTACAAAACACTACACAGAAAACTAAAGATTGACCAACACGAACCCAACTATCACTCAAACAACCATCTACAAAACATTACACAGAAAACTAAAGATTGACCAACACGAACCCAACTATCACTCAAACAACCATCTACAAAACACTACACAGAAAACAAAAGATTGACCAACACGAACCCAACTATCACTCAAACAACCATCTACAAAACACTACACAGAAAACTAAAGATTGACCAACACAAACTCAACTATCACTCAAACAACAATCTACAAAACACTACACAGAAAACTAAAGATTGACCAACACAAACCCAACTATCACTCAAACAACCATCTACAAAACATTACACAGAAAACTAAAGATTGACCAACACGAACCCAACTATCACTCAAACAACCATCTACAAAACACTACACAGAAAACAAAAGATTGACCAACACGAACCCAACTATCACTCAAACAACCATCTACAAAACACTACACAGAAAACTAAAGATTGACCAACACAAACTCAACTATCACTCAAACAACAATCTACAAAACACTACACAGAAAACTAAAGATTGACCAACACAAACCCAACTATCACTCAAACAACCATCTACAAAACACTACACAGAAAACTAAAGATTGACCAACACGAACCCAACTATCACTCAAACAACCATCTACAAAACACTACACAGAAAACAAAAGATTGACCAACACGAACCCAACTATCACTCAAACAACCATCTACAAAACGCTACACAGAAAACTAAAGATTGACCAACACGAACCCAACTATCACTCAAACAACCATCTACAAAACACTACACAGAAAACTAAAGATTGACCAACACGAACCACACGATCACTCAAACAACCATCTACAAAACATTACACAGAAAACTAAAGATTGACCAACACGAACCCAACTATCACTCAAACAACCATCTACAAAACACTACACAGAAAACTAAAGATTGACCAACACGAACCACACGATCACTCAAACAACCATCTACAAAACATTACACAGAAAACTAAAGATTGACCAACACGAACCCAACTATCACTCAAACAACCATCTACAAAACACTACACAGAAAACTAAAAATTGACCAACACGAACCCAACTATCACTCAAACAACCATCTACAAAACATTACACAGAAAACTAAAGATTGACCAACACAAACCCAACTATCACTCAAACAACAATCTACAAAACACTACACAGAAAACTAAAGATTGACCAACACAAACCCAACTATCACTCAAACAACCATCTACAAAACACTACACAGAAAACTAAAGTTTGACCAACACGAACCCAACTATCACTCAAACAACCATCTACAAAACACTACACAGAAAACTAAAGATTGACCAACACAAACCCAACTATCACTCAAACAACCATCTACAAAACATTACACAGAAAACTAAAGATTGACCAACACGAACCCAACTATCACTCAAACAACCATCTACAAAACATTACACAGAAAACTAAAGATTGACCAACACAAACCCAACTATCACTCAAACAACCATCTACAAAACACTACACAGAAAACTAAAGATTGACCAACACAAACCCAACTATCACTCAAACGACCATCTACAAAACACTACACAGAAAACTAAAGATTGACCAACACAAACCACACGATCACTCAAACAACCATCTACAAAACGTTACACAGAAAACAAAAGATTGACCAACACGAACCCAACTATCACTCAAACAAGCAAACAGGACAAAGAAAAAGCAAATCAATTTTAGTCGAAACAGATGTTGCATAATCAATTATCTGTTCTGTTTTTTCTGATATGAATATTCAATATTAATTTAAAAAACCCAATACATAACTAATCTACTACGTACGGAGCACGTAAACTGACTTGAGAAATATTTTTTTGTTTATTTCGTATTAACGAATTTGGCTCCGTACTAAGGTGATGTATATAGATCTCTGCATTTTTAATCTATTTTTACTTTTCAGGTGAGGTTGAAAGGTATTCAGTGGTACTGTCTTATCAGCGCTAATAATCTTACAGCCAACAATAATGAGAAAGATTCATTAGCTAGTGATCCTTAGAAATAACACATTCTCATTTTAAGATTTAGGTGACTGTTTTCACAAAAATAATTATACCCCCGCTCCCCGAAGGGGGAGGGGGTATACTGTTTTACCTCTGTTCGTCCTTCCGTCTGTCCAAGATATTTTTCGTCGCATTTGTCTCAGTAACTGTAGATGGCAGAAATCTGATATTTGGTCACAAGCATCATATAGGTATACCATATTGTGGGTAGCGTTTTTGGACCCGTCAGATTCCTACTTCCTGTTTGCCGACTTAGTTGGTTTCTATACACATTGAACATATATGCACATTTTTCGTCACATTTTTCTCAGCAACTATTGATGGCATAGATCTGATATTTGGTCACAAGCTTCATATAGGTACCCCATATCGTGGGAAGCGTTTTTGGACCCATCAGATTCCTACTTCCTGTTTGCCGACTGTTGATTTTTATACACATTGAACATATATGCTCATTTGTCGTCGCATTTTTCTCAGCAACTATTGATGGCAGAAATCTGATATTTGGTCACAAGCTTCATATAGGTACCCCATATCATGGGAAGCGGTTTTGGACCCATCAGATTCCTACTTCCTGTTTGCCGACTTTGTTGATTTTTATACACATTGAACATATATGCTCATTTTTCGTCGCATTTTTCTCAGCAACTATTGATGGCAGAAATCTGATATTTGGTCACAAGCTTCATATAGGTACCCCATATCGTGGGAAGCGTTTTTGGACCCGTCAGATTCCTACTTCCTGTTTGCCGAAGAGCGGGGGTATCATAGGTGAGCATTAGCTCACAGTTCATCTTGTTGTCCATGGCTTGTCTGAATAGCATACCTACTTGTAAATCCAATTAATATACGACCACAACCACGATGCCCCCCCAGCATTAATGTACAATGTATGTTTAAATGAATTAATCAATTTAAGTTAATAGATAGCGCTACTAATAAGGACTTGCCAAAACTTTAATAAATGATTCAAATTACGAAATATAAGACAAATGTGCTGGATTATGTTGGCTGCAGAACAAGTGGAAAAAACGAGACAAACTACCGGATTTAGAATTATGGCAAGTAGGTGTCCCACTGGTAACTGAGCACAGTGGTTCCTCTGTAAAATAAAACAGAGCGAACCGGGAGCATTACCCGCCACTGACGCTAGGCATTATAAAAAAAATCATCACTCCTCGGTTATTCAGAGGATGAAATAAAATCCTAGCTGGTATTAACTATGAACTGGCCATCGAGTACTATAGACCGGTCTAAATGAAAGTGTATAAATTCGTATATGTGCATTTCCACTAAGCGTGCAGTATGAAGCAAGTTCCAATATTGGATGGCTCGGAGTCGAGATATATGTTATAGTGGAGTGACATGTCTACCTATGAGCCGTTGTTCAATATGATCACCATTATAACAGGTGAGGGCGTTGATCTGGTACAAAACAGACATCGTCATGGTCTCAAGAAAAACTACCTTATAACTCAAAGAAAATTGTTCGATTGACAATAAACAACAATCATTCGATCGTTTCGACTGAATATAGTAGGAACTTTATCAACATATTTACGCGGCAATTATTTCGAATCACTAGAGAAAAAACAAATTATGACTTTGAAGTTGCAATATGAAATCTGAAAAAAGCGTTTTAGGCAAAAAGAATTAAAATCATAATAAAAATCATCTTATTTCAAGCGCGAAAAATGAGAATAACAACACTGACGATTTAAAAAACACAAGTAAATATCTCGTGGATTGAAATCGTAAATCAAAAGGTATGTTATACTTGTTCGATGTATGGTCTTCAAAAAACGCGAAGGTTATTTCAGAAACGCGTTGTGCGCACTAAATTTGATATCTCCGTTTTTATTACTATCACTATGTCGATACCTCTGGTGGTGGACTTTTAGTCCCCAATGATATCATCCCACCAGTGGTCAGTGTTTCGACTTTAACATGGTTTATTAGATATATTTTTTATTGAAATTTACAGTTCTTAAATAATGTAATTATTATCAAATCTAAGTTTTTTCTCCGCCAGGCATGGTAGACCTTAATCGATCTGGCTATCCTGTTTAGACCCTTTGGTTGTATTGCCCCCAAGCACTTTTTAACTTATTTGGTTTTCCAATCTTTCGGCTTTGAGCTTACCCGATGAAGGTTATTCCAGAAACGCGTTGTGGCTCTAAATTTGATATCTACGTTTCTATTGTAATATTCACTTGTGCTGTGTCTTGGGTCATCAACATTGATGTATACATAAGGGACACCAATAGACACAAGTATTAATCAACAAATATGTCAATTTAGCAGCTTCTTCACGAGGATGTGAATTTGTATCTGGTTAAGATGACCATAGGAGAGTTAATTTAGAATGCACCTGTCTATCTACAAGAACTTGTGAATGCATATCAACCTACTCGAGCATTAAGATCAGAAGACTGGCAGTTGTTAAAGGCTCCACGCATACGCACCAAAACCTACGGTGAACGCCGATTGGACAAATCTGCCGCAACTTTATGGAAGAGTCTTCCTCAAAACATTCGACATGTGCAATCAGTTAGCATTTTCAAGAAACTTTTAAAAACTCATCTTTTTAGAGCAGCTTATGGTGACAGTATTTGATTTTAAACTCTCTTTTTAATTATATTTATTTTTGGGCATGTGCAATCAGTTGTCATTTTTTTAGAAACTTGTAAAGACTCATCATTATTTTTTTTATTTTTTATTTTTTATTTTTTTTATTTATTCTTGACTCTTATTGCTACTTTTACTTTTATTGATAGGATTAACATTTTATGTATTTTGTACAGCGCTTAGAGTAATTATTTTATTAGATAGGCGCTTTATAAATATTGTATAATAATAATAATAAATAATGTGCTGTTAGTAAAAAACTTAAACCTAATCAACTGACATTATATGAGAGGTAATGCAAATTTCTGTATCTTATGAGGACAAAACCTCAGGTATATTAGTACAAGAAAAAAAAACTATTTTGATATTTGCTGTTAATTTGTATATAATGTATATATGTCTATGTTCCTAGCATTTTTCAAAACTAATTCTTTTATGTTACCGATAAAACATGTAGCGACATTGTTTTCTTTCTCAAATGAATTTATCATCTCATGGCGACACATAGGTCACCCATGATGTGACGGGATAGATTCATTCTCCACATAAAGGATGTCATATAGAATTAATTATGACTATTATGTAACATTCCCATTTTATTTTTTCGAATTTTTTCATTCAATGACATTTCAATCACATGTACATTTTGCAAACTGTTTATATGTAGTATTTCTGTTTGTGATCTTACTTTTTTCTAGATCACAATAGTTCTAATAATAAAACCCTAAATGCTCGCTTACTCGCAAGGGTTATAACGGGATGCCATTACACGTAATGGAGCAGCCGCCGAGATTTTTTGCGCTCGCTTACAGAGCTTCTGACGCCTGCATTTATCAATAATAAGACATAACCTTTCCTTTTGTCCATTATTATAACAAGTTTTTATCACCTACCAGTATTTTAGAATGTAATTCCCACAAAATAAAAATCCATGTTTACTTTCACACTCTGAAAATTTTGAATTTCGTCATTTCCGGCCTCATTATTTGGATGTCGATACCATATTTGGCGATTTAGGCGTGAATGTTTAAATCAGAAATACCATATTTAGAAAAGCTCCGCCTTTCGTAGTTTCCGGTTATGGAAAACGATCGATAAATTTGAACAAGGTGGTTGCTACCTTTGAAAAGCATATATTTCTCAGCCAAACCGATTTAACAAGGACTGGGATCATCAGTAATAGTTATAATGAAATGTTTGAAGCGTAAATAGTGAGTTTTTATGTTTCAACTGCAACTTTTTTTTTGCTCCATTGTGACGAATGGGACCGCGTTGTAGCTCTGCCGACACAAGTTTGTCACAGGAGCTACATTATTGCGGCTAAGATCACAAGTGAAGTGTTTATTTTTTGTTAAATTTTTTAATACACATGGAGATGTGTTTGGTTCTGGATCTGTATTCGGGAGAAGACTTCATAAGTTGGAAAAACTTGTGTCCGATCCCTATTTGTTATATTTAGCAAATAAAAATATGTTTGAAGCTAAACTAGCATTTTTCACATTAGTGTATAATGTTACTGATAAAGCATGCATCTTAAAACTGAGTTCTAAATCTGACCTTTCTTCAACATTAACTATATTTTACAGTTAGGGGTTATGGTGTTTAACGCCACTTTCAACAATATTTCAGTTATATCGTGGCGGTCAGTTTTATTGGTGGAAGAAATTGGAGTAACTGGAGAAAACCACTGACCTGTCGCAAGTCACTGACAAACTTTATCACATAATGTTGTATCAAGTACACCTTGCCTGAGCGGGATTCAAACTCGCAACTTCAGTGGTGATAGGCATTGATTGCACAGTCTGACTTTTCTCCAAAATTAACTACAATTTACAGTTAGAAGAGTGGTTAATTATCCAAAATAATAGGTATGCTTACAGACCTAAAAGGTGCTCTGTTTATGACTTGCTTTAAAATCACACAATCGACACCATGTGGTAACCATATTTACATAAAACCAGTTTGACATCGCCACTTTTCATTGAAGTGTCTGGTACCAAGCCAGAAAAGAGAACGGCCATGTCTTTGTGTGTTAGATGTATCGAATTTGCCTCTTCCTACGATTTTGATATTGGATTTTTAAACTGTACCATCTAGAACTACAACGTGATCTACCATTAAATCTTACTAGGTAGTTCACAACAGAGGGTGGATGGCAATTGAAGTAACATAACTGCCCAGCCCATGGAACTATGATTTGCTGATATGAATTTGAACTAATGATACTGGCAGTGTACCCATTCATTCTGCAGGGGTATTAAATAAATACAACATGGAATGTGTTAACTCACACGCACGCGAAAGTCGCCGGCAAATACCATGATTAATTAATGCACATGAATACTATGCACGTGCATGGAATGAAATTAAGACCAAGACATAAAATTATCCACATAGCATACATCACAATTAAAGTTTAACAGGAACGCGTCTGTTTTGTGTAGGAGAAGTTTGAAAATATCAAAATGGGTATTAGAAGACGTAACTAGAAGACAGACAATAGAATGGTCAAAAGAAAAAAGACAAACAATGATCTACAAAACACTAAGGAGAAAATTAAAGGATGAGCACCACGAACCCCACTAAAACTCAGGGGTGAACTTATGTGCTCCGGAAGGGTTAGCAATACCTGCTCTATTAATGACACCTGTTGTGTTACTGTTAGATATGGGCATCCTGTTGGACACAAGTTTACGCAAACAAGTACAAATAACATAAATAAAACATGAAACCCCTACAAAACAAATGGGAATAAAGACCAAACGAACATCATTTTACGCTGTAATCGCAATGGACATCACGTGAGGGAACTAAAAATTGAAGAAGTGTTATTTTATAACACGAACAACACAAACCTCACTAAACCACGTGAAAAGTGGGCGCGCACTCGGGTGCTTCGTAAGGGTAGACAGCTCCCGCTTCATTAGTGGCACCCGTCGTGCTACCCTGAATATGCATGCCTGATTAGTTTATGCAAACATTCCAGTCCTAGCTATTCAATATTGAACACAATTCAAGCAATTACATCACTTGCAATACAGCTTAGTTTAACTGATTGGTTCGCCATTTCCCTCTAGTGTCACCGTTCTAGCCATAAAGAGATAAAGCGTTTGTAAACCATTCAAATAATTCAACACGAAGTGATAAATGTTAACGGAGCGTCACTATCTCGATTGGCTGCATATGAACTCGGGTGTCAGTCGTCGTGATCGCATGGTAGTTGTATTTACAACTATCTATGCAATCCTTGTCCATTAACACTAACGTTGTGAGTTTGAATACCGCTCATGGCGAGGTGTACTCGATACAACATTATTTGATAAAGTTTGTCAGTGACTCGCGACAGGTGGGTGGTTTTCTCCAGGTACTCCGGTTTCCTCCAACAATAAAACTGAACTCCACCGTGGAGTCTCCGCGGTATATATAACTGAAATATTGTTGAAAGTGGCGTTAAACACCATAACCCTAACCCAAATGGAAATTAGGAGATGATTGATATGGTTGGTAGTGTTACCTTTCTGTGGTTCACTCCTAGCAAGGTGTAGCTCATTACAAGGTGCTGAATGTTGTCTTTTATGGGCAACGAATGTGATATTTGTATGTTTTGAAAAACGATTTGACAAGAATTTCCTATGCAAACAAAGACATGAAAAGAGATAAAACATATTACATTAACGAACACTGTATATGGCTGTGACAGGGGCATCGAAATAATGGAAGATAAGTTTGAAGATACCAGAGTGGCGGGGTTATTCTTTGACTTGGGCACCAAAACGCATTCTGTTTTCTTAGATTTCGAAAGTAGTGGAATCAAATTTGACCAACCTGTTTAACAGAACTAGCCTTTATTTTTATAAATATATATACAGCAGTAGTTGATACTTAGAATTTTCTTATATTTTTTTATTAGTTTTTACATGGATACCTGTCTAAATGGTCATTTTCGCAACATACCAAAAATGTTGGATAAAACCTTTACAGGAACGAAAATTGAGATTTCATTTTCAGTTATAAACAGGATTTGAAACACTTTACAATATGGTAAATTAAAACCTTTAGAATAATGTAACTCTAAATTATGAATGAATGTCAAACTGCACATATAGTTATACTGAAATACCCATTTAATACTTGAAACAACTTACTTAACATGATGGAATTTTTTATTGTACAATAAAACTACAAGATGAATGTTGAAATGTACAATTATAGTGTGTTACGGTAAGGACAGTATGCTGCGGAAATGACATTAATGTTACGGTAACGACAAAATGAAGTAAAATGATGCTAGTCAATTCAAAAAGCTAGCATAATCAATTTAATGTACTACAAAACAAATTAATACATATCTTAATTTGTGCATTTCGTAATGAAGCCGTCATTACCGCGACAAAAATATACGGTAATGACTCGTTCCGGTAATGACATTTTGTTGATTTTTGATGATATAATGGGGGTTCACAAGTGTAAAAGGCGCCAATCTTTGGTCGTTGTTGTACATAAGGTTAAAATTGTTGCATATGTGTGATTTTTGTAAAAATTCTGATAAAATATAAAGTTGTTTTACTGCATACGATAATGACTTACAATTAACATACGCCCACAAATTGTCGAGTCAGAGATCAAATTAAAGAAAAGCTACCAAATATTCATGGTTATATCCGCCATTATGGATATCAAAAAGCGTCTGCTAAACTGTCACGTGGTCTATCTTTCTGTTATTATCTCCCATCAAACATTAGCGCAAAATGCAAATGTCGTTGCGGAATGACTGCGTTTTTACTAGGACGCCGTCATTTTAGGCAATAATGGCATGTTCTAAAACAAAAGCACTCATGAATAAGCACATATTGAAGCATCAATATGTAAACCATCTAATATATCAAAAATTAAGGTTGTTCAATACCATCTAATTTATTTGAACATCAGTCAAATAAGCCGAAATGACCATTGGGACACATTGAGGAAATGATATTTTGAACATTAACCTTTGAATAAAAATTGCATACTATGAAAATTAAATGAAAACAAATTGTCTATCCAATTTACAATCTCTTTTTCTCTTACATTTAAAAAAAAATTGCAAATTAGATCTGTTATTTTGTTTTAAACACCCCGGACGCTAAATATGCTTGAAGTCAAATATTCACCCGGTGATCAGAATCCGTAAATCCAAGGACAGACAATACAATGGCCAAAAGAAAAATTGCAAAAGGACAAAGACGTACAAAACACTACACAGAAGACTAAAAAATCGAGCACCACGAACCCAACTAAAAATCTAGGTGACCTCCGGAAGGGTAAGCAATTCCTGCTCCACATGTGACACCCGTCGTGTTACTCATGTGATAAGTCATGAATGAGGAAAGGACACAACATTACAAAAGAAGAACGAGAATACCCACGTACGAAAAACATTTCGAGTAAAGGAACCATGTACACATCAAATCACCGGAGACATTCTCGTGTCTAACGTGATAAAACACCTCCACATATGCCCGAATTTTCAAAACTCGCTGCTTGTTTCCGAGATCGATACCCCTTTGAAATAGGTTTGCTTAAATAAATGTTCGAAGGGAGATAACCAATATAAAAATCGGAAATATTGACAGATGGACTATTTTATATTAATACACCAAATTTGTTTTTTTAAATTACAAAAACATATTTCATCAAATATTTTTTGCTATCATATGCAACATTTACAATGAATAAAGCATGATCAAGAAAATTTCTTTCACATATCATATATAGAAGAATATTTCTGTTGAGATTTACTGTGGGGATCATCCTGTGTGATTATGTCTGAATATATCCCAATGGGCATGTTGGGTGGAAACAATGCAATAATTTCGTAAATATGGTGGGGAAATATTTAAGTAGTGATAATTGCTACACTATACATTAGGACATTGACAAATTTTCGCGTGTTTTATAAAGAAATGAAAAATAACAAAAATAAAAAATACTTTTATTTACAGATGTACAGTCCAGCCCTCTTATAGTGAAATCGGTTATTCTGAACAGATTATTTCCCCCCGCTAAGCCCTTTGAGTATATATCAGTTCTGGTTATATCGAAGTTTGGTAAAAGATTGTGCCTCCCCTTTTTTTACATTTCATTATAAGTTGGCTAGACGTTAAATAATGTCCAGTTTTGATAGCGTTGGCAATTGAAAGTAACAAAAACATTTAAGTATAAAAAATACATTACTATACAGCCATAACAAAATTTACATACTTATTGTTTTAAATGAAGTTAGTGTCTTGACTCGTGACGAGCTGCATAGGCTGGCCGTCTGTCGTAATCATGCTGTCTGTCGTACTCATGACGTCTGTCGTAATCATGCCGGCTGTCGTAATCATGCCGTCTGTCGTAATCATGCCGGCTGTCGTAATCATGCCGGCTGTCGTAATCATTGACCAATTTAGCTTGTAGTGCTGCAACAATTAACGACACTCCTGCAAATAATATTAAGAATCCAGAAAACACGACACAACCGAAAGACCAGGAAACAAAGTTTTTCTCGGGACTCTCCATCCATTGATCATCTGTCACTGATTTAGCACCAAATATGATTACACTAATGGCTGTCAGTATATCTGTAAATAAAATCAAATGTACATAATATATCATACCGTGTGCCAATCAGAAATCCAAGAATCCATCACATGACGGGGAATATTTTATTTAAAATCTCATGATCTCAGAATACATTGAACTCAATCTGAATATGAATAAATATTGAATGGTCCCGTGATACAATTGTATTATGCTATTATTAGAAATCCACCGACATGTCGCAAGTCACTGACAAACTTTATCACATTACGTTGTATCGAGAACAACTCGCCTGGGCGGTGTTCGAGCTCACAACATTAGCTGATTGAATAGACAAGTTGTAAATCCAACTACCATACGATCACGGCCACCGCAGTCCCTGCTATTATTCAAGAAATCGCATGTAGTTGCCAAGAAATGTATGACATTTTGCTTGGTAAAAGTTTCAGTTTTGTGTGATCAATAATTTATAATCAGATATACTATGAATATTCATGCGAGCGTCTAAAAATGGAGGACATATCCTGGCTCCGAGTACCTGTGTTTTAGACATCCGTCTACCTCTGTGTATTCCATGCAGGGCTAGTGGTTATGGTATTTAACGTCACTTTCAACAATATTTCAGCTATATTGTGGCGGTCAGTTTTATTGGCGGAGGAAACCGGAGTACCCGGTGAACACCACCGAACTATCACAAGTCACTGACAAACTTTATCACATAATGTACACCTCGCCATAAGGGTGATTTGAACTCACATCATTAGCAGTAAGCGTCATTGATTGCAGAGGTAGTTGTAAATCCAATTACGCAGGGGCGGATCCAGGGGGGTGGGGCGCACCCGGCGCCCCCCCCCCCCCTAAAATTGGAAAAAATAAGATTTTTTGGCGTAAAATCGTGATTTTTCACACGAAATACCCCAATCAAGTCATCAACAGAACCTTCATCATCATTGAAAGAAACTGAAATCGTATATAAGTTGAGATAATTTGTATCAACTATATGTCAACAGATGTTTAAGTTATGTTTTTCGGTAGGATTCAAAACATAGTTACTGTTTTTGTTTATATGCTTCGTCAGTGGCGAGCTCATGTCTGTTCGTCTGAAATACCAAGAGGGACATACTTTCTGTAGTCTACACTCTTTGTACAGTGACTGTAGACATCGATCAAAGATTTGAATAACTTTTATCAATTATGGGTTATGGTGCTTAATGCCTTTAAATTTATAAAATTTAGGATTTAAATTAATAAAATGTAGGGTTTAAACTAATAAAATTTAGGATTTAAATTAATAAAATGTAGGGTTTAAGCTTATAAAATTAAGGATTTAAATTGATAAAATTAAGGATTGAAATTATTAAAATTTCGGATTTTGATTTATAAAACTAAGAATTTAAATTAATAAAATTTAGGATATACACATTGTTGGTGTACGTGTAATTCGTGTACATTTGAACATGCACGACAAAGACTTAAAAAATCATGTGTTTATATTTGACAAGTGTACAATGCATAAGTACATGTATATTCACAACTGCAAGTTAATCTATGAGACATGTCATACATTGTAATATCATTCCGCTGAAGGCCAAAAGATGACATCGTGAAAATAACAGTCCTAATAGTTTGGTCATCAGCTTGATATTTTCCAAATCTTATCTAAAAGATTTTAGATGTCTTTTTTGTGGACGTGTAAATCGTGAAAAAATACTGTCACCGTAATGGATATACCGGTAGTTCAATATTACTAAGTATATAGTACACGGGGAGGTGGAGGGGGAGGTCCACTACTTGGCCTATACATATTTAGTAGCATATTTCTAGGTATTTTAATTGAGAACATTTAGCCAGACTTTAAATAAAAAATATAAATTTAAGACTACGTAGTAAAAGACCATTCTACAAACAAACGACAACCATGACCATGTGAGGACGTTTACACAACGTAACCACCAACCATCAGAAGACCTTTATACGAGGTAATTACAACTAATTAAGGACGTTTACACAACGTAACTACCAACCATCATAGGACCTTTATACGACGTAATTACAACCACCAAAGGACCTTTACGTGACGTAATTACAACCACATAGGGACCTTTCGACAACGTAACTACAACCACCTAGGGACCTTTACACAACGTAACTACGACCACCTAGGGATCTTTACACAACGTAACTACGACCACCTAGGGATCTTTACACAACGTAACTACGACCACCTAGGGATCTTTACACAACGTTACTACGACCACCTAGGGATCTTTACACAACGTAACTACGACCACCTAGGGATCTTTACACAACGTAACTACGACCACCTAGGGATCTTTACACAACGTAACTATCAACCATCATAGGACCTTTATACGACGTAATTACAACCACATAGGGACCTTTCGACAACGTAATTACAACCACCTAGGGACCTTTACACAACATAACTACGACCACCTAGGGATCTTTACACAACGTAACAACGACCACATAGGGATCTTTACACAACGTAACTACGACCACCTAGGGATCTTTACACAACGTTACTACGACCACCTAGGGATCTTTACACAATGTAACTACGACCACCTAGGGATCTTTACACAACGTAACTACGACCACCTAGGGATCTTTACACAACGTAACTACGACCACCTAGGGATCTTTACACAGCGTTACTACGACCACCTAGGAATCTTTACACAACGTTACTACGACCACCTAGGGATCTTTACACAACGTTACTACGACCACCTAGGGATCTTTACACAACGTAACTACGACCACCTAGGGATCTTTACACAACGTAACTACGACCACCTAGGGATCTTTACACAACGTAACTACGACCACCTAGGGATCTTTACACAATGTAACTAAGACCACCTAGGGATCTTTACACAACGTAACTACGACCACCTAGGGATCTTTACACAACGTTACTACGACCACCTAGGGATCTTTACACAACGTTACTACGACCACCTAGGGATCTTTACACAATGTAACTACGACCACCTAGGGATCTTTACACAATGTAACTACGACCACCTAGGGATCTTTACACAACGTTACTACGACAACCTAGGGATCTTTACACAACGTAACTACGACCACATAGGGATCTTTACACAACGTTACTACGACAACCTATGGATCTTTACACAACATTACTACGACCACCTAGGGATTTTTACACAATGTTACTACGACAACCTAGGGATCTTTACACAACGTAACTACGACCACCAAGGGATCTTTACACAACGTTACTACGACCACCTAGGGACCTTTACACAACGTAACTACGACCACCTAGGGATCTTTACACAACGTAACTACGACCACCTAGGGATCTTTACACAACGTAACTACGACCACATAGGGATCTTTACACAACGTAACTACGACCATCTAGGGATCTTTACACAACGTAACTACGACCACCTAGGGATCTTTACACAACGTAACTACGACCACCTAGGGATCTTTACACAACGTAACTACGACCACCTAGGGATCTTTACACAACGTAGCTACGACCACCTAGGGATCTTTACACAACGTTACTACGACCACCTAGGGATCTTTACACAACGTAACTACGACCGCCTAGGGATCTTTACACAACGTAACTACGACCACCTAGGGACCTTTACACAACGTAACTATGACCACCTAGGGATCTTTACACAACGTTACTACGACCACCTAGGGATCTTTACACAACGTAACTACGACCACCTAGGGACCTTTACACAACGTAACTACGACCACCTAGGGACCTTTACACAACGTAACTATGACCACCTAGGGATCTTTACACAACGTAACTACGACCACCTAGGGATCTTTACACAACGTAACTACGACCACCTAGGGATCTTTACACAACGTAACTACGACCACCTAGGGATCTTTACACAACGTAACTACGACCACCTAGGGATCTTTACACAACGTAACTACGACCACCTAGGGATCTTTACACAACGTAACTACGACCACCTAGGGATCTTTACACAACGTAGCTACGACCACCTAGGGATCATTACACAACGTTACTACGACCACCTAGGGATCTTTACACAACGTAACAACGACCACCTAGGGATCTTTACACAACGTAGCTACGACCGCCTAGGGATCTTTACACAACGTAACTACGACCACCTAGGGATCTTTACACAACGTAACAACGACCACCTAGGGACCTTTACACAACGTTACTACGACCACCTAGGGATCTTTACACAACGTAACTACGACCACCTAGGGATCTTTACACAACGTAACTACGACCACCTAGGGACCTTTACACAACGTAACTACGACCATCTAGGGACCTTTAGACAACGTAACTACGTCCACCTAGGGACCTTTACACAACGTAACTACGACCACTTAGGGATCTTTACACAACGTAACTACGACCACCTAGGGATCTTTACACAACGTAACTACGACCACCTAGGGATCTTTACACAACGTAACTACGACCACCTAGGGATCTTTACACAACGTAACTAGGACCACCTAGGGACCTTTACACAACGTAACTACAACCACCTAGGGACCTTTACACAACGTAACTACGACCACCTAGGGATCTTTACACAACGTAACTACAACCACCTAGGGACCTTTACACAACGTAACTACAACCACCTAGGGATCTTTACACAACGTAACTACGACCACCTAGGGACCTTTACACAACGTAACTACAACCACCTAGGGATCTTTACACAACGTAAATACGACCATCTAGGGATCTTTACACAACGTTACTACGACCACCTAGGGATCTTTACACAACGTAACTACGACCATCTAGGGATCTTTACACAACGTAACTACGACCACCTAGGGATCTTTACACAACGTAACTACGACCACCTAGGGATCTTTACACAACATAACTACGACCACCTAGGGATCTTTACACAACGTAACTACGACCACCTAGGGATCTTTACACAACGTAACTACGACCACCTAGGGATCTTTACACAACGTAACTACGACCACCTAGGGACCTTTACACAACGTAACTACGACCATCTAGGGACCTTTACACAACGTAACTACGACCACCTAGGGACCTTTACACAACGTAACTGCGACCACCTAGATATCTTTACACAACGTAACTACGACCACCTAGGGACCTTTACACAACGTAACAACAACCACCTAGGGATCTTTACACAGCGTAACTACGACCACCTAGGGATCTTTACACAACGTAACTACGACCACCTAGGGACCTTTACACAACGTAACTACGACCACCTAGGGATCTTTACACAACGTAACTACGACCACCTAGGGACCTTTACACAACGTAACTACGACCACCTAGGGACCTTTACACAACGTAACTACAACCACCTAGGGATCTTTACACAACGTAACTACGACCACCTAGGGACCTTTACACAACGTAAATACAACCACCTAGGGATCTTTACACAGCGTAACTACGACCACCTTGGGATCTTTACACAACGTAACTACGACCACCTAGGGACCTTTACACAACGTAACTACAACCACCTAGGGATCTTTACACAACGTAACTACGACCATCTAGGGACCTTTAGACAACGTAACTACAACCACCTAGGGATCTTTACAAAACGTAACTACGACCACCTAGGGATCTTTACACAACGTAACTACGACCACCTAGATATCTTTACACAACGTAACTACGACCACCTAGGGACCTTTACACAACGTAACTACTACCACCTAGGGATCTTTACACAACGTAACTACGACCACCTAGGGATCTTTACACAACGTAACTACGACCACCTAGGGATCTTTACACAACGTAACTACAACCACCTAGGGACCTTTACACAACGTAACTACGACCACCTAGGGATCTTTACACAACGTAACTACGAACACCTAGGGATCTTTACACAACGTAACTACGACCACCTAGGGATCTTTACACAACGTTACTACGACCACCTAGGGATCTTTAGACAACGTAACTACGAACACCTATGGATCTTTACACAACGTAACTACGACCACCTAGGGATCTTTACACAACGTAACTACGACCACCTAGGGATCTTTACACAACGTAACTACGACCACCTAGGGATCTTTACACAACGTAACTACGACCACCTAGGGATCTTTACACAACGTAACTACAACCACCTAGGGATCTTTACACAACGTAACTACGACCACCTAGGGACCTTTACACAACGTAACTACGACCACCTAGGGATCTTTACACATTACTATGACCACCTAGGGATCTTTACACAACGTAACTACGACCACCTAGGGACCTTTACACAACGTAACTACAACCACCTAGGGACCTTTACACAACATAACTACGACCACCTAGGGATCTTTACACAACGTAACTACAACCACCTAGGGACCTTTACACAATGTAACTACAACCACCTAGGGATCTTTATACAGCGTAACAACGACCACCTTGGGATCTTTACACAACGTAACTACGACCACCTAGGGATCTTTACACAACGTAACTACAACCACCTAGGGATCTTTACACAACGTAACTACGACCACCTAGGGATCTTTACACAACGTAACTATGACCACCTAGGGATCTTTACACAACGTAACTACGACCACCTAGGGATCTTTACACAACGTAACTACGACCACCTAGGGATCTTTACACAACGTAACTATGACCACCTAGGGATCTTTACACAACGTAACTACGACCACCTAGGGATCTTTACACAACGTAACTACGACCACCTAGGGACCTTTACACAACGTAACTACGACCACCTAGGGACCTTTACACAACGTAACTACGACCACCTAGGGACCTTTACACAACGTAACTACGACCACCTAGGGATCTTTACACAACGTAACTACGACCACCTAGGGATCTTTACACAACGTAACTACGACCACCTAGGGATCTTTACACAACGTAACTACGACCACCTAGGGATCTTTACACAACGTAACTACGACCACCTAGGGACCTTTACACAACGTAACTACGACCACCTAGGGACCTTTACACAACGTAACTACGACCACCTAGGGATCTTTACACAACGTAACTACGACCACCTAGGGATCTTTACACAACGTAACTACGACCACCTAGGGATCTTTACACAACGTAACTACGACCACCTAGGGACCTTTACACAACGTAACTACGACCATCTAGGGACCTTTACACAACGTAACTACGACCACCTAGGGACCTTTACACAACGTAACTGCGACCACCTAGATATCTTTACACAACGTAACTACGACCACCTAGGGACCTTTACACAACGTAACAACAACCACCTAGGGATCTTTACACAGCGTAACTACGACCACCTAGGGATCTTTACACAACGTAACTACGACCACCTAGGGACCTTTACACAACGTAACTACGACCACCTAGGGATCTTTACACAACGTAACTACGACCACCTAGGGACCTTTACACAACGTAACTACGACCACCTAGGGACCTTTACACAACGTAACTACAACCACCTAGGGATCTTTACACAACGTAACTACGACCACCTAGGGACCTTTACACAACGTAAATACAACCACCTAGGGATCTTTACACAGCGTAACTACGACCACCTTGGGATCTTTACACAACGTAACTACGACCACCTAGGGACCTTTACACAACGTAACTACAACCACCTAGGGATCTTTACACAACGTAACTACGACCATCTAGGGACCTTTAGACAACGTAACTACAACCACCTAGGGATCTTTACAAAACGTAACTACGACCACCTAGGGATCTTTACACAACGTAACTACGACCACCTAGATATCTTTACACAACGTAACTACGACCACCTAGGGACCTTTACACAACGTAACTACTACCACCTAGGGATCTTTACACAACGTAACTACGACCACCTAGGGATCTTTACACAACGTAACTACGACCACCTAGGGATCTTTACACAACGTAACTACAACCACCTAGGGACCTTTACACAACGTAACTACGACCACCTAGGGATCTTTACACAACGTAACTACGAACACCTAGGGATCTTTACACAACGTAACTACGACCACCTAGGGATCTTTACACAACGTTACTACGACCACCTAGGGATCTTTAGACAACGTAACTACGAACACCTATGGATCTTTACACAACGTAACTACGACCACCTAGGGATCTTTACACAACGTAACTACGACCACCTAGGGATCTTTACACAACGTAACTACGACCACCTAGGGATCTTTACACAACGTAACTACGACCACCTAGGGATCTTTACACAACGTAACTACAACCACCTAGGGATCTTTACACAACGTAACTACGACCACCTAGGGACCTTTACACAACGTAACTACGACCACCTAGGGATCTTTACACATTACTATGACCACCTAGGGATCTTTACACAACGTAACTACGACCACCTAGGGACCTTTACACAACGTAACTACAACCACCTAGGGACCTTTACACAACATAACTACGACCACCTAGGGATCTTTACACAACGTAACTACAACCACCTAGGGACCTTTACACAATGTAACTACAACCACCTAGGGATCTTTATACAGCGTAACAACGACCACCTTGGGATCTTTACACAACGTAACTACGACCACCTAGGGACCTTTACACAACGTAACTACAACCACCTAGGGATCTTTACACAACGTAACTACGACCACCTAGGGATCTTTACACAACGTAACTATGACCACCTAGGGATCTTTACACAACGTAACTACGACCACCTAGGGATCTTTACACAACGTAACTACGACCACCTAGGGATCTTTACACAACGTAACTATGACCACCTAGGGATCTTTACACAACGTAACTACGACCACCTAGGGATCTTTACACAACGTAACTACGACCACCTAGGGACCTTTACACAACGTAACTACGACCACCTAGGGACCTTTACACAACGTAACTACGACCACCTAGGGACCTTTACACAACGTAACTACGACCACCTAGGGATCTTTACACAACGTAACTACGACCACCTAGGGATCTTTACACAACGTAACTACGACCACCTAGGGATCTTTACACAACGTAACTACGACCACCTAGGGATCTTTACACAACGTAACTACGACCACCTAGGGACCTTTACACAACGTAACTACGACCACCTAGGGACCTTTACACAACGTAACTACGACCACCTAGGGATCTTTACACAACGTAACTACGACCACCTAGGGACCTTTACACAACGTAACTACGACCACCTAGGGATCTTTACACAACGTAACTACGACCACCTAGGGATCTTTACACAACGTAACTACGACCACCTAGGGATCTTTACACAACATAACTACGACCACCTAGGGATCTTTACACAACGTAACTACGACCACCTAGGGATCTTTACACAACGTAACTACGACCACCTAGGGATCTTTACACAACGTAACTACGACCACCTAGGGACCTTTACACAACGTAACTACGACCACCTAGGGACCTTTACACAACGTAACTACGACCACCTAGGGATCTTTACACAACGTAACTACGACCACCTAGGGATCTTTACACAATGTAACTACGACGACATAAAGACCTTTAGACGAAGCAACTACAACCATCTCTTTATAGTTATACAACTACAATATACAACCGTAAAATGACTTTTATAGCCAAATTACGTTGTCGAAGCATTGTGACAACGTAATTTGGATAGTAGGGTAACTATAATCACATTAAGACCGTTACACCATGCAACTACCAACTACAATATTTTTTGTGTATTTAAGGACCTTTTGTGATGTTCTTATTTCCATCCCATGTTCTTAATTTTTTTGAGTTAACTAATAAAATATAAAGTTCTAAACAATTATTAATCCAAATTGTTGCAATTTCTTACAGATGATGAAACACTCTTTCTACTCTCAGACTCCTCCCATCATAATCTATTTTAAAGATGCCAAAATGTTTAGATGTAATTATTATACAAATATAAATATGTCGGGTAATAATAAATATATCAGATTAAAAAACATGTATAATAAATGTACTAAAAATCTTTATCTTGTGAATGTTGCATTTGACAAAATTAAAGATGTATATAGATAACATCTCTAGAAGTAATGAATAGGTACACATCCAGTGGAGGACCTACATTTTAAGCTCCCTGAACTATTATGTGGGCCCTTTTGCAGCCAGCAAGAATAACCAACAAGGTCAAAAGGGCCATGAACAGGGTGTTGGGGTGGAGTCCTTGACAATGGGCCAAACATTGATCCCTTTCCCACCAGCAAAGAGGTCTGGGTAACGGAAAGTATCTTCTTCAATGGTGTTGTTCCATGGGAGATCCTGATAATTGTTTTTTTTTTAATTTAACCACTATATCTCAGATTTTTATTAAAATTGCTGTACTGGGTTATAAGCATTTTATGCTAGAAAACAGAAATATCTCAATAAATATGGGAACTGAAGCAATAGTTGCTGGCTAAGGAAACAGCAGAAATACATGTATACATATAAAAATATCACCCTGCTTAGGCCTGCTAACTATGGACCAAACTTATAAGAACAACTTGACTTGTACATCTATTCTTTAGTTTAACATTAAACACTAAAAAAGATATAATAGAAAATTACCAAAAACAAAGAAAAATTTGTAGGAACCAAGATCACACCACCAAACATCAATACACAGAAAAAAGAATTTGTTCATTCTTTAAATTACTAGAGAGGAAGGTCATTAGAGGGGGATCGTTAGGATAAAGAGGTGATAGTCTTGATTTTTGGTGTTTGAATGCACAAGACAAATGAGTGCAGCCTGAATTAAGAATTCATATGTCTGTTTGTGGTTCCGATTGGTTCTAACATAATGACTGAGCTGTCAAACTATTAAGCTATGCACCAACAAAGGATTCAAGGATCCAACTGCCAAAATGTAGGCTATGAATAGATTCTGGCTAAGTCAAGGAGCCCATACAGCTTGGGATTCAAGTGCTGAAACCCCCCATACAAGTTTGGAAATTTTACTAATTACAGGGACATTTTGGGGCCATATGAAATTGGAATTGGAGCATATTCTAAGGTCAATATTAAGTACTTTAACCAATTGACTTATGATTCTATTACTAAAATAGCCTTATTTTAATAACAAAGACTTAAAAAAACTCCATTAATTTTGTTGAAAAGTTAGTTCATTAAAAAAGTTGTTTCTGGGATATAAGGGGCCCTGAAGTGTAAGCTTCATAGTAAGATCTACCAGTGTACGCATCCCAATCCTGAAAAAGCTGTAACCCCAAAATATTCTTGTTAATTGTATATAAAAATATAACAAAGAACAATAATCTTTTAAGCTTAGCAATTCAAAATAAAAATATCAAAACCAATATATCACATCCCCTACAGAGATAAAGTATAACCCTAATTTTTCTTTCTTTCTTAAAGAAATAAAAGAACAGCCTAGCACATAAATGCACAACATATCCCCCTGCACTTGCATAATATTTAGTTTTATATATTTATAGAAAGCAGCCTTGCAGTCTTAATGTATAACATACTTTATTGAAGGATGGAGTATATTGCAGCATGACCTGAATAATATACAGGAAGTACTCCACTTTGAACACTGTGTAAACCTCTGATGTAAATATAGATTTTCTCCCAAAACCCTTGCTTCAAATATTTCCATGTAAGAACCCATCCAAGATAATGATAATTACAAGCCACATGCAAATAATTATTCAAATCTATCCATGTTTACTAAAGTTATCGCATAAACAAGACACAATTCTAAAAATTGGTGATTTTTCAACCAAAAACTATGATTTCCCCCCAAAAGCCTTGCTTCAAATATTACCATGTAAGAATCCATCGAAGATAATGATAATTACAAGCCACATGCAAAAAATTATTCAAATCCATCCATGATGTTTACTAAGTTATCGCATAAACAAGAAAGTGTGACGGCGGACAGTCGCTATTTCTATACCCCCCACCGCTATCGCGGGGGGATAAAAATATATATTATTAAATATGGGGGCAGTCGTGATTGTATGGTAGTTGGATTTATAACTACCTATGCAATCAGTGCACATCACCACTAATGTTGTGAGTTCGGATCCGCTTAGACGAGGTGTACTTGATACAACATATGTGATAAAGTTTGTCAGTGACATACGGCAGGTCAGTGATTTTCTCTGGGTACTCCGGTTTTTCAACCAATAAAACTGACCGCCATGATATAAATTAAATATCGTCGAAAGTGGTGTTAAACACCATATGGCATAACCCTAACTCTATCTATTAATTATCCGTTTAATATGATAAATCCAATAAGAAAAACATGAAACTTGTATAAATACACACAATCATCTAAATCTGAAAACAAATCAAATACATTTGTACTTTAAATGTTAAATTTCAATTTATATACTGGCATACAAATCATGATTCTCATTCAACCAATCAACTTTCATTCAACATTATATTATATCATACTATCCTGCGTACTCCGGTTTCCTCTACCATTATAAACATAACCTTATAATTAACTCTAACCCACATTATCTCAACCATACTGATACTGATATAAATCACAAAACTTGCATACAAAAAAAAAAAAAAAAAACACATACAAATTCTAACATTTGGTCAGCAAAAAATGTAAGATATAAAAAACACCAAAGTTAAATGAACAATGAAAGGTTTCCTTCAACTATAAAGTTTTTTTCTCCATCAAGCATCTGGAAAGCTCCCCTCATTGGTGGATTGGTTCTGAAAAAAATAATATGATATTAATATTTTCAGCTAAATCGAACAACTTTAGGGGTGAAAGTATTTTTAGTAACTATTTTGATCATGATCAGAAGCTTGAAATTATTATATTTAAGAGATAACTGTATTGTATTTTAAGCTTTGTGGAGGTAAATCGTCGGTTTTACGGTCGCAAAATGTGTTTACCTAGCGACGCATAGCGGAGTTAGGTAAACAGATATTTGCGACTGTAAGTGAAGACACATTGTAAAACCTATAATTAATTGATTATAACTCGGAAATATATTGCATGGATATATATTACAGAGCTAAAGAAAGAAATCCAAAAACAGTGACCAAACATATAGTTATGTTAAATTTTATTGATAGGACAAATCTAGAAAAGATACATCTCCATTTATGTAAAAAAAAATAAAACACCATGGGAACAGAGGAGAATTAGAAGAGAAATAGTACAAAAAAAGTGCAGTTCAAACATTTAGATCTATTGCAAGACTACAATATTATCAAAATTAAAACTTAATTTTAGAAGAAGCATTGCAGTATGTAAAACATTAGACTCGGAAAGGAACTTACACTTAATATGCAACAAACTTGTATCTCTATATTAAAAATTTATTTAAGACAGCACTTATCTTGCAGTTTTTGATATTTGTTGTTGATATAAACATATCATGTAAAATGTTTTTCAACCAGTTAACATCATTGATAAACTTGTCTATTGACACTGGTGTATTTCCTGATTCTCTTAAAAAAAGCTCAGGTAACACCATTACACAAGAAAAATGACCCATTAAGTAAAACAAATTATAGACCTGTGAGTGTCCTTCCTGTTTTTTCAAAAATTTTTGAAAAGGTATTTGAAACACAATATATGAATTGTCTGATTTTTTTGACACAATATTTAACCCTTTTTTGTGTGCTTTCTGACGTGGACATGGATGCCAGACCACGTTGCTCAGACTTCTAGAAGATTGGCGTGAAGCTCTAGACAAAAATTATTATATAGCATCAGTTCTGATGGACCTTTCAAAGGCTTTTGATTGCCTACCACATGCCATACTGCTAGACAAATTGTCAGCTTATGGAGTTTCAGATAATTCGGTCTCGTTACTAAAATCATACTTATCAAACAGAAAACAACAAATAAAGGTCAATAGTGTTCTGAGCAACTGGGCTGACATCCATAAAGGGGTTCCGCAAGGATCTATACTTGGTCCCCTCTTATTCAATGTCTTCATAAATGATATATTTTTGTTCATTAGACAGTTCTCTGTATAATTATGCAGACGATAATACCCTTTCCTTAGGCAGTCCCGATTTTGATCTACTTATTTCTACTCTAGAGTCTGACTCAAATCATCTCATTGAATGGTTCAAAATTAACAAAATGCAGGCTAATCCTGATAAATTTCAAGTTTTGGCGGTGGGGAAGAAAACCTATGAAAAACGTCCAACTATAAATATACAAAATTTTGAACTAACGTGTGAAGACAGTGTTAAATTACTAGGCATTGAGATCGATTATCAATTAAATTTTGACACACATATAAGTACAATCTGCAGGAAGGCATCCCAACAGCTGAACATTATCAAACGTTTAGGCCCCTATTTGAACAGATTAAACAAACTTACAATTTTCCATACTTTTATTCTTAGTAATTTTAACTTTTGCCCTTTGGCCTGGCATTTTTGTACGGAGAAAAATTCCAAAAAGATAGAAAAAGTGCAAGAAAGAGCTCTTCGCTTTGTGTATGAGGATTACAATAGCTCATATGATAATTTATTGAAAAAAGCAAAGGTGCCTTCCTTGCAGATTCGTAGAATGAGAAATATGGCCCTGGAAACATTTAAGATTATGAATAAACTGTCGCCATCATGTCTCCATAGCCTTGTGCATTTACGAAATTCAAAATATTATTTTAGATACAACAATATACTGGACATTCCACAGGTCAGAACATCAAGGTATGGCAAAAAAACATTTAAATTTGCTGCTGCTACATTGTGGAACAGCCTCCCAGACCATTTCAGGACTGAAAACAGTTTTTCTCAATTTAAGAGCTTAATGCAGTCCTGGAATGGTACTAAATGTTGCTGTTCTGCATGCAGATGATAAATATTCTGCTACTGTTTTTGCTCTTTTTATTTGCACATAGCTTTTAGATATATATTGCTTTGTTTTAGTGCTTGTCAATTTTTTATCCAAACATGCTTAATTTTCTGCTTTATTATGTCATGATGCATGTGGATGCCGGTGGGAACCCAGAGAGGCATTGCCACCTGGTCCCCGGCCCGCATCTATATGCAGTATGCACGGTACAGTAAAAACTCTTTCAGATTTGCTGCATCTACATTGTGGAACAGCCTCCCAGATCATTTCAGGACTGAAAATAGCTTCTCTCAATTCAAGAGTCTTTTGCAGTCCTGGAATGGGTCCAAATGTTGCTGTTCTGCATGTAGATGATTAAAATTTTGCTTCTGGTTTGCTTAATTTTTTAATTTTTAATTTTTTTTAGTTTGGCTTGAAAATTTTATATTCTTTGATTTTTTAGTTAGACAGTGCTGCTTTTACTGATTATGTTGGTACCAGTTTTAAGTATTCAGTATTATTATTTCATTATTTTTTTTACCTGCTGCTTCTTTTTAAATGCTGCTTTATGTTGGAGCATCTGTGTGTGGATCTTGAACAAGAGTCCAAAGAGGCACTTGCCACGTGGGTTCTTGTTCAGATCTATACACAGTCCTCCTTTTTATGCCTTGTATGTCTTAGCTTATTTTAGTTTGTAACTTTGCATGTGACTTGTGTTGTTTTATTGTTAATGTATATTCGGTAAAAAGCTCCTTAGAGCTTATGTTGTACTGTTTTATTATGTGCCGAATCAAAATAAAGTTTTCTTATCTTATCTTATCTCATTTCATTAACGAGAAATTACGAAAATTACAAAAGCACATATAAGCATTCAGTGGGGAGGAAATTTATATTGATCAATCAGTGGTGTGATCTAATTAAATAGCAATTAAGCTGCATAATCACCCATGCCCAGTACTTCTCTACTGACCAATATTACAAAAAAAAATGTATCTTCATTTATTATACTTTTATTATTTCTACACTTAATATAGAAAACTTTAAAAAGAAAAGAAGAAATGAACCAAAGAATTAAGTCCATGTTACAAATCTCTGACAAAGGATCATATTTATTTACTCTTGGGAATGTTAGGCATTTTTTCTGCAGTTTTTATTACATAACTATATTCCTTATTAATTGATTTCTCAAAATTTCATTACAGGTACTGTACAGCAGGGGTCAACTTAAGAAAAAAAATTAACTGGCCCAATGGGCCACTAAAATTTTTGAACAACTGGCCCTTTCAAAATTCCACTGGCCTGAGAAATATCGGTCCAGGAAGTGGACCGATATAAAAGGGGGGATTTGCCCCCCCCCCCCCCTCCCAAGAAACTAAAGATCGAGCAATATGAACCCCATTAAAACCTTGGGTGAACTCATTTTCTCCGGAAGAATAAGCAGTTCCTGCTCCACTAGTGGCAGCCGCAAATAATTAAATTGACTGTCAGTGATTTAAACATGTACATATAGTTTTTGTATTCTATGAATGAATGTTGTACTTGCTTTAAACAAGGGTAAAGTTCATGACATTTTCCCATACATGCTGTGTTTTTAATGCATTACAATTAACAGGTATGGTTAGAAGATAATCAAACAATCTACATATAGATAGTCAAACTTGTTATCAAATGTATATAGTTTTAACCTTTGATTCATTGTTTATTGTATATATGTTAACTTATGTATTAACTAAATTTAATACGGCGGTCAACCAATAATCTTCAGTAGTGAAGGACGGCCAGAAATATAAAGAAGAAGAAGTCTCAGCGACCCCCTCTGTATAACGGCTTCCTTTTTTAGCCAATCTTATTTATTCCTCCCCAGCGTTTTCCCGTGCATTCGACCTTTATATAACGACCCACTGTCTAACGACCATGTTCTTTGGGTAAAAATCCTTCATATAACGATTATTAGAAGATTATTATCAAACCGGAAGTTATATAATAAATAAACAAACACAGTCCCGACTTTGGAAAATTTTCCGTTTTGCCCAGCTGATGCAGCGATTGTTGCCAATATCCCTCTTGCTGATATCGGTATGATCTACTGACCCAGACTTCTCGAAAACCGTCGGTCCTGACCGACAGAAATGCAGTAGGACCGACGATTTCAAAATATATATCGGACCACAGGCGCTTGTGTAGAGTCAAAAATATGCTTGCTATGTACCTAAAATACCACAAGGCCGGACTCACTCCTACTACCCCTGTCACTTCAATCGCTATTTCCTCTGTCAAAATGTCGATAGGACGCAAATCGCTTACAAATTTGCATAGTGAAATGATTTTTCTTCAAGGAAAACCCGTTTTTTATATCTTCCTACCATCTACACCCCCATACAGACAGATAATCCTCAGATTTTGTTGACAATGGACACCTAAGTGGCAGCAAAGCGAAAGTAGGTCATGTGCGACATATTTCCGCCTTTCGGTCGTTCTCGGGTTTTATCATATATAATTACTAAACACTAGAAACATTACAAGGCGCCAAAATATGACTGACAAAATGAATGAAAACTTCAGTGCTTCTTGGTATGCAACTAATACTAAAAATAAGGCATAGGAAATAATTGTATTTGAAAAACATTATAATTATACAGTAACAATACTGATATATAATTACGTTTCCCGAACTTTTCTTTCTGAACTTCTCAGGTATGTTTCGTAAGGCAATGATAAAACCCGAGAACGATCGAAAGGTCGAAATATGTCGCACGTGACCTACTTTCGCTTTGCTGCCACTTAGGTGTCCATTGTCAACAAAATCTGAGGATTATCTGTCAGTATGGGGGTGTAGATGGTAGGAAGATATAAAAAAAAACGGGTTTTCCTTGAAGAAAAATCATTTCACTACGCAAATTAGTAAGCGATTTGCGTCCTATTGACATTTTGACAGGGGAAATAGCGATTGAAGTGACAGGGGTAGTAGGAGTGAGTCTAGTCCGAGATTCCTCTGTCGTTTAACGGCATTGATAATCTTGCTGTAGCCGTTCAACGACAGAGGGTGATACATACGGAAAACAGCGGATTTGCTTCTCCAACTCTGGGTCAGCACATTTCCACGTTTCGTGGCTATCAGATTTTATTTTCTATCATAAACCTTATACAGTTGAAGAGCAGACTCGCAAAAATTCTAATTTTCCGGTCCGTGGAATATTTTAAAATCCAAGGGAGATAATCGTAAATATTTTCCGCTAGATGGCGCTTCACAAACCCAAACAATTATACATACTTGGAAAACTACGTTTTAGTTCTATTAAACCAATGAAAATGATTGAAATATGATTAAAAATCACATTTATATTTATTAATGGTCATGATTTTCAGTCTGGTATAAAATCGGTCTGCGATGAATGTAAAAATAACGTTTTTTTTCTTTACCTCGGAAAATCGCAATTTTTTTTTGACGTGTATGTTTACACTTTTTGCATCTGACAGAATAAAGTTCCCGTGGAGGGAAAAATTAAAAAACTGGTTCCTTGGACAGAATAATATCTACACTTCATCGGGTAAAAGGGAATTTACATCACTCGTAACAGTTTAAGAAAAATAGTCCATATTCCAACGTCACCCAAACAGAGTCAAGGTTGAACAATTTGCTCCTCCCATTTTACTTGTACAATCAATATTTACACATGTAAACAATGGAATAACGGTAGGCATGTGAGGTAAAACACACTGTTTTGATGTACAATGCAAATTGTCTAGAAATTCAATGCATTTATCCCATTCTGTCAATCTCGTGGGTTCACAACTACAACCCGAACTTGGTTATATGCACCCCCCTTTTCTGAAATATGCCACCAAAGTCAAACTGTCAACGGGTGCAGGCCTTTTAGTTTTAGTAAGGGACGGTACCAGGTACCCACTTAAAATGGTAATTGGTACCTCCTAATTTCAAAGAATGTTGTACAGCATGTTTATTTGCTCATTTGTTTATATGACTGAGTGGTTTTTATTTGTAGATAATTTAACCAGGTTGTTAATTTTTAGGTTTTATTTTTAGTTGAAATATATAGGAAAATCAAAGTCAATTTTTATTTGTTATATTTAAATTATGTACAAATAAAAACCACTCATATAAACATAATGAGCAAATAAACAGTCAAAATATAGACAATTCTGAATGTTTTGGTGTAAAATTTGTTAAAATCTATCCAGAAATGACTTCACAATAATATTTTGAAAATTCAAAATATGGTTTTGGTTGATTATATACAGATTTTTTTTTACATGTGGCAATACTTTTGGCCACATGCTGTATAAGATATTCATGAAAAATGTTCAATTTTTAAGAAAAAGTACTGCCTGTAAATAGTGTAGTACTGGTACATTTGAAAAATTTTGAAAGCCCTGCAGGGTGCATGAGGCCAGTCCACCAAGCCCTTGCATAAACTGTAAAAGAGAAGATGTGACTAAGTGCTACTGGCACCTCTCACAGGGGCGAAATCAACCACTGTTTTATACTTTTGTCAAAAATGCATATGCATTCAAAGATGATGACTGTATTTGTAGAATGTGTGAGGCTTGATTTAGAAAATCACTCGAAATGTCCCACGATACAGAAGCAACATCAAGCAAAAGAAAATATGATTCAGCCATAGATACAAGCTGTGCATTTGAAACAAATGATTTAAATTTAACAACAGCAAACTTTGACAGCTACATGTATGGTAATGTGTCATTTGACCCATGTGAATTTACACTCCATACTGTGGCTAATGCAGAAAATAATGACTGTAGTAAAAAACTTGTATGCTTTTTGCAACACATGAATATGTGTGAAAAAAATGGTGACCATTCGACATCAGTTAATGTTGACTTATGCAAGTCATGCTTTCAGATTTAGCTAGATCAGAATAACAACGAAGCATGTACATCTAATCAATTTTTTCTCTATTGATCACTACAAGAAATATAGAAATGTCAAACCCCAACTAGAATGTTGCTTTTGTGATAAAAGTATATACAGTCAAAGAAAGACCATTTAATTTAAGGGAAAGGATCTTCTAGAAAGAATAAAGTTAATTTTAAATTCTGATGCATTTGTGTATGCAAATTTTCTATGGTAATGGCATCAGCATATTCAGTTAGAATTTAAATTAGAGCCCCATCCGGTTTTCTCCTATTATTCACATGTTTTATTATTTTTAATAAATAAATTTAGTTGAAGTTTTTGTGAATTTTATTTTGTAAAAAGTTATCAAATAATGGATCTTAGTACAGTATGATCTGCTTTTGTTTAAAAACAAAAGGTTAAAAACATTACACCCCTCGCCCCTTTTTATAAAGAAACATCTATAAAATATAACACGAGTTCTGCTCAAGAGTCATTACGAGGATGTACTATGCATGTGATAAAATTTTATATTTTTTTCATTATCATCATTTTCTTTCATTTGTCTTTTATAAGATCATTTACATTGAAAAAAGTATCACTTGTATCAAGTACATTGACATCAACATGCTAGGGGGCGCTATACATGATTTGTATGGTGAATCCACCAATAAAACCGGTGGACGTGTTTGAATAGCCTTATATGTTAAAAAAACAGTTGAAAGTAATTTTTAATATTCCAAGATTTACCATTGCATATGAAAATATGACTGTTTTTTTTTTTTCTCAAGTTCATTCGATAAATTTAGTAGACCATTACAGTTGATTCTTGTTTTGTTATACCTTCATGGAACAACTTTACATGTATTTCGACCGAAAAGTCAGCTTACCAGGATTACTTTTACAGTAATATAATTGCTCCTTACTTAATACTGTTGTGGTTCCATAAAATCTCAAATTTGGACTCATCTGTTAAATTATATTTGATCAATTTAATAGCTGTAGATATAATAAACAATTACTCTGACTAATTTCAACATTTTTAATACAAAATAATATTTGTTTTATTGAGAAAACGCATTTACTTACACTCGTTCTATAAATAGAATGTTAAAAATTACGGAGTATGTGATGATTCTAGTTATCTCCCTTGAATCCAACCAAAATGTGACACGATCCATCTGACAGAAAAAAGTTCTATTGTATGTTTAATTACAGAAAATGTTTCTTTGAAATACTAATATAGAAATCTATGGAACTATATATATGATTTTCCATCACCCTTTCGGCAAATATTTTAATTTTTAATTTTTCGTGTTTTTTGAAACAACTTCCGCCATTTCCGTGTCGTTTTAATTTCTGCGTTACTCCTTTGTTACAAGAAGTTCAAGCACGGGGCCTCAAATTTATATGAAAGAAACAATGTTCTATGTTTTTCTCGCTTCTTCGGTTATATTTGACGCTCGCAACGTTTAAAACGAGTGAATTTTCAACACTTGGTCGATGTATTCTAAAACGTGTCCGATTCCGGTAAAAAATGTACGTGACAAATTAATTGAAATGACGCCATTATCGAGTCTGCTCTCCGACTGTATATAAATCGCTTCACCAATCATTTTTCTATTCATTCATAAACATCTTACCCTCAGAAAGTGGTGTTACACTCCATTACAGCACGATTTTGCCTTAGAACCTATGATTTCGACATTTGTCTTCCATTTTTCAAACATTTGTCACGTGACTACGAGAAAACTACGATTACCGCAATGTATCATGGGAGATAATTTGCATATAAACAAACAAACAAATATTTGTATTGCCAATCATAGGCGCCTGTTAAGGCAGAACAATTAACATAAAATTTGATACAGTTGATTATATTGATTGGTAATGATTTTAACAGCAAATTTAGTGAATTACAGATAACCATAAGAAAAAAAAATGTAGTACCTTGTCCAAAAACAAAAAGGGGGAACGTAACACATGCTCTTTCCGAAGCCCGTTGGTAACACTCTGCCATTGAATCTTTTCTTTCCAACACATTTTGTATAATTTCCTTCTGCTCTTCTTTGATCTGTAGATGGACTGTTTGTCCTGCAGAATACGCTTAAATGTATCGTCTTCCATGTGATTTGAATGTTGTTTACGTATGCAAATAATGCTCCAAATAATTTGGCACGCTGCATTAATTAACTCCCATCATGCAATGCGTTGCTGTCATCATTCAGTTAGTATCGCGAGATCACGTGTGTAGATTCGAAAATGGAAGTCAAATGGCGGAATAATAGGATCTAAGGCAAAATCGTGCTGTAATGGAGTGTAACACCACTTTCTGAGGGTAAGATGGTTATGAATGAATAGAAAAATGATTGGTGAAGCGATTTATATAAGGTTTATGATAGAAAATAAAATCCGATAGCCACGAAACGTGGAAATGTGCCGATACTATGGCTGTGAGGCAAATTTGATGGTTTCCGTATGTATCACCCTCTGTCGTTGAACGGCTACAGCAAGATTATCAATGCCGTTAAACGACAGAGGAATCTCGGACTATCATACACTCTACCAGCAATGGCCAGAATAAATGTTACAGTGCTTCAAATTATCCTCGTAAGACTCGTTCTATAGACATATATGAGTGTAACTTCTCTGAATTTGGTACACAATATAGTTGCAATGTATTTCCTTCACAATCACGAAACTGAAATCTAAATAATATGTTGAAAAACACAAAAAATACGCCATTAAACAGGGTACAACACTTTATCGGTAAAAAAATCATGTAATCATTTGTCTTTACCAATACATATTTACTCTTAGAAAGGTCTTGTGATGGGTCATTTTTTTGCAAAAGAAGTCTTGGTCTTTTGCTTTATTGGCAACATCGTAAAGGGGGGGGGGGGGGGTGAGGGAGACTGTACTTTGTTAATTTTCAAATGACAGGGGTGTGATGTGCATTTGTGATTCCAAAAAGACAAAAACTGTCCCTGAATCTATGAGGGGGAGGACATGGGGTAGTCTTCTCCCACTCTTCTCCCCCTTTTTTCCTTTATCTCCTGTCTCCCTCATTTTCTCCCACCTCTCTCCATTCTTCTGCCCTCTCCTTTCTCCCTTCACCCCTTATCTATGTGGTCATGATTGTTGTGAATACCATACACACATTTGTGTTGCTCAGTGATGGAAATTTAATATTTTGGTGGCCCAGTGTTATACATGTATGATCAAGCAAGAATGTTGAAAAAATAGTAACCCCGCTTAAGTTTTAGGGGTTACTGACTGGGCTCCTGTGAATTTCCATCACTGAATAGCACAGGCACTTGTTTCAATATCAAACATTTTATTCACTATTAAGTCTCCTTTAAATTTTTGATATTGAAACAAGTGCCTGTGCTGAATAGTGTAAAATTATTAATAGGAACCTGGGCTATTGTTTTATTGAATTTATGTGAACTAAAATGCATCAATTGATTGAACAACTTACATAATTAGTTGCAAAATATTTTTTGTTTATACATGTTGAAAATTTGAGTGTACAGACATGATCTAAATAAATACCTTAGTTGTGATGAAAATATTATAATTAATTTGATTCCTTTACAATGGATTATTTTTTCTGGCACAAAACTTTTGGAACCAATTTTTTCTTGAATATTCAAGGGCGCAGTCAAAATTATATCAAAACATCAAAATTAAGACATGGGGGAACAAAGAATTTTATTTTCGGCCCGAAATAATGGTTATTAAAATTTCAAGGGCATTCACTGATAAAGTATAGATCATCAATTATTTACATGCTTAAAGTATATTATTCTATTAGGATATACACCCTATGGAAATTGACCAGCCTATAGCCCATTTGGTTGATGAATCCCAACCTACTCGTAACAACATGACCAATGAATTGATGAAAGACACACAACAGTTACCTGTACAGGTATGTTAAAAAAAGATTGAATTTACACATTTTATAACAATATCCCCTCAATACAAAAAACGTAAGAGGGATCATATTAATATGAAAGGATCGTCTGTTAATGCAGTGTGAAAAACCGAAAATTCCATTCTCAATTTAAAGACTTTGGGTCTATGAAAATATTGTTGAACGAAAACTTAAGTAAAAGGCAGTCGGGGTCATTAAGTTTTACCAATGTCCATCCAAAAAATTTTTGTCAAAAATTTCACAGCTTCTACTGAGCAGAATGATTTTATATAATTACTTGCTAACAAGAAAGACAACTCTAGTAAAAAAGGAGATAACTCTGTAATTTGAAACGAGGGAATAACACACTAAAAAGACAACCAGTCTGTTGTATTCAGAAATTGCCAAGTAATTTTGCAGTTCAATGGTGCTGTTAGTAAGTAAATCATTGAAGATTTATATGACTTGACCACAAATACGGATTTGTAAAACTTGAAAATTTAATGAGAAGGAAAAAAACATACACTTGCTCGCTAAGTAAATTTCTTAAAAATAGCTCATCATGATCTATAGTACCAGTACTTAATAAATATAATTTTATTTCCAGCTTGAAAATGTTGTTTTGGAGGAGGCTGTATTGGATGTCAAAGAAGTAAGACTATTGGATCATGAAAGAATTTTATCTTGCAATCACACCTTTTTGCAACCTCATAAAGGGGGTAGAATAACATTGAGACATATAAAGTCATTGACCTAATGAAGTTTCTGGTACCTTTTGATGTTTTGAGAAGAAAGGGAATGTAGTTGTGTATCAGTTCGTATCACAAAATTTCCTGCTTTTTTACATTTTTACTGATAGGCTGGGTAGGCGTGTATGGAAAATAAATGTAACTTTTTAACCAATCAGAATTAAGTATTTCTCCTACATTTATATATACCCCTCTCAAGAAAGAATCTATTGCTTGACATAACTGTCCATCTGTCAAACCACTTACAAATACCAATAGCACTTCTGAATCTGATTCTGAGGATGAAAATCGAATAAGAGATGATGAAAAGTGCTGTGTATGCAAATTATTCACCCCAAAAGAAATCAGAGAGAGCCCATGTTTAATATTCACGAAATGGCTACAATGTGACCAATACAAACACTGGGTTCATTTGGTCTACTCAACTGAAAAACGTGTGATCAGGAAAAGTGATGTATTTTTATGCCCCTATTGCAAGAGTGATTAGTATTGAAATCATGCTATCTATATTAATATTTAATAAAATGATTAACTTCCAGTTTTATTAAAAAAAAAACAATTTAAAAACAAGGACAAAATTAAAACACAAACATAGCAAAGATTAAAAACAAAGAAATGGTGCCATCACAAGATTATGTTTTACAAGATAACAAGAGGTGCTACGACAAAATTTTGAGTGACTGGAATTTCAGACCCCATTCAAATGTATTCTGATAGGCTTGATGAACATGATTGATGGCTGAAATGTTCCTAACAAATTCATGACAAAATGTTGTAGTTACTATGGCATCAATGTTTGAGAGATGTCAGTTCAAATCTCTCTGGAAACTAATGATCTGAGTACATATTAGGTTTGTCAACTACTAACAATTACAATACATATAGCTTCTATAGTACAAGGTAGTACATTTCAATAATGTTGAAAAGATGTCAGTTCAAATCTGACTGGAAGCTAATCTATGGGTTTATTTTAATATATGCTTGATCATGTTGACTGCATTAACTAACTTGGACACAAGTCCCTAGCTTAATGAAAGTTTTGAAGAACTACTCCTTTTTCAGTGTAATTTTTACACAACCACAAAAATGTTGTGTAATGGTTAGCATGCTCACCTTGAATGTGGTAGATCCATGGGTTCTAGCCCCTGTCTAGTCAAACCAAAGATTATAAAATTGGTAAGAATGCAGCATTAAGGAGTAAGAACAAAGAATGGTCGGGTCAGAATCAGAATAATGTTTCAGAGTGGAACGACATATCTACCCACAGACTGTTGTCTCAATGAACTAGCACTCTAAAATCCAACTAAGGGTGTTGGTCTTTTCATTTTTTGTATCTAAATGTGTTTCCTGTTACTCATGCTTGAATAGTTTACACATCACATGTTATAGTTTATATTTCTTGTTGTTTATTGTTTAAAAATTCTATGAATAGAATGTTTTTATCCCCCATATGAGTGTTGTTTTTGATGTAAAATTATTGAATATTTTGGGCTTTGTTCATTTACCTGAAGTCTTAGACAAATATTTTGAAATTAAAGGAGTTTTTTTTAACCTAATTACATGTAGTATGTTTTTTTGGGGGGGGGGGGGGGTGGAACTTGTTTCAATAACTAAACAAATTGTATAGTGTCCCCTAATATTAACTTTTTGATGTTAAAAGCAATATAATTTTTATTCAATCATTAACTTAAGACTTCACCAAGATGATGGGAATGTGTTTTATTACCCATTCTTCAATGTTCCAGTTCATAGTTTTGTTATTTTACAACATTGTTATTATACATGTATAGCTGACCTTTTAATAATGTTTTGTTTTTGCAATAAATATTTTCTTGTTAATGAATACATGTAGTTCTCTTAAGTCAAATCTGCCCATGCGGTCACCTTTTTGTTTAATTTTTGTGCTCTATAATTTACAAAAGTTATCAGCTGAATCATTTACAAAGTACATGTGCATGTACATATTTTGCCCAACCAAGAGACTTGTTCCTGAATTTAGCACTTTTTCCATACTAATCCTTATATGTTATTATTGGTCTCCTGACATTGGCATAAACAAGAAAGGATGGAGTGCCTTATGAACAGAAATCACACCATAATAATGTGCTTGACATACATGTAAGATTGGAACATGACTGTTAATGTATAGCCCTGTATCAGGGCATTCTATTTAACCCCTGTCTGTCCCTCCCTTTTTGTAATATTTTGTAGTGTGTTTAATGTACAAATACTAAAGGTGTGCATTCCTACAGGATTTTGACTTCTAAAAAATCACAAAATGATATTTAGTTGAACTAAGTCATTTTTAAGTTAGAACATCAAAAGTGTCTTACACACACAGACTTTATACACTTTAACAAAAGGGGCATACCAGTTTTAAGTTGGGCCTTTTAAAAAGTTTTATTTGATGCTCCATAATATGATAATTTACAAATTGCATGTTTAATGTGATATAAATATGATAAACTATAAAACCATGCAGAAGTCTAACATAATGCCAACTTTAAAGCATTAACATTACAAAGCTGGTTTTTGTACAATACCTGCCAGTCGCTTAGGGGAAAAATACTTATTTTGATTTCCCTTTCTTATAAGGATAGTCAGACAACAAAATATACGAGATTTAGATTAATTTTCTTCAAGTTAATCGATAAGTACTCGCTAGGATGATATATTTTATTTATTCTTGCAGGTCTAGGATGTTTTGTAAACAGTACTATTTTATTTGCGAGGTTGTGTCACAATATCCTTGGAAGTTGGAACTACTATAGATGAATATTCACACGATCTCTCATTATTTTCAAGATCTACGGGATACATGCAGTCATAAATTATTTTCCTAACCAACAAATTCACGAAAACTTCCTTACGACCGTGAAGATGTGCATAACTGCCACGATGAATAAACTGCGTCACCGTGTTTACAAATGCAATGACGTCTTGTTTACGTTTTTTTTACCCCGATTGATTTATAATATTGTTTGATCATAAATTTTGTCCACGTGGAAAGCACCCCAAAAAATAGGAATAACGTTATCCTTTCTAAGGGTATTTTGGGTAAGTGTGTTTCTGGTGTTGTAAAAACCTGCCACTCGTCTTGAAGCAAATTCCCAAATGCATGCAATTTTTTCATAAACATTTCTGCCATACACCGGACGGTGGCATTTTAACTTGTGAAGTTCAACATACCATCGAAAATAGTCTCAACTTCGGTAAAGTTTGCACCTTTTAGTGCAACAAAAATAAGGGCATGGCCGTTTTTCGCCATTTTAATACTTATAATACTGGTCTATTTGGAGAAACGTTTTCCATAAAATGCGATGTATTGACATGTGTGAAAATTCAAAATTGTCTTCTTATTAGTCATCTTAAGAATTAAATATAATAATTATTCTAGCCAAATACAAATACAATGCAAATACAAATAACTGTATTGCCAATCAAGGCGCTCTTTCGAGCTGCATAATCAATTGCAATGATTGAAATTATTATTTAACAGAAATCATTAATAATTGACATGAATAATAATGAATACTCAATAATAATGACAAGAATAATAACATTAGAGTTACTCCCACAAGGAAACCTAGACTCAAGCAGGGGAGACAATCAAGGTAGCCATATCCCAGCATAAGTACCGTCAAGGTGATTCACACAAGTTGGTTAGTGAATTTACGATCAGCTTTGAACAATTACATTTATGATATTGTTTGAGATCATAAATTTTGCCAATTTAATCCAACTAAATTTTACAAATATAAACAATTTGTCAGAAATGTACATGTAAATAGCAATTAAAACAGGTATATGTATTGTAACACACATTTTTTACTGCATGAAGACATAAAATTATTAAACCAATTAACCCTGTTCCGGAATCCCCCTTTTTAACCTCCTGGAAATCCCCCTTTTAAGTAAGAACTTTTGGATCCGCACAAATTTATTTTTGCCGCTCATTTTAAACATCAGATTTTATTTTCGGTATCTTTTTTTAATTCAGAAATTTATTTTTGCCGCTATTTCATACTTTTTACTAGTCTGGTACTCATCCGAGGAGTCACGAATACCAGAATAACGCAATTGTATTCCGGGTTTGGTCCGTGCCGGTTTTGGGTGTTAAAATGTTGGCGCATGCCCAAAGCCCATGACTGTTGACACTCCCGTAAGATTCATTCAATTAAAAATGTAGGTAAACCGGAAACTGACATTGATGTATAATATTCGGAACGTGATCGGACCATTAGATACGGATTGTTGGCTATATCTGCCTTATCTTTTTAGATAAAAATATGTATACAGAAACACATTTAATTGAGTTGTTTAATGATCATGAGTATAGGTAATCTTGCATTCAATTCTGTATAAGAAAAAAAAAAAATTTGACAGGTTATATACAATATTACAAAAAAATGGTGGGACAGACACACAAAGCCCATGGGTAAGACACAACCCCAGTTCCTGTCTGACATAATGTAATAATGTCAGACAAAAAAAAAGAGTTTTCGCCAACTCTGTAATACCGAATGTTTGGTATAATAGTTACCTCAGATTTTGTCCGAAAGGCATTGATCAATGTTTAATTTTATTTTTAAATTACTTAAATTTTCATTGTTTTCACCCCTTTTATACATTTCCGGTTTCAACCAAACCCATTTGTGAAGACGATCACGACACGATTGGTTATTTGTATATATATTAGCCAATGACACGACGTCTTTCGTACATCCATTGACCTATAGTACAAGGCCATCAAAACAGCAAAACTCGAGACACACACTACAAAAGACATAACATATACAATTTTGAATAACACTGAAAACTAAAAATTGAATTACTTTAACCTCTATAAAAACCTGAGGTGAAATCAGGTGCCCAATTGCTAATACTAAGGTAAAACACTCTAAAAAGGCCAAAGTAAACATTATGCACATGACAGTGAATTTTTGGGGGCTTTTTTTTTCGGACCGGCAACATATTTTTCGCTCTGACAAGATCTACATGTCTGTCAGTCCGAATGACTGACAACGTCTCGGCAAGTTTCGGGAAGTCTGCTGACCGAGTCCATATCTGTTACTAGTTCATAATAATAGATTTTTCATATTAAATGAAGTCACGATTAGCGTTATTGTGTATCCGCCATTTTTTTTACAGGTAAGATGTTCACGTGATGATTTATTATTGTTGTTTGGTTTATTTGGGTTTATTTCTTATTTATATTAAATATCTAAAATTGCTTACTATAGAAAATACCGTTTTAATCTTTCAGTTTTATAAATAAATAATCGTGATTTTGAAAATTATTGAATTATGAAGTACTTGTTCCCAGCATATATTTCTGTCAATATTCGTTTAACGTGCGGTAACAGATCAAGGTAAACACATGCTGATTGTGTGATTAGGCTATTTATAGCTTTCGGCGAGTGATCGAAGTTGAATTTTAACGTTTTGTCAGGAAATTTCATTAGTCTGTTATCAGTCGATATTGAATGACACGGAAGAAACGAAAGTTGCTGGCCCAAGTGGCCCGAGAATATCAACTGGCCCAGCGGACCGATCTTTGTTCAGTTTGACTGGCCCGACCGTAAATATACTGGCCACGGGCCAGCGGTTACGTCGACCCCTGTACAGTTAATTTGTCTTTGGGGTGGGATCTCTATCAGATAGGTTGACCTTTTTAAAATTTGTTTATTTTGATCTTATAGTCAACTGTAACTCATGATATCTAACATACATGTAAATCTCTTCTTAAGAAATGTTCTGTATTTGAAGTAGATTGTGTACATGTAATTAAATGTAACAAGTTCATCTAAAGAACCCTTTGTTTCTGTGATAGTCACACACTGTAAACATGGGAGGAGTTCTATTGGTATAAGTGTATGCATGTACAAATAATGTATCATTATTTAACTTACTTTCATTAGTTTTATATACAGGTATATCAATATGTCCTTTGTGCATGAAGTTTATTTCTGGTTCATCATGGTAGCTTTCGTGATCTGATAGAGTTTAATCCCTATAAAATTGCCTCAGGAATAGATTATTTGATAGTAAAATATAATGTTGTTGACTTGTCTGGCTAGAAGAACATGAAATTGATTACCTCTGATTAGATGATGGTGAAATTTGCTGTTGTCTAGCTATAGCTATGTGTTGATCGGTCTGACATTACAGGACATGAAGCAGGTGACATCTGTGGTTTCCAATATTACATGGGGGCAGGAATTATTTCGACTGGTTTGCTATGTTGAAAAGTCACATGGTCATGATCAGTTACATTTGTATACATGTGCCTATAACAGCTTATAACCTCAAATCCAATTGTACTTGTTTACCACTTTTACAGAAATAAACCAGATCTGAAATTATAAAGAAGAAATTTAAGTTATTTTATTCAGTCTCATTTATATATATCATCATACTGTCTTACCAATAAAAAAAAAAGAAAGGCTACTGCCCCCTGCCTCCTAATACAAATGTAGTATAGCCAGAAATGAGGTGCCATTTGATAATTTGCATATCTAAGATGGGGACAACATAAGGAAGTCTGCAATTTTCATATGATCTACATTAAAGATATAATTTTTAATGGGGATCATTCACCAAATTTCTTTCGACAGACGTCGCTGTTGTTCCATAAGTGGTTAGCAGAACGTTTTAATCTCGAGGACGCTTGAATTGTTAACGTTGGGTACAGGTGTCAAACCACTAATTACGAAAGTAGTCCCTTTTCAAGAAAAAAGTTCCTTTCACTTTGTAGTATTGTGAAAACTACTGAATGGAATGGACTAATTAAAATTGATAATTGAAGTTAAATAAATAGGGATTATTGTGAGCCCAAATTTGATGGATTTAGTTGTATTTCAATACCTCTATGGAGGATTTGATGCATGACCTATACATACTGAATTTCTTGGGGATGACCGAGCTATTTTTAGAGTAGGTGTTTTCCGTAGCATGGCATTTCACTGCAAGATTTTAAACATGCCCTGATATTTTGACAGAACGTAGAGGAATTATGCACCTTTCAGAAAATATATGGTCTTGGAAAGGTTAAACTTAAGATAAAATGACCAGGTAGGCTCTAAAAAACACAAATTTAGTAGAAAACCTTAATTAAATGAATTTGTTGTGTTCCTGTGTATTGTACATTATGGTTTTAATTTTTTATCCTTTTACCCAGATTTTTATTATTGGTCATAAAGGGAAAACAAATTTCCCAGAACAAAAATTTTGCTTCAGAGTGCATTTTTTTTTCAGTTACAAAAATGTAGCATCGAAATCTTTTTATAAGAGTTAAATACACCCTTTTCCCCTATAGTACTAATGTTCATGTAAGAAATGAAATGTGATATACGTATACACCGTTAGGAATTTAATTAATAACCTAATATACCTGTCGTTCTGTAGTCAACTGTTCAAGCGAAATGGTTTTAAGTATAAAATACAGTACTATTTTAAACAAAAGAGAAGTGGCCCATATTGAATATCCCGCAATAGGTGCAACTTCTTTTGTTTCAATAGTAGTTTATCTAACTTGTACAATAATGTTAACAGTTATAATTTATAAAATAAATAGTCGTGAGAACAGTTTTGTTTGAGAACGCGTTTACAGAATTTTCCTATTCATGTTATAAGGGCATTACATGAATAGGAAAATTCTGTATTTTTTTTTAAATAGTACTGTATCTTATACTTAAAACCATTTCGCTTGAACAGTTGACTACAGAACGACAGGTACATTAGGTTATTAATTAAATTCTTAACGGTGTATACGTGTATCACATTTCATTTCTTACATGAACATTAGTACTATAGGGGAAAAGGGTGTATTTAACTCTTATAAAAAGATTTCGATGCTACATTTTTGTAATTAAAAAAAAAATGCACACTGAAGCAGAATTTTTGTTCTGGGAAATTTGTTAACCCCTTATGACCAATAATAAAAATCTGGGTAAAAGGGTAAAAAATCAAAACCATAATGTACAATACACAGGAACACAACAAATTCATTTATACCTTTAGGCAGTAATATAAAATTTTAAACAAAAAAAAACAGAAAAAGAACAAGTAATAATTAAAAAAAACTTGTATTAATGAACAAATGGACTATCTGTGTGTATAGACACCTTTTCAAGTAACATAGTTGGTACTTCATATCTTTGAAAGGGGAGTTTATTCAAAATAAATCCCAAAACGGCAAATGATTAAAAAAAAAAAAAATAATAATAAATTTATGTTTGTAATAAACAATCCAAAGGGAAGATATTTGTGATTATTTTCCAAACTTTTCCAACAAAAAATATTCTTTATCTGTATGATATATCCAGTTTAAAGAAAGAAAAAACTTAACTGACATTCCCTACAATATTTAACTCAGTAGTCCGTTAGGGGTTTTCGTGGACGTGATCGTTTGGTAGTTGGATTTACAACTACCTATGCAATCAGTACCTATCAACACTAATGTTATGAGTTCGAATCTCGCCCAGGCGATACAACATTATGTGATAAATTTTGCCAGCGACTTGTGGCAGGTACGTGGTTTTTCTCTGTGCACTCCGTTTTCTTCCACCAATAAAACTGACCCTAACGATATAACTGAAATTTGTTGAAAGTGGTGTTAAGCACCAAACCCAGTAGTCCGTACGTTTCCAATCGTGTAGTTTACATTTATCTATGCTTTTTTTTATTGTATAGAATGCTGGGTTTTATGCAAATTCCGATTTTTTCGTAGCATTTCTGAAATTGTAATTCAAATCGTTTGACTGTTCATTTCAATAACATGCAGCTAACTTAAGTTATAAATAACGTTTTTACCTGCATTAGAATGGAATAAACCCACAAAAAATAATGTGGCATATGGGCAGTTTCAAAATAAATGGCTCCTACTGCTATAGCTGTCTAATTTACTCATTTTTATGATTTTATTGGATCTAAATAGTTCAAAAGATCTGTAATGATTTGATGTTTGTTACTGCAAAAAATCTTTATGATATCTAGAATAACAAAACAAATATGTCCAAAAATATGTCAAAATTGTCAGGAGTGCAACACTTTTTTGTGACACTTTAAAAAATCCTTAATTTTCAACAACCTACCACAGTGCTAAATCAAACAATATGTTATCAAAATCTATTTCATCACAAACTTTGATATGTTGACATACTTTAAGATAGCAATAGATCATGTTTCACATTTATTATTGCATAAAAATATGGCTTTGTAAAAAAGATGTACCTAGTCAGGAGTGCAACAAACATTTATGCAAGTTTTCCTAAATTACATTGTAGAAATGTTGTCTTTTAGTTTTCAAAGATATGGGGTATAAATAAACCTTAATACATCATTGCTGCTTCAAAACCACAGTTAAAGGATACACTAAAATCAGTAGTAAGCAGGGATCGCGCTGGGCTTCGCCAATGTCGCCATTTTTAATTTCATTTGGCGACAAAATACGGCCCTTGGCGATTTTTTTGGCGACAACATTTTATTTATCAAAAATTACTTCGTACTGCTGTCAATCAAGGGTACCGGTAAACTGAGAAATGAAAAGAAACGAAACGAAACGAAAACAAAATCCAACGAAATCTGTAAAGTAAGAAAACGAAATCCAACGAAATGAAACGAAATCTGTAAAGTAAGAAAACGAAATGAAACGAAATCTGTAAAGTAAGAAAACGAAATCCAACGAAAAGAAACGACGAAATCTGTAAAGTAAGAAAAGAAAATATAACGAAAAGAAACGAAATCTATAAAGTAAGAAAACAATATCAAATGAAAAAAAGAACGAATTCTGAAAGGAAGACAAGAATCGAAACGAAATAAACGTTTATTCTTTGTAAGCACTACTAGAGATATCCAATAAAATTACGTAACTCGACCTAAGCTACCTATCGAGACGTATCTTTACCTATGAATTTAGCTATTGATTGCAAATTACAGTAACATTCAGCATTCATTCAAATACTAGTATTCCACATCTCAGTATTTTCTATTTGATACCGACTGGATGCGCACTTCGGATTGATTTATTTATTGTTGTTTGTTTAACGTTCAGTCGCTAATATTTCATGCATAATCGGGACGAGAACAAGTGGAAAAAAATCAATTTGCAAAATACACAGGCGGGTATATACCCCATGCACAACAACACCAATGCCCGTAGTAGTTCACGGAAAGACACAGGGAAATACCGGTATCAGTTGCTAGACAAACACAATTTTTAGTAGCCCAATCCTATCTAAGTAACTAAAATAAACCTCAATTTCTAGTAGCCCAGCCAAATTTATAGGGGCCTTGGGCAACTGGGCCCCTGCTAATTTCCATCCCTGAGTATTTGATGTTTTGATGGAGTAGTATGTCGTTAATTTTTACTTTTTATGGAGGGTGTTTTTTTGCAAGTCTACATTTGTATATCTCAATAGCGAAACGACCGTCACTCACAATACTACCCGATGTGCATATGTATAAGGCAGTATCATCAAATTTCAGGGTTGCGCTTGTGGGCAGTTTTTCGAAGAAGAAATGTGGTGATGGGAATCGATGTTCGGTGGGTGTCCAGGGGGAGGAGGGATGTTGTTTCTTATCACAAATGGATGACAAGTCATAACTTTTTCGATTTTGGAGTTACCTGTTCAACTTTTATTTCACTTTGTCCGAACATAAGGAACACCGGGCTTTATTTCTATCTAGCTTTTGATTTTTTTAAACTTCGGAAAAATTGGAGAAAATGTCTTTTCACAAGGACCAACATAGCTTCCAGATGTAAAATGCACCCTCTTTCAGTTGAAAACTTATCTGATAGTATACATTCTTATATATATATCTTCGTAAAGTGACATGTTCCCTATATAAAGAATGAGGTTGTTATTAGTGCAGAATTTATTCAAATTCTACATTACTGATTAGTAGTGCACCTGATTTGTCGAAATCATTTTTTCCAATAACAATTCATAGCTCGGCCGTCTTAGGTTTGTCGAAAATACTATTTAGCCAAAATAATGGAAATACTGAGATGCTGAATATATGTCCACGAGACAACGATCCGATAAAACAGCAAATTACAAAGCCTCATTTATATACATAACGCCCAGCATTCTTGTCAAAATAAGTTTCATATTGGGTCCTATATCAATAACACCAATAGTTTAAAAAAATCAAGTAAGTGGCTATGGTTTCTGGACTAAATTTTTCATGGTTTTCTCATACACTGTATTTCTCAACAATATGTTTTTAAGATACAGGGACGTATCCAGGATTTCAGGTTAGAGTAAAAAAAAATAATAATCGGCGGGCTGAGCGAGGCGAGAAATTTATCGTATTTTTTCAATTTGTAGGGGGCATACGCCCCAAACCCCCGCCTGACTAGTAATCCATATATCTATTAGGATATTTTGAACCATTCATTTACAAAACAAAAATTCGAACTTTTAGGTGGTAATCAGTTGGAGTAGAGTCAAGGTCTCAATGTCCGCCAAATGTCAATGAGTTCCATTCAAACTCCATATTGTTTCTAAGGACAATAATGTATGCTTTAAAACAATATAGATACTTTACTGATCTATTCTAGGTCTTCATGCCCGTGCCCAGATATTTTCAAATGGGTGTGATTCCTATGGAAAATTGGATTTTAGTGAATTTTCTCTACAGATTTAATATGCTCTTTTAAAACTGAGGCAGGAAGGGGGGGGGGGGGTATATTTATTCAAGTAAAACAATGTTTATCAATGTTTTGGTGAAATGGTTTAAAAAAACAAAAGTACATACGTTATCTATAAAACTTTCAATTAGTAAATTTCAGATAGTTAAACCTTCGGACGTTTTGTTTTAAATTTTTGCCTTAGTATTCCTCATACGATATGTATCTGAAACAAAAATTCGCCTCTAAGGGACCAGGCAATAGGGACCAGTGCAAAAGGCCATGGGACAAAGATAATTTTGTAACTTTTTGTTTTCATGGGACCTCAGTCACGTTTTCTTGGCAGAATTTGGTAAAACCTATATTATTTTCATTGAAATTAGGCATGGGACATGTAGTTTTTTTTCATAAATATTGAACCACAGGCCTGTGTATTGAGCATTGGACAAAGACTTTATAAGAGGCAAAATTGAAATGCATCGGTCCCAACCCCTGATAAATTTTGCCTGGTCCCTAACTACCGAACAGCCCGTGCTTAGGGCACGTAGCTCCCAAAATGTGCACTTACTGACTTATCCCGTTAAAGAATATATTCAAGATGTAATATGATGAAATTATATAGTTAATATGCATAATTTTGACAGAGGACATTTTTCAAGATGTTGTTTTCCGAAAGCCCTGTGCGAGTCCCGGGCGTCATAAAGAATAGGCATGAAGCAGATCTCGGCTTGTCGTAAAAGCCGACTAAGAGTACTTAGAGTCTGGCCTGGGGTCGGATGCTCAGCCCCAGAGCAACTAAGGTGTATAACTTAGGTGACTCGATGGCTAAATAGGGTAGCCCTCGCTTCGGGAGTTGGCAGGCTATTAGAGGAAAATCTTACCGCGGACCATAGTAGGCCAACGTGTGTGGAGAGCAACAAGTTAAATTTTGCACACGACACCAACGTGTCGTGCCTCCTCTGGTCTCTATGTTAATTATATTTTCTGAATTGTAAACATCTGAGTAAGTCCGTTTGGCCAGCCTAAAACAGGACTAAAGAATTAATTAAAAATCAACAGTTCAACTTATTGATTTTTTTCTTCACACATTTACTTGTATATCATCTACCTACTCCATAAATAATTTCAGAATTTTGACACTATTTTCAAAAAGTTGCCCATTAGGTCTCTATGTTAAATATTTGTACCAAATGTGGATATGTGCAGAGGGAGTTAGTATGCTTGTTGTTACCAGGGGCGGATCTAGAATTTGTAGTTAGGGAGGGCGTGAGTAGGCGAGGGATCTGGGGACCGCATAAGGTCCCCAGCGGGTCCAGGGCAGAGCCCTGATAAGGGGCCCAGGGAAGCTCTGGGGGTTTGAGGAATTACAGATATTTATTTGAACGACAATTTTGAACCAACCACACCATTTTTATCAGACCAGAAAAACTTGACTTTGAGTCTTAATTTTGTCGGATATTGTTAACAGTATGTTTTTGTCAAATTATAAGAACCTAAAGTAAAACTTTTTTTAACAACCGTGATGCGAATTGTTCAACTCATGACTGATCGATCACGATATTTTAACCCTTCAAAGAACTATTGGTTTAGTTGTAACGCATTCCTCATTTCACTAATTGGTCTGTACTTTCGGTGCTTGTCCTCTCGGGTGGTTCTAGTTAATACTGCCCGTCCGGATGGAGCTTTTCTTTTCGTCGTTTGATTCATTCATTGAAAACGTATGATTCGACCGTTCTTATTTATAGACAAACAAAAGCGGAAATTGTCAATACATGAACTTGTTGTTGATTTTTTATTAGCTAACGTAACTAAATTAGATAATCAGAATCGTTTCATGCAGCATTAATGTTAACATATTCGCCTTTGTTTGTCTATAAACAAGAACGAATCATACGTTTTCAATGAATGAACCAACGGTGAAACGAAAAGCTTCATCCGGACGGACAGTATACTGATCATTTATCAATGGGTAGAGCTTTTTAGAATGATATCCCAAATTTACTCCTAATATCATTACTATTCATTTTGACTTACAGGTCACGAGTTAACCATTCATGAAAAAGTTGTTTGCTGAACTGCTTAATTAACGTTGTATAACATATGCGTTGCGAATTTTAGGGGGGGGGGGGGCGCACGCCCCGCACGCCCCCCTCTAAATCCGCCTCTGGTTACCAACTTCCAGTGTACACAATAACAACAACACCTGTGGTTTTATTTACATTTCACTGTTATGTGATTACCTAATTTGAATATGTCACCAGAACCCAAGCATGCATGAGATGTTCATTTCACTTTCAAGTGACAATAGGTTATTCTATAAATAAACACAAAGATTTTCACCCAAAGTTTAACTTTTTACATTTTATTGGAAATTATTTTAGAAATTTAAAAGTAAAAAGTATAAATGTGTTACTATTTCTCTCATAACCACCTTTGAGAAAATATAGCCACTTGTAGCCAGCCCAAATGGTAAAACGTTAAAAACGTAATATTTATTTTCCCACTGAAACCCGGGTACCTATAAAGTGCGAAACGAAATAGAAACGAAACGAAACGAAACGAAACGAAACGAAATCAACGAAAACGTAACGAAATCAACGAAAACGAAACGAAACGAAACGAAATCAACAAAAACGAAACGAAACGAAACGAAATCAACGAAATGAAAACGAAATAAAACGAAACCAACGAAAGCAAAACGAAATCAACGAAAACAAAACGAAATACGATGCTAGACTACTTCCCACACATGTCTCAGTGTCTTTCATCAGGAGAGGACAGGATTTGATCACCATTGAACAAGAATACTATGCATTTATTCAGCGGGAGTCTGTCCTTTTCACTTAGTGGCTTCTTTTAAATTTGGGAACCATAAGAGCAACGTCAAGTCTGTTGAAAGGAGAGGAATTAAAATAACAGAAGTGCAGTAGTTAAAGTTCACTAATAAATATCCCCGTCCGAGCAAAATTTAAAAGTGTGTCGGAGAGACGAAAAAAGTGTGACGACCAGACGGACAAACGAACGAACGGACAGCAGAAGTCCTATATACCCCAATCTTTTTTTGGCGGAGGTATACAAATCCTATCAAAAATTAACTTTAGAAATTCAAAAAAAATCTACATATCTTGTAAAAGTACCTTTTTTCCCTTTGATCCCTTTTCATATTAAAAAAAAACCCAAATCACCCCCCCCCCTCCAAAATTTTTTCCGGTATTAATAAAATTTGATACGGCACATATTTTTATACCCTCCACTATCCAACTGGAGGGGGTATATAGTATATGTCCGTTTGTCCGTGAGTGCTTCCCTCACTGCCTGTGCAATTCCTCCTTAACAACTTGATGGAATTGAATGAATCTTACAGGAAATCTTTAATACCATATGGCAAGGTTCATTAATTTCATGAATTCTTTAGTACCAAATGGCATTGTGCACCTTCTATTTTTGGACATTTAAGGCTATGTAATTGTCATACAAGGCTATACAATAGAGAGAGGATACTGTTGCGTTATCCATAACTCTTCCTAAACAACAGAATGGATTTCAATAAAACTTCCAGAGTTTCTTATGTTTAGTTTTTGCAAGCATTATTTTTTCCAGAAGTTCTTCTGTAAGGAGGGCGCTCACTGTACGTCCTGTTATGTTGCTGTTGGTTTTTTTTTAGTTCTTCAAAATAGAACAATAGGATTTGAAATAAAATGTTTATAGTGTTGGGTCTTTTTGACCCCTGTATATCTCGGAAAGAACAACGGTAAGACATTACGCCAGATCTGTTGGCACACTACCGAATAAAGGTAATAACAATGGTACCGTACTCCACGGCGCATTCAAAAGGGAAAGTCCACAAAAACAGACAAAACCGATAAGAAGCTCAACCATCTGAGTTTTCAATTAACGAAACAACTGAACAACAACATGGGGATTAAACGTGACAAGTCGGGAAAATCCAGTAGTCAAATAGTGCCCAGAATCTGAAACTCAAGACCATCCTGTATGATTTGCGAATAGGCAAATTTATGAAGAATACAAACGAAAAACGTAATAAAATCAGACGAAAATTGAACCCTCAATATCCCAATCTATTAAAATTACCCCCTCATATTCCCCACCCCCCCCCCCCCCCCCCCCCCATTTTTTTCTATATGCCCACTCCAGAAACTTTATAATTCATAAATACTGACACACACTCAAACACAAATAAAAATATGACATTTGAACTTCTGAAAGTTTGTCGGCAAGCAAACCCGACTTGAATTGAGTTGCGGGTAATGTACGTGAGGAGTACTGTAATGGACAGACATGCAAGATGGGTTTCCCGGTTATATTTAATCAAAATTATTGTATTTAAAAAATCGAATTATCTTTCTTTTTTTATTTCTTTATTTCGTTTTGTCTTTTATTTTTCATATCAGTCTATTTCGTTTTGTTTTCGTTGATTTCGTTTTGCTTTCGTTGGTTTCGTTTTATTTCGTTTTCATTTCGTTGATTTCGTTTCGTTTCGTTTCGTTTCGTTTCGTTTTCGTTGATTTCGTTTCGTTTCGTTTCGTTTCTATTTCGTTTCGCACTTTATAGGTACCCCTGGAACCCAGGTATGTTCTATCTGTATCAAAAATCTCTATATGGTGATACGAGCTTTTTAAATCGTAACTAAAACAAAAATTCCCTTTATTAAAAATCACCCTTGCGGTGCTTGTAACGAAATTTAAAGTGACAGTGTCTACGATTTTGTCAGATTTTTTTCTCCCAAACTGAACAGATGTGAGAAAAAATTCATCTAAAACAGCCAAAAACACTGAAAAGTGGTTTTCACGAAATATTTCGGGGGAAACATGTACGCAAGCAATTTGTGTTTGGGGAAAACAAGTACGCAAGCAATTTGTGTTTGGGTTACTCTAATTCAAGTCAATCAAGATAACTCCGCCTCTGTATGATGAACTGCGCACGCGCGGAATCGATTAGAAACAGCGTATGTTGTTTACAATACAAACTAAAATTGTTACAAAAGTGGCTAATAATATTTGAGTTTTGATTGATAAATTGCGTTCTTATAGATAAGTATGACTAATTTATCATTAAACATGCATGAATTATACATTTTAGTCTAAAGATAGGTTAAATAAACTGCTTATGCATGTCTTTGTTTTGATAAATCTTGGGTCACAATACAATACAATAAGCTTTATTTAAAGTCGGAAAATATCAAACATTACAACACAAGCTCTAATGAGCTTTTAAATCCGACATGAGAATATGCATATATAAACAATAAAACAAAAACATGCACACAATATTTGTCAAAAAAAACAAAAAAAAAAACATTGTTATATTAAAATTTTCTATGAAATTTCAAACCAAATTAAAATATGAAAGCAATTTAAAACACAGCAGTAGCAGAAGCATAATTTAAAAGCACATTATATATTGATGTGAATAAACAAAAAGCATGGATAAAATGAGACAAATAGAAATCAAAACTTTTAAAATCACATGCATCTATATCTAAAAATATTAAAAATAAAGCAAAAAAGTATGAAAATAATTTAAAATCATGCACAGAAGCTGCAGTGACATGAGCTGCCATTCCAAGAGCTTATTAAACTCTTAAATTGATTGAAAGATGTTTCTTTCCTGAAATGGTCTGGCAGCTCATTCCAAGTTTTTGAAGCATAGTATCAAAAAGAGTTCAATCCATACCGGGTAGTCTTGACTGTTGGTATATGTGCTGTATTGCTGTACCTAAAAATATATTTATTATTTTTTAAAGTTACAAGATTATGTAGATATTGAGGGGTTTCCTTATTTATAATTTTAAATGTTTCAATAGCTATTGTAGGAATACGCCTAATTTTTAGAGAAGGTAATTTTGATTTAGCCAGAAGTTCTTCATATGTGGAGTGGTTTTCATTATATATAAATTGTAGTGCTCTCTCTTGAATTTTTTCCATCTTTTTAGTATTGGCTTCAGAACAAAAATGCCAAATTACTGGGCAGTAGTTAAAATTTGATAGAATAAATGAGTGATATATAGTTAATTTGCCTAATCTATTTAAATATTTTCCTATTCTTTTTAATACATTAAGTTGCCTAGAAGCTTTTCTACAGATATTTGTGATGTGAGAGTTAAATTTTAATTCATAATCAATTGTTACTCCAAGGAGCTTAACTTCATTCTCAGTTTTTATAATATTACCATTTAAATTAAAAGAAATATTTTTAGATTGTGTGTGTTTACCAATAGCAATTGCTTGGAATTTATCAGGATTCACTTTCATTTGATTTGAGGTAAACCAATCTATTAGATTAAGACTGTCTTTTTCCAAGGTGTTTATAATTTTATCTAAATCGTAGCCAGAATATGATAATGTATTATCGTCTGCATAATTATATAGGGAACTGTCAGATATGAAATAAAATATATCATTTATAAATATGTTAAAAAGTACTGGCCCTAAGAATAAAATTGATCCCTGAGGTATGCCTTTATAAATATCTTGCCACGTACTTAATGCTGTTCCTAATTTAACACATTGTTTTCTATTTGATAGATAGTTTTGTATTAAATTTAGAGCTGATTTTGAGGTACCATAATATTTTTGTTTTTGAAGTAAGAGGTCATGGGGGACAGTCAAAAGCCTTAGTTGGGTCCATGAGTATAGCTGCTGCAAATTTATTTTGATCTAAAGCATTTTTCCAGTCTTCAATTATCTTCAAAAGAGCAGTTTGACACCCATATCCAGAACGGAAAGCAGATAAGTAAGGGTGAAAAATTTTACTGAAGTAGAAGACGAGCTGATCGTTTATTGCTCTTTCACAAAATTTAGAAATTACTGGCAGTATACTCACAGGCCTGTAGTTACTTTTATCTAGAGCATTGCTCTTTTTATAACAAGGTACTACCTGAGCTTCTTTAAGTTTTTCAGGAAATTTACCCAATGAAATTGATTTATTTACTAATTCAGAGATAGGTTTTGCAATAACTGGTTTCGCAATTTTTTGAATTTTAGCCGAGATGCCATCTCGTCCTGTTGCTTTTTTATATTAATTTTATTAATTTGTTTTATTATGAAGTCTTCTTTTATATCATGGAACACTAAATTTTCTATATCAGGAGTGTTGGCAATAATTTTTGATATACTTGGGTGACTTTCATCAGATTTAATATTACTTGATCCAATATCTTTAGCTACATTTATAAAAAAATTATTAAAAATTTCTGACACTTCAGTTTGGTTATTTATAATTTTATTGTCTTCTACCAATATTATATCTTTCTTACCGTTGTTGCTTTTGTTGGATAAAAAAGGTTTTATTGTCGGCCAGAAGTCACTGGACTTTGGCCCACCTAGACATCTTTCATAAAAATATGTTTTTATGGATTGTTTTTTAATTTTATTAACATGATTTCTCTGTTTCCTGTATCTTTCCCAGTTGTAATCATTTTTACATTTAATAAAGGTGTTACGCAGCATTCTGTTCTTGTAAATTGCTTGTCTTAGCTGTTTATTCATAAAAGGGGCGGGTTGGGGTATATGTTTTCTTCTTTTAATAGGGGCATGTTTATCTAAAGTTTGATGATAGAATTTTAAAAAATTTGAGTAAGCTTCATCTATGTCTTCATGTTTACTTATATTATTGAAATTGAAATTAAATCCTTGAAAATCTTTAAGAAATTCTTGTTCTGAAAAATGCTTAAAACTTCTGTAACTTTTTAGCTCATTTTTTCTTTGTATGATGGAACCTTTGATTTGCACAGCAACAAGATTGTGAACATCACTAATACCACAATTAAAATTTGTTACATTCATGCAATTGTTTGGAATATTGGTTAAGATAACATCATTAAGGCTTGGGTTTGAGTTTTTGGTATAACAAGTTGGACTTTTTACTAAATTAGTTAAATCAAAAATATCACATACATTTTGTAATGGTGAAGATTTATCAGAGACTAGCATGTCATAATTAAGATCACCAATAAACATGAAGTTATCATATGCTGTTGTTATTTGATCACATGTTTTCGTCTTGGCCCGGGTTACAACTTTTACTAACTTCGAAAACTTATATTGCCGATATTTCGTATAAAAACTTTTTTTTTTATATTTGTTTAAAAAATGTGATAAAATACATAATTGTATGCATTATGTTCAAATTTTATTAAAATTAATACCTTAATAAAGATGTAATAAAGAAAATACGAATTTTGGCCCGGTTTTTGGAACCGGACCCGGGCCCGGGTTACCACTTTTATTAACCACCGTATAAGTAACGAAGTGAAATCGGTAAACGTATGAATATTATCCGGGGTTAACTATTGTGGCCAGACACCACTTCGATAACGTGGTTCTGCTATTTATGTCGTTTTAAATGCTACCTATAGTAGAATTATGAATTTAATCATCATTTTGACTATAGAAATAAATAATAATAATAATAAAAACGATATAGTTTGGCTAATATTATCATTGCCGAAGCCGAATATTTACAATAGTTTTTATCTCGTTCTATTTAGAAATATTCTTATTTCTTATAGTGCCGAATATTTAAAATCGTTTTTATCTTCGTTCTATAAATAAATATTCATATTTCTTAATAGTGCCGATTATTTAAAAAAGTTTTTTTGACGTTCTATACAGCATTTTCTGATAGTGACGAATACATAAAATCGTTTTTATATTCGTTCTATGAATAAATATTCATATTTCTTAATAGTGCCGATTATTTAAAAAAAAGTTCTATAAATAAATATTAGTATTTATTTTAGTGCTGTACATAAAGTTCTAGTGTGTTTATTTATGCATTTTTTTTTTACTTCGAAATTAAGAGCTTATGTCATATTGTTATTTAACTTGCCGACTTTAAATAAAACTTATTTGATTTGAATGATAATATTTGCTAAAATATATCGTTTTAGACAAATTTTTTTTGTAATAACGTACAGAAAATGATTATTAAATCCAGATTTTCATATAATCATATAAATAACACTAATAACTATCTAAAATGTAGATCATGACTTCTTTTCTTCATGTCGATCTGCACATCGCTGCGATTGGGAAAAGAACAATGATAATATTAACCAAACTATATCGTTTTTATTATTATTATTATTATTTATTTCTATAGTCAAAATGTGGATTAAACACATAATTCTACTATAGGTAGCATTTAAAAAGAAATAAATAGCAGAACCACGTTATCGCCACAATAGATAACCCCGGATAATATTCATACGTTTACCGATTTCACTTCGTTACTTATACACCAGAAAAACAAAAATATCAGAAAAGTCGAAACTTCTACTTCGACACTGGTAATTCGTAAAGAGTCGTCGGACTCATCACAGGAATGCATAATACTGGACGTCATCCATCATGTGCTCATTAAAAACATATGTACATGTGCAGTTTAAAAACATTCGTGAGATCTTACTGGCTTCTGTGGACTATGAGGCTGGTCTTGAATGCCTCATAGTCATCAATTCCTAGAATGTCCGGTGGAAGATCATTCCAGTCTTTGATGGTCCTTACAAAGAAGCTGTGTTTCCGCTGATCGCCAGTTGAGCCTATCTTTGCGAATCTTCTTGGATGGTATTGTAGAATCGTTCTAGTAGGTTTTTGTAAATATGGTGGTAATGGTATGGCTACCTTCTGGTGGGTTATTTTGTGGAAGACTAGCAGGCGTGATGCTTTGCGCCTTTCTTGGAGTGCTTGAAGTTCCAGTTCTTGCAGGATTGATGTTACTATCCCAGGATCTCTTGAATATTCGTGCTTGATAAACCGCGCTGCCCTTCTTTGTACCATTTCTATTTGGTATGTGTGTTTTTGTAGGTGCAAAAAGAAGAACAATGATAATATTTGCTAAAATATATTGTTTTAAATAATTTTTTTTGTAATAAAGTAAAGAAAATGATGATTAAATCAAGATTTTCATGTAAATAACACTTAAAACTATGTAAAACGTAGATTATGACTTCTTTTCTTCATGTCGATCTGCAAATCGCCGCGATTGGGAAAAGAAGAACAATGATAATATTTGCTAGACTATAGTATAGTGGTGCGTGTATAGGTCAACAGATAAGAAAAGGTTGTAGATGCCAAAAGGGTTATCGGAAGTCGTATATCGAAGAAGGGCAGAGTGTGATTTAGATTTGAAGATTGCCTAAATACAGAGAGACCTAGATATATTAATTCAAAATTTTGTATGTGGAGACAGGGACGTTATTATTCTATTTTGTTAACATGGAGGTAGTATTTCCCGAAATTCAGGTATACTTTAAAATGTTGGAATGAAGTTAATCAGTATTGCAGTGTGAGTAACCAAACATCATGTACGCCTTTTATGAACATGTATAGTCTACACCAAGGTACATACCGATATGGCTTGTAAACGTCCGTTTTATTTCTTAATATGGTCATAATAAAACTCTTTTATTGCGACTTAAAGATAATACTTTTATTTTACATATACTCGTCAACTAAATCTATACTTCTAACAGGTAATATCACCCGCGCTGTACTAGTTAAGCTTCAATGTTTGCACCATCCAAGTTTTATAATTCAGTTCCGTCATTAGGTTAACGTTTAGATGCAAACGTCTTTGTGATTCAAACGCACAATTAACCACTTATGGAACAGTAGCGTCACCAAACGGGAGAAGCGGTGAATGATCCCTAGTTCATCGACTGTGTTTACATTTTGTTGGTACGTTCCACATTCCGAACTTCCGGTGTTGCTAAATTCAGTATCGCTAGATCTGATGGAAATATTGTGGAAAAATGAGTCCGTGAAACATGGTAAACGATCAATATACTTAGTGCAGTAAAATGTTTCATCAGATGTCGAGAGTTTATTAAACTGTGACAAAGGTATGGTGGTACATTTCATGCGAGTCCATTCGTCACAAAAATCGCACTGAATAGCTCTTTGGTTGGATCTTACCCCCTTTTTGCAGTTCGTAGAGGGGTATTTAATTGGACCTGGGTTCATGTGCACATCACCACTTAATAATATTGTACAAATAAAACAAATTTTGATGGACTATTTACTTTTCTTTGTTCGAGTTGTTTCTTCTTTAGTCGGCCATTTTGGTTTGAATAGTCGAGTTGACCTGGACATAATTTAAATATAGCAAAGTCGAAATTGCTCTTCGTTTGGATGCTAGAACAGGCATAAAAGCCTAAGTTTTCTGGATATATATAATGTTCATCCAACTCAAAGTTACTGGGTGTTTGAAAACGTTGGATCAATCAAAAAATTATGAGAGCAAGTTGAAGTGCGTCAACCCCTGCCGCCATATTCTGAGCTGGATCATGAATAATTCTAGACTGAGTAGACTAAAACTTCTGTACCCTTCCAGCTGAACCCCTTAGTATCATTGCTCGTAGATTCACACGTGTGGAATGAAATATACAAATAACAAAAATAATATATCAGAAATTTTGAAAGTCTATATAATAAACAGTATAACTAAATCATACATTTTGAATATTAAAATAAGACCACGAGTGACCGAAGTACGCATAAGGATTAAACGAGTGGGCGGAACTTGCTACATGGAATCGCGAATATCCTCGTCTGACAATAAGTCGGTCAGTCATTCCAGGGACGGATCCAGGATTTCAAGTTAGGGGGGGGGGGTGCACTTAAAAAAATTGCGCCGAGCGCAGGGAGGCGCGAAAATATTTGAGGTATTTCGTGTGAAAAATCACGATTTTACGCCAAAAAATCATGTTTTTTCCAATTGCGGAGGGAGGCGCGAAAATGTTTGGGGTATTTCGTGTGAAAAATCATGATTTTACGCCAAAAAAATCATATTTTTTCCAATTTTAGGGGGGGGGGGGAGGGGCGCCGGGTGTGCCCCCCCCCTGGATCCGCCCCTGCATTGGATAATGTTTGATTATTTTTTTCTACAAACCGGAAAGATAAAAAATGCTTGGGGAATACCATCGATGGAAACATATTTAACAAGCATAATGATCAGGAAAAAAAGACATTAGTTAAAAGGATCTTTTTTACTTGCATGGAATTTATTCAATTCAAAGTTCTCTGTTTTAATCTCATCTTGTAATTTTGACGTTGAAAATAATTCCCTCTGTGTTTATGTACGCTACGAATATACAGAATGACGTCATTGGTCTCGTCCTGCGCCAGAATTGTAAATCAAAACAAGTGACCGACTTTATTGCATGGCCGAGCAGTTGTCACGTCACGATATATGCACACAGGAGACAGAAGTTTCGGTCTAGAATAATTCATGAGCTTGGCCAGCAGATCAGCAGTAATGTGTTTAATTACATCTAATTAAACAAATTTCTGTTTATCTGAGATGGTTATTTGGTCATTTTATTGATTTATCTATCTTATTTTCAAGTTGTCGTCATAGGTACCCGATTTGTGGACTCCCCTTTTTTAATTTTTTTTTAATTCATCACTTTTGTGGGACGTTTTCATTATAAACAGTGTTGAACAACTTCAAACATTACCAAAAACTCAATCCGAGATCGATATAAGCCCATTTCTAAAAACATAAAAACCCTTGATCCTCTACTCTATTATATTAATGGTAAACAACTCTAGAGCAGCGAAAGTTGAATATTTGACGAAAAAAAAACAAATTAAAAATATAAAAATCCAATTACCAGCAATATCCATGCATGTACGCCTTCCTCAATCACTCATCTCAATGTCTATACAAAAACTATATACAAATCGGTCGTCTTTTGCGCAATCGGCGAGGTTTTCGCGACGGGTGCTTCACTTTCAATTATCGCCAACGTTATGCAAGAAAAGATAACTCTGTACTTACCCCCGCGCTACTGGTTCCCGATCCTCTTCTCTCTGTCTGTCGTTCTTAAATACATATTACCAGTACCAGTTTATTGATCTTAGAAAACGCGCCGTTTTCAAACTGAAAAAGATTGAAATAAGGAAAAATATGACTGAATCACAGAAAAAATCGTTAGCCACTTGGTTGATGGAGAATATTGTAAAAGGTGATGGTTCTGAATACCTAGATTTTGAAGAAATATCTTCAAAACTGACATCCATCTTACCAAAAAAAAAGTTGAGACAATTAGTAAAACTTTTCAGTAATGTTGAAAGAAAAACAGGGCGCAGCAGAGGTAATTGGCAAACAGTATACATGTAAACAGAGTAATATAATGTGTAGTTGTTGTGACAGTGTATGACCTCACGGAAACGGCCTTGTAGGCTTTTATTCATTACAGAAACTTTTTAAATTATGTTTTTTTGTTTCCAATCGATAATTTGAGTTTCAGGATGTAAGTATTACCTAGCTGATAATTGTTTTATATCTATATATTGCAGGAATGAAGAATATGCATCTTTGCGCATTTATTTACATGTCATTCGTGGTACAAATCAGCATATGTTCATATACAGACAGTAAGTACAATTGTATATATATCAATAGAATATGTAGGCACGGGTTTTGAAATTGTTACGACACAATCGTAACTACTCGGCCATTCTCGCTACCCTGCAAATAACAGGGTAGCCGGAGAATGGCCGAGTAGTTACGATTGGTTACGACAGTGTGGTTGTTTTTCATTTTATCACGACTGATAATAAATATTATATTTTACAGTTTCATGGCACACAGTATCACCAATAAAGTTTCATGCAAATTGTACACTCGAATGCAGAATAGAATCAACAGAGGGAGGCATTCCGAAGTGGAGTGGTGGATATTCTAACCACATTCTGACGTTCAACCGAGCTTCCTATTTTAAAGAAAAATATGCCGTTGAACTCAATAAGACGCAAATGATATACAATCTGACAATCTTAGATTTCAATGAGCACGATGTGAACGTATTATACACGTGTTACTATGGGTTTGAACAATATAGCAAAAATTTAACGCTTGATAGTGTCAACTTTACAAGTACGTATTTATCTGAATTGTTTTGATTTTGTTTATTTTTGCTTTTTTATATTTCTTCTACTAGCTTTACATTGCATAGAGAAATATTGAGCATCAGTTATCGAAAATCGAAAGATCACAAAAAACAATGAGTTAACAACTCTTTCAGGGTTATCGATTTTTCCTCTTTCTACGCTTTCCACCTGTATTTTCGACCTGTCCCGACAATGTGGTATTTTTACCCATTATCTGTATTAATTATAAGCTACGGGGGTTTTCTAGGGCAGTTTCAGACTGGTTAAAATGTGCATTTAAATAAAACTTTATTGCAATAACTGCATATAACCTTCATCCATGCCGTCGTGGTCGTGATCGTATGGTAGTTGGATTTATATCTACCTGTGCAATCAATGCCTATCACCATTAACGTTGTAAGTACTAACCCGCTTAGGCGAGGTGTACTCGATACAACATTATGTGATAAAGTTTGTCAGTGACTTGCGACAGGTCGGTGGTTTTCTCCGGGTACTCCGGTTTCTTCCACCAATAAAACTGACCACCACGACATAAGTGAAGGATTGTTGAAAGTGGCGTTAAACACCATAAAACCAACCAACCAAAACCTTCCTCCATTCTGCATCAGTTGATAAAAATAAAGATATTGGTTTTGAACATCCACTAAAATATTGAGTGATCCACTAAAAATATAATACATGTACAATTGAAATATACACAACACATTTAAACAAATAATAAAAAACATTTTGGACGACAAGATTAGCATAATAACTTTCTGGTGTGACCTTCAGCATCATTTCTCCATTCTATTTAATAGAACTAATATTATACATATGACAACTTCCATACAATATAGTATGTATCATGTTTAAGATTATAGTGTTTTTGGCAATTGTGTTTTCTGTCCTTCTTCGATTTACGTATTCTGATTACCCCTTTGGTATCTTCAAACTCTTCTTAAGGTGTGAAACCTATAATTAATTACTTTAAGGTTTTCTACTAAATTTGTGTTTTTTCGAGCCTACCTGGCCATTTTATCTTAAGTTTAACCTTTCGAAGACCATACATTTTCTGAAACGTCCATGATTCCTCTACGTTCTGTCAAAATATCAGGCCATGTTTAAAGTCTTGCAGTGAAATGCCAGGCTATGGAAAATACCTACTCTAAAAATAGCTCTGTCATCCCCCAGAAATTCCCTATTTATAGGTCATGCATCAAATCCTCCATATCCATATTAAAATACAACTAAATCAATCAAATTTGGGCTCAAAATAATCCTTATACATTTAACTTCAATTATCAATTTAATTATTCCATTCCATTCAGTATTTGTCACAATACAACAAAGTGAAAGGAACTTTTTTCTTTAAAAGGGACTACTTGTATATATGTTCTTAGCTCTGATTGGTTGAATTACTGGTTTGACACCTAAATAATAACACTGTTTACTCGGCTATGATGTGAGGGTTAACATTTTACATGTAGAAAGTAATTGCATGACCACATCATTCCATCCAGAAGGCAGGTTTTTTCCCATAGAAACTAGTTAAACCCGGCCACTTTTTATTGAATGGTCCACAGGTACCAAGACAGGAAAGTGGGCGATCATGTATTTGTGTATTATGGGGTATCGATTTTGCCTCTTTCTCAGATTTTTGCAGTATGACTTTGGAAATGTTCCGACAGTGTGGTATTTTTTTCCCCTTCATTTTATTGGCATCAATTTTGTTAATCCAATGTGGTAGTGGTAGTAATCACATGTACATGCCTAATTAATTAATACGATTATGATAATTAAGTAACTGTTGAACTGGTTTTACCATTTAATTTATTGCCAGTGTTGCCAGAAAAAGGACACGCTTCACCAATTTATGCAAATGATATTCTTGACCTAAACATCACGCTAGAGAGAGTTTGGCCGAAACCTGTCTGTTCACTACTAATAAATGTAAGTTTATGGTAAAGATAATTGCACAATCGTTTCTGTTCACTACTAATAAATGTAAGTTTATGGTAAAGATAATTGCACAATCGTTTTTTGGGAAATCAGATAGACTGCTTTATGGACTAAGGAAAAGAGATATTTATATTTCATCATAACATTAAATCTCTGAAAAGTCCAGATGGAAATATCTCTCAGTCTTTTTCTGTTATTGATTTGATCATTTAAACACACTCACCGTGAATTAGTGTCAATATTTATCGTCATATGCATAACTGGTTACAATGACAGTTTTTTGCAGTTTTTTCTGACGTTGTCGCTATCCATATAATCAGACCACAGGCACTTATTTCATTCAAAAAATATATGCCTCCTCCTCTTCCTTACTTCAAGGTAAATATCTGTCCTTTTCCCCTTCCCCACTTCGCCTCAATATTTTTCGCTTATTTGTGATCCTTTCGCTGACCCAATTATATCGTTACACTCCCGAGATATTTCCCTTTTCGACTGCCACATTTAAATATACCTACCGGACCCTCCTCAGACGAATTGGACATGAATATTCAGCGAACGTCGCTTTGTCTACTTTTCAGTCATTGAAACACTTCCGGTCCGGTCTAAATTGATTTAGAAAATAAAAAAAAAGGTGCTTTAAAAATCAAATGTCAGTAATTTGGAGTTGAATACTAGTTATTATAGCAGTTGAATCATATTCGAAGCGGATATGAAAATTATGTACTAGCTCTAGGGTATGTACATGAAAAGGACTAAAATACAGTTGGAATCAAAAAGTATTTTTGACGTTGCATGTTCGTTAAAGCAAGTTAACCAATTATAAAGGACGAAGTCCTTATAACGTTAAGCTGTCCGATTTGTCCTTCTATATTGATAGCGAAATATCTGTTCACCGGAAGTTTAAAAAATAGATCAATTGATAATTTAGAAACGCAAAAGAAATATATTTCAATGAAAAATTCCCAATTCTTTAATTATTTACTCTATACAAAATCGAAATAAACTTGAACTAAAATTCTAATAAAAAAATCTCTTTCTACGAAACTCCCGAAGGAAGAGCGGCGTACAGTAGGTAAAATGAGCCATAACAAATCGGCTACAAAATTCATTCAAAATAAAAGATAATAGCCTCACCGGACGCAATTATGAACGAAATAAAAAGTATGTCTCCTAATTGTTCTTTCAAAACATGAATTAAAAAAATGCTTTTATAAATAGATACTCCGCTAAATTACTCGTGTTTTGGGAGAAAATTATTCATGCGCAGTTGTTGAATGTTGCAGATGACGGGTTTTCATATTTGTAAACAGAAAACGATCGACAATTGCACTTGGAATCTATCGCTAAAATTCATTGAGGTACACATATTTTGTTATCTTATGCCTGTAATTGGAAAGAATATGATCTCCTGGTTCTATGCATATGTAGAACACATTGAAATTAAAACAAAAACAGTCAATATAATACATTTTCCTTACCTTGATCTATCCCAAAATGTCAAAATCCGTGATGTACCTTATTCATTCAAGAGTCCAAGGAATTCCGAATGCAAACTGGCACACATTTATGGTATGAATAAAGGAAAGGTTTTTATTTCATGTGTATTATATACAAATGGATATGTGAACGTAAATGAATGAATGCTCTTTCAATTTTAACGGTTGTCATTAAATAATTTACACTAGAAAGGTTATTATGATGTTCGAAATTGTGCCCGGATCTAGGTCACAGAGTGACTAGAATGGGGTCATGAACATCTGTTTAAAACCCGTAACAATGCATTGAATAATATATGGACTATGATTCAAAAGGAATATTGGTGTTTAATCTGAAATATGAACATGCAATCAGCTTCATCAATTTGGTAAAATTTATTATCAAATGTCAATATCATCGAAATTGTTCGTAATTGCGTCCGGTGAGGCTAACGTGTACGGATCATCGTATTATTGAAATTTTAGGACTTCGTCCTTCAAACAGGTTGCCTGTCTCATATTATACAACATAGCTGACTGACAACGGGCACAAAACTGAACTATTCACTTTTTTTCGTGTATTCCTTTCCGGAGATAGAGTTTGCAATTTTCTTATCCAAAAACTTTCTTATTTATATTGTAGAATAAAAATTATACAGAATTCACAAATGAAGCAGTCAAAACAAATGGAATATTTTTAGATTCTGAATATACCTTTAGAGGGAAGATGGATGGGAATGTTGAATTATTAGTGAATATGACCTGTATCATTGGAACGTTTGAAAACCCTTACACAATAATAAAACATATCAAACAGGAAAACACAACTTCTGTAACAGGAGGTACGTTAATCTTTAACCTCTTTAGTGCCAAATACCACAGGCGCTCGTGGCACGGAATTACCCCCCCCCCCCTTTTTTTTAAACTTTCTGTTCACACACAATTATTTTCAATAAAAAATTCTTTATTATTTCACTTCTTTTTCCTTAATTTACCTTGTTCGTGTCCATATTCATACAATCTTATGTTAACAACAACTTATGTTTATCGACCCTATATATATTTATTAAGAATAAATACAATGTATGTGAACAGAAAGTTTAAAAAAAAAAGGGGGGTGGGTGGTATTCCGTGTCACGAGTGCCTGTGCCAAATGCTATTTAAAAATTGTCATTTCATAATACAGGTGACTGACTTGATCTTTTTTGTGCTTTGTTTCATATATAGCTAAACATTTTATTTAAATTATTTGTTCAGCCAAATAAAGGCTAGCGATAACGTGTCACAATAATAGTTATGTTCTAAGTCTAATAATGGGTAGATTAAATCTTATTCTTATAGGAGTTGGGTATGATTCAAAACATGATATAGAGTACAAAGGAATAAAGGGAACAATCATTTAACTTTATCGTGGGAATGTTTTTTTTAAAGAATATATTATCGCTACATCTTATAGAAAACAATAGTATATTGTCCTGAAAAATACAATAATTATATGATAATGTTGTGTTAGCAATGACTATGCCAATATAGTGGTCAGGGTTGAAGACATAGTGCACGACCCAAAGGGGACCCAAAGGGGAGTGCACTATGTCTTCAATCCTGACCACTATATGGCATAGTCATTGCTAACACAACATTATTATTATTATTATGCTGACTGTTATATGTAGACAAAATATATCGAGAACTATTACAATAAAGGAGGTCCTGATATTGGTGACTAATATATTGGATCAGATAATCTTGAAAGTGTGAGAATATTCTTTGTTTCATTTAAGGCTTTAAAAATATAAAGATTTTTGAAGTTTGAAATTTAATTAACAACAATAACAAGTATTAAAAACAGTAACATGAATAATAGACGACTATGATAGATTGACAGATTGGATTCGCCCCCTTGCACGTGGACTAGCTATATATATACACGGGTATATAGCTTGACAGACAGCTGAAAACCCAACCTTCCACGCGTGAAACTGGCATAGTAGATGTACTATTTTCGCATAGTCTATCAACGCTATATAATTCTTTGTGATATATGCCAAAATATCGTATGAATTTATATTACAGAAGAAATTTACAGAAAGCATAATTATTTACAGAAGAAATTTACAGAAAGCATAATTATTATTATGCTTTCTGTAAATTTCTTCTGTAATATAAGTTCATATGATATTTTGAAAGTATTAAACTTTTCAGAAACTTCATATGTATCATTTATAATGTTATTGTCTTCACACAGAATTATATTCTGATCCCCAGAGTTACATTTTTTAGAGAAAAATGGTTTAACAGTTTTCCAGAAGTTGACATTTTTAGCCCCACCCGCACAGCGTTCAAGAAAATAAGTTTTCATAGAATTCTTTTTTAATTTTGTTACCAAATTTCACTGCTTTCTAAATTTTTCCCACGTTTTTGTGTTGCGATTTTTCGTATATTGGGAATAAAACATATGTTTTCTGTATATGGCTCCTCTTAATTCACTGTTCATACACGGAAGTGGATTTTTACGGGGTTGTTAATTTTTCACTGGAGCGTGTTTATCAAGTACACTTTTAAAGGCATTTTGATATTCATTATATACATTGTGTACTTCACTAGATGTTGATAAATTCTCAATATCTGGGAATGAAATGTTCTCAAGATCACAATTAAAGCTATCAGTATCAATATTTTTATAACTTCTGTAAGTTATTATTTTTCTTTTCTGGACTGGGACGTCCCCTTTTATTGTGACTGAGATTATGTTATGACAATCACTAATACCAGTAGGAAAATTTTGAACTAACGTGTGAAGACAGTGTTAAATTACTTGGCACTGAGATCGATTATCAATTAAATTGTGACACACATATAAGTAATCTGCAGGAAGGCATCCCAACAGCTGAACATTATCAAACGTTTAGGCCCCTATTTGAACAGATTAAACAAACTTACAATTTTCCATACTTTTATTCTTAGTAATAAGGGTAATAACAAAATTACCGAACTCCGAACAATCTTACAAAGGGAAAGTCAAAACTCATAAGTATATAAACAGACAAAATCAGTCAACAACCGGAAAACTGTGAAAACCGTAATGACCCTGACTTGGTACAGGCATTTCTAAAGAAATGGTGGGTTGAATCAGATTTTAAAGCGCCAAACCTCCCGCTTTCATTACGACTCAAAGTTTCCGGCTGTCACTATAACAGTATTTATAACAATACTTGAACAAAACAGGTAAAACAGTTATCAAAGCAGCACCAAGCTCAGTGAAGTAAATGTCAAAGACACTTTTACGTCACACATTGATAAAAAAATATTTTTTACATTTTTGTTGACACCTTATCTTTATACATTTTCACTATATGAAAAGCCATCGTTAACTTTTGCCCTTTGGCCTGGCATTGTTGTATGGAGAAAAATTCCAAAAAGATAGAAAAAGTGCAAGAAAGAGCATTTCGTTTTGTGTATGAGGATTACAATAGCTCATATGATAATTTATTGAAAAAGCAAAGGTGCCTTCCTTGCAGATTCGTAGAATGAGAACTATGGCCCTGGAAACATTTAAGATTATGAATAAACTGTCGCCATCATGTCTCCATAACCTTGTGCATTTACGAAATTCAAAATATTATTTTAGATACAACAATATACTGGACATTGGGGAACAGCCTCCCAGACCATTTCAGGACTGAAAACATTTTTTTTTTTCAATTTAAGAGCTTAATGCAGTCCTGTTTTGCTCTTTTTATTTGCATATAGCTTTTAGATATATATTGCTTTGTTTTAGTGCTTGTCAATTTTTTATCCAAACATGCTTAATTTTCTGCTTTATTACGTCATGCTGCATGTGGATGCCGGTGGCAACCCAACGAGGCATTGCCACCTGGGCCCCGGCCGACATCTATATGCAGTATTTTTTTGATTTGCTTGGCATGTTTTATGATGTGTATATTTCTATGCTGCATGCTGTTTTCTTGTTTTAATATTGATGTATCTGTTTTTATATTCGGTAAAAAGCTCTGTAGAGCTTATGTTATTATGTTATTTACATGTCGAATCAAAATAAAGTTTTCTTATCTCATCTTATCTTATGCTGAAAAACAAAAACAAAACTACTGTGTGTAAATGAACCATTGCGTTTTCGGAAAGCCATTCTCTTTATATTGCAAAATCTCGATGAGTTTCCTAATTTGTACCCATTATTTATTCTGTGTCTAATATTTAATAAACGGCTAAGGGACAGACTTTAAGGGAAGGAGGTATGTATTCCACCAGGATTTTTTCTCACACAAAACAAAAATCTTTTTTTTTGTTCAAATAAATTTATCGTTGAAATCTGCAGGGTCAGATTATTTATTTAGTTTTTGCATCTTTCAGAACAATTTATATTTACTATATTACTATCGAGATGTGGGAAATTTATAATTGCAAAATTTGAATCGCCTCTTTTGTCATAAAGTCTGGTAGAAAGTTGACAATTTGTGTCACATTTGAGGTAAATGTCAAGAAATGAGGCAGAGAAAGCTGTTTCTGTCTCAAGTTCATAGGTTAAATATAAATGAAATCCAGACTGAATTATTAATTGACAGAACATCATCTATATACCTGAGAGTTAGATTGAAGGCTTTTAACTTCTGTAATTGTTTTGTCTATGATAGATTTTGGTATAAACCATGCCTCGTAGGAGTATAGGAACAGATCGGCAAGGAAAGGGGAACAGTTTTTTTCCCATATGGATACCGATCATTTGTTGGAAAAAATGTGCCCTGTCAAAGTTGACAGATATGCTGTCGATAAGGAAGTTAAAAGGAACTCCAATATACTGATGACTTCATTTTCTGTTCATAGCACTTTTTGAAGCGTGCTGGGCAAAATCAGTGAATGCGTGACACAAAATTCTAAACTTCTAACGACAATATTTATTCGTAGGTCAATAATTCACCATATATCGGTACTTGTGATAGCTTAATTTCAAAAAGCAATACATTTTATTTAATTTAAATTAAATTAAATATAAAGTTTAGTAAATATCCATCAAATCTACTTGTGGAAGTCTATGGAAATTTAAAAGTTCATCTCTGTTTCTAACAAGGACTGTCGTGGACGTTATCGTATGGTTAGATTAACATCTACCCATGCAATCAGTGCCTATCACCACTAAAATTGTGAGTTTTAATCCCGTTCATGGCAAGGTGTACTCGATACAACATTATGTGATAACGTTTGTCAGTGACTCGCAGCAGGTATGTGGTTTTCTACGGGTACTCCAGTTTCTCTCACCAATGAAACTGACCGCCACAATACAGCTGAAATATTGTTGAAAGTGGCGCTAAGCCCTAGCCCTAACCTTAATAAGTAATTAAGTGCTTAGCTGTTGAACTAATAGAAATCAATACAAATGGTAGGCTTTATTAAGAAATACAATCATTTAACCAGTTGTTTATTACAGAAAACTCCACTTCTACGATGGCATGGATAGCAGCTGGAGGTGTTTGTATATTCATGATTATTATGGTGTTACTTTGTGCACGGTATGGTGTAAAACTACGTGACAAAATATGTGAGTATAATTAGAAACGAGAAAATACACACATACACACACAGACAGAAAGAGAGAGAGAGTGCGAGAGATAGAGAGAGAGCACGAGAGATAGAGAGAGAGTGCAGGAGAGATAGAGAGAGAGAGAGCGTGGGAGATAGAGAGAGAGCGCGAGAGATAGAGAGAGAGAGAGCGCGGGAGAGATAGAGATAGATAAATTTATCGGAATTGAAAAGACCAAATTCTGAGTGAAGTAAAATAAACATTTTGGATACAAAACTATAAAGATACGTATGAAGCGACATTAAAAACTATAAAGATGCGTATGAAGCGACATTAGAAACTATAAAGATACGTATGAAGCCACATTAGAAACTATAAAGATACGTATGAAGCCACATTAGAAACTATAAAGATACGTATGAAGTGACATTAGAAACTATAAAGATACGTATGAAGCGACATTAGAAACTATAAAGATACGTATGAAGCGACATTAGAAACTATAAAGATACGTATGAAGCGACATTAGAAACTATAAAGATACCTATGAAGTGACATTAGAAACTATAAAGAAACGTATGAAGCCACATTAGAAACTATAAAGATACGTATGAAGTGACATTAGAAACTATAAAGATACGTATGAAGCGACATTAGAAACTATAAAGATACGTATGAAGCGACATTAGAAACTATAAAGATATGTATGAAGTGACATTAGAAACTATAAAGATACGTATGAAGCGACATTAGAAACTATAAAGAAACGTATGAAACGACATTAGAAACTATAAAGATACATATGAAGTCACATTAGAAACTATAAAGATATGTATGAAGCGACATTAAAAACTATAAAGATACGTATGAAGCGACATTAGAAACTATAAAGATACGTATGAAGCGACATTAGAAACTATAAAGATACGTATAAAGCGACATTAGAAACTATAAAGATACGTATGAAGCGACATTAGAAACTATAAAGATACGTATGAAGCAACATTAGAAACTATAAAGATACGTATGAAGCGACATTAGAAACTATAAAGATACGTATGAAGCCACATTAGAAACTATAAAGATACGTATGAAGCCACATTAGAAACTATAAAGATACGTATGAAGCGACATTAGAAACTATAAAGATACGTATGAAGCAACATTAGAAACTATAAAGATACGTATGAAGCCACATTAGAAACTATAAAGATACGTATGAAGTGACATTAGAAACTATAAAGATACGTATGAAGTGACATTAGAAACTATAAAGATACGTATGAAGCCACATTAGAAACTATAAAGATACGTATGAAGTGACATTAGAAACTATAAAGATACGTATAAAGCCACATTAGAAACTATAAAGATACGTATGAAGCCACATTAGAAACTATAAAGATACGTATGAAGTGACATTAGACACTATAAAGAAACGTATGAAGCGGCATTAGAAACTATAAAGATATGTATGAAGCGACATTAGAAACTATAAAGATACGTATGAAGCGACATTAGAAACTATAAAGATACGTATGAAGCCACATTAGAAACTATAAAGATACATATGAAGTCACATTAGAAACTATAAAGATACGTATGAAGCGACATTAGAAACTATAAAGATACGTATGAAGCGACATTAGAAACTATAAAGATACATATGAAGTGACATTAGAAACTATAAAGATACGTATGAAGTGACATTAGAAACTATAAAGATACGTATAAAGCCACATTAAAAACTATAAAGATACGTATGAAGCCACATTAGAAACTATAAAGATACGTATGAAGTGACATTAGAAACTATAAAGAAACGTATGAAGCGACATTAGAAACTATAAAGATACGTATGAAGCGACATTAAAAACTAAAAAGATACGTATGAAGCGACATTAGAATTTTGGAAAGACATTGATTTCTATAGAAGTGGGCAGTGTGGACAATTGTATGCAGTTCTAATTTTGATGGGGACGTCCCTGTGTATTCAATTTAAATACATTTTTGAATCATTATGTATGTAACTTTCACTGAAGAAAGCTAAATAAAGCCAAGACGTTTGGATAGTGAATTAGAGTTTCTCTATTGAACTTCTACTAAATATTAAAATTTATTATATGACTATCAATATTTCTTTTATCTGATTGGCTGAAGGCATGAGCTTTGTTCTTGGTAGAACTTTATGAATACTTCGATTTCTTTATATGTCGTGTTGTTGTTATATGTATTGGGATCGTTTGTTAATTTGTATCTTTACCTTTGACTTTGTTGCAAGAAAAGTGTGCAGATACCAAAGCGGTTATCATAAGCCGTAAATCGAACAAGAACAGACAATACCATGGCCCCAAAAAAAAAGACAAAATGCGAACAACTATCTACAAAACACTACACAGAAAACAAAAGATTGACCAACACGAACCCAACTATCACTCAAACAACCATCTACAAAACATTACACAGAAAACAAAAGATTGACCAACACGAACCCAACTATCACTCAAACAACCATCTACAAAACACTACACAGAAAACAAAAGATTGACCAACACGAACCCAACTATCACCCAAACAACCATCTACAAAACACTACACAGAAAACTAAAGATTGACCAACACGAACCCAACTATCACTCAAACAACCATCTACAAAACACTACACAGAAAATAAAAGATTGACCAACACGAACCCAACTATCACCCAAACAGCCATCTACAAAACACTACACAGAAAACTAAAGATTGACCAACACGAACCCAACTATCACTCAAACAACCATCTACAAAACACTACACAGAAAATAAAATATTGACCAACACGAACCCAACTATCACTCAAACAACCATCTACAAAACACTACACAGAAAACAAAAGATTGACCAACACGAACCCAGCTATCACTCAAACAACCATCTACAAAACACTACACAGAAAACAAAAGATTGACCAACACGAACCCAACTATCACTCAAACAACCATCTACAAAACACTACACAGAAAACAAAAGATTGACCAACACTAACCCAACTATCACCCAAACAGCCATCTACAAAACACTACACAGAAAACTAAAGATTGACCAACACGAACCCAACTATCACTCAAACAACCATCTACAAAACACTACACAGAAAACTAAAAATTGACCAACACGAACCCAACTATCACTCAAACAACCATCTACAAAATACTACACAGAAAACTAAAGATCGACCAACACGAACCCAACTATCACTCAAACAACCATCTACAAAACACTACACAGAAAACAAAAGATTGACCAACACGAACCCAACTATCACTCAAACAACCATCTACAAAATACTACACAGAAAACTAAAGATCGACCAACACGAACCCAACTATCACTCAAACAACCATCTACAAAACACTACACAGAAAACTAAAGATTGACCAACACGAACCCAACTATCACTCAAACAACCATCTACCAAACACTACACAGAAAACTAAAGATTGACCAACACGAACCCAACTATCACTCAAACAACCATCTACAAAACACTACACAGAAAACAAAAGATTGACCAACACGAACCCAACTATCACTCAAACAACCATCTACAAAACACTACACAGAAAACTAAAGATTGACCAACACAAACCCAACTATCACCCAAACAGCCATCTACAAAACACTACACAGAAAACTAAAGATTGACCAACTCGAACCCAACTATCACTCAAACAACCATCTACAAAACACTACACAGAAAACTAAAGATTGACCAACACAAACCCAACTATCATCCAAACAGCCATCTACAAAACACTACACAGAAAACTAAAGATTGACCAACTCGAACCCAACTATCACTCAAACAACCATCTACAAAACACTACACAGAAAACTAAAGATTGACCAACACGAACCCAACTATCACTCAAACAACCATCTACAAAACACTACACAGAAAACTAAAGATTGACCAACACGAACCCAACTATCACTCAAACAACCATCTACAAAACACTACACAGAAAACAAAAGATTGACCAACACGAACCCAACTATCACCCAAACAACCATCTACAAAACACTACACAGAAAACTAAAGATCGACCAACACGAACCCAACTGTCACCTAAACAACCATCTAAAAAACACTACACAGAAAACAAAAAATTGACCAACACGAACCCAACTATCACTCAAACAACCATCTACAAAATACTACACAGAAAACTAAAGATTGACCAACACGAACCCAACTATCACCCAAACAGCCATCTACAAAACACTACACAGAAAACAAAAGATTGACCAACACGAACCCAACTATCACTCAAACAACCATCTACAAAACACTACACAGAAAACAAAAGATTGACCAACACGAACCCAACTATCACCCAAACAGCCATCTACATAACACTACACAGAAAACAAAAGATTGACCAACACGAACCCAACTATCACTCAAACAACCATCTACAAAACACTACACAGAAAACAAAAGATTGACCAACACGAACCCAACTATCACCCAAACAGCCATCTACAAAACACTACACAGAAAACAAAAGATTGACCAACACGAACCCAACTATCACTCAAACAACCATCTACAAAATACTACACAGAAAACTAAAGATTGACCAACACGAACCCAACTATCACTCAAACAACCATCTACAAAACACTACACAGAAAACAAAAGATTGACCAACACGAACCCAACTATCACTCAAACAACCATCTAAAAACACTACACAGAAAACTAAAGATTGACCAACACGAACCCAACTGTCACTCAAACAGCCATCTACAAAACACTACACAGAAAACTAAAGATTGACCAACACGAACCCAACTATCACCCAAACTACCATCTACAAAACACTACACAGAAAACTAAAGATTGACCAACACGAACCCAACTATCACCCAAACAGCCATCTACAAAACATTACACAGAAAACAAAAGATTGACCAACACGAACCCAACTATCACCCAAACAGCCATCTACAAAACACTACACAGAAAACAAAAGATTGACCAACACGAACCCAACTATCACTCAAACAACCATCTACAAAACACTACACAGAAAACAAAAGATTGACCAACACGAACCCAACTATCACTCAAACAACCATCTACAAAACATTACACAGAAAATAAAAGATTGACCAACACGAACCCAATTATCACTCAAACAACCATCTACAAAACACTACACAGAAAACAAAAGATTGACCAACACGAACCCAACTATCACTCAAACAACCATCTACAAAACATTACACAGAAAATAAAAGATTGACCAACACGAACCCAACTATCACCCAAACTACCATCTACAAAACACTACACAGAAAACTAAAGATTGACCAACACGAACCCAACTATCACCCAAACAGCCATCTACAAAACATTACACAGAAAACAAAAGATTGACCAACACGAACCCAACTATCACCCAAACAGCCATCTACAAAACACTACACAGAAAACTAAAGATTGACCAACACGAACCCAACTATCACTCAAACAACCATCTACAAAACACTACACAGAAAACAAAAGATTGACCAACACGAACCCAACTATCACTCAAACAACCATCTACAAAACACTACACAGAAAACTAAAAATTGACCAACACGAACCCAACTATCACTCAAACAGCCATCTACAAAACACTACACAGAAAACAAAAGATTGACCAACACGAACCACACGATCACTCAAACAACCATCTACAAAACATTACACACAAAACTAAAGATTGACCAACACGAACCCAACTATCACCCAAACAACCATCTACAAAACACTACACAGAAAACTAAAGATTGACCAACACGAACCCAACTATCACCCAAACAGCCATCTACAAAACACTACACAGAAAACTAAAGATTGACCAACACAAACCCAACTATCACTCAAACAACCATCTACAAACACTACACAGAAAACTAAAGATTGACCAACACGAACCCAACTATTACCCAAACAACCATCTACAAAACACTACACAGAAAACTAAAGATTGACCAACACGAACCCAACTATCACCCAAACAGCCATCTACAAAACACTACACAGAAAACTAAAGATTGACCAACACGAACCCAACTATCACTCAAACAACCATCTACAAAACACTACACAGAAAACAAAAGATTGACCAACACGAACCCAACTATCACTCAAACAACCATCTACAAAACACTACACAGAAAACTAAAGATTGACCAACACAAACCCAACTATCACTCAAACAACCATCTACAAAACATTACACAGAAAACTAAAGATTGACCAACACGAACCCAACTATCACCCAAACAGCCATCTACAAAACACTACACAGAAAACTAAAGATTGACCAACACGAACCCAACTATCACTCAAACAACCATCTACCAAACACTACACAGAAAACTAAAGATTGACCAACACGAACCCAACTATCACTCAAACAACCATCTACAAAACACTACACAGAAAACTAAAGATTTACCAACACGAACCCAACTATCACTCAAATAACCATCTACCAAACACTACACAGAAAACAAAAGATTGACCAACACGAACCCAACTATCACTCAAACAACCATCTACAAAACACTACACAGAAAACTAAAGATTGACCAACACGAACCCAACTATCACTCAAACAACCATCTACAAAACACTACACAGAAAACTAAAGATTGACCAACACAAACCCAACTATCACCCAAACAGCCATCTACAAAACACTACACAGAAAACTAAAGATTGACCAACACGAACCCAACTATCACTCAAACAACCATCTACAAAACACTACACAGAAAACTAAAGATTGACCAACACAAACCCAACTATCACCCAAACAGCCATCTACAAAACACTACACAGAAAACTAAAGATTGACCAACTCGAACCCAACTATCACTTAAACAACCATCTACAAAACACTACACAGAAAACAAAAGATTGACCAACACGAACCCAACTATCACCCAAACAACCATCTACAAAACACTACTCAGAAAACAAAAGATTGACCAACGCGAACCCAACTATCACTCAAACAACCATCTACAAAACACTACTCAGAAAACAAAAGATTGACCAACACGAACCCAACTATCACTCAAACAACCATCTACAAAACACTACTCAGAAAACAAAAGATTGACCAACACGAACCCAACTATCACTCAAACAACCATCTACAAAACACTACTCAGAAAACTAAAGATTGACCAACACGAACCCAACTATCACTCAAACAACCATCTACAAAACACTACACAGAAAACTAAAGATTGACCAACACGAACCCAACTATCACCCAAACAGCCATCTACAAAACACTACACAGAAAACTAAAGATTGACCAACACGAACCCAACTATCACCCAAACAACCATCTACAAAACACTACACAGAAAACAAAAGATTGACCAACACGAACCCAACTATCACCCATGCAACCATCTACAAAACACTACACAGAAAACTAAAGATTGACCAACACGAACCCAACTATCACCCAAACAGCCATCTACAAAACACTACACAGAAAACTAAAGATTGACCAACACGAACCCAACTATCACTCAAACAACCATCTACAAAACACTACACAGAAAATAAAATATTGACCAACACGAACCCAACTATCACTCAAACAACCATCTACAAAACACTACACAGAAAACAAAAGATTGACCAACACGAACCCAGCTATCACTCAAACAACCATCTACAAAACACTACACAGAAAACAAAAGATTGACCAACACGAACCCAACTATCACTCAAACAACCATCTACAAAACACTACACAGAAAACAAAAGATTGACCAACACTAACCCAACTATCACCCAAACAGCCATCTACAAAACACTACACAGAAAACTAAAGATTGACCAACACGAACCCAACTATCACTCAAACAACCATCTACAAAACACTACACAGAAAACTAAAAATTGACCAACACGAACCCAACTATCACTCAAACAACCATCTACAAAATACTACACAGAAAACTAAAGATCGACCAACACGAACCCAACTATCACTCAAACAACCATCTACAAAACACTACACAGAAAACAAAAGATTGACCAACACGAACCCAACTATCACTCAAACAACCATCTACAAAATACTACACAGAAAACTAAAGATCGACCAACACGAACCCAACTATCACTCAAACAACCATCTACAAAACACTACACAGAAAACTAAAGATTGACCAACACGAACCCAACTATCACTCAAACAACCATCTACCAAACACTACACAGAAAACTAAAGATTGACCAACACGAACCCAACTATCACTCAAACAACCATCTACAAAACACTACACAGAAAACAAAAGATTGACCAACACGAACCCAACTATCACTCAAACAACCATCTACAAAACACTACACAGAAAACTAAAGATTGACCAACACAAACCCAACTATCACCCAAACAGCCATCTACAAAACACTACACAGAAAACTAAAGATTGACCAACTCGAACCCAACTATCACTCAAACAACCATCTACAAAACACTACACAGAAAACTAAAGATTGACCAACACAAACCCAACTATCATCCAAACAGCCATCTACAAAACACTACACAGAAAACTAAAGATTGACCAACTCGAACCCAACTATCACTCAAACAACCATCTACAAAACACTACACAGAAAACTAAAGATTGACCAACACGAACCCAACTATCACTCAAACAACCATCTACAAAACACTACACAGAAAACTAAAGATTGACCAACACGAACCCAACTATCACTCAAACAACCATCTACAAAACACTACACAGAAAACAAAAGATTGACCAACACGAACCCAACTATCACCCAAACAACCATCTACAAAACACTACACAGAAAACTAAAGATCGACCAACACGAACCCAACTGTCACCTAAACAACCATCTAAAAAACACTACACAGAAAACAAAAAATTGACCAACACGAACCCAACTATCACTCAAACAACCATCTACAAAATACTACACAGAAAACTAAAGATTGACCAACACGAACCCAACTATCACCCAAACAGCCATCTACAAAACACTACACAGAAAACAAAAGATTGACCAACACGAACCCAACTATCACTCAAACAACCATCTACAAAACACTACACAGAAAACAAAAGATTGACCAACACGAACCCAACTATCACCCAAACAGCCATCTACATAACACTACACAGAAAACAAAAGATTGACCAACACGAACCCAACTATCACTCAAACAACCATCTACAAAACACTACACAGAAAACAAAAGATTGACCAACACGAACCCAACTATCACCCAAACAGCCATCTACAAAACACTACACAGAAAACAAAAGATTGACCAACACGAACCCAACTATCACTCAAACAACCATCTACAAAATACTACACAGAAAACTAAAGATTGACCAACACGAACCCAACTATCACTCAAACAACCATCTACAAAACACTACACAGAAAACAAAAGATTGACCAACACGAACCCAACTATCACTCAAACAACCATCTAAAAACACTACACAGAAAACTAAAGATTGACCAACACGAACCCAACTGTCACTCAAACAGCCATCTACAAAACACTACACAGAAAACTAAAGATTGACCAACACGAACCCAACTATCACCCAAACTACCATCTACAAAACACTACACAGAAAACTAAAGATTGACCAACACGAACCCAACTATCACCCAAACAGCCATCTACAAAACATTACACAGAAAACAAAAGATTGACCAACACGAACCCAACTATCACCCAAACAGCCATCTACAAAACACTACACAGAAAACAAAAGATTGACCAACACGAACCCAACTATCACTCAAACAACCATCTACAAAACACTACACAGAAAACAAAAGATTGACCAACACGAACCCAACTATCACTCAAACAACCATCTACAAAACATTACACAGAAAATAAAAGATTGACCAACACGAACCCAATTATCACTCAAACAACCATCTACAAAACACTACACAGAAAACAAAAGATTGACCAACACGAACCCAACTATCACTCAAACAACCATCTACAAAACATTACACAGAAAATAAAAGATTGACCAACACGAACCCAACTATCACCCAAACTACCATCTACAAAACACTACACAGAAAACTAAAGATTGACCAACACGAACCCAACTATCACCCAAACAGCCATCTACAAAACATTACACAGAAAACAAAAGATTGACCAACACGAACCCAACTATCACCCAAACAGCCATCTACAAAACACTACACAGAAAACTAAAGATTGACCAACACGAACCCAACTATCACTCAAACAACCATCTACAAAACACTACACAGAAAACAAAAGATTGACCAACACGAACCCAACTATCACTCAAACAACCATCTACAAAACACTACACAGAAAACTAAAAATTGACCAACACGAACCCAACTATCACTCAAACAGCCATCTACAAAACACTACACAGAAAACAAAAGATTGACCAACACGAACCACACGATCACTCAAACAACCATCTACAAAACATTACACACAAAACTAAAGATTGACCAACACGAACCCAACTATCACCCAAACAACCATCTACAAAACACTACACAGAAAACTAAAGATTGACCAACACGAACCCAACTATCACCCAAACAGCCATCTACAAAACACTACACAGAAAACTAAAGATTGACCAACACAAACCCAACTATCACTCAAACAACCATCTACAAACACTACACAGAAAACTAAAGATTGACCAACACGAACCCAACTATTACCCAAACAACCATCTACAAAACACTACACAGAAAACTAAAGATTGACCAACACGAACCCAACTATCACCCAAACAGCCATCTACAAAACACTACACAGAAAACTAAAGATTGACCAACACGAACCCAACTATCACTCAAACAACCATCTACAAAACACTACACAGAAAACAAAAGATTGACCAACACGAACCCAACTATCACTCAAACAACCATCTACAAAACACTACACAGAAAACTAAAGATTGACCAACACAAACCCAACTATCACTCAAACAACCATCTACAAAACATTACACAGAAAACTAAAGATTGACCAACACGAACCCAACTATCACCCAAACAGCCATCTACAAAACACTACACAGAAAACTAAAGATTGACCAACACGAACCCAACTATCACTCAAACAACCATCTACCAAACACTACACAGAAAACTAAAGATTGACCAACACGAACCCAACTATCACTCAAACAACCATCTACAAAACACTACACAGAAAACTAAAGATTTACCAACACGAACCCAACTATCACTCAAATAACCATCTACCAAACACTACACAGAAAACAAAAGATTGACCAACACGAACCCAACTATCACTCAAACAACCATCTACAAAACACTACACAGAAAACTAAAGATTGACCAACACGAACCCAACTATCACTCAAACAACCATCTACAAAACACTACACAGAAAACTAAAGATTGACCAACACAAACCCAACTATCACCCAAACAGCCATCTACAAAACACTACACAGAAAACTAAAGATTGACCAACACGAACCCAACTATCACTCAAACAACCATCTACAAAACACTACACAGAAAACTAAAGATTGACCAACACAAACCCAACTATCACCCAAACAGCCATCTACAAAACACTACACAGAAAACTAAAGATTGACCAACTCGAACCCAACTATCACTTAAACAACCATCTACAAAACACTACACAGAAAACAAAAGATTGACCAACACGAACCCAACTATCACCCAAACAACCATCTACAAAACACTACTCAGAAAACAAAAGATTGACCAACGCGAACCCAACTATCACTCAAACAACCATCTACAAAACACTACTCAGAAAACAAAAGATTGACCAACACGAACCCAACTATCACTCAAACAACCATCTACAAAACACTACTCAGAAAACAAAAGATTGACCAACACGAACCCAACTATCACTCAAACAACCATCTACAAAACACTACTCAGAAAACTAAAGATTGACCAACACGAACCCAACTATCACTCAAACAACCATCTACAAAACACTACACAGAAAACTAAAGATTGACCAACACGAACCCAACTATCACCCAAACAGCCATCTACAAAACACTACACAGAAAACTAAAGATTGACCAACACGAACCCAACTATCACCCAAACAACCATCTACAAAACACTACACAGAAAACAAAAGATTGACCAACACGAACCCAACTATCACCCATGCAACCATCTACAAAACACTACACAGAAAACTAAAGATTGACCAACACGAACCCAACTATCACCCAAACAGCCATCTACAAAACACTACACAGAAAACTAAAGATTGACCAACACGAACCCAACTATCACTCAAACAACCATCTACAAAACACTACACAGAAAACAAAAGATTGACCAACACGAACCCAACTATCACTCAAACAACCATCTACAAAACACTACACTGAAAACAAAAGATTGACCAACACGAACCCAACTATCACCCAAACAGCCATCTACAAAACACTACACAGAAAACTAAAGATTGACCAACACGAACCCAACTATCACTCAAACAACCATCTACAAAACACTACACAGAAAACAAAAGATTGACCAACACGAACCCAACTATCACCCAAACAACCATCTACAAAACACTACTCAGAAAACAAAAGATTGACCAACACGAACCCAACTATCACCCAAACAGCCATCTACAAAACACTACACAGAAAACTAAAGATTGACCAACACCAACCACACGATCACTCAAACAACCATCTACAAAACATTACACAGAAAACAAAAGATTGACCAACACAAACCCAACTATCACTCAAACAACCATCTACAAAACATTACACAGAAAACAAAAGATTGACCAACACGAACCCAACTATCACTCAAACAACCATCTACAAAACATTACACAGAAAACTAAAGATTGACCAACACGAACCCAACTATCACCCAAACAAAAAAAGCAAATTAATTTTATTCGAAACAGATGTTGTATAATCAATTACCTGTTCTGTTTTTTCTTATATGAATATTCAATAATAGTTTAAAAAACCGAATACATAACTAATCTACTACGTACGGAGCACGTAAACTGACCTGAGAAATATTTTTTTGTTTATTTCGTATTAACGAATTTGGCTCCGTACTAAGGTGATGTATATAGATCTCTTTGCATTTTTAATCTATTTTTTCCTTTTCAGGTGAAGTTGCAAGGTATTCATTGTTAATGTCTGTTATCAGCGAGAATAATCTTACAGCCAACAACAATAAGAAAGATTTATTAGCTAGTGATCCTTAGAAATAACACATTCTCATTTTAAGGTTTGGGTGACTGTTTTCACAAAAATAATTGTCCATGGTTTGTCAAACAGTGACAGGGTAAAGCTAGTTTAATTGGCCCAAACCTCCCTTCCGTAGTTAAATTATGCAGTCATGCAAGTGTTTCCCATATGTGTGTAAACTTTCGACCCTCAAATACAACTGAGTGAGCAGCTTTGTTGTCAGGAGATTTGGTTGTCTGCCCTTGACCAATATGGACGGAGTCCTTTTCGCTCAGGAAATAATTCTAAATTTTCGACGATTCAAACCGTTTTTTGGAAAAAATGAGAGAGACTATTAGTTTTGATATTCCACAAGGGACCGTACTTCGCAAGGACATGTAATAGGTTCGTCGTTTTGGACATGTTATATTATATGCACTTTGTAGTATATTTTTATACCAGCACCTAAATATACACATACACAAACACCTATGATCACAACTCACTAAGTCCGAAAATGTCCATTACTTAGTGAATCCTTGACGCCGTTGGCGAAGTTGACCTTTGAACTTTAAACTTCGAACTCGATTTATTCAATTATCATTCATCATTACTCTATTGTTGTACCATTATAGTTATGTCGCTCAGTGAAACCCGCAAGCTACTACAACAAAGTAGAAAAGTTGTTGAAGAAGCAGATGAAAATACAAGCGTAACCTCTATTCTTAACATGATATTAAATCTTGTTTCTAGCATAGACAAAAGACTACAAAGTATTGAAAAATGTGTTGGAAAATTTGACGAAATAAAAAATATTATAACCTCACTTACTAGCCGGGTAGTGTCGACCGAGAAAGATATCAAGGAAAGTCAACGTAAAATCACGGAAGTTGAAAGTGGTATCCAGGGCGTAGGAAACTTGTTTGATAATTTAAAAACCGTTTGTGAGAAAAACAGAAACGCAGTTGCAAAGACTGAGGACCAGTACGAAGTACTAAACGTAAAATGCAATAAGAATAAGTCAGACATTAAAAAGCTCTCTGAGAAAGTTGATATCGTAAATAATAGTAATTATGGTTTAGGGTCACAATGTGACTGCCAGGAGAACATTCATCATCTGAGAAGTTCGATACTCGACTTACAGTGTAGATCGATGAAGAACAACCTCATCTTCACTGACTTACATGAGGTTCGTGACGAGAATACAGAAGAACTATTGAGAACTTTTTTGTACAAAGAAATAGGAGTCGATTATCGTATCGAATTTGGGAACGTGCACAGATTCAGCCACAAACCAAAGGGAAAGCGACCTATAGTAGCACGGTTTTTATACCACAGTGACTTGCAATATGTATTGAACAATGCGTATCAACTGCGTAACACCCCTTATGGAATACGACAACAATTTCCGAAAGAAATTGAAGACAACAGAAGGAAATTATATCCTATTCAGAAAGAAGCGAAAAGGCAGGGAAAACATGTTGTACTTGTCCGCGACCGTCTCTACATTGACAACGAACTTTATGTTGCTCCGCATGAATACGATCAAATGGACGACATTGAGCCGACACGTCCCGCGGAAAACGTATTAGCGACCCCAGCTACCACAGGAGGCCGACGACCACCTAAGCGCCAACGTGTTAGCTCATCAACACCAAACCGGGATTAGGGACGCCAAAGAGAAAACTGTTTTGGGACTGATGATAGGGATGCTAGTTATTTTGACTTTAATAAAATACCTAATAATATTGAAATTGATGACCCTGTATTGTCTGAAAATGATTGTGTTGTAAATAAATCGTTTAATGTATCAAATACTAGTAGTACTAATCAGATTAGTGACACTAATGTTAACAATGACTCTTCATTACTTGTAGATACTGATGTAACAGATATAGGTAATGTTAGTAGGAATTGTCATTATGAAAATACATGTAATCTCAATATTTTAAGTCTTAACTGTTGTGGTGTTAAATTACGTCTGCAATATCCTGAATTTTGTCAACTTGTATGTAATCAGGATATTATATGTTTACAAGAAACAAAAACTGATGATTTGGATACAATTGAACTACCAGGTTACATATTTAAAATGAAAAATAGAAAAAAAATTGGCAGAAAATCTGGTGGAATGATATTAGCATATAAAGAATCGTCAGGAAATTATATTGAATTGTTAGATATAGAATCAAAGTATGTTTTATGGTTCAAAGTTTCATCAAAATTAGTAAACCTTAACGAAGACGTCATTTTTGGTAATGTGTATATTCCCCCAGAAGGTTCGCCTTATTTTCAACCAGATACTTTTGATCAAATAGAAAATGAAATTCGAACTTTTTCACATAATTATAAATACATCTCTTTATTTGGTGATTTTAACAGTAGAACTGCAGAAGAACCAGACTTTATTGATTTTGAGATAAATGAACATGAACAAGACTTTACTGAATTTTTACAAAATGATTTGGCTACTCTTAATGAATTAAATATAGATAAAAATAGAAAAAATGTGGACAAAGTTAAAAGCAGATCTGGTAACAATTTGTTAGACATTTGTAAAGCAAACAATTTATTTATTGTAAATGGTCGTATTGGTGATGATAAAACCGAATCAGGAAAATTAACATGTAAAAACTCAAGTGTTGTTGATTATTGTATTTGTACATGTAGTTTTTTACAATTTGTTTACAATTTTAAAGTACTAGATTTTTGTCGTTTGTATTCTGATGTTCACTCTCCAACTATTACAAATCTCAAATTTAAACTTGCCGCGGGGAATGATCAATCGACTAGTAATAATAGTAATGATATTCTCGCCGATAATAGAGCTAAGAAATGGGACGCGTCGAAACATACGGCTTTCAATAATAATATAGATAAAGAAAAGTTAAATGGATTATATAATGAAATTGTGAACACATTAATCGATGATATAGATAAAGATAAAGTAAATTCGTTTGTCAGTGAACTTTGTAATCTTTTAATTGACAGTGCGAAAACAACCTTTGGAACAAATATAAAACCAGACCTGATACATGTAATAAAAAACCTAAGGGAGATAAACCCTGGTTCAATTATGAGTGTAAAGTTGCTCGACAAAATTATCATAAACTAAAACGGAAATTAAAAATAAAACGAACAGAAGCGTTGAAACAAGATGTCGCTGAAGCCGAGAAACGATACAAAAAGACGCTTGACAAACATAGTAAAATTTATCGTGCAGATATGCGTAAGAATATAAAAAAATTAAAAACATCAGACCCAAAAGAATACTGGAAACTGTTGAATAAGGGTAGGGATAGAAAACAACCGAACATCCATTTGGGAGACTTATTCAAGTTTTTCAAAAACCTGAATAAAGCTCCCGATGAACTTCTTGTACAACAAGAGAATTTTGATACAGATCTCCTTGATAATGTTAATATTGGTCCCCTAAATGAAGACATTAATTTCAGTATAACGCAAGAGGAAATACTTCGCTGTATTAAGAAGTTAAAAAATAATAAAGCTTGTGGAGAAGATTATGTTGTTAACGAATATATAAAATCTACATCAGATCTGTTTTTCCCTACTTATGAGAATATATTTAATGCAATTTTTAACTCTGGTGTAATGCCCGACATTTGGCTTGTAGGTAATATAAAACCAATATACAAAAATAAAGGCAATCCACTTGATCCAAAAAACTTCCGCCCGATTACTATCCTTAGCTGCCTTGGTAAATTATTCACAGCTATATTAAATGAAAGACTATGTCGTTTCTCGGAAGAAGCTCTCTTGATCAACGAAAACCAATTTGGTTTCCGAAAATCTTACTCGACGACGGACAGTTTTTTTCACATTATTTTCGTTTTTTGAGATCTTAAAAAGAAAAAAGAAAAAACTGTTTTGTGCCTTTGTCGACTTCGAAAAGGCTTTTGACACGGTATGGAGAGATGCACTATGGTACAAATTACTATTGAATCACATAAATGGCAAAATGTATACTATTATTCTAAATATGTACACAGATGTTAAATCATGTATAACCTATAATTATTGTAAATCTGATTATTTTAACTGTGATATGGGAGTGAGGCAAGGGGAAAATTTATCCCTTTTCTATTTGCAATGTTCCTAAACGATATACAAATGTTTTTTGAAAATGCAAGTCTTAATGGTTTAGAAACAGTTTCAAACTGCATAGAAGATAAGTTGAATATTTATTTAAAGCTTTTTGCACTTTTATATGCTGACGATACTGTCCTAATTGCTGAAACCCACGATGATTTACAAAATATTTTGAATAAATTCGGTGATTATTGCAATACTTGGAGATTAAAAGCAAACACTGATAAAACTAAAGTTATAGTTTTTTCCAGGGGGAGACAATCAACCAATTTAAAATTTACATTGAATGGGTCTGAATTAGAAATTGTTAATGAATTTAATTATTTTGGAATATTGTTTAACAGGACAGGAAACTTTAACAAAGCTATTAAAAAGCAAGCCGAAAAAGCTACAAAAGCAATGTTTGAAGTTTTGAAAAGAGGTAGAAGACATAACTTATCAATTGAATGCCAGCTTGAACTTTTTAACAAAATGGTAAAACCAATATTACTATATGGTTCAGAAATATGGGGTTTTAGGGAAAATATTCAATGTCTTGAAAAAGTACAACTTAGATTTTGCAAGCTGTTATTGAAATTAAAAACATCGACACCTAGTTATATGATATATGGTGAACTTGGATTGTTTCCTATTGAAATTGATGTAAAATTAAGAATGATATCATATTGGGCAAGACTGTTAACCGGTAAAGAAACAAAACTCTCATATTTATCCTATAAAATTTTGTATAACCTTTTCATTGATGAAAATCTGGATTTTTCGTGGATTAAACATGTTAAGCATATTTTTGATGATACAGGTTATTCCTACATTTGGTCTCAACAATTCTTTCAAAATTCCGACCTGCTTTTAGCTTTAATTAGGAATCGTCTCCATGAGCAGTTTACACAGGAGTGGCATTCTCTGATACAAAACTCACCAAAAGCTATCAATTATAGATTATTTAAAGACAACTTTGAATTCGAAAATTATTTCAATATTTTGGAAGACAAAGATAAATATACACTATGTAAATTTCGAACCACAAACCACAAATTACCGATAGAAACTGGACGGTGGAATGGTATCGACAGAGAAAATAGACAGTGTTTAAAATGTAATAGCAGATCTATTGGTGACGAATTCCACTATATTATGGAATGTCATTGTTTTACTGAAAATCGAACCCAACTAATAAGTAGATATCTTACTCAAAGGCCAAATATATTAAAATTTAAACAAATAATGTGTACTTCTGAAAAAATAAAACTAGAAAAGTTATGTAGATTTATAAGAAAAATCAACAGATCAGATATTCTCTTGGCTAATACTTAACTCCTCCTGTTGTAATGTAAATATTGTATGTATATGTATTTGTGTATCTGTTATTTATTTGTCATGTATGTGTTGTGTTGTATTTTTATATGTAACTTCTCTATACCATTGTAATGTATGGTTTATTTGAGAATAAAGATTCTTAGTCTTAGTCTGAATAACATACCTACTTGTAAATCCAATTAATATACGATCACAATCACGACGCCCCCCAGCATTAATGTACAATGTATATTTAAATGAATTAATCAATTTAACTTAATAGATAGCGCTACTAATAAGGACTTGCCAAAACTTTAATAAATGATTCAAATTACGAAATATAAGACAAATGTGCTGGATTATGTCGGCTGCGGAAAACACGAGACAAACTACCGGATTTAGAATTTTGGCAAGTAGGTGTCCCACTGGTAACTGAGCACATTGGTTCCTCTGTAAAATAAAACAGAGTGAACCGGGAGCATTACCCGCCACTGACGCTGGGCATTATAAAAAAAATCACCACTCCTCGGTTATTCAGAGGATGAAATAAAATCCTAGCTGGTATTAACTATGAACTGGCCATCGAGTGCTATAGACCGGTCTAAATCAAAGTCTATAAATTCGTATATGTGCATCTCCACAAAGCGTGCAGTATGAAGCAAGTTCCAATATTGGATGGCTCGGAGTCGAGATGTATGTTATAGTGGAGTGACATGTCTACCTGTGAACCGTTGTTCAATATGATCACCATTATAACAGGTGAGGCGTTGATCTGGTACAAAACAGACATCGTCATGGTCTCAAGAAAAACTACCTTATAACTCAAAGAAAATTGTTCGATTGGCAATAAACAACAATCATTCGATCGTTTCGAATGAATATAGTAGCAACTTTATCAGCATATTTACGCGACAATTATTTCGAATCACTAGAGAAAAAACAAATTATGACTTTGAAGTTGCAATATGAAATCTGAAAAAAGCGTTTTAGGCAAAAAGAATTAAAATCATAATAAAAATCATCTCATTTCAAGCGCGAAAAATGAGAATAACAACACTGACGGTTTAAAAAACACAAGTAAATATCTCGTGGATTGAAATCGTAAATCAAAACGGTGGATTAAAATCGAAGGTCAAAACGGTATGTTATATTTGTTCGATGTATGGTCTTCAAAAAACGCGAAGGTTATTTCAGAAACGCGTTGTGCGCACTAAATTAGATATCTCCGTTTTTATTACTATCACTATGTCGATACCTCTGCTGGTGGACTTTTAGTCCCCAATGATATCATCCCACCAGTGGTCAGTGTTTCGACTTTAACATGGTTTATTAGATATATTTTTTATTGAAATTTATAGTTCTTAAATAATGTAATTATTATCAAATCTAAGGTTTTTCTCCCCCAGGCATGGTAGACCTTAATCGATCTGGCTATCCTGTTTAGGCCCATTGATTGTATTGCCCCCAAGCACTTTTAACTTATTTGGTTTTCCAATCTTTCGGCTTTGAGCGTACCCGATGAAGGTTATTCCAGAAACGCGTTGTGGCTTTAAATTTGATATCTACGTTTCTATTGTAATATTCACTTGTGTTGTGTCTTGGGTCATCAACATTGATGTATACATAAGGGACACCAATAGACACAAGTATTAATCAACAAAGATGTCAATTTAGCAGCTTCTTTACGAGGATGTGAATTTGTATCTGGTTAAGATGACCATAGGAGGGTTAATTTAGAATGTGCTGTTAGTAAAAAACTTAAACGTAATCAACTGACATTATATGAGAGGTAGTGCAAATTTCTGTATCTTATGAGGACAAAACCTCAGGTATATTAGTACAAGAAAACAAAACTAATTTGATATTTGCTGTTAATTTGTATATAATGTATATCTGTCTATGTTCCTAGCATTTTTCAAAACTAATTCTTTTAAGTTACCGATAAAACATGTTGTTTTTCTTTCTCAAATGAATTTATATTCTCATATACGGCGACACATAATTCACCCATGATGTGAGGGGATAGATTCATTCTTCACATAAAGATGTCATATAGATTTAGTTATGACTATTATGTAACATTCCCATTCTATTTTTTCGAATTTTTTCATTCAATGACATTTCAATCACATGTACATTTTGCAAACTGTTTATATGTAGTATTTCTGTTTGTGATCTTACTTTTTTCTACATCACAAGTGAAGTGTTTATTAATTTTTTTTAATACACATGGAGATGTGTTTGGTTCTGGATCGGCGAAACATCTGCATAACCAGGAAGCAAATGATACAGCCATTTTTTTTAAAAACCAAATGGGTAACAACTTAGATGCTTATAGAGCGGCTATCGGACTGTTTCATGCCTGTAAAATGAGTCTTAATATAGGCTATGATTCTTGCAAGAAACACGAACTTGAAAATGATATAGATGAAACGATTTGGGTTGAAGTTCATGCCAAAGGTCACTCTTTTCTTTTGTGTAATACATATCGACATGAATGGACCGACTCTGAACATTGGGCATGCTTAAATCATGCTATAGGTTTAGCATATCAAGTCAACGAAAATATTGTGATCCCTGGAGGTCTGAATTCTGACCTTGTGTCTTTAAACAATAACAAATTGATTGATACGATGAGGCTTTTTAACTTAAAATATGTAGTAGAGAAACCAACAAGGGTAACAAATCATAGTAGAACATTATTAGATCCCATTATAGTAAGTGACACAATTAATTATGTAAATTCTGATGTTTTTAAATTACCTGATAATATTGGTGATCATGATGCCTCATTCGTAATTATTCAATGTTCCAAAAACATCTCTCGATCATTTAAAAGAGAAATTTGGCAGTATCAAAAAATGAATTACGAAAAGTTTGAAGAAAAATTTAATGAAATTAACTGGAATGAAAAACTTGACCACTTGAATGACGTTGATGAAATGTGCGAAAAATTTACAAAGTGTTTCCTAAAAATAGCGAAAGAATGTATTCCGACAAAAATAGTAACTATTCGGAATAACGATAGGAGAACGTGCCTCTTCCAGACTTTAAGTCTTTGATATAAAAAAAAAAATAATGTAATAAATGAGGTTTTTGTAACCATAAGTGAAATTGTAGATATTTATAAAAAATTATTAATCCAAACAGAGCTTCTGGACCCGACAAAATTAGTCACAAAATGTTAAAAATTTCCCCTGAAAAAATAGCCATCCCACTACAAATTATTTTTATCAAATCTCTTAGTCAATGTAAGTATCCCTCTAGTTGGAAAAATGCACATGTCACAGCAATTTTTTAAAAAGGTGATACTTCTTTACCTTCAAATTACCTCCCAATATCACTGATTAGCTGTGTCGGAAAAGTAATGGAAAGGATTATATACAAACACGTATACAACCATTTAATGCAAAACAAGCTTATCTACCAACACCAATCTGGTTTTTTGCCTAAGCATTCATCAGTACAACAATTAATAGAAATATATAATACTATTTTAAACTCTCTTGAAGAAAAAAGAACTATGTTGCTTCGTTTTTTGTGATTTGTCAAAGGCTTTCGATAAATTTTGGCACACAGGTTTGATACCTTATCTATATTGTCGACACCAAAAAGTAGTAAACAGAGATTCATCGTCCTCATATGTGTATGTGTCTGCTGGGGTTCCCCAAGGGTCTGTTCTTGGGCCTCTGTTATTTCTGGTATACATTAATGATATTGGTGATAAGCTTCTTTCCTTAAGCCGTTTATTTGCTGATGACACTTCGTTTCTTACCTTAAGCCGTTTATTTGCTGATGACACTTCGTTTGGCTATGCAAGTCAAGATGAAGCTCAAATAAAATATGTCATAAATCATGATCTACATGAACTTGGTGACTGGTCAAAGAGATGGTTGATGTCTTTCAACCCAGACAAAACTGAAATCATGCCTTTTTTAAATGTAGAAAACTCAACAAATTTTTATTTTTATTTTGATGGAAAATTAATTCCACTTACATCAGACCATAAACATTTGGGGATAACATTTAGTGAGGAAGCAAAATGGAATAAACATGTAGAAAATTTAATAAAAAGTGTCTCCAAACACATATGTGTTTTGCGTAAATTAAAATATAGACTAAATAGACAAAATTTAGAATAATTATACTTAATTTACATTCGACCAATATTTGAGTATGAATGTGAGGTCTGGGACAACTGTGGTGTCTCTAATTCGTTCAAATTGGAGAGACTACAGTTGGAGGCAGCTAGAATTATCATCGGACTTCCAATCTTTACCAACACAGAATATCTATATAGAGAAACTGGCTGGGAGAGATTGGAAGAAAGAAGAACTAGGAGAAAGCTCAAATTATTCTATAATATCCAAAACGGTAGCACACCCCCATATTTACTCGATCTTATCCCCCCAACAAACCAAAGTACGACTATGTATCCTCTTCGAAATGGCAACGATATTATTGTTCCATTCTGTAGACTTGCTTTAAGGGACCGACCATTTAACTTGAAGGGGGAGGGGTGGGGGGTTATGGATTTTTGTTTCGTTCAGAAATTTTTTTTCGGACAACACAAGAGTTAGAATATTTCATTTTTTTTCCAGAATTTAACATTAGGTTATATGTCAAATACTCTGAATCAGATTATTTTTTTTATTCCTCCACCAAAATCAGAATATTTTTTTCAGCAACATTGGGAATCAGAATATTTTTTTAGAAAAAAACCATAACCCCCCCCTTCAAGTTAAATGGTCGTTCCCTAACCAGAAATTCTTTCGTCCCAGCTACAGTAAGGGAATGGAATAGACTTAATCTTTCAGTGCGTAATCTTGACACATTATCTAAATTTAAAAAGACAATCCACAGTTCAATCTCAATGCCAATTCCGAGACACTATTCTTATGGTCCTAGAAAACTGAATATAATTTTAACACAGCTTCGTTGCAATGCATCATTCTTGAATTACGATTTATGTAAAGTTAAAACTTTATCAAATTCTTCCTGTAACTGTGGTGTACCATGTGAAAATTCTCACCATTTCTTTTTTTATTGTGATAAATATACAGATAATAGGGAAATATTATTTGATAGTCTTAATTGGCTACCTTCTAACATTAATATTGATGTAAAGCTACTGACAAAAGGAAGTGATTTCCTAGCATATCAAGAAAATACAACTATTTTTAAACATGCTTTTAAATATATTAAAGACTCCAAATGATTTACAATTGTCTAAATGATCTAAAGAACCAACACACATCTCCAAAAGTATTTATTCTCCTTTCATTTCTTTCGTATATTGTCTTTACCTATGTTTTTGTATATAACCATTCTGTGTTTATTTATCTCTATGCATATTATATACATATCATATCATTTCATTGCGCATGCTAATACATATTATAAATAATTGTATTCGGGAGAAGACTTCATAAGTTGGGAAAACTTGTGTCCGATCCCTATTTGTTATATTTAGCAAATAAAAATATGTTTAAGTTAAACTAGCATTTTTCATATTAGTGTATAATGTTACTGATAAAGCATGCATCTTAAAACTGAGTTCTAAATCTGACCTTTCTTCAACATTGACTATATTTTACAGTTAGGGCTTATGGTGTTTAACGCCACTTTCAACAATATTTCAGTTATATCGTGGCGGTCAGTTTTATTGGTAGAAGAAATCGGAGTAACTGGAGAAAACCACCGACCTGTCACAAGTCACTGACAAACTTTATCACATAATGTTGTATCAAGTACACCTTGCCTGAGCGGGATTCAAACTCGCAACTTCAGTGGTGATAGGCATTGATTGCACAGTCTGACCTTTCTCCAAAATTAACTACAATTTACAGTTAGAAGAGTGGTTAATTATCCAAAATAATAGGTATGCTTACAGACCTAAAAGGTGCTCTGTTTATGACTTGCTTTAAAATCACACAATCGACACCATGTGTTAACCATATTTACATAAAACCAGTTTGACATCGCCACTTTTCATTGAAGTGTCTGGTACCAAGCCAGAAAAGAGAACGGCCATGTCTTTGTGTGTTAGATGTATCGAATTTGCCTCTTCCTACGATTTTGATATTGGATTTTTAAACTGTACCATCTAGAACTACAACGTGATCTACCATTAAATCTTAATAGGTAGTTGACAACAGAGGGTGGATGGCAATTGAAGTAACATAACTACCATGCCCATGGAACTATGATTTGCTGATATGAATTTGAATTAATGATACTGGCAGTGTACCCATTCATTCTGCAGGGGTATTAAATAAATACAACATGGAATGTGTTAACTCACACGCACGCGAAAGTCGCCGGCAAATACCATGATTAATTAATGCACGTGAATACTATGCACGTGCATGGAATGAAATTAAGACCAAGACATAAAATTATCCACATAACATACATCACAATTAAAGTTTAACAGGAACGCGTCTGTTTTGTCTAGGAGAAGTTTGAAAATATCAAAATGGTTATTAGAAGACGTAACTAGAAGACAGACAATAGAATGGTCAAAAGAAAAAAGACAAACAATGATCTACAAAACACTAAGGAGAAAATAAAAGGATGATCACCACGAACCCCACTAAAACTCGGGGGTGAACTCATGTGCTCCGGAAGGGGTTAGCAATACCTGCTCTATTAATGACACCTGTTGTGTTACTGTTAGATATGGGCATCCTGTTGGACACAAGTTTACGCAAACAAGTACAAATAACATAAATAAAACATGAAACCCCTACAAAACAAATGGAAATAAAGACAAAATGAACATCATTTTACGCTGTAATCGCAATGGACATCACATGAGGGAACTAAAATTTGAAGAAGTGTTATTTTATAACACAAACCTCACTAAACCACGTGAAAAGGGGGCGCGCACTCGGGTGCTTCGTAAGGGTAGACAGCTCCCGCTTCACTAGTGGCACCCGTCGTGCTACCCTGAATATGCATGCCTGATTAGTTCATGCAAACACTCCAGTCCTAGCTATTCAATATTGAACATAATTCAAGCAATTACATCACTTGCAATACAGCTTAGTTTAACTGATTGGTTCGCCATTTCCCTCTAGTGTCACCGTTCTAGCGATAAAGGGATAAAGCGTTTGTAAACCATTCAAATAATTCAACACGAAGTGATAAATGTTAACGGAGCGTCACTATCTCGATTGGCTGCATATGAACTCGAGTGTCAGTCGTCGTGATCGCATGGTAGTTGTATTTACAACTATCTATGCAATCATTGTCCATTAACACTAACGTTGTGAGTGAATACCGCTCATGGCGATGTGTACTCGATACAACATTATTTGATAAAGTTTGTCAGTGACTCACGACAGGTGGGTGATTTTCTCCAGGTACTTCGGTTTCCTCCAACAATAAAACTGAACTCCACCGTGGAGTCTCCGCGGTATATATAACTGAAATATTATTGAAAGTGGTGTTAAACACCATAACCCTAACCCAAATGGAAATTAGGAGATGATTGATATGGTTGGTAGTGTTACCTTTCTGTGGTTCACTCCTAGCAAGGTGCCGAATGTTATCTTTTATGGGCAACGAATGTGACATTTGTATGTTTTGAAAAACGATTTGACAAGAATTTCCAATGCAAACAAAGACATGAAAAGAGATAAAACATATTACATTAACGAACGCTGTATATGGCTGTGACAGGGGCATCGAAATAATGGAAGATAAGTTTGAAGATACCAGAGCGGCGGGGTCATTCTTTGACTTGGGCACCAAAACCCATTCTGTTTTCTTAGATTTCGAAAGTAGTGGAATCAAATTTGACCAAGGCTGTTTAACAGAACTAGCCTTTATTTTTATCAATATATACTAGTATACAGCAGTAGTTGATACTTAGAATTTTTTTATATTTTTTATTAGTTTTTACATGGATACCTGTCTAAATGGTCATTTCAGCAACATACCAAAATTGTTGGATAAAAACTTTACAGGAACGAAAATTGAGATTTCATTTTCAGTTATAAACAGGATTTGAAACACTTTACAATATGGTAAATTAAAACCTTTAGAATAATGTAACTCTAAATTATGAATGAATGTCAAACTGCACATATAGTTATACTGAAATACCCATTTAATACTTGAAACAACTTAATTAACATGATGGAATTTTTTATTGTACAATAAAACTACAAGATGAGTGTTGAAATGTACAATTATAATGAGTTACGGTAAGGACAGTATGTTGCGGAAATGACATTAATGTTACGGTAATGACAAAATGAAGTAAAATGATGCTAGTCAATGCAAAAAGCTAGCATAATCAATTTAATGTACTACAAAACAAATTAATACATATCTTAATTTGTGCATTTCGTAATGAAGCCGTCATTACCGTAACGACAAATGTCATTACCGCGACAAAAATATACGGTAATGACTTTCCGGTAATGACATTTTGTTGATTTTTGATTATATAATGGGGGTTCACAAGTGTAAAAGGCGCCAATCTTTGGTCGTTGTTGTACATAAGGTTAAAATTGTTGCATATGTGTTATTTTTGTAAAAATTCTGATAAAATATAAAGTTGTTTTACTGCATACGATAATGACTTACAATTAACATACGCCCACAAATTGTCGAGTCAGAGATCAAATTAAAGAAAAGCTACCAAATATTCATGGTTATATCCGCCATCATGGATATAAAAAAAGCGTCTGCTAAACTGTCACGTGGTCTATCTTTCTGTTATTAACTCCCATCAAACATTAGTGCAAAATGAAAATGTCGTTGCCGGAATGACGGCGTTTTTACTAGGACGCCGTCATTTTAGGCAATAATGGCATGTTCTAAAACAAAAGCACTCATGAATAAGCACATATTGAAGCATCAATATGTAAACCATCTAATATATCAAAAATTAAGGTTGTTCAATACCATCTAATTTATTTGAACATCAGTCAAATAAGCCGAAATGACCATTGGGACACATTGAGGAAATGATATTTTGAACATTAACCTTTGAATAAAAATTGCATACTATGAAAATTAAATGAAAACAAATTGTCTATCCAATTTACAATCTCTTTTTCTCTTACATTTAAAAAAAAATTGCAAATTAGATCTGTTATTTTGTTTTAAACACCCCGGACGCTAAATATGCTTGAAGTCAAATATTCACCCGGTGATCAGAATCCGTAAATCCAAGGACAGACAATACAATGGCCAAAAGAAAAATTGCAAAAGGACAAAGACGTACAAAACACTACACAGAAGACTAAAAAATCGAGCACCACGAACCCAACTAAAAATCTAGGTGACCTCCGGAAGGGTAAGCAATTCCTGCTCCACATGTGACACCCGTCGTGTTACTCATGTGATAAGTCATGAATGAGGAAAGGACACAACATTACAAAAGAAGAACGAGAATACCCACGTACGAAAAACATTTCGAGTAAAGGAACCATGTACACATCAAATCACCGGAGACATTCTCGTGTCTAACGTGATAAAACACCTCCACACATGCCCGAGTTTTCAAAACTCGCTGCTTGTTTCCGAGATCGATACCCCCTTTGAAATAGGTTTGCTTAAATAAATGTTCGAAGGGAGATAACCAATATAAAAATCGGAAATATTGACAGATGGACTATTTTATATTAATACACCAAATTTGTTTTTTTAAATTACAAAAACATATTTCATCAAATATTTTTTGCTATCATATGCAACATTTACAATGAATAAAGCATGATCAAGAAAATTTCTTTCACATATCATATATAGAAGAATATTTCTGTTGAGATTTACTGTGGGGATCATCCTGTGTGATTATGTCTGAATATATCCCAATGGGCATGTTGGGTGGAAACAATGCAATAATTTCGTAAATATGGTGGGGAAATATTTCAGTAGTGATAATTGCTACACTATACATTAGGACATTGACAAATTTTCGCGTGTTTTATAAAGAAATGAAAAATAACAAAAATAAAAAATACTTTTATTTACAGATGTACAGTCCAGCCCTCTTATAGTGAAATCGGTTATTCTGAACAGATTATTTCCCCCCGCTAAGCCCTTTGAGTATATATCAGTTCTGGTTATATCGAAGTTTGGTAAAAGATTGTGCCTCCCCTTTTTTAACATTTCATTATAAGTTGGCTAGACGTTAAATAATGTCCAGTTTTGATAGCGTTGGCAAATTGAAAGTAACAAAAACATTTAAGTATAAAAAATACATTACTATACAGCCATAACAAAATTTACATACTTATTGTTTTAAATGAAGTTAGTGTCTTGACTCGTGACGAGCCGCGTAGGCTGGCCGTCTGTCGTAATCATGCCGTCTGTCGTAATCATGCCGTCTGTCGTAATCATGCCGGCTGTCGTAATCATGCCGTCTGTCGTAATCATGCCGGCTGTCGTAATCATGCCGGCTGTCGTAATCATTGACCAATTTAGCTTGTAGTGCTGCAACAATTAACGACACTCCTGCAAATAATATTAAGAATCCAGAAAACACGACACAACCGAAAGACCAGGAAACAAAGTTTTTCTCGGGACTCTCCATCCATTGATCATCTGTCACTGATTTAGCACCAAATATGATTACACTAATGGCTGTCAGTATACCTGTAAATAAAATCAAATGTACATAATATATCATACCGTGTGCCAATCAGAAATCCAAGAATCCATCACATGACGGGGAATATTTTATTTAAAATCTCATGATCTCAGAATACATTGAACTCAATCTGAATATGAATAAATATTGAATGGTCCCGTGATACAATTGTATTATGCTATTATTAGAAATCCACCGACATGTCGCAAGTCACTGACAAACTTTATCACATTACGTTGTATCGAGAACAACTCGCCTGGGAGGTGTTCGAGCTCACAACATTAGCTGAATGAATAGACAAGTTGTAAATCCAACTACCATACGATCACGGCCACCGCAGTCCCTGCTATTATTCAAGAAATCGCATGTAGTTGCCAAGAAATGTATGATATTTTGCTTGGTAAAAGTTTCAGTTTTGTGTGATCAATAATTTATAATCAGATATACTATGAATATTCATGTGAGCGTCTAAAAATGGAGGACATATCCTGGCTCCGAGTACCTGTGTTTTAGACATCCGTCTACCTCTGTGTATTCCATGCAGGGCTAGTGGTTATGGTATTTAACGTCACTTTCAACAATATTTCAGCTATATTGTGGCGGTCAGTTTTATTGGCGGAGGAAACCGGAGTACCCGGTGAACACCACCGAACTGTCGCAAATCACTGACAAACTTTATCCCATATTTTTGTATCGAGTACACCTCGCCATGAACGGGATTCGAACTCACAACATTTGTTTCTATTTATGGTATTGCAATTATGAAAAGAAAGACTAAAACAATGATGGTCAACAATTCCACCAATATCAACAAAACAAACAATTACCTATCATCTTAACTCATTGAGCATAAAAAGACCAGACATGTTTAAAAAAAAAGACCTCGACGCATAACGTTAGAAATCCTGGTCCTGGCTTGGAACACGGATAAAAGTGTGGCGGGGTTAAACCGGTAAATTGGATCCCAACTCAATGTATTTGTATCCCACTTGTGTTGATTTTGTCTATGCAGATGGTGATTTTGTTACTACGTTTTACCTGATACTACAGCAGTTCCACCAAGGATGAATATCCCTATTACACTTTTCCCTGGACAACATTTAATAAGTAAAAGTATGGCAATGAGAACAGTCATAATCTCCATTATCAATGTTAATGTCATCATGATCTGAATTCCTACGAACCAGGCTGAAATGAAATACACAATGTAGTTCAATTACAGTCATGCATCATAATGGAGATTAGGATTAGGGTTATGGTGATTAACACCACTTTCAACAATATTTCAGTTATATCGTGGCAGTCAGTTTATTTGATAAAGGAAATCGGAGAAACCGGAGAAAATTACCGACCTGCCACTGACAAACTTTATCACATAATGTTTTACATGTATCGAGTACACCTCGCCATCAGCGTGATTTGAACTCACATCGTTAGCAGTAAGCGTCATTGATTGCAGAGGTAGTTGTAAATCCAATTACGGTACTATCAAGTCAACGACAGAACCTTCATCATCATTGAAAGAAATTGAAATCGTATATAAGTTGAGATAATTTGTATCAACTATATGTCAACAGATGTTTCAGTTATGTTTTTCGGTAGGATTCAAAACATAGTTACTGTTTTTGTTTATATGCTTCGTCAGTGGCGAGCTCATGTCTGGGAGTAAGAACCACTCTCTCCGACTGTTCGTCTGAAATACCAAGAGGGACATACTTTCTGTAATCTACACTCTTTGTACAGTGACTGTAGACATCGATCAAAATTTGAATAACTTTTATCAATTTAACAATTATGGGTTATGGTGTTTAATGCCTTTAAATTTATAAAATGTAGGTTTTAAACTAATAAAATTTAGGATTTAAATTAATAAAATGTAGGGTTTAAGCTTATAAAATTAAGGATTTAAATTGATAAAATTAAGGATTGAAATTATTAAAATTTCGGATTTTGATTTATAAAACTAAGAATTTAAATTAATAAAATTTAGGATATACACATTATTGGTGTACGTGTAGTTCGTGTACATTTGAACATGCACGACAAAGACTTAAAAAATCATGTGTTTATATTTGACAAGTGTACAATGCATAAGTACATGTATATTCACAACTGCAAGTTAAACTATGAGACATGTCATACATTGTAATATCATTCCGCTGAAGGCCAAAAAATGACATCGTGAAAATAACAGTCCTAATAGTTTGGTCATCAGCTTGATGTTTTCCAAATCTTATCTAAAAGATTTTAGATGTCTTTTTTGTGGACGTGTAAATCGTGAAAAAATACTGTCACCGTAATGGATATACCGGTAGTTCAATAGTACTAAGTATATAGTACACGGGGAGGGGGGGGGGGGAGGACCACTACTTGGCCTATACATATTTAGTAGCATATTTCTAGGTATTTTAATTGAGAACATTTAGCCAGACTTTAAATAAAAAATATAAATTTAAGACAAAAAGTATCCGACAACAGGAATTGTGATTGAGATTTGATTCACAGGGGCTCGAACTTATTTCGTTTTGTTTTTGTTTTTTGTTAAATATACGATAAAACTAACTATTGACTTAATTCGAATTCATGTGACCTGAATAGTGTGGTTCAACAATATCTTAGCACATTTACAATTACATAATATTCAAATATAATCAAATAAATTTGTTCTCTGATGGAAATATGAAATGAATGAAATAATGTCATATTACACTAAAAATTATGGTTACCTTTTATTTAATAACAAATCCAATGTTTAATATAACCATATATGGTGTTAATTTAAAATTAGTCGTTACGTAATGAATGCACACATATTTATATTTTTTTCCAACCTAGATGAAAATATTAAATATTTTATGCACCCTTGTATGTTCAAATAGCAAATTAAACGGAACTTAAAACCCATTTTTATGGGGGGTTTGTGCTCTGCCATTTATGTCATAACATGTACACATCGATTTAGCTACCTTTACCTGGGAAAAATTTTAAATGATTTCTCCCTACAGGTAAACAACAAAATACTCAATACTACACAATGAAAAATGGCGGAGTTGGTCTAATTTAAACATATAGAAATTAAACTTACATGGATTGATATAACTCCATATTGGACGATATTCTTCCGAAAATATCCACCAACACCCGTTGAACTGCTTCCCGGGAAATGCTTTATGGACATAATTTTTGAAACATGCTTTCCACAATCCAAGCTTTTCAAACCTGCTTTGTGTGATGTAGTTTGTGTCCTGTTCAAGCCAATTTGGTGTTGAAAATCCAATTACCAGGAATAACAAAGCGAATCCAGAAAGTACAAGTCCTACTATTAATAATAAGTCCCCTCTATTCGCCATGTCATGGTGTTCTTTTCTTTATATGGTTGAATGCACCTTCATAAAACTCGTATCGATCGCTTCCCTTTGGTGAAATTTAAACATGATAAACATAATATGATCTATATTATGACACTGAAAACTATCAAGTATCAAGTAAATACCAAGAGAAAATGTCCAACTATTATAAGGTTGGCTAATTTCTGTTATACAATAATGATAATACCCTGCAATGCTATTGTAAATGCGGCCTCTAATTAGCCTGTAACATTGGTCTTTTTTGCACCTTTGCTCAACTGGAGAGCATAGGCAATTGTTAGTATCTATATAGGGTCCAGTGGCGGATTTAGAGGGGGGCGTGCGCCCCCCCCTAATATTCGCAAAGCATATGTTATACAACGTTAATTAAGCAGTTCAATAACTAACTTTTTCATGAATGGTTAACTCGTGACCTGTAGTAAAATATTCTTGCACATTGTAAATACACGTTGGATGTGTTCGCTGATTCATATATGTATTCGCCGTCAGTAGTTCAAAGATTATTCCATTCTGATTGGTTCCGAGGTACCAGACATCAACTATTTTCTCATGCTAATTAAACATTATTTCTGCAGTCAATTTTACAACTACACGTACACGTGCTATTTAGAAATTATCAAATGGACGAAAATTCTAGGCCAAGAAAACAAGCAAGATTGGATACATTTCTGATTCCTCGACGAGACGAGAAAAGTCAAAGGTAAACTAAAAAGTAAATTCAATCAATACTTCGAATAATTAATTTAACAATTGATCTCATTTATAAAACATACAACGAAAACATATAACGAGAGAATCAGATGATGAAACTGAGACAGTGTGGAGAAACTTGAGTGTCCCATGAAAATGGTCACTTCTCTTTAAATAATGGTTCAAATAGTTCTTGAATTCGAAATTCTGCAATTTCATATGAAAAAAAATATATAAGTTTGATTTGTATACAAATACCCGAAAATGTTGCCTTTTACTTTTCAAGTAAAGATCAGTAAAAATACGCGTTGGTATATTGTACATTAAAATACAAAAGTAACATATTAATAAAAAAAAAAATTAGCGGCAATTTATTTGTAACAATCTCTGCATCTGCCCGAGGTATCTGCACAAGAAAGTGTGAACAAATCCTTTGTCCGGGTACGTTTATATTATTTATATCTACCAATGGATGTCTGTACAATTTTTTTTACACATTTTTAACAAAAAATTCTGACTACAATTTATTTGTAATAAATTAATATCTACAACTGCACATGAAAGTGTGAAAATAATCTCGACAAAATGGTTTATGCATATCTCACACCTGATTTCCGTAAACATATTTCTCGAGAACTTTGATACATTTTTTTTGTTTGATCTGTTAGTGTAATGAGGTTTTTACGCCCGTTGCTCAAACACTTGATGTCCGTCCGTCCGTCCGTCTGTAAGATTTCTGCAATCCACAACTCTCCTGATTGTAACCACGCAATTGATTGACGTTAAACTATATAATGTACTTGAAATACATTGTAGTTGTCCACAATGGTTTTTAGATTTTTCATTGAAGGCCGGGTGGAGGGTGTAGGAGGAGGATTCTGCAACCCGCAACTCCTAAGTCAGGGGCGGAAAAGACATGATTTTTTTTGCGTAAAATGGTGATTTTTCACACGAAATACCCCAAAATTTCAATTTTTTAAAGTGCGCCCCCCTGACTTGAAATCCTGGATCCGCCCCTGGGGTCGACACCATCTTCGCTAGCCAAGGGTTACGATTCGGGTCCCTCTTCTCTCCACCCTTGGCAGATCTAGAATACATTTTGAGGATTCGCACTTTAATATTTCATTGGTTACGGCTACCAGTACACGTATCCAATCAGAAGACGTTTTACACGGAACACATGTTATCCACAAAATGTAAACAAAAATGGCACCGGAATGCTCTCATATGACAACGATTTGCCACTTCCCGTTTTGGTTCCAATGAAAACATCTTTCCCGTCTGCCAAAGCTTTGAAACTTTCACTTGGTTGACAGTAAGTGCTTCCAAATTAAATTTATCACAAATAAGTTTTTATTCACTGGGCGCTGCCATTTTCAACTCTCCAACATACGTATAACAAAACGATTCTGATTGGCTGGCGATGACGACTATCTAAGGGGCGCAACTTCGATAAACCACCAGGTGGCATTGCGCGCGAATTTCAAAATGTATTCTAGATCCGCCAAGGGTGGAGAGAAGGGGGACCCGAATCGTAACCCTTGGCTAGCGAAGATGGGTCGATACATGCAATTTGATGTTGACATAAGATTGTATGAATATTGACACGAACAAGTTAAAATAAGGAAAAAGAGATGAAATAATAAAGAAATAAAGAAATGTTATTGAAAATAAATTTGTAAACAGAAAGTTAGAAAAAGGGGGGTGGTCCGTGCCACGAGCGCCTGTGGGTTTAAATAAAAAAAACCTTGTCTTTTGTATGAACAATTATTTATATACACGACTATATGGTTTAAAAGGAATAGATTACTTGGTTCTATTTTAAGCTTGTCTTATTATTTGTTATGTTAATTTGTCAAGTACGTACATGTGTTTACCAAGAAGCTAATTGTAATATTATACCACTGGTTTTTTTTCAATTGAATTCAAAGCTATTGCCAATTAAATTACGGGATATATATTCGTGAGTCTGATCTCTGGTCGGATCACAGCAAACATTATACAATTTGTCTTCATATTCCTCGGCTAGGAGTGATCGTATGGTAGTTGGGTTTACAGGCTATTGGCATTTGTCCGCTTCATTTGATTAATGCAGATAGCAATTCTTCTCTTCAACAACAACAACAAATACTTTATTTACTCAGACACAATAGTGTACAAGAGTTCATAGCATGATATTATACAATTACATGGGCGGAAGGAGTAAATAACAGAGTACATGTATATACAATCACATTTTACACTTCACTAAACAATTGATTTCTATAAACAAACAATGGATTTCACCACGTTTGTTTTTTTAAGAAAAATGCTGATAAAATAGGATTATAGATTCAAAAAGGTAAGTTATTAAGTTTTATACCATAAACTGACACCAATTTACATTACATCCAAAACTCTCATAATATTTTTGATGAAATAACACAAATTACGATACAACATAACATTGCAGTATGATAACATGCCTATCATTTTATTTTCGGACGGGTTTACCGTATAATATCTTGGAACATATTTATGTCTCAATGCAGTGATTTGAGGATGTTTGCACACAAAAAGAAAATGAAATTCATTTCCAATATGAACCTGACAAAAACGACATATTCTTTCATGCTGAGGTATATTTGCCCATCTTCCAGTTTTAATGGGGAATTTAACATTTGAGCACCTGAATTTGCTCATATATATTCTCTGATTTATTTAGTCTCAAAAGATATGGTTCGAGCTTGAATTCATTTTTAAATGATCCATATAATTCAGCCCTTGTAGAATTATTCATTTGAGAGAACCATGTCTGTATAAATTGATCAAATAATTTTTGTTTTACAATAGACTTTAATAAATCTTTTTTAATATGTATTTGATCATTCCAAATAAAGCTCAATTCAATTTCATCAAAAATTGACTTTATAAACTTGATCCACTTAAAATCTGCTTGACTACTCTCGTGTATTTTCAGCATAAGTTGTACAATATGCTCGACCATTTTCCACTATTGTCTATAAGACTATTCCAAAACGTTACCATTCTTAATTTTATCACAATGTCCATAGGAAATCGACCCATTTCTCCATAAACCATATAGTTCGGTGTGTTATTTCTCAGATTAAGTATTTTTTTCAAAAATTGAAGATGTAATTTTTCTATTCCCTGTTTATGTTCAAATCCCCATATTTCACAAGAGTAGACAAGAATTGGAGCAATAAGAGAATCAAATAACTTTTACTGCAAGTCAATTGGAATTGTTAAATTACTAAACTTGTAATACAATGCATAAAGAGCTTTATTTGCTCGATCTATTAGTCTTTTTTTTCGCAGTACAATAATTACCGTTATAATTGAACACTACCCCTAAATATATATATGAATCAACAATGTCTATATTCTCGTCGTATAATTTAAACGATCCTTGTGCTTTGTATTTTCGTTTACTGAAAATAACAATTTTTGTTTTTTGTGTATTAACCATAAGTTTTCAGACCTTCTTCAGTTTCAGACATAATCACTGTATCATCTGCATACAATATAGTGAAAATCTTGATATAAAAACCTAGTTGTTCTAGACATTTCGCAAATATAGATTCTAAACCATTCACGTTATTTTCGCCAAAACTTTTTCCAAATCATTTAGATACAACAAGAACAAATTCCCTCCCTGTTTTACCCCAATTTCACAATTAAAGAATTCTGAATATTCATTTCTTTTTCGAATACAAGTGTTTATATTCTGGTACATACAGTTTATAACTTTAAAAAAAAATTCCTTTTACATTGGATTATGATGATCAATGATGGCTGATTAAAATTGTTTGTTGTGTAGTAAATCTCTCAGTTGTAATATACAGGATGTAATCAATTACTGATTATACAGGTCGGGAAGGGCACCTACTGTGAAGCCATCTATTTTGAGATGTCATTCAGTGAAAATAACAACCTTACCATTATTTTATATAATAAGATAAGAATTAGATAAGAAATTAAATTTGATAAAAGTCATGTATATGTTTTTTTATTGAAAATTAATTAATACATTAAGTCACATTTCATTTATTTAGCCTAACTTGGGACAGTTATCAATTAAAAATTAACAAAACAAAGTAACGTTTATATAACGTTAACTTTATGTTGTACTTACGTTATAAATTAACCTTGTGTTGACGTCATGTGTGGACTCCGATCAACGTTATTATAACGTTTAAAATAACGTTATTTAGTAACGTAAAATTAACGTTACAAAAATCACTTACTCTATAACATTACAGTAACGTTTTCAATTTTACGTTACTTAGTAACATAAGATGTACTTTTTTCAACGTAAACCAGTAACGTTGCAGTAACATTACGCAGTAACATTATTGATGTAATGTTACTTAATAACGTACGAGTAACGTTTGAGTGTTGCCTAGTAAAGTTACTCAAAAATTATTTTAATGATGTTTATTTTAACCTTAGTCTAAGAGGTTACTTGAATACTTAAATAAATGATGCATGCAAAAGTTCACAAAATTCCAACAGATCCCCCATTTATGGACACAGGGGCCCAGGTGGCTCAATGAGTTAGGTCGTTGGATCTAACAACTCATACAAGCCTGTCACCAATACGGCGTGGGTCTTTGTAAATTATAAACTAGAGGCTCCCAGGAGCCTGTATAGCTCACCTGGGTATAATAACAACATCAGTCAATAAAACTTGATAACTTCGGTAAAAAAAATTAACAAATGTAGCCTTCGTCATTGCAGACCCTTCTACAAAAAAATTTGGGCAGGGGTTCCCCCTTTAATGGAAGTTATCAAAATTGCCGTAAAAAAACATATGTCAATGATTCTCAAAATTTAGCTTTTCCTACTTCACATTTTGTAATAGAGTTGCTTCCCTTTGATTATTTGAGTAACCAAAAGCAGTGTCAACAAAAAAATGCATTTCAAGAGGAATAACTCTTCACAGTTGTCGCACATTTTTAACTGTGGGAAAATTTTTGTGGATCTTGACATGCTGAACATTTTTGCAGTTTAAACTTTCCCTCTATCTCTAATAGTTTTTGAGATATAAGATGATAGTATTAAAATTGAGAACATTTTGATGAAAAAAGGGCAAGAACTCCAAAATGGGTAATGGGATTTACTTCAAAATTGCAGGGTAGGAAGATCTTGACATGCTGCAAATTTTTGCAATTTAAACTTAACCTTTATCTCTTATAGTTTTTGAAATATAAGACGAAAAGTATTAATTTTTTTTTAAAAATTGATGAAAAAAGGGCAAGAACTCCAAGATGGGTAATCAGATTTACTTCAAAATTGCAGGGTAGGTAGATCTCGACATGGTGCACATTTTTGCCGGACACATTTTTGGAAGAGAACCATTCAATGACTATTTCATCAAAATTTTGTTCTTATTGAGCAAATGGTTTCAGACAAGAAGATTTTTATGGGAATTTCCCATAGGGTCCTATGTTAAATTAAGTTCGGCTGTGGCGGCCATCTTGGTCGGTGTTCTGAAATGCCGGACACAATTTTGGAAGAGGACCACCCAAGAATCATTTCAGCAAAGTTTGGTTGAGATTGGCTCAGTAGTTTCAGAGGAGAAGATTTTTTTTAAATTTCATCCCCCCTTTTTTCTAATTTGCATAATCGGTCAAAATAGGCAAAAGTTCATTAAAAATCCCGTAATATATGTTAAAAAGCTCATCATTATGCTTATACAGTTCAAATCCTGGCTTAAAATAGAGCAGTTTTGGCCATTTGAAGAAATTTCTATTTTTAGTAATGGCGGCCATCTTGGATACAGGACGGCGCTGACGGACACAACTTTGAAAGGGGACCACCCAAGGATCATTTCAGCAAAGTTTGGTTGAGATTGGCTCAGTAGTTTCAGAGGAAAAGAATTTTTTTTAATTTCATCCCCCCTTTTTTCTATTTTTAGCTTGGCGGCCATCTTGGTTGGAAGTCGGGATCACTGGACACAAATTTGGAAGGTGGCCATCCAAGGATCATTCCACAAAAGTTTGGTTGCAATTGGCCCAGTGGTTTCTGAGGAGAAGATTTTTATGTGAATTTCCCATAGGGTCCTATGTTAAGCTAAGTTCGGCTGTGGGGGCCATCTTGATCGAAGGGCCAGACACATTTTTGGAAGAGAACCATCCAATGACTATTTCATCAAAATTTTGTTCTTATTGAGCAAATGGTTTCAGACAAGAAGATTTTTATGGGAATTTCCCATAGGGTCCTCTGTTAAATTAAGTTCGGCTGTGGCAGCCATCTTGGTCGGTGTTCTGAAATGCCAGACACAATTTTGGAAGAGGACCACCCAAGAATCATTTCAGCAAAGTTTGGTTGAGATTGCCTCAGTAGTTTCAGAGGAGAAGATTTTTTTTAAATTTCATCCCCCTTTTTTTCTAATTTGCATAATCGGTCAAAATAGGCAAAAGTTCAAAGTTCATTAAAAATCCCGTAATGTATGTTAATAAGCTCATCATTATGCTTATACAGTTCAAATTTGGGCACTTTCTGGCTTAAAATAGAGCAGTTTTGGCCATTTGAAGAAATTTCTATTTCTAGTCATGGTGGCCATCTTGGATACAGGACGGCGCTGACGGACACAATTTTGAAAGGGGACCACCCAAGGATCATTTCAGCAAAGTTTGGTTGAGATTGCCTCAGTAGTTTCAGAGGAGAAGATTTTTTTTAAATTTCATCCCCCTTTTTTCTAATTTGCATAATCGGTCAAAATAGGCAAAAGTTCAAAGTTCATTAAAAATCCCGTAATATATGTTAAAAAGCTCATCATTATGCTTATACAGTTCAAATTTGGGCACTTTCTGGCTTAAAATAGAGCAGTTTTGGCCATTTGAAGAAATTTCTATTTTTAGTCATGGCGGCCATCTTGGATACAGGACGGCGCTGACGGACACAATTTTGAAAGGAGACCACACAAGGATCATTTCAGCAAAGTTTGGTTGAGATTGGCACAGTAGTTTCAGAGGAGAAGATTTTTTTTTAATTTCATCCCCCCTTTTTTCTAATTTGCATAATCGGTCAAAATAGGCAAAAGTTCAAAGTTCATAAAAAATCACGTAATATATGTTAAAAAGCTCATCAAAGTTAACCTTTATCTCTTATAGTTTTTGAAATATAAGACGAAAAGTATTAAAATTTTACAAATTTGATGAAAAAAGGGCAATAACTCCAAGATGGGTAATCAGATTTACTTCAAAATTGCAGGGTAGGTAGATCTTGATGTGCTGATCATTTTTACCCCATGTCAGATTTTTGATATTATTAACGGTTTTTGAGTTATTACCAAAAACCTGCAATTTTACCATATGTTCTATTTTTAGTAACAGTGGCCATGTTGGTTGGTGCACGGCATCACCGGAGACAATTTTGAAACTAGACACCCTAGTGATAATTCAGACCAAGTTTGGTTTCCATTGGCATTGGTCTAGTACTTTCAGAGGAGAAGATTTTTGAAAAAGTTTACGACGTACGACGCCAAGTGATGGCAATAGCTCACATGACCCTTTGGGTCAGGTGAGCTAAAAAGGGTGCACTCGACTCGCAGCCGCAAGTGATAAAGTTTACCAGTTGCTTGCCCATGGTCAGTGGTTCTCTCCGGCTTCCTCCACCACTAAAACGGGTCGCCATGATATAGCTAAAATATTGTTGAAAGTGGCATTAAAACACCAAAAATCAAAACCCATTTATGGACATCTTACATTGCGACATTTCAGACTTTACAAAGTTCACTCATATTTGTTTTGACTGTTTTAAACACAGGTTTCCTACAAAGTGACCAGGTTCAACGGTATATATACAAAATTAATTGGCTCAACATTAAAGTTTTGAAGACTGCTGCATGATCAAAATCAATCAATCTTTATTTGTATACATTTATCATAAAATGTTCTCAGTTATTTAATGTATCATAATGATTAAATCAATAAATGATGTCTGACAGAATTTTAAGATCTGTTTCATATTAAAAGTCAATTGTCTCCTTTGCCACCACCGCCTATCCTTTCTGGCACAAGCTTCAAGAAATTGGCAGCACTTTTGGTAATTTTTGCCTCATCTGTGTTATGACATGTCAGAAGATCTTCTGAAAGTAAAAATAAAGATTTCTATTACTATTTCTGATATATACCTGAACACACAAGTTAATGAGTTTATTGAAGTTTAATACACATCATTCACATGATTTGGTTTAAGTGAATGGTTTCTGTTGCACTCAAATAATCACAAGTTGAAATGTTAGTCTTTATATCTGAAACATATCCAAGGTCACATAATATCCAACTTGTTCTCATTTCTTTAATATGTATGCCAACAAAATTGAAATGACTAGGTACACAAGACTGCTGCTACTGTAGTTACCTTAAAGTTAGTCCTTAAACTGTATATTGTTTATTTGGATTTCTTCGCATGTATATTTGCAGTTTACTTTTTAGGAGAAAATAAAGCACCATGTAAATTTCACTGCTACTGTTTAAAATTGACTACAAATACCCCCTCCCCTCCTAAAAAATGTATTAATAATTTTAATATTTGCATAGTGTCCAATAACACAATCAATTATTATATTATCAAATTAAATGCTAACTTTTAATAAAATATACTTATTAAAGATTTTACTTGAAGAACATCACAATCAAAATGAAAAGAATAAAACTTTGTAAATACTATTTAAGTAAACTCTTGAAAATCATAAACAAAATTACAATCTTAATCATAACCACTAACCTTTGAGTAGTTTAAATAAGCATGACTTTGCAAAAGGGAATTTATCCTTCTTGCCCTTCTGTTCATCACCGCCATCATTCCATTACTCATACATCTGAAGAAAGAAAATCAAATACACAATGTATTATCAAAACCATTCCATGGAATTATACTGAATTAAAATTGGATTGGTATAGTACTGACTGCAAACACAAAATGGACAGGATTTAACTAATAGCTATAATGGTTACTGTAACTCCCATTTCCTTGGAATGATATTGCAAATATGTATTATTCTGCACCTTTAGCAAACTTGACTAGGGGAAAAAACAAGCAAAATTGCCTTTGTGCAGACTACTGTTTGTCACACTTTCTTTTCTTAGATACTGAAATTTAATTTGTGACCTAGTATAATTTCTGTTCTCAAGTAAAATTCTTATTTTGACTATTTAAAAGTTTTCTATGTACAATGTATTAAGTGAGTGATGTTAAATACAGCAAGTTATAATTCTTGTTAAGCAATCAACATACCTTGACATGGCCTTTTTAAGAATTTTAATATCTAGCTTTAATCAAATGAAATATATAAATGTTCTCTAAATTTAATACATTGTTTTCAATAAATAACAAATTACAGGTAAAAGTATTGATTATTTACAGGTAGAAATAAACAAAAGCATTCAGTTGTTTAGACAAAACATGTTTCACATAATCAATGTGAACACGGCCTGTGTTGATGTGGATTAATTCATTCCTTTGTCATTGTGGGAGAGGTGACCAGTAAATCTATGATTATAAATAAAATCAGAAAAAAACCCAAATTTAAATATTTTGTAATCATCACACAAAGTTATGTGATAGTGTACTAGATTTTAAGCCTTTACATGGTGTTAATCTTAGTTTACACACTTTACGATTAATTGAGTCATGAAGCAAAGAAGTTTGACATTAAATAACAACAACAATTTTGCTAATTTCTTAGAAGTCTGTATAATTTCCAGTTTGTACTTTTCACATATGAAATTTTGTTGTATGACCTATATTATGGTCAACTTTTTGGAATTGTATCTTATAAAGCCATCTTTTTTCTCCAACTTCGGTATTTGTTGTACATTTTGTAACTTATTCTAACGCTCTATAACTGTTGAAAAAGTGGCTCAACAATCAGGCAACACCTTAATTAAACAATTTTTGTATGGCAGTTGTTGACCCATACAGTCAGTCGGTCAGCAAATTTACACATGTATTTTACCAGCAAAAAATATAATAAAATGAAAAAAAAGTGAACATGCGACACTCTTGTTTAAATCAAAGTTGACAGACCTTTTGTGATTCTTAACACAGCCAAATTTCAAAACATTTGACCAAGTCCAAGGCAAATTCAAGTTATTGAAGGGAAACCAAAACATGACGGAGGGAAAGACAGATAGACAAGGGTAAAACATAATACAAAATTGGTCAACTAGAATAAGTAAATGCACACAAACCAATGTGTCCACAGATGAACGACAACGAATAACTACCCCAAAATAGGGTGTCCCTATCGATATTATACTTGCAGAAATAGTGTTTTAACATGTTGTATAATCTGCCGTTTTTGTTTTGTTCATTTTCATGAGTCACATTAACAGACAGCAAGTAGGAAGTCACAAACCTATATATACACTTTATTTATTTATATATCCTCGTCTGACAATAAGTCGGTCAGTCATTGGATAATGTTTGATTATTTTGTTCATGTTTGAAAAGTAAACATTTTTTTCTTTTTAATTATGTTCCTCATCTATTCTTGCTCACATGTGTAAAGTTCCATGGAAAAAAGATCGATAATAATAACACACTGACCCATATTTGTTTACTACCCTTTTTCCAAATGGCATCCTCTTAGGTCACATAAAGTCGGTCAAAGGTCAATAAAGCACATGATTTTGTCATAGGCCAACTAAACTTAAAAAGTAAACCAGATTAAGAAAGTACAGAAAGTACCATAGAACCCAAGGCTACTGAATAAGTAATGGGTGTATACATTTATGTATGTATCCTGTTTGCGGTACAACTAAATATCATGCGCAACGAAAAGCAATGGTCTTCTTTTGCAAATTAAAAAAAATAATGTTTTCGATTCTTGGAACGTTTTATGGTTCACTTGTATAGAAAGGGCTTTAAATGGATTTCTTGATATACAAGATGCATGCACTGCTCCACAAATAATAAATAAGTGGTCCAGATCTTTGCACTTATTATAAGAATGTACATTACAGAGATGTCCATATTAATCTATAGATATCATTCTATTGGTACAGTATGTTTGTTGAATTATATGTACACTTAGATGAAATCAAGTGTCTGTGATTTTGAAAGGATAAAGATTCATAGATAGATCCTTTATCATGACATGCATATGGAGAATACATGGTTCTAAACCCTATATTGTTAGGTGGAGTTTGGTTTATAATACATCGGTATTCTGTTTTTCACACTTTCATTTGGAGGGGGTGGGTGGGTGGTCTGAGCCAAATGAAACTAACTTCATTTGAAAAAAACTGTCGCATTTTGCGACGATCCCTAATTGTTTTACAAAAATATGACAGAATGTAGTCAGTCTAATAGATTGTATTGACAAAAGCAAAAACACCAAATTCACTGGATTAAATACTTTATTATATGGGTAACACGGCTGGTAATCGGCACAAGCAGAACAGTTGGTTCTGCAAAGAAATTCGTGAGGATAACTTCCGGTTTTGGTGGAGGAGAGTTCACGAAGACGCTTCGCAAGGTATGTACATGTCAAAAATTGAAATTTTCTTTTTTACTGCTCGAATATTGCAAAATCAGAGAATGCTATCACGATTAGAAACATGTATAGTTTATTCTTGTATATGAAGTGTAACTCTCGCAAAATCAATCGTCCCACGAAAAACATGACGAAAATTGTGACACTCTTACATTTCTAAGATGTTCTTGACAAAGATGCAAGTTAAATTTTCAATATTTTTTCATCATGGGAGTCTAAATGTAATCGGGGATAAATTCTGATTCGTCAGAAGTAAATTGAAGTCTAGATAAATCTACAAACTGTCAATTTTCTCGTTTTCCTGCTTGAGGAGATCGGTTCTGATAGAGCACATTGCAAATGCATGAGGAGATTTGCTAGTTTTGTTAATTGTTTTCTGCAAAATTGATAAATTGACACTTTTAAACACAAAACTAATAAATACTCTAATCAAAATAAACTATTCTCTGTCCACTTTCATGAGATGCCAGGATTCAAGGGAAAGAGGAAAAGGGGACTGACATTGACTCTTTACAAAAAACCATTTCGATATAGATTGCCTGTATCACCGCCAAGGAAACGAACAAAAACAAGTAGCAGTACATCAAATTTAAAATCTCCATCAATCGGGACACCAAGTTTATTAAAAAAATCTCTTTCAATATCAAAATATTTATATCCTTTCAAACGGGTTTCCACATCTATTCGGCGCAACCTTTTTACTAAAGATGACGGAAACTTCACCGCAGATCTACACAAGTTATAATATTACATGATTTCAGCACATACATAGGTCTAAGGTAAACTAAACATTCACTTAATTAGTGCTAGTAGTCATGAATAAATTAAACACAAGATGTCAATTAAACTGTGGACATATCCTTAAAATCGGTAAAGTGTGTACACATAACACACTACATCATAGAAAAACAAACCACAAATTAATATTATTCTCAACTGTATATTTAATTTAGAGTGTATCATTTGTATTAGAAATTATAAAGATATGATTCACATTAAGTATTATATATACCATGGATCTTACGAATTAACTTATTTAAACCAACGAATCCGAAGGACGAGTTGGTTTAAATAAGTTCATGGGTAAGATCCATATGGTTTGTAACAGAAATTACATGTTTGACAGATCTATGACGTCAAAATCATGGAATAACAGATCCTATGACGTCAAAATCATGGAATAACATCAAGATCTTCATGTTAGACCATGGTTTGTAAAAGTTCACTATTATTAAGTTGATTATTGCATAAAAACATCAAAGGAAAAATGCGTATTTATGTTACAAGTTTAATTATTCTTGATTACAAGTATTATATATACCATGGATCTTACGAATTAACTTATTTAAACCAACGAATCCGAAGGTTTAAATAAGTTCATGAGTAAGATCCATGGTATATATGGTTTGTAACAGAAATGACGTCAAAATCATGGAATAACAGACCTATGACGTCAAAATCATGGAATAACATCAAGATCTTCATGTTAGGCCATGCTTTGTAAAAGTCCACTATTTTCAAGTTGATTATTGCATAAAAACATCAAAGGAAAAAATGCGTATTTATGTTACAAAATTATCTTAGTGCATTTTCAATTTTTTCCAATGTAAGGGAAGTTAATCTTGTGTATCCTATACACAATGGAAGTTGTTACAAACAACAAATGATCAATAATGACAAGTTAAATCATGGGAAACCGCAGTTACAATTATGAATTGATTCCTTAAATGAAATGTTTCTTTCTAGGTGGACAGCCCATGAACAATGAAATATTACTTTTATACTTTTAAAAACCCGACGGGAAGAAGGGCACCAGTTCGTGAATTTAAAACCAGACAGACATGCAAAATTTGTGATTATACAGTGGATTACATGTGTCGTACCAAAACTAGCAAATCTCCTCATGCATTCGCAATGTGCTCTATCAGAACCGATCTCCTCAAGCACGAAAACGAGAAAATTGACAGTTTGCAGATTTATCTAGACTTCAATTTACTTCTAACGAATCGGAATTTATTGTGAATGTTTAGTTTACCTTAGACCTATGTATGTGTTGAAATCATGTAATATTATAACTTGTGTAGATCTGCGGTGAAGTTTCCGTCAACTTTAGTAAAAAGGTTGCGCCGAATAGATGTGGAAACCCGTTTGAAAGGATATAAATATTTTGATATTGAAAGAGATTTTTTTAATAAACTTGGTGTCCCGATTGATGGAGATTTTAAATTTGATGTACTGCTACTTGTTTTTGTTCGTTTCCTTGGCGGTGATACAGGCAATCTATATCGAAATGGTTTTTTGTAAAGAGTCAATGTCAGTCCCCTTTTCCTCTTTCCCTTGAATCCTGGCATCTCATGAAAGTGGACAGAGAATAGTTTATTTTGATTAGAGTATTTATTAGTTTTGTGTTTAAAAGTGTCAATTTATCAATTTTGCAGAAAACAATTAACAAAACTAGCAAATCTCCTCATGCATTTGCAATGTGCTCTATCAGAACCGATCTCCTCAAGCAGGAAAACGAGAAAATTGACAGTTTGTAGATTTATCTAGACTTCAATTTACTTCTGACGAATCAGAATTTATCCCCGATTACATTTAGACTCCCATGATGAAAAAATATTGAAAATTTAACTTGCATCTTTGTCAAGAACATCTTAGAAATGTAAGAGTGTCACAATTTTCGTCATGTTTTTCGTGGGACGATTGATTTTGCGAGAGTTACACTTCATATACAAGAATAAACTATACATGTTTCTAATCGTGAAAGCATTCGCCACAGCATAGCATTCTCTGATTTTGCAATATTCGAGCAGTAAAAAAGAAAATTTCAATTTTTGACATGTACATACCTTGCGAAGCGTCTTCGTGAACTCTCCTCCACCAAAACCGGAAGTTATCCTCACGAATTTCTTTGCAGAACCTACTGTTCTGCTTGTGCCGATTACCAGCCGTGTTACCCATATAATAAAGTATTTAATCCAGTGAATTTGGTGTTTTTGCTTTTGTCAATACAATCTATTAGACTGACTACATTCTGTCATATTTTTGTAAAACAATTAGGGATCTTCGCAAAATGCGACAGTTTTTTTCAAATGAAGTTAGTTTCATTTGGCTCAGACCACCCACCCACCCCCTCCAAATGAAAGTGTGAAAAACAGAATACCGATGTATTATAAACCAAACTCCACCTAACAATATAGGGTTTAGAACCATGTATTCTCCATATGCATGTCATGATAAAGGATCTATCTATGAATCTTTATCCTTTCAAAATCACAGACACTTGATTTCATCTAAGTGTACATATAATTCAACAAACATACTGTACCAATAGAATGATATTTATAGATTAATATGGACATCTCTGTAATGTGCATTCTTATAATAAGTGCAAAGATCTGGACCACTTATTTATTATTTGTGGAGCAGTGCATGCATCTTGTATATCAAGAAATCCATTTAAAGCCCTTTCTATACAAGTGAACCATAAAACGTTCCAAGAATCGAAAACATTATTTTTTTTAATTTGCAAAAGAAGACCGTTGCTTTTCGTTGCGCATGATATTTAGTTGTACCGCAAACAGGATACATACATAAATGTATACACCCATTACTTATTCAGTAGCCTGGGGTTCTATGGTACCACCGTAGTTAATGTTTTACCACAAATAAATAAAAACGGTTATATACCCGAGTGAAAATATTATTTTTATTACTTCAGCAGAACCCTTCCTTCATATCCAATGCATTATTTTTAACCAAAGTATGTTTACGAGTCTATAATCGGCAATCCGCACAACAGCGTCCATTTTATAGGTCAAGAAAAGGAGATTCCTATGGTACCGAGGTAGTTCCGAAAATCAGTCTATGGAGTGCTGTATTATAAGATTTTGACAGATCAGTCAGATGATCGTAAACCATTCTCTATCCAGAGTTGTTGTTGCCGCTATGCTCCACTCAGCTCTGTCAACGCTCATTTGACAAGATGTTTGTAAAATTTAAAAACAGTAACAAAAAATTGTAAATATCAATAAAGATGAAAATAAATCACTCATTTCAAATAAATTCTCTTAAGCTTAAAAATGATTTCCCCCCCAACTTCTTGGAGAACTATTTTGCGGAGGTAAAAATTAAAAACGATCACAAATCATTTTTCATCTTTATTGATATTTACAATAAATAAAACAATTTTAAGTACATTTTTTTTACTGTTTCTAAATTTTACAAAAATCTTGTAAAATGAGCGTTGACAGAGATAGAGTGGAGCGTAGCGGGAACGACAACTCTGGATAGAGAATGGATCGTAAGTGTGTATGTTGGGACTCCACTATACCAAAATAGATCTGCTACTAGGTGGCACTGCAATTGCACAATCGTGTGAAACGTAAATACCGTGGTATCATAGAACCCTCGGTACCATAGGAAGGGAGTATACTAAAGAAACAGTACAATATACAGACTCGAAAGAAATTAAAACGATGTTTCATTCAATGTTATGCCGTTTTTTAAGTGCATTTTTAAAGATTTATTGACAAATCTCAATGTGTGATTTTGTTTTTTTTTCAAACGAGAGAGCTCAAAACCACCCACCTACCAAACGAAACTAACTTCGTTTGAAAAAAACTGCGACAATGTGCGACGATCCCTTAATGACTGATTTCAATATATTTTAATCACATTTATTATCACAGAGTGATAACAATACAGTTTTGTTGATGTTATTTGTAATAATGACAGGTTTTTTTTACCCAGATAATCTCATTTTTCTGTCTGGTTTAATTTAATTCTCTGTTCAATTTATGCTATAAATTTTGATTATTGCTGTAAATTAATTCTTTTTCTATCTTCTCTGTGAATTTCATTTCATTACCCCAAGAAGTAAGGGGTATATTTGTTATTAAAGCAACAGTGGAAATGCAAAATAATCTGCCATTTTGTGACTAATGGAGAGCACTTGCATGTATTTTCCCAGTAAAATCGACCATTTTCTAGAAAATGGTGGAATGTGAAAGATTAATCATCATATTTTCAAAGTATTTTAAAATGCAATATGCCTGGCCTACATTCCAGAAACGGTCATGAACTGTGATGACGATTATGTCAACAAACTGGAAAAATACAAATGCTTGGTGAATACCATCGATGGAAACATATTTAACAAGCATAATGATCAAGAAAAAAAGACATTAGTAAAAAGGATCTTTTTTACTTGCATGGAATTTAATTCAATTCTAACATCTGTTTTAATCTCATCTTGTAATTTTGACGTTGAAAAGAATTCCCTGTGTGTTTATGTAAGCTATGAATATACAGTGACGTCATTGGTCTCATGCTGCGCGAGAATTGTAAATCAAAACAAGTGACCGACTTTATTGCATGACCGAGCAGATGTCACGGTAGGATATATATAGTGTTTTTTTTGTGCAGCCTGTTTTGTGAATATGTTTGAATAAAGATGTTTCCATTTACTAAGTAATATTATTCGCTGTAACAAAAACTGACTACTAAAAACTATTTTAGCCTTTCTTTCAATTTGTGAGAAATACTTTTAAACGTTAAAAAAACGTTATAATAATGGTATACTTTAACGTTATTGCAAGGTTTATAAGTAAACGTAAACATATACGTTATTCAAACGTAATATAAATGTTACAAAAAAAAACGTATAACATGTAACGTAAGATATACGTTGTACAAACGTTATTATTTTACGTTATATTTTGGTTTAATACATAACGTGAAACACTAAACGTTAGTTATCGTCAGGACAACGTTTAAGATTAAACATTAATAATTGGACGTTGCAAAAACGTTTAAAAAACAATAAAAATTAACATTGTAAATAGGTCACTAGGTAACGTTCAGGGGCGGATCCAGGATTTCAAGTTAGGGGGGGGGGGGGCGCACTTAAAAAAATTGCGCCGAACGGAGGGAGGCGTGAACATTGTTGGGGTAATTCGTGTGAAAAATCACGATTTTACGCCAAAAAATCATATTTTTTCCAATTTTAGGGGGGGGGGGGGGGGGGGGCGCAAGGTGCGCACCCCCCCCCCCCCTCTGGATCCGCCCCTGACGTTTATTTTTTACGTCGATATAACATTATAATAATGTTATTTTTGTACGTTACCTAACTATAACGTTACTTTAACGTTACGTTTACGTTACGTGTTTGCTGGAATTAAAATTGATAAAAGTCATGTATATGTTTTTTATTGCAAATTAATTAATACATTAAGTCACATTTCATTTATTTAGCCTAACTTGGGTCAGTTATCAATTAAAAAGACAAAAATAGTTTTTTTTTAAATCTGTCTAATAAGTATTTACCTAAATAACGATATTGTGATTGGTATTTCTTAATAAATTGTATTAAAAATCATTTTAATTTATGAATTAATCAACTCTCTGTTTACATATTTATTTTCAATAGAATTTCTTTATTATTTCAGCCCATCATTTACTCATGCATTTTAGAGAAAGGAACTATTTCACATAATTATTGATATTAACATAATATCATAGAGTAGTACTTTCTAACCCGTTGTCTGCAATACCTCAATAGGTGAGCCGGACGTTAAACCCTCATACTACTATAAGAAAGGCGGATCTAGACTTGACTAGAGGATACATCTTTACAGTGAACTGAAATCATCAAATCTACTCAACAATGGACTTACCTGTTGAATTGGTTGGATTACTGAAGCACGCAGGGATAGATGGGAAAAAATTAACTTGGGACCTACAGGTTAATTCCAGCGCTATATCAGTCAAGCTGATGTGGATCAAGGCAGAGAAACCCGTTGAGAAAACAGGAAAAGTTACCTGCCAGGCCCAGAAAAAGAAACACCTCTCTCCTTCCACCAGGAAAAGAAATGCTCAACGCATCAGCCAGTGGAAGGCGAAAAGGTATGAAACCGTTGAAGGCATTAAAACTTGTGCTGAAACACAGACAGACGACAGCATTCCCATAACAGACGAAAGTACACAAACCGAGATACACAGCGACGAACAAGCCCTCCACAATCCAACAACATTGACGCAAATAAGGGAGCGATCGACCCAGACAATACGTAATTTTATTGGCAGGCAATTAACGCCTACAATATACCTTATCGCTACGGAAGAAAACCGGACGCCATGGAACACATGTACAACTGTACGAAGCCCGTACATCAGAGGCAAACTTTCATACAAAACTGAATTTAAAGACGGATCGGTGTCCTTCTCAGAGTCATTCGACCCGGACGACCCAACGTTAATAGATCGCTTCCCTGATTACACAACTGAAACAGACCTTGGTGAAAGACCACCAACACCCACACAACAACGGGAAAAACACAGCATGCGAAAGGCAAGCAAGAAGAAGAAAAATGTGTCTGCAATACCTCAATAGGTGAGTCGGACGTTAAACCCTCAAACTACTACTACTAAGAAAGGCGGAAAATCAGACAAGGAATATTCAAAACAGAAGCTAATGTTATTAAACGGCTATATTAATCAGCATTTTGAGACTCATTTTCAATGACAAATTCGTTTTCATCGTATGGAGGAACACCAAGTAGACGATAAATGTCACATTCAGTTGAAATGGTCTTGAAATCACGAGGGTGAGACTGTTCAGTTGGCTTGACTATAATACGACCATCTTGAGTCCAATAAGAGTTAATGTCGCCACGTTTCCTATGAAAGTTCAGTTTACGAACGAGCTCGAATCTGTGTCGTGTTAGATTTTCCGATATGAAAGTCCGGTCCGGATGGTTTTTGAGTTTGCGCTTGTTGGAGTATACAATGTGTCTCTTAGGATATGAGTTGAAGCGAGCTATAATAGAAGCCTTGCCATCTCTGATTTGACCAATCGTATGGGTTCTTCCAATGTCATCTAGACTTACAGCTTGGCCAATACTATCGTTACAGATATTAAGTACAAGAGAATCAGTATCAATAGGGTAAATGACCTTTCCTCTATTTGAAGGTAAATTAACATTATTGAAGCGAAGGCTGGTTCTTCGAGAATATTGTTGTTGTTCTTCCAGATCTTTCTCAAGGACAGATACTCTGGATAACAAGTTATCAATTAGTTTACTTTGTTTCTCTATCTTGTGAGTGAGTGGTTCAATACATTTTAAGCATGTAGCTTCAATACTTTTACCAAGATTAACAGCAACTTGCTTCGACATCATTTTAGACATCTGGGACACAAAGTGTAGATAACCCAGTATATCAGCCACTACTCGTGTGAGATCACCAACTGTGAATTTGTCTAGAGGGGTTGTGTTGTTGAACACCTCATGATTTTTATACCAGGTACTATCAGATTCGGGTTCATTGATAGAGACAATTATATCATCAGAAGTTGAACCACTAGTTTTTTTCCTTTGTCGAGTTTGCCTTCAGTTTGTTTTTGGTGTAGTGGCAATTCGTCAGAGTCACTGGACTTGCTTCTTTTAGAACCGGTTTGTGGAAGATTGTCGGCCATATTTGTTGTTTTGGTTTTGATTTGTCACAATGAATATGGTTATATGTACATACAAAATGATTTTGATCCACAAAATGTTATTAATCGACTTCTTAAACGTCTTTTGGTAATGAACGATATTATTTTGGATACTGTAGCACTTATATTCACCACTTGTTGACCTTTTTGTTGTTATTACCTAGAACACGTCTTTGTCATGCTACGCCATCTTTTTCCCAATGTATAAACAGTGATAGTATATTTACGTGGATAGTGACAAGGCCCTGTGATTCACCCATGAAGAGTACGTTTCCATAGATGCAACGTCATTACGTAAACTATTACAAAAGGGAGTAACTCGTATGAAACAAGCCGACGTAAAACAGCCTTAACACACCCGCGCGGTCCCTTTATTACTACAAATGCAAATGAACTTACCATGTTCGCAAATTAACTGCTTTAAAATGGACACCCCACGCTTCACATAGCTATCACCCCGAATGCTCCGTTGGACGCGGTGTTTTTAGCTCACCTTGCCAAAGGCAATGTGAGCTTTTGCCATCACTTGGCGTCCGTCGTCCGTTAACTTTTCACATTTTAATCTTCTCCTGTGAAACCTCTCAGTCAAATGAACTGAAACTTGGTAGGAAGCATTTATGGAAGGACCTCTCTAAAGATTGCTAATTTTGTCCCGATCTATTAACAAACATGCCTTTTTTTTTAAATCTTCTCCCCCAAAACCGCTTGGCCAAATGAACCGAAACTTGGTAGGAAGCATCTATGGAAGGTCCTCTATAAAGATTGCTCATTTCATCCGGATCCGTTTACAAACATGGCCGCCACAGGCAATTCTTGTTTCTGATTGGTTCACATATCCAGAAATTGAGGGTACTTTCCTCATAAATATTCATCATATTTAAATTAGATTTTGATCACGTGACTGCAGTTTCAAGCTTGATGGATCGTTTATTAGATTTGTCAAAAAATAGCCTATAGTACGGAAATTCAATGTGTCCGTCAATGTTTCGAAAATTAAAAGTTATTGTTTATTTCCGCAAAGTTTTTCTTCTGTCAAAATTCAAATATTTTTGTTTTGTAACGATTTTAGACATGTCTTTGATATCGCGATCATGCAAAAATGATCATATTATATTTAATGTGGGAACCCCGAGTTTAGAAGCTAGAAATATAAGGTTAGTTAATATAATTACATATATTATTGAGGAATCTAAATTAATTTCAGCCGAAAATATGTCGCCAAATGTCATTCATTGTTAAATTTTGTGTCACACGCCACCAGTTTCATGTATTTCAGACATTTTTACATAGACCCTCAAGGCCAAAAAAGGGTTCGTCGCCTCGGATTTTCATTTAGTCCAGGAACCTCGAATATTTAATTGTTTTCATTAATTTTTATTTCATTTAATTCAGCTTAATTCAATGTATCTTTTTCAAGTTCAGAAAATGACACACATGCAATTATGAATGATATCCTCTATATAGATCATATGAAAATTGCAGACGTCCCGGCGTCGTCATCTTAGATATGCAAATGAGCAAAGTACCCATCATTTCTGGCTATGATTTCTAAAAAAAAAATTCTCCATTGTAGTAAACTGTTAAAAGGGAGATAACTCTTGCCATTATCTCCCATAGAAATTAACTAATGCTGATATAGTTTAACATGTTTATGCTATACATTACATGTGGGTATTCACATTTTAATATTCTTTTTAGCTCACCTTGCTGTCATCTGTTAACTTTTCACATTTTAATCTTCTCCTCTGAAACCCATCAGCTAAATGAACTGAAACTTAGTAGGAAGCATCCATGGAAGGTCCTCTCTAAAGAGTGCACATTTTGCTATAATCCATTACCAAGCATCATCCATGGCCCTCCACATGCAATTCTTGTTTCTGATTAATCAATTTTTACAAATCTGCTCCTCTGAAACCGCTTGGCCAAATTAACCGAAACATGGCAGGAAGCATCTATGGAATGTCCTCTATGACGATTGCTCATTTCGTCCCGATCGGTTAACAAACATGGGCACCACAGGCAATTCTTGTTTCTGATTGGTCGATATCTAAAAAATCTTCTCTGAAACTGCCTAGCCAAATGAACCGAAACTTGGTAGGATGCATCTACATGTATGGAAGGTTGTGTATGAAGTTTCCTCAAAGCAGAATGAAAGGTGAGCGACACAGGCTCAGCCCACTGAGCCTCTAGTTAATGGTATACTTATAGTGAATTATTTATTCTACAGCTTTATTATTATCATAGGTGCATTCTAGCACACTTACATAATGCTTAAAAATGGATACAAATGTTTTATATCAAATAGTATCTAATGTTTCAAATAATGACTAAAATTAAATGTCAGCATACATAAATCAATTAGTTTAGCCAACTGCTCAACAGACACCGGAACACTTCAATGTTAAAACAACCTTAATGCAACGTCCGACCTTGTTTGAATGTTGAAATGAAGTTCGGCGTCATGTTACACTTCTCTTCTTCTTCTTCCAAATACAGCACTAGACTCTAAGGATATAGTGTGTAACATCCTAGAACTGTGTGCCCTATGTACATGGACAATTTACTTTAAAAGTATGATAAACAAAAATAACTATTTATATATGTATACAGTGGCTTGCTATATGTATTTAAAGGTGGGTTTGGGAATCCTTCAAATGTAAATGTGGAGATACGACTTATACCTCGAATTTGACGACAGTGGTCAACTCAGTACTAAAATTTATGATAAACGGGACGACTTCAATTTTAAAATCATAAATTTTCCAAACATGTGCAGCAATATACCAGCTTCTCCTGCATATGGTGTTTACATCTCGCAATTGATTCGCTATGCAAGGGCCAGTAGCAATTATTCTGATTTCCTGAAACGTCATCTTCATCTGAGAAACAGGCTACTGGACCAGGGCTATAAAAAGATTCGCCTTATTCGATCTCTTAAAAAGTTTATATTCCGATACCAATATCTTGTCGAAATATATTCCGTCTCTGCAGAAAAAATTATAAGCGATGCATTTTCATATAGTGAAAATGTATGAAGATAAAGAAGTCACAAATGTCAAGAATTTTTTTGTCAATGTGTGACGTAAAAATATTTTTGACATTTACGTCACCGAATATGGTACTGCTTTGACAACTATTTTACCTATTTTGTTCCTGTATTTAAATACTGTTACAGTGACAGCCGGAACCTTTGAACCGTAATGAGAGCGGGAGGTTTGGCGCCTTAAAATCTGATTCAACCCATCATTTCTTTAGAAATGCCTGTACCAAGTCAGGGTCATTACGGTTTTCACAGTTTTCCGGTTGTTGACTGATTTTGTCTGTTTATATAATTATGAGTTTTGACTTTCCCTTTGTAAGATTGTTCGGAGTTCGGTAATTTTGTTATTACCTTTTTTTAGAAGGATTCTAGGTTAGGTGAAAGAGCTATTGACTGAGGTAAACGGTTCTAAACAGATTGTATTATGGAAAAAAGAAAATCTTAATAGTAGTCTGAATTTATGTGCCCCACGAGTAGCCTGTCAGATTGAGATAGCATGGTTATTGGTACCTCTACCAAGCCCCCGTTAGTTTTATATAAGAGAATCAGACTTGCTTTAGTTCGTCTTACAAGCAAGACTGTCCCACTGTAAGGTATCAATCATATTGGTGACAGCACCAGGTGACCTGTCACTGTAATTATTAAAGACACACCTAACTGCTTTCCTCCGTATTTGCTCAACCTAAGATATTAGCTGTTTTTAGATTCTAAAACTTATATCAACGTTGAAATGACATTGTGTGCCTATTTTGGTGTCTTCTTCATGTTACACTTCTAAAAGTAATATAACTTCCTTTTGCTAGCACAATCGTTTAATTCGCGGTAATACAGCAGTAACAGCCAGCAGTATTACAGTAGCAATACCGGTTATTAATATGTATAGTTGAATAAAAAGCAGTCGTGTGCTACTGTTACCTGAAAATCATAAAATATCAAAATTACTTTAAATAAATGTAATTCAGATAATTATATACTGAATTTCAGAAGTGCTCATGGCGAAGTGTATTCGATACAATATTATGTAATAAAGTTTGTCAGTTGGATTAACAACTACCTGTGCAATCAGTGCCTATCACCACTAAATGTTGTGAGTTCGAACCCCGTTCATGGCGAGTTGTACTCAATACAACATTCCGTGATAAAGTTTGTCAGTCACTTACTGCATCTCAGTGGTTTTCTCCACCAAGAAAACTGACCGCCACGATATAACTGAAATATTGTTGAAAGTGGCGTTAAACACAATAGCCCTAACCCATACAAAGCTATCTGTAGTGAATAAATGAGTAATTACTTATTTTTTCACAACTTGGCCGATTCCGTTCCGACTCATCCGATGTTTCCATATTAAGAAAATATATCCATATTAAAGAGTTATTGCAAATGTTCGAGTTCTGTGATTTTTGTTTAGCTCTATGATGTTTTTAAATGGTGATCATCGTAGTTGTGTTCGTAATGGTATGGTAGTTGGATTAACAGATACCTAATCCCACTTATGGCGAAGTGTGACTTGCGGCTGGTCGGTGAAAACATCACCGGGTACTCCGGTTTCCTCCACCAATAAAACTGACCGCCACGATATAGCTGAAATATTGTTGAAAGTGGCGTTAAACAGCATAATCCTAACCCTCCAAATTTAAAGGGGATATTGTCTTGATATATATACAAACCTGAATCATAAATTATCAGTTTACGCCAACATACTCCATGTATATTTGATATTCTTATGCTTCGTTGACCCGGTTGACCCATCCCTTCTCTCATTACGTGATCGCATGGTAGTTGTATTTAACATTATGAATTTGAATCCCACTCATGGCGAGGTGTACTCTATACAAACATAGTGCGATAAAGTTTGTCAGTGACTTGCGACAGGTCTGTGATTTTCTCCTGGTATTCCGGTTCCCCCCACCAATAAAACTGACCGCCACGATATAACTGAAATATTGTTGAAAGTTGTGCTAAGCACCATATCCATAAGTCCTGAATATAGCTGAAATACTGCTAGCTGGGCAATAGTCAGTCAACCAATTAAAAAGAACATACTTATTAGTAACCAGGGTGGTCAGATGGTTAAGGTCGTGGATTTAATACCATTGCCATTATGCGGATCACGCTCCGATTTCCATGTCAAATGTCAAGGTTTCCCAATCTTATTAAAATTAGATCTCCACACTTGCTCCCTATTTTCTATCAGTTGTTTACTAGTCGCAGCTCCCACGCGGCGACCAGTAAGCGACCGATAGGAAATAGGTCTGACTTTACCGAAGATATATGCGTATAAATGAAGATTCTAGTTTAACATCGCCACTCTCTGTACGAAGCCATCATGGTGAGTGGCCATGATGCATATGCATGGTTAGGATTATCGATTCTGTCCCTTTATTATTAGATTGTCTGATTATATTTTCGAACTGTTATATGTTATATTTGTTGTTTCTCTTTTATGAGTATCTCATCCTATATTTCGCATGAGGATTTATTGTTCTCGGCTTGTTATCATTGACCTATTTTTATGTACCTATTCCCATATAAGAGGTTCGTTGAAGTACATTACTACCCATTATGCAATCTGCAACATTTCCTGAATTGTGGGGACCGTCGTGATCGTGATCGTATGGTAATTGGATTTACAACTACATGTGTAATCAGTACCTATCACGACTAATGCTATGAGTTCGAATCCCGCTCATGGCGAGGTGTACTCGATAGAACATTTTGCGATAAAGTTTGTCAGTGACTTGCGAAACGTCGGTGTTTTTCTCCAGGTAATCCGGTTTCCCCCACCAATAAAACTGACTGCAACGATATAACTGAAATATTGTTGTAAGTTACATTAAACAACATAATACTCGCACACAATTTCATTTTGTATTAGATTTACGCACCTTCAATGCTTACTGTTATTTCACCTTGTCGATAAAGATATTTCCCGGTACGATCTCGAATACCGTTTTCTACCGTGCATATATATTTTCCATTGTTTTCGTGCACAAGTCCTAGGTCCAAACTTCCATCTTCGGTACCATTTATATATCTTATATGCAATCCGTCATTCGTTTGATGTTCCCAAGCCTTGAAAGAATACGATGTAGGATATCCCCCTGATGCCCTGCAGGTCAACATGTTGTTATACCGTTCCACAAACACTTCCGGTAGATCTAAATGACAACAGATAAAGTATAGCTAACTTATATCCATTATAGGTGTCAAACCACTAATTAATTTCTTTAAGGTTTTCTACTAAATTTGTGTTTTTTCGAGCCTACCTGGTCATTTTATCTTAAGTTTAACCTTTCCAAGACCATATATTTTGTGAAACGTACATGATTCCTCTACGTTCTGTAAAAATATCAGGGCATGTTTAAAATCTTGCAGTGAAATGCCATGCTACGGAAAACACCTACTCTAAAAATAGCTCGGTCATCCCCAAGAAATTCAGTATTTATAGGTCATGCATCAAATCCTCCATAGAGGTATTAAAATACAACTAAATCCATCAAATTTGGGCTCAAAATAATCCCTATTTATTTAACTTTAACTTTCAATTTTAATTAGTCCATTCCATTCAGTAGTTTTCACAATACTACAAAGTGAAAGGAACTTTTTTCTTGAAAAGGGACTACTTCCGTATATGTTCCAAGCTCTGATTGGTGAATTAGTGGTTTGACACCTATATATTTAGTACTTTCATATTTTATACCTTATTTCAAGCCCGTTTATATTTATTTGTAATCGCTCTTTGCTATAATACGACAAACGGAAATCGCACCGCTTGCCACATAAGGAGTTCATATTAAGCATCAAAATAATTATTTGTGTAACTGCTTGTTAACCAATTAAATTATTTACATATTTTGACTTTTGATTTTTTTTGCACCTGAGTTCATCTTGTGTTTTTAGTGAGATTCGTGTTGCTTAATTTTTAGTTTTTTGTGTAATGTTTTATATATCATTAATTGTTCTATTGTGCTTTTGCTTTTAGATATTGTGTTGTCTGTTCTTCTTCGATTTAGAGCTTATTGATTACCCCTTTGGTATAGACCTTCAAACTCTTCTTACCATGTTCGTTATATATTGATACTTACAATGCACATACAAATATATTTGCTCCGTAATATTCCCGTCCAAACAAGCATACGCGCCATAATCATTGCGAGTAACATTCGTAATTTGATACATGCTCTGATTCTCATAACCATTTAGCTCTTGAAACCCATTGCAAGATTCGTACTTCTTCCATTTAATTGTAGCATCGGATGTGTGACGTCTGCTTGAACATACCAACGTTACATTTGTTCCTTCAATAACATCGGTTACGTTGCTTTCATTCTCTGGAAATGTATTGCAATTTTATTTATATAAACGCAAGAGAAACCCGAAGGGGAAATCAAGAATGGACAATCCAGAGACACTGACAACACTAGAAATAGGACGGGCAAGCAAAACACAACACAGAATACTAACAAGATGAGCAACACAGACCTCACCAAAAAATCGGGGGTGAACACATGTGCTCACTAAGGGTAAGTAGTTCCTGCTTCTTACAAGACACCCATCGTGTTACTCATATTTATTTTAATTTCAGCTAACCATTTGTCCAATATATTGAACGAATTGTGCTCAACAAAATGTAAAATCAACAAAAAAAATGGTATGTTATTGAAACAAAACGATTTAAAATCAAAACCTTTTGTTAAATAATACATTTTCAACCCACAGGCGCCCCTTTTTAAACTTTCTGTTTGCATATTTATTTTCAATAAAATTTCTTTATTTCTTTATTATTTCATCTTATTTTCCTTATTTTAACTTGTTCGTGTCAATATTCATACAATCTTATGTTAACAGCAACTTACATGTTTCGACCCTATATGTGGATAATTAGTATATATAGGATCGAAACATGTAAGTTGCTGTTAACATAAGATTGTATGAATATTGACACGAACAAGTTAAAATAAGGAAAAAGAGATGAAATAATAAAGAAATATTATTGAAGATGAATACATTTTGTATGTAAACAGAAAGCTTTAAAAAAAGGGGGAGGGGTAATTCCGTGCCACGAGCGCCTGTGTTTCAACCTACTATTCAAATCCTCAACCCGAAAGTAACGTTATTGTCTCTATCTGAATAATATTCAAACATTCAACTATTTTCACGTCGGATGATTGGCACTATAAATCGTTTGATAAATTTGTCATCAACAACAAAATACTAGTTTGTATTATGATGATAGTTTGGTTTTGTTTAGGTTTATGGTTTTTAGCGCCACTTTCAACAATATTTCAGCTATATTGTGACGGTCAGTTTTATTGGTGGAGGAAACCGGCGTATCCGGATCGAGAAAACCACCGACCTGCCGCAACTTTATCACATAATGTTGTATCGAATGTACACTTCGCCATAAACGGGGTTCGAATTCACAACTGTGGTGTTGATAGACACTGATTGCACAAATAGTTGTAAAACCAAATACCATACGACCACGACCACGACGGCCTCTATATATCATGGTGATATTTATAGATTAATACATGGCCTTTTTCATATTGCCCTTGTTATCAGCACGAGACCTTCATATCGGCCCCGAGGGACGATATCAGTCGAGGGCTGATGACAAGGGCAATATGAAAAAGGCCATGTATTAATCTATTTATCACATATTTTGCCAGGGCAGATAACATGTTATTACCCTCGTAAAATGTTATTGCCCCGGAGGCAAATAACACGCCGCAAATTATGCTTTTACTACACATGCAAATTCGGCGTTGTTTCAATAAAATATGTGATAATATAAGTTATTTACGTTCCTATCCGTAGATATGGAGATTTTAACACCCTGAAGTAGCCAAGTACACCCTGAGGCGCAGCCGAAGGGTGTTAAAATCTCCATATCTACGGATAGGAACGTAGATAACGAATTTATCCCCGGTTATAGTAAAAAATAAAACATTTTGGACCCCGATAGCCCACATAAAAGTGACGTTTTCTTTGTTTTTGGAAAGAATAAGTAAACAATATAAAAGTTTCGAGTGTTTTTTACCCGGTGTAGGCTACTAACTTTGGTAAAACCATACAGTTGAACAAAGTAACAGCTTTGAGCTTTATATTCAATATATAGCCAAAATTAACTAAATTTGAATTTGGAGGCAACGCCGTGAGCTTTAATGTCATATTATCCCCGTTTTGAAAATTATAACAATATTTGATTGGTTAAATGGCTAGTTACACCCGGTAATATGGCCTAGCAACACCCGGGAATATGAGTTTTTTCATACCCGGGGTTTTAACCAATCAAGAGTAGTTGTTATAATTTTCAAACCGGGGATAATAGTTTATTATTTTACTTACCACTTATATTCAGCTTATACATGTATATCTCCTGTTCCCATAGACATTTGTAACTTCCCTCAGTTTGTGTTATATTGCTTACTTCAAGATCATGGCATTGCATGCTGGGAATTCTAAAATGATCTCCAATGTCGTCTTTCGCTTTTCCGTTTTCTATGATCGTTATATAGCCTCCTTGGGGAGAGATTCGAACCCACTGAAACTTTCCTTTACATGTACATTCTAGGACAACGGTCCCACCTTTATTTACAAATACATGTTGTACAGCAGCTGCAAAGAAGTGTATTAGGTTAAAGCAAGTTAAGATTAAGTTAAAAAAACAATTTCAATAAAACATAGATATCAAATTTAGTGCACACAACGCGTTTCTGGAATACAAATACGTTTTGTACATGTACATCAACTGCATATAAAAGTATATTAGGCTAAAATAAGCTAAGATTAATTTGAGAAAAAAAAAAATTTCAATAAAACGTCGTTTTATTGAAATTGGTTTTTTTTAGTGCCAGGTACGCTAAAAGCCAAAATACTCGAAAGCCAAATCATTAAAATTTCCTTGGGAGCAAAAAAGGGCCTAAACGGGAGAGCTAAACTCAGCTAAGGTCAACCGAGGGAGGAGAATCACAGCTTAAAAGATAATTACAGGATTTAGGAACTGTAAATTTCGCTAAAATAATATACAAAAAAAAATGTATCTCATAAACCATGTCATGCCAAAGCACTGACTACAGGGAGGATAATACCCTCCAGGGTCAATAGCCCAATAATAGAGAAATGGGCCCAGGGACAGTAATGAAAACGTAGATATCAAATTTAGTGCATACGAATCGTCGTATGTAAAAACACATAGCAGAACATCGTCAACTCAGTCTAGGAAACGCAGTGGGTGGCCATGTGTTAAGGGCGCTGAATTCTGAATACAAGTCTTGCATTAATGGCATGAATAAATATGTGTTCTTATACCCTCATTGTACTGGACAATAATTTTGCTTGCTTCCATGTTCAAAATTCAACTTATCGTGTCTATCCTGGCTTCCCTGTTCAAATTTATCTGTAGTCCCGATAGAGCTGTCAAATTGCTGAACACTACTTAACCTCTGTCCCATAACATGCGTAATATAATTATTTTCTTATTTAAAGTAATATGAAAGGCAAATATCGTGGAATTTTTGGATTGAATATTTTCACTTAATTTTAACTAAAATCAACTGCATAACATTAAAAATTCGCTCAAAAGCAGATTTTAAGAGCAAATCGCAAAATATTTGACAGCAGATAATTCTGTTAACCCCACAGTAATGCAAATGATATACGCGTGACCCAAGATTTGAACTCTTTCGGGGAGATTATCGCTCATGCGCACTGTTCAGTTGATGAACAAAATGTCAGATGCAAGTAAAAATATATTCCGTGTGTACCAAATAGGAATAACTGAACCAAAAAAAAATGGTTCACACGACATGAAACAGACTGATTCCTCAATAATCATTGTCAGGAATGTGTGCATGCTTACCTCAGCATCCATGATTGTTTATCTTTTCGTCACGAGGTCATGATCGGCAATCATCGGAACAAAACAAACAAAAGTTAATCAGTTTCCACAACAATGGCGGACGATAAACATGCACACGGATTTGCAGATTTCTAATTGTTGGGAACATATTTCGACTTGAAAGATGCATGAATAGCTTAGTAAAGGTACCGCCGTATTCCAAATTGAATTTTCAGGGAAAACATTTCTTCACCCAAAACTGGTGTAATATTACTTTAAACAACATGAAATATAAGACTGTTTTATTTTCTCTGAATCTTGATTTTGATGCAGTTCAAAGAATGCATACTGCTTGTTTAATTGTTTTGACCAGACACACATCGTGTATTCTTGCATCAGTACATTGGGTATATCATATATTCTAACATGACCTCCTTATTTCGTTTTGTTAACAAACGAGCGAGTTATCCATTCGGTATAATCTCATTAGCACATGCGCCGGTGAATGTGACTGACTTTTCCACTGGCAGCATAAATTGTGTGCGACATTTTCCGCAAACGTAAATATAAATTACCGTATTCCAATCAAAGTATACTACCGTATTTGTACTCTTAGACATATCAGAATCGAAATAAATCATGGAAGCCAGAATGTGTTTTGAGTTTTAACATGGATTGGCGGATATTAGTAAATGTTTTCCCTCTCTTCTGGCTCGGGATAAAATACTAATATCCGCCAACCAATCCATGCTAAAACTCCCAACACATTCTGGCTTCCATGATTTATTTCTTAAGCAAATCATGTAAACATGTAAACAAATAGAAAGTTCAAAGTTCAACTATTTGAATTGTAGTATCTTAGAAAACTCATAAATATATTGCTACTCTTATCTCCGCTTGGTTTGGAGCGCTCACTGTTAACCGGGGGATAAAAACAATACCCTATATAACACTAAAAGTTAGGTGTAGTGTTGTCTCGATCTTTTATCCTTTTTTCTTTTCTTTTTTCTTTTGGCCATTGAATTGTCTGTCTTTCTATTTTAGGCATCTGATTACTAGTACCCCTTTGGTATCTTCAAACCTTTCGAAACAGTTGTGTTCTTATCTTCGTTATCAAAAGTATTGCATTCATAAATCACCATTGCTCATTTTCAGGTATGTTCTGTAACGTGCTTCGGCGTTTATTTAATATATAGTAGTTGGTATCAGTTTCCTGAGACCCGAGGTTACCTCCAACACATATAAACCACTGAAGATATCTTCAAACTATGTGTCTGACCCAGTGCTTGCGACTAATTGGCTGTCTCAACACTGCTCAAACTATGTATTAACCTCCAGACTGTGCCTGACACAATCTTTATCATAGGTTGATCAGTGTATTAGTTTTTCCGAGAGGCTTCGACGAGCAATAGCTTCAGAACAACTTAGCACTTCCCAACCTTTATTCAAACTGATATACGAGGTTTTTATGTATTCCTTATCTGCTGCGTGTTTCACTAATTGGATGATAATTTTGTATATGACGTCACTTGTGTGAAAAATTTCTCTATCGAGAAACATTCGGATCACCTTTCGAGTTTTTTACTGCAAAGCATTATCGGATCACCTTTTGAATTTTCAAATGCAAAGAATTATCAGTGTAGATAATTAATTAGTGAGGCTATTTATAAACCAATCTACAGACAATAGATCTTTTATCTCTATAATTATTTTTAGAACAGCAGTATTTAAACAAAGAAAATGAAATTATTACATATTTTTAATATAATTCCAACCGACGACATGTACCGAAAAGGAAAATATCAAAGGGTTAATCAGAAGCCGGAAATCGAAGGACAGACAATACAATGGCCAAAGGAAAAATGGATAATGATTTACAAACATTACACAGAAAACTAAAGATTGAGCAACACTAACCCCACTAAAACAGGGGGTGAACTCATGTGCTCCGGAAGGGTAAGCAGTTCCTGCTCCACATGTGGCACCCGTCATGTACTATTATTACAAACATAGTGACAAGTCATGAATGAGAAAAAGACTGTATTGTGATTACGGCAAACGGAACATATCCGTGATCATTTGTCACACCGATACTCCTTTGTGGTTAACCAAGTCATAGGATATATGTGGAATGATAGCACTACAAAATATTGATGTACATCATTAGTATTTGGTACCAAATATGTACAGCTTCGAATATTACAAAGTATTTTGGTCGGGTCCGTGTTACTCATATATTTTTTTGTCCTATTATGTGTCTTTACGTTCTGAGATCCGTGTTTTTGTGATGTTCGTTACGATTTCCGCATAAAAACGATGTTCGGTTCGTCTTTGCTTCCAGTTGTTTGCAGAAGGGCTCATGCCTGAATTACGTTTTTTGTGTCTTTCTTGCGCATAGTGGTGTTCAACACCTATTGTGTTATGTTATGCCAGATTTTTGTCTTCAAATTTAGTCTGATGTACTGTTGTTAGTGATATTTTCTACTGTCCTCTCATATTTTGTTTTTATCAGATGAATTTGTTATTCCTCAATCCTTCATTATTATATATTTTAATCACATCAAATAATTTAAGTCAACCGTGAATATTTCATAAGCGTAATATTCTAAACGAAAATGAAGTTAACGTTGCCTACAGAATATAATTATATATTACCAGCCCCGGATGTCAATCCTAGTATACTGACAAGTACAGTTATAAACTGTTTCATCTCACAGGAAATTTACACTAAAATGTAGAACAAAAATAATAATTTCACAAAAATCACAGATACGTTGTTTTTATATTTGAGGTCAATTTGTATTATATAGATATCAATATAATCCTTATATATTTTTAATTTTTAAATAAGATTTCCTGTCAGATTACAATCTAAAGAAAAACAGAGGAGGTGAAAAAATATACGAATTTGTAACGTCAAAAATAATTCAAATGACACATCATAATTGCATAGAACAATGTTGTTTTATTTATTAGTTCTTGAAATGTTTACATGTGTTACACGCAATGCAGAGGAAGACTGCAACTTGTCAGATAACTATATCGACATGTCAGTTAATTACGTTGACATGTCAGATTCTTATATTGACATGTCATGATTATGTCGACGTGTCAGATAACTATGGCGATATGTGAGATAACTATGTCGACATGTCAGATAACTATGTTAGCTTGTCATATTTATGCAGACATGTCAGATAATTACGCTGACATGTCATATTCTTATGTTGACATGTCATGATTATGTCGACGTGTCAGATAACTATGGCGACATGTGAGATAACTATGTCGATATGTCAGATAACTATGTTAGCTTGTCATATTTATGCAGACATGTCAGATAATTACGATGACATGTCATATTCTTATGTTACATGTTAGATGATTTTGTCGACATGTCAGATGATTATAATGACATGTGAGATAATTATGTTGATATGTCATATGATTATGTTGACATGTAAGGTAATTATGTTAACGTATCATACGATTATGTCGACATAGCATATTATCAGATGATTATTTGTAAATGTCAGAAAACTATGTTGACAGGTCAGATAGGCATGTCAACGTGTCAGATATTTATGTCGTCATATCATTTAATTATGTTACCAAGTCAGATAATTATGTCAACATCTCAGATAATTGTGTTGACATGTAAGATAAATATGTCGGAATGTCAGATAATTATGTCCACTTGTTAGCTGTTTATGTCGAAATATCAGATAATTATATCAGCATGTCATATAATCATGTCGACATGGCAAAAATTTATGTCGACTACCTATATCTGTATTTGACATATTGACATAAAAATCTTACAAGTAGGAGGCAGAAATATGCCACCAAATAACCACATCGGTGGTGCAATGGTTAGCAAGTTCGCCTCGATTCACGTTCGGATAAAACCAAAGACTGTAGGAATTAGATGATACCAAAGGGGTAATAAGAATCCGTATATCGAAGATGAACAGACAACACAATGGCCAAAAGAAAAAGTAAAAAAGGTCAAAACATACATATAAAACTAAAGATCGAGTTATACGAATCCCACTAATAACCGGGGTGAACTCAGGTGCTCTACAGCACTATATGATACAGTTAATTAGTGACTTGCGGCAGGTCGGTGGTTTTTTCCGGATACTCCGGTTTCCACCACCAATACAACTGATCGCCACGATATGACTAAACTATTGTTGAGTGTGAAACACCATAATCTCTAAACTCCCTACTTATCATCGGATTTAGAATCTTAATGTCTGTATAAAATCCAGGCCAAATCATATGAAGAAAAAAAATTGTCATTTACCATAAAAAAAAAAATGCACACCATCAACATACGATTGGACTTCTGATTTATCCATATAACCAACCCCCTGACGAATTACTTAAAGATACTACCTACCTTAGAGCTTAGGGAAATCTTTCAGTCTTTCTTTCTTTATTTAAGTGACGTAACGGTATACTATGAGGAATATGATTGGTGGTATCATTTTCTATAGACGTTTCTCGGAAATGTTCTAAAGATATGAAAATTCCCCTTTCTTTTTAATATACCACAGCACGATAATTTGCGGAAATGTTTTTATATTTGTAAGAGTTCAAAGTTGCATTTCCTGAGATATTGTACTTTTACATTCAACGGAAATATATTACATTGTCTGTAATATGTCCGCATATATAATGATAATGATGCCTCATGTGGGCCCTATGAATAGGCAATACAATATATTCTATTGTATATATACATTGTACCATTGCTTAGGTATTTATAACATGATTTAGTCTGAGTTACTAACTAAACGGGGTTTTCCAGAAAAAGACCAAACACTATTTACTTCTACTTCTACCAAATACTGACCACCTTCAGCGGCGGGTCCAGGATTTTAAGTTAGGGGGCGCACTTAAAAAAATTGCGCAGAGCGGAGGGAGGCGCGAAAATTGTTGGGGTATTTCGTGTGAAAAATCACGATTTTACGCCAAAAAATCATATTTTTTCCAATTTTTTTGGGGGGGGGGCCCCCCCCCCTGGATCCGCCCCTGACCTTCAACAAGTTGAAGATTATGTTAAAAGTTGCACATGCAATTGAAAAAGGTTAGAATTATTTACAGGTTTCATAAACTAGTAATTTCATAGAGTAGACAGCGGCCTTGAATGTTTCACCCGAGCGATATCGTACGAGGGAAAACGATTCTTGTCTTTGTTGAGTCTTACATGGAGGGATAATGAAAGACGAGGAATGCACGTTTAAAAACAGATGCATGTCGAAGGTTTTTTTTCTTTTCAAACGACTTTTTGATACATAAATTGTCATTTGTTTTACAATATATACATGTATATTAGATTGACGTAAAAAATAACAAAGATACGATAAATAATTTCAGTTTGAAAAAAGGGGGTCCTGTCCCCGAGTACCTGTTTGCATAGTATACTTAAAAAAAAACACACACTGAAAAAATCCCATCTTCTTCCTTATAATGAATTATAAAAAAAACAAAAAAAAACTTCCTCTTCGTTATACAATGAATTATGAAAAATCCAGGAGATAAATTATAATTAGGTTCATGAATAATTTGGATAAGTTATACGCAGACTTAACTCAGAAGCAATTGTGGGAGTTGAACTTCGCAATAACCGAGAATTCCTGCAAACCGGGTTAAATTGAACTAAGGTCTACAACCAAAGAACCGAATTGTCAGTTCAAGATACAAAGAAACAAGTCGTTAGAGTTCGAGATCGCAATGTTGATTTTTCCTGTTCAGGCCATTTGGTTTTATTGCTCCGAAAACTTTAAATTATTTGTCTTTCCAGTCTTTTGATTTTGAGCGTACCTGATGAAGGTTATTACGTACCTGATGGAGGTTATTACGTACCTGATGGAGGTTATTACGTACCTGATGGAGGTTATTACGTACCTGATGGAGGTTATTGCGTAACTGATGGAGGTTATTACGTACCTGATGAAGGTTATTACGTACCTGATGGAGGTTATTACGTACCTGATGAAGGTTATTACGTACCTGATGGAGGTTATTACGTACCTGATGAAGGTTATTACGTACCTGTTGGAGGTTATTACGTACCTGATGAAGGTTATTACGTACTTGATGGAGGTTATTACGTACCTGATGGAGGTTATTACGTACCTGATGGAGGTTATTACGTACCTGATGGAGGTTATTGCGTAACTGATGGAGGTTATTACGTACCTGATGAAGGTTATTACGTACCTGATGGAGGTTATTACGTACCTGATGAAGGTTATTACGTACCTGATGGAGGTTATTACGTACCTGATGAAGGTTATTACGTACCTGTTGGAGGTTATTACGTACCTGATGAAGGTTATTACGTACTTGATGGAGGTTATTACGTACCTGATGGAGGTTATTACGTACCTGATGAAGGTTATTACGTACCTGAAGAAGGTTATTACGTACCTGATGGAGGTTATTACGTACCTAATGAAGGTTATTACGTACCTGATGGAGGTTATTACGTACCTGATGGAGGTTATTACGTACCTGATGAAGGTTATTACGTACCTGATGAAGGTTATTACGTACATGATGGAGGTTATTACGTACCTGATGAAGGTTATTACGTACCTGATGGAGGTTATTACGTACCTGATGAAGGTTATTACGTGCCTGATGGAGGTTATTACGTACCTGATGGAGGTTATTACGTACCTGATGAAGGCTATTACGTACCTGATGGAGGTTATTACGTACCTGATGGAGGTTATTACGTACCTGATGAAGGTTATTACGTACCTGATGGAGGTTATTACGTACCTGATGAAGGTTATTACGTACCTGATGGAGGTTATTACGTACCTGATGGAGGTTATTACGTACCTGATGAAGGTTATTACGTACCTGATGGAGGTTATTACGTACCTGATGGAGGTTATTACGTACCTGATGGAGGTTATTACGTACCTGATGGAGGTTATTACGTACCTGATGAAGGTTATTACGTACCTGATGCAGGTTATTACGTAACTGATGCAGGTTATTACGTACCTGATGAAGGTTATTACGTACCTGATGAAGGTTATTACGTACCTGATGGAGGTTATTACGTACCTGATGAAGGTTATTACGTACCTGATGAAGGTTATTACGTACCTGATGAAGGTTATTACGTACCTGATGAAGGTTATTACGTACCTGATGGAGGTTATTACGTACCTGATGGAGGTTATTACGTACCTGATGGAGGTTATTACGTACCTGATGGAGGTTATTACGTACCTGATGGAGGTTATTACGTACCTGATGAAGGTTATTACGTACCTGATGAAGGTTATTACGTACCTGATGAAGGTTATTACGTACCTGATGAAGGTTATTACGTACCTGATGGAGGTTATTACGTATCTGATGAAGGTTATTACGTACCTGATGGAGGTTATTACGTACCTGATGGAGGTTATTACGTACCTGATGAAGGTTATTACGTACCTGATGAAGGTTATTACGTACCTGATGAAGGTTATTACGTACCTGATGAAGGTTATTACGTACCTGATGGAGGTTATTACGTATCTGATGGAGGTTATTACGTACCTGATGAAGGTTATTAGGTACCTGATGAAGGTTATTACGTACCTGATGGAGGTTATTACGTACCTGATGGAGGTTATTACGTACCTGATGGAGGTTATTACGTACCTGATGGAGGTTATTACGTACCAGATGGTGGTTATTACGTACCTGATGAAGGTTATTACGTACCTGATGAAGGTTATTACGTACCTGATGGAGGTTATTACGTACCTGATGGAGGTTATTACGTACCTGATGGAGGTTATTACGTACCTGATGGAGGTTATTACGTACCTGATGAAGGTTATTACGTACCTGATGAAGGTTATTAGGTACCTGATGAAGGTTATTACGTACCTGATGAAGGTTATTACGTACCTGATGGAGGTTATTACGTACCTGATGGAGGTTATTACGTACCTGATGGAGGTTATTACGTACCTGATGGAGGTTATTACGTACCTGATGAAGGTTATTACGTACCTGATGAAGGTTATTACGTACCTGATGAAGGTTATTACGTACCTGATGAAGGTTATTACGTACCTGATGGAGGTTATTACGTACCTGATGAAGGTTATTACGTACCTGATGAAGGTTATTACGTACCTGATGAAGGTTATTACGTACCTGATGAAGGTTATTACGTACCTGATGAAGGTTATTACGTACCTGATGGAGGTTATTACGTACCTGATGAAGGTTATTACGTACCTGATGAAGGTTATTACGTACCTGATGGAGGTTATTACGTACCTGATGGAGGTTATTACGTACCTGATGGAGGTTATTACGTACCTGATGGAGGTTATTACGTACCTGATGAAGGTTATTACGTACCTGATGGAGGTTATTACGTACCTGATGGAGGTTATTACGTACCTGATGGAGATTATTACGTACCTGATGGAGGTTATTACGTACCTGATGCAGGTTATTACGTACCTGATGAAGGTTATTACGTTCCTGATGAAGGTTATTACGTACCTGATGAAGGTTATTACGTACCTGTTGGAGGTTATTACGTACCTGATGAAGGTTATTACGTACCTGATGGAGGTTATTACGTACCTGATGGAGGTTATTACGTACCTGATGAAGGTTATTACGTACCTGATGAAGGTTATTACGTACCTGATGAAGGTTATTACGTACCTGATGCAGGTTATTACGTACCTGATGCAGGTTATTACGTACCTGATGAAGGTTATTACGTACCTGATGAAGGTTATTACGTACCTGATGCAGGTTATTACGTACCTGATGCAGGTTATTACGTACCTGATGAAGGTTATTACGTACCTGATGAAGGTTATTACGTACCTGATGCAGGTTATTACGTACCTGATGAAGGTTATTACGTACCTGATGAAGGTTATTACGTACCTGATGAAGGTTATTACGTACCTGATGCAGGTTATTACGTACCTGATGAAGGTTATTACGTACCTGATGAAGGTTATTACGTACCTGATGCAGGTTATTACGTACCTGTTGGAGGTTATTACGTACCTGATGAAGGTTATTACGTACCTGATGGAGGTTATTACGTACCTGATGGAGGTTATTACGTACCTGATGAAGGTTATTACGTACCTGATGAAGGTTATTACGTACCTGATGAAGGTTATTACTTACTTGATGCAGGTTATTACGTACCTGATGCAGGTTATTACGTACCTGATGAAGGTTATTACGTACCTGATGAAGGTTATTACGTACCTGATGGAGGTTATTAGGTACCTGATGAAGGTTATTACGTTCCTGATGAAGGTTATTACGTACCTGATGAAGGTTATTACGTACCTGTTGGAGGTTATTACGTACCTGATGAAGGTTATTACGTACCTGATGGAGGTTATTACGTACCTGATGGAGGTTATTACGTACCTGATGAAGGTTATTACGTACCTGATGAAGGTTATTACGTACCTGATGAAGGTTATTACGTACCTGATGCAGGTTATTACGTACCTGTTGGAGGTTATTACGTACCTGATGAAGGTTATTACGTACCTGATGGAGGTTATTACGTACCTGATGGAGGTTATTACGTACCTGATGAAGGTTATTACGTACCTGATGAAGGTTATTACGTACCTGATGAAGGTTATTACGTACCTGATGCAGGTTATTACGTACCTGATGCAGGTTATTACGTACCTGATGAAGGTTATTACGTACCTGATGAAGGTTATTACGTACCTGATGCAGGTTATTACGTACCTGATGCAGGTTATTACGTACCTGATGAAGGTTATTACGTACCTGATGAAGGTTATTACGTACCTGATGCAGGTTATTACGTACCTGATGAAGGTTATTACGTACCTGATGAAGGTTATTACGTACCTGATGCAGGTTATTACGTACCTGATGAAGGTTATTACGTACCTGATGAAAGTTATTACGTACCTGATGAAGGTTATTACGTACCTGATGAAGGTTATTACGTACCTGATGAAGGTTATTACGTACCTAATGAAGGTTATTACGTACCTGATGGAGGTTATTACGTACCTGATGGAGGTTATTACGTACCTGATGAAGGTTATTACGTACCTGATGAAGGTTATTACGTACCTGATGGAGGTTATTACGTACCTGATGAAGGTTATTACGTACCTGATGAAGGTTATTACGTACCTGATGGAGGTTATTACGTACCTGATGAAGGTTATTACGTACCTGATGGAGGTTATTACGTGCCTGATGGAGGTTATTACGTACCTTATGGAGGTTATTACGTACCTGATGAAGGTTATTACGTACCTGATGAAGGTTATTACGTACCTGATGGAGGTTATTACGTACCTGATGAAGGTTATTACGTACCTGATGGAGGTTATTACGTACCTGATGGAGGTTATTACGTACCTGATGGGGGTTATTACGTACCTGATGAAGGTTATTACGTACCTGATGGAGGTTATTACGTACCTGATGAAGGTTATTACGTACCTGATGGAGGTTATTACGTACCTGATGGAGGTTATTACGTACCTGATGGAGGTTATTACGTACCTGATGAAGGTTATTACGTACCTGATGAAGGTTATTACGTACCTGATGAAGGTTATTACGTACCTGATGGAGGTTATTACGTATCTGATGAAGGTTATTACGTACCTGATGGAGGTTATTACGTACCTGATGGAGGTTATTACGTACCTGATGAAGGTTATTACGTACCTGATGAAGGTTATTACGTACCTGATGAAGGTTATTACGTACCTGATGAAGGTTATTACGTACCTGATGGAGGTTATTACGTACCTGATGGAGGTTATTACGTACCTGATGAAGGTTATTACGTACCTGATGAAGGTTATTACGTACCTGATGGAGGTTATTACGTACCTGATGGAGGTTATTACGTACCTGATGGAGGTTATTACGTACCTGATGGAGGTTATTACGTACCTGATGAAGGTTATTACGTACCTGATGAAGGTTATTACGTACCTGATGGAGGTTATTACGTACCTGATGGAGGTTATTACGTACCTGATGGAGGTTATTACGTACCTGATGGAGGTTATTACGTACCTGATGAAGGTTATTACGTACCTGATGAAGGTTATTAGGTACCTGATGAAGGTTATTACGTTCCTGATGAAGGTTATTACGTACCTGATGAAGGTTATTACGTACCTGTTGGAGGTTATTACGTACCTGATGAAGGTTATTACGTACCTGATGAAGGTTATTACGTACCTGATGAAGGTAATTACGTACCTGATGAAGGTTATTACGTACCTGATGAAGGTTATTACGTACCTGATGAAGGTTATTACGTTCCTGATGAAGGTTATTACGTACCTGATGCAGGTTATTACGTACCTGATGGAGGTTATTACGTACCTGATGAAGGTTATTACGTACCTGATGAAGGTTATTACGTACCTGATGGAGGTTATTACGTACCTGATGAAGGTTATTACGTACCTGATGAAGGTTATTACGTACCTGATGGAGGTTATTACGTACCTGATGGAGATTATTACGTACCTGATGGAGGTTATTACGTACCTGATGGAGGTTATTACGTACCTGATGGAGGTTATTACGTACCTGATGAAGGTTATTACGTACCTGATGAAGGTTATTACGTACCTGATGAAGGTTATTACGTACCTGATGGAGGTTATTACGTACCTGATGGAGGTTATTACGTACCTGATGCAGGTTATTACGTACCTGATGAAGGTTATTACGTACCTGATGAAGGTTATTACGTACCTGATGCAGGTTATTACGTACCTGATGAAGGTTATTACGTACCTGATGAAGGTTATTACGTACCTGATGAAGGTTATTACGTACCTGATGAAGGTTATTACGTACCTGATGAAGGTTATTACGTACCTGATGAAGGTTATTACGTACCTGATGAAGGTTATTACGTGCCTGATGGAGGTTATTACGTACCTGATGAAGGTTATTACGTACCTGATGAAGGTTATTACGTACCTGATGAAGGTTATTACGTACCTGATGGAGGTTATTACGTACCTGATGGAGGTTATTACGTACCTGATGAAGGTTATTACGTACCTGATGAAGGTTATTACGTACCTGATGAAGGTTATTACGTACCTGATGGAGGTTATTACGTACCTGATGAAGGTTATTACGTACCTGATGAAGGTTATTACGTACCTGACGAAGGTTATTACGTACCTGATGGAGGTTATTACGTACCTGATAAGGTTATTACGTACCTGATGAAGGTTATTACGTACCTGATGGAGGTTATTACGTACCTGATGAAGGTTATTACGTACCTGATGCAGGTTATTACGTACCTGATGCAGGTTATTACGTACCTGATGAAGGTTATTACGTACCTGATGAAGGTTATTACGTACCTGATGAAGGTTATTACGTACCTGATGCAGGTTATTACGTACCTGATGAAGGTTATTACGTACCTGATGAAGGTTATTACGTACCTGATGAAGGTTATTACGTACCTGATGAAGGTTATTACGTACCTGATGGAGGTTATTACGTACCTAATGAAGGTTATTACGTACCTGATGAAGGTTATTCCAGAAACGCGTCGTGCGGACTAAATTTGATATCTACGTTTTTCTTTTTTTTTCATACGGTATTTGCTAAAAATTTGAGTAAAATTAAATATCATTGTGGCAGGTTCTTCATGATAATTCAGGACAGATTTATGCAACATTGTTTGAAAAGAAACACCTCGTCACGGGGCACTATTATTACTATGGTTCAGTTCCTTGTTTTAGATATTGAAAGCATACATATTGTATTGATATATATGCATTCATTGAAGTGTGGCAATTACAATAGAATCAACTCTTTCAAGTTGTATTGAAGTTGTATTGTATATTATATGGTTGTATGCAATTTAAAGGACGTCTAAAAATAATAATTGACTGCGGGGAAAAAATAACCTGCAAATTTCCTTACTGTGAAAACAAATGGATTCTGATAAAGCTGACACAAATTATCTGGCGTTGGGAACTTGGAAGAATTTACAGCTGCCCCCCCCCCCCCCTCCCCTCCCCAGGTACTAGTGATATTAGAGGTCGCATTTACAATAGCCTTGCTGGAAGTATTATTGTACAAGTTCAAGTTTAAAGGTTGTTCACCTACAAGCATGCGCGTTGCTCTATGTGCAGTGTTTTAATCTAATCATGCAAAGCTAATGAAAACTTTAACTTTTATCTGAGTGTTATCTGTGTTGAAATAACTATAACATATTTTTAAAATCAGGATTTGAAAAACAATGTTGAGATCATAAGGAATAATTTCTTCTATTGATCAATTGTTACGAAGAGTATAACAGGTGAAATTCTACTTTTGCTTTCATTTTTTTTATTGCTTTTAATTCTACTTTTGTTTCTTGATAACAAACAAACACTTACTAAAGATAAAGACACCAAATAACATTGTTTGTTAGAATCAAAATTTGTCAACTCAAAAATGTTTGGGTTAAATTTTCAGATAGCAATGAAATTAGGGATATATATTTCCCTGATTTCATTGTTATCTGAAAATTTAACCCAAACATTTTTGAGTTGACAAATTTTTATTCTCGCTCCATAGGATTTGAACTCACACGATTGATACACGACAGGACCAATCTTCTTCTTTACATTTCTGGCCGTCCTTCACTACTGAAGATTATTGGCCGAACGCCGTATTAAATTTAGTTAATACATAAGTTAACATATGTACAATAAACAATGAATCAAAGGTTAAAACTATATACATTTGATAACTACTAATCGCTTTATCTTATGCCCAGCCCTCTAGACCACTCGACCACATCCTCTATAATTATAATTAATGGAAATAGGTCAGTAAAGATAAATAAACAATGGCTCCGTGAAAATCGAAATGTTTAAAAAAAATTATAAATTAAGCGTAGATTTGTTTATAAATAAATACAATATGTAAATATATGAGCAAAGTAAAAAAAAATATTTCGAGCAAGAACATTCCGTTATGCATAACACAATACATTCTTAAATTGATGAATATGTATGAAATATATGAAATATTTGCCGCTGGATGCTAAGGGACCGACCATTTAACTTGAAAGGGGGGGGGGGGGGGGGGGGGGGTATGGTTTTTAGTTTCGTTCAGAATTTTTTTTTCGGACAACACTAGAGTTAGAATAATTAATTTTTTTGTCGCGCAAAGCGCGAATTTTTTTCT